>OX411772.1:45893829-47143829 GCA_948252455.1 Acleris cristana
AAATCTAAAAGTTTCATGTAAAATGCACAAAAATCGAAACGAAAAACTGGATGTGTGAAAGCTGCCCAAAAGCTGTAGACGACTCCAGCTCTTCATCAGCAAACAAAAAAGCGCCGTCGTCGTCTGTGTCACCTACTTCACCGAAGGTAAATGAACTTAAATTACTTACATTACACCTCCCGACTACGTTACAGGACGAGTTAAGTTTAATGTCAACATACCGATTGAAAATTGGTTTGACTCTCGCTACCACGGGCATTGATTGCGATGAAGACTGCTCGACCATACTTGATCGCAGCTATCCTGCTATTGGGTACAGCCTAAAAGATGAGCTGGAAGAACTAACACTTAAATTGATAATGGAAAATGACTCACTTAATAAAACAATCATCGAATATAAAAATGAAATCAGAATACTAACCAATATTTGCTAATCGACGTCAATATATAGTAGAGAAGTATAAATCGTCGGGTGACAAGCAAAAGTTACTAAGTAGGTACCTACACATTGAGACGAAACGATTTTTTTGGGCCCAACGTAGAGTTGCCAACTTTTTTTAAAGAAAATAACGTATGTACCTACCTGTCTGACGAATAAAAAATAAAAGTATTTCGAAATAAAAAAAGTATTCTTATTTTTTATTTTATTTATTTGTTTGTTTGAAAACATACTTTTTTGTGCTCTTAGCACACTGTACTGTAATGAAACTTCACGCAAGTTAAGAAATTTCGCAAAAGTCTTGATTCTGCTTTCCGGTCATCAATTTCGATCCATTCCACGCATAAGTCAGAAATAAAGTATTAATGATACTTTTTTTTATTCAAAAGTAAGTATAAAGTATAATGCAGCAAAATAACGTAGGATACGTTATTATAAAGTATGGTTGGCAAACCTAGTCCAACGTTATGCTTTTTCACCATTTTGCTAATAAAAAACTCATTAGTCTCAAAAAAAACATTTTAAGACCATCACAAGTTTCATTTAAAAAAAAAACTTGTGCTAAAATAACACTGCAGCAAAAACTCACTGCTGCATTTAATGAATTTTACCTGTCTCTGGTTTTCACTTTGTTGACCGTTGTTCATAGAAATATTTCACTACTTAAATAAACTGATCTTTAAAAATTGCGGCAGCTAAAACTCATTAAGCTTAATAACTATTAAACTACCGATAATATTGTTAAAATTTGTGTCTTCATATACTTGCCACAATTCTAAATACTGAAACAAATACGTTACACTTGATTTAAGTAACATACGGATTTAGTAATTTGAAATAATATCAAATTTTTTTTATCTCCTTTGTGTCAATTTGGTACTTAGTGACTTTTGCTTGTCACCCGACGAAATAATCGTTTAATGATCGTTTAATGTTAAGGAATGTAAAGTGATTACATTCAGTAGATCGAAAAATATATTAGAATTTAATTATAAGTAACTTTTCTTGTGCAATTTTTGCGGCATTGAAACCTTTTGGAATTAGGCGAAACCTCAGGCAGACCTCATCGTTAGAAGACCGCAAGAGATCTGGTCACCCGCGTTCAGTAAGAACGGATAGGGCCGTGAAAATCGTGAGAGAGCGTCTCCGCCGGAAAAAACACCGTTCGGTCTGAAAATTTGCTATTAGTACACAACATCTTGAGAGCAGACCTCGGTTGTCACGCTTGCAAGAAAAGAGAAATACCTGGCATTTCCGAAGCTATAAAGAAAAAAGATTAGATCGATCACACACTATACTTTCCTGGTACGCAGGGGATGAATTCGTTTTTTCGGACGAAACACTTTTCGTATTAGCAATCTCACAATGCTCAAAATGATCGTTTGTGGGCAGCCAACATCAAGATATTCCAAATAATCAGGGGAATGTGCCAAGATTCCAAAGTGCACCAGTGATGGTTTGGGGAGCAGTTTGCAAGAGGGGTAAACTTCCTTTGGTATTTATCGACTAAGGGGTAAAAATCAATGCCGAATACTATAAACCAGAAGTCTTGAAAAAAATGTTGCTCCAAATTTAAAAATTATGTTTGGAAACGACTACTATTGTTTCCAACAAGATGGAGCTCCATCCCACACGGCAAACTCAGTTCAAGCGTGGTGTCAGGCCAATTTAACGGATTTCTTGCCAATTTTAATGGCCCCCCAAGTTCTCCGGATTTAAATGTACTGGACATTTTTGTATGGTCGTATAAGCTCTCAAAAGTTAATAACTAAAAAAATAAGAATTTGGGGCATTTAAAAAAACTTATCGTGCAAATTTGGGACGAAATGCCGATGGAGGCGGTGCGTGCCGCGTGCGACGGCTTCGAAAAACGTTTGAAGCTGGTCTTAAAGGTGGAGTTATCCCAAAACATTTGTTATGAATATTGTATATGACAATATCTTTCTTGAAATATATTTTTTATTGCATTTGTTATTAGGTAGTACTTTGTTTTAAATGATAGTTTGAAACTGCATGCGAACTCATTGGACACTGTGTAGGAAGTAAAAGTAAGTAAATAGTTAAATTATTTTGTTTTTAGTTCCATGAAATATGTGCTTAGTTTTTCATAATTTGTTTTCAAAAATACGTAAAATAACGTTTGACTTCCTGTAGGTCCGCAGCGCTAAAGTCGCGTGCAGTGTAAAGCTAATAAAATATATCTATGACAAAATTGAACTGAAAAAAAAATGATTTTATATAATTTAAGTATTTATTTTCCTATTTTTTTATTGAAAGCCACAATACAACGGTGAACATATAAACGCACAAGACGTTACTTGATTAGTTAACCCTCTGCGAGTGAGGTGTAGTCTGTCAGCCATACCAGCTCCAAATGTGACGTTACATTTAGCCATACGGCTACACTGCGCCCTGCCTTGCTTACCTCTCTGGAACTAATAGGGCGGAGAGTCGAACATTTTAGCTCGTTTATTAAAATGGCTCTGTTAGTTTTTACCTTTTTGTTATTCTCACTTTACTTTATGTCTTAGGATGGTCTTGAAGGCACAGAACAGAAAAAACAGTTGAAGTGTCAAGTGGGCGAGTACGTGTGGCTTGGTTATGCGGAGTTCCGCGCAACCTACCATACTTTTGCCGTGATCGCTTATTTCGATATTTTGATATTTCTAAAATAGGAAATAAATCCAGAAGCATGCCTTATTGTACTATTTTGGAATGTAAAAACGATAGCCGGACCAAAAACATTTTCCATGGTGGCGTGTTGTTTTTTATGATAGTTTGAGTATTGGCGACAACAGGTCTGATACTAAGCTCATGCCACTTCCACTGTTTTTTCTATTCCGTGGTCTTAGGTTATAATAATAGTCTCTTCTATTATTACTGAATATAAATTGACGTCCTAATTTTACTTGCTCAAATATTTTTATTTGATTTTATTATGATTAGAAGTTTCTGTAATCAATAATATTTTTAGTTCTTAGTATACTCTCTACTAATTAATATTACGTTTTTTTTAATGTTGGCCGATCTATAGGTATAGTTTTGGTCTCATTAGTGGTTTGTCTTAATATTCAAATTTCGTTTCCGCCGGAATACGGTCACTCACGCCTGTTTGACAATTAATTCCCTTCAATCGCAGAGTGTTAAATAACTTTTGTCTACGTATCACCAACCGTTATGGTACTGTCATGAACAGTGATCGGATCTAGGATGCAATTCGGGGTGAACGACCTCAAACGTTATGCTATGTTAATATATATGTGACTCGGGATTTCCCGCGATTTTGGGAAATGGGTTATTGTTAATAATTAATAACTTTTGTTGAGTGTTAAGCTAAATAAACAAAATGAAAATGTTCGCTATCTATAATAAATCATTTATTTTACATATACTTTAAAAAAATATTTTAGATATAAAATAACTGTTAAGCAAAAATGTATCTTGTGGTTATAATATATTTTGTTAATTTTATAGTATAAACTACCTACTTAAAAGTAAAAGTTATTTACCTTTTTATTATAAAGGTAGGTAACAAAAAGACTCGCGGGATTGTAAGTCATATTCATATCCATGTTAAAATAACGGACTTAAACCCCGAGGAATTCCATCCTAGATCCGATCACTGGTCATGAAAGAAGGCGGTTATGTGTTTTGTGAACCATATTGCATTTCCGACCTATGTACCTTGGTGAAAATGCTTCGGTTATCAGATTGCAGATACCCGCCCGCCTCCTTCGGCTGGCGGCTGCGGGGTGACTACGGGCAGCACTTGCGGCGCGGGCGCTTCTTGCGCGACTGCCCGCGGCACGTGCGGCACGGGCCGCAGTACGGGATGTCCTCCTCCTCGCACTGGATCAACTTGCACGAGTGCATGGGAGGCTTCACCTTGGCCGGCGCGCGCGGCGTCACCAGTTCAACCTGCCAGTGTTACACGACCAACCATTTAGTATGCACACAAGTATTCGTTTAGAAAAAGTGTAACCGGTAAAACCTGCTATATTAATTTAAAACAAAACATTCATGAGTTTTTTTTTCTACAGTCTACAATGTTTCATGATAACCTATTATCGGTTTACCCTTTCGGGACCTGTGCTAGGTGATGAGACTGATGAGTGGATGATAGTCTCACAGTGATATGATGACATGACTAGGGTTAGGATTCTCGTGGCATTTTTGGACAAGTAATGCAGTGGAGTCATCATTATTTACTTTTTATAATTGAGTGAATGACTGAATGGTAAAATCTTAACTTATGTAAAAAATTCCGTAAACTATTTCCAATAAATAATTTTACGACTCGAATTAAGTTTTCAACTTTCTCAAGCTAACTGATAATTTCATCAAATATTATTTATACCTTTTAGGTTGACTAAAAATTCTCTTCAAATAAAGTCAATCACTATGAAATTTTTATTTTGTCAATCTTGACAATTCGCGTACCTATTCGCATTTACGAAGCGTGGTCGACGAGACCTTAAAACAATAAATAAAATGAATTTTCGACAAGTTATATATAACAATTCTGCGATGGATAGAACAAAAGGTACGAAGAACTTGTATATAGCAAAGAAAGCAATACTATATATTGTTCAGCTTGTCCAGTAAGTCTAATGCAGATGAAAAAATATAACGTGCTGAAACACATCAATAGTACTCAACACCGAATGAATTGTGGCGACCAACATGACTTTGTTTATGACTTGTGCATATTGCTCATTGAATAGGGTAAATCATCCGGAGTTTCGAAAGTTTTTTGGAAAGTACCGTTGTTGTAAATGTACAAATTATAAAAAGCTGCCGGAACAAAGTATTTTGAAAGAATTCTATCTGTCAAAAATTTACATGGCAATAATAGATAAAATAAGACTTGCAGTTTCCGATGATAATTTATGGCTCACTGTACACCAAAAAGTTTACACTGTTGGCAATTGTGTGGTAAGCGTATCTTATTGTTAAATCTTTGGGAGATACTTTGCAAAGACCGTATTTGTTAGCATGTAAAGTTGTGACTCTAGTAAATGCTAATACAATTCGCGGTGTAAAAGCCAGATGAACGTAACTACAAAAAAATCAAAAATCTTTTTTTATGCATAAAAAGGTTCAGAATGTGCTCCTCAATGAAATGCCAAAACGACGTTAAGGTAAAAAAAAATGTAGATACGTTCATCTGGTTTTTATACCGCGAATTGCTTCTGTGGTTAACGAAATTAAGGTTTTTATGGGAAGAGAACAACACAGAAAATATAAATAAATTTTTGATATCTGCACAGACAGTGCTGCGTACATGCTTGCCGCAGGTTAGATCTTAAAGAAGACATACACCAATGTTAAACAGGTTACTTGTTTAGCTCATGGTCTACATAGAGTCGCGGACCAAATTCGATCTGAACATAGTTTGGTAAATACTTTGATGATCATGCTCGACACATAAATGGATTTTTAATAAGTTAAGAAATCGCTTTACTCCAGAAAATTTTGAACAGATTGCCACAGCATATGCATTTTATAATCTTGACAACCGTTTAACATCAGATGAAGATAACATGCAAGATTTTGAAACTTTAATTCCAATTTCTAATTGGGATACACAAAAAAAAATAACTGCTTGATTTCACGTTTTTATTCGAAAGAATGCCTTTTATAAGAAACTAATTTGAAGCATTTCATGATTAAATGTATTATTGTTATTATAAATAATTTATTAAATTAAAGTAACTACTTGTAACGACAAGATGACGTAGATATTTATAGAAACGTGTATATTTTGTCTAAGATTTAGAAAGACGATTTTTTATTATCTGTCATTTGTTTTCAAAGTCATAATAGACGAACGTCATTCAAACATAATGTAAACAAACAATCGCAATATTTAGAGTATATAAGCATTCAACCATTGCTTATTACCTAGACATAGACCTCAGTTAATACAACACTTCCTTATATGACCTTGTTTCTAGACTAGATTTACTTAACACAATCACATTAAATTTGTTGAAAAGGCGGATTCCATACTTCCAATCATGAGTTTACAATAAATGTTTTTTCCATATTAACGAATTTGTTTGTAAATTGTATTATGGGTAATGATACCCTAGGTGGCAATGTTGGCGTATTTCACGGCATGTGAAATACTCTGCTGGCTTAACCAATGAATAAAATAAGTATGTTGTTTACATAAAGTAGGTTATCAAATTATTCTCGTTAAAAATAGGTATTAATATAATATTAATGTGCAGTACCAGCCCTAGCATTTCATTAAATTTTCACCACTGATAACGGGGTCTGTTTATAAGGACCCCACGCCTTAACATCTGTCAAAAAAACTATACTCCACCTTTTGTAAAACAAAGGCCTTAAGTCCCTACAGACTGGACTATACAACGTGTTACAAATTATCAAAGCCAAAAATATTGTTAACCCTTGTAAGCTGTCATCTCAGGGAACCGGAGTTAGCATAGATTAATTTAACAGAGAGGCCTACCTACCAATTTAATAATTGTCAACTTTAATGGTTTTTCTGGTTTTCATCCACAAAGGTTCAATTTTATGATGTCATTATGCTTAAGTACTGGCTTCAAAAAACGTCAAGACGGAAAAAATGTTAGGTATGTTGTCAATTTCAAATCTTCTTATCGATACTCTACAATTGTTTGGTGTTTTTTTCCAAAATGACGACGTTATCTAACTCAGAATATTACGACGTGATGTTATGCGTAGGCCATGAAGATAGCAATTTAAATCGTGCTCGCGAACTGTATCGGCAACGATTTATCGATGGAAGACCACCCGCTGAACAGCGACGGCTACCTTCGTACCAGTGTTTTATCAACATATCAAGACGCTTACATTCCACAGGCTCGTTTCATCGGTTTACTGGAAGTGGACATCCAAGCACAGTCGATGCCAGGCAGGCTGAATTAGTGTTAGAGCATTTTGCAGAAGAGCCAACCACGAGTACGAGACGAGCCGGAGCAAGATTCGGTGTAAACCATATTGCAGTTTGGCGACTTGTTCGTGACGACACCCGTCACCCTTATCACTATCGCCGTACACAGGAGTTGATACCCTCCGATCTCGTACCCAGAAGGAACTTCTGCGAGTGGTACCTCAGACAGTTAGAGGAGAACCCTAATTTCGTAAACTATGTTATTTGGACGGATGAGGCAACATTCACGAGGTCAGGACTTTCAAATGTGCACAACGATCACGTTTGGGCTCACGAGAATCCACACGGTTCACGGCAGGGCAGATTCCAACACCAGTGGCGGCTGAATGTGTGGGCTGGCATTTATGATGGGCATGTTATTGGTCCCGTCATTTTGCCCTCGCGTCTGAACGGTGGCAACTACCTAACGTTTTTACAAACGGAATTTGAAGAGGCGATTAACGACTTTCCTGTGGCCGACAGGGATTACTTTGAGAACCTAAGTAATATGGTGTTTCAGCACGATGGAGATCGCTCGTACTCCGGAACTCACACCCTTGGACTTCTTCGTATGGGGTTATGTGAAGGACAGAGTCTATTTCTCCGATTGCCCAACGGTTTCCGAGATGGAGCAGCATGTAAGATCGGTGTTTGCGTCAATAACACCGAAGATGGTGCGAAATGACACACAAGCCATATCCCGACGAGCGAGGTTGTGCATTGAGCAAGGCGGAGCTCACTTTGAGCCGTTCCTGTAAATTTGACGTTCTCGAAAAAGTAAGTGTTAATTTAGGTTTCTTCGTTAGGTTCGGTCTTTTAAAATCTTCCAAAACTCGACTTGTAATATCTATCTAATCGAATTCTGTACATTTTGTTAGTATGTCTCTTGATCGTTTTACGAATTAGGTAAAAATGTACTTAAACATTCTGCGTAGTTTACTCTTTCATTTTACTGAAACAGGGTTTGCACATCAATGAAAACAATAATGGTTTTATTTTTTTTGCCGGTAAGTATCATACGGTTATAGTACGGTTTTCAAATATTGTAAATGGACTTGTTATAAGGCACCATTTAACCCCCTTTCGGCTTTACGAGTATTTTTGTAACACCTTGTATACGGACTGACAAAACTACAAATACAGGCTAAGGCCCGCTTTCACGTAAATATAACGCTAGGTTAACCCCAGGTGAAATTTCTCACGAATATCAGATTCATATCAGAACTATAAAATTTAAAGAACTAACCTGTTAACCTAGGGTTAAAATTTAAGTGCAAGCGGGCCTAAGTGATGTGTAAATTTTATTAATAGACTTTTCACTGTTAAGTATTAGTCACCTCAATATTTCCGGTGCGGTTCGGTTCGTCGGTCTGCTTGCCGATCTTCATTATGAACACGTCCTTGTCGGGGTAGATCACTTTCTGGGCGTTGACTCCCTTCGGCGCGTCTTTGGGAGTCACGTTGCAGGTGTGGCAGAGTGTATCATGAGCGTCCTTCCTCGTATAAACCAACTCGGAATTTAACCTCGTTCTGTTTGTCAGAGCTTCGCAAATATCATCAGGAAGCTGAGGAAAATATGTAATTGATTAAGTTTATTATTTACTAATCTACAATCCGGTAAATGGACCCTTCACTCACCATATAACTGTGACAGCGTAACATTTTGTTTGACAATTCTTACGATTTAATTTATAACGTCTCGTCCCTAACAAAAAACCAGGGCCGGTACTCTAGGCGCTAAAAACCATATCGTCTTTGATCTGTTATCGTATTGTCAACGTTTTCATAGCTCTTATTTAATTGAGAGTAATGGCGTGGTGTATTGGCTGACGTCAAAACAATACCGTAACAGGTCAAATACGACATGGTTTTTTACCGCCGGAAATAGAGGCCCTGACTGTCAAAATATGTTTTAAACTAAAAAGAGAAGAACTTTTCGGTTTTAATTTACTACGAGCTCTATAAACTACGTAGTCAATGATCGCGTGGTTGGTATAACAACTTTCGAGGGTGAAGAGAACTGACACCTAGACCAGAGAGAGATAAACCCTTGAGTCTTGACACTTTAAAGGTAAAAGTAGAATGGTTCAATTGGATTCATTTTGCAATTTGCCTTGTCAAATAAGAGTTGTATATATTTTTGTATTCACCTTTTAATATTCTACATTTATACATATAATTAAGTACCCTATTGAATTAATTTGGAACAAAAATCTGAGTCACACATAATGGCACCTAAAGTCCGCCATTTTGATTTATTTTATTATTGACTTGGTACTACAAAGCAAATCCCCGCGATGCAACGACCCCCCTTCTCTCAGAGCTAACATCTCTTAAACGGGCCAACCGATGTTTAAGAAACCGAGCCAAGAAGCATTCCGATATAACTTAGGTACTTTAAAAAAACCCGCGTCAGTTCGGCGCCTAAAAAACCTCTGAGCAATGAGCAAAAACTTCAACGGGCTTCGAGCACGTACGTTTTCACTGCAGGGATTTCGTCACCGATTTCAATTATTATCTAAATCTCCTGATCAGATCGGGATCAGAACTCATTTCTTTTAAACGGCTTAACAGATTTGCATCAAACAAAGCTAAGAATACTCTCGAGTCTGATAATACACCTTTTTAAGAAAAAAAACTAAATCAAAATCGGTCCATCCGTTTAGGAGCTACGATGCAGATGCAACAGACAGATACATGGACAGATACACACGTCAAACTTATAACAGCCCTATTTTAGCGTCGAGGGTTATAAATTACTTTATACATGTTGTTTTTTGATATATATTTTTTGTTGGTTGTAATGGGTTAGGAACCCTACAAATGAGCATGGTCCAACATGCTCTTGCCTGGTTTTTAACATAATTTGCAATAAAAGTAATAATTGTGGTATATTTATGGAAAGTAGGTAATGATTATGATATACATATTTTAGAAAATAGCTAAACATTCACCGCGAGCGCATGTGTGACATAAAATGGAAACCTGGAAGTTGAGTTGGTTGCTGTTAGGGCCGGCTTCGGCGCCGCACGCGTCCGAGCACAGGGACTCGTTGTCCTCGCAGGTGCACTGCTGCTGCAGCTTCATCTGCGACGGGGTCATCTTCGGTGGCTTCGACGTGCTCTTGGGGACTCGTATCTTTACCTGAGATCAACACGCCGCCTCCGTCAAACTAAGAGCGCAATCTTTAACGTCAGCATCGCAACGCCTTTTAAAAGTCCTTCCGTCAAACTTATAGGCATTTTACCTCGTATACTAATGGAATTGTCGTCGTCCGCTGACCGCGGAAGCGATGTCAATTTTCATAGTGCTTTACACTATCGCATCAGCCGCGGAGCAAAAGGCGCGCGCGTCCATCGCGAGATAAACAAGTTTTACTAATAGTGTTTTTTTGACCGGAATACATTATCTTTCGTTAAACACAAAACGCGACCGAACTCGTACATCAGTTCGGCAGCCGCCCTGCCACAGACAAACGCACAGATACACAAGTTCAACTTATAACACCCCAATTACTTTTTCACAACATTTGTCGGTGATTTTAAAGACTACGAAATTGTGCTGCTCGTCTTGTACAGGTGTTTGAGCAAGACAGCAGTGATGCAGCAGTTTCCGTAAACAAGCCCTAATTGTTATTGTATTAAGGTCTTATGAAGATTGTTGTCAATCTTACAGTGCAATGGCATGGTGTTAGAGCAAAATGTATTTTAGCATACCAGAATTTTTTTACGCGTGTAGGAAATAAGGTGAAAAAGTATGAACATAATTATCTTTGACCTCGACCGTCTTCTTCCCAATCCCCAATTCCTCGGAGCTCGCGCGTCTATCTGGCTTAGAAGGGCCTTGGCGAATAAAGGATCTCACTAAACACAAATCTGGGCATAAACGGGTCCAACGGACAATGCATTTTGGTAAATAAAACGAATCGGACCAAAATCGCAACAGACCTAAAACTTATCCGACTGATATCGTGATATTCGTTAGATCATTTGTATTTTTAATCTGACGTATGCTTTTAAAAACAGATAAATGGTTGATATTGCATTTAAAATTACCAACCCTGCTGTGTAGTCTAGCTTTTAAACCGATTTCAAAAAGGGAAGAGGTTCTCAGTTCGACAGAATCTTATTTATTACACATGGCTTAGTTGAAATTCATAAGGCCGTCATATACGGTACGATCCGTCGTTACGATCCGTCGGTTAAGACTCAAATCGAGCGATGGATTGTACGTGTGTGGCAATATCGCATCAAAATTTCAATAGAAACATGAATCGTCACGATATCGTTTCAGATCGTTCCGTATATGGCGGCCTTTTATTCAATAATATACGGTTTGCATCTTGCAGTAGGTTGAAGCCGACGAAGCCCACCAACAGATCGCTGTGAGCGTCGTAAACTTACTTCATTTCCGTTAAAATAAGCTCCAATTTCTTCATACGGCTTTTTGCTAGGCTTGAGGGCTGCTTGTGGCGATGAATGTTTCGACTTCAAATCGGGCGATGTTGCCCCTTTCGGTGGCGACGTCGCACCTGACGGCATTATTATTATTTGGGTGGGTAAACTATCTACAATTTTATTCAATTTTCTTTCTTTATTCTGTTTAACCGATAATTTTGCTTTTGTTACAGATAAGAGATAGTTGAGCAACGATGACAAGCGTGTCATTGGAGTCTTGAATCAAAGAGTATTAGGGTGGGGCGTAAGCGGACGAACGAGAATTCTATGGCATTATCTCTTACATTTACTTTGTAAAAATAAAGACAAAACATGTTCTAGAGCATTCGCTCGTCTGGTCTATACCCACCCTTACAGATATGCAGTATTTTCTTAGACGAAATATATAGGTCTACCAGAATCTCATGAAAAATTTAAAAGTAAAAAGAAATCGGTTTTCATATGGCAATGTTGCTTTACGCCAGTGGGTGGACACTCTCATACAAAGTTTACTGTCCATATATACTGGTCTCTAACCTTTTGATAAATACGTAAGGAAATGGCTCAAGTTATAATAGTTTGATCTACAATTTTCACCAACATTACAAATGTTAAAAAAGTAAGTTATCTGTGGTTTTGTTACGTCAAAAATTAAATTTTCACTACCTACCGCCTCAACTGAACCGCCATTTTAATCGAAACTTGTTCGTTTTGATGGTGATTGTAGTATTCTTAATGTTGTAGTGATATTTTTACGAGAAATTGACTCTAAGCATTATCATATACATATATAACACAGTGACTCTTTTATGTAAGTTTTGTTTTCGTTGTTCACGAAATAGTGACTGGTTTTCCGAGCAACTGACTCCTATTTTAGTTAGTGATTGTTTATTGACTCTTTAAAGTTCTTTTTGATAGTGATAATTAGTGAGATACTGACTCGTTTGTGTTATAATTTTGTTAATAACCATATCCAGCCGTTTTTAAAAACAATGTGTTGTCTGCGGAAGACGACGTGTCTCAGGTTCAGATGTATTTTTGGCTGCTTTTCCGCTAGACCCGGCCCGGTAAGTAAAATTATCTTATCTTATCTCTTAATAATGTATTACTTCTATTAATTCTATTTTTATTGTCAATAAATTATGTGAATGATAGCTACGCTTTCACGGCTAAACCTCTGAACAAATTCTATGAAATTTGGAATGAACATAGCTTGAGGAGGGAGTAGGGATAAAGGACTTCTATGCGGATGGAACCACGGGCAAAACTGCCGTTATACCAAAGAAGGCTGCTAACTGCAATGTAGTAGTGCTTATACTATTACTATGCAGTTAGCCGCCTTCTTTGGTGTTATGGCAGAAAAGCAAGTAGTATTATAAATGCAAAAGTAAGTCTGTCTGTCTGTTAAGCTTCGCGGCTAAACTGTTTGCCTTTGCCAAATGTCATTGAAATCGGATTTTTCAATGATATTTGCAAAAGGCTGTAGGATAGGTACTTTTTATCCTGGAAAATTAAACAGAAACAAATAACATATAACAATTTGCACTTTGCTGCTACAGGTGTCGTTTATGGGTTCAAGCAATAGGACAGGAAGATTTAGTGCAATTACCCATTGAAAAATTGCATAAACTGAAGTTTGTGTGTGGTATCCACTAAGTACAACCTAAGTATACTAACAGGGATCTTGACTGGACACTGTCTACTCAACAGATATCTGACGGTAATTGGAGTTAAGCAGGATCCTCGATGCCCACACTGTGGCAAAGAGGAAACTAGTCAGCAGATCCTGGCCGAGTGTGTAATGTACTCGTCACTGAGATATCGCACATTTGGGCAGGACGCACTATCAGCAGAGTCACTTAAAAGCATTAACTTACAGGACGCACTGGTGTTCTGTAGGAAAACAAGAAGATGGGATCAGTGCTGGATGGGAGCGCCACCGAGCCGGTAACCTGAGGCTTGATCAAGGGGAACAGGGCGTAATGAATGGAGAACCACTCGACCGCCTGTCTGCCTCAGCCGCGTCCCCACTCATCATCATCATCATCATCATCATCATCATCATCGTGGTATCCACTTTTCTGGAGAAGACTTCAATGAACAAGGAAATCGCTTGCTGAAGCATGCAGTGCCAAAACTTCAATCAAGATCAATGCACTTAAGTTAGAAAAACTCTTTGGTACATGGTGACCGCGGGGGTTCGAACTCGGTATCTTACCCCCTAAGCCACCAGAGGGTCCAGACAAGATGCATTACGCTTACAAGCGTTTCTATTCGTTTCCTCTTTAAACCAATCGCTTAACTGATAGATCACGTGACTTTTCGTATCACGTCATCTACCAGTGACGCGATTGGTTTAAAAACGAAACGAATAGAAACGCTTGTAAGCGTAATGCATCTTGTCTGGACCCTCAGGCCACCGACGCTCTCTTCTATGTGTTAATAAATAATAAAAAAAGTCGCACAATTTCACACTGAACAAATTTTACGATTTAAATGTGAATGCGTAATGTATATTGTAGTAGATGCAAGTGTCAATTAGTTTTTAATTCTAAAGTTGAATAGGTAATAAAGAAAAGTTAGGGTATTTAATTTTTTACATGTTTAATTTTCGGTACTGGGTGGTCAAAAAATAACTTAACCTTACTAAGCCTATTCGGATTCTGGATGGTGAAAAAAAAACTTTACCCTAACCTAACCAACGGTACTTACTCCCAGTACATTATAGCTATTATCATAGCTATAGCTATTAGTTTATTTAACTTCGATACATACCTCTACCCCCATTTCAACTACTTAGGAATATTTTTTCAAAATCGCCAAATGTATTTTTTTTAATAACACCAATTTTAACTTTTCTAACTACAATAATGACGAACTCTCATATAACTTTTTAGAGATCATAATAAGCTTATGTTCCTAGTCCCACTTCTTAGTTGATATGAAACTTTAAGACATTTCACGATCGCCGCCAGCAACGCCGCGCGGAAGTCATAGTCATATTTAAACAATTAAATGTCCTTCGTTGTAGTCGCTCAACTATCTTAATCGAGATATCTTATCACCACCCTTGAAAAAATTATCGTTGAGGAGTTCCGGTGGCCAGCTGTGGTCTTCATCATCAGTTCCATTTCACCAAATGATACTTTCTGAGTGCAAATGCTAGATTTGTTACTAAAAATACTAAAATCGCTATATGTTTGCCTACAATATTTGAAGAGTTCCCTCAATTCCTCACTGACCCCCTTAAAAATTTACGCTTTAGGGTTAATAATATGAGCATGATAAGTAGGATACTCGTATTAGTAGGATTAGTGGATAATAGCTTCAAGTCTTCGTCCGCTTAGATTTCGATTATAGATATTCCCTCGGGAACTTTTAAATTTTTCGGGATAAAAAGTAGCCTATGTGTTATTCCAGGGTATAAGCTATCTCCATTCCAAATTTCATCCAAATCCGTCCAGCCGTTGCAGCGTGAAGAGGTAACAAACACGCACACACACACACACACACACACAAACTTTCGCATTTATAATATTAAGTAGGAAGTAGGATAGTAGGATAGTAGGATTAGGATTAGCATTCGCAAAAGTGCGCTAGCCCCCCTTCAACAAGAGCGTGTTTGAAACATATTATTTATTAATTACAGGTAGCGCGCCTGTCGCCGTTATAAGTTACACCAGGAAGAGGAAGAGAAGTGAAATGGAAAAACCAATGGACGACAGGGAAGAATAGCTTATTAAGCGGCTCAAGGAAGCAAAAAATGCATTGCACGTTTTGACAAAAACAAATTTAAATAGGATTAAATCACGTCTTAAAATCAATTATTGAAGGCGTATTAAGAAATCAGTCCGAAAAGGCAAGAGGCAAGCGATGGGACCTAAAATAGTACATTACTTAACAAGGGCTGTAAAAGAAAGAAAGCCCGAAATCGCAGGTATTTGAGACCCGAGCCGTAGGCGAGGGTTGTAAATATGCGATAGAGGGCTTTCTTTTTTACTGCCCGTGATGAGTACACAATTTTACGTCTTCACTTGGCCACAATGCGAGTTTTACCGTGCGCGCAGCGTGCGATAAAACTCACATTATGGCCAGGTGTTACGTAAAATAAAATATCAGCTTTGTGAGCAAAAACTGTAAAACCGTACTTTTGAAATACGAGAAATTTCTAGCGATAGAACTGATGAAAACAAATGGTGTGACCACTCGTTTCCACTGGTTCTCCAAGAAACATTCGTGAAACAGCGATGACCGTGTGACGCATACATCCAATAGTACATCGAATTTCCCATCATGTAAAGAAATGTATTATTATTATTATATATATATATATATATATATATATATATATATATATATATATATATATATATATATATATGATGAATATGATGGGCGGTTCTATGTACCTACTACTGGATTGTCACACGGTCATCGATGTGTCACGAATGTTTCTTGGAGAATTACACCGCTGATGATGAGTGATGACTAACGTTATAATCTTTTACACGGATACCACACCATTGCATGCATGTGTGGCATAATATATTTAACTTTGAGGTAGACTGGATTAACTATTGCAAAACAGTTATAATAATAATAAATCTTTTATAATTTCTTTCTTTTGCTTGAACTTAACGATGCCATGCTACTTTACCAATGTAAATCACCTCCATTGTGAAAATTATTTCAGAATGTTTTTGTGTAAATGTGGAATATCATACAAATGTGTGCTTAAGAGGATACTACATATCCATATAAATATGATCCGATATCGTCTAAATATACTTTTAGTAAGTTATTGTCACAATAAAAACAAGTAGGTTAGGTAGACTTTATGTTGGTCTGTTTTCAAACGCTTAATAGATATATAAGACATCATCGGAATTTCATACATTTTTGGTCCATATGTGTAAGTGCCGGCCAAAAAGAATTTATGCTTTATTATTTTAGAACTTGTCAACCGGAGCATTTATTTGGCACCAAAGCTGTAGGACCATTGTTTTTGTTTTAGTCTGAAAATTATATATGTCGGTGTATTAAACTTACATAAACAAATGAATTGGTCTACCAGTGACATTTGAACATAATATACTATGATTCTAAACCTATTTTTGACATGAGAATTATGGATTGTATTGAGAGTCCAGCCTGCAAGCTGAAATGATGATGATGCGATTAAGTCCCGTTTTGTTAAAATAATATGTTGTTATCAGGTAGACTAAGAATTGGATGTTACTCTTATATCATATGCATAGTATAGTTTACGAGCCATGCGCGACATTTTCCAGGAATAACACTCCCAGCTTGTGGCTCGGATGGATGTGGTTATTGTTGTGCCAGGCGATAGTGACTATATATTATTGAATTAACCCTTTTAGCGCCTCTATTCAACACGGTAAAAACAATATCGTTTTTAATCTGTTATCGTATTGTCACCGTTTTGATAGCTCTTATTTACTTGACAGTAATGGCGGCTGACGTCATAATCATAACAATACCATAACAGATTAACTACGATATCGATATTACCGCCTAGAATAGAGGCGCAGTCCGGATGACGAGTTAACTCGTTTTGTGCGATGAGCTCTCAGATCCGGTAGACGAGTATACTCTGTTTAATTATTTTGTCATTACATTCTGGATTAGGGCAATAGACAGTCACTTGCAAAACCGGACACATTGCGCCCCGTACTCTTGGCCTCGAGTCATACCTACTTGCTATAGTTAAGTGATGTTGCTAACGAGTTTGAGAGTGAAAATAAATACAGAGTGCAAACCAGCTAAATCCATTTTTAGGATTTAGCAGGTTTGCACTTTAAATATAGGAAATAACGTTCAAATCTGCCAATTCCTAAAAATGGATTTAGCTGGTTTGCGCTCTAAGCCGACATGCCATTTGGCAACATTACCCTCATTATGACAATGTTAGCTAACGATTTAGGTATCTCGTCTACCAGCTCTGAAAAGCGTTTTACCTAGCCGAGATAAGTCGTATTTCGGACGTAAGAGCATAATTTCTGTTAGCGAGTTATCTTGTCTACAGGACAGGATCAGATATATAATTTCACTGAACCTGACATACTGGGTAAATTTTATGTAAGTACGAATTTGCCGGAACAAAAGGGTTAAGCGAAGATATGCCTGCATATAATATACTAGCTTCTGCCCGCGACTTCGTCCGCGTGGGAACTTAAACCGTTTACGCAGCGCACGCAGTGGAAGCTCTCAAAAGGAAAAAAAAACCCGATTTTGAAACATTCTTCATTGCTGCTCCGCTCCTATTTATCTTAGCGTGATGATATATATAGCCTATAGCCTTCCTCAATTAATGGGCTATCTAACACTAATATTTTTTCAAATCGGACCAGTAGTCACTGAGATTAGCGCGTTCAAGCAAACAAACAAACAAACAAACTCTTCAGCTTTATAATATTAGTATAGATTTTATTTATTTATTTATAATAAATCCCTAAATACAGTCGGCACAAAGTCCTCATAAAACCACGGATATTGGTCCTACAGCTTTGGTGTCAAAATTATAAATGCTCAGGCGGACAAGTTTATACAAAATATCATTATTTCTTTTTGACCGGCATTTTAATATTTCGACCAATAAAGATGATGTCCTTTGCAAGCAACTCTTATCTCGATTTTGGGTAAAAATTGTGTCTTAATAAAAGTAAAATATAAAATAACAACGTAAGAACAACACTTAAATTATTATATTTGATTTCACCAGATTAATATATTATAGCTATTTTTAAATCGCCAACATTTATGGGACCTTGATCATTAATAATATAGTCGTAAGCGTATTTCTATGCCGTGTTTTGTAAGTACAGGGGGGTTATTATGACATAGCAATGCAATTCAGTTTACGCTGAGAGAAAAGGACAGAGCTATACAACTGCAATAGTTCTGTCCTTTACGCTCGCCGTAAAATGAACTGCATAGCTATGTCATAATAACCCCCCTGTACATTTTTCTGGTGAATTCCCTGTACTATAAGGTTTCTTTAATTTAAAAATAAATGACTTAGGTAAGTTCAATCGTTTTTTTTTTCTTTGTTAAAGACTGCATGCCATGCAATTCCACAGAGTAAACAAACGTGGGTATCGACAAAATGTATCGACTTTCTACATCACTATCTCCAAAGCTATATCGATAGAACGTTACAATTAGCATCACTAGTATTTTTTCTGTAAGGTTGGTGAAAATTGCAAGACAAATATTTATAATCTGTGGCTACTTTTTAGCTATGTGCGATGTATGAAGTGCCGTCTCTTAAAACGTAGTGATTATATTCTCTTTGGCTTTACGCCTGTCAATTCAAATTTCACCGAAGTCAGAGTTTGTTATTTTTACTCAAATATAGCGTTAGTAATTAGAGAAATGTGGTAAAAGACCTTCGATCTCAAGCGAAAAATATCGTTCATCACGCGTAATGTAAAATTTGCGAGGAAGAAGATATAAGGGTAAATTTCAAATTAATTGTACCTTGACGTCAAAATGTTTGTCCACTACCTTAATTGCATAATAGTGGTGAAGTTTTCTATTTTGAACAGTTTTATTTGTATTTGCCATGAAAATTGGTTTATATATTTTTACGTACAAGTTTAATAATACCATTTAGTTAAATAGTTTTGGAATAGGAGCTTACGAAACATTATTTATTTTTTTCCACTCATACAATTGTAGCATGTCCTTTCGCTACTTTTGTCAATAAAAGTGTTTATAACTTTTACATGTATAGGCGTACAGGCAAATTATGACCCTATATATTTTGATTAAAGGACAGGCTAACATGAATTGTGTTTAGTGTCCAATTTTAGCTTATCGGTGATTATGTGTAGTGATTCAAACAGTTGTCCAAGGTTTTGTTACCGGTGAGTTATATTTTGTGAGTAACGGCATTGTTGCACTTTAAAATGTCGGAAACTACCAAAAAAACATATTTTTCCGTTCTGCCAACACTAGACTACTGTTAAGTACAAAGAAAACAACGCTATCTTGACTATGGTTCCTGTGATTAAGGTTAATGTGAGTGCGGTCTTGATATTTTATTTGGAAATACATGTGAATAACACGAGATTTGATACGGAAGGTAAATGAAATTGTAAATTAATGAATGCGGGTTCTATAGGCCTAATCATTGTGATCCCAAAGTGATAAATAGCTTGTTTTCACACCCTATACTTTCAAGGTTATGTAGACTTAAGTGCGTTATAACATCAATTTTCTGCTTACATGTGACTAACGTTACGTTTTTTCACCATGTAAAGACTCGTTCACATTGGTGATCGTTACTCACATGTTTGTTACTCACACATTTGTTACTAATATGTATGTTACTCACAGTGTTCGTTATTCACACTTCTCTAGATGGCGCCGATGACTAATGCGGAACGACAGAAAAAATATAGACTAAAACATGAATAAATGAGACTGATTTCATAGAATTGTATTTTTTTAAAACGGGTACCTACACTACATAATCTCGAAATATTTTTTTCCGAATTTGATAAACACGAATTTCAGAATTCCGATTTTGAAATTTCCGAATCATCACTATTCCGAATTCACGAAGTTTTAAAATCACAAATTTTTAAAATTCCGAATTTTCACATTTCCGAATTATTAAAATCCCGAAAAAGATTTTTCCGAATATCACAATTCCGATTATTCCTAATCCGAATCCCGAATATTCATTATTCTGAAATTTTAGCAGCCTACATTTTCCAAGATTTTTTTATTTCAAATAAGAGCCTGATAAAATATTGTATAATGTTTAACATGCTTA
This sequence comes from Acleris cristana, assembly GCA_948252455.1. Classification (NCBI taxonomy): domain Eukaryota; kingdom Metazoa; phylum Arthropoda; class Insecta; order Lepidoptera; family Tortricidae; genus Acleris; species Acleris cristana. The sequence goes on from OX411772.1 coordinate 45,914,433, forward strand.
ATGCTCAAAAACTGTAAGAAATGTCCAACAAAGTCGACGGAGCTCCGCTCCGCGGAGCTCCTATTCTGCGTAGCTGAGGCGCTTCGCGCCTTGATGCAACTCTAACCTAACTTTTGTTTCAAGTAGAAGACCTCAATTCAATTCAAGTGGTTAGTTCCAAATTTTTCATTATCGATTTGGTTTGTGAATTTTCGGAATTATAATTTTCGTAAAAAGAAAATTCGGAGTTATCAACATTCGTAAATATAATATTCGGAAAAACGTTTTCGTTATTTTAATATTCGGTAATATAAAATTCTAGATTTTGATACTCGGCCTTACATTTTTTCGGTATTGTAAAAATTCGGAATTATGAAATTCGGTTTTTTCAAATTCGGAATTAAATAATTCGAGATTTTAGGGTGTTCCCTTTTAAAACATCGTACCTACTTCTTAATGCGCAAAGTAGGGTAAATAAATGTCATGGGAAAATGTATTGGTGAGAACTTACCTTTATGTTACATGTGACAAACAATTTTACATGTGAGTAACGTTACATGTGAATGCCATGTGAGTTATGGTACAATTAATTTGAAATTTACCCATAAATCAAACACAATCTTAGATTTGGTGTCGTATTTACAAAAGACTAGTAAATGAAACCAAATAATATTGATACTTTATTATCACCTCATTTGGCTTTTATGTCTGACACGATAAAGTCTATTTAGAACCCTTAATAATTAGGTGCCATTTAATTCCAGGATTACTGATTACCACCATTCGGCGAACCGTAGTTGTGCGGCACGGTGTTCATGATGTTTTTATGAGGAATTTAAAAAGAAAAGAAATATCGCACATCTCCTCAGAATACGAGATTGATTCACGTTAAAGTTGCACAATATAGTCGCTTAGCTAACAGCGTAATTCAACGATTGAACGCGAATTAAGAGTTAATTTAATTTTGACCTGTGCTACATTGTTAGCTAAACGATGAGTTCGATGAAGTCATTTCGAACTAAATCCTATTAAATATAAATAATTATAACACACTATTGTTTCAATTTAACCTTAATACTTATTATCTACTAGGAAATGCAAGCCCGAAGTTGATGTAAAGGGTTACGTAGGTAACTAATCGTTACTAATATTGTAAATCTCTGTTTGTTCTATCTGCACTGCATAGATGTATAGTTAATTGCACATACGTGATATTTTAATGTTATCCTAGAAAATTGAATAATACGCTAAGAAATAAAGACTTCTACTCGGACTGAGTTCCCCGCATCATGCTTTTAAAGAACGTGTAAAATCAAGTATCAAGAACCCCGATCCTATTACCCCGGAGTTGCAAGCCCTAAATTTAAATTTTCCTTTTTTTCATGAGATTCTGGTAGACCTATACCATTCATTAAAGAGAAGAAGAAGAAGAAGTACTCTACATACAACACATGGGATTACCAGAGTGGTAAAACATTACCCCACTTTAGCAAACTCCAGATAAGTAATATATTTTATACATATTTATTTTATTTCCAAAATTAGATAGAGCTTGTCAAAAAAAAAACAAATTGCGTTTAAATTACTGCACTACGAGGTTTCGTTTTTGAAATAACATGATTTGACAATTGACGGTGAAGTTACCTCGCGAGCTTCGATCAAAAATATCAACTAGATAACCAGTCCGATACTAAATCAAAGCTAAATTCTGTCCGCGTGAATTCTGTCCGCGTGAGTATTTGTTTACTAACATAAACTTTGAATATTTTAAATATTTGTTTACGAACATAAAAAAATACGTTTTAAAACAGTTTTAAGTTCAACCTAATAACAACCATGTTACTTAGTAATAAAGTTTCAAATCTTCAAAATTTTATCTCATACCTACGACTATTCGTCTCGTAACATAAACACGTCAATAAATGACATATGCTACTTACAAACGAAAAAACGTATGTAAAATAAAATCTAGGTCTAAATCTAGTGCAAAAATTAAAGTACTTTTCTTCGTTGATGCCCTGCGAGTAACATCGTTTTTTATCTATTCGATTTGCTTCTTTGAATTTGACTAACGGAGGTATGGAGTCGCATTGAATTTAAAATTAATGTATATAGGTACGTATAAGTTTTGTTGTTTAGTTAAGATTACTTATGTTTTGGCTAAGTATGCTCATTAGTATTTATACATATTTGTCTGTTTGTAAACTCTTTATAGTACAAAGTTATTTATTATTTTATTGACGTTATCTGTTTTTATATTTCTGTGTAGCTATAATATAATTATTTATTTTATTACTTTATGTAAAATTTAAAAATAAACAAAATAAATGAAAACAAACAACCACTATCGTAATCACTGAATAAAATTATATTGGTATACCTATTCTTCACTATACAAAATTAAATACTAATGACTCAATAGGTCGAGTTCATAAATATGTGTACACTTAAGTACCTTGTCACTTTAATCGCTGTGACAATTCATATATGGCAGTTTAAATATGACATTAAATAGACAAGGTAAGTGTACATATTTATGAACTCAACTGTACGATATTAAAATTACACATTAGACCAATGTTCGCGATATTTTCGATGCAGTTAAGTTGAAAAACATCGTGTATAACTGACTGAGACTATTGCATGAAATATATATATATATAAAAAAAACTTTACTATAGGAACTGGTAGGTAGGCGGACGTTGTCTTGCCACAATGACTTCTTTTCTGGATCTCAACAACAGCACCACACCTACCGGGTTCAACTATAGTTAAGAATCATCCAGGTGACAAGTACCTATACAAATAAAAGTTCATCAAAATCGGTCAAGCCGTTTAAGAGAAGAACAACGCATACCCGAATTATACTTTATACAATTTTAAAGTAAAATTTCGGTACATAATTCTCGAATAGGAAAAGAAACCGGGCAAAAGCATGTCAGAACATGTTCTGTGTAGGGTTCCGTTGCCGTTACTACATACACAAATAACTATTTCGCAGAACAACAAGTGTCATCAGTTCATCACACAGTGTTGTTTAGTAAAAAAATACTTGTACCCTTGCTTTATATATATGGAAGGACCTTTTTTTATATTTATTCCATAATTGATCTTAGTGCGCGGTATAAATATCTATATGTATACACATTTTCAATTTTGTATCTTTGATAGTTCTGAGAAAAAGTAAGTGTGAAATACAAACAGACAAACAAACGGACATGGCGAAACTATAAGGTAATAGTTTGACTTCGGAACTCTAAAAAGGCCGCTGACGGAAAACGCTCGCTGGTAACAAAATACCAACCAGACGGCTTATTGTCTAACGCACTCGCAATCACGATCGTTTTCATTTTGAAAATCGAAGGCTTGTCTGCATACAAAATGAAAACAATTGCTTCACTTTGAAGCCGGTTGCGATTGCGAGTGCGTTAGACAATAAGCCCTCAGGGCCTCTATTCAACACCAAAACCAAATCATCTTGGACCTGTTATCGTATTGTCAACGTTTTGATAGGTTTTATTTACTTGACAGTAATTGCGGCCGAGTTGAAAACAATACCATAACAGGTCAAATACCGTGTGTGTGCGATTACTCGGAATCCTACGAAGCGAAACTGGCCAATGGAGTGCAAAGCATCCATTTCGGTGCATCCAAACGCCAAATATCTTTGCACGCAGGTATGGTTTACAGGAAAGGTGAAGCGCAGTCTTTTTGCGCAATGTCGGACGATAGTAACCATCAGCCACCGGCGATCCGGGCACACCTGTCTCCTGAGCCCCTAGATGATGAATTTCGACTAGTGTTGTTAAAAGACTAGTCTTGAAGACTTTTGAACCTTAAAGACTTCCAAACCTTGAAGGTTCAAGCTTTGAAGACTCGAGCGTTAAAGGTTTGAGCTCAGAAACGGTTCAGAACCTTAACGACTCAAGCTTTTTATGAGCTCTTAAGAGCAAGTCTTTAAGACTCGGGGTTCATAAAAAGCTCAAGCTTTAAAAACTCGGGCTTATTGAAAGCTCAAGGCCCGGAGCCTCGAAGGCCTGAGTTAAGCGTTAAGAGCTCAAACAATGAGCGTTTTAGGAAGAAAGTATTACTGTACGGTCAAGTGCAAAAATACGTATCGATTTCATCCTCTCATAATTATGTATCGAGGCCTTATTTCGATGACGTTAAGGTACTATGGGACATATTTTTGATTGGTTATGTGCACCTATATTTTTACACTTGACTGTACCTATATTTATTTTTAACCCTTAATTTGACGGTGTCCGGTGTGGCGGTCTCGGTCTACATAGTTTTTAGGGTTCCGTATCCAAAGGGTAAAAACGGGACTCTATTACTAAGACTCCGCTGTCCGTCCGTCCGTCCGTCATGTCACCAGGCTGTATCTCATGAACCTAGGCTAGCTAGGCTAGACAGCTGAAATTTCCACAGATGATGTATTGCTGTTGCCGCTACAACAACAAGTACGGAACCCTCAGTGGGCGAGTCCGACCCGCACTTGCATGGTTTTTTTACTTTTAACGACCTCAGGATTATGCTGTTAAAATCTCTCGGGTTCCTCACGGGCATCCTGTATAATTATCAAATATGGCATAGATAACATAAATTAATCTACTTTGTTAAAAGCTTTTAAGACTTAAATGCTACAAACCTTATAGACTTAAACCTTCAAAGCTTAGGAGGCTTTAAAGCTTAAGGCTTAAAGACTCTGAGGTTTCTGTGCTCGTAAGCAACAACGCGAACTTATTAAGTTGAGGCTTATATGGTCGAGGCTTTAAAGTTCGAGGCTTCTAGACTCAGAAGTCGCGACTCAAGTCTTGTAGTTTACGCCTCGAAGCTTAAATTCACAACACTAATTTCGACACTTCTGTACGGAGCTGAATACTAAGATGGATTTTTTCAAGGCTAGACATAGTAACGCTACTTATCCTACAGTTCCAAATTTCTGCCAAATTGCTTGATAAATTTTAGACAGCGATGTCCTCTCGTCTGTGTATGATAAGGATCAGTATAGAAGTGATTTAATCGTTTTATTTAAATATGGACTTTACTGGCTTGTAGATAGGGTTTTAATTTGCTTGTAAAAAAAACAATCTCCCATAGATAATATTCAGTAGTTCGAAACGTGGAACCAATTGAGATCCAGGAGCGTTTAAACTGTCACGTGACACCGATGACGTTATAGTCCCACAGACGACGGGTACAAAATTATACGTTTGCACATTACTATGCGTTCAGTTAGCATTTTGCGTGTTGTATACATTATCAGCCGAAGCCACCAATCCATTACTTACATTTTGACGATTGGTGGGAGGAAGTCGTGGTTGTGTTTCAGAAATATCGACGACATCATGAAGTTACCTACTAATGCTTATGTCCAAGGCAACAACCATCAGGGCCCGTATTATGGTCACCTTTATCGCGGTGGATAAAGCTTCCATCATTCTCGCACTTACACACAGGTCAGAAAGTGACAGATGTTTTATCTACGTCGATAAACACGACCATAATCGGCCCGCAGCATTACGTAAAATGTTGACAGGAATAAATATATAAACTTTTGTTCAATTTTGGGTTTAGGTGGTAAATGTAATCGATTTTTTTTTATTCTGTTCTAGGACTCAATTTTATTATAGTAGGTATATCGTTTTATTTTCCTAGTTATTTTGCACACAATTTTCGATTTAAAATGATAAAGATATTTTGTGAATAAAATTCATTTATTTATCCATACTAGTAGACACTTCAGCCGGCCATGCACAATGAAATACATAGCGATAAAGACAAAAGCGGAATGACAACAATACCTCTAATTCGAATATAGGTATTCTCTTTTAGCGGTAATAGTTTGACAATTTATATACCGGTATTAAATAAAACCGGTTTTAATATACCTGCATTAAAGATATTCAGAGGTATAACCCGATTACTAATCAACTAAATTTCATAGACATTCAATTTCAATTCATTCGCATACATTTCAACATCTTGGACCTCACCGACGAATCGGATGAGCAGAGCTATGGCTCTAGAGGTAGGTGCATTCGCAGCGTGACGCGCGCGCACGGCTTTCGCGAGCGAAAAGAGACGGTGCGGGGGCGGCGGCCGGCACCGCGCAAAAGTGCACTCTGGCTGACGGGTTGTCCACACGTTGCGCAGGACTTGGCAGTAATGCACCAAAAGGTGCATATATATCCCGCCTTCGCCTCAGAGTCTCACCGTAATAATTATTTTAAATGTCATAATTTTAAATATTATCTAAATGAAACTTAATATTCGCTGTGTCACTGTTTAATCATATTATTTATTACCTAATGTTTATAAGGTGGGTAATACAACACATAAGTACATTTCGATTTTTAGATTGAAAAGGGAAACTGCAAACAATAATAATCATTAAGAATACAAGGATAAAGTGGAAAAGGGTAATTTGAAACTACTAAAAAAATATTATTTATAAAATTAAATAAATATCTAAATTCAATTCAATTCTTGTAGGTAAAAATAAATATCTAAATAAAATATGAAAATAAGCTTAAGTTTTTACAATTTAGCTGTAGTATTAATACTGCTCTAGTTTTTCCTTCACTATTCGACTTTAGTTTTATTTTTTCTTCGGTTTCCTGGCTTTCTGGCAGCAGCAGGGCGGGTCTGCGTCGCACTGCGTCTCGCGTGTGTCCACGCGGCCCGGCGGCTTGCGCTCCGGCGCCTTTGGGGTCACTAGCTCGAGCTCCATCTTGCATCGTCTGTCTCCCATTGCCCCTATTTTTGCAACCTAAGAGTAACAAACGTAATACATGTAAAACAATCTTGCTAAACAGTAAAACAGTATTTTTGTTCATTATACAAGGGGAGGTCCAATAATTCGCGGAATGAAGCAGAAGATGAGATAGGTAATTCTGTAAAACCTCTTTGCATGGTTGTAATGTGAACTCTTTAGATATAGTATGTCATATTTCAAACCCAGGTTGTCATTTTTTTTGGAGATATTGTCTTTATTACAAAAACATTCGTCACAAAACTGCGACTATTTAGCAAAATGAATATCGTGCGGCACCGACCTAAAAAAAATACGGACGTAACGATGAGCGAAAAAGGTGTGAAGTATGCAAGGTACTACACCAATTCGTTCCGTCATACACGATCTACCGTCTCACAGATGCACTAGGGTGAATTGCATGCGGGTGAATAGGGTGAATAGGGTATGCGATGTGTCATTTTCGGATAAATTAATAACGAGGAATCTATTTTTCAAACAAAAACAATGCACATTCTAACAAAAAAAAAGTAGAAAAGACTAAAACCTACCCAGGGAGAATGTGTATTCTAAGGATACACCAAATCTGTAAACAGCACAAAGACATAAGAACATGAGCGTAGGTATCGACTGACATGTATGACAAAAAACGTGAGGTCAAAATAGCTGGTTTGATAGTGCAATCCGTTGTATGGGAACCTTGCACTTTTTGACTATGCGCTGAAACTTGGCACAGTTGATCCGTAGGTGGTCTCGAGTGAATTCAGACCGGGAGCCATCGAGAGCCACCGCGCATTTAATTGAAGCCATATTTCTCTAAAACAATAATTGTTATGGCGTCTAATATATCATTTTCGGATAAATTAAGGGTGGGAAGTCTATTTCTGGGATAAAAATAATGCACTTTAGAACAAAACATAAAAGTTATGTACAACTTTATTTCATTTCTATCTCTTTTCATTTTTAATCGCGTGAAATGTATTCCAAATAAACACATATATGTAAAAAGCCACATTTATCTACTTATTAAAATATATAGGTAGTAAAGTTTTACGTCTAAGATGCGCATGGAACTAATTCGCGTAAACGTAACATATTATAAGTAAGCATTCTTGACAGCTCAGATATTGTAATTACTGTATGTTTTATAATTTTCTGACAAATATTTCGTTACAAAAATTTCATCGAAAAATACGTCTGTTATGCTTTTTTAAACAGATATAAAAATCTCAAAGCTTAAACTAAATATTGCATGTATCAATTTATTATTTCAGATCAGCTTTGTGTACTTCAGTAAATGAGTGCCTAAATATCCCATTTAGACACATCCCACCGACTAAAGCTGCATTATATCAGCATTTTTCAAGAGCCTTTTTTATTAATGGGTGCAAGTTTGGGCTTAGTTAGCAGTGTTAGCACCGGCTCAGAAACTGCTCATCTTATAATATATAAATTATAAAACTAATCATAAGATAAAGCTTATATTTTTTGTTCTAAGGCGCAATATTTTTATCCCAAAAATAGACTTCCCATCCCTAATTTATCCGAAAAAGATATATTAGACGCCATAACAATTATAGTTTTAGAGAAATATGGCTTCAATTAAAGCGCAGCAGCGTTAAACTCCCCCTCCTCCCCCCACTAAATGCGCGGTGGCTCTCGATGGCTCCCGGTCTGAATTCACTCGAGACCACCTACGGATCAACTGCGCCAAGTTTCAGCGCATTGTCAAAAAGTGCAAGGTTCCCATACAACGGATTGCACTACCAAACCGGCTATTTTGACCTCACGTTTATTCTCATACATGTCAGTCGATAACTACGCTCATGTTCAGATGTCTTTGTGCTGTTTACAGAGTTGGTGTATGTTTTAGTCTTTTCTACTTTTTTTTTTTTTTTTAGAAAGTGCATTGTTTTTGTTTGAAAAATAGATTCCTCGTCCTTAATTTATCCGAAAATGATACACCGCATACCCTAATATGTATAGTTTTAGAGAAATGTTGCTTCAATTATAGCGCGGCAGCGTCGAACATCCCCCCCTCTCCCCACTAAATGCTCGATGGCTCTCGATGACTCCCGGTGTGAATCTACTCAGGACCAGCTAAGAGTCAACTGTGCCAAGTTTCAGCGCATAGTCACAAGCGCAAGGTGTCGTGCAGTAATACCCTAGCTAAAAACACTTATTAGAAAATCGTCCGTATTTTCGGAGCTCACAAGTACAGTCGCCATCAGATATATTGGAGCGGCCCAGGTACTCAAATATTTCTGATCAGCAATAAATTTCAATAAATTCTTTACGGTAAATAAGGTCAATAACATCTGAACATCCAATTCGCCACAAATATATGAGCAGTGGTTTTTCAATTAAATCTGAACACACAACGAGACAATAATATCTGAAAGCACAACTCGTCAAAGTTATCTGCACAGACAGGGTGATCATAAATATCTGAACATTTAAGGAATATATACCTTAAAGCAATAGGCATACAGTTTAAAATTCTTTAACGTACTGCGCTGGAATACATATGACAAGACGATAACAATTGCTAGATAGTTGTCAACTTCGACGGAATCGAAAAAGTACGAGTATTATCTAGTATTAGTTTGAAGTATGAAACTCTTCTAAAGAGTTTGCACGTGTGTAATGAAGTGTTTATTACTTGCTATGAACTATGATCATTACAATTTTACCCCTTAAAGTAGCAATGTATGGCCGTTTATAAAAAGTCAAAGATCATCTTTTTGTAAAAAAAAAAAACTATTCGGAATCATCAAGAAAATTGAGCGGTACGGAGGCTTGAACTCGCTATGTTTTGTTTTTTTTGTAGTTTTGAAAACTAACGAGTAGGGTTCGGAAAATCGGGAGCTATTATACCTACAACTAACAAAATTCCGGAAAAAGCTAAGCAAGTATGGAGTCGGCTTCTCAAAAATAATATTTTTTATTATTGAAATTCCGGGATTCCGGGATTGTATGCAACATCAGAAAGTAGTTTATACGTATCAATTGTCATTGGGTTATGCCTTTTTAGCGAATTTCCTCAACATACAAGATGTTTTAACGACATACAAAATGTATCAAAAAGGCACGTGTTAATCCGTTATATTATAAGGGTTTAAATAATTATAGGTATTGTGTTAAGATGATAACATTGATAATATAATATCAAACAAACAATATTTTTAACGTGTTTTTTTAAACAGGGTGTTTTTGAGTGGTTTTCAGTATATTATGGAAATCCTGAAGTATAGGAGATACAGGAAAACCGTCTTAGGATACATTAGATATTCTTTTGTGAAAAGAATTATGGTATAGTTGTTTCTTCACTTCACTAATTCTTTCTTACGAAAACACGATGCCCGTTATCCACTTAAACGGATCACCAGTTCTTTTGTATTGCTTAATGCATAAAGTAACCGTTTTTACTAACATATACTACATACATACATTTATACATCGGTTATATGGGTGGTGGAAAAATCAAATCATTTTTTTTAATAACATGTATTCACTGAAAATAAAACAACTTTAATTTTTTAATGACATCAACAAATATTGAAATTTGTGCCAGTACTGCCAACATCGTAAATTTCGCATATCTGTATTCATTCGAATACAAGTTTAGTGTGAATGCTAATATAATACAATGTACATTTTGTTTTGATTTACTGGTTTAACGAAGATACGTCCCTTTATACCATTACTTTTACGAAAAGTAACAATACAACTTTCGTTTGATGTCTGCTAATACTGTACTGTCAGTTAAATGAAAATCACATGAATTACATAAAATTTTGATCACATCATATATATCTAATTTCCGATGTTCCGGGAAATCCCGGAAAATTTATTAGTAAAATTAAATTGAGTCCGCTTCCATATTAGTCAACATCTACGCGATGTAGGTACTGAGCCCGAAGTTTAGGTATATTAGCTCCCGATTTTCCGAACCCTACTAACGAGTTTCTATAAATGTTGATGTTAAGTTTGTTTACAGTTTTCATTAAATTAAAATAATAAATTAGAAAAAAAAAAGAATATTAATTCTTAATAAAATACAAAAAAAAAGCACAATTGTGGATTTGAACCCTGACGCAACGCATTGCGACTGACACAATAGTGGATGAAATATTGCAAAGCATTCGTACCTATTTTCATTTGGCAGCTTCAATATTACATATTTACATTTGATAAAGACACGCAGTGAATTATATGCAATGACAGTTAGGTACCACCGTTTTTGTGAATTGCCAAATATTTTATTCAAATGTGTCTCTTGTAACAAGACCGTGAAGTTGCTTTTCGCAGATTTATATTTTGTATACCTACTTATTTTGTAAAAGGAAAATTCATTACATCTGTACGATTACCTTTGAACTGTATGCCTATTGCTTTAAGGTATATTTTCCTTAAATGTTCAGATATTTATGATAACCCTGTCTGTGCAGATAACTTTGACGAGTTGTGCTTTCAGATATTATTGTCTCGTTGTGTGTTCAGATTTAATTGAAAAACCACTGCTCATATATTTGTGGCGAATTGGATGTTCAGATGTTATTGACCTTATTTACCGTAAAGAATTTATTGAAATTTATTGCTGCTCAGAAATATTTGAGTACCTCGGCCGCTCCAATATATCTGATGGCGACTGTACTTATCTAGACAACGATTAAAAATAGGTAAAAAATGTATATAATCAAAGTTGTAGCGAATTTTATCAGCTTTAATAATGCCATACAACAACATTTCCTATGACGCATTGTTTTCAATATGTAAACAAAAAACAAAAACACGGGACCTTCTTTGTGCCCCCCCTAGGGCTCACCTCCGAGGGGTGGGGACTTTTAGTATATGTTTATCTCCTAACTAGTCCAAACAAAGTTCCGAAGTCAAAATTTCGGCTTTCAGCTTTCCATCCACATCCCCCTTTTGAGCATTCATTTACCAAGCTAATATAGACATGCATTATTTATTGGTGACATAAAAAAATAAAAATTCTTTATTAATCAATAGTTACTGTTTTACGTAAGGTTTTAAACGATATTACTTTGGAATACAACTTAAGGATAGTTTGATTTTGAGAATTAATAAAAAATAAGTGACACAATTTTTCTATACATATTGGTTTTAAGATTATACTTAATTAGGGATGGCAATGTTATATTCGAATTAAATACATACTTAGCTATAATATTACACCAAACACAGAGCTCTATAAATTGCACACCTTCAATTGATTTTACAACCCCTTTATTGCCCAACCACTGTCACACCCACCGCTGAACAGCTGCCAGGTGCCCGGATTAATTAATAATGATAGTATGACACACTAACTAGAGGGATTTCGTTGCTATATAAATTGCAAACCTATTTCCGTAGCTAGCTCTTAGACCATATGATTACGACTCGAAATCCCGCGAATTGCATCCAAAACCCCGATCACTGCTTATAAGCAATCTGATATATGCCGCTACTGTTTCTTGGCCAAACATATGCGACATTTTTGTTCGGACGACCCTATATGGTTCTTTAAATCAAACGAAGACGCATGTGTTGGTGCCATTTCGTCGCGCCGTTTTGGCCCGGTCCTCGCGCTTGTAACAAAGCCAATGGAGTACCTTCAAGACGAAGACATCCTTACGAGGATGCAGCACATCTTGCGCCGGCCCCGGCGCCGGCACGTTCTTCGGCACCAGGTTGCACAGCCACGGGCGGGCACATTTAGCCCCCTTAGCTTTACCGAGCGCCTGAACACCTTTGGTTTGGTTCGGCATTGTTGGTGGTAATTTTACAACTTAAAATTTATAATGATTTCTCTATCACGCAATTCTGACAGCGATTTGACAATATGAAAAATTGATGTTTTTCTGACAGTCTTTTTAGTAGGTATTTAAAGCGCAGCATTTTGGGCCTGGAATAAGGAGATTCGCTTCTACGTGTAGTTATTATTTATTCTTATGGTAAACGTTCGTAAACGACCGCGAAAAAAATCTGGAGGGGTAATATAACAAAATATTTTTTAAAATAACAATATGGGTATCAAATGAAAGCTATTAAATAGCCTATTCCAAATATTTATCTATATATATAAAAGGCAAAACTGACTGACTGACATATCAACGCACAGCCGAAACTACTGTACCGAGAAACTTGAAATTTGGTACATGGGTTCCTTTCATGATGTAAGTGAGCACTAAGAAAGGATTTTCCGAAAATCGACCCCCAACGGGAAGAAATGGGGGGAGTAGCGGGAAACTAATTCTACGCGTACGAAGTCGCGGGCGTCCTCTAGTACATTATAACATTTTGATGCTACCATTTTGACAGAAACGTAAAAAAAATACGTAAATGTTAAGTAATAAACTCCTTTTGCTAGAAAGACAGTTTCGCTTGTAATTTGCCACTTGTAATTTCGCGATATTAAAAATTCGAGCTCCAGGGATCATTATATCGCTTAGTAATCATTATTTGAACCACTATAAGTATACGAGTATAAAAAGCGAAAAACAAGTTGTGTATCTATAGAAAATTGTAAGAGTAACCGCGGGTACGTATCAGAACGCCTAAAATTAATAAGCCTAATGTATCATAATCCCTAAAAGTTCATAATACCTAACGGCTTTTTTCTGAAACTGTAAACATTTCAGGATTTTTTAAAACGCCATTGTATAGAACTCATTAGGTTAGGTTAGGTATGTTTTGTAACAATCCTGAAAAGTTTACGGTTTCAGAAAAAACAACCATTAGGTATTATGAACTTTTAGGGATTATGATACATTAGGCTTATTAATTTTAGGCGTTGTGATACGTACCCGTAACCGCCTGTTTCACAATCGACAAGTAAACCATATTTGATACATAAATTTAGCCCTTTCTCTTTCTTGCACTTGAAAATAGACAAGGAGAGAGACAACTTTAAATAGCAGATAAATTTACTTGTCGATTGTGAAACAGCCCCTTGGTAATTTAATTTATTAGAAAATATATGTAGGTAGGTACATATTTAGTTATAGCAAAGGGTTATCAAGCATTATATTAACGTTGCTCAAGACTACGCTAGGGGGCGAGAGGTAGCATTCTAAACTAGACAATAGCAGATCTAAGTAGTGCTTTATAATTTTGATTTTGTAAATAATTATATTGGTTTAGACCTAGAAAGTGAATAGTGTCAAGTAGTATTTTAGAGAGTACGCTAGGGCTGGAGGTCGTTTTAGCACTCAAAGAATCTTGAGTTTGCACCCAGGTTAAATCAGGTAAGTTGTAGTCCCCTACTGCACAGATTTGGCAGTTGGGTACTTCTTGTACTTTTTCGAGTATTTTAAAGTATTCAATTTACACATCCTTTGCAGAAGAAGGAGGGATATAGACGACGCTTAGGATCAAGTCAAAGCTAGCAGTCGGCAAGATCAGAAAAAGGTCCTCAGCGACTAGGGACGGCCAAAAAAGGAGCCCCATTCCGCGCGTCACGCACGTCGAGTGGCTCGAAGAGAGTTTCGTACCGCTGTCCCCCGCCGCCGTCCTTTTTGTGTTGGGATGAGAGATCGTGGTCCCGACGGTGGATTGTGCGCTCGCTACTTAGTATCTCGGCATGCAGTATGCTAGGTTGCAGCCAGGTCTCGGTTAACATAATTATATCGTAAGAAGCGTTCAGTAAATTAAGGCGAAGGTAAACCAGCTTAGATCGGAGTCCACCGCAGTTCTGATAATAAAATGAAAGTTCTTTTTTAATCACGATCGAAATGTTTCAAAAATTTAATCAATAACAAGTGTGCGGTAGTTAAAGTAACAGATTTTATTATAAAAGTAATTAATATAAAACAATGAGAACACTGCGTAGGTATGTGATACAAAATAGTAGATTATACACCGAGGGGATAAAGCACTGTTTTATGTCACGGGCGCGATATTGATTCCTGAGCAAATGAGGGACTCTAGATTTAACTCCCGAGCGTAGCGAGGGTGTTACGAGTTAAAACGGAGTCCTGAGTGCAGCGAGGGATTCAAGCACGCCCAAGACGAAAACAGTTTCATACCAAAGGAGAATACTCTACTTTTCTCACCTTTTGCGAGACAATAAAAAGCAAGGCCAAGAGGAAAAAATATTATACTACAATCCAATGGAATCGAAAGCATGGGAGCCAAGTGGAATGAGGGCTACTTACTAGACACAACGTTTTATTAAAACTTAAATATCACATTATTAACTAGCGGGTTCTAATGAGATTCAGTACCATATTATAACCCGCCGGGTCATAATATGGTACTGAATCCCATTATAACCCGCTGGTTAACCGATGGCTATAATGACTTACTTTAGGTGAGGTTTGCATGATATAAATTCGGCAATTTCGAGCATGTGGTGTGAAAATTAGTTTTATTAGTGTAGATGTATCTTGAATGTTTTTTTTATTATGTTTGCATGCCCTAAATTTACATTTAATGCATAATGCATAGGTATGCTTTCTTTATAATAATATAGTGTAATATAGTCTTTATTTAACGTAAAAATAAATTAACTCTAACAGGTAACCACGTCCGTTTTAGTTTAGTGGGGATATCCCAGAAGTTCCATAGTTCTAGTTCCATATGGTCTTTTTCGTTTTTGATTACGATTATTTGAGAGTAGTCGGTCTTGCGCAGAAATATCGTTGCATTTTTAATCCATATCTGTAGTACGGGCGGTAGTGTCACCCAAAATATTGGAGAGGTCAAAATTTGGAATCGGATGAATTCACTTGGCACAGTGAAATCGGCTTCAGTTTACGTATCACCTCGAGTATGGTGTCATTTTCTGATAAACCATAGATCTGGCTTTCATTTTTGATATAATAATTACACTCCTTCATATAAATTTATTAAGATACATAAAGAAGTTTCACAACATCAGCTTATGTTTTTTGTTTCAACACACAATATTTTATAATATACCTATGTACAACATCATATTTACAAAAAATGCGGTTGAACAGCCTAATTTATAATATGCAGATTAAAAAAACAAATTTTATTTGATTATACATCAAAACTATATGTTTGTAAATCAAAACCATGTATTTGAGCTGAGTATAATAATTAAATATACCCGCACGGCAGCGCGAATTAAGACAGCGGGCGGAACTAACTGAGACGAGAACTTGCCACGAAGCACTGAAATTTATCTACCACCTCGAGTGTGGTGTAATTCTTTGATAAACCGGGCATGAAGAATTCATTTTTGAGATATTTAATATACATTTTTTTTAGAAAACATGTAAAATATCGACGAAAATATCAAAACTGATTTAATTGTCCGTACCTATGTTTGAAATATATATTTTATAAATAGTTATCATACAACATCTATGTGAAAAATACTCGTATCTAAATTCCAAATCAATATTTTAAAATTAACTTTTAGCAAAATTTTGAACATCTCACACTCACCCGTGGGTCTCAAGCAACCCTCCCCGTAAAGTACGGTGGGCTTGGCATTTGGGCTATTAGTTCTGCTTGTCCGATACAGAGGATGCTTGGCGTGTCTGTAATCCGGGTGAGAATTTGCCAGTCGAAAAAGCTAGCCAAGCAGCATGGGACCTTATTTCGGTCAAAATTTGCCATCGCAAACTTTTGGAAATGGTCAAAATTCATCCGAGAAGGCCCGTTGCTGCCTTCACGAACCCTAGGAGGGTCTCTTTTAGATCCTAATACTTTAAGTATAGCAGTGTGCCTCCGCCACGGTCTTAAAGTCTACGAGACGCATCCTTGTAGCTGTTGTGGAAATGCAGTCGACGACCTAGGACCTAGGACACCACGGTCTGTCGAGTTTACAGACATGTATCTTTTTGATCAGTCGGGCTTTAGCACAATTTCATTCCCATCTTCGCTTGAGCCCACTGGCCTGTCTGCCTCAGATGAAAAGAGACCCAACCAATGCACTTTAGTACCGTGGCATCTTGGTCGTCCCTTGGCGTGGGACGTCACTTGCGTTGATACGCGAGCAAAGTCTCATGTCCAAGCTTCTGCTCGCAAGCCTGGGACCGCCGCAGTCCGCGCCCAAGCCATCAAGTGCAAGAAGTGTCAGATAAATTAATCAGTCAGTCTCTGGCGACCACGGCCAAGGCTCCTTTCATCGCAGTGCAGCGGAGATGCTGCGAGTGTCCTCCGGCACGATTCCGCAAGTGGGTGCAATGGAGGGCTTTACTTTAAGTCAGCTGTAGTAGAATATTTTATCTTTTACTTTTAATTGGTTATTTTAACTGATTATTAATGGAATAGTAGATTGTTCAATAAGAGACTAAAAGAAGCCATAATGACACGAGATGTTTAGCCACGCGAGCGAGCCAGCGAGAACACTCTACTTTTCACTTTGAATGCGAGGAAAAAAACCACGTTTCAATATTTAGCAAATAATGGCAACAAAGTTTCTGATTAATTTGTTTCGCTTCGCGGTTGTTAGACTTGTTAGTTTTCCGTAAAGTGACACTAAGTGACACGCTTGCATATTTAGCCAACGGATATAAACTTGAAAACTATTTGGACCATGCCTAATAAAATAAAACTATCCATAATATATTTAAATAGATTCATATTCGTAATCATTAATCGTGTTTCACGAAATTAACCCTTTATAAGGCAGAGGCGATTTAGCGACCACATATACTTATTTATAATTTCAACCTTACGTACTACAGAATATGATACATATTCTGTTGCTTTTGCACGAAAAATGACTTTCTTTTAACCTTTTCAACGCCAAGAACCACTAAAGTGGTCGTGTACTGTCGTGCCTATCACGCCATCGACCTATATAGTGGTCACAGATACAGTGCAAAATAGACCCGAGTATTTGTGACGTAAGGTTGACATTAGCTGTAGTTTTAAGCTGTCATTGGCGTGTGAGGACGACGTTTGTATCAAGTCAAAGGCGTTGAAAAGGTACGATTCCCTAGGAAGTGTAAATCATGAAACTGTATTTGAATTTTACGTAGCATAACTGTATAACTGGGGCTTTATAAAGGGTTAAATCGTTATTTTTGAAATATTTTTGCGCAGTTGTCCACAGCCTAAAAATGGTCCATACTCTATCACTGAAAATGGCGATAATCCTCCATTCACAAACACCTGTAAGGGGTTACCAAATTTAATTAAAAAAAAAAACTAATACCTAGAGATAAAAAAGTAGTTTTAGTCCCGATGTGCAGAGACTAAAGTAACATTTTAAGAGCATGAGAAGTCAAAATAAAGTTTATGCTTTAGTTAAATTATAACATTATTAATTCTATTATATATAGTTTCATTTCATTTTCAGAAAAAAAAAGGATATTACTGCTTTTATGCCATTATTACATTTTCCGGCCGCTTCCTCGTGGTCCTAATATAGTATAGTAGTCCTACTGACTTTCGACGAAGCCCCGCCCAAGGGCGGGGCTCCTACTTCTAGGTGGTTTTGCCCTTCGGGCATCTGAAGAAATCTAACGAACCTAACCTCCTACTTTTACAACCACAGTTAGTATTAGTGATCAAAACTAGGTTCAATTTTTGACTAGTAGGACCAAATTAGTAGGACCACGAGGAAGTCACTCGACGACAGTGGCATAATTCGGTACATTTTAACAGTTTTTTTTCGACAGTTGCATCTAACACCGCACTGTGACTTGCTCCTGCACCGAATCAGTTCCATACAAGCTGTAGCGGCAACGGGTGCAGTGTGCAGTAGTCGGAATTGGTTTCCAATTGTGATTCGATTGTTATCCCATCCCCAATCCGCCGGACTGGGAAGAAGAATCGGCACCATCGCTTGGGCCCATACGTGCACACCCTAGTAAACGGCTCTTAGATGCTGCTGGATACTGGCATACGTAGGCGGAATATTCTTTAGCTGTCGGTCGTTTGACCTTAAGTTTATTTTATTAATTACAAAATAGTATGTAATTTGTTATACTTATCAATAGTATAGGGCAGCAGGCTGCGCGGCGAGTTCTCGTCTGAGTTAGTTCCGCCCGCTGTCTTAATTCGCGCTGCCGCGCGGGTATATTTATTTATTCTACACGTCTTAAATCTGCATAAACTGGGCTTTTCAACCGTAGTTTTTGTAAATATGATGTTGTACAGTCGCGAACTTTAATTTGGTACGGCCACCTTAGGTCCTAAGTCAATCTGACATTCTACAACAATAAGTTTGAGTTTCCTAAAAGTTACAAATGAATTGACATCTCTAATGACATTGACGATTTCAAGCATATTTTTCTTGAAATGGGTCACAAATTAACGTTCGTGATAGTATATTATAAAATATTGTGTTGAAACAAAAAACATGAGCTGACTTGAAACTTGTTTATGTATCTTAATAAATTTATATGACACCACACTCGAGGTGATAAGTAAACTAAAGCCGAGTGAATTCATCCGATACCAAAATTTTTACCTATGGTCGTTACCGCCCGTACTATTGTAGTTTTTTGCTTGCTTGATTTCGCGGGCTTTGGCGTGGAGAATTTTATGTTTTAACGCTTAGATGTTCATTGACATAAATCGGGAATATAGCAGTCACAGCTCGAGCCGCTGACGCAGCATCCTTGTCGCAGCCGGCGGCCACGAACAACTGCCCCGCCGTCAGTCCCCGGCGCGCAAAGTATATAATAGCTAAAGCAGTAAAGAAGCTAAACTATACTCGGCCCGGGAAACCTTGATCCCTATGACAGTTCATGTTAATGATGGGTCGTGTCGATGTAACTTAACTTTTTTATAGGCAAAGGCGTGACTTGCATTCAGCCACGTTGTTAACATGTTTTTAAAAATATAATCAGCATTTCTAATGTTTGTTATGTTGTTGTTGTAATATCACACATGAAAACTGATACTAATAAAACCTAATCTTAAATAAAACAAAAACTGGTGTCCCCAGAAATATCCATAATTTGAGTGAAGTATAAACAATTTCATGTAACTTTTTTAACATTCAGCACCTATAACTTAAATGATTATAAATCGGACACTGAAAGCGTACTATGTTAATGTATTTTGTACACTCATTTCCATTATCGACATTTGTTTATCGATACTTCCGCAGTAGTCGATATCTTCCAAACGAAGTAAGTTTTGCAGGACGTAAACGTAAAGTCTGATTGAGATAATTTAATTTAAATGTTAAGAATTGTTATAATTCCAACAGAATATCATGTAAATGGCATATATCTACCTAAAGTTAATAAATGTAATTTTTAGACGCCTACGATTCTAATGTAACGGTTGTATCGTGGGACTAACTGTCAATGTCATAGGGATCAAGGTTCCCCGGGTCGACTTTACATACCTACTTAGGGTACGGCTCCACTGAGGCGGAGTCGAGCGGAGCGGAGAGGAGACGTGTAGGGATTGACCAATCATATTCGTTGAAATCCACAGTCTCCACTCCGCTTCAATGGAAACAGTCAAGCGGAGATGAGCGGAGCGGAGAGGAGACGTGTAGGGATTGACCAATCATATTAGCTGAAATCCACATCTCGTCCCCGCTCCGCCTCAGTGGAAACAGTCAAGCGGAGACGAGCGGAGCGGAGAGGAGACGTAACTGCATTACTACATTGTAATCAGTCTACTCAGCTCCGCTCGTCTCCGCCTCAGTGGAATCACTTAGCTCTTTTCACAGCTCTGCTCAACTCAGCTCCGCTCGTCTCCGCCCGGGGACCGGAAAACCCGTTCGTTTGCTTAAGCCGTTCGAATCGATATCCCCTTCATACGATAACCCAAACGTCGGTACGCCTTTCATCGGCTTATGGCCGAACCCTATATTCAAACCGCGGATAGATAGGCTTACTTCGGATTAAAATTTGACACATTTTGTATGGACAATTGTCAAATTTTAACCTGAGGTAAGCCTTATCTATTCGCGGTTTGAATATAGGGTTTGCCCGTTAGCCGTTCAAAGCCGGGTAACCCGATCCGTAACAACCGGTAACCGCTTACCGAATCAGATAGGTTTTCGAACTAACCGCTTATCGTTCGGGTTACGGTAACCCGTTCCATCCCCTCTTTTCTCGCACCGCACGCGACGTGGTATGTGTAAAAACTAAAATATCTTAACAGGTTAAATCAGCGCAACAAGGGGTAACCCGTTCGCGGCTTATTGATACCGGTAAGCGGTAAGCCGAATTAATCCAATCGAAGCGATAGCCTTTATAACCGGTAAGCTGATTAGAGGGTTACCGAAACAGGGGGGGTTTTTAAAAACCCGTTCAAAAACCCAGGTTACGGTAAGAGACATATCTTATAATCTGTGACGGTAAGCGGGTCCGGTCCCTGTCTCCGCCTCAGTGGAGCCGCAAAATACAAATGCGTAAGGGGTTGCCCTTAAGTAAAATTGAAAAAAGTTTTTGTTTATTCTATCTCAGCTAGTTAAAGCAAAATCGATATCTGGTGTGGTCTGCGACAACGAATCCGTTAACAGATTGAGAAAAAATAGCCGCCATCTTGAACTTTTTAGTTATTCGACTGATTGCTTCCAAAATCGATATCTGGGGATCTGTGTGGTGTCCGACAACGAATCCGTTGACATATAGAGAAAAAGTAGCCATCTTGAACTTTTTAGTTATTCGAGTGATTGCTTCCAAAATAATCTATATTTTTTTTCATTCTGTCCTCGGATTTATTGTCGGAGACCACAAAGTTCCTCAGATATCGATTTTGGAAGCAATCAGATGATAACTAAAAATTCAAGTTGGCGGCTACTTTTTCTCAATATGTCAACGGATTCGTTGTCGGACACCACACAGATCCCCGGGTACATATCTGAATATCTCATAAAAATATATCAATTTAATGAAGATGAGAAATTTCTTTATTTTGGATATGACCATATTATAGAAGTGTGGTCAACCTAATTGATATATTTACATTAGAAAAATTACAATTGAATGTCTTTATAAACAGACAACGAATATAAAACATTCGATGGTGGATATCTAGTAAAATATTTTAATAATAAATTAACTAATTTATAGTTTCTGTGATACTACTCACTGATACTACAAATCTTAAGATATTACATTTTTAACTTAGGTATTTACTTATAAAAATAAAATTGAAATAACAACAATAGGTAGCTAAATTTCAATTATTTATGTCAAAAAATTTCTTCTAATTATTACAATATATGTATCATTCAAGTTATAATGTTTGATAACACATTTTTATTTTTTTGGTTATATATAATGGATATCGTTCGACATTATTTTGACGTAAATTGCATCCGTCGTCCGACCATTAGTAATTAATAACACTATTCTATTATATAAATTCATTGAAGAGCAAAAATATTCAATAATAAGCGAGATACCGAAATGAATACCGATATTTTTGTATGAAAATAATACCGGTATACGATACCTGCTTCGAGGTATCGTCATCGACCTCGAAGACCACAAAAACACACCAACGCGGGGGCGGCGCCAAGGCACCGCCACACACAAAAAGTCTGCGAGGGGCGGGAGAGTGGCTCATAATTTCCGAAAATCAAATTTTATTCGTTGCAGAATTTATATTCTCATTTTTTCCCGATCTTAATTTTTCACTGTCTTGTTTTTTCACGGGTTGGTTTTACCCTGACGCAATTTTTCCATTTCAGGAATTAATTTGATAGTGTCGACGGCCCAATTTGTGTGCGGTTTGGCCCTTCGGGCCTGCTGCAAAACTAACATAACCTAAACCTACCTTCCTTTTTCGACCTAATTATAAGTGGAAAAAATTGCAATTGGAAGAAATTCGGATAGGAAAATATGCGATTGGGAAAAAATAAGATCGGGAAAAAATGAGAATGGAAATTCTACAACCAATAAAATTTGATTTTCGGAAATTATGGGCAACACTCCTACGCAAAGCCAGCCTGGAGATCGTCCCGCCTGCACCTGTGGAGAGTCAGAATCAGAATCAGAATAATCTTTATTCAAGTAGGTTTACATAATAAACTCTTTTGAAACGCCGTTGTAGCGACTTAACCTAGGTTTACTGCAGGTTCAAATCGCGACTCATCAGAGAAGAACCTGTAAGAAACTCTATCGGATTACCTTTTTTGACTTAACATTAATTACAAGCAATTCAGTCCCAAGCATTGTTATCATTAATATAGTCTTTAATACTACAATAGACTTTAGAAATTACTTTACGTTTAACGTATCTCTATTTACTGATAGATCAGTAACATTACTTGGGAGCTTATTATAATAACGTTGTATACAACGTGTTACAAAATACCCCGTAAAAAATCGAATAAATTATAAAAGCCAAAAATATTGTCAACCCTAGTAAGCTGTCATGTAAGGGAACCGGAGTTAGCATAGATTATTTAACAGAGAGGTCAACCTACCAATTTAATAATTTTCAACTTTAATGGTTTTTCTGGTTTTCATCCACAAAGGTTCAATACTATGATGTCATTATGCTTAAGTACTGGCTTCAAAAAACGTCAAACGTCGTCGTTTCAAATCTTCTTATCGATACTCTACAATTGTTTCGTGTTTTTTTCCAAAATGACGATGTTTTCTAACTCAGAATATTACGACTCCAAAACTCGATTTGTAATATCTATCTAATCGAATTCTGTACATTTTGTTAGTATGTCTCTTGATCGTTTCACGAATTAGGTAAAAATGTACATAAACATTCTGCGTAGTTTGCTCTTTAATTTTACTGAAATAGGGTGGCACATCTAGGAAAAAAAAAATGATTTTTTTTTTTGCCGGTATGTCATGCGGTGATAGAACGGTTCTCAAATATTGTAAATGGACTTGTTATAAGGCACCATTTAACCCCCTTTCGGCTTTACGGGTATTTTTGTAACACCTTGTAGAACCTAATACAATTACCCATGAATGAGTTTTTTATTTTATGAAGCCATGTGAAGGGCACTGCGAGCTTATCTTTATTTCTGGGAAAACATTATGTATATCACAGTTCTTTCTAAATTTAGCGATGTTTTATGAACATACATAATGTTTTCATAAATATATTAACTGTATATGGTCAATACATTAATTTCTTTAATTTCTTAATTTCTTATCTCTAAGCGAGTCTCTCTGCCCCATCTTGTAGACGGCACGAATAGCCCCCCCCCCCTGCAGAACAAAAATGCTATTTACATCATCAACAGTATCAGCACTACCCCACAGTAAATACCATATGCCATAATACTATGGAAGTTACTAAAATAAACTAATCGAGAGGTTTCTAATGGCGGATTTTACCAAGCGAGAATAAGGTGTTATACCTAGATTAAACTAATCTCGGAGTAAGTCTTATTCCAGCTTGGTGAAATACGGCCTAAGTCTATTAACGGACACAGCACCATCTTTGAAATTGCATGATATGGCATTAAAAAATCTCATACAACATTTTCTACGGCCATGGACGAACTGCCACATTTAACGTATGTCAAACATTGTGCCACTTTATGACGGAAACTACATGTACCTATGTAATTTCGTACAATAAAAATCTTACCTACTGTGGCAGCTCGTCCACGGCCGTTACGTCCACAGCCGTGATGTGCTAACACGCGTCGCTCCCCTTTTAGGGTAGAGCATGAGGTAGAGGTTGCCCTAGAGCGTTTTTGCTGTGACACTAGCGGCTTGTGTTAAAACCTAAAACGGCACAGAGTCCGTGCTTCCTATAAATGCTATGGGAAATAGCCGGCCGTGGACGGAGTTCCGTTTTTGGTGCAATTAAAAACAACGGCCACAGCCGTAGTGCCATATCTTATTAACTGCAAAAACTGCAGAACTGAGTCTACCTGCTAATCCAGCAAGATGAGAACCCCATTGGAGCTTGGAGTCTAACGTTATACCAAGAAACACTGTATCATTAACTAGGTCTAGTTTGTCATTTTTAACCCTTAAATGCATAGTACATACATTTCGTCTTTTTCTTATTCAGTAATAAATTATTAATACTAAACCAATTGACTACTTTTGATATAGCATTGTTTACATCGACATTAAAGTGCTGTTGTCGTTTAACTTTGAACACGAGTGAGGTATCATCAGCAAACAATACTATATCATGGTAGTCCTTTATAAGGTAAGGTAAGTCATTTATGTAGATGAGGAATAAAATGGAACCAATACTGAGCCCTGTGGTATGCCCATTGAGACCAATGACCCAGGTGATCGTTTTCCATTCACGTCTACTCTTTGTATTCTCCCGTATAAGTACGTTTTCATAAAGTTTAGCGCAGTACCTCTAACTCCATAGTGGTGTAGTTTCCCGATCAATATGTCATGGTTAACGCAATCAAAAGCTTAAGATACCTAACGCATCCTGTGACCCTTCCCAGGCATTAAAATATTTGTTCTCTTCTCATGCTCGTAAAGTCCTTCTTTATGCTGGGTATAGGCTGCATAAAATCGTATTTTATGCACTAGTGCATAAAGTAAAATCTTCGTCGAAGACCAAGGCAATCGGTCCAACAGCCACACGAACAACTTTAACTTCATAGAATAACCACTTTATTTTATTTCGTTTTGTTAGTATTGTAAGACCAAGGCAAGGATACCAACAGCCAAAGTACACAATAAAACTTCATGAAATAAACTTGTAATTTTTATTTCGTCGCATTTATTATTATTATTAATATTTTTCATTGATTTAATATATACTAGATACACAATCAGCAGGAAAAAATGGCAAGTCAAAACTACTGCCTAATCGACTTGGGCAGTAGTTTTGCTTTTAGTCTTGTTTCGACCACAGACAGTGGCAGTTGTCAATCATGACGAAATGTGCAGTGAAAAACTGCAAAAATAATAACAAGAAAACGAAAAAAAAGGATGGAATGTCTTATTTTACGTAAGTTCTATTTATTTATAAACAGATTCTTGTTAAACTTATAATTCTTTCATGATTTTTTGTAATTTATATTGTACGTACAAATGATGACTTATCACGAAACAAAAATATATGGAGTAGCTATTACTTTTAAAAATTTAATTAATCGAGTTTGTTTTTTTTGACTTATGACCAAAAAAGTGTTTATGGAGGTAATAATATTTCTTATATTTTTAAATTAAAGCTTTCCACGAAATCCTCTACAACGTGCAAAATGGGTCGCAATATTAGCACGAGGTAGGCGTGATCAACTGTTCAAGCCAAATAAGTCGTCTGTTGTGTGTTTGACCCATTTTCGTACCACAGATGTATATACCACAGAGAAAGGCTTTAGTAGACTGACTAAATCTGCAATACCTGTCTTTAATGTAAGTAAATGTCACACAATAGTTTTTATATTAATCTCAAAAAATACAAACTACTATTAAAGCTTGACTTTACAATCATCAAATAAAAGTATCTGTTAGTTAAAGTGAGCCCTTTCCTTTTGTTATGTAAAGAAAAGGGCGAGCAAAAATTAACTATGAGATAATGTTTATCAGGCTGGTGATTGTTTTTTTTATAATAATAATAATTGTAATCACTTCCACTCATTTTATAAGAGAACTTGCTAATTTTACATTATTTCTTAGTGCATTAAAATATCCTGGGTGAAATCGCATTTATAAAGCTTTTTCTAGGTGATGATTTTCTTCGAACAAAAACGAAGTTGTGTAATACAATAACATTTATAAAACATCTCATAAGCGTTTTTTTTAATTTGTCATTTCGTTATAATTAATACAATATAAAAATAAGAATTGCGACTCCATTCGTCCGATGTTCACTTTTGTCGTAAATATTGTGATAATGGCCGTTTCACTAAAAAGTTGCAAATACTTTGAAACGTTAGTTTGCAGATTTGACACTTGACGTTCTATACTTGACGAGTATATTGAGTTCTTTTTTGCATGAATGTTTAAGGTAAAAAATAGCGATGTTAGCATGTATCTGAATACAGCTGTCAATGTCATTTGGGACAGTTTATAACAACATTTTTGTAGCGGATTGTGTATCTTGTATATATTAAATCAATGGTTACAACTTGAAATTGTTATGTTGCTGTTTCATTTCCTGGCAATCGAAGTGAAAAGTAGAGTGTACAACTCGTCCATAAAACCCATTTAACACTCGACTTGATAAACGTCTCGTGTAAAATGGTGCGTTTTATGCACTTGTTTTACAATCTACTATTAATCAACTCGACACCAGCTTCGCTTGTCGAGCGACCCCAAATAAAACCAAATTGTTTATTGTGCAATAAATTATTAACTGAAAATGTACCGCTAACTGTGACAAAGTCAATTTCTCAAATATTTTACTGAAAGTGGGTACCTAGTATGGATATCGGTCTGAAATTAGTGGGGTTAAAAGTACTACCCGTTTTGAGTAATGGAATTATCTTGCTATGTTTCATAAGATCAGGAAACTCACCAGTCACCACAATCAACACAGTGATTAAAAATGACCCTTAAGTCAGACGCTATGAATGAAGGATTTGAGTACATGGACCGACACTTAATTACATCCAAAGCAGTAACGCGCTTGAATTCAAAGTATACATATACTGCATTCAGGCACGTTATCTTCTAATAATACAATGGCAGACACGGGCGAAGAGTTCAAGCACTTAGTAGTGGACACTGGTATATCAGTAAAAAAAAATCAAATTCAATTGCGATATCTTGATTAGAATCTATGATTTTACCATCTACTTTTAAACGATAATCGCTAATTTCCTTTTTTCGGCGACCTGTTTCTTCATTAATTATTTTCCAGGTCGTTTTAATACCATCAGAACTATTCAAGATTTTGTGACTTGAAAAATTTCGCTTAGCTATACGGCAGTCTCTCTTGAATTGCTTAGAATATTGTTTGACATGTTCCTTAAACTCCCCATTCACGTTAAACCTCCGTTCCTCTTATAGTTGATACAGTATTCTTCTACGTTTATGTAGGTCCGCAGTCCGCAGTAGCCCAGTCACAGAAAACTTTTGCACCACTAGTCACGACCAATCTGGATGTAAATACTGCGTTAAATTGTTTTATGGATATGTGAAAGAATGAGTTGTACATGTCATTGGGTCCCTTATCAGTTGTTAGAAAGGGCAAATTATGCACTAAGTTTGTCTCATTATTTCCACACGGTCTACTGTTATTAGTAATTTCACGAGAGAAATCCGCAGACGCGAGGCAGACAACGGCGCTGCTACCTACGCCCTTTGCAGCTGCCCAGCTGGATCCCAGCTGGAAACTTCCCGTGCTGACCACGTAGGGAAAACGGGAGCAAACCGCCAAGCGGGACACCCTAGTACCCAGTGTGACCGAACTCGGGAAGAAGAAGCACATAAACCAGAAGCAGCGCCGTAAGTACCGTAGGTTACTGGCGGAACAAGCTACTGCTCCAGTGCCTTACCAACAATAAGGTGCTCCCGGGATGGAGACGGTGCGAGGCGTTGCTGGTGACCCCGGTCATTCGACAACAAGCCGTGCCGCTCCCAAACGGAAAGGAGCCGTCAACAGGGCCCCGGAGGGCAGCCCCCCGGTGGCTCGGGCCACTGCTAAGAGGATGCGCTTTGACGAGACTCTGTCTCTGAGAGGCGAGCCCAAAAAGCAGAGGATCGAGCCATTCCCGGGTACCCTACGAGTAGCGTACGCGGACGCAGCGAAGGCGGACCTGATGGTTGCTGTTACATCAGCAAGCACGGGTCACCTCTTGGCTGAACTCGCAGACGAGGCCCTAAACCTCATCTAAGTCCGCGTGACGAGCGAAGCGGTACAAAGCCTGCAGAGCAGGGGCGGACCACAGTTTCAGTGAAAGCCGTTACATGTGAACGGCACCCTGAGGCTGTGGTGCGGGGACCAAGCAGCGGTGACCTGGCTGAAGGAGTGTGTGGCCGCCATCACCCTCTCCTCAGGAGACAAACTGGTGGTGAAGCGCCAGAACGAGATACCGCGCAAAGTACGCTGCGGCATTCTGCTCCCAGGTGTTTACGAGGATTTCGGTGTAGTAGCAGACTCGCTCCGCTATCAAAGCACCTGGGGTGCAGATGGACCGGTGGCTTCTGCACAGCGCTAACAGGCAGGGGAAGGAGACCTTTGCCATCGTCAGCATACCGGAGACGGTGGTGCAGGCCATCCTAGACAGGGGGCGCCGGCTCACATTTTTTTGCGGGTCGGTGTACCTCATGTTAAAGGGGCTACGGGGGAAGTTCGTGGAGACCCACCTCCTAGCACCAACGCCACAACAACTGCTGCACAGCACACATCAGAGCCGATAGACACGGCCACAGCGACCGCCGCGACCGACGACGTAGTCAAGGTTGCGCCCAGGTCCCAATCCCCGGCGCAGGGCGCCCCCTGCTCCGAGCACGACGAGGAAGAGCTCCTCCGTGACCCTTCGGAAAGCGGGGAGGAGTGCACACAGGGGATGGGTATGCTGGCCATCGGCGAGGGTGACGGCGGGGAGGGGTCATCGGGGCTTCGCACCAATGACGTACCCCCTTTTCCTGGCTGTAAGTATCGAAATATACGTTTAAAAATAAATAAAAACATCAAATTCAAAGCATTCATTTGACTAAAAACACACTATAACACAACAGACATGGTAAAAAACAAGAAGAAATAAGGTTAACCTTTTGAACGCTTTTGACTTGATACAAACGTCCTCATACGCCAATGACAGCTTAAAACCACAGCTAATGTCAACCTTACGTCACAAATACTCGGGTCTATTTTGCACTGTATCTGTGACCAATTTCATTTTAATTTGCAATTGGTCTAGCAATTTGAAAAAAATAAAGTCATTTTACTGAGGTCATGTTAGGCTGGTTAGGTTCCTCTTGAGCTGACCTACCTCCGGTGTCACTGTGGCGGGGTACTTTTGGGACACCCTGTATAGGTCGATATGGCGTGGTAGGCACGACAGTACACGACCACTTTAGTGGTTCTTGGCGTTCAAAGGGTAAAGCAGAAATTGAATCGTTGCACTGTAGTGGGAAGTCAATTATGACTCAGCTCAGCATAAACGGCCGTACCTTTTTTTTACGTTAACTTAGAAGTTTGATTTTTTCACAGCTTCAAGGGACTGTAGACTTGAGTATATGGTTTAAATTTCAACTCCGATACCTCCACGCGTTCCCGAGATAAAGGGTCTTGACAGACAGACGGACAGACGGACAACAAAATGATCCTATAAGGGTTCAATTTTTTCCTTTTGAGGTACTTGAGGTTTGTCTAGTATGATATTAAGACTCCGAAGTTTCGTTTATTCCTCGGAACAGGGGTAAGACTATACGACAATGCAGTGCTGCAAGCTGCTGGTTGGCTCAGTGGCAGCAGCGTGATAAGCGACGCCTCGTTAAGTACCTATCTAGTATGATAAATCTCCTCAAAAATCCAAAGCTCATCAATTTCTGTGTAAGAAAAACACTGCTGCATTCATACATCGGACTTAAAACTAGAAGCTGTGACAGGTTTTTCGCATTGCAGCTTTGCCATTTCGTCTTCACCCATTAATGACGTGACTACTATAATTGCAATTTATATATATATATATATATATATAAAATGCAAACCTGACTGACTTATATATCAACGCACAGCCGAAACTACTGTACTTACCTAGAAACTTGACATTTGGTACAGGGATTCCTTTCATGATGTAAGTGAGCACTAAGAAAGGATTTTCCGAAAATTGACCCCCAACGGGAAGAAATGGGGGGAGTAGCGGGAAACTAATTCTAAGTGTACGAAGTCGCGGGCGTCCTCTAGTTATCTATATATCATCCAGTAGTCTTATCGATCTATAATAATTATTTAGTATCGTAGGCTCTTACCCCATTACTTATAAACGTGGAATAACCTTGGAGTAGCAATGCCATGTTTTGTCCTTATCCGTCGAATTCAAATGCCACAACGACAGGTAAGGACAGGTT
This sequence comes from Acleris cristana, assembly GCA_948252455.1. Classification (NCBI taxonomy): domain Eukaryota; kingdom Metazoa; phylum Arthropoda; class Insecta; order Lepidoptera; family Tortricidae; genus Acleris; species Acleris cristana. The sequence goes on from OX411772.1 coordinate 45,945,000, forward strand.
AAGAACCTATATCGTAACGGGGTACATACACTCGAACAATTGTTAAACCAGGCGTTGTTCTAGGGTTCAACGTACCTACAGGTTGAAACCCAGACCTGCTAGCCTGTTGCCTAAAGCACTAGCAATTACAATCGACTTCAAACTGGAACTATTGTTTTCATTTTGTATGCAGACTTGCCTTCGGACTGTCAAAATGATAACAATTGTGATTGCGAGTGCGTTAGGAGCCTGTTGCATAAGAATAAATAATAACTACGTAGAAGGGAATCTCCTTGGATCAGGCCCCAAATGCCGCGCTTTAAATAAGTACCTACTTCCTCCTTCACCCCGCTAGATACGCCTCTCTGTCTTCAGCGCCCAAAGTAAGGGCTGTCACTTACGAAATATTTTAATCGGTTTATGGATGTCTTACACAAGTTTAGTCACGAAATATTATTTATATTTTTCTTCAACGTGGAATCATTTTAAAATTAAAATTAGTTTTTTGCATTGATGTTAAATTAGGTAATAATAATATCTCCAGAAAGTTACATGGCTTATGTGGCTCATCTATAAAACACGGAAACGAGTCTATAAACAATATTTAAAATAATAATTAAGCTCAATAAGTTTTATTGTCTGAGATCCGGAGTTACCTACTTTTTACGTGCCTTACCGGATTATTAATTTGTTTTTTTATTAAGTTGAAAAACCTTAAGTACAAAATACTTTTTCTATCTATTAACTTATTCTTCGAAAATAAAAATTCGTTTTAAGACCACTGGTTTGGAGTTTTTTTTTGCTGAATGGGGTTTGGAATATACTTAACGCGAAAGTTGGAAAATTCGAAAAAACTGAAATATAAATCGTCACGATATCGTTTCAGATCGATCGTAACGACGGATCGTTATATGGCGGCCTTTACGGCCCTTACCACGCACCTGCACCACGCTCGCCACGTGCACGCCGTGGTACACTTTAAATCGGTGAGAAATCGCCGGACAAATCGCTAGTGTGTAAGGGCCCTAAGCGCGCGGGCAAGCGCCGGGACGCGCGGGCAAGCGCCGTGGCGCCCGAGCATTTTTGGTGGAAATTGGTCGGCGCGATTTCAATTCTCGTCCCACGTTGTCTCTCCTCGCGTCGCCGATGGTAAAACACCTTTAGTTTGTTTGAAACGTTTGTGTCTTTTAAAATTAAATTTAAAACTCGATTTAAGCAGATGTGGCAAAGATGCAATTTAGTTTCCTACATGCATTATTTATTTATTACATCTATAAAGTTAAAACACTTAGTAAGTAATAATTTATTTTCGATTTTTTATTCCTCGTTTAGCAGGAATCCAAAATTAAAAAACAAAATTAGGGTACATAACACACAAGGCTTAAGGGGCCCTTGTATGTAAATGTGAAAAAATACATCACCTAGAATATATTTAAAATATTTCGATTACTTTTGAAATTGCCTGTACTGTAGCATAAATCCTGTCAGTTAAAACATGCTAATTTTTATATAACGATGTAAAAAGTTGGATTTATGAGAAAGTTGGATTCCTGCTAAAAAAGGCTCAGGTGTCGCCAGGCGATAGAGGTATGTAACGCGCCAAGCGCGCGTCGGGAGCTGGGAGTCTCGCTTCTACGTAGTTATTATTTTTTCTTAAGCCTGTTGGCTGAACTGGTACCTGTTGCCGACCCTGGTGGTATGGAGGTCAGGCTGGATACGACTACGTCACGCTGCTGTTATTCTTAGTCCAACACAGGATCTCAGGCCAGTGCTATCCTATTCTTATTGTCAACTTGTGTGTCGGAGTGTCACCTTTCCAAATAAATTACTTTAAATTATCAAATCTTACGAACGAATTACGAATTTGCCAAGCTATAGTTAGGGGACTCCCTGTGCTACCATTGAAGAAATAAAACATTACTATTAAGTATGCCGATTTAATTCTAACTTAATATTTAGTAATATGCTGATTTACTGTGTTCTATTTTATTCTGCACTCACTTCATCCAATATGAAAATATATTGATTTCTAGGCCTGTAAAATAATAATGTGATTAGTTGCTACTCAGGGTGCAAATGGCCGATACTCGCCATGCCGAGTTGTGTCGTGAGAAAGTTTTAAATACCTTTAAGTCGATCCGTTTTTTTCTCACTGTGATAATGCGAAAAAAATTGCCTAAGTCCATTACACAGTTCCGGCTATGTTGATCTCATTTAGCCAGAGCGGGAAGAACACGCGCTTTTGCACCATCGTGGAATAGAACAGCATTTCATCGGTGGGCACGGGGTTTTACAACAGTCGCTGCAGGGGCCGCTGTTGCACCGCAGCATCGGGCAGCTTCTTCGATTGTAGCAAGGGGAGATTTTCTTTTTCTTTAGCTTTTGTGGTTTTATTTTAGGTTGACTACAAGATCTACGAGTTCGCTTACGTCCTACTGGACAAGAACGAATGCATGGAGAACTGCAAGTATATTTGCAGCCAGGTGTTGGACATGGCAAAGGAGGGCAAGGAGTACAAGGTGGACAAAGAGTAGGTGTGACTATTCCACAACTAGGTGGATAGCAAGGTCTGCACCTAGGAACGCGGCATTTGCGAGATTTGCGAGGTTTGCAACGCCTACAACTAGACCTTCGACATGGCGATGGTCCACAAGGCTTTCGAGGATAACAAGGTGAACACGGATCACAAGGCCTACAAGGAGGAGTGGGTTTACAACGAGGTCTAGAACATTTAGGTTTGCAACGTAAGTTCGGCCTGAAAACAATACTTGTTTTGCGCCTAGGACAGATCAAATCGGGTTTACAAGGTGGACCGAGCCTGCAACGCCTGCAAGGTTTAGGCTTACATGGAATGGCAGAGCAAGGACCGCAAGGTGAGCACGGCTTGGGCTTAAAGGGAAATGATGGTTTGCAAGCGCCAGACGGCCTACAAGCCAAAGGCGGGCATGGAGCACAAAAATCATTACAGGGCATAACTCGACATGGCTTAGTTACGCACGGCTTTTTGCACGGACTTTTACAGCACTTAGGTTTGGATGATGAAGGACAGCATACAAGCATTTTGCATTTCGCTCGTCGGGAACATCCAGATGGGGAGCTGACTACAGGATATGGTGAGTTGCAGGGAGGAGGTCGAGCTGGAGGCGGAGTCCATTCCAACATCAATTCGTTTTTAGCCAAAAGCGCTCCAGATATTCTACGAACAACCAATTCAAATACTCCTCGGCGGGGGTTATTAACTGAAGTAATTTTAATAGGTACATTTTCCGCGCCTCCTGCCTTCGCAAGCATGCACTTGGGGCCTCGACAAGGTTCGGTCCCATAAAAAGGACAACAATCCTTTGGTCCAATTTTGATATGGGACACTGATGCATAAACACCCCCTTTGGAAACTGTATTTATAGCCTGACAGGGCCTTTTCGGTTCTTTTATGCATACTGCCTTAGTAGGGACTGTACCAGCTGCACATTCTTTCGTAGAATGACAAGTTGGTCTAGAATCCGGTCCACGACGTTTACTGTCTCTAGAGTTTGTATTTCGTCCAACCAAAGAATGCTTGCTACGTGAGCTAGGTGATCCTGAAGGCGATCCAGAAGATTTATTGTCTCGTAAAATCATAGCATCTTCGGATCCCGTCCCCTGTTGCGAATTTTTTTTTTTGCTTCTTCCGAAGAAATAAATGTCAGAACATCGCATGTGCTCTGTATCCCGAATATTGCAAGTTGGTGACCAAGGTGACGTGGGCATCGTGTAAGAACTGACGTAAGAATCAGTACTAGGAATAATGCTGGGGTTGTATCGTACTTCACGTGTAGTAGGACTTACTTGAAAGCATTTGTTAATTGAAGCAGTAGCCTGTGTCCCGGATGTGCGATGGAAGCAGAACTCGTCAAACAGCGTCATATAAACCACGGTTTCATTGCTGCCAAATGTAGGCTCATTTGTGTTCCTAGATTTGTTAATTGTATTCATGGTATTCATATTATTACGCTTATTTTCGGAAATATAATCTACTGTATCGGAAAAAGAGACACTTCGCTTTTTGGATGCAAGAGTACAAGCGCTGAAGCAGGAAGTTATTAAAGTGAGATTCGATATCAGTCTCGAAGGCGACAAGTTGTCAAAGTCAGTGCTTGCCGTTAAAATATCCGTTACCAAATTTTTATAGTTTTGCAGTGCATCCATACTATCGTACCGCTCGGTTACATCGAAGAACGCCTCGCCCTCCGTCGCTCGTATTGGCTGTTTTTGGGCTTCTGTTAAATCTTGGTAAAACGGCAAACTCGGCAGTGCACCTACGACCAGTGGACGAACCTTTATTTTTTATCACAATCAAAAAAAAATTACGGTATGCAAAAAAAACATCGCTTATATAACGTGTCTAGGCGTATTGGACATTCATGAATATCGAATGCGCCTAGACATATTCTGCACAAGTTTAACATGTTAACATGGTGACGTGCGAGTCGGAATCGCGCGCCGAGGATTCTGTTGCTAACAAAACCAACTTTGCGTGGGAAAACTGTCTCAATACATCGACATAGGTCAGGATAGGTCCAGGCAAAAAAAAGTCTGATGTAATTTCAAATTTACGGTTATCGGACAACTGGAAGTATCCTACAGGTTTTAATTCCCTTGCGAGTGTCAAAGTATGCGTCATAAACGGGCGTATCTTTTGGTTGTGTTGACTTAGAAGTTGTATTTTTTCACAGCTCCAAGGAATTTTATTTGATATTAATTTTAACTTGATACCTCCACGCTTTCCTTAGAAAAAGGCTTATGATAGACAGATAGATGGACGGACAACTAGGTAAGATTACATTTGAGGAAATCAAACAAGGTCACCGGTTATTTGACTTCAAATTGGTAATACAAAACACTTCATTGTGGCTCAGTTAATGACGAATAGTGGTATTAAATTAACTCAGTTGTTAAAATTAGAATTCTGTAACTATCGTTAATTTTCTAATAAAACTAATAATTGAAATCTTTAAGTGTGGTTACTCTACGTTAAATACCTCAATACTTGTTTACACTTTGTGATGTAGCAAGTGCAGGTGAGGAGTGCTAAGTTAACACGTTCACAGTCCCCATACATAATATACCAAATGCACTCCTAGAGTCCCCATACAAATGTTTAATCATTCCTCTCAAGTCCACAAATTAATTTATTTTGCCGTGCTCCATATATGGGGCACTGGACTTGTGGAGCTAGTTTGCCGTGCTCCATACATGGGGCACTGGACTGTGAAGGTGTTAACAAGTTTTCACGATGATAAGAGTTAAGAAATCGTTTACAAATTGCTTAGTTTTGCTTTGTGCAGGTGCGAAGTGTGGAACGAAATGGAGGACGAACAATGATTAGAATTACGAAATATTTTTAAAAGGTTAGTCGCGGTCATCGCTTCAAAAATCGAGAATGAGGTGTTAGTAGAAATCGAGAAACCTTAATGTTTATGGCACAGAAAATGGATCAGCAGAATAATTCATTCAGAATTCGTTTGCATCCGTATTATGCACTTAACAAGCAGATACTGTTTACACTTTGTTTGGTTAGGACGTGAGGGTAGTAAGCGGGTGTGCGGCGGCAACTACTTAACAGGCAAAAATAGACCGACGGTCCATTCACTTTACTTCGCACTCGCTCTTCGCACTCGCATTTGTCACTTAACAGTGTGACCGTTTACACTTTGATTGTACTAATTATTTTATACCTGTACTTTTCACCTGCACTTGCTACTTCATAAAGTGTTACTGTCATTCCTGTCACTCAATCTAATTTAAACATAGTGGTTACGGTAACAATATTATGCCAAATAAATTGGGATAAGTTAAAACTTAGTTTTATCTACTTTTAATTAAATTAGCAGCATGAGACTTAGGAGAGGGGTTTAGTTTAGGGAACATGTGTGTGAAGTATTGATTTTGTATTACTAATTTGAAGTCACCCTGTATTAGCTGTTAATTAATTGTATCGGTCTATCGTAAAACCAATTCATTTATAAACTACTGACCGAAACAAATACATAACCTCAAAATTACCAGGTGGGGTAAGACTATCTATTCATCGGGGGCTAGTCTTGCCCCCAGATCTAATAAACTATTTTTTGTAGGAACGGTATTATACAAATTTATTATCTACAGTACTTATTCTTCGTTGGTGGTTTTGCTTTGCGAAAGGTTGTCCTTTCGCCTTAATTAAAAAATCTAATAAAAGTATTACTAAAGTAATCGGTTATAATTATAATACTTAATAAGTCAACTTATGTTCTTTTTAAAATAAACAAAACTGTTTTCTCTATTTTTTTACAAGACTACCATAGTTCTACACACCTGATTTCTATCATATGTTAGGCTTTACCCAAATGAATACAATAAAGTATTTACATACATACATGAATAAAAACACGCATACATACGAAATTGAATCATATTCCGCTTAGCATTCAGTTTGAAATATAAATGGTCACATTAAATGTAACGGCTTTTCTGTCAGAACAAAAAAAGGTACCTATATTTGTTAAGACAATAAAAGGCACTGTTAGTTTTACCCCGTTAGTGGGGCAAAACTAATAGTTCGAACATTCTGCAGATTTCCCTAAATATATCTTTATTGAGTAAACTAGCGTAAAAATCACTACAATTTTGTATAAGTTTATAAAAATCTTAAGTTTAATTATTTATTTAAAAGTAAGACGTAAAATTCCGCCATAAGAACCGATCTTTATTTCTAAAAATAAACTATGTTAGTCTTACCCCACCTTACGTTAATCCTTTAAGAGTTCTTCTTTTCTTTTTATATTACGGAACCCAAAAATACATTTTGTTAAAGTAGGTACTAGGCTTAAGCTAGGGTAAAAGTATTTTACGATCAGACCCCGCAGACTGAGGTGCAATCTCGCAGCAATGTCACGTAAAGTTTGGCACTATTACACAAAATACTGTATATACACCACTGTTTCACAATACTTTTAGACGCTAAATACCGAAGTTAAAACCCAATAGCTTTTTTATACGAAAAACATTAAACTTCTCTCTTTGCAAGAACATCAATGTCTCGTAACAGACAGAGATTGCAAAGGGTGACTAAAGGGAATGAATGAATGCCCATGGGTCATTATTTGGGCGTTTGTTCCGAATCACTTTCGTGGTCTCATTTTTGTATTTAGAAGTGGCTGCAGATTTCGATTTCGTTTCTGGTTAGGTATCGAACAAATATCCAAAAACGGCATCAAAATATACGCCCAATTCTTCAAAAATATGTCCACAAAAGTGAGGCGGTTGAAACGCTCGAATAATGACCCCCATCTGCCCTAATACAAAAAAATGCCTGGCATATACAAGATCCATTTATACATCAAAATATGCTAAATTATTATAAGTTTCAAAAACAGTTTCAATGATTGCTCAATAAGTTGGGATAGTTACACAACAAGTATAAACTGCAACTTACCGTTTGTGGTGCTATCCACTATACTGTAAAGGGCCCCATTCACGGCAAGATTTGTCTATACGATCCATCACTTCAGACCGATATAAAGAACGATTCGTCTGTACGTTTGATATGATGAAAATAGTGACGATTGATTGCATCAAAAATGACGCCCATGGACGAAACGATTGGTCGTTACGAGTTCAAATGTTTGTGTCAGAGATAAACCAAATCGAATCGTTGATCGTAAAGATATTCTTTACGATATTCATGCTTGCATGGGTTTTTGTTGCGATTTCTGACATCGTCTTAGATGAAGTAAATCGTTAACGATCTTGACATACACTATCGATTCGTCGTTTCGATCGGTCTGAAGCGCCGGATCGTACAGACAAATCGTAACGCGTATGGAGCCCTTTAGTGGACGCACGTCATTATTTTGTAACGATAAATGATGACGCGATAATCGCGTAACATTAAGATTGCAATTAATACAATACTGGACACTGTTCATTATTGAAACCAAATCGAAACAGTATAACGTAATTTTATCAGCACCTTAACATCATAGTGTTATACTGGAAGTGACATCTCACGTCACAGATACAGGAAGTGACATCTCACGTAACAGATTACGAGTAAACATGAGGGAAGGTCGAAATAAACTCGTGTGAGCGACGGATGTTCAAGTAAAAGTCTAATAATAATATGCATAATTGTTCCCGTTTTTTTATCAGACTTCTAAATAATCGGTATAGTCGTGTTTAATTATAACTTTTTTTATATATTGATTATCTCTGTACATGCCAGGCATTTTATGGACATTCTCCTTTATAATCAATCCTCTTTATCATTAGGGTGCGGCTCCACTGAGGCGTAGATGAGCGGAGTGGAGCGAAGCTGTGCCAATATTAACCAATAGAATCTAAACTAACGTGCACAAGGCGCGTTCGACGTGACCGCATGCGCCTTCTATTGGTTAATATTGGCACAGCTCCGCTCCGCTCGTCTCCGCCTCATTGGAGCCGCACCCTTAATCTGCAAGTTTTTAATCTACACTAATATTACATAGAGGAAAGATTTGTATTTTTGTATGTTTGTAACGAATGAACTCAAAAACTACTGGACTGATTTCAAAAATTCTTTAACCATTAGAATGCTAAATTATCCCTCTAATTTCTAATTTAGCTGATTACGAGGAGCCCCAATCAAAAGACTTCGTCTAGTCACGACCCAAGGTTATTTTGTTAATCGGAAAATTCTAGAATAACGTCAAGAGTTTACCGACATTTAGTAGGTTTTACATTTTCAATATCAACATATGTGTCTATTTATCTATCAGCTTGTTTTCATTTTACCTTTAACCACGTTACTTGATGCCAAATAGTTCATCTAAGCAATAATTTACAATTTTGATACGATTCACAAAAGAAAGAATTAGTTACTGTGTAACATTTAATTTATGGAAAAGCTTTTGCTGCCGACTGTACTTTTTTTGTATAGTCATAGAACGAATGGGAACTACCCCTCATCTGCTTCATCATCATCATATCAGCCGAAGGAGACAGCTGCTGGACACAGGTCTTCCCTATACTACGGATCTGCACGATTGTGGAGATCTTATCAATCCAAGAAAGAACAAATTTAAATACACAGTCGCCTACAGCAATTAAAAGAAAGATCTCAGATACATTCGTCAGAATAAATTATAGTCTTTTTTTTCGGACGAATACGGAATTCCTCTTTGGACAGAAAAAACTTGGTTAATTTTTAACCGACGAAAAAAAACGGAGGAGGTTCTCAAGTCGACGCGTATATTTTTTTATTTTTTTACAATATTTATTTGCCCACAGACCACTTAGCCCGCGAGCTGAGTTGCCCACTTTGTTTTTTTTCGTAGATGACTCGACCCACACTTATCGGATAACTCGGCCCGCTGTGAAATTAAGAAAACAGAAATTGCTCCTTTCAATCCAAACACGTTTTCTGACGGCGATTTTGCTCCATCCGAAACTACGTAAAGGTGTGAAGCTCCCATTGTAATGCAAGTCAAGGAAAATCCATCAACATCTACGGTCGAACTTTCTGACAACCTGCAGAGCCATGCTACTATTGTTCAAGAAATAGAAATGGTAAGCGAGCAACAGGGATCATCATCTATTACTGGTCAAATGCAGGACTCTGATCGATTAAACGACTACGACACCATCATCTCAGCAGTCTTGATCTAATCATCAAGATGAATTCGTTGTCACACCAAAAGATAAAATGCCCATTCCTCATACTTTGGCGAGAAATAGGAAGCCATCAGTTCGCCGGGGTAAAATTGCCATGTTGACTGAGTCTTCCTCTAAAGAGGATTTTTACAGAATAAAACTAAACCACGAAACACCACTCAAGGGAAAGAGAAGAGGAAAAAAAACAAAAGCTGGAAGATGCCTGAATGTCTTATTTGTGATGAAACATAATATACCTAGTCGGAAAATATCTACAGATGCCTGGGTTCATTGTACAGTTTGTCTGAAATGGGGCCATGAAGGCTGCACCGCATGTTCTGCACAGGAATTATTGTTTGTTATTGTGTGTACGTGTTTGGATTGAATAAGGGCTAGGGTGACTTTGCCCTTAATTTTAAAACAAATCTAAAAAACAGACATATTACTTTCTATTTTTACTTTACATCTGCATATAGTCTTTTATCATTTAAGCATAATTCTGACCTATTGTTATTTAAGGTTTGAAAAATACAAATAATTTTCTGAAAAATTGCCAAAATCACCTATGAATGAACAGGCAATCCCAATAAATGAACGAAAACGAACCTGTGAATGAACACACCATATTTGGCAATAGAAGTGAACATGGTTTTTTGCCCCGATAAATGAACAAAAATAGTTTTGATAAAATCTTTGTTAAGTGAATCAAATAAAACAATTCCAGCTGTGTTTTATTAATTATAATAACTTAGTCGTAGAAAAGTAATATATGCTATGTTAAAATACAAAATCCGATATGTCCTAGTGAATGAACATTTGTTCATTCACTGGAGTGAGGTACTTTTATGGTTCCTTTCTGTAAACACCTTAAAATAAATCAAAAGGTTGGAATTTATCAAAATCCGACACAGCCTATTTATACTTTACCTACCCTTGTCACCACAACATACAAATATGAAACCACCAATGAGCATGAGATAAATAGGAATAATATCAAACTTTCCAAACTGGTACTCACCTTGTTCCTTATATTTTTGGCTTCTATTTCGAGCCACACCGACCCACGATTTTTTTACTACGACGCCGAGACGAAACGAAATTCGAGCCATAGATTGTATAATGTTGCTATCCTAAATAAAGAGTTGACAGACAAATAAAACACAACTTCTTGGACTATTCTCTATAACAACGCTTATTTTTTGATAAAAACCGCGATTTGTTCATTCACTGGGGGTGTTCATTCACTGGTACGCTTACCCTACTAAACGGGAATCCATTTTTGTTACGTCTTATGGTGGGTTTAGACCAAACGAGCAAATGCTCTAGAACATGTTTTGTCTTTATTTCTACAAAGTAAACGTAAGAGATAAAGCCATAGAATCTTGTTCGTTCGCTTGGTCTAAACCTACCCTTAAGGAAAACTTTTGTGTTGTGATCACATTCCACGCGCCAGTCCAAACCGCGCTCCGAACTTTGGAATATCGTTTACACGGACAGTTCGGACCGCGGGCCGGCAGAAATCACAGATTTAACCGCGGTTCAAATCGTGGTCACATTTGATCGTAATAAAAACGGTTTGATTCGCGGTCGAAACCGGCAGATGGACCGACGGTTTTATCTGCGGTTCGGAACGCAGTCCAGATGCGCAGTCTAAACTGGTCCGTGCAATTCGTCCCTTTACTTTGTCGACCTCGTATCTGATCGAATAGTTAGACAGGAAAAGCACTCATGTTTTGCATAGAATGAAGACTACTTTCCTACCTAACTATTCGATCAGATACGAGGTTGAGAAAGTAAAGGGACGAATTGCTTTCGAGCTCCAAAAGTCCAAACCGCCATGCTCTTTTACACGTCGACACGAGAAGCGCGCTCCGAACTCTAGCGATATGCGCTCGCGCCGCTTCAAGGATAGAACGGTCAACCGCCACGCGCCGCGTTGCATTTACACGTACGGTTCGGAACGAAGATTGGAACGGCGCGTGGCGTTTCCCGCGGTCCGAACTCTACGTGTAAAGGCCGCTAATCGTAGCTCAAGTATCACAAGAAAGATTCCTGGCTAATGATAACAACAAAAATCGCCTTATATCAATAATGAAACAAAAAATTGAAGAAGCTGCAATTGAAGTTAAACAGGCTGAAGAAGATGCTGACATGTTAAATTGTCAATACAGCAATTTCGTTGTGTACAACATTTGAAAATGTTTTTGTTGTTGGTGAAGACGTGGATCTTCTAGTTTTGCTGACTGCGCTGTCTCCACCTCAAAGCAATATATTCCTGCGAAAACCAGGTAAAGGCAAAACAGTCCAAATACTTTATTCCGCGAATAGCTGTAAATACAAAGAAGCTGTAGCCAACATCCTCTTTCTTCATGCGTTTAGTGGCTGCGATACCACCTCGTCTCTTTTTAATCAAAGGAATAAATTTATTTCTCTTCTCGACAAGAACAGAGGATTAAATGAAACCATCAGCATTTTTAAACATGAAAGTGCACAGCCAGAAGCAATCGCAGATGCTGGAGCACGTTTTCTGGTTACTTTATATGGTGGCAACTGGGAAAAGGATTCCTTAGAACCAGCGATTTGCAAAATCATCTGTAAAAAGTAAATTTAATCTTGCTGCTTTGCCACCAACAAAAGCCGCTGCATCATACCATGCTTTTAGGACATACCATCAAGTCCAAGCACGGTAAGGGATTAACCCCTTATAAGGCAGAGACGATTTGGAAACCACTTAGTTAATAAACATTTATGGAGAAGAACATCCTCTTTTTTATTTAACTATAATGGTATTATATAGCAAATATATCAGGCTTTCTTTTCTTATTTATACTTTTTCGGTCATAATTTAATTTTAGTGTAATTAATTAATCTAAAGTTTGTGGTCAATTAATGCACTGTGCCCGTTAAGGGAAGCAAGCATTTGTCACTGTTTCCATTATACCTACTATTAAAAATACACAAGTCGCTGTATCTAATAATTTCAATTATAGCTCTTGTACTTAATTCACGATGGCGAGTGGCGAGACTGTTATTGGTATGATAATAAGGTCTAATTTTGATAAATCCACTCTCCATCGTGAATTGCAATATTTGCAATAACTGAACTACGTTGTTTGTAGTATCAGGCAAGTGTATCATTTGCCACTTATGATTAATAAAATTATAAAAGGTTACATGCTAGATATCGATAAATATTGTAATTAGAACTTTTTGCATAGTATTACGTAGAAGGCAGTTATGACAAATGAAGAAGTAATGAGTATTGCCTGTCACGTATCTGTCTTGATACTCTTTGGATCGGCTTTTCATTGTACTAACATAAAATAAATTTAATATTCGCTTATTTAATGTAATGAGTTCGGAAAAAATGTGCAGATTCAATGGTGACGACGTTGAAACCCAATTAAGGCAGTTCTTCAGTTCATCTGATGATGTCAGTGACGGTATGCAATTATTTTCTTCCCAAAAATATGACATAAATGCTAGACTTGACGTAATCCAAAGTAGAAATTATGACCTTGAAGAACTTGAAAACATCTTGTCTGAAAATGTGCCGTCTACCAACGTGTATTCGCATATCATGGCGTCAACTGAAAACCAAACGAATGTCTCCAGGACACAAAGCGGCTACCTTTAGCCAGCAAACAAAACAAAGAAATTGGGGTAGGGCAACTGGTTCATTTTATGAGCTAAATTTTGACGAAGACTTGATAACACGAAATAAATATACATCGAGAAGTCAACCAATAGATTACTTCAAAAATTTAATTGTACGTAATTCTAATCTCTACGCCCTGCAACAAAAATCTAAACAGTTTCAAGAAATAAGTAAAGATGAAATGTCTGCATTTTTAGGAATAAACATACTGATGGGTATACATCCTTTACCTAGCATCGATTTGTTCTGGTCCACTGACGAATTCTACGGCAACCCGGTCATTAAAAAAGTTATGACTTGCAAAAGATTTAAAAAGATCTTAGAAAATTTGCATGTGTCGAACAACGATGACAGCATCGAAATATAATAAGTATGGAAGAGTAATCGACGCTCAAAATCTGCCCCACTGACTTAGTGCCGGCGGGGGTGGAGCTATTAATGAGTGCCGAACTGTCTATCAGTCGACTTTCTGACGTAGTGTCAAACAGTTGTTTACAATCACAAAAGAAAAAATCGATATTAATGATTACCGGATTTAAATGAAGCTGCAACCATGCCAAGTTGCATTGTAAATTGGTGCAGGACCCACACAGATGCAAAACAAAGCGATATTTATTTTCATTAGTAAGTTATTGAATTTTTAATATTCCATACCAAAATGTCATGGCCGATGTTATGCAATATATCTTTGAAAAATGTGAATTACAAGCAACTACTTCGAATGAATAGGAAATTAAATTTTATGTCATCTTTACTATCGTTAGTTTATGTACATAATAAAAAAAACGAAATATGACCTTGACCTACGCGTTCATGAGGAAAGAGGTAGTAACTTTAAAAATATTTATTATATGATGTAAGTGAAAATATACGCTTTTCGCAATTTTTCCTTTATTTGTGCTATGAGACGTTGCTTCGTACCAAATTTTGATTCTTATGCGAGTTTCAAAAATTTGCGGCATAAACGGCTGTATCTTTTGATTGCGTTGGCTTGGAAGTTTGATTTTTTCACAGTTTCAAGGGACAGTAGACCTGAGTATTTGATATAAATTTCAGCTTGATACCTGAGAAAGAGGGTCTTGACAGACGGACGGACGGACAACAAAGTGATCCTATAAGGGTTCCTCCCTTTTCCTTTCGAAGTGCGGAACCCTAAAAAGCAATAGGCTTAATTAATTGATACTTGTACAATAATGGAGTTGGTAAAGCTAAGATTGTAAGGGCCTGTTTCACAATCGACAAGTAAATTTATCTGCCATTTAAAGTTGGCTCTCTCCTTGTCTATTTTCAAGTGTAAGAAAGAGAAAGGGCTAAATTTATTTGTCAAATACGCTTTACTTGTCGATTGTGAAACAGGCGGTTAATATAAATTATACTCTATTGTATATGATCTAACTTAAGAGTTGGCTTCACATCTCTAACTGTAGAATAGAAACAGTGCCAAATGGATTATTTGTGATGACTCGTATAAAGTTAATTTTTGTCATGTGTTTTCGGCAGCATCAAATAGGCTGTACCATCCAAAGCGACTATATACCTATATATAGGTATTATACTGTCACGTGTCTTTATGCCTATAAGAATAAAAAAGGGGTTGCAATATATTTGGCACTTTAGATGCTAAAGAAATTGACTACTCTTACAACATAATATCTTCTGATATAAGTACTATTTTACAACTTTATAATAGTGTAACATAAGTAAGTATGTTAAATGATTCAAGGGGAACAATCATTCAATCATATAAAAAAATATTAATAAAATTCGTTATTCAATTACTGTGTTGTTTTTGTATTAAACCATCCACGTCAAATGTTGAAAGACATGGCCGCGTTCAAATAACCCTTATGAAAAAAAATATTGACAAATGGAAATCTTGTGTCAGAGAGCTTGTAACCAATTGCAGATTTTTGTCTTTCAAACGGTATAAAACCTTACTGAAATTACTGTCTACTCAAACGTTATACCAGCATCTGACATAAATGACTTCATACCTTAACTCAATTAATATTTAGTTGATTATTGAAACCACTCGATACATAAGATCTTTTCATTTCAAAAAGTGGGCGTTTTGGAGCGGATTTGTCAGTCGTTTTTGTTAGACGTTACTCTTCCATACTTATTATATTTCGATGGATGACAGTCCCAAAGTTCAACCGGATAAATTAAACAAAGTGCGGGACATGGTCAACATGTTGAACCATACATTTTCAGAAAACGCAACACAGTCAAAACATCAAACTATAGACGAAAGCATGATTAAATTTAAAGGACGCTGCTCTTTTAAGCAATACATGCCAAATAAACCCATTAAACGTGGTTATAAGGTATGGGCACGCTGCGATTCAAAGAGTGGTTATTTATATGAATTTCAAATCTATACAGGAAAGGAGGATGTTGAAGAAAATGCTTCCAGTGGGTTAGGCTACAAAGTCGTAACATCGTTATGTAAAGATGTTGAAGGAGGCACCTTTATAGCAATTGACCACTTTTTTACGAGCTTGCTGCCCCTCTTAGATTACCTGTATGAAACGGGTATATTTTGTGTTGGCACATTTCGTGCAAACCGCATAGGGATTCCACTTTCAATTAAGGAAAAGCCCAAGGGAAAACATGCACAACTAAAGCCTGGAGAATTCATGTATGAATACGATCCGCCGTTATCCGTTATAAGATGGCACGATTCCAAAGATGTCCTTATCATGACTAATGCTTTTGATCCAAGGAAAGTCGAAATTATTCACAGAACTCAAAAAAATGGAACCAAGAAGGAAATGTTTTGTCCGAGGGCTATTTCTCAATACACCAAAGTAATGGGAGGTGTCGATAGATTTGATCATCTGAAGTCCACGTATACCATTGGACGAAGATCTCGTAAGAATTGGCACAGAATATTTTGGTATATATTTGAGGCTGCAGTTATCAATTCGTACATACTGCAAAAAAGTCATAATATTTATAGCCATCGCGAGTTTCGTTACCGACTTGGTCTAGCCTTAATAAATGATTTTAATTGCCGCAAAAGGATGGCACCATCTTTTCCACGTAATAAAAAAAGGTGGAAATTTCGGAATACCTGACGAAATTCGTTTAGTAAATGTGGGACTGCATATGCCGTTTCCTACAACATCAAAAAGGTCTAAATTATGCAGTACAAGAACAACACCGAAACGGACAAGATATATATGTAATTACTGTGGTGTTCCAGTTTGCATTTATCCATGCTTTGAATTGTTTCATCAAAGAACATGATTAAAACCTACATGCTGTCCATCTTACAAAATACTGGCTGATGGATAAAAGTATTTATTTTAATACAGACTCGTAAACGTCACAGTAAATTATATTGTCAATAAAATGGATTATTCTCTAATTTTAAGAAACACATTTTCCAAAAGTCCTAAGACATTATACAGAATTACCTTACCAAAGGTGTTGCATGTCATTAAATTAAACATTTACAAGATTATAGAAATTCTGTATTGGAAAATGTAAGAACCAATGTTCTTATACCATGGATTAACTGAAATGTACGTATGTTGAATTTATGGGTAAGGCCGTAGATTTTGCCACTTTGTAACATAGAGTAACATAGACACTTCTATGTTACGGTAACGTAAAAGTAACGCGAAAGTAACACATAATATCTGTAAGGGCGATATCATAACGCACTCTTTGACGTGAAAGTCATAAGATGTACTTGTTTGGATAAAAAAAAAGTTCAAATTTCGGTCCGTTTAATAAAACATAGAATAATATTATTATTATTATATTATTGAGATAACTATCAACAACTAAGTTCAAAGTAGGTAATTAACAATATATTTTTTACAATAAACAAACAACCTTAACTTTGCTTCTTATCAAAATAATGTAAAGAAGGATTTTCAGCTGCAGTCAACGGCATCTGTAAAGTCATAGTGTATTATTTAAGAATCATCTAAAAAGTACGAAGATTATATTTCCGAAAGAATTTTGCAAATCGGTGCAGCAGTTTATGTTATCGCAAAGATGCAAACATACATACATACGGGTCAAAAAAAAACCTCCTTTTTTAAGTCGGTTAAAAAGGTATCTGGTCGGATATTTTCCCCACTGTAGAAAAAAAATCTTAAGCAAGTTTAAGTAGGCAAGTTTCAGTTTGCAAGTTTTGGCATGCAAACAGAAAAGTATAAAATTTTCAATATGCACAAACCTTTACAACACTTCTATGTTACATAACATACAATCAACGTTACCAGTAACATAGAAGTTACGTAAAAGTAACGTAGAAGTGGGATTTTCAAGGTTTTAAATCGACAATAATATGAAAACTTAGCGAATTTTAAACAAAGACATATTATAACGCTCTTATAAGTCACTTACGAATAGTACTACATCACCATTGTGAAATAAAAACTGTTATTTACCTTTGAAAACGCCAAAATTCACAAAAATATCCACTGCCGAAACACACCCGTCCATCTTTGATTGAGTCCAGACCGCAAAAAAACTGTCTTGTTTTAATATTTCTTTGTGTCGCGGGTACTTGGTATTGCCAGTGTCATTACAAAATATTACCATACTGTTTTAAATACTTAGCTAGGCGAAATTATGGTAACATAGAAAATAGTAACATATAAGTGAAAATGTAAAGACAGTTTTTTTAATTGTGATTAAACCAACTAAAAACGCGTATTTAAAACATTGCCACCACAAAGTAGCTGCTTAACGTTTAAATATTTCAATTAGTTCTTAATTAATTAGACCTCCAATACAAAAAATATATAAATTTTATAGTGTTGTGTTCAAATGAATCAAAAAGACAGCGTGTTTTTGTTTAAATTTAGGGCACTGGATGAATTAAACTCATTGTATATTTGTAACTGTTCGACTTACATTAACATTAAGAATACATTGTAAGATTTAAAGAAATACATAATTTAATGAAAATACTTAATTTACAATGTATCAAGTACTTTGTTTTTTATATGTATTTAAACTTTGGGACATTTTCGTTTTTCAAAAAGTGGCAAAATCTACGGCCTTACCCTTATACAAAATTTCTGATTAATTTGTTTTTTTTTACAGCTCCTTGATATCCAAATTATGTTTTACCGCTTGGCTCTACCGACAACGATATGGCTAGATTTATTCTTTGAGACAATACCCCACAAACAATATGGCTGCAAGAGGAAGGCATGATGCCAATAGAGACATGTGAGGAATATGGTCACCCGCAGAGTTCCAGACATTTAGTAAATGAACCATATTTATGCGATTTATATTGTAGAATATGTGGCGGCGAATTATTCACCAGAATTCCATGCTTTAACTGAAAATAGTTGTACTCCTACCAGCAGAAGTGGAAAACTTTTTTTTTATTTACTTCAAGCAGTTCGTTTATTTTATTAAATACATACGTATATTTAATTAAGTTGATTTTTTTATTAAATATATGAGGTCCGTTTCACGAAGCAACAAGTTACAATTGTTATTTCAATATTTTAATTAATCTTATTATTGTGGTACTATTCCGTCAGTCTACAGAAATTACTAACATTACAATTTTATATTGTGGATTGACAGAAGCATTCTCTTACATAATTGGAAGTTGGTATAATTGCTTTTTTAAAAGTTAGATTAGGCGGGAAAGATAATGGACAGTCGGGATTGTATGATTGAAGGTTATCGATATATTAAAAACATGTATTGGAAAATGTAAAATATAAGCTATATCTAATGAGAACCAAGTTTAATTTATTATCAATTGAGACCTGACGGAACACAATTTACAACCGGAAGTCTCTTTCAAACTCCTTGATAGAAAGAGACTTCCGCTTGTAAATTGTATCGTGAAACGGGCCACAGGTTATAATTTTTTCAGTGATATTCGTATAATAATCCTACCCTCTACTAGATACACAATAATATTCGATTTACAATTTACATCATGTAGTCAAACACCAGTCTGTAAAGAGCATCTTATGTTTGTTGTCAATGTCAATGAATAGGTGTATTGGAAACAGATCATCTGAAAACTCGAGTGCACTAACGGGCCGAGTGCATATAATGACCACGTGTTTTTATTGATGATTTCGGTTTTTTTTTGCCGTAGATGTGTTCCCCAGTGCATTACAAACATGGTAGTGTATTTAACTTTCACGTAGCATATCTGTATAACTGCGGCCTTATAAAGGGTTAAAGAAAATCCTGAGGAATGGGGCTGGAGGTATGATGTGGACAATGGACTTACTCCTATACGAACAACTGAAAAAGCGGCACCAGAGGCACTTTTAAAGATAATATCCTGCAACTGCACAAAAGGTTGCATTAGGGCATGTAGCTGCAGAAAAGCGGGGTTGACATGCTCTATTGTGTGTGGCTTCTGTAGTGGTCAGGCATGCGAAAATGCATCACAAATTGAGATCGAGTCTGGGGAAAATAGTGACGAAATTTCTAACTGCAAGGAGACGGAAAATTCCCACGAGGAAAATATTGACCTACCTGGCACCTCAAAACGGGTTAAGCATAAATAGTTCTAAAATGATTCGTGAAAAATCCTTAATTTTTCAACATTCGATACCTAAGAAAGTAATGAATGACAATATTGAAGATTTTTTGTAAATATTAAATTATCTCCCTCGTGTAACTTTGTATCTATAAGATTCGAAAGGGTCTGGCCGGTCTGCTATAGTAAAATCGCCCCTGGCTGAATACGAAAACTGAATATGCACGTTTATTTGCCTCATTGTCAAATATAATTTTACTGAATATTAAGCCTTAAATACTTACGATTAGCGAAATATTAAAAAAAAAAAATCAGTTTTTAATTTATATTGGCCAAACTACTTTATCGATTGACACGTCCTTCGAATATTTTATACATGTATTTAAGATACATTTATAAAAAAAATATTAAAGTCCTAGCTTCTTTTGAAGTCAACATTTTTGTCTGTTTTAGTTTTTTTTTTTTTTAGTTTCAAGTTAGTGACACCTACCATATTTTGATATAATATACACAATTTAATATTATATTACATATATTTTTTTCAAAAATATTAGTTTGGATCAACAAAGTGGAAATAAGCTATTTGTATAGGAGTGGTATTCAAATTGATTCCGTAAACGTAAACAGAGAAAGTAAGTTGTTCCACCGTGTTCTAAATTCAAAGACTCGCATTTTTAATTTCGAACACGGCGGGCTTCTTATTTAATTCTTGCTTTTTATTTCAATTTTAGAATGCACCTCTGTGGAGAAAAATGTAATAATAGTACATTACTTAACAAGGGCTGTAAAAGAAAGAAAGCCCGAAATCGCAGGTATTTGAGGTCGTAAATATGCGATAGAGGGCTTTCTTTTTTACTGTCCGTGATGAGTACACAATTTTACGTCTTCACCTGGCCACAATGCGAGTTTTACCGTGCGCGCAGCGTGCGATAAAACTCACATTATGGCCAGGTGTGACGTAAAATATATTATCTCTTCTCTGTATACATAAAAAGTTAAGATATAAGAGTATCTGCCCGTGTAAAATCAAAAGCTAGCGAACTGATTTCAGAGGTTTTCACGGAGTTTCAAAGGGAGTTTTGTGAAGTAGGTTTCCATTTCTAGAGCGATTGTTTAGATCCCGTTTCTAGCATCCTAGGTATGAATTTCTTAAGTATCAGAGCGAATTACAAAAGTATTTAATGTTTCCAAAAATAAAAGTTTTTTTGTAGAATTAGCTATTTCCATTATTTAAGGAAGATGGTGTTCATGGGTGTTCTTTTTTTCCACCCTTTTACACAAATAGCTTATTTCCACTTTGTTGATCCAAACTAATATTTTTGAAAAAATATATGTAATAGAATATTAAATTGTGTATATTATATCAAAATATGGTAGGTGTCGCTAACTTGCAACTAAAAAAAAAAAAAACTAAAACAGACAAAAATGTTGACTTCAAAAGAAGCTAGGACTTTAATTTTTTTTTTATAAATGTATCTTAAATACATGTATAAAATATTCGAAGGACGTGTCAATCGATAAAGTAGTTTGGCCAATATAAATTA
Source organism: Acleris cristana (assembly GCA_948252455.1). Classification (NCBI taxonomy): domain Eukaryota; kingdom Metazoa; phylum Arthropoda; class Insecta; order Lepidoptera; family Tortricidae; genus Acleris; species Acleris cristana. The sequence goes on from OX411772.1 coordinate 45,966,319, forward strand.
AAAAACTGAATTTTTTTTTTTTAATATTTCGCTAATCGTAAGTATTTAAGGCTTAATATTCAGTAAAATTATATTTGACAATGAGGCAAATAAACGTGCATATTCAGTTTTCATATTCAGCCAGGGGCGATTTTACTATAGCAGACCGGCCAGACCCTTTTATTATCTTTATACCTACCGTAGACACTTTTGTCATAAAATCAACTGTTGAAGTTTTATATGAAAAAGATCAAATTTGGGCCCCTTTAATTCAAGATGGCGGCTAACGCTCCAACCCCCTAAGGTCGAAAACTTACATTGTTCATAACTAGCCTATACTTAAGCAATATAAATGAAAACATTTTAACCCCCACCTTTTGCACGGCAAAAATACCTGCTTACTGGATTATCAGGGCACCCATATCCACGTGTTCTTGTCTGCCCTACCCCTAGAGTGTTTTTGCAAAACACGGAGCCAGAAGCTCGAGAGGAGGGCCCGCGGAGCGAGCATGCGGAGGCTGGAGCGAGCGAGAGTTCTGTCGAGAGCCCACTAATTTCCAATATCTGCCCGTTGATTTATTTTTAAATTCGATTATTTATGTAAAATAATTTAATTTCGATTTAATGTTGATTTGTGAATTGACTATTAGGCAATATGATTATTGTGTATACTGATATTATGCACTATGAATATTTATGGCAAAACAAAATTATGTCAAAAGATTGATATAATTGACAAAGTGATTATTAGGCAAGAGGTGTATTATACAAACTGATATAATGCACTGCATAAATTATACAAACCAAAATTATATAGTTTGAGTGTTTATGAAAAATAATATTATATTAAACGATTACTAAGCGAAGTGAATGTTTATGACAAGTGATTTTAGACAAACTGACATTATGCCAATGGAAAATAGATAAAAAGTTGTTATAGGTATCAATCATTAGACAACCACCGAAATCAGAGGGCTTATTGTCTAACGCACTCGCAATCACGATCGTTTTCATTTTGAAAATCGAAGGCTTGTCTGCATACAAAATGAAACCAATTGCTCTACTTTGAAGCCGGTTGCGAATGCGAGTGCGTTAGACAATAAGCCCTCAGGTGTCAATCAACGAAACACCACGTCAGTCTTCACGGCATATACATTTTATACTTACTTACAACAATAATATTTTTACAGTAAAACTTGACATTCTTGACTCATGACTAAAACAGCTCACCCTTTCCTAGATGAAATAAGATTTATAATAATGCAGATTCATTATTATTTATCTAATGAGTAAAGACAAACAGCATTTATCAAAAAACGATTACATAATTAGATTAAAACCACCGATATAATGGACACCCCTGCTTTCAGAGCTCGTATTTCTTTAATCCCGATTAAGTAAATAGCTTTATCTAAAAAAAACATCGAGTCATTCGAGTCAGTCCATTCGTTTGAGATGCCACAAAGAGACACACAGATACACAAGTTAAATCTATGACACCTCTTTTTTGCGGTGGGGACAAAGAGGATCGTAATCGTAATCTCCGACTCTAAGGCCCGTATTAATAAACTCATCTCAACTCTAATGCTAGTCTCGAGATGCGTCAAAAATGACAGTGTTCTATGGCTTGACGTTTACTTTGACGTATCTTGTGACGAGCCTCACAGTCAAGATTAGTTTATTAATACGGCCCTAAGGGCCTGTTGTTTGACCAGAGGGCTTATTGTCTTTAACGCACTCGCAATCGCAACCGTGTGCGTGTGGATTGAGTGAGCACCCTTCTGAAAAAAAAAGACAATATGCTGTTCATTTAGTAAAAGTTCTAAAACAATTGTAAAACTAATCTCTGTATTTGTAAAACCATAAATAAAAAAATTAAAATCTTTAACATGCGCTCACTCAGTTCTCACAATCTACCAACGAAATCAGTGAATGTATTCATTTAACATATAATATTTATGTACTCATCTTCAGTAAAACCATAGTATAAATAGACAAGTAGCTCGACTCCGGCCCTTTAGGAGATTCTGATACCTATTGCCGCTCGGGCGTAAGGGTTGTCCAAACTTGTTTTAAAATTTTAGTCACCGTCTTGGCCCTACTTTGATCTATAATCATAGTAATTTTCATACATTACACAAACCTAAAGTAAGTATTAATATTGTTAGGTACCTAAGTACGAAATTTAAATTATTTCACTTACATACCTACTTTTATCAGTTATATGTTTAAAGGTATCTGATGTGATATGTAAATTCCTTTTCGACCTTTTGATAATTCCGCTTTCGCGCAAGGCGTCCTACTCGCACTCATCACACGGATATATGCCCTGACCTGGAATCGAACCCAGGACCGCTAGCTTCTTAAACAGTACTTAGTCACTAGGTCACTACCAACTACTTAGGCCATCCACGTCGTCACATGTTAACTGACACGTCACACTCAATAACTTAAATTACCTACTTAATACTTATTTATTTCACCTAAGTAGGTATCTATAGGTATCTATAGGCAGGCCGGTACGAAATACCTAATTAATTGAGTAGTTATTTACATTAATCACTAGCAGCTTTTATTAAATCTGGATAGTTGTACCTACCTAAGCTACGTTTAGGGCACAGTTTAGGCGTTTTGAAACGAGTGAAAATGTCACGCTGACAATAAAATAGATTTAACAAAAGCTGCAAGTGGGCTATAAGCTATAGGTAAATATCAAAAAAATAAACAGCATTCTTCACAACACAAGCTCTAAATAGGTATGTAGGTACCTTTCCGACTCAAAAGGTATGTTGAAAAACGATAGCTCCGGATTTCTTATAAGTACCATTATTTAAACACCCGTAAAATGAACAATATTTTCTACTTTTCGGCAAAGACATTGTCGCTCGATGTTTTAACGCGCACTACAACCAAACGTGACCGAACGCAATGACGCCGCGGCCCCGTCTAATCATCATTTCTGCACCTCTATTTGTAGTTTCGTGTGGGAGGTTCGCCCCGCCCACAGCCGTACGGTCGGCGTAACGCACACATGCAAGCCGCGCGATGTACCTTTGTTTGAAGACGATCTACTTTTCTATTTATACTTTATACTGTGGTAAAACCTATGCTAACTCACCTTTATAATTTGTAGATCACCTAGTAACGTATTTAAGGTTTTACAAATAATTTCTTATGCTCACTCAATCCACACACTTTCGAAAACCCGATTTCTGATGAAAAAACTGCAGATTTAAACTGCTATATATGTGTATAGTTAAGTAAATTTAATATGGGACTTTGTAAAATACAAAACGAACCACTAACGTGGCAGGTTTTTGGATAATAATTTTTTGTGGGTGCTCACGCAGTCCACAATTATAAGTAAGTTAAAAATGTAAATATATTAAGATTTGTAGTACCACAGAAACTATAAATTAGTTCAACTTTTAGTAAAATATTTTACTAGATATCCACCATCTAATATTTATCTTATCTTATCTTATCTTACAGATGGGCCCTTTCGGATACACTTCGACCCTTTGAGATCTTTTGTGCAATTACCCTCTTACACACTCAGCTGTTCGAATGTGCAGGTTTCCTCGCGATGTTTTTCCTTCACCGTAAGAGCGTCGGGTAATGCACTTAAGTTAGAAAAACTCATTGGTACATGGTGACCGCGGGGGTTCGAACTCGGTACTTTACGATCACGAGTCGACCCCCTAAGTGGCCACCGACGCTCTATCTAATATTTTATATTCGTTGTCTGTTTATAAAGACATTTAATTGTAATGTTCTAATGTAAATAAGTATATCAATTAGGTTCACCACACTTCTATATTTTGGTCATACTCATCAACTTTTATTATGGGATAAACATCCAAATCACGAAAAAAAAACAGCTGTTCCATACATTTCGGCTGCTTAGCTCTCAAAGTTTGTATGGAACAGCTGGTTTATTTTTTGCGATTTGGATGTTGGTCCCATAATGAAATTTGATGAGTACCTATGACCTACAGAGATAGGCACTGGTCCCACCGCCGGCGAGTAAGCTATGAACTATCGGCTATTTTCTTGTCCAAGAAACGAACAAAAGATAATCGCTGCCGTGTAAATAAAAGAGAGAGATATAAATGTATAGTTCATCGCTGAGCGAGTGAGCTATACTCGCTCAACTATGAACTATATATCTCTTTTATTTACACGGGAGCGATTATCTTTTGTTCGTTTCTTGGGCAAGAAAATAGCCGATAGTTCATAGCTTATTCGCCGGCGGTGGGACCAGTGCCTTAGTCCCTGAAGTTTGTCCAGCCTTCTGCCGAACACCCTGTATAGAAAATAAAGAAATTTCTTCTTTTAATTCTAAGGAAATTAACCGATACAGCCACATAAACAAATTAAATTGATATATTTTTATGAGACTTATCTTAATTTAATTGCGAGTATTATGTACTTACATTATACTCATCAGGAAAACTAATAACACCGATAACAGATTCATTGCATATGAATAACATTTAATAATTCCAATTAAACTAACTAACTAACTAACTAACTGTATTTAAGATCGAGCGAATAAGTACCTATCCACCGCAACACAACTAATTTAGTTAGTAAGTTTGACGAATAATTCATGTCCCGCCACGCCTTTTTTTCTTAATTTTCGTTTTTTTAATTTTCAACATGTGACGTTGGACTATGGTCAAGCCCTTAATGCCTAGTTATAAATATTTGCATTACTTAATTGTTTTTTTACGAAAATTTATGGCCGTACTAGTCACAAAATTGTATTTAGACAGTTATTATTATATATTATACTATAGGTACACTTGTAGCAAAACTCGCAATTAAATTAAGATAAATCTCATAAAAATATATCAATTTAACACGTTCACAGTCCCCATACATAATATACCAATGTACTCCTAGAGTCCCCATACAAATTTTTAAACATTCCTCTCAAGTCCATAAATTAATTTATATTGTGGAGGTAATTTGCCGTGCTCCATATATGGGGCACTGGACTTGTGAAGCTAGTTTGCCGTGCTCCATATATGGGGCACTGGACTTGTGGAGCTAGTTTGCCGTGCTCCATACATGGGGCACTGGACTGTGAACGTGTTAATTAATGTGTATGTGGCTGTATCGGTTAATTTCTTTAGCCTTAAAAGAAGAAATTTCTTTATTTTGGATATGACCATAATATAGAAGTGTGGTCAACCTAATTGCTATATTTACATTAGAAAAATTACAATTGAATGTCTTTATAAATTTCCTTTTTCGAATTTTAAGAATTAGTTGAGTTAACTACTGAGGTCTTATTGTCTAACGCACTCGCAATCACGATCGTCGTCGAAATCGAATCGAATCGAATCGAAAATTTGACACATGTCCTTGAGAGTTACCCATTAGTTACGATTTTTAACGATTAGTTATTTTAACTACTGATCAAACAACAGCCCTTAATACAAGCATTGCACATTTGAAATGAAACGCATGTCCGTCTGCGGGTTCTGCTTACGTTGATGGATACGGATAAAATAAATAATCGGTTATTGATTCGTTTATACTTCTTATTATTCAAGTTATAAGAAAGCATCAAGTAAACGGGAGAAAAATAATCAAATTATTTATTGAAGATGGATTATTATTTTTTGCAGCAATTGGGGTAACATTGGCATGCAGGAGGCTTGCACTGGGCAGTGCGAGGTTCGTTAACTGCCACTACCTTTTCTTGTTTGATGACGGGTGTTATGAATTGGTACTCAAGTTTAGACTTTCGGCCCGGCATCTCCATCGTCTTCCCAATGCGTAGCTTTATGACTTGACCCTTATAGTCGTAGACCACCCCCGGATAGTCCGGCGCAGAAGTCGAGCACAACTGGGTCGGGTCATCTCTGGACACGTCTCCTATTCCGTCCTTGAAGTAGAAATGCGTTCGTTGCTTGTGATTCATTCCGCAGGTGTCTTCAGGTATTTTGAATACGACCTTGTTTCCCGGCGGGCAGCAATCTGCACAATGTTGTGAGCGTGTCATGAAATAGTGTCAAAGCAACTGGGGAGTTAGTTCATAAAATGGTCGAATCTCCTATTATTATTTGACTAAATGTACAAGTAGTGAGGGCTACTGTCGAGAGCCGATAAGCAATCTTAATTTGAAAATGTTTTTTTTATTAAAAAGTCACGGTTTATTTATGTTTTTTCTTAGTTGATCTTATTCTCCTCATAACACATTCGCAATCAAGGTCGGATTGTATTCGCGTATCTACTTTTTGAGGTGGGATGTTTTTATCTGCGGCTTTCGGTGTAACAACCTCCACTTCCAGTTTTACTTTTCTGTCCCCGTGGAGCGCGGTCTTTGCCACCTTCAAGACGAACACGTCTCTGTTGGGAGGCTCCTGCTTGTTGTCGCCCGTGCCGCGCTGCATGGCAGCCTGCTGGCCGTGCTTGGAGGCCTGCGGGCAGCCCTCGGTGGTGCAGGTGAAGTGCGTGGCGTTGGGCTGCTGGCCGCTGCAGCAAATAGCCTCGCTGGGTAGGTTTAAGCTGATCTGGTTGCGGCCGCACGGTGGCACGCATGGTGCGCCTTCCGCCTGCCCTGGTGTATATGGTTTCTGCATCTGGACGTGAGTCTGGCTGATCTTCTTGATGATTGCGGAACTAGCGGGTACTTTGATCGTAAGCTCGTTGCCCCCTACGTTGGAGCCTATCTCTTCAAATTGCGCACTGCGACCTGGCCATATTAATAAACGTTTTCTCATGCGTTCAGTTATTATTAATAATTTATAATAAAACCGTGCCACAAGAATTTTGAAAATGAAGAAAAGACACTCGGGAATACGAGCCCCAATTAAAATGATTAGTCGAGTAAGGGTTTTATGCTCAAAACTCAACATAAAGTTCAATAAAATTACAGACTCGACATGAATATGAACCATACATTATATTTTATTCATCACATTTAAAAATAAAATTGCGTTAGACAGAGTGAAAAAAGAATACATTTTTGGTAAATAATATTAACATTTTAGCAGACGCAAAATACTTCATTTACCACAAAGTCGAGTGTCCTTTTGCATCTTAAACGGCTATGATTTTCAGTGGTATACATCCTACCAACAATGCAAACTTTTCCAGGGTAATTGCATTCCAGACACTAATAAAGTTTCTCCTTTAGTGCAGATTTTGGTTTGAATACCGAAAAAGGACAATAAGGAACAAGGACATGGAAGCTTTGTGTTTTCCCTTTTGGATCTATCGATAACAAGCCGAGACTGCTGGACGGCCAGGCAGACGGTCAAGTATTTTTTGTACTTTGAAATCAAGTTTTCGTCGTCCTTTTTAGGGCATTAATAAAAAGACAATGCTGATAGCAAGTAGTGACTCACTTCCAATCATCAACACAAGCACGCCAGCATCACCAGCTCGATGTTATAAAAATGATGAAAGGTTTCACTTGGGACTTAAGTTCTTAGCCAATTTTCACCTGTTCTCTTTCTGTCCTAAAATAATCAAAGGACTTTGAGCTGTGGGGAAATTATATTTTTTTATGAGCCTCTTGCATTACATGTATCGAATGAAATGATTTTTTTTATTAATATCACTCGATTTTTCGTACGACAACTTGCACCAAAAATTAAAACACTGGTTAAGACACTAACTCGAGTTATTAAACGTTAGATTCATACAAAAACTCATTTTAACTCGAGTAAGTGTTTTATCCCAGTGTTACATTTTTGGTGCAAGTGGTCCTTAATGTTTTTCTGAGAACCCTCTTATCTACTTTTTTTCTTTTCATACAACATCATTCAGATCGAACTATTCCGTGTTTCCACAATGGTTGTGATGGCCTTTTGTATTGTAGGTTTTGGCAACAATGGATCTTTGAATAGTATAGACTAACTGCCGCACTCAGAGACGTCAATTTAATTAAATGTTTGATTAAAGTTGCTCCTGTCACTTTTTTTGCTACGGCAATCGATTAAGACAACACGTAACAAGCATTATTTATAATTTACGTCTCTGAGTGCGGCGGTAAGAGAGGGCCGTATGCAACCTTACCTCATTGAGTAGCAAAATGCGACCAATCTAGGGTGTTGCATATTAGAAAGGGGGGAACCCCTCATTTTAACGAAACCTATTTTATCGATTATCATTTCCCATAACTGCTGCATAACATGCTGAGGAGAGGGGATGGCGTGGTGGGTAGTCTATTGTACCGACTTTTCAATGCATGTTGGAGTAGCGGCCGAGTCCCGGAAGATTGGGTCATGGCCGTTATCGTCCCTTTTCTATAAAGGAAAGGGGTTACAGCAAGACTGCAAATCTACCGCGGTATCAGCCTCCTTAGTGTTGTCGGCAAAGTATATGGGAAGATTTTAATTGAAAGGGTATTGAATGTCACGAATGACAAAATCTGGGATGTACAAGCGGGATTTCGAAAGGGAATGGGATGTACGGATCAGGTATTTTCACTACGGTCTATCACAAAAAAGTTCTTGGCTGTCAACCAAAAGGTTTTCTGTGCTTTTGTGGACCTGGAAAAGGCCTATGATAGGGTAGATAGAAAGGAGTTGTGGAAGGTGCTGTCAATGTAGGGAGTGAGCAGCAACCTGGTGCAGGCTTTGAGGTCCCTTTATGAGGGCTCCAGAGCCTGTGTCAGGATCAATGGGGCATACTCTGCCTGGTTTAATATCTCCAAAGGTGTTAGACAGGGCTGTGTTGCCTCACCATGGCTGTTCAATCTATTCATGGACAGTTGTATGCGAGATCTGAAAGAGTGTGATAAGGGTTTGCGTATGCAAGAGTTGCTAATCAAATGCCTCTTATATGCCGATGATCAAGTTATACTTGCTCCATCGGTATTTGAGTTGCAGAAGATGGTGACAATGATGAATGAGGGATTTAAGCAAAAGGGGATGAAAGTAAATGTCGCCAAGACCAAGGTCATGGTGATAGAGAAGGACGAGGAGATGACCGAGTGCGTAATAAATATAAATGGTGAATTAGTAGAGCAAGTGAGTGAATTTGTGTACCTGGGAAGTATGTTTACAAGAGATGGTAAGTGTGAGAAGGATGTCGAGAGGAAGGTCAATGCGAGAAATTAAATAAATGGGGCCCTGTACTCATTTGTGAGCAGAAGGGGCGTTTCACAAAAAGCCAGACTGGCTATTCACAATGGAGTGCTGGCCCCTACACTGATGTATGGTAGTGAATGTTGGGTGTACTCGTAGCAGGACAAGTATGAAAGTCGTATAAATGCAGTTGAAATGCGCTCTTTGCGTAGTATGTGTGGTGTGAAACTGACTGATAGAGTATAGAATAAAGAAGTCAGAGAGAAATGTGGACTAAAAGAAGATGTAGTGACTAAGATTGAAAAGGGCATGCTTCGATGGTACGGTCATTTGGAAAGGATGGATGAAAGAAGATTGACGAAAGAGATATACAGAGCAAAAGTGAGTGGAAGGGTCGGAAGGGGCCGCCCTAGGCGTACTTTTTTGAATCAAATCGGTGAAATTCTGGAGAAGGGCCGAATTTTAAGTACCCGAAACCGACATGCGTGCATGACTCGATGTATGAATGTGGAGGAAGCGAAAGAGATCTGTCAAGATCGTAGCAGGTGGAAAGAAGTGGTCTCTGCCTACCCCTCCAGGAAACAGGCGTGATTTAATGTATGTACTGTATGTATGTCATTTCCCATAACTCGATTCGCAGAATTTTATAATTACCTAGAAACCATTCATTGAACCTCATTATATCGCTCGTAAAGCCGTTTTTCATCGTAGCTTTTTTTCTATAATTTTAATTCAATGTAAGTTTTAGTTCCCATAATTCTTGTTATATCGAAAAATCGTTTCATCAGTTTTATAGTAATTGATAAAACGTTTTAACGACGATACGTTTCATCGATGCATTTGGGTATACGTTATTTTATCAAACACCTTTCATTGAACATGCGGACTTATCATTTCGCAAAGTTTAAATGTGCAATCTGGTAACCCATCATTTTATTGAATTTCACTTGATCGATCTTATCATTTCATCGAACGCTATTATCTGCTGAAACCATGATGTTTTCAGAATATCTTAAATATTCATTACGTAGGTCAGGTTAGGTTAGACTTAAAACTGCCAAAAATAATTAACTCATGCAACGAGAAATGAAAATTATGCGTAATGGTATCGTTCGTTGAAAGGCGTTTCGATAAAATATGGGTACCCGTGTAATCTAATGTATTTTGTTTTTGAGATACAAATAATATGTGTACGTATATGTGGATAGAAAGAAGATGTAGTGACAAAGATCGAAAAGGGAATGAAAATATAGACAGGCGTGAAGATATGTATGTATGTATATAGGGTACGTATACATACATACATATCTTATCCCGAAAGTTCATAATACCTACATTGAAAATACCGACGATTAATACATCGAAAATCAAAATACCGAAAGTACAAAATGCCGATACCCGATATACCGAAGCTTGAAATATCTAATTTCAAATGACCGAATGATTAAAATCCCAAATGTTAAAAATCCCGAAAGTACGTTTGACCGAAGCTTAAAATCGGTATTTTCAATGTAGGCAACATTGAAAATACCGACGATTAATACATCGAAAATCAAAATACCGAAAGTACAAAATGCCGATACCCGATATACCGAAGCTTGAAATATCTAATTTCAAATGACCGAATGATTAAAATCCCAAATGTTAAAAATCCCGAAAGTACGTTTGACCGATGCTTAAAATACCTATTTTCAAATGACCGAATGTTTAAAATCCCGAAAGTAAGTTTGACCGAAGATTAATATATCTACATTTGATAACGGTTGTAGTACACACTCGTCAAGAGCCTCTCGCCGAGACGAGACAAGAGCGAGCGAGAAAAAAGATAAAAAATATATACCGAATTGGCTGAGCTCCGACTCCACGTGGTCTTGTCTGCCTTACCCCTAGAGTGTATATAAAAAGCTGGAGGCGCGGAGGGAGGGCAACCCTCGCCCGCTGTAAGAAAGTGCAGGCAACAAGGGAGCCGTAGCGGTTGAGGCTGGTCGCCGACCAAAAAGCCGAAGCTGCGAAGGCAAGCGAAGGTGCCGTGCTTTCTTACGCAAGGGCGGTTGGGTTGCACTTCCCGCAGCGCCGGAGCAGACCGGCAATTATATCAGGTATAGGTATATTAATTTTTCGGGATTGTAGTCTTCGGGGTTAGGTATAGTTTTCGGGATAATAGTCCTCGGGATCATAGTGTTCGGGATTGTAATTTTCGGGATTTTCGGGATTTTAGGCTTTCGGTGAAACCAACTTTCGGGATTATGGTTTTCGGGTTTTCAGGCATTCGGTCAAACGAACTTTCGGGATTTTAAATTTTCGGTAAAATAATCATTCGGCATTTTTATATTCGGTTTTCCGTTCGCCTTATGAAATTCGGTCTTTTGAACTTCGGTATTATAATGTTTTTTTTTACGAAAATGATAAATCTATAATATTGGATGTACAAGATACCTTGCCTAATAAATAAGCCTAAGTCCTAAAATGTAAATACCTAAAGTATTTTAGCTCTAAAATTATTATCATCTACAATTTTATTATCAGTTGAAATTGTTGAAAAAGACAAATTTGCTTTAACTTCTCAGTTAACAAACTCAAAAAAGTCACATTGGTAATCGAATCTGTCAACCCCGATTCCACGTAGTCTTGTCTGCCCTGCTCCTAGAGTGTACATAAAAGCCGAAGGCGCGGAGGGAGGGCAGCCGCCGCCCGCTGTAGGAAAGCGCTGGCAACGAGTGAGCCGTAGCAGCGGCGACCAAAAAGCCGAAGCTGCGGAGGCGATGTCTGGTGCTTGCGCTTTCCTACGCATGGGCACTTCGCGCAGCGTCGGAGCAGTCGCTAATTCTAACCCTAACCCTTTTAAACGCGTTGCTGTGATAAGTTGATAACACTGATAACAAATGCATCGTTCGATGACTCGCTACTGGGATGAAACGTTACTGCCATGAAACATTGTTCTTGATAATAATAAAATATAAAACGTTAATTCTGGGAAATGTGTTTCGATGAATTGATACCTACGTAAGTATAAATAATTGTTCTATGAAAGGTAAATTCGATAGCCAGTTATACTATGACTTGAGACAAATTCGAAAGATTTTTTCGATGAACAGTGGTGTTCGTTTATATAATAGGGCATGAGTTGATGATTATGGGAGTCAAGAAGTATGTGCAATGATATTCGTGGAATAGTTTTCGACGACATGAAAATGAACAAAATAAATTTCGATAAACTAGTTTATTAAAAAGATAAGTCTTAAAATACCGGATCGCCTATTAAAGGAGCGTTTTATACAAGGCGCAAAAACATGGTCATAATGAAGAATGTCAGTAGGTACGCCAAATCGCTTGAAACTTTGTAAGAGTAAAGCTTATAAATAAACAAACATACTACTTTTTGTTTCATTCAAATAGACCCAGTAGTTTTGATTCTACGAACGTATGAAATTACGGTCAAAAATATTAAAGGGTGCGGGCGCCATCTTACTGGAGTGACGTCATGGTTTCGTTGCGGTACGGCCCCTTATATGATTGAGTAAGTTTACAGGGCTATATTTTTTTAACCGTTATAAGTAACCAGTTGAAATTTTCACAGATTACGTGTTATTATAAACTCTATTGTTTAAAATTACAAAATGAACAATAAATCAAATCCCAAGAAGGGTCCCCATACAAGAAACATGACAAATAACCAGTTTTTTTAGCATTTTTATACGGATTATATTTTTATAATGGCTTATTATTTTGATGCTATTTTAAGCTTAAATTGCAGTCGAACTTTCATAGTTTACGACTAAATAACAATCTCAAGTAAAACTGCTAAAAATATTTGACCAAACTGATTTTATCAACACGATGTTTTAAGCGGTCACTCATCCTGTTTTAGAATACGCTTGTAAGTAGGTAGTTGCTTAACTTTGGAAGCCGAAGTACGGGTTGTATTTGTATTAGCTTTTTATTTCGGTGTCACACAATAATCTAAACTCCATACTTACGACCAAACAGTAATCTGTAGTATAGTAAAACAACAAACAACAAAATCTTACACGATGTTTAAGCGGTGTTTACTTAACTTTGGTGATAGCCCTTTCTTTACAAATGTCGTATCTAATGTAGAATTCATATCGCTAGGTACCGTATAAAATAATGAACTATAAAACATGAGTTTTTGATTGACCTAGGTAGTAGTTCTGATATTTTGTGTACTTATTCATTTCATCGATTTCAAATTTCGCGGGCGGGCGCTGCCAAGTGGCTCACTCGCCATAAGTTAGGTACCTAGACCGCCTCTCTCTCTCTCTCTCGCTAGTTGTTGGTATTAGCGGCCGCTGTAGCAAGTAGGTAGTTTTTGAACTGTTTTTGAGCATTATTACTGTTATTTCGTGTATGCAAGATAGCTTAGATAGCGTGTGTGTGTGTGTGTGTGTGTGTGTGCGTGCGTGCGTGCGTGCGTGCGTGCGTGCGTGCGTGCGTGCGTGCGTGCGTGCGTGCGTGCGTGCGTGCGTGCGTGCGTGCGTGCGTGTGTGTGTGTGTGTGTGTGTGACGTGTGTCCGTCTATCCGCAGCCTAGCTCAGAGACTCTTAGTACTAGAAACGTGTAATTTGGCATGAATATACATATTAGTCACGCCAACATAGTTAAATAAAAGTAAAATCATGATTATTATTTTTTTTACGTAACGTGGGGAAGTTTTTTTTTCTCGTCTACCCCATAGTGTGGGGTGTCGTTGTATAGGTTTTTTCAAAATATTGCGGATTTGTGAAAACAATATTTCAATTAAGGTATCCGTTTATGAAAAGCTTTAAAGCGCAAATTTTTGTTAGAGTCAAGTGTCGTCGTCCCCTCCCCACTACAACCAAAACTACAAATAAAAAATATGAAAAATATCTTCCAAGGAAAACTATCACGACTAAGTAGACTTCATTGGCTCTTGAGTTAAACGGTTTAAATGTTTATACCTGCCGAAAACTTATTTGCGGTGTTGGTAAACTGACCGCGACCTATATCGATGTATGGGGATAACAGTTTTCCAACGGCAAAGTTAAGTTTGTCGCGAGGTCTAATTTGTTTGTAGTAACGGCTTCGGAACCCTACACTGAGCATGGTTCGACAGGCTGTTGCCCGGTTTTTTGCATTAATGTTTTGGTATTTTTATGTAGAATACGGTGAACCCTAAATTAAAAGTGCTTGATTATTATTCTATTTTTATTTAACCAACTTATTCGACAAACATTACAAACAGAAAAGCCGGTCAGCAACGGACAGTTAGTTTAGTTAAACAGGTTAAACTGTATGTAAAACAAAACAATAGATAACCATAACTATCATAGTCACATCAAAACGAATTCGTAAAAAATTACGACTTCCAAAGTTAAGCAACTACGAGCGTAGTCTAAAACAGGATGGGTGACCGCTTAAAACATCGTGTTGATAAAATCAGCTTTGTGACCTATTTGTAGCAGTTTTACTTGAGATTTCTATTTAGTCGTAAAGTATGAAAATTAGACTAGAACTTAAGCTTAAAATCGCATCAAAATAAGAAGCCATTATTGAAATACAATCCATATAAAAAAGCAAAAAAAAAAAGGTTTTTTTCATGGTTTTTGTACGGGGACCCCTCTTGGGATTTGATATATTGTTCATTTTAAAAATTTAATCGATAGAATCTATAATAACACGTATTCTGTGAAAATTTCAACTGTCTATTTATTACGGTTAAAAAGATAGAAGCCCTGTAAACTCACTCATTCATATAAGGGCGCGTACCGCAGCCAAACGATGACGTCATCATCCGTGAGCGCTAGCCGCCGGGTTTCGAGCGCCGCATACGAAGTTTAAAATTCAATATCTCGGAAACTATTAGACGTATCGAAATGATTTTTTTACAGCATTTTTTTGTTTTTAATGAAGAATACGATAAGCCAAAAATCTAAACTGGTTGACATTCTCTATTCTGTGTGTAAATTACCTCGTCGAGTAACAGCTAGATAGATTTGATACTGCTCATTAACACACTAGATTTTGCCCACGGCTTCGCTTGCGACTAATTCGGGGTATTTTAAAGTAAAAAAACGGGACAAAACAATGAGTACAATTCAAGATACAGCTGAATTTTAAAAGTCAAAGTCAAAGTCAATGTTCTTTATTCTTCAATTAAGGCATAATATAATGCACCTATGAATGTCAAAAAGCATTACCACCGGTTCGAAAAATAAAACCTTTGCCCCGAGGCGAGAAGAGCCGGCGTAAAAAACTCGGCAAGGAATATTTTTTTCAAAAAAAGTTTACCTCGTACATAAGCTTACAATGCACTTTTTTTAAGCGTAGATAGATTTAAGCGTACCTAGATTACTCATACATGGATCATCGAAATATAATAAGTATGGAAGCGTAACTATATAAGCGTACTAGGTATAGTCGACTACAAAGAGATGTATCCACTTTTGGACATTACTACAATGCCATAAGCTAAAAAACAGGATACATCTCTTTGCAGTCGACTGTACGTACATACTTGTTACTCGATGAGGAAATTTACACCTACAAATATGATCATACTTTTGCGCACTGTACACAAACAACGCTCCAGATTACGCCCAGGCATCTCTGTACTTTCGACATATATACGCAACTCCCTGGATTGGTCGCATCTTGCATCAATGAGGTGGTGTTGCATACGGCCCGCACTCAGTTTATTAGATAGGTACATTTGTAACTACATAGGTACAGTCAAGTGTAAACATATGGGAGAACACAACTTCTCAAAAATAAGTCCCAATGCACCTTATTCCAGTTTAAAAAGAGCTTCGTAACATATTTATGAGACGATTATTTCGATATAATTTTTTTTCTTGACTGTTCGTAGATTTGCTAAATATTACTAGTACTGTCACGGACTTTAACTGATGAACCACTATAAAACCTTGTTTCATAAAACCAACGAACCTGAGGCCCTTGCCAAGGTGCATTACGCTAACTAGTGTTTCTATTCGTTTTTAAACCAATCGAGTCACTGGTAGATCAAGCGACTTGTCGTATCACGTCATCTACCAGTGACACGATTGGGTTAAAAACGCTAGTTATCGTAATGCATCTTGGTATTCAAGGGCCTCTGACCTTTGTCATTGACGCACATGTACGTCAGCCATTCTAATTAAGATTTTGAATAAAAAATTTACTGACAAAAGATGAAAAAATCGAATTTTAATGCTTCAATTACATCTGAATTCTGTCAGGTACACGTCGGGTATTGAAATTTCTATTTAGTTACTTGACGCTGTCATTATGACAAGGTCCTTGATGGTACGAGATATTATAAATATTATAATACTTATTTCGGTTTTTTCGGCTACTGCTTTACCACGTGCCCTATCGCTTGAATGAAGTAATAAAATTTTACACCAAATTTCAATTATAGTACCCGCAGCGCGCTCAGGACAAGTCGTAGTGTAAACATTAATACAACTTGTCCTTAACGTGGTGCGGATACTATATAACTCTTCGTCACATTGGATGTCAGAGGACGTTATTTTTCCGTTGCAAAGAAGTACAACTGGTTGCAAAGGAGGTATTTAAAATAATAGTTATTGTTTGCTTCAAATTGAGTATAGGTACCTATAGGTAAAATTATGATAGTTTTAATAACTACTATTAACGTGGTGCTGTTTTTAACAACCGGCTTTGGAAAATGAATGAGGTATTAGTTGCAACTAGACGTTTTAGCTTGTATTGGGGCTCGTACTCCTAAAATGCTAATCAATAGAAATGACCAAACATGTACTACATTAAACAAGTTTACCGTCATTACTCCGTTACCACGTACAGTATGATTACTTACAAGTTTGGGATTCGGCATACATCTCGTTTTTATGGAACCCATCAGTCCCAAACCATCGGTAGTGAAAATTACGCGAAATTGCTGCATTCTCAAAAAAAAAAGACACAGTATTCTTAAAAATGTAAAGCACAATAGCCTGCGTAGTTACTTTATCAACTCCGGCCTATTATTTTTAAAGATGTGGCTTGAAATAATTTTGTCATCCAATAAAGCAAATTATATCTTGAAAACGAAATACAACTGTTTGTTGCTGCAATCATAATAACTTGCCTATTGTAGGGAGGTTATTTTATTATTAATTTGCAACACAAATATAAAAACGTCTTCAACTTATTCGTCTAATGAAGAAAAGCCCTAACCTTTTAACCGCTGCTTAGTGTGTCATCAAACGTGCCCGTGTCGCCGCATATACGAAGTACCAGAAATGGGGGGAGTAGCGGGAAACAAATCCTCCGCGTACGAAGTCGCGGGCGTCCTCTAGTAATATATATTTTTTAATTAGGTACTATGTTTTTTCTTTTTTTTTCCCAAAATCTATACAACATTACCCATCTATTTCAATTTATTAGGAAATTTTACAAAAAATCATGCATTTAAGGGTTAAATTCGTAATTTTTAACTACCATCAACGTATTGGAGCTATGTGTAAGTATCGTAATCAGTATCGTTATTACTTGGTTTCAAGGCAAACATTGGCACAGGGGCCTGTGGCATATAAAATAATAGCTTATGTTATAAGCGGAACTCTCTTTCCAACAGTGTGTATAAAAAGAGACTTCCACTCGTATCGTATCGGGTAAAACATAGAGAGTTAATAGTCCTTGAATTTGTCTGATTTGCCAGTAACGCTCGTTCACTGTTTAAACAATTTAGAAATCAAAAGAAATCTAAATCAATCCAAAATATGTATAAGTACTTCATGAATCCTAAAATAATATAATTTTACATTCCGAAAAGTATCGCATGATCCGAGCCATAATATGTAAAAGCGCAGGAGCAGGTAAACGTAACGCACGCTCACGCTTGACCAAAAAATTGAAGGGCTCCGTCAAACTCATTCTCCATTCGTAACCGAAGCGTGAGGAAAGGACAGAACTAAAGTCGGTCCACGCTAAGTCTGCAGAAGTCGAAAACCGTTAGTTTAAAAAAAATTTTATATAGCAACACCACGATTTGAGGAGAAATAAGTATTAATACCTACTTGGTATTATTATTTTATTATACGGATATTTCGCTAAATACTAAATTAATTAGGAAAGAAACAATGTTGATTGTACAATGAACTAAGTATCTTTTTAACCGACTACAAAAAAGGAAGAGGCTATCCTTTCCGACTGTTTGTTTATGTCACAAGATATTGAGAACAGATTTAGATAATTCTTTTCCTGTTGGAAAGAGATTCGAAGGTTCCATATCAATTTTACCAATGTCTGCTATTTAGAACTTATTGTTATCAACCAAACAAACATGAGCGAGATTATCTAATTTCTCAAATTAAGGATTACGATTGCTCAGTTACTAACCTGTCAACGCCTTGTTGTTAGGTAAACATTGCCGTTTTTGAGCAATAACAGAGTCCTGTGATTCTTCAACATGTTGGAAATCACTGAGTATGCGAAACAGTAATTGCAGCACGTCACTTTAAAAAGGTTTCACCATTGTTTTTATATTTATCACAATAAATAGTGAGTGAAGGAAGCCGCCTGACATACCACCTACATGTAAAAACCGGTTTCAAGACAGCTAAGAAATATTGCCATATTAAGTTTTAGACGCGGTTGCCAGGTTATTCTATTGCAGAGTTAGCTTGGCCAGACTATAAGTGTATTTGATCCTCAATTTTGGTGCAGATGCCCACCAGCGGCAAGGGTCTAATCTTCCGACGCTAGTTTTCAAGTGGTATTTTGTTTGGTAAATAAATATTAAACAATACGTTTTAGGACCTAAATTGTGTCCGCATTATGATCACTAATACATTTTAAAATAAAAATAGGTACAACTTTAGTTGTTTAACTAAACATTTCGTCAGTAATCAACTTGAAATATGACCCAATTTTCTTCGACCGCCGCGTGTGTTCAGACTCGTTTTTGATAACCTCGTAGTGTAAAAATATTCGGACGGGGGATAATAAAAATGTATCAAGGTGATAATATAATAAATGTTTAAACTTGTAAATTAACTGGTATTTTCTACAATTAACCGTTTTATTTCATAGTTATAAATTAATAGCTACGATGACCAAGTCAGACATCAAATGGGGCTGCTACGGTCACTTTTAAACAAGTCTTACTTAGGTTGGTCTCGTGACTTTATTAATTAACTTTAATGTACATTGATTCTGCCAGATAGTACGAGATACGGCATTAGAAATATATAACCGCATCAGTTAAGTATTAATGATAAAAAAAATGCTAGATAACATATACCTACATTGACACATCGCTAAGAGGATGCCGAGCAAAATTAGCTCAAGACAATGTTAAATATATTTTTTAAATCAAATTTATTCAATTAATTTCTCAGATTGGTAATTAAATAAAAAAAACATTACTTGAGAGAATATACCGCAAGGAATTAAAAAAAAATAAGGTAGCCTTCTTTCTCGTCTGCGCAACTGTGGAGTTACCAGGTAAAAACAGGTGAGTTAGCGTTATTAATATACCCGCATCAGTTATTTAATCGAATTATTCCATCAAATAAAAGCTTAATTTATTTTTAAAAAAAATTTCGGCGCGTGTTTTGAGAGTCCCATAATGGATTTGCGTGCGGAACCGTATGCGATAGAAAAATATGAAGCAAGACAGCTGTGTGTCGGGCAGTTGCTTTTTTTAAGATAGTGGGAAATGACCAAACGCCGAGCGAACTCTTCGTACCTATATCTAAAAAATACCGTTTTAAAGAAGCTCTGGTTAGATTCTTCGCTAATTACTGGGAAAATGATAATCTAGTGTACAATACAATATATATAGTCCAAATTGTGGGATAGTGGAATATCCGGAATTTAATTTTTCCTTTTCCAGTTTTTTCCCATGTTTACGTTTTAGTGCATCTTAGCGCAAACCGTATAGTCTAAGTGCCGTATTAATAAACTGATCTCGACTGTCATGCTCGTCTCAAGATTTGTCAAAAATGACAGTGTACTATGGTTTGACGTTTACTTTGACGTATCTTGTGACGGGCATCTCAGTCAAGATAAGTATATACCAGATGAGATATATATGTATAATTAGTCACGTCATTAATGTGAGAACATGAAATGGCAATTCTGCAATGCAAAAAACCTTTTTTTCGTTCTGTGTCCTATTTAAAATTCAGCAGTGGTTATTCTTACACAGAAATTAATGATCTTTCAGATGACCTTTGGTTTTTTGAGGAGATCGGTAATACTAGATACTTAAGTACGAGGAATCCCTCATCATGCTGCTGCCACTGATTAAGCCAGTCAGCGGCTTGCACACTGCATAGTAGTATAGTCCTACCCCTCCCCGGTTCCGAAGAATAAACGAAACTTGGGAGTCCTATTATCATACTAGACATCGGACTTACAACTAAAATTTTTCGGGCTTACAAAAAAGGTTTTTTGAATTGCAGCATTGCCATTTCTAGTGCCCACATTAATGACGTGACGACGCAACTAAAGTGTTTATACCTGCTAAAAATCAACTAAGAATGCACCAAATTTGTAGAAACGGCGTTGGAACCCTACACTGAGCATGGTCTGACATACATGTTCTTACCCCGTTTTAGCAATAGAACCAAAACAAAAATAAACTGGATTGAAGGACAAATTTACTTTTGCCGTTGGAAAACTGGTTTCCTCATACATCGACATAGGTCATCGTAATAAATCGTAACCGACTGAAAATATGTTTTTAACCCCAAAAAGAAAATAACTTTTGTATAAACCAGTTTAATTCAGACACTTCATCTCATTCATTACTAATTTATCAGACTTTAGCTGGTAGTCCTAGTGTAAAATTATACGAAATCAAATGCTTTATTTCATTGTAATGTTTTCATCTGGAACATAAAATAAAAAGCAACGTTTCAGTTTCGTTGCTAAATTATGCAACAGTTACATTACAGTCAGGGACCGGACCCGCTTACCGTAACCTGGATTTTTGAACGGGTTTTTATTAAGCTGGTTTTTAAAAAAACCCCTGTTTCGGTAACCCTCTATTCAGCTTACCCGCTGTAAAAGCGAAGGGGTTACCCCTTGTTGCGCTGATTGAACCTGTCAAGATATTTTAGTTCTTACACATACCACGTCGCGTGCGGGTGCGAGAAAAGAGGGGATGGAACGGGTTACCGTAACCCGAACGATAAGCGGTTAGTTCGAAAACATATCTGATTCGGTAAGCGGTTATCGGTTGTTACGGATCGGGTTACCCGGCTTGAACGGGCTATCGTAATGAACGAGTAAGCCGATGAAAGGCTTACCGAAACGTTTGGGTTATCGTATGAAGGGGATATCGATTCGAACGGCTTAAGCAAACGAACGGGTTTTCCGGTCCCTGCATTGCAGTGGTATATGTATACGAATCATTACAAAAAAATCTGTGTAAGTATAGATCTTGCGTAAATCGTACAAGAAATTTGTCTTAATTTTAAGAATGGCGATAGTGGCTGGACTACTGACATTATGCGTCCTAAATGACGGCGGTGACGGCGGTCAAAAGGTTAAGTCTTAAAGAGTCTACAGGTTTTAGAAAGCTAAGGCTTTATTATTTTATTATCAAGGATTGTAAAAAAATAATGTGAACAAGCTTTGCCGACTAAGACCGAGAAATGCAGAGTCCTAAACTTCAAGTGAACGTACTGTACTTTTGGTAACCGAGCAGGGTTACACTACTATTCATTAACTTTTTTTTCATGTTTAGTTTAAATAAATAACTTTTATTTATCAGTTTTTACAATAAAATATACGTATAGTAAAAAATTGGGTTATGTTTAAACAGTGGTTCTTCTCTTTAGCCATTTCCATAGACTAATACTTTTCTTGTGACGTCATAATAGAGATGTGCCAAATATACCATGTTAATAAAAAGACATTGGTTTTATTGGTGAATCTCTGAGACATAGATATCACATGACCCTGGCCGCTAGACATTCCAAAGCTAACCTATATTTGAGAAAAAGGAAATCGATCCCGTATAATTAGATTTAAATTTGTGATCGATTATGCAGCCTGTTTTTTAGTATTTTTAAGTCCCCAGTTTTCTACTGAGTTCGAGAAATAACCTTAATCCTAATTAAACTCTTGGCTAACTTACTGCCGCACTCAGAGACGTCAATTTAATTTAAGACTCGGGCTTCATAGAGAGCTCAAGCTTTAAAAACTCGGGCCTATTGAAAGTTCTAGCCCCCCAAACCGCAAGCGCCTCTAAGAGCACAAAAAGTGTGTTTTCAAACATATAAATGCATTTTGAAGAATGCTTTTTATTTGAAAATACTTTTATTTTATACTCGTCAGACAGGTATATATACGTTACTTTCCTAAAAAAACTAGGCAACCCTACCCACGGGTGAGTGCGTCACTGTGCGTGGCGTGTGACACGACCGAATGAAACCAGAAATGATGAGTGTAGTAGTTACTTATTTGTTTCACTCGTGAGCTACACACCTTTACTCCATAATGCAACTTGGTAGAGCTCATATAAATTATAATGATGTGCGGACTTGTTTAAAACTTCATAGTGGTGGAGGGACGTATCATTATAATACAGTGTGTCCCTGGATAAAGGGCAATAAGGATGGAACAAGATGCAATTTCACTGACAATAAAAAAAATGGTTTCATTATTATTCTATATTAAAAAAAACAGTGATTACTGTGAACCCTATCAGAACAAAGTAAAATATCTCGCCTCATATGAGGTCTATTGAAATTAAATAAACGGTATTTAAAATAATAAAAAAAAGAATCCAAAAAATACGCCAAACACAAAAAAACAGGTTTTTCTTTAAAATATTGTGTTTATTTTTTATAAATTCTTGATAATTCCTCAAATTACTTAAAAATATGCCCATATTACCTTATGTTATTATTAGCCATAATTATTTGTGAACTCATTGTTTTCAATTGAAAAAAAAGAATTGTGTCTAATGCAAACACGAAAATTTTGATGAGCGGTCAATCCATATTGTGTAGTTTAGTATAGTTGGTTCAATGACGAAAATGCACTTAAAACCATCCATTACCAAAAACTATTGTTCAATTGTTATCTTCAAGTAGGGTTGTAAAACAATTACGCAGGTGTGTCGGTACGGCCAAAGTATACTTTGAATAAACGATTTACTGTCATTAGGTTCAAATGGAAAATCGTCCACTTGAAATTATACGTCAGTTCAGAAAAATTACCATTTGAAATACGACAAAAAGGAAAATTGTCCATCTTGAAAAACGTCTTAAATGGAATCATGTCCCATGGTAAAACTGTCCAATATGACATTGGACGAAAAAAATATGTCTATTTGTATTTACGTACACTCAGTAATATGACCAATTGTAAATACGTCCTACCTGAAATTTGTACAATTTATATTATATTATATGGTCTTAATTCATATTACACTACATTCACTTGTGCGTATTTCATCTTGGTCATAATTTATAATGGACAAAATTCCATTGGGACTTAATTAATTTACAACGAAAATAAATTTGGTTGTAAATACTTTTGAGCACAATTACATTTTGACTAAATTCACTTTGGACACTATTACTTTTGACCCATTTTCAGAATGGTTATTTCACGTGAACGATTTTCCATTTGTACCTAATGACAGTAAATCGAATAAACAATCTTGATAGTTTTTTATTGCATGTTAGCCATAAGAATATGCGATATGTATTAGTGTTGTGTTGATTTATTATGTATCAATAATGACAATTTAAAATTATATTGAATGTATATAATATAGGAATATTTATTAAGTATATTTTTGCATTACAATAAAGACGGCTTAAAAAATCTTTTATTTCAATGATCAAGAAGGGTTGAGCTACTCCAAGGCAAGTGCCACACTTCGGTCGTCCCTTTGTTATCTTTTCCTTTCATATTTAGCAACAAAAGAAGTTGTAAAATCCCGCGTTAAATGCATTTTCGTCATTTAAACTGGAACCAACTATATGTGTCGCTAATAAACCTGTTTTTTTTGTTGTTTGGCGTTGTTTTAATTTGTTTGCCACAAGAAATGCAGGATTAAAAAAACCGTTTATTTCATCTCAATAGACCTCATATGAGGCGAAATATTTCACTTTATTCCGATAGGATTTTCCAAGATTCGCTGCGTAAACGATTTAAAAAAAATCTTGGAAAAAATACAACAATTTTTTTTTGTTATCTAAGTTGCGTCTACTTTTATTACTATTCGTTTTTGCACTTAATCTAGGGTCACACTGTATAGACGAGCTTGAACTTGGGACTTGTACCTACATATAGATAAGATTTGATTGAATACTTATAAATGTAAGAATAACACATTGACTGTGGATTAAAAACTTAGAGAAGTTTACCCTCACAAGTTGTATCCCCTTTCATTTAGATTCAGTCAGACGAATTGGTGCAACATCGCCAGCAATAATATGTTAACCGACATTAAAAAATAACTTAATATCTCGGGACCTAATCCCAAAATAAGTTCTAGGCTTGTACAGCCACCAGCAATAATATATTATCCAACATCGGGCGCAAAAATATCTGACACGTCATTATTACTAGAGGTATAAGAGCGTCTCAGATATTTTTGCGACCGCAACATGCCTCCGTCGTTGGATATGATATTCTCAAAACATGATATTCTAAAAACGTGATATTCTCAAAACATGATATTCGCAAAACATCATTATTAGTAAGACATGAATTAGACAGTGTCGACGGAGCTCCGCTTTCGCGGAGCTCCTATTTCTGAGTGGTTTGGCCCTCCGGGCCTGCTGCAAAACTAACATAACCTAAACTTACCTACGATTTCATAACCTAACACCACTATTTTTAAATATCATGTTTTGCGAATATCGTGTTTTGCGAATATCATGTTTTGAGAATATTATGTTCAGCGACGGATGGGATAATATATTAGTGCTGGTGACTGTACTATATATAGGCACTAGATAGCGATAAATAGTTATATAGGTAAATACATTAAATTTGTAAAGGGTCTCTACCTGGCAAAAGGTCAAGTATTCGCCATTTTTGGATATGTTGTACAAGTGGAGCCCTTAATTTAATATAAAAGTTTTCGACCATGGAGTTGTGGGCCATCCATGAATCGTCGAAAATGTGGAGATTTTTGACGATTCTAAACTTTGCGGTTAACAGCAATATTGTATGCTTGAGGAATAAATAACGCGCTACAATATGGTTTCTGAATTATTTCTATAAAACATGTTACAAAATACCAAACAAATTATACCAAAGTTAAAAAATAATGGCAACCCTAGCAGTCACCATGCAAGCAAGCTTAGTAGGGTTGACATTATATTTGGCTTTGATAAATATTTTCTTTTTTTGTTATTTGTAACACGTGTTATTGAGAGGACATTTCAAACTATGGGCAGTTAGGACTAATGACACAAAATTGCGATGGCAATTGCGTTACCAATTATTTGAAAAATGGATTCAAAAGATACGTTTAACTTGTAACCAACTCAAGATCCTGCACAATTTTATTAACTATTAGATCTAACCAGCAATTAGGTACATATCTACCAAAATGGTTGGGAATTGATGAAGTTCCTACTGAATAGGGCCGTAGTTATCGCGGACTCGTCTGAATACGAGAATACTGAATGAAAACTATTCTAAATACGAGAACCAGTCCCAGAATAAAACCTCAAATTCATTTTATTTGGCTACAAAAAGTTGTAGCAAAGCCTGTATAGTCGAGACCTTTTCATTCCGTCACTCAATCAAAATCAATCAATTTACCATTATTTATTACTCTTCAGTATTACTCCATATACGCGTACTTTTGAAGGTTGAGCAAGGTCATATTATTTATTTATACATTTAATAATTGTACTCATGTTTATTTTGAGGTAGTAATCTCTATTTAATCTTGTATTTTTTGTTGAAAAGAACTTTCGGTAAAACTACAATGACGTGCATTTTGTTTTTTCAAAATATATTTGACATGAAAATGTTTTGATAGATTTGATTGATAAGAGAGGTTTTCGTCTCTGTCTGACCCAGCAATAATACGATGATGATAATGATGAATATATATTCAACCTTTTTAATAAACTAATAGAGGTAACATTATTATCATTACTATTTCATCCTCTATCTAAAGACAACTACAGTCAGATATAATTGTTATTGTCATTGGCATTCTGAATAGTAACCGACTTTATGTGATTGATCCTGGAGCTAGCCACTCATGGTTTCCAATAAAGAGACGCTGTTGATCTCGTATACATCCCAATTAAGTACGATTATGCAGTGGTAAGATTTTATGGAAAAAAAAGTGTGCGGCATCTTTCAGAGCTATTATGGGCGTGTTCTCTGATCCGATCTTGACAAATAATTTACAATGTAAATCGTTAAGGTTTTTAACAGCTGACTATTGCAATGCAACTACCTACTCGTAATAATCGTTTGAAATTTTGGGCAGTAAAATTAGTCCTAAGTACCCATTGTTTCAAGTGTTGTATCTCTGTAACTATTACATTAAGTATATACAATAAAAAAACCATTTACAGCACATTTCGTTTTGTTTTTTAATTTAATTACCTACCTACATAATTCTTGTAAGGTGGAATCTTGTAATTGCAACTATCAGTGGCCTGTTTTATAAAGCTACAAATTACAATTTACAGATTAAAAGTTTCCATTTGACAAAACCTCGACCAATGACGACCAGCCATTTGAGCAGTGTTGCCAGTTTAGACCTGTAAAATTGTAACTTGTAGCTTTATAAAACGTGCCCCTGGTTATTGCAACTGACTTAACCCTTACACCAACATTTTTATAACAATAAATAGAAAACTTTGATCGTAGGCATAGTACAAATTATTTTTTTAGTGATTTTTGAGAAAGATTTTTTTTTATTCTTTACGAGTTACGAGACGGCAATATATTTGCTGCCGCTCTCCGTCTACGACACATCTAAGCAATACAGTGACATAACATTTTTGACAGCGCATTGGGGGAAGTGCAACTTACTTAGACTGTAGAGAATAAATGTGGGTATTTATAGAAATAGTTCACTTTATTTATTCTATCTACGAATTACCTAAACAATAAATGTGTCTTCGTGTACAAATTACACAAAGTCAAATCAGGGAATGCGGGGTATGCGGTGGTAAAGTTTTAAAGCCCAACGTTTGACCTTTTGTTATTTTTGGCCGAGCTGCACATGCGACGACTTCTGTAAGTAGATAGCTCCTCAGGAAAATGCTTGATTCTGAGGGTTGGTTTTAGTATAATATAGTTACCCCTTACTAATAAACGTTGAGTAACGGTGGTTTAGCTATACAATGTTTTGTCCTTATCTGTCATTGTGACATTTGAATTTGACAGATAAGGACAAAACATTGTATAGCTATACCACCGTTACCAACCTTTATTAGTAAGGGGGTTAAGTTATACACATTATATATTATTTCCAAGTAGGTATCGTAATCCGAGCAAAGCACGGGGTGGGTCACTGGCATGTAAATAATAATTTGAAGTATTCAATTATGTCAGTGTTCCTGATCAATAGTTATAGTCAGCCCGGGGAACCTTGATCCCTATGATGCCGGCACCACACTTCGCTATTCGCTATTCGTTATTCGGCTTATGCGCCTGCATTCGACGAAGTGTGGAGGGTTTATTCGTCTATATTTGCTTTATTCGCACGCATAACGCATAAGCGCGAATAGTGAATACGCGTATCCGTCGACTTGTCGGTTTTTTGGCACACATCAAAGGAAACGAATAAGTCGAATAGCGCATCGTCTGCCCACACTTCGTTCACTCATTCATTCGCTCCCTTATTATAATCTGTGGTGTCTCTACGTGATTTTTCCAAGTTTTTATCCGTCGTATTTGAATCTGATTGAAGTTTGTTCAGCGGGTTAATATTAATAAGAAAATGGAGTAGACGAACGAAAAAGTAATTTAGGTATCAGTAAGCTGCTGCCCTGTCGACACGTCCATCGCTACCACAGATAAGGGTAGGTATCGCTGCGCAAACAACACACATATTTGGCATATTCGCCGTACCGCCACGAAGTGTGGTGGGCATGTTTGCTGTTCGCGCATATAACAAATATTCCAAATACGGCGCAGCTACATAACGAATAGCGAATATCGAAGTGTTGTGCCGGCATGACACTGACAGTTATTCCTACGACACAACCTTGTAGTGGCGTCACCGTTACATTAGAATCGAATTGGAGGCGTCTAAAAATGACATTTATTAATTTTAGGTAGGTTATTACAATGATATTCCGTTGAAATTATAACAATTCTTAACATTTACAAGAAATTATCTCAAATTCTCAATCAGACTTTACGTTTACGTCCTGCAAAACTTACTTCGTTTGGAAGATATCGACTAGTGTGAAAAGTATCGATAAACAAATGTAATGGAAACGAGTGTACAAAATACATTAACATAGTACGCTTTCGGTGTCCGATTTATAATCATTTATGTTATAGGTGCTGAATGTTAAAAAAGTTACATGAAATTGATTTTATTTCCAGGGACCGGCCCGCTATCCCATTCAAGGGGTTTCGAATGGGTTTTTATAAGGATTTGTTTAGAAAATCCGTATCGCTTGAAAGCAGTTCGATTTGCGTTTTAAAGCGCTATTTATAAGGGTTACCCTTACCAATCCATTTCGTAATAAGTCTTGTTCGATTTTGCTTTTAAAGCGCTATATTTTGAGTGATACCAATATCCCTTTAACTTAAAAAAGCCGTTCGATTGGCTTTTTAAGCGCTATTTAAAGGGTTACCCTTATAAAAACCCGTTCCATTGGCTGTTTAAGCGCTATTTATAAAGTTACCCTTATATTTGGTTATCAATTTACTGCTGACGATCTGAGCTTTAGCTCTTTAGGTTTCCCTTATGTGAATGGTTAGTTTAATAAATAACTAAGTCATATATTTCCAAAGGGGTTATTCTTTTAGTGGGTTATACTTCCAGAGGTAAGTCTTTTAAAGGCTTTTATCGGGGAATGGGTGGTCGGGTCCCTGTTTATTTCACTCAAATTATGGATATTTCTGGGGACACCAGTTTATGTTTTATTTAAGATTAGGTTTTATTAGTATCAGTTTTTATGTGTGACATTACAACAATAACATAACAAACATTAGAAATGCAGATTATATTTTAAAAAACATGTTTACCAACGTGGCTGCATGCAAGTCACGCCTTTGCCTATAAAAAAGTTAAGTTACATCGACACGACCCATCACTAACATGAACTGTCATAGGGATCAAGGTTCCCCGGGCCGAGTATAACCCAAACTACTCTTTAATTCAATAAATATTGGACGCTTCACGGATAGCGGCAAATATATTGTCGTCTTGAATTTAATGAATTTCTATAAAACGGATTTTTGTTCTCAAAAGCTTATACCGCCAAATTTGCCTCTGAAATCTATGTGTTATTATGACTATCAGAAAAAACCAGCAAAGCAAATTTTTAATTATAGACTTTTTTGATTACTTAACGGGACATGGCGAAAATCGAATTAACTTATCGAAAATCTACCATTTATTAATAGGAGTGACTTTTACTACTTCTGTTTTTTTATTGGATTTGTAGGTTTATATTTTCGGTCTTTAAACGGTGCTTTCTTGTTAGTAAATTAAAATGTATTACGGCAAATAAGTATCTTGCCGCTATCGATTAAAGGGTTAAATAACTGCTTATAAGATCACTGTTTTGAACCACGACAGACAGGCGTGATATTGTATTTCTTATTAGGTACAGAAGAATAATATCACGCCTGTCGTTGTTCAAAACGGTGATTCTAGATGGAGTTATTTAAGTCAGTTGCAATAACCACATAGTTGCAATTAAGTACAAGACTCCACCTTAAAATCCGAAGTTTAAGATACTTAACAAAATCTGAAAAACGTCAATATTTTAGTTGTTTTATCGATATAGCCGATAGACCGATAGCGCTGGGCTATTTAGGGGTCATTCAAAAAGTATCTTATTTATTGTAGTAGGGGAGCCCAAGGTGCTAATTGGGGATTTACTCGAGCGTCATGGGGACCTATTAGATCTTGAAGTTTAGATTGTAGAAAGGAAAAAACGTTATATGATGTGTATGTTTTCAGCGGTGGGGGAAGCGTGTACCTACAGGTTTTCAAAAATGTAAAAAAAAACAGTCAAACGGAAATATTCGAGCGCGTCAGATTTTGATAGGGTTTAACAGAGGCATGTTAATCTGCCGGTTTGCATGGTGGGGGTAGCCGTACGGAAGGGTTGAAAATAGGAAAAAAATATTTATTCAAGCGCGTTAGATTTTCAGAGGGGATGTTAAGTGAACCCGAAAGAACTTCCCATTGCAAAGACTGACGATTCGGACGTGACGCAAGATATTGGCGGGTTTTTGAAATTATGCAAAAAAAACGAGATATTGAAAAACTCGAGCGCGTCAGATTTTTATATAGATGGTTCAGCTTGAAGTCTAAGATGTGCTGACCCATAATCTGACGATTATTTGGAGGGGTTTTCTTAATCTGACGGTTTGAAATTTTTTTTTTTTAATAAATCAATGTATGTATAAAAAAATGCACGGAGACGAACGGATACAAATAAAAAAAAATATTTCTTTTAATTTTCATATATTTATTCTGAAAAAATTGCAAAATATTACTAATTCTTTTCATGTCTTCCCGTGGAAGGCTTGTAGCATTGATAGGCGATGGGCTTGCAACATATAAGAAAGAGTGACGCGAAGTGGGTAATACATGCTTTACCTACTGCAGCTACACGCGCTAAACTTAAATGATAATTTTTGATACTTTGGCTTATGGAAATCGTCAGAATATATATTTTCTATCATCCTTGAACTATTTCCTTCAAAATAAAATAAAAAACAACCGCGCGCGAGAAAGTCAAGGTCACGTTTTTTTTTTGCAAATTTGTGACCCTCCCACCCCCTTGCGTTACGCTTAAATCGTCAGAATATTGAAATATATACTTTTCTGCATGTAATTAACCTACCTTACCTTAATGTGACGCGCTGGAGTATTTCAAGCTATCGATTTTTTTTTACTATTCTGATTGGTTATCCTGGGCGCACGTTCCAGGATAAAGTGCTCATATATGCTGGAGGTACTCAACAGGGTACAAGGATGCCCCCTTGTGTTAATCTGCCGCGCTCGAGTAAATCCCGAAAACCCCTCTTGGGCTCCCCTACTATTGCCTGTGGATACAGTCATACCCACGGAATAGAAAAAACAGTGGAAGTGGCATTGGCTTCGCTTAGTACCAGACCTGTTGTCGCCAATACTCAAACTATCATAAAAACAACACGCCACCATGGAAAATGTTTTTGGTGCAGCTATCGTTTTTACACTCCAAAATAGCACAATAAGGTATGCTTCTGGATTCATTTCCTATTTTAGAAATGTCAAAATATCGAAAAATCGAAATAAGCGATCGCGGCAAAAGTATGGTAGGTTATGCGGAACTCCGCATAACTATGCCACACGTTACACGCCCACATGACACTTCTACTGTTTTTTCTGTTCTGTGGTCATACCTATAAAGCTCATTATAGGTATGCTCGGTAGGCTCGTTTTGTGTCACTTCTGTCACTTGCATTTTCAGAAATTCGATGATTTGTAGCTGATTTGTTAAATTAGAGAGAAAACTGCCAAAATGCCAAAATTAATTAAAAAGTTAAAAAATAAAATTTTATCATATCTAGGATAACCTGCGGAGTGTGCAAACCCAGTTTGTGCCATCTTCGTCCATTGCAAACTGACATAAGGGTCAGTATTGTAAAAATTGTGCATAAAAAATACAGTTGATTAACTAAATATTTTCTATCACAGATCACCTAAATATGCCCATTAAATAAATTTGTGCCAAAAGAGGCCACGCAATTATAAGATTTTTTATTTTTTTGTTTTTCCTAGCAACAAAAGCTTCAAAAAAATAGTACAATCATTAGAGTTCACATATTCAATATTATAAATGCATAAAAGTCAATATTGAAAATTTGTGTCATTTAAATGCACGAATAAATGAATAAAACACAAAAACAATGGCGCCGGCGGCGAGCGATGTTTCACACCCACGCATACACGTTCGTTCGGTACGATTTCTTCTAAGCGAAGCGTTAATACCTATAGTGGATCGCCGTAAAATTTATACCTCGGGCCAGTCAATGAATCTTTAAATAAACTTTTGAAATGCGTTTACAGGCGTATACGCATTTTACAATTGCAAATATTAAATAGTTTTAAACATTTACCCTTTTGAAAGAGAGTGCGAGTTTTTACCCTCAAGCGGCTGTAGCACACAGTGGTGGGTCAAGAGAAATGACTCGAAATTGGACGCAAAGGCACGTTAGGCTTATGTATCATCACTCATCAGGCCATAGAAAAAGGGGGCAAATTTACTGCTGTGCCGGCAACGCACATATGCCAAACCCACCATCAAATTTACAAAAACAGAGTCGACGGAGCTCCGCTCACGCGGAGCCTCTATTTCTGGGTCGTTCTGGCCCTCCGGGCTTGATATAAAAACGAACCTAACCTAACCTACCTCATATTTATGATATAAATTTTGGTTAATCTAGGGTGTGATTGTGATTTCTAAATTTGTGTGACAAAACTTAACTTGTAATTACTACTAGCCTCAAAAATAAAAATGCTTGGGTGCTCGAGTCACGTGGTCTGATATCGCTCCGCCCACAATAACGAGCACAGCTGATTTTTCAAACTAAACGCTATCCACTTATTTATATAGATAACCATTATTTTAATATGCACTCCTCTCAAGTAAACTGCTTACCAGACATGTTTTCTCTGCTGACCAATCGTAAAATCTTGCTGCCCAAGTAATTATTGTGCAGCTCGACTGTTTATTAGGCAGACAAATGATAAAAAAAGCTGATTGATATTGGTTAAAATGTTAACCGTTTGTAAATTGTTTGCTGAACAAGAGTTGTAGCCTGATTTTTATTTATTGCTAGCCAAATATTTGTATGCTGTCCAAATGAGTTAATTGCTTATTTTTTTGCGAATAATAACGCCTGACCATTTAATTACTTCCCTCATTGTTTTCAACCTCCATTTTAGTCTTTCACAGCTTCATAACTAACTTTGGAAATCGAATTAATGCACGCAACCGCGCTCTTCCCCGCTTACGCCCTTTACTTCGCGTGCTTCGTCTGGTTTTTCTGTCGCGTGGTTTTTTCCAAATACCTATAGATTTCGTGTATAAAAATGACACAAATTTATGAACAGTGTTTTATTACACCATAATAATCATAAAGACGTAAACTCTAATAACTTGCATTTTCTTTTGCATCTTTTACAGGGTGTTGGTAAAAAAATATAAAAAATCTATAAATACCGTGAATGAATTCGGCACAAAATATTTTGAACAGGAGATATCAGTAATCTAAAATGCGTAACACCTATTTAACCTATTGTAATATTATTTTAGAGCTATTGGAGGACGTGATAGGTACAGTCAACAGCATAAATCAGTGATCATTTTTGTACCTTGTCACTTTAACGTCGTGTTTGAAATGTTATACAAAATTGTGAAACGATTGAAAGAGACATGGTACATTAATGATCACTTATTTATGCTGTTGACTGTACAGGTTAAATATCAGGATTCCCGAGGACAGAGATGACGCAAAAAGCCTTTGTACTTCGGTTACTACTTCGTTATTATCATGAAAGTAAAATTTTCATCTCCAATATTTTTTTCGTCCTATGCTGATCAAAATGGCAAATATCTTAATTTATATCTAAGCAAGCACCTAGGATGACACAAATTAATGTATTAGGTTGGGAAATTGCTCCGGAAACCGTATACCAAAACCAATAAACTTTAATACTTATTTCAAAAATCAGCGCTGCCGGACTATCAGCCCGACGCAGAACCCCCAAGGTCAAAAACTTGGAGTTTTAATAAAGGCCTGTACATGTAGTATAACATAACTTTGGTTTGGACTAGTTAGGAGATAAACATACTGAAAGTCCCCACCCCTCGGAGGTGAGCCCTAGGGGGGGGGGGCACAAAGAAGGTCCCGTTTTTTGGTTTTTTGTTAACATCTTGAAAACGATGCGTCATAGGAAATTTTGTTGTATGACATTATTACAGCTCATAATCTCTACAACTTTGATTGTATACATTTTTTACGTATTTTCAATCGTTTTCTAGATATGAGCTCTAACAAACGGTCGATTTTCAAAAATGTATTTTTCACCTCACCTTTTTAGTGTTACATTTTTCTCTAATTGTCATTGGCAGTCTGAATAGGAACAGACTTTAGTTTTAATTGACTAAATCGTAGGTAATAACAAAACTTATGGGCCGACTAGGTAATAGCGTAAACCAAATTGAATTTTCACAACCCTTTGATTGCTTTCTATTGCGACTTTTGATTCGGTTGTATGTAAGGATGAGAATCAATTATATTGTTAAACCTTTGAACGCCAAGAACACCTAAAGGTGTCGTGTACTGTCGTGCCTACCACGCCATCGACGCTTATAGTTGTCACAGATACAGTGCAAAATAGACCCGAGTATTTGTGACGTAAGGTTGAAATTAGCTGTGGTTTCAGCTGTCATTGGCGTGGGAGGACTAGCGTTGAAAAAGTCCGGAAAAATCCCGTTTTATTCCAAACAACTCGTTATTTTCGGATTTTTATAGAAAAAAAACCAAAGAAATTTTCTGCTGTTATTTTAATCTATATTCAGTCTTATTTGCCCCTACAAAAGGGCAACATCGACGACATTGATTGACTATGAATAAATTGTCATTATTCATTTGTTATTTTCCTAAAAAACCCGAAAAAAACGGAAAAAAAGTAAATATTCATAAATTTCCGAAAAAAGCATTTGATTTTTTCCAACATTTTCAACGCTAGGGAGGACGGCCACTTCCCAAAACCACCACATCGCAGAAAGAACACTTCCCATAATGACCATTCCTATAAAGGCCGGTTCCCAAATTGACCACTTCCCAGAAGGGCCATTTCCCAAAACGACCAATTCTTAAGTCACCCACTTCCCAAATAGACCACATTCCTATAACAGCTGTTTCCCAAAATGACTACTTCTCAAATCGACCACATGTCTCAAAGACAACTTCCAATAATGACCATTCCTAAAAAAGCCCGGTTCTCAAATTGACCACTTCCCATAAGGACCATTTTTTCAAAATAATCAATTCTCAAGTCTCCCACTTCCCAAATTGACCACAATCCAAACCAACCCCTCGTCTACCGGCCAGCAGCCAATACGATAAGAAAATCAAAAAAAATGCAACCATTTTTACGTGACTACGGGGCTCAGGCCTGAAATATGCGTTTTCCTAAAATGTATTTTTATCAAAATGTCTGCATTTTCACAATGTTGGCACGTCTTTTGCATAATGTCAGCTTCCCAAAATGTCAGCTTCTTATAATGTCTGTCTCCAAGAATGTCAGTTTTCATATAATGTTCGCTTTTCAGGAAGAGCTTATTCTCAAAATGTCTTCAACCTCAAAATATCTGCCTTCTTACAATTTTTGCATTCCAGAAATGTCTTATTCCCAAAATGTCTGCAATCATGAACGCCATATTTACACATATAGGTATCTTTATTATTTTAAAGCGAATTTTTTATAATTTGCGTCGTTGGTGGGTAAAGGGTTAGGTACAGTCAGCGTCAAAAGTAACTGATCACTTCAAGCTACTTTTGTACTTTATCGCATTAACAATCTTGTTTGACATTGCTTATGTGACAGTAAAACGACAAGGTAATTAAGTGATCAGTTTCTTTTGACGCTGATTGTACGAAATAACTACGAATATAAAACGATATAATTATAATTGAGTCCTAAGTAGAACAGAATTTTTCAAACATTATATTTTTCGATTGCATTTACCATCTCAACCCAAAATTGACCAAAAGTTTGTATAATTAATTTTCCTGTCAACATTTTACGTAATGCTGATGGTTGCTGCCTTGGAAAATTTAGAACTTTGATTTGAAATAAAGCAGACATTATAGGAAAACAAACATAACAAGACGAAAGCCTATATAAAGAAGTGAACATAACGGAAAAGCAAAACTTATGGTAATGCTAATATTATAGGAATGTAAACATTGTGAATAGACGACTTTCTGAGACTGTACACATTTTAAATAGCAGTCATTTTGAGAAAACTGACAAAATAGAAATGCTAACATTGTGAGAACGCAGACGTTTTGAGAATTGTACATTTTAGGAAAACGCATATTTCAGGCCTGAGCCGACTACGGCAAAGCAAAGAAATGGTAATTTTAACATCTATGTGTGTATTAATTACCGAGAAATTAGTAACCTGAAACTGCCGTACTGTAACGTGAGGAATGCAGATAGTTACCAGTAAGCATAGGGGCTGGTCTTGATAGATGTAGTCATTCTAAGAAGTGGGCGATATGGAAGTAGTCGTTTTGGGAAATGGTCAATTTCGGAATCGGTCTTCATAGGAATGGTCATTATGGGAAGTGGTCAGTGCATGTTCTGGACGTTACGAGAGTGGTCATTCTAAGAAGTAGGCAATATGAAAGTAGTTGTTTTGGGAAATGGCCCTTCTGGGAAGTGGTAAATTTGGGAACCGGTCTTTATAAGAATGGTCATTATGGGAAGTGTTCTTTCTGCGATGTGGTCGTTTTGGGAAGTGGCCTATACGTGATGAAACGGTACATTCGTTTTATTTGAACAACGATTCATTATCAATCTTTTACACATTTTTGTGTCTAGGCGATTGTCGGCATTTAGCGCAGACTAGCGAAGGAGTACGCTCACTTAGAAATTATTACGCTGTGTCTATGCTAATTATAACGAGTCACGTAATTGCTAAGGAATGTATCGTATTTTTTATAATTTTGCTATAATAAGTGTTCGTATTGTGAGTCTGGCTCGTACACGGAAGATTTTACTTTTTTTTCAGGATATACGCATAATAAATTGTATTTTGTGATTCATCCTACCTGTTACTGTTCAGTAGATACCCTGATCGTTTCAAGCGTAGCCCTTATCGTAAGAAAGCTATTTCGATTTTCGTCATTAAAAGTAAATTTGTAAAGCACCACAAATAATTAATGCCTACTATGTAAATGCCTAACAAATGATGTGACCGATGCTTAAGGGCGATGTCCTTCATACAAAAAACCTTAACCTTATATATGACACTGACTGTACAAACTTTTAATCGTTAAGTAGGTACTTAAACGCGTCCGTACCCTGATTAACACGCAGCTGTTCACGGGGCTTTGCACCCCACGTATAGGTATCGCCGCGAGAGTTGAGGCCACATGTAATGACAGCGAGGTTTTGAAATTAGTATTCTTTTTTCGTACCGATAGCAAGTTCAATAGCAAACTGCAAGATTGACTAAAAGTTTTTTCAATTTATTTAGTTTCAATTATTTTTTTAGAACAAAATATCCGATTAAATTTAAACAGATCATAATAAAATAATTATATAATTTTACATACCTACGTGATAACTGACAATATACGCAACATTATCCATTTAAAATAGTTTAATTTAAATGAATATTTATCTGAATTAATGGGTAAAGGACGGATGAATATATTAATCGTAAATTATTTTTTATTTTAATAAAAGTATTTATGTATTTTGTTGTTTTTACATACATTTTCATTACTTCGTCATTTCGTTATCAAACCTCTTCAGACTATTATCTATTGCATCATGTGGCAGTGGTCCAAATGCTCTGTCCAACTGACTAAAATTAGTATCATAAATATGAGGTAGGTTTAGGTTATTTTAGTTCTTCAGCTGGCCCGGAGGGCCAAACCACCCAGAAGTAGGAGCTCCGCGTTAGCGGAGCTCCGTCGAGCCTGTTAATTTGATATTCAAATAGAAATTATTGCAGAAATTAGCAGTTGGACCACTGCCCTGAAAGGGTTTTATCCTTGTCATATATATTGACAACTGCATTTTCCACGAGTAAGAAAACGGGTGGTTATTTAAATAACTTCGGAAACAAGTTCTTTTCTAGCGAAACGATGGCCCGTGGGAAAACATTAAATGGTCAAAGTCGGGAAATTATATTCAGAGTATTATATCATTTTAGGTATAACTTAAAAAATAACGGCCAACATTTATCAATGACAGAATTATATGACATTACGGCAGAAGTAACTGGTGTATCAAAGTCAAGCATTCAACGAATCGTAACTGGAGTGTTTAAGGAAACTGCAAGAGCAAACAGCCCATCATCAACCGAACAATTTACTCCGCCATTACCTCAACCAACCAATTTAGATAAATTCGATTACGATGTCATAAGAAGATGCATATATGACTTCCATTTAGAACACAAAACATTACCCACAATAAAAAAAATACACGATGTTTTAAAACGTGACATGAACTTCGCAGGATCGGAACATTCATTAAGGAGAATTGTACGTAAGTTAGGTTTTCGCTGGAATACTTAAATCGCAATCACACCGACAGTGTCTTATTGAAAATCATGACATTAGATTAAAACGGACGCTAAGTATATCTAAACAAGTTAGAGGAATATAATAATCAGGAGCGTCCTATCGTGTACACCGATGAATCCTACATTGATAGCTCGCATTCAACTGCAAAGGCTTGGACTGATAAAACAAATAAAGGATGTAAAGTGCCCATATCTTAAGGTCAACGTTGTAGTATTGATTTATTGTGCATGCATGTACTAAAAATGGTTTTTTATCGAACGCACTAATCACGTTCAAGTCAAACAAAAAAACTGGCGAATATCATGGGTCTATGAACTCTGCCAATTACAGAAAATAGGTCACGGAGAAACGTATGAACAGTGTCCAATGAAAAGCTCAATCAAAGCAGAAATGTTGGCCTGGCTAAATAAGCAGAATATAACATACCCTGAAAAGAACACGGAGCCCGTTTTATATGATATTATTCAGCTTTATAAGCCACGACATAAGAAATACGTTCCGGATAAAATGCTGGAAGAACATGGGCACTCGGTATTATGTCTGCCACCGTACCATCCCGATCTCAATCCCATTGAACTTTGTTGGGGAATCATAAAAGGAAGAGTAGCGTTTTTTGCTATTAGCACTCTATGTAGCAGTGTGTGTAACCATTCACCTCAACTCTCGTGGCGATACGTATATACGCACCCTATACACGTATTGCGGCTCAATGGCGTGCTTTAATGATTTTTCTATTACATATTCCGTTGTTTCTCCGGCCAGAGTATTTTTTAATTTTAATAAATTTTTTTTACATCCACAACAATGTTAAACGATCTCGCAACTTATAATATGCATCGCTCGTTTAAAAAGATATAAGTTAACAAAAGTTTTTTTGTGATGAGGAAACACTTGTGAGTCGACTGTCTCTAAATAGTTTTTGATCCATCAGTTACGGCTAAATAATATCAAAAGTCATCTCACCTTTCGGCACATGCAAACAGTATTGATCAGTGTTCCTGCACACCATCTTTTGTTTTGGAGGAGGTTGGGGTCCAGTACAAAAACACGGGTCTTCTGGATCATGGCAAGGCATACTGTCGTACGGATCGACAGCTAAAAACAGTCGATTAATATTAACGTCCGGACAAGGGCAGTAAACTAAAAGCGTGTATTATATTTGTTGCTACTGTCACCTCTCGGGCACACGCCATCCACGCCGTGCATTAGGCCGCCGCCGCCGGGCCCACGCACTCCTCCGCACACACAGAGATCTTTCCCCATGCCAGCATTAGAGACTCCTCCTCCTAAATTAGGAGGCCCGGCGCCACCCTGGAATCTTGTGATAATCAATTTCCCGAAGCAAGAAATCCGCAAGAACATAAGGATGTCACCGGCATGATTTCCGTCTGGAGCGACTAGACGGAACGAGTCTTTCAGCGCTTGATAAGTTACATTTTGAGGATTTTGTAAAAAGGTATTGCGAGCCTGTATGAACTCCTTAGTCATATCGATACTCGCTTCTCCTATAACTATTGTTGTTGGTATGCACCCGCATGCCATTGACTTATACACGGTCACCTGAACAGGAAACGAGCTCATCGCGGTGCCAATACCATTTTTGGTGAGTGAGAACAAGCAGGATTTCCCATTATTAAAAGCCTTGACAAGCCCGGAGCCGCTCTTGGACACGCACGAGCCGGGGTCGTCGTCGCAGATTTCCAATGGCTCCACGGAGGGGCATTGTATCCTGACGCAGGTCCTGAAGTCCTTATCGGAGTCGGATGGACTTTTGGTAAAAACAATTTTTTCGATTAATATTTCCAGGAGAAAGAGGCCGTCGTCCTGCTGTGCCATCGCAGTTATGTTTAGGGGACGGGAATATTTTTTTGTATTTTTGTTCAATAACTCAACGGCATACTTA
The DNA here is from genome assembly GCA_948252455.1 of Acleris cristana. Classification (NCBI taxonomy): domain Eukaryota; kingdom Metazoa; phylum Arthropoda; class Insecta; order Lepidoptera; family Tortricidae; genus Acleris; species Acleris cristana. The sequence goes on from OX411772.1 coordinate 46,006,723, forward strand.
AAATTTTGACATGTGTAACAAAAGATAAACGCAACAGCGTTATTGTGTCTACTCCTTTTTTATAATTTTACTAAGGTTAATGTAACAAACCTACTTTGCTCAATGTAGAAACCTATTTAAGGCCAGGGATCCTAACTCAAAGTTACATTACGTAGCTCATAGAATAAGTACTAGCATAGAAACCGGACTATAAGAACAACGAGAGACGTATGTTTGCCTTTTTCTATTTATGGCATTTATAATGAGTTAGAAAAGATGTGCTTAAACTGGGGTTTCCCAGAAGTAAAGAGACAAAATTGGGTTAGAAAAAATTACCCTCATCCTGGCCACACCAGATCTTGATATTGTTAGGCCGATGAGATAAGGCGCATAAGAATAAGTACTCTGATACATTTTATTGGCGAAACCAGAGATAACTTCGATGATTTCGAAAAAAAAGCCAAAAAACTGTCTTTCGAGGAATATGAAAGGGATTTTCGACGCTATCAAAAGCGTAAGCTACTTCCTGGCGAGACTATAAAGGTGAAGAGATGCAGCAAAAGAATTTTCGCGATAATTTCAGAATCACTAGTTTTTTTGGTAGTTATTGATACATTGTCAGAAGAACTGAAAAAACGACGCGATAAATTACTTCACAATAAATTGACGAAACTGAGCTTACTGACTTAGAAGACAATTTTTCGGAAGAATGTCTGTTTTCCTTCTCACTGCAGTATAAAAAACCGGTCGTGTGCGTGTCGGACACGCGCACCGAAGGTTCCGTATTTAAGATAACATGCTTGGTAACCACAAAAGAAAATACTCATTTTGTTATGAACTTTATTTTCTATGAAATAAGGTCCATTTTGACAAGCCTAAATTTTAATACAGATTTTCGAAGTTTTTTTATTATTTCTCAAAAACTGTAAATAATGAACACTTAATTTTATTTTTCCCATAAAAAATAAGAAATTATTTACTTATACGTCAGGATTTTTTCAGATTTTTTGATTAATAAACTTCGGAGATAAGGTTGGGGGGGACGATCATTTTTTGTTTATTTTTGGCTAAAAATAAAATAAAATAAAATAAAATAGTTTTGAAATGTGCAGATTGAGCCCTTTCATATGATATGACACACCATTTCCTATAATCAAACCACTTTTATTTTTTAACCCCTCATTCAAGGCCCCTTTTCAATTATTTATAATACACAGACGATGGACAACCAAGTCTCACCATAAGGGTTCCTTTTTTAAGGTACTTATTATTTTATCGAAAAACTTTTCAACGAACGTATCATTACGCAGAATTTTCATTTCATCGAAATGCATTTCTCACCGCATGCGTATTTTTTTATTTATTTTGACAATTCAAACTAAACCTAACCTACGTAATTAATGTTTAAGATATCCTGAAAACATCTTGGTACCAGCAGAAAGTACCGTTCGACAAAATCAAATTCGATGAAATGATACAATCGATGAAGTGAAATTCGATAAAATATGGGTTACCCCTTTTTTACCATTTTGGTACGGAACCCTAAAAATTAGGAGCGGAACAGTGCTGTCAGTTTGTTGAAATGGTTACGAACTGAAGGACTTCAAACCATTTAACCAAACGTGGATATTGCTCTTCGTATGTGTGTGTGTGTACTCCCGCCAGCAACTGTTCAGGACAACGGTCGTTTTCTTGTTTGCGCAGAGTTAAAAACTATTTACCCACAACAATAACGGAGCAAAGGTTAAACGATCTTGCTTTGCTTAACATACACTAACACTCGTCATTCCAGACTATATCGAGAGAAAGGGATAGAGCTAACGTAACTTCGAACTTCGATTTTCAAAGTAGAGCCTCTGATTTATATGATGGGTGCTGAGAAAGGGGCGGCACATGGCCTGGGGCCTAGAGCGGCCAAAACTGCAAATCCGCCACTGATGGGAGCCAAGTGGAATGAGGGGCAATATCAGGGCCCCTTATGGGCCTTTAAAGTACATTTCAGTATATAGCAATTTTCCACTAAGAGTGAAAGAGATAGCATTATTAGAAAGAGACAGCGATACTGAGAACCTTCGAGAAGCGTGTGAAAGAGATAAAACGATTCGAAAGATACAAATTTAAAATGTCTCAATGCGGTATGGTAATGTAAAATTTAAAAAAATACAACTTTTCTCACCTTTAAAAGGGTAATTTGTTGACAACAACATAATTTTATACTCTATTTTATGATTTAAAAAGAGTTTTTTTTTTAAACCTGTTTATTAGGTAATACTCCCGTACATTTATATCTGTCCCCGTTTTTCGTAATTTCGTAACTCAGGGTTAGTAGTGTAGGGGTCTACCAGAAACTCAAGAAAAATTTAAATGTAAAAATAAATTATTTTCATATGGCAATGTTACCTTACCCTTGTCAATTCAAATTTCACCGCTTGTCAGAGTTTGTTATTGTTTGTTGTTTTTACTCAAATATAGCGTTAGTTATCAGGAAAATGCCCTTAAAGCCCTTCGATCTCAGCCAAAAAATATGGTTAATCATGTGTACTGTAAAAATTGTGAGCGGGAAAATGTAAATCAAACACAATATTTGGTTTAGTGTCGTGTTTTTAATAGACTAGTAAATGAAGCCAAATAATGTTGATACTTTAAGTTCCTTTGTACATTTGCAGGAACGTTACTTATAACTCCATTTGGCTTTTATGTCTGAAACCTAACAATCAGTTTAGAAACCTTAATAATGAGGTGCCATTTAATTCCAGGATTATTTATTGCCACCGCCTGTGTGGCACGGTCATAATATTTTCATGAGAAGTAGAAAAAATAGAAATACCTTACATTTCCTCAGAATACGGAATTGGTTTACATTAAAGTGCATAATAGTCGCTTAGCTAACAAAACCGCGTAAATCAGCGATTGAACATGAATTAAGAGATAGGGCTGATTTTTGAATCCCCGAATGGCATTATATGCCCTGATATACCCTAAAACACACACTCTAAATGCAGAGTAGCTAATTTAATATAATAGAAAATTCAAAATTGTATGGTACATTAATTTGGACCTGTGCGCTATTGTTAGCTAAGCAACGATACGTCATTGAGTTTTTGAAGTCATTTTCAACTAAATCATAATAAACATACATTATGCACATAATTGTTTTAATTTAACTTTTATACTTAAAAACAACTAACTTCGCCATTGCCGGTCCCAAGCCCGGATGAGAAAGAAGGAGGGTAGGCAGAGAGGTGTCACCACTGCTGTAATTCCACCAACGCCGAGCAGCGGGCGGCGGTAAATAACCCCATTTCTGCGGCTACGATAGTCGTGAGGAACTAAATAACCTCAAAAGAATCGGCCCGCCAAGACGCCTTGCCAACGCGGAGGGACTATGGCTTCGAACCTTCATGGAAAGTACAACTAAACCACGGCCCCCAGTCCCCAGCATCCCCACTATCCCAGGCTACGACAGCGGCCTTGGTAACGGTGGGGAAGGGGGTGCTAAGAATCCCTGGAAGAGATCCGGCTGTCACACAAAACTACATTTGGCTACATATAATACACGGACCTTGAGATTACCGGCAAAACTAGAAGAATTGGAGAGAGATCTTGAAGGCATAAAGTGGGACATCATAGGACTTAGTGAGATCAGACGAGAAGGTGAAGACACATTAAAGCTAAACTCCGGCAACATGCTCTTCCACACGGGAAGCAAAAATTCAGCCATTGGAAGCGTAGGATTTTTGATTCACAAAAGAGTCGCCAATAACATCACTGTATTAAGCAGCATATCACCAAGAGTAGCTTATGCAGTGTTGAGGATCAACAAAAGGTAAATTGTTCAAGCTTACGCTCCCACATCGACACATGGTGAAGATGAGGTAGAAACCTTCTATGAAGATGTGGATAAAGCACTACTCGCTGGAAGGAAAGCTAAATTCAACGTAATGATGGGAGATTTTAATGCGAGAGTAGGCGCTAAAAAAGAAGACGAAACCTTTGTAGGTCCTTTTGGGATTGGGACCAGGAACACCAGAGGACAGATGTTGGTTAACTACCTAGAATCAAGGAAACTATTTGCGATGAACACTTTCTTCTATAAAAAACTCCAAAGGAAGTGGACTTGGGCCAGCCCAGATGGGAAGACGAAGAATGAAATTGATTTCATATGTACAGATTCGAAACATATAATCACCGATGTCACAGTCCTCAAAAAACTTAAAATGAGCGATCATCGCCTCGTGCAAAGCACACTTACGATTGACACTAAGTTCGAAAGGAGGAAACTTCTGAAGAAACCTTTGACCAAACTGGATATTCCCACTGGAGTCCACGAGAAGTTTGAGGAAAAGCTCACCTTTGCTCTTAAAAGAGACGATGTCGACTACTTCGAACAAGGCCTTGACGACAAATACACTAATCTGATCGCCAAAGTGAGTAGCTGTGCAAAAGAGATATTTGGCCAAACGCCCCGAAGGAAGGACAAACTAACTCCCGAGACATTAATGCTACTAGACAAACGCAAAAATCTGAGTACTACGCTATTCAACTCCCAGGAACATCGTAATTTAAACAAGCAGATATCTAAAGCAACAAGACGAGATATCAGGAACAGGAATACCAGGAGGATAGAGGAACTCATAGAAAAGCACCAAGGGCCTAAAGTTTTCAACAGGGCTACAAAAAATGGCTGCAGCCAGCTTAATAAACTGGAAAATGTCGACGGAGAAGTGGTCACGGAAACTTCAGCTATGCTGGACATTGTTGCTAATTTCTACAAAACACTGTATGCCACTTACACCTGTGAACATGCTTATGCTGACACTGCAGACAGCCGTGCACCCTTGACACGACACTACACTGAGGACATACCGGAAATCAGTATGTACGAAGTCAAGCGGGCCTTAGTGAAACTCAAGCAGTTTAAAGCTTCCGGAGAAGATGGCATAACCACGGAACTGCTAAAAGCAGGTGGACGCCCAATACTTAAAAAACTCCGCTGGATCTTCAACGAGTCCATGTTTACTGGTGTCTTACCAAATAGGTGGCAGGACAGTATCGTCGTACTCTTCCATAAAAAAGGCGCAAAAACCAGCCTTAAGAACTACCGTCCGATTGCCCTCTTAAGCCAAGTCTACAAGGTATTCTCTCGTGTTATTACGACACGAATCACGAGACGATTGGATGAATACCAACCCAGAGAACAAGCGGGCTTTAGAGGTGGTTACAGCACAATTGATCATATATTCACGTTAAGGCAAGTGATACAAAAATCCCATGAATATAATAGACCGATATACCTTGCCTTCGTGGATTATGAAAAGGCGTTCGATTCTGTGGAACACTGGGCCGTCTTCAACTCCCTGGAAAGGTGCCGAATAGACTACAGATACATCCAACTGCTGAAAAACCTATACCGAACAGCGACAATGACAGTGCAAATTCAAGGCTCCACAACAACTATACAGCTTAAAAGAGGAGTACGCCAAGGGGACGTCATATCCCCAAAGCTATTTACAAACGCACTCGAAGATGTCTTCAAAACTCTACACTGGGAAGGTATTGGCCTAAATGTCGATGGTCAGGATCTAAACCACTTACGCTTCGCGGACGACATCGTCTTACTCGCAGAGACACCTGAAGGTCTGGGAAAATGCTCAAAGATCTAAGCCAGGCGTCACTAAGGGTGGGCCTAAAGATGAATATGGAGAAGACTAAGTGGATGAGCACCACTGACGTAACAGATATTCAATCGGACGGCGTGACGATTAAGAAAGTAAGCGAGTACATATACTTGGGACAAAAAATAAAGCTGGAGAAGTGTCCATTAGATGCTGAAATCGATAGGCGTATACAGCTAGGATGGGGAGCATTCGGCAAGCTAAATGACGTTTTTAAGTCAAAAATCCCACAGACATTGAAAACAAGGGTCTTCAACCAATGTGTATTGCCGGTAATGACCTATGCATGTGAGACGTGGACGCTGACGGTCGGGTTGATGCACCGCTTTAAGGTAGCGCAAAGAGGGATGGAACGCGCAATGCTCGGAGTTTCTCTGCGGGACAAAATAAGGAACGAGGTCATTCGCCAACGTACTAAAGTCACCGACATCGGGAAAAGAGTTGCGCAACTTAAATGGCGATGGGCCGGCCATGTTTGTCGCGTAGATGACGACAGGTGGAGCCAAAGAACACTGTACTGGAGACCCCGAACCGGAAGCCGAAACAGAGGAAGACCACCAGCCAGATGGTCGGACGATATCCAGAAGACGGCAGGGCCGACCTGGTCCAGAATCGCCGCATCAAGGACTTCATCGAAATCCATGGAAGAGGCATATGTTCAGCAGTGGACGACTATATGCTGAGAAGAAGAAGAAGAAGACTTAAAAACAATAAGAAATGCAAGGCCAAAGTTGGTTTTAAGGGTTAGGTAGGTAACTATCCGTTATTAGTTAATATATAAATATTGGTTTGTTCCGTCCCTCTACGGTTTGTTCCATCTTCACGGCATAGATATAATTGCACAGACGTGATAGGTATTTAAATTTTATCCTGGAAAATGTAATAATTTCCAAAGAAAAAAATACTTTTACGCGGACTGAGTCCACCATATCATACTTTTATTGGACTGGTGGAAAATCAAATATCAAGACCTTTAAATCCTATTACCCCAGAGTTGCAAGCCTTAAATTTGAATTTCCCTTTTTTTAATGAGATTCTGGTAGACTTATAATGACGTTTAAGCGTAGAACAAAACGCAGAGAAGCAATAACTGCTATAAGGACTAATTGGTAACACCACGAGCTTTTAAAATCAGTCAGCAGCCGTCTTGTTTTCGTGGTTTTCGCAATGATATTTATATTTAGATACGTTATGCTCATACTAAGCGCATACAAACCCCGTCACCAAAAAATTACTGATAGTTGCTACGTTAGCATGGTTACCATATTTCTACAGACAAAGACGGCAAACCATAGAGAACGCTATTGTTAGAAAGAGATAAATAGTTGTTTCAAATTGTTTGCCATTCCCGCCAAGACAAGTGCCCACTCACGGCCGTCCTTATCGCACTCCTGCGATATCTAATAGTGTATGCAATGACGTCGGTGCAAATTAAACAAATCATGGCGATGTACAAACAAAATGTTAAAAATATTTACGGTAATTACGAATGAAATTGAGACATCCATTCTTCCTTTTACAGTTACAGTATAATTTCGGCAGCCTCGAAAAACACAAGACGGCATTTTTATGATTTATATTTGTTGCATTTCGGTAATAAAACTTTACTGTTTTTGATGCGTGCGTGTCAACGCCCGCGGCGCAACTGAACGGTAGTCAAACGGTAGTAAGGCAATTGCCTTCCTTTTTGAGGAACGGTTTTGCGCGCAGGCGGTTATTATGACATAGCAATGCAGTTCATATTACGGCGAGCGTAAAGGACAGAGCTATAGCAGTTATATAGCTCTGTCCTTTTCTCTCAGCGTAAACTGAACTGCATTGCTATGTCATAATAACCCCCCTGATGACGTATCTTAATATAAAATATCATTGGGTTTTCGGAGTGGCGTGTCGGTGAAACGTGGACCTAAAGGGGCTTCTAAACGGGCCATATTTTCACTGCAATATGTGGCCGGCAACTATTGGTGTCTTTCTCTAACATACGAGTAAGAGAGGGACACCAATAGTTGCCGGCCACATATTGCAGTGAAAATATGGCCCGTTTAGAAGCCCCTTAACAGAGAGCAAATAGCGATTTATGAGAATGACAAGTAACGGGATAGAATAAATATGTCAAAGAAGCTCATCTCAAGGCTCGGCTTGGTTTTCGGGAGTGGGTTTCATTAGGGAAGCCTAAAACGGGGCCCGTATACCAAAAAATGACTCAATCTAGGCAAAGTTTTAAGCAAAGGCTCAAATGGTGTCAGGACAACGCTGAACAAATAAAATGGATATCATAGCGTCAAACCATTGTTGTTAAGATCTTACTAAATTCTGGAAGGAAAGCAGTAAACTGAAGCCCAAGGCGAGTCGACCGGTTAGTATACATGGTGATTGTGAGCCGGGCCAGATTGCAGAGTTATTTAAAAAACATTTTACGGTTGAGTCGCGGCTGACGCTGTTGTGGGGGGTTACCCTCCTGTCAACGGGTATTATTTACGGCACGGGACGTGGCTAGGGAGGTAAGGGGCATGACTTCCTTAGTATTGAACACCTGCAATATGCGGGTTTTCATCTGCCCAGAGTCCTGGCCATGCTTTTTACCATCTGCGTTAGGCATTCATATTTACCGGAAGACATGTTGAGGACCGTTCTTGTGCCCATAATCAAAACTAGGACAGGGGATGCCTCTGATGTTAAAAACTATAGGCCCATCACTGGCAACTATTATAGCTAAGGTGTTGGACAAACAACAAACAAACAACTAGAAAAGCATGTAAAACTGAATGATGCTCAATGTGGATTTCGAGCCGGGCTTTCAACAGAAACAGCAGTCCTTTGTCTCAAGCATACTGTCGAGTAATACCGGTGTTTGCATGTTTTCGCGATCTATCGGCTTTCGATCTGATATCATACAACACCCTTTGGCGCAAATTATTTGATGACACCACAATTCCGGGGGAGGTGGTGGAGCTATTCAGTTACCGGTACAGTCATCAGAGTAATGTAGTGCGTTGGGGAGATGCATTCTCCGAACCGTACAGACTGGAGTGCGGAGTGCGGCAGGGGAGGGCTGACGTCACCGAGGCTCTTGAGTTTGTATATGGATCGGCTGATTGGTGAGCTCAGCAGCACCGGGGTCGGTTATTCAATAGAGCGGTATGCGGAAGCTCACGGCCTCAGGTATAACGTTTTGTACGTAATATATTTACGTCAAGGAAACACAATAAAAATTACCAGGACTAAATAATAATAATAACCTTGGCCTTGCATAGTTTAGATATTGTCCAATACTGCCTTTCGATACATTGTAAAATATCTAAATAGTGTAAGGATATTTTTAATCCCTGTTAGTCTAGGACCATATTTGAAAAAGTAGAATGCCAGCGGCAAATCACGTAACAGGTGGAGTGGCAACGTTATCAGAGGGTTTTGACCTGCAGAATACGGATCTGATTTGAACCAGAAGTACGGTGCAGCCCATACAAAACTTTTCGTCGTACATTTAGTAAATCGTTGTTCCGGTACCCTAAAAAAGGTCAAATTTTTGTTTTTTGATATGTTGTTATGGACCACGTAGTCATGATAACCCAAATTTGTTGGACTTCCAAATCCAAATGGCAAATTGGACCTTTTTTAGGGTACCGGAACAACGATTTACTAAATGTACGACGAAATTTTTTGTATGGGCTGCGACTTTTCCGGTATAGCGTACATCCGGTTCAAATTTCGGAATTGCGACAGGCAGATCCGTATTCGGCAGAGTCAAAACCATCTGATAACTTTGTCACCCCAACTGTTAAATGATTTGCCGCTTGCATGGTTTAGAGACGCGTTTTCTTTGGGCCTAGTCTATGTAGAATCTCAATAAAGACTTTTTTACTTTAGGGTATGACTATGTAGTAGATAGGGATAAACTAAAAGTATTTTTTAAATTTTTATACTTAAATATGGCATTTACTTTAAATTCGCTTCTTTCCGCGGCTCTGCCTTGAGTTAAAATATGGCTGTTTCCTAAGGATTCGTTGACATATAAATAAAGGCTGTAAGTATCTCTTCTTTACTACCAAACTTTAAAGGATGACTTACCTACAAGCAAACAAGGTTTAATACCATTTTAATACTTATTATTACTTTTCTTTAAAAAAACTATTGATATACTCGTAGTAGGTATTATATTATAGTATTATGCTACACAATGTTATACAATATACCTAATTAGGCCTTTGGTGCAAGGCAGTTTTGGGTCTAAAGAAGTTTTTGTGTAAGAAAGACGTTGATAATAAAACTTCATTTATTAAATTGATGTTTATTTCAATTTTAAAATCCCTAAAAATAATTATGAATAATTACTTAAATTAAATACCTATCATTTTAGTTAATTTCTATTTTATCCGGTGAACTTAATGCCTATCCTATCTACTATGAAATGTCACTTTGAAATAAGTATTTGAAACAGTTATCGATAAATTTAATATCGAAAGGAAGCCGCTAGTTAATTGACACTTTTGCCACAAAAACTTATATGTCTGATCAAGTGATCATAATACTGATTTCGTCATTAAGTTTCATTGGTTCTTAAAGTTGGCCAACAACAAACAGCCCGGCAAAACATTCTTCTTTCTTTCTTTTGTATATATTCCGAGCAGTGTTGTAAAAAGAAATTGTCGCGGGCAATTTTATACCTACGCCGGAAAAGACTTAACACGTTCCCTGTCCGAGTGGCCCCAATGTGGGGTCATGAAGTTTTTTCAGGAGTCCGTGCTTCCACTATGGAGCCACATCCCCATGCTAAAATGCACAGTTGGACTTGTGACATTGTCTGATCGTTTTGTATCGGGACAGTGAACGTGTTAACCTTGTCGAGATACCCATTTCGAGATTTTATAGGTTCGATAATATAACTGCCGAGGCTGATTTACCTGTTTTGAAACAGGACGTGTTTTTTCTAATGATATTTGAAAATATCTGAAATAACTACAGTAAAATATAATGTTTTACTACAACAACGATGATATTTTTATTTGGAAAACTTCCTGAGAATACAGTCGATTTTACTGGGTGGATAATTCTGGTAGTACCAATTGCATGCTTCATTTTGGTAGGGCCGACCGATTCTGCAAAGAAAAACACAACGTAAATACCTATTCCGAATTCATACTTTTACTCTCTATGGCATAATTTTTATAACAAAATTTATGGCATAATTCTTTTTATTAAAAAAAATATATATTTCAAGCATTACCATAGGAATAAATAATTACTTATTATGATTTATTTACTAGTTATTATTTTTTCTTATGGCATTACCCGGTAGGTATACGAAATATTAGAAGCGGGTACTTACTGTGCTTGAAAAATGTCGAAGTCGGTGGGAAGTATACAATAGCAATGCAGATTCCGTTATCAATGGAGCAAATTCACTGATATAATGTCATATGTCTGTCAAACTGTAGACATTTCGTGTACCTACGTGTAACATTATGACATATATATTTTATACATATTTTACAAAAAAAGCAATAAACTTGTTGTGTATTATTTAATTACTAGATGCAAACCCGGCTTCGCTCGGGTAAAATGTAGACTCATAATAATATTCCACAATCAAAAATGTTAAATCAATCACTCTTGTACAGACGACCATATTCCCCATACTGTTCCCGGCCGGTATTAATATCATGTACCAAAATTATTATTTTTGCGACTAAGACCTAAATAAACTACTAAAATAAAAATTATTCATTGGAGTCCGTGTCGTTCGACATCCTGACGCTAGATGCGCGCGCGCCGCGCAACGTGTCATTCCGAACGCGACGCTCACGAGACGCGATTGGTGTGCCGGAGTCTTAAATCTTATTTACTTACCCAAGTCTCTGTCTCACAATCAAAGAAATTAGATCTTAGAGGTCACAATGGAAAACGAATTACAAACCTGTGACACCTGTGACACGTGATGACGTGACACCAACGCCACATTGATGACATTGACATGTTTACTTAGCAACGCCATTATATTATTATAGCAATTTATTCATTTCTATATTGAAAATACTCGATAATCCGAAGTTTCCGCCTATAAGTTGTCGGCTCGAATCGACTAATTTTTTACGCTCTTCAATTTCATGTGCATATCGTTCGAGTCTACCGTAGACCGGTACAAAATTATTAATATAGAAGTAGATACTTTTCTGAATAAATTAATAAAAGCTTTTCGACATTACTCGGTTAAAAACTTTGTTGTCCAACTGCCGCACTCAGAGACGTCAATTAAATTTAATGCTTGTTTAGTGACATGTTGTCTTATTCTATTGCTGTAGCAAAGAAAGTGACAGGAGCGACTTTAATCAAGCATTAAATTAAATTGACGTCTCTGAGTGCGGCAGTAATACTATAAATCCTACTTTAAAAGAGGTGGCAGGTAAGTACTTTAGATCTCTATAATGTTCCACTTTGCTCTTATTATAATTGTTTGTGATTTAATCTTCTCCATTATTTGGATATTATCAAGCCACTTTCACTGTGTCATTCATTATTCATGCTTTTTCGGAATAAGGATATATATAGTACATTACTGAAGAGGCCGTGAAGTCAGGGATTTAAGGACGAGTTTGGGGTAGACGGCCGAGTCGTAGACGAGGCCAGATAGAACGAGTCCTTCAATCCCTGTGCCGGCCGAGGATTGTATAGTACTTTTCTCAAGCAATGTGAGGAAATATTAAAAGTACATTACTGCAATGTGACGATGGCAAACTCAAGACTGCAATCTTACGACTGCAATCTTACGATGGCAATCTCAAGACTGCAATCTTACGATAGCAATCTCAAGACTGCAATCTTACGATGGCAATCTCAAGACTGTGCAACCTTACGATGGCAATCTTAAGACTGCAATCTGACGATGGCAATCTCAAGGCTGCAGTCTTACGATGGCAATCTCAAGACTATGCAAACGATGGCAATCTCAAGACTGCAATCTTACGGTGACAATCTCAAGACTGCAATCTTACGATGGCAATCTCAAGACTGTCTAATCTTACGATGGCAATCTTAAGACTGCAATCTTACGATGGCAATCTCAAGCCTGCAATCTTACGATTGCAATCTTAAGACTGCAATCTTACGATGACAATCTCAAGACTGCAATATTACGATAGCAATCTCAAGACTACAATCTCACGATGGCAACCTCAAAACTGCACATAAATATAGTACCATAGATTTTGTTTTTTTTTAATGTCGCGAAATATAGTTGTATAGGTAGTTGTAGAGTCTAGTGGTGGTTGGCAGAATGTAATTTTTCCTTTGTCAGTTTAAGCAAATTTAAAAAGTTAGAGCAGCTTCCAATAATATTTTTTCTCAGGGTTTTCATACATTACTTCTTGGCCTAAGTAATGTAGGGAGACATAAACAAGAAACTTCATGTATTCATTTCGTGCCATTAACGCGTACATTTCCGAGCATGTTTGAGAAAAATATTTTTGATGACAGTTAGTTCTATTTTCATTTAAATAAATTTAGTTTTAACGTTTAATTGTATTAATTTAATAAATGTTCTTAGTTGACTAATAAATAATGGATTTTAACCCTTTATAAGGCCCCAGTTATACAGTTATGCTACGTAAAATTCAAATACAGTTTCATGATTGACACATCCTAGGGAATCGTTTAAAAGCAAGTCATTTTTTGTGCAAAAACAACAGAATATGTATCATATTCTGTAGTACGTAAGGTTGAAATTATAAATAAGTTAAATCGCCTCTGCCTTATAAAGGGTTAAAAGAGAAACAGCTCTTCACGGCCTGCAATCCTTAATAAAAAACACATTAAACACAAGTTTAGGTACGTTATGTCAAACTGTTGTCTCAAAATGTAACGTGTAGTAGGTAGGTATACCCTAGTATTTTCAATGGATTTGCTCCACTGATAACGGGGTCTGGCAATGTATAACCTGATTCTTGCCACCGACCCGATATTTTTCAAGCACAGTAACTAAGTAACCGTATCTAATATTTCGTATACTGAGTAATGCTTAAAATACAAGGTGACTCAAATAAGTTTAAAAATTTCGCTGATTCATAATGATTCTAATTATGTAAGATGCTGCTTAAAAACTTATTAAATAAAACATGAAAGTAATGATTTTTCGAAACATGGACATAAGGGAAAATTACAAAAATTCAGATTAAAATGATCAATATCTCCGAAACTAGCAAAAATCACTTAACATAAATAGGGTTAAATCGATAGCTTTTTAGCTGCTCTATCAGCCCTAGGCGGGTTGACGTCGGTTTCTGGGACACCCTGTATATATTCCTAAAGAGAATTTAACCCTCTACAAGCTAAGTCTTCTTCTTCGTCGTTTTCACTCTTGACAGATTGGTCGTGGTCATCATATCAGGCGCTGGTGGCAAGCTTCACAACTCGCCGCCACTCCTCTCTGACAGCTGCCTTTCTCGTGCAAGCTATTAAGGAGGCTGTTTTTTTTTTAAATGATATATATGCAAGTTAGAGAAAAATGTAACATAAAAAAGGTCAGGTAAAAAATACACTTTTGAAAATCAACCGTTTGTTGGAGCTTATATCTAGACAACGATTGAAAATAGGTAAAAAAATGTATAGAATCAAAGCAGTAGAGAAATTTGAGCTTTAAAAAAATTCCTATGACGCATCGTTTTTAAGATGTTAACAAAAAACCAAAAAACGGGACCTTCTTTGTGCCCCCCCTCCTAGGGCTCGCCTCCGAAGGGTGGGGACTTTTAGTATGTTTATCTCCTAACTAGTCCAAACAAAGTTTCGAAGTCAAACTTTCTGCTTTCAACTTTTCCATCCACAATTTTTCGTTGCCTGGACTATAGGCAAAGCTACAGAATTACCAACAACTTGTTAATGTTTAATTACGAACTCGGTTAGGTTTTAAGTAAGATCTTTTATTGCAAATATTTGAATGACAATAAGTACATTGACATGATACGTCATGAATCAAAACCATAGAGGTTAACCAAACATCCTCTCATTGGATAAAATAAAAGCATTAAAGAAATGCTAAATATCGAATCTCTGTGGAGGCCGGATGCATCGACCGAACCGCGATCTGTAAGGCTCTGGTGCCGCCGGTTGGGCTTCGTCTTCACACCCTTCACAGTCATGACGACAACGATGACGAGTCTCTAGCCTGTTCGAGCGTCTCTCCTTCTTGACAGTCGTACTCGATTATCGATGAATCACGAGATCCTGTCTCATGATCTGCCTCACCGGAATCAAATGTCGTCTGTTTCGGCGTATGAGGTTCCCTTTGTCTGTTTTTAAATTGTAGCTACTAGGTTTCAATCCCTTTGCAAAATATTGTGGCATAAGAGCTTGAATTCGGGTCTTAATTCTCTGTTCCTTTTCATCGATGATTTTTAAATCTGGACATTTTGGAACAAGACGGTCTAATGTCGTTGGGATATTACTCGTAGTGCGAATCCTGCGACTAAATAACAATAAAATTGTGCAGGGCTATATCCATTTTCACCCGGGGCACTTCTGTAGGCCATCAGCCCTAAAATTGGCTCTTCACATTTCAGGCCTATGTTTTTTTAAACCTTTACACTAGTGTCTGCCATTCCATTACTCCATGATGCATGAGGACTGCTAGTGTTATGCGTGAAACCCCAATCTTGTGCAAATATATATATATTTTTTTTTGGGTTGTCTCCTGATGCGCCAAAGACTTAAGTCCTTGCTTTTGTTAGCAGGATATTGAAATTTACATTTAAAAGGGGCAGAGATGAAAATCCCTTCCGGAGACCTGGGAATGGAGGGCCCAGGTACTGCCGGGCTCGCACCGGCTAAAAACACCAATGCCCCTTGTTGTGAATGAAGTTATAAACTCCCGCGGATACTACCCCAGCCAGTGCTGAAAGGCCGGAGGAGAAGTTCAATCCTCCGTTTATTTATCCGCGGGGTTAGAAAAAAAGGGGGTGGGAATGGGGAATGGGGAATGGGAAGGGGGTTGCTTAACTTAGGTGAGTCGCGGAGTGGGAATCCTGACGCATGCATGCTTACAGACTACGGGCTTCCTTTCTTTTGCCCGACAATGGAAGGGTTGGGTCGGAGATCTTTTTGGACCGCTTGTGTGGCTGTGGACACCATCTTTATGGGTGGGGCTGGGCCATTCTACTTTTCAGTGTACATAAGTCGTTATCGTCCGATACAAAGTATACCAAATTATGAATCCGCTTCTAAATAAATAACATAAACTTAGAATGTTTAAGTTTAATGGTTTCCAAAGAAACAACTCTCAAATTACTCAATTATCGTTGAAGAATCATGGTAACTCAGTGGTAAATTGCACCATTTCCATAGAAAAGGTGGGGACATCGACATCCACTGCGTTACTCACTTTATAGTTATTACAAATAACTTTTTATGAATTAGGATAATTCTA
Organism: Acleris cristana; assembly: GCA_948252455.1. Classification (NCBI taxonomy): domain Eukaryota; kingdom Metazoa; phylum Arthropoda; class Insecta; order Lepidoptera; family Tortricidae; genus Acleris; species Acleris cristana. Next base: position 46,022,788 of record OX411772.1, read on the forward strand.
AAAATAAGCTTATTTACGTCTCTTTTCAAGTTTAAAGTTAGAAATGGCTGCACTTTACCCTTTTTTGAAATAAAAATACTTTAGCGAGAAAGTGGCTAAAAACTTTTGTACAACGAAAAGTAGAATAGCCCGGCTACCCTTTTTTGAGGCTTACTCTTTTGCCTGGAGATAATGTTTTCTTTGCGCGTGTCTCCTTGCGCTGCCCTCTTTTTTTATGTCCTCTTCCATTGCAACCTAGCCTATACATCTGCTATGATGAAAAGGGGGGGGCAGGTGTCAGTTTGACGAGGGACAAGAGAATCGCGCGCGGAGCCTAACCCCAGCCAGTGCTGAAAGGCCGGGAGAGAAAATCATTCTCCCGTTTAGGTGTCCCCAGGATTCTCCATCCCCCGTCCTACCGACACCCGTTAGGTGTTCGGGAGATGCGTGCGTCAGGGGTTGCTGTTAATATAAAACTTAAAGCTAGTTTAGTTCTGGGTTAAGTAAGAGATCGTCGAATTTAAAAAAGAAATAAGAAATAAGTATTTATTGCATCATCCTACAAGATTAGGGGTGCGTTGGGGATTAGTTTGGGTTGGGCTGGGGGGGGGCGGAGTTTTTATGTGGAAGAAGAAAGTTTGGGTTGGGGGAGCAGGATAGGGGAGGGGGTTGAAGTTGGAAAGGGGGGGGGGGGGGTACGAGTACGAGTGTTTTTGGGGAAGGTTGGGAGATGTTTGGGGGGTTGTTTCGGCGTGGGATCCTGCCGGGGTCTTGTGGCCGAGGGGTTTGCGTGGTGTCTGATTTCAGCGTAGCGTTTAACAGAATAGTCAGGGTACCGAACTATTTGTTCCTTAAACACGCTACGCGTACCACCTTTTCTATAACCAGTTGTCTACAGTGTGGACAACTGGGAATAAAAATTCCCAGCTATTCGCACTCATTAATTTGACTCAACTGTGTTAGTTTTTATTCATGTACTTGAGTAGATATTAAACTAACACAGTTGAATCAAATTAAAGAGTAAAGAGAATAAAAATTCCCAGTGGTTCACACCTAATTTCGAGGGTGCGGATAATCCCAAGCCTGTCACCCCGCGGGGCGATCACGCAAGTATATTGATATCAGCACTTTTTCAAATTTGCACTTGCTTACTTTTCACAATATACTTACCCCGTTATTCATACATTTACAATAAAAAAAACCTAATTTATTAGTTAAGTATAGTCTGTCCCTTTCTGTTAAATCCAAATGTTAGAATGACAGATAAGTACATAGAATACTTTAAGACCACTGATAGTAGGGGAGCCCAAGAGGGGATTTCGGGATTTACTCGAGCGCGGCAGATTAACATAAGGGGGCATCCTTGTACCCTGTTGAGTACCTCCAGCGTATATGAGCACTTTATCCTGGAACGAGCGTCCAGAATAACCGATCAGAATAGTAAAAAAAAACGATAGCTTGAAATACTCCAGCGCGTCAGATTAAGGTAAGGTAGGTTAAGTACCAATTTCACCATACGATGTTAAATTTAATCAATGTTAATCGACTGTTAGTTCATACGTTTTGACAGCTGTTAACGCTCTAATCGTCTGTTAAGTGGTTAAAATCGTTTGGTGAAATTGGTACTAATTACATGCAAAAAAGTATATATCTCAATAATCTGACGATTTAAGCGTAACGAGCGTCTCGAGCGCGGTCGTTTTTTATTTTGTTTTGAAGGCATCATAGAAAAAATATATTCTGACGATTTCCATAACCCGAAGTATCAAAAATTATCTTTAATGTTTAGCACGTGTAGCTGCAGTAAAGCATGTATTACCCACTCCGCGTCACTCTTATAAGTTGCAAGCCCATCACCTATCAATGCTGTGAAAACAGGAAGTGGTACTATTCTAAGCCGGTAAACAAGAAGCTAAAAAAACAAAATTAGTAACATTTTGCTATTTTTTTCAGAAAATATATATGAAAATTAAAAGAAATATATTTTTTTATTTACATCCGTCCGTCTCAGTTTTATTTTTATACATTCATTGATATATAAAAAAATATTTTTCAAACCGTCAGATTAAGAAAACCCCTCCAAATAATCGTCAGATTATGGGTCAGCACAAAAAGCCGCCAGGAGCTCGCGTCACGTCCGAATCGTCAGTCTTTGCAATGGGAGGTTCTTTCGGGTTCACTTAACATCCCCTCTGAAAATCTGACGCGCTCGAATATAGGTATATATATTTTTTTCCCATTTTCAACCCTTCCGTACGGCTACCCCCATCGTGCAAACCGGCAGATTAACATGCCTCCGGTATCACAGACACGTGGGAGTTATACACTATCAAAATCTGACGCGCTCGAGTATTTCCGTTTGACTGTTTTTTTTTTTACATTTTTGAAAACCTGTTCACGCTTCCCCCACCGCTGAAAGGATACACATCATATAACGTTTTTTCCTTTCTACCATCTAATCTTCAAAATATAATAGAGATCCCCATGACGCTCGAGTAAATCCCCAATTAGCACCTTGGGCTCCCCTACTATGAAGCTAGTGCGCGTTTATGTATAAAAGGGTTAATCCTGCGTCTCATCTAATTATGATCCCTTAGATGTTAAATGCGCATTTTTTAGCAGGTGGCGCCCGTCAACTCGGGAAATTTGTCCATATAATGGCCTCTAGTCGCACGGCTAAGCCTCGTTACACGAAAGTGCTCTTACAAGTCCTCCGCTTCTTATGTAACTTGTGTTATAAAGAGCTTACCCTTGCATTTGCTCGCGGATTTGGTCAGTAGTCATGGAGGCCGTGAGTTCCGGGTAGTAGCGCCAGCGGCGCTGCCCGGGATCCTCCGCCCATGCCAGCTGGAACTGCGTCAGCCCCCGCCCGCGTATGGGTACGCAATGGCGGCAGTGGGCCTTGTGGGGTTTCTGTCAATATAGATGGTGTCTACTTGTAAGTACGTCAACAATCAAATCGAGAAAAGAAGGAAAAACTCATTTCTTTTTGCTTTAAATTAACAGTTACAGAAACTGTTAATTTAAAGCAAAAAGAAATGAGTTTTTCCTTTTTTTCTGTATATAAGGAATATACAGAAATATTTTTATATTTATATTTAATTATACATATTTTTATGTCTATATAATGTGCTAGGTACAGTCAATAGCATAAGAAACTGACGATATAGGAACTATTATACTTTTGCTTATGAAAATTAACGCGTAATGTGTCATAAGAAAGTGATTATATTCATTTAGAAACTAGATAACTAAGTAAGTGACATGCCATCTAAACAGTTAAAGTCATTACTGAGGTTTGATAGACGTATTTTCTGTTAGACGTATTTTTCCGATCGCCTTCTTTCCTTACAGACGTATTACTGTTCAAATAATTTTCTTGTATAAAAAAAAACCTACGCTTTCTTTTCGTATGGACATATTTACTGCCACATATTTGTCTTGATAGATAACTTTCAAAGCAGCCATTTTTGTCACAGTAGCGAATTTTTCCCAATAGTAATTACATCGTAATACGTAGGTTAGGTTAGGTTCGTAAAAACACCCAGAAGTAGTAGCTCCGCAACGCAAAGCGGAGCTCCGTCAACTCTGTCAAATTGAATTTTTGGAATGGGACGAGAGGCGTTCGAATTCACATATACCTAAGCAACAAAGCAAAATCAGGGGAAAAAAACTCGTGTATAAGCGAATTTCGGCATAGTTGTAGGGAATGGTGTTTTAAACCACATACTAAAAGTACTGATGGGTGGGGGTGCAGCTAACGTGTTGGGGTGTAAAGGTCCCTTTGTTTTTCGTAAATAACTCGTAAACGGTATCCCATAGCAAAAAATGTTCCATTACATGATTAATCAGCATTAAATTCTTTAGTAGTGAACTTTGTATATTTACTCTTCGTAACAAATTAAACTTTACCTATTTTAGGATTTCTCGAATAAAAGGGTAAAAATCCAGCGTTTCGAATTTTCATGGTTATTGGATTCCTGCATATTCGTGGTCCGCTATGTTGTTGTTATGTCACTCATAGGCAAAATTAAATCCGTCCCTCTGTTTCTATTTCTGGCGATAATTATCTTGGACTCTCTCTCCACTCTCTCCAGTCTTGAACAAAGGTGTTCATCCCGGTTACATCCTCGGTCGTTTATTTGGTCTGTCGCAATGCTGGATTATATTGTATTGTACGAGTGGGACCCATTTGTAGGTACACAGCTTTGATTATTTACTCTCAAGATAGAGTGTGGCCCTGTAATCACTACGACAGAAAATATTTTCTTGCAAAACACAAAACAGATGAGAATTATGGAGATTGTAAATCAGTAACTTATCCTTTTAACCCTCAGTCAAGGATAGCTTTAGTTACGGACATGTGTGTACCTTTGATTATTTACTCTCTAGATAGAACTTTGATGACATGAATGCGTCGATTTTTTTATCAGCTAACTGTAAAGGTTGAACCGCACTAGAGCGGCGCTGCAGCGGAGAGGCGCGTCGCGGCAAAATATTCTCGGGGAGTCAACTGTAACGCGTCGCGCCGCGCCGCTTCGCTGCAGTACAGCTACCTATATGCGTTTTATTTCATAAGAAAGAGTGCTGCGCGACGCGCCTCTCCGCTGCAGAGCCGCTCTAGAGAGTAAATAATCAAAGGTACACACATGTCCGTAACTAAAGCTATCCTTGACCGAGGGTTAAAAGGATAGTTACTGATTTACAATCTCCATAATTCTCATCTTTTTTTTGTTTTCAAGAAAATATTTCACGATGTCAACCGATATGTAAACAATGACAATGACACTAACTAGCATACTTGTCATATTCATTCAATCTCATGAGTGTCATATTAATAGGCTACAAGTTTAGGCCACGTTACAGACGAATATAAACCATAACTGTAGAAGATATGGATGTGTTGTGCGTGCGAGTTTCATTTGATTTAGTTACTTGGGATAGGTATATAAACAGATGACTTAACTTGCCCTAAAAGTGGCAACGTCGTAATTATAAGGGTCTGTTGCGCCAAAGTTTTCGTAAGAAGTTTTTTTTACAAAAATGGATATATCTCGAAAACTAGACCGAATCGAGCCTACTTTATACGACATTTTTAACTCCAAATTAACTCAGGAACACGCTGTTAACATCCTTCGGGTACGTCCCGGGCACGGTGTATAACTTTGAACTTTATTTTTAGGTTTCCGTAGCCAAATGGCAAAAAACGGAACCCTTATAGATTCGTCATGTCTGTCCGTCCGTCTGTCCGTCCGTATGTCACAGCCACTTTTTTCCGTAACTATAAGAGCTATACTATGGAAACTTTGTAAGTAGATGTATTCGGTGAACCGCATTAAGATTTTCATACAAAAATAGAAAAAAAACAATAAATTTTCGGGGTTCCCCATACTTAGAACTGAAACTCATTTTTTTTTTTTCATCAAACCCATACGTGTGGGATATCTATGGATAGGTGTTCAAAAATGATATTGAGGTTTCTAATATATTTTTTTTCTAAACTGAATAGTTTGCGCGAGAGACGCTTCCAAAGTGGAAAAACGTGTGTCCCCCCCCCCCCGTAACTTCTAAAATAAGGGAATGATAAATGTAAAAATAATATATGATGTACATTACCATGCAAACTTCCACCGAAAATTGGTTTGAACGAGATCTAGTAAGTAGTTTTTTTTTTAATACGTCATAAATCGTAAACCGCAATTTACCTTTCACGGAACCCTTCATGGGCGAGTCCGACTCGCACTTGACCGCTTTTTTTAAATATGAGTTTTAGCCGATATAACAAAACACGTACTCATTATTTTTTTCATTTTCTTAAACGTAGGTATAATCAAAAAATAGTAGGAAAATTGCAATATTTTATTTTAAGTTCTCTATAGAAGTTAGAGGGTTTTATCACTTTTCAGTACTTTGTAGGTCAATTTCTCCCAACAGGTTGAGATTGGACAGCTAAAAAAAATACGTGTCTGTTATTTTAGACTACTCCCTAACATATATCAAAATAAACCAAATCGGACCCGGACAGTTGGGTACCTTTCCTTGTTAGACAGTAAATAAACAATTTCAAATAAAATTTTGCCATAGGTACGTGTTGTTTTTGATATCGTTTTTTGTGTTTGTAGTAACGCCTTCGAAACTAGACTGAGCAACCGACAAGCTCTTGCTCGGTTTTTTGACTAAGTCCCTAAACAAATGACGCGTATAGTGTTTTTAATCCGCAACGGCCCGCCCCGTCACTGAATCAATCTATGAATAGATATGTATTCGTAGTTTTACCAATATCATCGCCGGTTTGTTGAGTATTAATTGCACTTATGAAAAGCCGGGGTTTGTTGTTATATTCTAACATAAAGCCGAGCAATATTTTAATTTGCTTTATACCTACCCAAAAATCTAATTCAAGACCAAAATCTGTCAGTAGCCATCTTGATTATTTACTTACTTAGTTATTTTAACAATACAATATTTCATAAAAACATGAATGAGAACTCGTGTAACCAGTATTTAGGGTAAATTTTATTGATAAAAATACCTACGCTTATACCAAAATGCAGTAATCACAGCGAATGTGCGCCCGTTGAGGTTAGGATTTTGGTCTTGAATTAGATTTTCGAGCATAGTCATTTACCTTGTGGCCACCAGGTTCCTTGAACGCATCGCATCCGTGAATGCGGCGGTAATGGATACAGTCCAAGTCGTACTGGTACGAACGGGGGAACACGTCCTGATGAGCTGGAACCAAAATAACACCACTAGCTTTGCAACTTAGTCTTTCTCATTTATAATATAAAGTAGGAAGGAGTCTTTGCAATGGGAGGTTCTTTCGGGTTCACTTAACATCCCCTCTGAAAATCTGACGCGCTCGAATATATATATTTTTTCCCATTTTCAACCCTTCCGTACGGCTAACCCCACCATGCAAACCGGCAGATTAACATGCCTCCGTTATCAGAGACACGTGGGAAAATCTGACGCGCTCGAGTATTTCCGATTGACTGTTTTTTTTTACATTTTTGAAAACCTGTTCACGCTTCCCCCACCTCTGAAAGGATACACATCATATAAAGTTTTTTCCTTTCTACCATCTAATCTTCAAAATCTAATAGGTCCCCATGACGCTCGAGAAAATCCCCAATTAGCACCTTGGGCTCCCCTACTATTACTCGGATATACGACCCGTAATAACATCATTAAACCTGATGAAAATCGACTTAAATAAACCCCTTTTGGATCTACCTTTACCGGACAACAGCAGCAGTCTAAAAAGAATTCTTGGAATGTTCGACACTATTCAAAGTGGATCCCAAACTTCTCCACAAAAATACAACTACTCATACGCGCAAACTTTCCATTAAACCAAGAATCTATAGAAAGCTTTCAGCTACTAAAGACTGCTATCATGGAATCCGCGTAGTAGCCATAAACGGACGCTTCGGAATACGCAATTGCTGGTACACTGTCTCAATGTGGCCGCCCCGTGGCATTCATTTCTCGATCACTTACGGCCAAACCCTATATTCAATCCGCGGACAGATAAGGCTTACTTCGGGTTAAAATTTGACACTTGCCCATACAAAATGTGTCAAATTTCAATCCGAAGTAAGCCTATCTATCCGCGGTTTGAATATAGGGTTCGGCCATTAATGACTCAGAAAGGAAGCACTCATCCATAGAAAAGAAAGGGTATGCGATTATGGAATCATTACGAAAATGGCGTCACTACCTAATAGGCAGACACTTTTTATTAATCACAGACCAGCAGTCAGTAGCTTTTATGCTGAATCAAAAGCACGCGAGCAAAATAGAGAATAAAATAAAAATGAGAAGATAGAACGATGGCGCCTAGAACTCTCTTGTTTTAAATATGACGTGATATATCGCCCAAGGAAAGAAAACATTTCTGCGGACGCATTATCAAGAGTGTGTGCTTTCATGAACTCTGATAAACTATACGAATTACACAATTCTCTTTGCCATCCAGGGATAGTTAGAATGGCGCACTGGGTCCGTACCAAGAACCTTCCTTATTCCATTAACGACGTGAAATCTATGTCTGCATCTTGCCGCGTATGCGCAGAAATAAAGTCCCGTTTCATTAAGACCAAAAACCATCTCATTAAAGCTATTGAACCCTGGAAGGGAACGTCTCAGTATAGACTTTGGACCTCTACCATCAAATACTCATAATAAATACATTGTAAGTATCATCGAAGAATACTCCAGATTTCCATTTGCCTATCCTTGTCCCGATTTACCCGCACAAACTGTGATCAAGTGCCTGAAAGACTTATTTCTTAGTTTTTGTTCTCCAGCCTATATTCATTCGGACAGAGGAACAGCATTTATGTCTCAGGAACTCAAAACATTCCTGTCTTCTTACGGTGTTGCAACCAGTAGAACAACTCCCTACAACCCGGAGGGCAATGGCCAAGTAGAGCGCCTAAATGGAACTCTTTGGAAAACAATACAACTCTTTCTTAAATCAGGAGAGATAGAAACTGCGGACTGGGAACGAGCATTACCTACTGCGCTTCATTCAATTCGCTCTTTACTGTGCACGGCAACGAATGAAACTCCTCATGAGCGCCTCTTCTTCCATCCCAGGCGATCTCCGACAGGCGAATCAATTCCTTCGTGGTTAATGTCACCCGGTCAAGTACTCATGAAAAGAAATTTAAGATCTTTAAAATATGATCCAGTTGTTGAAGAAGTGGAGCTGTTACATGGCAACCCGTCTTACTCACACGTCCGCTTGCCTGATGGAAGCGAGTCTACCGTCTCTAATAGGCAACTTGGATCACTACCTACGGAAGATTTAGAAGTCAAGAGGAGTCCGAATATGACACTGTAGATTCAGATAGAAGTCCCACTCATCGAGATTCTCTGAGAGTCCAGAGATCTCTCATCCTCGAGATCCTGAAGTTGAAAGCACTGAATCAGCGATACAGCCTCCACGACGTTCTACCCGCTTAAGGAGACCACCAACCCGCTTTGGAGATTACATCAATGAATTATAATAATTATTATTATTTGTTATTATCATAGGAACACCAAAATGGTGGGGGTGAATGTGGTGTCTATGATATTGTCTATGTCTAGTATGTGATATTTGGCATTTAATTATTGTCACCTATCGTTATTTATAAAATCATGCTTGCGTTTTAGCAGAATAAAGCCAAGTATACTGTTGGCATCTCTCATTTAATTGTATCATCTGTAAGTGATAAAAAATATCTACAGGTGCGTTTTCGAATCGTGGATACTAGGTATTTGCGCCGCGCCGGTTTCACGCCGATTATACACCGCCGCTGATTTTTTTCTATGCCGTGTCGGCGTAAAATCGGCGTGAACGGCGTGAAATCGGGGCGGCGCACATGTACCTACACATACATACATACATATCACACACACACATGGATACATAGCACTGATACGTGAATCGTACGCTTGCGCTCGTCACTGATTGGGCGTGCTGCCGCGGCGCGACTGGCTCTCGGAATCGCACGCGTCATTGACGGTTATAACATAATACTATTATATTATTTTTATTATTTATCCCTTCAAGCGGCAAGAAAACTATAGTTAGTTTAAATTTGAATTTTGAATTAATGCCATAAAGTATAAATTGTTTTTTGACAGCAGCCGTTATACGGTTGCTTGCCACTCGAAGGGTTAAGTAGCGTCACTAACTTTAATGGCAGATTATTTTTTCGTCCTTTCAAGGTGTCAGGGTGTTATCATAGTGTACCTATAGATTTTTGGTTTTGTTTTGTGCATTTGTAGATACCTAAATATATTAGCAATTCTGGTTTAGCAACTAATTTTAATTGTAATTATATCGACATGACACTGACTTATCTTTAGCATAGCCATAAAAAAAGCAGATGGTTGACGCCGCCGCCCGTCATTTACAAGGCCGCTTGACATGGTGCTAGACGTAAGTGTGATGTGTTTTATGCGCTGTGTGTGGACAAGTGAACTGTTTTGTTACAATGAAATCCTTTCTAATATTATAAACGCGAAAGTTTATACGTATGGCTGGATTTATGGATCTTTTTAATGTTACTCTTTCACGCTGCAACGGCTGGACGGATTTGGATGAAATATGAAACGGAGATAGCTTTTACCCAGGATTAACACATAGGCTACATTTTATCCCGGAATATTTAAAATTGGGGATATCCCAGAAGTTCCATAGTTCTAGTTCCATATGGAACAATCGGTACATATGTAAATGTCAAATAAATGATCCCAATAGTTCCATATGGAACTACATACTAGGCTATACATCTGGTTTTGTTTTTATTTTAGTTTTAAATCAGTTGAGTATCTTCGGAGCATACCCCGTTATCAGTGTTGCAAAATCATTGAAAACGCTAGGGTTGGCACTGCACATTTTTTACCGAGGGACACGATCACTTGTATAAGAAACAACGTAAAACCTGAAGTGTCATATATACTTGACAATGTTAACTGAAGTGTGTAGGAAATCAATTTGAAGAAGTATCTGTTGCGGACGAAATCTACGTCACTCGCCGAGCAACGAGTTTCCCTTGATGGCCGCGAGAGGCGCTGCTTATTAATATAAAACGGTCACGCACCGACGCCGCGCCCTCTTGTCCTTTAAATCTGTAGCATGGATAATGTCAATGTACTTACCTAATATTATAAATAAATTATTTAAAAAACCATTATAATAAAGCATTCATTATCAAGAAACCAAATAGTTAGACCCCTGCCTGCCTGAATCAAGAAGCTTCAACATTGGTCCTTCGAACCGGATCGTCATCTACGGGCCTCCGCACCTTCAGCAGCGTGATTCAACGGAAGCGGGTCTGACCAACATCGTTCCAACCCACCCCCCGGTGTCGTAATGTGTGCTAAAACCGTTTCCTTCTCAAAATTACAGTAGACAGAGCAACACGCGGTAACTAGGTGCAACGTGGTGCGCATGATTCACCCGCTGGACAATTCGAGTTACGTGAGTACCCCTAAATTTCATTAATCCTCAAAATGAGTTTTACCGATATTTCGCGTAGTAAATCGCCTCAACCAATTGCCACGGATTCAATTAGTGCCTTAGTTCGCGAGTTAACGAAAAAACGAGGTACAGTCAAAAGCAGGCTGACTTCCTTCACGAAGTATGTGAGTTCTTTCGAAGGAGCTCAATTAACTGAAAGGCAATTAATGGAGCTAAAATTACGAGTTAACAATAACGCGAGCCTATTGCAAGAATTTAATACCATTCAATGTGACTTAGAGGAATCTACCCCCGATAGCGAGTTTTTATTGCAATTAGAAGCTCGTGAATCCTTTGAGAATATTTATTTTAGTGCTATGACGGACGCAGAATATTTAATTAATCGCAATAACGTTAAAACTAGTGATGAATCTAAGTGCAGTGAATCTCATTCTTTGATAAAGTTGCCCACTATAACGCTACCCACCTTTGACGGGTCCTACGATAACTGGTTAGAGTTTAGAAATATTTATCTTTCCATGATCCATAATTCTAAGCAGCTCGATAATATACAAAAGTTTCACTACTTACGAGCTGCTTTGAAAGACAATGCAGCCGAAGTTATTAAGTCGCTTCAATTTACTTCAGATAACTACGTAACGGCTTGGGACTTGCTTGAAAGTAGATTTAATAATAGCAAATTGTTGGTGCACAATCATGTGAAATCCTTATTTAGCATGCACTCTCTAGGTAAAGAATCCCCATCGCTAATTAGAAAGTTAATAGACACAGTGCTCAAGAATTTGAGATCTTTAAAATCATTGGGTGAACCTACTGACACGTGGGACACACTAATGATCTATATTACCGTTTCCAAATTAGATTCAGTAACAGAAAAAGAATGGGAACAATTTAAAATGACTGTCAGCAATTCAAAAGAAAAATTTAGTTTAAATGACCTTATTCAGTTCCTTAGAGACAAAGCTGACATGCTAGAAATGGTCAAAGCTAACGGCAACCATTATTCTAGTGCTAATACTAAAGTCACCCAAGAGTATTTTAAAAGGCCTCAAAACAAAGTGCACAGCTTCATATCAACTCAAGGTAACAATAAACTCACTAAACGTACCCCCCGCGTGTGCAATATGTGCAACGCAAATCATTCGCTTTATACCTGCAATAAGTTTTTAGGATTATCGCCGAAAGACAAATTAAGTTTTGTAGATAGCAAGAAACTTTGTAGGAACTGTTTGCGTTTTGGCCACGCAGTCAGTGATTGTTATTTTGGCCCATGTAGGCAATGTAGTAAGAAGCATAATACCTTACTACACGGTGAGTGCGGTAGGGACAGCGCATTATTGCCCGGTGCAGCCCTAGAGCCCCGGACATCATCTGATTCCACTATCGACACCACGGCCAGCGTACATGTTATTAAGCAACCGCAGGTTCACGGGACCGCGAGTACTAGCTTTGTGACGACTAACGTTTTACAGCCTATTTTATTATCAACCGCATTAGTAGAAATATTAGATAGGGACAATCAGTATCACGAAGCCAAGGCTCTGTTAGACAACGGCAGCCAACACTGTATCATTACAGATTCGTTTTGTAACAAATTAAACGCCTTACCAATACAGTCCACATATCGAATTGCAGGAGTTGGCAACTCAGTCGCGCAGTCAACTCATTCCTGTAAAATTAAACTTAAATCTGTAAACGGAGACTATACCACTAACCTAACTTGTATGATTTTACCGCGGATAACGAGTACCTTACCGGCTATAGGTATCAACGCGAATCTGATAAACATTCCTGAGAATATTAAACTCGCGGACCCGACATTCTGTACACCATCCGAAATAGACTTGTTGATTGGGGCAGACTGTTTTTGGGATTTACTATTGGACGGTAGAATTAGGTTACCTACCGGACCTTATTTGCAAAACACTCAATTAGGATGGATAGTCTCGGGTCGCATTCATACTCGTAATAAACATACTGACTTGCGCATTAATCAAGTACAATGTAATTTAGTTCAAACGTTGTCATTAGAACAACAATTTAAAAGGTTTTGGGAACTTGAAGAAGTCCCGAACAAGGAACAATGCTACTCGTCCGAAGAGCGCGCTTGTGAAACGTTGTTTACCGAGACAACTAAACGTGATGCCGACGGTCGCTTCTCAGTTCGCATGCCGCTTAGGGAATCAGCTGATGTCTTGGGCGATAGTTACAATACCGCGTTAAACATGTATATGTCGCTCGAACGCAGGCTAGAACGCAATCCGCAGTATAAACAAATGTATAACGCGTTCATGCAAGAGTATTTAGACCTGGGGCACATGACGCGCATTGAAAGCTATACTTCGCCTTATTTCTTTTTACCGCATCATGGAGTATTTCGGGAGCATAGTCTCACTACTAAGCTTCGTGTAGTTTTTAATGCGAGCCAGTCATCATCAAATAATAAATCGCTTAATGACATACAGATGCCCGGCCCTGCTCTGCAAAATGATTTATTTGCTATCTTGTTGCGTTTTCGACAATTTAAATATGTAGCATGTGCCGATATAGAGAAAATGTTTCGTCAAATCCTTATTCAAGACGATCAAAGGAAGTTACAATTAATTTTGTGGCGTAAAGGTCCATCCGACCCACTCTCTGTGTATCAGCTTAACACTGTTACCTACGGAACGGCGTCGGCGCCTTTTCTTAGTATTCGATGCGTGAGACAGCTAGGGTTAGAATGTGAGGATAAAGAAGTGTCAGATACTATATTAAATGACTTCTATGTCGATGACCTAGTCACTGGGCACGACGATAAATCGAAATTATCTTACATCTGCGACAAAGTTGCCGATGTATGTATGTCTGGCTGTCTACCATTACGAAAATGGATATTCAATGCGCCCGATGTTGCTCCCGGTGTAGCGCAAACCGAAAGTAGTTCAAAGTATTTGTCACTCGGCGAGAACTGCTCCAGTAAAACACTGGGCCTCGGCTGGTACAATAACACGGACGAACTTCACTTTACGACTGCATTAAGTCAAAGCGCAACTAGAATCACTAAACGCTTGATTTTATCGATAGTATCGCAAATATACGATCCGTTGGGCCTTTTAAGTCCAGTCGTAATAATAGCAAAGATACTGCTACAAAAACTATGGCTAAGCAAAGTAGGTTGGGATGAGTCTGTACCTAGCGATGTAGTGCTGTTTTGGGAGAAATTTATTAAATCATTATCTAATTTGCATAACATACGCATTCCTAGACACGCCATAGGTAGCAACTATAAACAAATTGAATTGCATATTTTTACAGACGCGAGCTTAGATGCGTATGGGGCTTGCGCCTATATTCGCACTGTTGATTATGATGATTACGTAACGACCCATCTGTTGTGCTCAAAGACTCGCGTTGCACCGCTAAAACCAGTTAGTATTCCCCGACTCGAACTGCTTGGTGTTTTTATCGGTGCGAGATTATTAAATAAAATACGGGAATCGTTGCAAATTAATTTCGATAACATAATGATTTGGACAGATTCTACTATTGTGCTCGGGTGGTTAAAAACGTCTCCGCAGTTGTTAAAAACATTCGTTCAGAACCGTGTTGTGGAAATTAATGAACTGGCGGGACATGCAATGTTTTTACACGTGAGTACCAGGAGTAACCCAGCTGATATATTATCGCGCGGTTTAAGTCTTGACGAGCTGACTAACTACGATGTTTGGTGGAGGGGACCTTTGTTTTTACGCGAGTGCGAGTTAAACCTTTCTTCGAATTTTAAAATAGACAAATCAGATTTGCCCGAGATAAAATTAAAGGTTCCCATAACAACAACACATCTTGTTATGCAAGCGGATAGTACCGAGTCGTGTCTAATTGAATTTAAAAGATTCTCGTCGTTTAAAAAAATGCAACGCGCTTGCGCTTACGTATTACGCTTTATATCCAACGCGCGGGTCAAACGTAAACAAGATCGATGTACCGATGACGCTTTGTCAGTTAATGAATTAAACGCATCGTTAAACTTATTAGTTAGCTTGGTGCAAAGGCAATCTTTTCCTCATGTATATGACGCTTTAATAAATAATAAACCCATAAACCTATCGCGAAATTTATCAACATTAAACATATTTATTGATAAAAATAATATTATTCGTGTTGGTGGTAGGTTAGTGAACTCGCTTGAGTTTGGTTATAACAAAAAGCACCCTATGTTGTTATGTAGCAGGCATCATTTTGTACAACTCCTTTTCCGTTTTGAGCATAAACAACTTTTACATGTAGGGCCTCAGACGCTCTTATCTCACATTAGAGATACGTGGTGGCCATTAGGTGGTAGAAACTTAGCAAGAAAAACCGTCCAAGCTTGCATAACATGTTCTCGCATGAAAGGTAGGACATTGCAACCTATCATGGGCAACCTACCTATTGAGCGCCTACAACCGGGCTTCCCATTTTTAAGGTGCGGGGTCGACTATGCCGGACCCATGTACATTTTAAACCGGAAGGGGAGGGGTGCAAAATTAGAAAAGGCTTATTTGTGTTTGTTCGTATGTTTTGCTACAAGAGCAGTGCACTTAGAGCTCGTCACTAACTTATCAACTGAATGTTACGTCTTAGCATTGAAAAGATTTATTTCTCGTAGAGGTAAACCTTTGCAAATATTTTCAGATAATGGCGGATCCTTTGTTAAGGCTGCGAGAGAACTCTCAGACTTTTTACAAGGCAGTTCGCAGTCTGTGATTGATTATGCCTCGGATAATCAAATAGAATTTAAATTTATTCCTCCATATGCACCTCATTTTGGCGGTTTGTGGGAGGCCGGGGTAAAGTCCAGTAAACATCACATAAAGCGTGTGGTCGGAAACGCTAACCTCACTTATGAGGAGTTCAGTACGGTTTTGGCACAGATCGAAGCCGTCCTGAACTCCCGCCCCATGTGTCCTCTGTCATCAGACCCCTCAGACCTAGCTCCGCTGACGCCGGCGCACTTCTTGCTGGGCCGACCGGCGACCGCGCCCGCCACCGACTGCTGCCTGACCGCACCGGCGTGCGCTCTGTCCCGGTACCAGCGCGTTGAGCAGATGCGCCAGCACTTCTGGAAGCGCTGGTCAACTGAATATATCTCCGAGCTTCAAAGGCGCACAAAATGGAAGCAAGAAAAAGATGACATCAAACCAAACACAATGGTCATCATCAAAGATGACAACATGCCCCCACTCAAATGGCAACTGGGCAGAATCTTGACCGCCTTCCCAGGTCGAGATAACACGTCACGAGTCGCTAAAATTCGTACAGAGACCGGTATCATTCAGAGGGCATTCTCAAAAATTTGCCCTCTGCCCATCTCCATATCGAGCGATGCCGCAGCAGGCATTCAAGACTGATGGCTGAGCTACCTACTTAATTTAAGACTGATGGCTGAGCTACTTCATTCAAGACTGATGGCTGAGCTACTTCATTCAAGACTGGTGGCTGAGCTACATCGAGCCAGGACTCCGCAGCCCCCGCTTACACACTCCTGTTGAGAGCAGAAGCTCTCAAGGCGGCCCAGATATGTTGCGGACGAAATCTACGTCACTCGCCGAGCAACGAGTTTCCCTTGATGGCCGCGAGAGGCGCTGCTTATTAATATAAAACGGTCACGCACCGACGCCGCGCCCTCTTGTCCTTTAAATCTGTAGCATGGATAATGTCAATGTACTTACCTAATATTATAAATAAATTATTTAAAAAACCATTATAATAAAGCATTCATTATCAAGAAACCAAATAGTTAGACCCCTGCCTGCCTGAATCAAGAAGCTTCAACAGTATCCAATTAAGTATGTAAAATAAATATATGTATACAAAGGTCGTACTTAGCAGAGGGAGACATTTAATATGAATATTTACCAGTAGTTCCATATGGTACTTCTGGGACATTTCCTTCAAAATGAATATCCCGGTAGATCCATATGGAACTAGAAATTATGGAACTTCTGGGATATCCCCTTAAAATTTTCCGAGGGAATAACGATATTCGAAATGTATGCGGACTACTTAAGTCACGGGCAGAAGCTAGCTTATAATAAATAAAAAAAATCTGCAGTTACGTTTTCAGACCCGTCATTTTTTTCAACTACTTGTTAGCAAATTTACCCAACTAGATACCTACCATATTTCCCAGCGTGCCCCCAAAAATTCGTAAATTCGATCAAACCAGTGGTGTCCGGGACTGCTAACTTTGTAAGCAAGACTAACCGCGTCGTTTAATTATTGCATTGTTTTATGGCTGCGCGGAGGCGCATGCACCTGGCAACCCTTATGTTTGGTGTGGTGCAACACATGACCCCGTCGTACCTCTTTAAACGGATCCAGTGGTCCAGTAATGTACGCAGGTTTAAACCTAGGGCGATTGTACCGCTGCACCGAACCGCGGCGTTTCGGGGTAGTTTCAAGTTCGCGGCGTCCAAGTGCTGGAATGATCTCCCCCCTCCCATCCAAGGAGCGCCTAGCAAGTACACCTTTAAGCGTAAGCTTAAAGGCTATTTGTTGACGCTCCAAAAGTCATAATTTCCCAACCAGCACTTTGTCCTTAAATTATAGTTTAGTTTTTATTATTTTTCTTTTGTTTTTGTTTGTTACTTAAATTGTGCCAAATTGTCGATGCTGTATACTGGCTAAGTAGGTATTTCTATTTTACATAAATATAATACAATATACATACAATATAATATTATATTTTATATTTTTTCTTTAAAGTATTTGCATGTAGTTTTTGTATTTATTCTGTCACTAACTATAAGTATTTGTTTAATAGTATATATATTTTTGTATTACCTACACTATTTATTCGTTTAACGTACCGTCCGTCTGTCACAAACGGAGCTGGCTGAAAATCAGCGCTGCAGGTGTTTGACACCTCAGCATTATGCTGAGCCAGTGTCCAATTCACTGCCGCGAAGACACACTCACTACTCTTTTTATTGCTGTTTTCTGTTTTTAAATTTTTATTATTTCTGTGTGTTTTATGTGTGTAGTGAATAAATGTATTTTTCTTTTTTTTTTCTTTTTATGCACCCAGAAATTTCTTGGTTCGAGAATACTACAGAAGTTCTTGTAAGTTATAGTTAACGATCGCACGTTGTGTGGCCATTTCCGTAGTCATGCCGTAGTCGGCGATCGCGTCGTGCAGCGTGTACGCGTTGGCGCCCGGCTTGTCCACCCAGAAGGCCTTGTCACGCAGCATCATCTTGTCAATCACGGCCTCCGACAACTCGTGGATCGTTGGCCTGAAACAACCTTACAGCTAGCTACAGGGCTGGATAGCTCAGCTCAGGAGTGTCGAAAATATGATAAATCTGTTTAGTAAAAGTCGCACGGAAAACGAGCTTTAAGACCCCTCTAACGAAATAAATAAATAATTAGCAGTTTTTTAAATTTTTCATGTCAACTTTAAAGTTTAGAAATGTGTCGACACATATCAAAAGTGGCTAAATCCACTTTTCATTTTTTTCGAGTTGTTAATGCTATCGGATAAATAATAAATTTATCTTTATTATATATGTATAATATAACACAGAAAATCATATATCTTTGTAAATTTTGAATAAAACTAATTTAAAGTTCATGTAATTTTTAAAACTTGGTTAAATCCATCTTGTCGTTCAAATCAAAACTAGTTAAATCCATTTGAACCAATCAGAATGCGTAATTGTCCCAAGATGGCTGTCAGTTTACTTCGAATATCCAGTACAATTATTTCAAACATAGTTTAATCCATCACATGTTTTTTCAAACTTGGCCAAATACGAGACAGGTAAATCAAACCTGGTTAAATCCAAATTTAAAATCCATTTTTTACGCAATATCCATCTTCTACAATCAAAATTTAATAGGCTTTTGATTCTTTAGGTAGTCCGTCATATTAAAATACTGTTCTAAGCATCCTAGTAATAAAATCAGGATCAGAAACGGTTTTTCACGATTATCTCAAAATAAAGTTCGATGGAGTTAGCCACGTTTGATATGTATCGACACAAACCATAGTTTTAAAAAAAACAAAATTCTACGTAGAACCGAAACTCTTGGCTCCCGACGCGCGCTCGGCGCGTTAGATACCTACCGCCTGGTGATACTTGAGGCCCTTGCCAAGATGCATTACGCTTACTATAGCGTTTATATTCGTTTCGTTTTTAAATCAATCGCGTCACTGGTAGATGACGTGATACGAAAAGTCACGTGATCTACCAGTGACGCGATTGGTCTAGCGCCTCAGGGGTGTCTAGTCAGTCAGGGGCGTCACACACGGAAAATATATTTACTTATAAGCAAAAACAGATATAGAAATTGTGTCTTGAATTGGTTTTCGTATTTGTGTTGATTTTAGTGTTTATGGCTGAACTAAGATAGTGTTTTAAAAAGTGAACGACTATTTACGGCAAAATAATTAGAAATAATTGATGGAATTATTCTTATGCTTCTGGTATATAAAATTAAGTTCATAACAAAATGAGTATTTTCTTTTGCGTTTTCCAACCATATTATCTTAAATACGGAACCCTCGGTTCGCAAGTACGACTCGCCCTTGACCGGGTTTTTTTTTGACAGAAACTGCGATCAGGATAGATCACAAAAATGACAAAATTTCATCACTCGAAGTTCATATTTTTAAACCACGGAGAATTAGACAGAACATTCTACCGGCGACCATTTTTTATGTTACCAATGTTACCATATACCCATTATTTAAGCTACCCGGGTATCAAAACATACACACATACGAATATATTTTTAGGATAATTAAAAGTGGAAATAGCCTAATGAATAAGTTTCTGTAACGCCTCTACCGTTTTTAGTTTGACTAGATTCAGAAGAGCGAGGACGAGTAGGTATATGCGCATCTGTGTCTTACGCGTAGGTACCTACGCATGTGCACCTTAATAGGTATAAACTGCGCACCTCACCGCCTCATCATCACTATTTTTAAGGATAATGATAAGGACTATATCATTTTGATTACCTAGGAGGATCTTCTACCAACTCCCTGGTAAGCGGTTGCAGGTACTTGCCGATGGTACGCTGAGTTAGGCGCATCGCAGCGTCACCCGTGTGGCATTCATCGCTGAGCACCGTCGATGTTATGGAACTTATCGCGTACCTGTAATGAACAAGTGCTTATACTTACACTGATATCAATTATCTGATTTAGGCCGAGATACCCATCACAACTTCAAAAGGCGCGTCAAAAATGACAGTTTACTATGGCACTTTTAGAGTTAGGACTATTGGTAGCATACCGTGGTTCTAGAATCCATAAAGTTGCCATTTCCCAATTTTTATACACATTGATTTTGACTTTCAGTATTGTCATAACTATTACAAATTAAACTAAGGTGAGGCGGGGCTATTTCATCTGCGGGGCTATTGTAACTTTTCATACTAATTTTAAAAGTAGAATACGTTTTAGTATGAAAAGTTACAATAGCACCGCAGATGCAATATCCGGCCTCACCTTAACGATATTTTTACTTTGTTTGTTTGTTACGCCTCACAGCTGCCTATCCACCATACCAAAATTCATTCAGTTAATTCATTCAAATTGGTTCAGCTGTTTATTGAATTAATTAATTTTGAAAAAAGATATGTCAATACCTGCTGAAGATAAAAATCAATGGGGTATGTATATTAGAATTAAGAAATAGATTCCATAGATTCTAGAACCACGGTAAGCTACCGAAAATCCTAACCCTAGACATCACATTTACTTTGACGTGTATTAAGACGGGCATCTCAGCCAAGATACGTTTATTAATGCAGCCGTAAGAGCAAGAATACGACAGTAGCCTGTTTTATAAAGCTACAAATTACAATTTACAGGTTACAAGCTTCCATTTGACACAACCTCGACCAATGACGACCAGCCATTTGAGCAGTGTTGCCAGTTTAGACCTGTAAAATTGTAACTAATTGTAGCTTTATAAAACGTGCCCCTGCAGCCCGTTTCACGAAGCTACAAGTTACAAATTACAAGCGGAACTCTCTTTCTAGCAGAAGGAGTTAGAAAGAGACTTCCGCTTG
This sequence comes from Acleris cristana, assembly GCA_948252455.1. Classification (NCBI taxonomy): domain Eukaryota; kingdom Metazoa; phylum Arthropoda; class Insecta; order Lepidoptera; family Tortricidae; genus Acleris; species Acleris cristana. Next base: position 46,043,795 of record OX411772.1, read on the forward strand.
TAATTTGTAACTTGTAGCTTCGTGAAACGGGCCTCTGGTCATTAACTAGGGCTGCGACCCAATAGCATACATGCAAGTAAATAAGAGCTATCATAACATTGACAATACGATAACATGTCGAAAGCCATATTGTTTTACCGAGTAGAATAGAGCCCCAGACCATCGTCGTCTAGGTAGGCATACTGTGACACTGAATTGTAAACCTTCTCAGTGGCAATTTAAAGACTTTTTTACTCTTTTAAATTTTGCTTTTTGGGGACTTAATTATGTCGCTTACCATTATTACTCGATAATCACGTGCTTTTAAAGATCAAGTGAGGTCTTAGCAATGATTTACAGGATCTTTACTTTCATATTTAGTTTAAGATTAAGTAACTAGTAACACCCGAACCACATATATCTACTATTACGTGTCTTCATTTTTAAAAGCTTACAATGCAATAATAATATAAGTAGTAAGTACCATCATCGAGCTGGTTTGATGATGGAGACTCAGGGTGGCCATAGGAACTCCTAAATTACACATGATAAACCTGTCGTGTTGGGGCTCGTTAGAATCGTCTTGATGAGTAGATGACGACTGTGCCAAAAAAGTACAGTCGGCAATGTGCCGTGCCCGGGAACATTGCCCAGCGTGGGAATATTGCCGAACGTGTTGTCGGCAATATTGCTTGTAGTGGGAATCGTTAACATATAATTAGATATTACAGTTACATTTGAAACATTATTTCTTAAGTATTTGCCATCTAAACACTATTAAATAAACGACATATTGCAATATCTTCATTAATATTCCCAATTTTGCCGGCAATGTTCCCAGTAATACCTACTTATTGCCAGCAAATTAGGGAATGAGTGGTATGGTCTGTGAGTGCTTCCGATACTCGGAATTGGTGTATTTACTCGATTTAAGATTGATGTAATCATGTTTTATCAATCGTATTTATAAATAGAATCATAAATCATGATTGATTAAATCGTTAGGCCGTTTGTCCACGGCATCAAGATTATCGTGACGACGATCGTTTGTCCACCGCGACGATCTCGGTGATTCAGTCAGTTGGTTGTAGCTTTCAAAAACCAGCACGGTGCGACGTGACGACCCTGGTGTGGGTTGACAAGTTCAAACGTGTTTTGTATTGTCACAATCTCGGGCTGTGTTGTAGCGGTAGCGACGATCTAGGTACTCCAAAAATCGGCGCTCGGGCGACGGGCTTGCGGTGGACAGGCAGCCATAGTAAATGTATGTGTCGCCACTTCGGCGCCATCATCTCGTGCGTTGTCGTGTAGTTTTGCGGTGGTGGACAGCCTAAAGGCTGTCACAGACTACGCAGATACCTACCTACGGTTAGATTTTATCTGCGTATAAAAACTAAATTATACGAATGTATCACACACTCGTGCAGATACGATAATATACGAGAAGAACCATTCACTCTAAGTCCTTCTAACTGAGTAGACTTGTTTTTTGGTGCGGATTGTTTATAAAGGACGTTACAATTAATTCACGTTATTATTGCTTCTGGATTGATAATTATTTAGACCATGACTAAAAAAAAAAAGTAAATTAAAAAGCAAACTAGGTATTTCCATCTCACCACAACCACAGAGCCCTGGGGCTCTACTTTGAAATCGAACTTCGTAACTTCGGATCGCCCCGTCACTTTCTTGCAAATTAGTGACGCGTCGAGAGCAAAAGGTATAGCAATAGACGAAGTTCGAATTACGGATTTCAAAGTAGAGCCTCTGCTTTGAGAATCCAAGTTCGAAGTTACGTTAGCTCCATCCCTATCTCTCGATAGTCTCGAATGACGAGTGACGAGCCTCGTTAAGCGCAACAACCTGTATCTATCCGCACATCAAATATACATATGGGTTAGGTACCTACATTAAAAACATTAAGTAGGTAACAATTTCATCAAACGATGATAACCACTACAGACGATTAGAGCGTTAACAGCTGTCAAAATGTATGAACTAGCAGTCCATTACCATTGATTAAATTTAACATCGCATACAATGTTAAATTGCACCATAGTGAAATCGGTACTAAACATACTTAGGACATAATTAATTTGTAAATCTTCGTTTGAAAAAAATAGGCTACTAGGTACTACTAGGTACTACCTACGTTATGTTATTCGCACGTTATGCTATTCGCATTATCATAAGTGCAATGATAATATTATATATTATACTTAATAATACAATAAGTTGTACTTGTCAGGGTCATATCCACCAAATTTTTGGACATTGCTTTGTGGACTGCTGGGATGATGTTGAGATTTGTTTTCCATTTTTATGTTTTTACTAAGAACATAATTTTTTTACATTTTATACTCTCATTTAGGTGTGAACTGTGTGTATTTTATATAAAATATTACTCTATGATTCAAATTATTTAGGCAGGCACAAGATTTCTTTATTTATGACGCAGTCAATTAAAAAAATAAGTAGACGTTATCATGAAGGCTTCTTACACAATTCTCCTTAGACTAAGTATACGCTAGACCCAACACGCAAAAAACAATACCAAGATTGAGGGAGTTTTATAAAACGAGATATTTAGTCGCTTAGCTAACAATTATTAACGCGAATTAAGAGTTAGTTAGTTAGTTAGTTAATTATTATAGTTATTATTTTAGACATGCTGTCTGTCTAAAAGAATAATAATAATATCCGATCGCTACCAAACTTCACAGGATCACTTCGGATGCCCAGCAAGGGGTACAGATAGTATATTATTGAGGATAATTCTGTTATTTTCTTTTCAGCTACATGCCACTCAAGATAATTTTGCTACATTGACTGAAAAATAGGCCAGATTACCTACTCTTTAATGATGATTATGTTTTATGGACGCCGAGGAAGCAGTAGCTGCATTTGACAAGGCCGTCAAAGACACCCCTAAGGACGCATGGGCAAAGTGCTTTTCTCAGTGGTTCCATCGCATGCTGCAATTTATTGATGTGAATAGACATTATTTTGAAAATATATAATAAAACTAATAACTTGTTAGTTCGCTCAGTTTTTGATTTTCTAAGAACTTTCAGTTTGACCGTCGCATAAATTACATTGATTGAGCTATATACTACTTTACTTTATTCCTTTTTAGCCCTCCGTCTTTTTAGGGTTCCGTACCAAAATGGTACAAAAGGAACCCTTATGGTGAGACTTCGTTGTCTGTCTGTCTGTCTGTATGTCACAGCAGGTTTTCTCAGCAACTACAAATGCTATCAACTTGAAATTTGGCATAGTTGTACAAATTGCTTGCCCGCATCTATTTGTAGGGAAAAAAAATGAAATTATTTTTATTAATAATTGAAAAGGGGTCTAGAACGGGGGGTTCAAAAATGAAAGTGGTTCGATTATAGCAAATCGGGTGTCATATGAAAGGTCTTAATCTGCACATTTCAAAACTATTTTTTTGAAAATTTTCTGTGATGTACTTTTTGATTTATAGCCAAAAATGTACAAAAAATGACCGTTCCCCCCCCCCCTTATCTCCGAAGTTTATTAATCAAAAATTCTGAAAAAAAACCTGACGTATAGATAATTACTTAAGTATATTTTCTGGGAAAAATAAAATAAAGTGTTCATTATTTACAGTTTTTGAGAAATAACAAAAAAACCAAGAAAATCTGTATTAAAATGTAGGCTAGTCAAAATCGACCTTATTGCCTGGAAAATAAAGCTTATAACAAAATGAGTATTTTCTTTTGCGGTTACCAAGCATATTATCTTCAATACGGAACCCTCGGTGCGCGAGTCCGACTCGCACTTGACCGGTTTTTATTTTTTATAGCATTAGGTTTACGTGCATCGTGCAGTTCAAAACACAGACACACACAAAGAAGAAGCTACCTAACAAACCTAACCTAGGTACCTAAGGTTGGTTAATGCCCGAAGGGTAAACCGCCCAGAAATAGGAGCCCAGCACAGCGGAGCTCCGCCAACTTGTTGGATAAGAAAGGATTTTAGAAAATAAATAGGGCGTTTGCGAACTTAGACCACTTGCTACATAAGACCAACTGCGTTTTAGACCACTTGCTACATAAGACCAGCTGCGTTTTAGACCACTAGCTACTCTGACCAGCTACGTTTTAGACCGCTTGCTGCTTAGACCAGCTGTGTTTTAAACGAGACGATACAAACCTGAGATGAAACTACGACGCCTACCTATTATTATTATTATGTAACAACGATCCCGTCCGAAATAAATATGATTGTAATTAATATTATTATAAATAAAAATATTAAGCCTTAAACCGTAATAAATTCAGATATTCGTAATTAAATCGAGACTGTTACTAAAACGTCTAAATAAATCTCTATGCAGTACGTAATATTATTTATCGATAAACATGATTACTACCACCAGCGGGCTTAGCACGCGAGGTGAGGATTATACGTCAAAATTCGTCAAACGCGATTTAGTGTCAAATATGTCTATTCCATATTCTAACGTAAGAGTAAACGTTTAAGGTTTTAAATAAAAGTGTAATTTGTGTGACTTGAGTCCTTTTATTACTAAGCATCTTGAAGTGGGATTTAATGTCATTTAACTCTGAGCAACTCTTTATTTGACACTAATTCATGGATAACGTCAAATCTGACAGTAAATCTTGCGTCGCGTGCTAAGCCCGCAGGGGGCCTAATATGGCTGCGTTTACAAAATGTGGTTAAAACATCCGTCACTTTCTGACACTTGTATAAGTACAAGAGTGACCGGTGCTTTATCCACATTTTGTCGCGCGATAAACGCAACCGTACTAGACCCACAGGGCATCACTATAACCGCCATTTTATGAAGCATAAACGTCAAAAACTGGCACGTTTTTATAGTAGGTATTTCGGGTGCTTTAGTTTCTATACTCGAAGGATCCAAATCAAACCTTGTAACAACATGATATTCTTTGTAGTTCGTTGCCAGGGTGACGTTTCCTGGGTCACTCATTAAAACTATGATTTCAAAGGATATAAGTCCACTACCATTCTTTTATAGCTTTACTCCTGATAATGTATTATAACATAACATTATATTATAAAAAAAAATCTAAGAAACTCTATCACTGTTGTCCTCTGGCTTACAATAAAGTTGATCCACCCATTACTATTGGGCTTCTATTAATAAACTGTATTTAAATATGATACCGTGTGTGGTCTTAATATGGACAAACGGACACTTGAGTGCGGTATTAGTAGACTTATTAAAGTTATTTTAGTATTTAGTTTTATTTGAGTATGTTTTATTATTTTTCTGTTTAATGTTTGTGTCTTTTGAATAAAAACCATTAAAATTTTATCTATCACTATTAGTAGACTTGAGTACCTATAGTTTATGAAATACGGGCCTTAGTATTGTGAAAAAGTACGCGTTTCCTCTTCCTTTGTGTCCACCGAAATAAAAAAAATAAGAAAAGTATCAAAACAAAATAAGAAAAGTATCAAAATCGTTTATTCCTACATTGATGGGTAATACCATATGAGGATTTTTTGAATTTGCCGCTTTTTCTCAGGTTCATCTTTCGTTAGACAGACTCTATGACTTTCCCGCGGCGTTGCTTATAATATTCAAGAAACGAATGGTTTTCCTTACGTCTCGTTAAAATTTGACACATTTTGTACGTAGCAAATGTCAAATTTTAACGACACGCTTACGTTATCCTTAGATAACGACTCGTTTCTTGAATATTGGAACCGGGCATTAAAGTTTCATATCAACTAAGAAGTTCTAGTCCTACTTCTTAGTTGATATGAAACTTTAATAGCAGCTTATCATGATCACTAAAAAGTAAAATATATGATGTGATGATTATTATGATTATTGGCACTTGATTATTATTTATTCCTGACAACTCTATCTGACGTTTGTTTTGCCTATCCATAATCTATTTCATAATTTTACAATCTGTGCTGTGATACAAAAAAAAGTGCAATGCAACTTCGCTGAGCTCACAATTCGATGTAGGGCTTGTTGTTATTTGTGACTCATTTTATTAGTATAAGTTAATATCTTAAGAAATCATGTCTCGAAATATTGTTTTCGAGGGTTGGTTGACCAAATCACCGCCTACAAAACGTATATGGAGAACGGTAAGCATTAAAGCAACTTTTACCTTTGTTGACCTGTTGTTGACACATTGATCCTTGATGGAGTTTATCTTAATTTGCGTTTATTAGAATGTTTTCCAAAGTTAGTTTAAATTCTTGTTCAGCTGTAGGGGTTAATTTAAAGTATTTGTACATTTGTCTATTGTCAGAAATGGCGAAGAAGATGGTTCGCGTTGCGGCAGTCTGGCGAGTTGCCTGGTCAATATTTCCTAGACTATTATGCTGAAAGGAACTGCAGGCGCCTCAAGGGCACCATCAATCTTGATTTGTGTGAACAGGTATTGTTTATAGTTCACGGGCTCCCTTTTTGATCAGCAGCTTCTCTTCAATTCCTTTGCTTAAGTTACTTCTTATAACTGCAATAATAAAGATGAGCAGTTAACATAATAATAGGAACAATACAAGAAAGTATTAATAATAAGCTAATAAGGGGAAACATTAAAATGAAAAGTGCAACTAGATAGACTTTCAGTAATAAATTAAACAAATTGCTTTTGAGTTGCAATGTAAATTATAAGTATTATAACAGTAAATTAATAATCACTCCACTATTTTTAGATAAATTGAAAATCTTCATACCTAAAGTGGGTTTTATAGTTGTGCCTTGGCAACCCTAACTGTTACATTTAAATAATGTAAATCTTTCCTGATTTGTTATTTCACATTTTCCTTGTGTGGCTGATAGCAGTGTGTCGTGTCAGGTGGACGCAGGGTTGCACATGGAACGTGGTGGGAGTGGATCACTGGACCCAAAGATCCGTGGCTCTGTATTTACCATACAGACTCAATCTAGAACTTACCACTTAGAAGCGGACTGTGAAGCGGACATGGAAAAGTGGGTGGATGCAATTTGTAAAGTGTGTGGCTTGAGAGCTACGGAAGATCCTTCAGATGAAATTGGTGAGTGTTATATTTTTTTTTTGAATTCTTTGTTTAATATATAATTAGATATTTGGTTTCATTCATAATAGATCTATTCGTAGTACAAGGTCAACACTAGTAAATTTTAGTTTCAATGCATACATTTTAATTTTTGGACAAGTAAATGCTTTTTATTGTAATTTTAATAAAACATATCTGACAACCAATATCTTAAATCAACATCAATGAATAGTTAAACAAATTTTACATAAATTGTAGTGTTAGTTATAGGCTTGTGAATACCTATTGCATCGGGTAGCCTGTGAGCTCGTTTACTTTCTCAGTGCCATTAAAAAAATAACCAGTGTTATTTGGCATTAACCTTTTGTGTACTAACATTTTGATTATCTGCTTTTTTTTGTATTTTTTAGGGTTGAAACTGGATCTTTTTACCTATTACCTTATTTTTAGGGTTCCATAAGGAAAAACAGAACCTTTATAGGATCACTTTGTCGTCTGTCCGTCTATCTGTCAAGACCCTTTATCTCGGGAACGTGTTTAGGTATCGAGTTGAAATTAAAACCATATATTCAGGTCTACCGTCCCTTGAAGCTGTGAATAAATCAAACTTCTAAGTAGGAAAAAAACCTATATTTTGATACTCTCAAGGGAGTTAAAATTTATAGGGTATTTTCCGTTGACCTAGAACTATGAAATTTAGCAAGTAATACTGTCTTATACTGCAAGTATACGGAAAAATCAGAAAACTATACATTTTTAATTTAATCTCTAAGAGAAACAGGGTCTTGATGCAAGGAATGGCAGTCCAAATTTTGAATTGAGTTAACTGTGTCCTGTGGGGTATCGTATGAAAGGTCTTCATTGGCACAAGCTTAAACAGATTTTTAATTATTTTCATAATGTATAGTTTTCGATTTATGACGAAGAATGAAAAAGTACCTATAAATTTGTACAGGACCCTCGGTGGACGAGTCTGACTCGCACTTGTCTGGTTTTTTTCATTTTGTGCATTCAAGCAGACCTTCAGATTTGTTCTTAAACCATTTTTGGACTATGATTACTGTTCAATGTAAACAATTACCTCATTGCTTAACTAAATTCCAACTCACTTACAAAATTATACATAAGAGTTACTTAAATGTTTCAAGAATAGGTGTTGTGGTCAACATTTTCCTATAAGCAAAATATATTGTTTAAAACTAATGTGAGTAAGGAATAGGCCACCTAGAGTTTTGAAACGTAATTTTGTTAATAAAACTTATTTGTAAATAAACTGGAAGTACAGAATTAATTTGGGTTAAGATATTTATTGTTAGAAATAAATTGTTACTTACTTAAAAATAGCCATTGAACATGACACTGGTAATAGCCATCTTTCTTAACATTTCTTCTCTTCATAACTCTCTGCAAGTATACACTTTTTTTGCAGATACTTATCAAAATAACATAGCCATGACTGCTATGAATGAGCAGTATGAATGTCCAAATACTACTGAGCCATATATCAGAATTTCAGAATGCATAACAGGGATCCGTTCCCAGGTAAATTTAGTTACAGTACTATTAAATAACTGAACATAATAATATTAACCCTTAATCAAATAGGAACCTATTTCCCACCTAATTTGTATTTTCCTATAAAAAATAAAAAAGGTCCTGTTTGATTAAGGGTTAAAGGAATCCAATGCACAGTTGACATAATATTGATAGCCATCTGTGAAATACAAACACGGGTCTGCATTGTGGATTGGATTCTAATCCCAAAGCAACTTTACTACTTTGTTATCTATTTCAGGTGCTGTTAAATAATAATAAAACTAATGAGGGATAGGAAAAATTGTTTTAAGGAGCCATATGTTAAATAAAATGGTATTTAGAGATTTTCAAAAACTCCTATTCACATCCAGAATCAGGAAAGTCTAGTATGGTGGTAGTAGTAGTCTAGAATATATATATATATATATACTAGAGGACGCCCGTGACTTCGTACGCGTAGAATTAGTTTCCCGCTACTCCCCCCATTTTTTCCCGTTGGGGGTCGATTTTCGGAAAATCCTTTCTTAGTGCTCACTTACATCATGAAAGGAACCCCTGTACCAAATTTCAAGTTTCTAGGTACAGTAGTTTCGGCCGTGCGTTGATACATCAGTCAGTCAGTTTAGCCTTTTATGTGGTAACATAATTAGGGACGCTTGCGTTTTTCCCATAGTATCCACTACAGTTCTAGGCCAATTTTATTGCTAATTACAATTAATTTTATATCATCAACTAACGTACTGATGTACAGTGAACTACTTTTAAAAACGGACCTTATTTTTTGTAGTAGTCTAAGAGCCCACGATACTAAACCTAGTGCGATAAGACTACCAGAGTCACGTCATGAATGGGGGAACACGAAATGGCAATGCTGCAATGCAAAAAACCTGGCAATGCTATTTTTTTTTTAAATTAAGTTATAAGTCCTATGTCGTGGGCTCCAATACTATAGGGATTTAACAAGTCTAACAAAAAGAATGTTTTAAAAAACTGGACTGTTGCTAACAAACTTTAAATCGTTATAAATACAAAATGATAATTTGAAGTGAAAAATTATGAAAAACCTAACAATGATTTTTAAATACTTATTCAACGATACCCCACTTGTCATAATTCGTCGATTTTTGTTTTCTTTTTTATTTATTGAATTTTAATAACTGTCATATCTTTACTGACACTCACAAGGTTAAGACAAATCGATTGACACAAGAATTATCAAAATCGGCCCACGCGTTTAGTTTCTAGAGCGCCATTAAGGAACAAACATACATATACAGGGTGTAACAGGAGTGTATCAAACGAAGCAGGTCGATAGAGGACGTTAAGACCACCCCATGTATGTTCAGCGATTTTTCACTGTTCCAAAGTTATTTAAGTTTTTGTAAAATTTTACTAACGCCCTATGTTACCACCTATCTTTGCTAATTTAATCTAAACATTTGAATTTACAGCTATGATTTTTGTTTTGTAGGTGGAATAATCTTGAGTATCCAATAAAAAAAGTGATGAAAAAAATTACCAATTTTTATAAAATTGTATTTGTACCTACTTGAATTTTTCTGTAAACTTAACTTTAACTTGAACTTTCGAGCCAGTTAGTGAACAAAATTCACATATCATTTTTTCTGGAATTTAGTCTAAAAACTACGCTAATCTCCTGTACAAAATTTCTTGTATTTGGTTTACAGGAAAATGTAAAAACCAAGTTAAGTATCACAACAGAGACATTAACTAAACCCCTTAACTGAAAACGTATGATTGCAACTAAGTCAAAGTGTATTAATTAGTCAAATTAACATCAGTTACTGTAATATCTGTTAATTTAAGTCGTAATTAAAAGTTTTACTTAAGTTCACATGGTTTTTTATTTGTTAAAATTTTACTTGGAGTCAGTTTCTGTTATTAGTATGAGTTGAAATTAGGTACCATAGTACTTATAAACCTGGTAAATTTTTCACGCAAGTTTTTACTTAAGAGAACATTGTTAATTTCACACTTGGTGACGTAATTAACAAAATTTAAAATGATCCTGTAATTTGATTGCAATAAAATTTACACAGAAGGTTTATTACTAACTTGGGCAGTTTTTGGAATAGATTGTAAAAAAATATGTACTGTAAACTTTATTGGCTAATAGGCCCGAAAGTTCGAGTTAAAGTTGGGTTTACGGCCATAGTTCAAGAACGAATTATTTTATTAATAATGGGTAATACTTGTGACCGTAATGTTAATTGGAGACTCAAGACCAACTATTCAACTACCCATAAAACAATAATCACATGTGTGGATTCAACTGTTTAGATTTTATTGGCGACGTTAGGTGGTAACAGATGGTGTTATTAAAATTTAACAAAAACTGAAATAACTTTAAAACTGTAGAAAATCGCTGAACATACATAAGGGTGAAATGAATACTTCTTGACGTCCTCTATCGACCTGCGTCATTTGATCCACTCCTCGTGTTACACCCTGTATAGGCTGTTAAACACATTTCCCTCCTCTGGCAAAAACAGTGCTGACGCGTCCATACAAAGTATTTCAATTTGTTTTGAACAGAGACAAATTGTACATATAATTAAACCATAGTTTATTAGCTAAATAAATGTAACTAACAATAAAATTTAATTTTTATGGGAAAAAAAGCAAGCGTTATTATGTGACTACCTCTGAATGTATTTATATATATATATATTTATATATATATAGTTAGTTAGTTAAAGAAAAAACAAATAACCCGCCTTCAAAAACTAAAAAAATAACTAATAGTCGGCTTTTGGTTAAAAATATTGTGGGACGCCGACGTCAGTTTGACTGAACTAATACCATTTTAAATGAAGATATTTTTTGCGTTTTTGAACGCGGGTTATTGATTTTTTTAACTTTTTTACTTGATACTTTTTAGCGATCATAATAATATTATGCTATTATGTAGTCCCACTTCTCAATTAATAAGAAACTATAGAACATTTCAAGCTCACCGCAAACATCGTCATAGTCATAATATTTAAACCTAAATGTGCTTCGTCATAGTTGCTCAACTATCTTAATCAAGATACCTTATCGCCACCCTTGAAAAAGGTACCTTTAAGTAGTTCCGGTGGCCATTTGTGGTCTTCATCAAGAGTTCCACTTCACCAAATAGTGCTTTCCAAGAGCAAATCCACAATTTACAATGAAAAATACCTAAATCGCAATAGGTGTGCCTATAATATTAGAGGAGTTCCCTTGATTTCTCCAAAATCCCATCATCAGATCCTGACGTGTTGAAAATGTGACCAACTAGAAAGTATACTCTTTCAAACAAAGAAATATTTTTTCAAATCGGTCCAGTGGTCTTTGAGTACCTAATAGAAGAATATACATAAAAAATATATATCCCGACGAATTGAGAACGTCCCTTTTTTTTAAATCGCTAGTCGGATTAAAACCAGAGGTCTGGATGTCTGCCTCTACAATTTTCAACGTTTTGAGGATGATTCCGACCATCAGTCCTAAAGGCAGACCAAGTAATTTAGCACACCTAATTTGCATTTTTAGTGCGCTGTGAATAGACAACATAGGACTGCAATCGTGGCAGACGGGATCCTTAATGTTTTCCTATGGCACCTACAATCATCAATATTTAAAATGTTTGCCACATTAACAGAACAATTAGAGCCGTTAAATGGATACCTTGTGAGGAAAATGACTGGTCGCCGTTAAGTACTCGCTGGGCGGGAGAGTGGCGGGGTAGCGTGACACGCAGACAAGTTGTACCGTGGCCATTACTTTACATCTCTATTTTGTGTTTGTAGGATCCAAGAGCATTTACGTTTGACCCAAAGAACATTGTGACGAGTAGTAGACAACCGTTCAAGATAGTTCCGGGCAACAGGGCGAACCCGATGTATCTGAGCCAGCCCAACAACGCGGAGTTCTCGGAGAACGAGTCCAACCTGAGTGACGACGAGTGCAAGTCCCTTAACGCTAGTCAATCTAACATAGGTAAAATATCCTACATTATTTGAGTTAGGCTTTAACTACTATGCTGAATGGTGAATGATGAATGATGAATGCACAGAGGAGATTTAAAACTAGGTATATAACTGTAAAAGGAAAAGGAATGATATACGTGCATCTCATTGTTACAGTATCAAGATTTCATTTCAGTTGTTCCTCTTATAGTGTTCAGCTTCACCTTGGAGCTTAAAATATCCTCATTAAACATGTATGTAAGCATATGAAAAGGAAGAATTGCATGTGCAATGTTTTATTCACACATCTCTCAATGCTGCTAAAGAGCTGAAAACAAATTCGACGCAAACTGATTTATTAGAATAGTTTTTCAGACTAACACATACTTTTATTTTCAGGAGACTGGTCTGTGATGATGTCATTCACGAAACTTGCAGTTAATTCAAAGAAAAATGGTGGTACATATATTGTTATTAATTACTTGTGGCATATTTTTCAATGATGTCATTACTTATGGTCTTGTTTGGTCCAGGTCCGCCTGTGCCGCCACGCCCTCCGAAAACTTTAGCGATATCTTCAACAAGCAACCCACAGAAAGAGTTTTTTCTTGGACCAAGTATTAATGAACCGATAGACTCCAATGACAATACATTTGTAAGTTAAAATATTCCATTTATTTTGAAATCTAATTGGGATACACCTAAATAGTACATTGTTGCAGAGGATAGAAAGTACGCGATTTTTGGACGAGTCATATAGAGGGCCGAAACGTAGTTGAGGCCCTCTAGTATACGAGTCCATAAATTGCACTTTCTACCGAGGCAGACATAGTGCTTTTCACAACTACTGAGAGGAAATAAAATAAAAATTCATATTCAAAACTCAATAGTGTTAGTCAATTGTCGTCGGTTTTTCAAAGGTAGTATAGAAGCTGTATCACCGCCAATTTTACAATAGATAACTTTTTTTTAAATCTGGACCCCTGTTCTCGTAGCACTCGAGATTAATAAACTAACATTCGAGATGAAGATGTCAACTCCATATAAAATTGTATTTGTTTCGCCATATCTCCCATGTAATTTCATCTCTAGTGGTTGGAGATTAGGGGCCAAGTATGAATTACATTTAAAAAAAAGCAGTGACATTGTTTTTAGTCTGTGTATCTTTTAGCAAAAATACACCTAATATTTTACGACACAAAATGGTGTGTTCTGATTGGTCGATTTCAATTTTTCATTTTAAGGAGCTGACACAAAAATTTTTTGATTGATTTTCATTGGTTCTTAAAGTTGGATAACTATGTTCTCGACCAATCAGCAAACACGCCTAGAAAAACATTCTTAGTGTTTCCTTATAAGTGACGTTTTGTGACCCCAAACAAGACCATCTATGGCCATATTTCCGAGCAATGTTGTGGAAAAAGCTATTTTTTTATCCTAAGACTTTTATAAGAATTTATTTTGAAGAACTTTATGATCAAAAGTGTTCGTTTTAAAAACAATTTATTAAAAGATAAGTTTTTGAATGTATTAAGTATTATAGGATTTTTTATTATTTCTATTCTTAAGTTGGTTACAGCTAATCTAGTCATGCAAATAAGTAAATAAAAAAATGTAAGGGCTCTAGGCAACACAACTAAGAAATGCGGTGTAAATCAAAATTTTGGTACCTAATAAGCTGACTGCCACCCTCCAGTAGTGGAGAGCTATTTGAAGAAGAAGAAGAATAAGCAAAGACTCAGAAATAGTCTTGCGATTTTTTGTGTACATTGCGATTGAACGAAGTATCTATTATAACTTTAAGGTCATGATAGAGTCGATTTACTTCGCAGTACTTATAACCCTAGAGCTTGGATTGAGACTAGGTCAAGCTGTGTGAGATTGTTCCCAAATATTCATTTATTTATTTATTTCCCGAATGCCTAGATTAGCTGTTTATCATCAACACGCATTATAGTAGTTTATGCAACTGATGCCTAATTATGTACAGTTGCATACATTACTTTATCTACACACATATCATAAGTACTCTAAGATGGTTCAGAACCGGTAGAGAAATGACCTGCAATGCTACTAGTGCTACCTGTATTTGTTAAAGTCGTGGCTTCACATATTACACCCGGCGGAGTGTGCATTATGTGCATATTGTTTTCGGAGTCACTACTACTCATTTTCAACTAAAACAACACTTCACAATCCTACTTTCGTAACAACTTTTCGTAAAACCAACAAACATGACAAAAATAATGGCGGCAATTCGATCCACCGTCAAGACGAATATTTTTTTTAACTCATAGACAAACGAATGAACTCCCAATTCTCATGTCAATCGAGATCATAAATGTCGTGCAGTTTATATTAGAAAAACATACTGAATTGTCGTTTCGTATCGATTACGGTTTTAATATCTATGGATCTACTAGAATAGAGACCCTCTTCAGTTTTGACATCTGTTCCTAATTTAAAGTCATTATGATACAGAAATCGATACTGTTATGACATATAACAGTACAGATTTTACCTACTACCACAGACAAGGAAGTTCTCATAGTAACATTGGTTGTTATAATGCTGGTCATTTCCTATGGTTTCTGAACGCATTTTTGAGCACTAATGATATGTGCGTAGATAAAATTAATTGTAAGGGATTCGATGCAACAAATCATACGTTTCTACAATGAATGTTCGAGTAGAAGTGTATTATTAAAAAAGTTGAGATCGAAGCTCTGTCTAGATCACGTAACGCAACAGTAATGAAGTTTTTTTAAGAAACGGTACTCCTATCCATGGACCGGAACCGCTTATCATTTAAATGGTTTTCGATAGGGTATTTGATGGATTGGTTTTTCAAACCTTAACGATGCGTTAAGCATATAATCGACTTACCCTTATGACAAACTACCCTATACGATACAATTAATTCGACTACGCACTTACCAATCCCTTAAAACCCACGTTAGGCTTTGCCTATGAAGTGTTTATTGAACGACTTCAAGCTATTTTAATCGCTACGCGCAATCTATACAACATATTTTTGCACTACTTAGCAATTGATTCGCTATCCCACCAACACAACCTCAGCGAGGCTTGAAACCAACCAATCGTACGAGTCTGCGTAGCAGAGTCAACGGAGAGGGAGAATTGATAGGGTAACAAGAACGTAATGCTAAGTGCTTAATTCCGAAACCCTTACGAAATCTCAGTGGTAGTAGTTAACTAGTTCGAAGCAGTTTCCATATCTTTAGGGTAAGCATATCGATAGTGATACCCTAACGTTGGGAGAGCATATGATGTAGTTACCCAATCGATAGACTTAATCAAATAAAGGGCGTTTCCGGTCCCTGCTCCTATCCATCAAGAGCATTCGCGTGTATTGAGCATTTATCATATAGTTTTTCCCTCAGTGTAGACGTAGTTTAGATTGCAATGTGCCTAGCGCATGCATCTATAGAATGAATGATCAACAGCACTAACTTTAAAAATCCATCCATCCTAAAAAAACTAATAAAAATTGCTGAACATACATAGGCGTTTAATCAATAGATTTTTAGCTGGTCTATCAGCCCTAGGTGGGTTGACGTCGATTAATGGGACACCTGTATAGCGTATGTTATGGCAGCAGCAGGTGGAGCGGTCGGCGAGCCTCAGCGCGGCGCGGCGGCTGGCGCAGGCGTCGCCGCCGGCGCCGGCCCGCGCGCCCCCCGCGCCCCTGCCGCCGTTAACGTCCCTCGCGCCCGCGCCGCGTGCCGCCGACGACGAGGACGACCAGTATGACCACTCTCCCGGACACCCGGTAATATTCCTCCTTAAGAAATTGCTCTGCTTATTATTTATATTTGTGTAGCATCTTTTTCGTATAACAAAATCCATTTATACTAATATGTTATAAATGCGAAAGTACCTCTATTTGATTGTTGGGCCTTTACCGCTAAACTGCTGAACCGATTTTATAAAAATTATTAACGAGATAGGTTGAACCCTGGGGACATAGGGTACCTTTAATTGCCGAAAACTTGACAGTTGCCGAAGGATAGCGATACACGACTTCTAAGGTCGCCGTCAATAGAACTTGCTAACTATGTAAACAAAACCAAACGAACCAATTCACCATGATTACTCGATAATCACGTACTTTTCAAGATTAAGTGAGGTCTTTGCAACGATTTAAACACTAAATCATTATTTTCATATTAAGTTCAAGATGAAATAACTATTTATTATGCGTTATTTTTAATAAAAACACGCTTGGTGAATATTTGAGGTTATGTGTCAAACAGTACTAATTTGTTTACATAGTTCGCAAGTTCTATTGACGGCGACCTTACGCGGACGGGGTCGCAAGCAACAGCTAGTAGGTTTATATTTATAACTCAAGCAAATAAGGACATTAACCATCGTGATGTTATATTACTTAAACGTATGTAAATGTAAAATTGTTTTAATTTCATAATAATAATAAAATGGAACATTGAACATGGAACATGGCGTCTAAGTACGACGACTGTTTTTTCATGTAGCGACGGCAGTATTGTGTAAGCAAACGCTCCACCATGAAACCATGATTAATCTCATCGTTATAAATCTACTCTCTACGACACCAACCAAGACTATTCTTACGCGAGTTTAACACCCGTATCTACAAACGTCACTATGAGGTCTCACAGTGCTCACGAACGCACAGGATCGTTCAAATCGTCTCATAAACAAAAGGTCGGTCATAAAGGACCTGTATTGAACGCAGTGCGTTTACTCAGTGAAGGATCCCGTAAGTATTGTTTGTGAATACGGGGGTAACAGTCGTAGTGACGAACCACTCGCTGTGGGTAGGTAATACGAGATATAAGAACTGATAATATAACACTTACAATATATACGCTTACTTTGTATAAACATGTTTAGTGTGACGTTCACTGGATATAATGAACGAAAGATATAATATCAAAATATCTATTTCCATAAAGTATAACGTTATTAATATATAATACCAATCAATATAACTGTTAAAACGTATAATTTTCATGACGCCTAAGATTTAAAACATATATAAATCAACGAATCTAACATCAAAAAACATAATGCACGTATAATATAAACGCCTGGAACGATTTTAATAGCCTTTAATGGCCTTCTTAATTAACAATCAACCGTACCTTACGTTCTTTACTGGCAGCAGTATTCTGGACTTTCTGGTCAGAAAAAAAAGTAAAGGCCAAGGAGGGAGCAGAGCTCCGACGAGACCGAGTCGGTTCTACCCTGATCCGTCTTGCTCGTGGCGTTTTCTGATTAGTTAAAACAAAATACAAGCAAGACCTTTCTGGTACAGTCGAGTTCATAAATATGTGTACACTTTAGTACCTTATCACTTTAATCGCTGTGACAACTGGGTATTTGCCTGATATTAAATTTCATATATTAATTTGGATAATATATCAACATACCATATATTGGTAATCCTTTCAGTATAGCATACGACAATGTGAGTGTTACAGAAAAAAACATTATATAAAATGAATATTATGTTAATTGACAGTTATTCCTTATAAAAATATTGATTTTGTTATTACTTATAGCTAACGTTTATTATATGCTGTAAACGTTATTAACATGAAAATATTGATTTTGTTGTTATATCTCGTGAGACGCACCCGCTCGGTGTGTATGTGCTATGAATGTGTACGCGTGCAGAACGCTTTACCAGTTTACTTATAATCCTTCAACCTTACGACGTAGCCTACGTTGTTATGAGCGACTACTCTTTGCACTCCTAGTCGATAGTTATGGGGGTTTGCGCGGTGAGTGAATGCAGTCGTATGTGTGCAGTCGATGCAATATTGCAACGTGTCGTCGCTGCCGCCGGCGGTGGACCGCGCGCTAAAGCCACGCCACCCCGGGATCGCCGCCGGCCACGTCAATACCCCCAACGGACAGGTAAGGGACTCGCTGTCACATTTGTTACAATAGTAAGAGTAGTTACACACTAGCATGACCGTTTCGAGGAGAAAAGGTGCCGACGGTATCGATTAGTCTAGTGTAGAGATATACAAGCAAATATAAGTTCGAACATTATGCTTTAAATTCAGCGTAATTGCCGGCAATTGAACGAATAACCTAGACCGCAAGGTCTGCAAGCATCATTAAACTAGTAAAACATTATTATTCTTACCCCATTAAAAAAATCAATAAGGTATATCGACGGTGAAAAGAAAGAATCACTGAAGCGACATATTGCAAATTGTTCAGAACAACGATTTAAAGATTTTATTTTAAGAAATAAAATCTTAACTTTTTCTGTGTTGAATTAAAAACGGGTGTGTAATAGTTGGAGATCCGAATAGGAGACGACCTTCACCCAGCTGTTTATTCGATAAAAAGTATTTTATATCTAATTTAATATGGCAAGTAATTGCGTGTTTGCGTACATACATGATATTCCCAAAGATATATTGAGACGCGACTGTAAGAATATTTATTTCTTTAAATTTATCCCTAAGCGAACCACGAGACCCCAATTGATAAATAGCACGTACAGCCCGCTTCTGTAGTACAAAGATCATTTGGATGTCAGTCGCTTTTCCCCACAGCAAAATTCCGTAGCTCATAACACCATGGAAGTAACTACAGTACACAAGTCTCGCCGTCTCGACGTCAGTAAGTTGTAGAATTCGCTTTATTGCAGTTTCGAGTCCAGAGTGATACCTAAAAATACTGTTCTATCTTCTAGAAAATTTAATGCACTTGGTTTTTTTGGCATTTAAGTGTCGATAGAAATTACGTCCACATACTCCACATCCTTACGCTCAGAAATCCATACGAACCTTAAATATTTATTTAAAAATAGAAATAATGCCTTAAAACGAAATTTACCGGTGGTATGTTATGCCCATTGACTTAAAAATAACGTTTGGACTTCTATTTTTGCACACTTTTACGCTACAAACAGTCATTTTACCATTTAAACGGAGCTCGTATATCAACAGCGATCAGCGGGTGACTAAGGTAGGTAATGCTTGACGCGTCTTGTGCCGATATGTCCATTTTGCCCATACCGTGGCGTCACGAAACACGCCCCCATAACATATCTCCCTTGTTTCTGTGATCTGTGGTTACCATATACCTATTGTTAAATTTTGACGACTAAACAAAAAGATCGTAGCCACTTTTATTACTAGATTTCTTTCTGATGAAAACGAAGCTTCCATAAGTTGAGAGTTGTAAGCTTTTGTATGGACGCGTCAGTGCTTAGATTTTAAATCCCTATAAAATATAAGGGTCGTTTTTTGAAACAGGTTTATTGTACATTAAGGTAGACCTTAGTTAATGATAATAATGGTCGATAAGTAATAGTTGTAGGCAATTACATGGAATAAACGCAAATATTTTCCATGTATATCTCGCTTTTTCAGATAACATTAGCACCCATAGAAAAGCCAACTAAGAAAAATACAATCTTATTCCAAAAAATACTAAAAATAAAAATAGATGATCATTATTTACTACAACGCTTTGTTATCGTATTGACAGCGTTATGATTATGATAGATCTAATCAAAATAACAGTAAATGGCGACCGGGTATAAAATACGATGACAATAAGGATAAATGCGCATAGTCTATTTTTACTTTTCTCTTTTGTCCGGGATCGGGAGGCTGTTGTGAGGCCGCCTTAGTTCAAGCTGGATCAATGATGTTACAGGTCATATTGCAGTTCCACAAGGACGGCATGAGGGCGGACGCACTGCAGTACTTGGACCTGGACCTTCAGACATCAAAGCCGGAGCCGGCTAGGGTAAGTTGAACTTATTACTTATTACCAAACCTTTAATCATATTGCACAGTTTATATTTACAACATTTATTTTTCTTTTAAGCCTCATGAAATACTTCGAAAAAAAATGGAGGTAACTCATGGCAAGTCTCTCTCTGAGGTGGATGCGGACTGCGCCTACAAGACGGTCGACTTCCTCAAGACGGAGGCTTTTAACATCACGCGGCAGGACGCCGAAGCTTCAAGAAGCAACCAACACTGAACTGAAACAAGTATTATGTTTTGCAATGGACATTTAAAGCAATCCTGAAATGTATTTAAATTTTACAGTAGATTATGTATGTTAATGTCGTGTCCATGGTTCGTAAACGAAATGCGAATTATTCAGTAGGTCGCAATGTCGGGCTCCCTGCAAACGAGCATGAGTCTGACATTCAGAGTGTAATGAATATAAATGATCGATGAGAAAGCAAACTTGAAACTATATTTTCACTTTTTTCTGATTCGTAGGCGTCTGCGTGTTTATGACACTTGCTTTTACCAGTGTATCAAATGATTGTTGGACCTCTAACTAGAAATGTGTTATTGTAGGGTGGTACTGATAAGCTAGAGCGAGCTGTTTGCATTATTGTGAATCTGCGAAATTATTTTAAACAGCTATAAACCCTTTGGGTCTTCAATGATAATCGTCATGTTAGATCATCAGGGATCGGATATTCGGATAGATATTTACCTTAACTTTCGCGGCGGCGTTGTTGTTCAGTTGTATGGAGGCGGACTCAATCATATAATTCGTTAATAAAATTCCCGGGATTTCTAAATAAATATTATTATATAAATTCAAAATTAGGTATTTATATACTATTTAAGTTATTTTCCATGTATAGATTTACATAATGTTATTTAATTTACCTGTGAACTAACTGACCTTACGAATTTATAGGAGCAAAATTGATCGTTTTATCCTACATGTAAAATAATTATGATTAACGTTATGTAGAATCCCGGAATCCCGGAACTTATATTATTAAAGTAGTATTTTTAAGAAGCCGATGCCGTTTTCGTCTATCTTTTTCCGGGATTTTGCCAACTTTAGGTAAATATCTATCCGAATTTCCGATCCCTGTAGATCATACTTTATATCTTAACTGCTGGTATTTTGCGTTTCACCTCCGTTATTATAAATGCAACTTCTCTCAATGGGTGTATTTATATAAATATTTATAGGATCCCAATCCCAAATCAACATAGTAATTATGATAGATTATAAAATGCAATAACATAAACACTTAGCTAGATCCCGTTGTTAGTGTTATACATGTCACATTGTCTGATCGAGAAAGAAATAATATGAGAAACGAAAAAATCCTTTTTTTTTTTCAGTTAGACCTCGTGTTGTTTGTCTTACGTTCAGGTTTGCGCAACAGTACTCCCATTTCTACCGAACCTTGTTGTGTTTTCACAACCTTATCCTCCATCTTGTTGATAATGACGCGATTGAAATACGAGGTTCAAACTGAAAGTTTCAGGAACAGAAAAAGACATGCAGTTAAATTAAATAATAGTAAATTACTGCAGAGACAGGGAAAATGGCTGTTGCGGGACGAGTAGAGTTAGCGTGGCCGAGACGCAGCTGCGCAGTCGAGGTCGCACTATACGAGTCCAGCAACAGCCCGTGGGCTCGAGGAACCCGACAGATTTTAACAGCGCGTTCCTGATCTTATTTCGTGTCAAAAATGTCGTATCAAGTTGGTTCCAATCGGACTAGTTTTTGAGATAAATCTATTTTTTAAACTTGTTACGAAAACTCCGGTGCAACAAGCCTTTATAATTACGACGTTGCCGCAATGACTCCTATTAAGCTGGGTCCACATTTGTATCATTTCGTCGTATCGTATCTCCGTCGCGTTGCACCGACGCGTATCAAGATCGCTAGTGTGGACGCACAAACAGCGCGATCATGCGGCGCGCCGTATCGTTGTACAAGCGTTTATTATATACCCCGCACACTCGCGATCGGATACGCGTATCAAGATCGGTAAGTATGGACGTGTTTTGATACTGTATCACGATACGAAGTTATGATTTGATACGCGATACGCCATGATCGCTCTCGAAGCGATTTTTCCCCGATCATCAAAGGGGATACGGATAGCGTCCACACTTAATGATACGGCGTTATGTTACGATACGCTGCTACGCTACGGTTAGTATGGACGCATTTTTTCACATGACGATGGTAGTGATACTGTGTGCCCAAAGTGAGAGTCCATACTTAGGATACGCGAGCTCGATACGATACGCGTGATCGTGATCGGCAAAATGATACAAATGTGGACCCAGCTTTACGTATTGGCCGACTCTTAATCAAATCCAAAAACGATTGCAGGCGAAACTTACCCAAAGGTACTTCAAAAACTTATTAAACTAATGCCCGGGATACACGAGGCTAGTTTTTCAACCCAGGATAGCTAGTAGTAGCTGAGTAATTCTGTGTACCTACCTATTCAATGTATGGGAAAGTCAAACATAAAGTTTTAAAACTTGTGTTACATGATAGATTTGGGTGTGGTGTTTAAAGTTCACTACTCTCCCCCCCCCCCCCTCCCCCCTCCCCTGGTCGCTTCACCCCCCCCCCCAACCGTGAAATGTGTCCCCGTTAACGGTTTTTTAACATTCTTGGGACAACTATAATAGATACGAAAAAAGTGTCAAGGACAAAAATGTTCCTTATTAAATTCTAAAAAGAAAAGGTTATATGTATTTTTTTGATAGGCTCGACGGTTTTCAAGCTGTAGCTTCAGGTACCGGCCACTAATATATCGCCTTTGTGCTTACATCTCGTACGCTCCATACAAATATGACTTAACCAAAACTGTCAACCAATCAAGAACGAATTGACCAATTGTATTGCTTTTATCGTTGTTCGTTAGCTGATTAAATAAGGTTCAAAATTGTATACAGGGTGTTAGGCAGATGGTTGGACAAACTTCAGTGACTAACTCTGTAGGTCATACTCATCAACTTTTATAATGGGACCACCATCGAAATCGCGAAAAAATAAACAGCTGTTCCATACATTTCGGCTGTTTAGCTCTCAAAGTTTGTATGGAACAGCTGGTTTTTTTTGCGATTTGGATGTTGGTCCCATAATAAAAGTTGATGAGTATGACCTACAGAGATAGTCCCTGAAGTTTGTCCAACCTTCTGCCTAACACCCTGTATGATAAATATTGATACATGTAGTAGTTTACAAGGAGGAAGCAATTAAACAACCATCGCCGACGTGTTCATACAAATTAGTATGAACGATAAGGGCCTACGCTAGCTGACGCGGACACCCGCCGCGTGCGCACGCTCGCGGGTCCCGCTCCGGACACCCGCCGCGGGCCAGCGAGTCCGCGACGGGCGCACGCCTAACTTAGCGCTACCAGTATAATAACAAGTCCGCGAGCGTGTGCCCGCCGCGTGCGCACGGAGCGGACGCCCGTCGCCCGCCGCGCGGATTAAAGTCCGTCGCACGCGCCCGCGCCAATTAGCGGTGTTCATACCATTTCTTATTAGACGGGCGTCCGTTACGGATAATCCGCGTCAGCTAGCGTAGGCCCTAACTCCTTGCCAGTCTAAAAGATCATAGTACGATGATGCATTAAAGTTCAATTTTGGTAGCTGAAACAGTCGCAACTTTCCTGATGAGGCCCTTCTGGCTTTCAGGATTCGACGGGCAGCTACTTAGTTCACGAATGTGCGGTTGGGGGTCAGTTAACATGGCAAGTTATACATTTTCCGGGTTTATATCTTTTCGCTTCATCTAATTTTGCAAAAACAGGTTTTATAGTTTTTTAAATCCAAGGCTTGCTTAAACCCATTGACCCAAGTTTTGGAATCAAGGATGTCAAATAAATCATTGATTAACTTCAAAAAATCCGCGTTCGCACCGACATTTTCAAACATGGGCAGCGTCATTATATTATTACAAACGATCAATGTATCAGCTATAGGTACTTATACTGAAGAGTTGGGCTGCTAAATAGGCGAACATTCATTATTTTTGTTTTAAAGAAAATATGATTCGCCTTTAATTTATTTGCCATATAAAAAAGTTCCTGTTCCTGTAATTCATGCAATTTCTGAATATATTATCACTGAATTTTATTTCCAGAGATAGGTTGGTCAAAGAAGCTAAAATGCTCGAATGCATTACGAACTAGTTTGAGCATATGGCAGGGATCTAAAAAGAAAAAGCATTGCTGTCCTGTTCGTGGGGTCTAAAATTGTGGTTTGTAAATTATTTACATCTAAACAGCAGCCCAGCTCTTCACCCATGGCAAGATTCGCTTTAGTGCCATCACAATAAGTCAATGCTTTGATTTCTACCCTAGTTTCATGAACCAAGTGAAAAGCTTGAGTCACAAGTCGTGCTTTTAGTTCAGCTTTTACACCCTTTACTAAAAAGTACGCAATGGGTAATTTCCACGTAGTATTTATTCCTACTAGTAAAAATACTAAAGCATCAGTTGCTTCTTCTGAATTATCAGATGTATAATCAAATCCATAATCCGCGTATCCGTAATGTCTTTGGGTGCTTCCTATATTTTCTGGTAGTTGTTTTATTTTCATTTCATCCATTACCAAAGTACAATAAATTTTCTTTTCCGGGTTACTTTCAGCTCTTAATTTTAACGCAATTAACGCTTCCTTTGTAAACCCTGGTTTCCTGTCGATGGAACTGTACCATTTTGTTAAAGTCCTTTGTGCAGGCAAACACGTTCCAAAAGTCTTTCGTACATATCTATAAGCTTTCGGAGAGTAAAAATGAAGAGTTAAAGCAAAACATATAAGTTCAGGAGAATATTTGGTTGTAGGGATTTTACCAGTTTTGCTTTTAAGTAGCTGCCTATTAAGAAGCTTTTTTTCCTCTACACCAATTTTGTCTAGAACTAAACGATCTTCTTTATTTATCAAAAAAAAATCTGTCAGGTCATTTAATATTTCATGCAAACTTGTTACTTTTTTCTTCAAGTATCTTTTTTGTGATTGAAGTCTTTTTATTTGTTTATTTTTCATGTGTAGCTTTTTTAAATTTTTTTCCGTGATGAATCTCCTAACTGTGTGTTGTTAGTTGATTTAGGTAAGTTATATACATTATTTTCCGACTGCGACGTATGAGGCTGATCTATGGAAGTTTTGCATTCCTTATTTTGAGGTGGTTGAAGGTCTTCAGATGTTTCAACCTTTCTTCTTTTAGACCCTTCAAGTTCGGACTCTTCACAAGGCTAAACCTGAAAACATAGATCAATGTTTACCTATCCTCCCTCCTACAAATCACCGTATTTCTCGATGACCGGCTGTGTTTTAAAAAACCGGTCAAGAGCGAGTCGGACTCGCGCACCGAGAGTTTCGTTCCGCCGCACATGTAAGTATTATTATTATTTGGTAAAGACAATCAACAAACAATAGAATACTGAAAACTGTGAAAACGTGCTGGTAAAAAGAGGTTCAACGCTAAGTACGTTTTCTTGTAGCTGTATTGGTCCTGGTAGTGCCTTATCTGAATTTTATACTGTATGAAGTTGGATGGCTAGTTTAACGTGGACAGAGTCACGGGTAAAAACTAGATAATAATAAAATTCACCTTTAATAATTTCAAACTTGGCACAGCCAACTGTTTTAATCTCCTCTTGTTATTAAGATTGTACTATAAAACAGGAAGTTTCAAAATGCTGTGAGCAAATCGTGCTAGTTCGTTTAGGAGTCCAAGAAACATGATTTTCACAAGCCCGGATCCAAATATCCCGAAACATTGCATCTTTTGGAAATCTGAAAAAAAAATTGCCAGATTAGTCCAGCCGGGTTAGACAAAAAAGGGTTTTACCGTGCATTCATTAGAGACCGCAATTTTATTGTTCTAACCTTTAGGAGGGGTCAATAGTAGTGTAAATTCAGAATCGCGACTAAATTCCGTTCTTACGTCAGCCGCCATCTAGAATTTTAAGGGAGAACAGATTTAGCTCCATATCTCGGCAATTTTTTAACTTTACAACAAAAATGGTAAGTTGTTGCTAATATAATTTCCTACAACTTTTTCCTGGCAAATTTCATCTTACGATCGATATTTTTCAAGTTAAGAGGTAAAATAGTGACAGTCTTCTCCCCCTTAACTTGAAAAATATCGATCGCACAATGACATTTGCAAGAAAGAAGTTGTAGGAAATCGCATTTGCAACAACTTACTTAAGTCCCTATTATTTTTGTTGTAAAGTTGGAAATGGCCGAGATACGGAGCAAAACAGTTCTCCCTTAAAATTCTAGATGGCGGCTGACGCAGGAACGGAATTTAGTCGCGATTCTGAATTTACTCTACTATTGACCCCCCCTAAAGGTTAGAACAATAAAATTGCGGTCCCTAATTAATGCAAGGTTAAATGACTACCCGTCTGGACTAGAAACACTCATTAAGGGCCGAACCCTATATTCAAACCGCGGATAGATAGGCTTACTTCGGATTAAAATTTGACACATTTTGTATGGGCAAGTGTCAAATTTAAACCCGAAGTAAGCCTTATCAGTCCGCGGTTTGAATATAGGGTTCGGCCATAAGTCGATATCGATATCTGTTTTTGTGCTATCGCAGCACTAAAATTTGTGCAGTGTGGCCAGTGTATTAAAATTAGAATTGCCTATTATTTTCGCATTAAGTGACGACCGCAAATATCTTATAAACTATACTTACCGACCTTTTGTACACTAAATCTTAAATTTCAAAAATATGATAAATAACGAACACTAACGAACGTGAATTAGAAGTTTCAATTATCTAAACGTTACAAAACTTCAACAACAAACTCAACCTTACACTTAAAAAATTACCCTAAATTAGATCTTTTACGATTTCCTGGCAACACTTTTTGATCAACAATATTTTTTTGTTCTTTGCAAATTTCGTGCATTATTTCATAATATTTAGAGAAAATAATACTTACAGATGTAAAGTAACATTATCCTTTTGTAAACTAGAAGTTTCTGACCTCTTCTTACACGACAATACACTGCAATTCGACATTTTTATCTCACGTCATTCCGAGTGTACTGTCGGTCATTTGCTAGTGTACCTCGACCAACTTAACTGGATTTCGAGTTGGCGCCATTTTGGACGCTTGTACGTTGGAAAGTTTTGTTGTCCTATTAATTTGTAAACCTATGTAATTAGTGTTTTAGTTAGTTATTATTGTGCTGATTAACAACGCAAATGTAGTTGGCGTTTAATTTTATGGTTTTTCTCTAAGGGTTTTTCCCACCCAAAAAGTTCAGTTTTGGGTTATTATCCGTTTTTTCGCTTGGGCGGTATTTGAATATTTTTAGTTGGTAGTGTAGTGTTGTAGTATTTAATTATTGTAAGGTGAGTGTTTTGTGTGTATTTGTCCTGTGATGTCGGAGATGGGAGATACTGAGCCGCCCGATAGGGGCGGAGGAAAATACAGTTTTAAACCTGGAGAAAAACGGCCTAGTGGAGATCTATGTGAGGAAATTGAGTTTCATGGTAAGAAGTCAAGTCCGCCAAATGCTTCAATACAGCACACTTATGTCCGTCCCGGGTATGGAAACGGATCTGATATTAAATATTCGCAATCTGACGTGGGCCCTTTTGTTGTCCATGTGACTCGAACTGATACTGACCAACCAAATTATCCAAGCCGTATGCGTGCACTTAAAATGGCCCAAATAATCTACAATGGTAAAGTAGGAGGCATTAAAGAAATCAAATGTATTGGTAAAAACAAAATGAGCGTCTACTTTCTCTCTGCTCTAGATGCCAACTCCTTCCTGGATAACTCGCTACTTTCATCTCATAACCTCTCAGCGGTTATCCCCAGGTTTCAAGTTTCTCGCATGGGCGTTGTGAGACAGATTCCTCTGGATTGGACGTTGGAAGAGTTCATAGACAACATTGAATGTCCTTCAGGTTCAGGCCCTGTCATTAAAGCTAGGAGATTGAACTCTAAAAAACAGATTGATGGTAAAAAAGTCTGGGAACCAACTGGTACAGTTGTTTTAACATTTTTGGGACAGAGGCTACCGGAAAAAGTGTACTGTTTTTGTCTGTCAATTCCTGTGGATACATATAGACTGCCAATAATTCAGTACCATAAGTGCTGTAGATTTGGCCATATTAAGGATCAATGCCGGTCTAACCCTCGTTGTGCCAGATGTGCACAAAATCATGAAGCCGCTGACTGTAAAATCCCCGACTCCGAAGTCTCCTGTTTATTCAGCTCCGGCCCACATTCCTCAACTGATCCTAAGTTTCCTGAATTTTCTCGTCAGAGATGTCGGAGGAAAACACTGGGTATATTCAGGCTGCAAGAAGGTTTCGTCCAGTCCGTGTTTCGTACTCTGATAAAGTCAGTTCTAATCCTGTAGTGCAACACAGCCAAGTAGGCAGTCCTATTTCATCATCACCCCCGTCCCCATCTCAGTCTCAACTTCCTTCACAGAGTCAGTGTTATCGCAAAACCATTTTTGTACAACGGCGACCCAGGCCAGAACCGGGGAAGTCCTATGATATGGAGGCTCATAGAGATATCACCTCTACCCCGAGGTCTACTGTGCCTAATGGCTGTGCTCTAGGAGAGTCCACATCTGTCACTCCTAATGATAACTTGGGGGATCTTATCTCCCAAATGCTTGTAAACTTACTATCTAAATTTGCAGACATTATACCGTACACTGTTCTTGAATCCCTGCAGGGTCATATTAGTTCGGCTATTAATAAAATTATTCAAGATGGTCAATTACAACGTAATACAATGGAATACTAGAAACATCAAAAATAAAAAACAAGAAATTATTCAATTAATAAATGATTATAGTCCGGTCATTCTTGCCATCTCTGAGACCTGGTTGAGGCCCGGCTCCCTTTTTAGGGTGTCGGGTTACTCTTGCCTCCGGGATGACAGGGATGATCGTTGGGCTGGTTGTGCCATTTTAGTAAAGAGGAATGTAACTTTTTCCCATCTACCTATCCCCTCCCACTCTCCTGATTTTAATGTTGTCGCAGTCCGCTGCCTTAACATCTATTTTTAGTTTTGCCCGTTTTGCCCTATAAAGGGTTAATTATGTGATATGATAATGGAGTGCCACTTGTGAAATCGAAAGCCTCTTTGAATTGAACAAGTAGTAATTTGTATCAAGAATATTGAATTATGTCAATGTTTTGTTTTCCATGTCATGTTATGAACGTCAATCTGTTTACATCTCAATATATTTTATTATTTACTAGCACGCGTTTAATCATTTTATGTGATTTCTAACAATGGTTATGGACCCAGTAAACTAAAATTAGTTGAGTGTAAAGTTCAAGACGAAAAGTAAAGTGATTTATTAGTGTAGGTAGATTCTGTGTAAGTAATAAGTGCTGTACGTAGAAAAAGGCGTAGAAAGCGCAAAAAGGAATGAATATTTAACTAAAGAAAATTACGTGATTTGGCAACTGCAGGTGGACGCATTGCTGGTAAAAAATGATGCTTGGGGTTTCGTAAGTAGGAAGAAGATCAAGCCAACAGCCAGCTAAAGCTTTGGTTTGGGAGGCTGCAGATTCTAAAGCGAAAGCTGATCTTATCCTGTCTATAAGTCCAAGCGAACTAAATAAGGCATGTTAGAGGTTGTCTGACTTCGAGGGATGTATGGCTTAAGTTAAATTCTATTCATGCATCGAAGGGGTCTGCTAGGAAAGCCACGTTGCTTAAACAATTGACGTTACAAAAATTGAGTGAATCTGATGATGTCGGAGGGCATCTAACGAAATTCTTTGAAGCTATTGACAAACTGAATGAGATGGAAGTGGAAATTCACAAGGATTTGCTTTCAATCATATTGTTGTACAGTCTTCCAGCGAATTTTTAGTTATTTGTTATACAAGGGGGGAAACTTGTATTTCACCAGCGAGTGTTCACACGAGTTAGCGAAAGGGTTTTATGATTGTCCACGAGCGAAGCGAGTGGTTCAAAAATAGAATCCTGAGCGTAGCGAGTGTTTCAACACACGAGACGTAAAATAACTTTTCACCCGTGTAAGTATAACACAAAACTTTTCACCTCACTACAGCGAGGAAAATAAGAAAAAGGGTTTGTACTAATAATTATTATTTATTTACCTATTTGTCAATATTAGTATTGGTATATCAAAAATAATGCAAAATAGATTTTGTCAAATATCACTTAAGCTGCCTTCAAATGTCAAAACTCTTTCTTCACATGTGGATAAAATGCGATTTCCTCAATAGATATCAAACAAAAAGGGCTTTCCGAGCTAGTGAGATGAAAAATAATTTTCGTTGTGCGATCGAATCAAAAGATCAATTAATTGAATCCATATATGTACTCAAAGTAAAGATCTTGGAGGAGTACAATTCCAGACACCAGTCTAAATCGGAGGTCCTGCTGGTAAAAGGAAAACCTTATTTGAAAATGATCGTTAGCACGGATAATAAGTCGCAGTTCAAATTCAAATGTTTCAAATGCCATCAGTTTGGTCACAAAGCATCTGAATGTACCCAGGCTAAGAAAAAATTACAAGAAACTGTAATGTGCGTACATGAAAATAATGATGTAGAGAGTTTTGATAGCAATTTTATTACATTTAATTGTTTTTCAGATTAATGTTATTGCTGTTTGCAAAGAGAATGCCGATTGGATCAATGACAGCAGATGTGCATCTCATTTGTGTAATGATGCTCGTGAATGTGTTGACACTTTGTTGCCTGCGAACGGAAAATTGAATTTAGCGACTAATTCGGGGACAAATTTACTGTAATCGCTGCATGTCAATAACATGCAGCGATGATTCTCAAACTGTAATTAATTGGCCGGATTTTATTTTATTTGTTCCTAATTTGCGTAGTAACCTGATTCCAGTAGCTAAGATTAGTGATAAAGGCTATGAAGTTACTTTTAAAAGTAATTTAGCCTTAATCACTGACACTTACGGTAAAACCAAGTTAACCGCAGAACGCAGGGATAGGATGACGGATGCGTGTCTGTGCGTGTTTTGTTTCCCATGTCATAGTCATCATCTTTATGAACGTCAATCTGTTTACATATCAATACAAAAAAAAAACATTTTGTTAGTTTGTTATACCAGTTTAATGAGTTTCTTCACTCTACCTCCGCAATCGGTCTGCTCTTCTTTGATATATGTTCAGAAGATCGAAGAGAGTCTTGTGGAAATGCATATTTATGAGGTTGTCAATCAAACAGTCGTTAACCTTGTTACAAAAAGTATTGATATCAAAGTTTGCCCCAGCTGTCTGTTTTCGCCACGTGACAACAATGAGAATAGTTTCCTCATGCAGGCAAAATATCCTTCAGCCCTCGAATTGCCTATTACTGCAAACATTATCCCTTCTATCATACTATCTATGAACCATTACTCAGTACTCACCCCGTGCTATTAAAGCAGTACTAGGTATATTCTCTCATGTTTTCATTACTTGCAAGTGTTTGGTTCTCAAAAGACAAGCTGCCCATCATATTAATAGGTGTAAACAGAGAAGTCGTTATGAAGGAATTATAAGTAGGGTTTTCTTTCATGATTGCGTTTAGTCGAATCACTAGTGAGAAAGAGTTCATTTTTATCACCAAACAATTGTTTATAAACTTCAGGAAATTGGCAGTAATTTCCGTGTTTTTAACAGACTCCATTGTGACTATCATTATTCTGTCAGTATGCTCCTGGCATGGTATGGTGCGCGGATAACGACTCCGGACAACAGCCTCAACTTGTTAGGTTCATCCCCAGTGGCCCTGTCCTCTGCAGATAATGTTGCCAAGATAGGGAAAACGGCCACGGTTTTAAACATTTCTGTGCCATATGATGTAGATGAACTATTTGAACCTCCTAATCTAGAAGCTGTAGTAGTAACCACCACCCACCGCTGGCTTCTCAGGCATACTAACTTCCCTTGAACAATATCCATAACTGTCCATAAGACCATCCATCCCGCGTAGCAGTGCAGTCATTCTGTACCTCCATTGCACCCAGTTGGTTCCATCCAACTTAGAGATTTGGATTTTACTTAACTCCATGGTTTTTAGTTTTTTCTTCGTACGTCTGTTCCCATAACCTTTTAAAGCGTAAGTTTTACTAGAACCTAACAGAGGCAGTGTAGAAGAAAGCTATTCAATAAAGCACGAAATTACATTTAAAAAAAAAGATATATTATAAGGACAAAACAGAAAAGTCAATACATGTGACATATCACATGTATTGGCTTCTTCTTTTTCACATCGTAAACAACAAAGAGGTTGACTCACAAAATGTTTCATCAAAATTCGACAAACCTTTAATTTATAACAGGCACTTCAAATTAAAGAGCTCGATGATCTGACGGCACCAAAACAAAAAAAAATGTTTTAGTAGGTAGTAGGTACTGCAACTTGCTTTATTTTAATTAGGTACGATCATGCCTCATCATAAATTGATCATCATAAAAAATGTGAGTTTTGTGGATGTTCTATGTAGATACTTGTATCCGTATATAATATCGTTATTTAGTGCCTGCTAAATATTATACTTTTAAGAATAAATTTTACTAAAACATTATTTATTGCTGTATAAATAAAGTATACTTACACCTTAACTTAATTAAAGTACGTATCACTTCTGCATTATTATTATTATTTATTTATTTAATGGCGTCTACATAATAACGTAATTTTGCCAATGTCAAGTATATATAAGCAACGTTGTACGGTGAATCCTGTCTTGTCGTCGAAGTCTTCCAGTCATAGTCGATGACCCTTGAAGATGGCGAGCATCCACTTCAATGGCTTGGTGTGATCTTGACCACTTACTCATTTGGAACCATCTTTTCACTGTTATTTTATTTAATGCAAGTTCTTCATCAATGTTACAAGTTGTCCCACAAAACTGCTCTGGATTTGCAAACCAATTTCAACGATAAAATAATTTACGAAAAATTAAATTATTGGACAGATGTTTTCAGAATGACAGCCAGCCATAGACCCCACTTCTGCATTAAACCGTCCAAGTTCAAAAAATGACAATGTGTCTTTTTCTAGCGTGTTTGAGTAGCCATAACGAGAAAAACTATAGACCAATCAAATCTCTTGTCATAGCAGTGTAACTAACATGGACTTGTATCTACACTGGACTGATTACTGCGATAAAAAAGTGTGACCGACAAGGAAACCATACTAGAGAATTGTATCTCGTTTTAATTAGGGTGACCAAGTACATCTGCGGATACTTACCAGGATTTTTTTTATAGTAATGTGTCAATTTACATAAGTAAGAAATAATCTAAATTGTTGAATAAAATAAGAATATTTATTTAAGAAATATTTATTCATTGCAAATTATTATATATGTATCATATATTGTTAAACAATATATATTTTTGTGTAGTTTTTGCCTCAGTCCTACTTAATTTCCCAAATCTCTCAAAAATTTAGTTTTTCCGTGATGAGCCATGCGTAAATTAAAAAAACACGAGGCAATAGCCTTTATAACTTGGATTTCGTGATGATCTGTGAGTATAGATGCTTTAGGGTGATTAGCCATTTTAAATTTGTGCAAATTAGATGTGACATGTTGCATCGTTAAAACCGTAAGTTTACTTCAAGTGACGTCCTTCATGGATTGTGTATTTACTGACAAAGTAAATAACTTTTCTGCCACAACTACAACTTGAAAAGGAAATTGTGAGACATATTTCAAGCCTCCTCGATCAACTCATTAATACCACTTAAATTAGTAATTACTTATATTAATAAAACACGTAGCACTCGCGTCCTCGAACAGAAATCATTTGAGTTATGGGCCTACCAATATACCTACTGAGAAAGTATTATTTACGTATAATATATATAAGTTCATGCATTCGAGTATACATTTTTCAAATTAATACTACCAGTACACAAAACTTTCAAATATCGAGAATTTGTATAGTGTTTAAGTACCAAATATAAATGCTCTGCCAACTCATCTATGAAATTGCATTCGTATACATACTCACACCGGGCCAAATCATAGCCACCCTAATAAGTTAGGCATCTCTTGCATCTGCTACATACTTAAATAGCTAGGGATATTTTTTTGTCGAGGTTCCGTTTTACTCTACCACCGACCCCGTCACCTACGCTTTTCCCGCTATGCGCTTCATACATAAAAGGAGCCAGTTAAGTACTTGAACCCGTAAGTGTTTGTGAAGTGAGTCACTAAATAAAAATAGTTCTTCTGGCTGTACTGTGAAGATGGGCCGTCAGTGTAAAAATTATTATCTCCACATTTGTTGTTCTTTTCTTACTAATTTCTATTACAGAAGACAGGTGTACCCAGATCGCCGGTGGCTGATGGTTATTCTCGTTTGACATCGTGCAAAAAGCTGCGCTTCACCTTTCCAATAAACTATACTTGTGTGCAAAAGATATTTGGCGTTTGGATGAACTGAATTGCAGGCTTTGTACTTCATTTGCCAGTATCACTTTTTAAGATTCTGAAAAATCGCACACAATCTTGCATGCGTGTTGTCTTGCAGCTCAGAAACAGCTTTTCGAAATTCATTCTGCTGAATTGCTTTTTTTTAAGTACCTAACACCAAATCATTTTAATAAGGAATTTTATTTTTCAAATCATGAATACTTCCTTTATTTATGTTTTTTATGGTCCTCATGGTCTTTAAATCTTTCTTTGTTCCTTCGTCTTTCGTTTCGTATAGGGGAAGTACGGACGTTTTGTAATTTAATCATATTTCTTTAATTAATGTCATAATAATCAGTCTCAATTGTTTATACTCATCTTTAGTATCAGTAAAATATTTTTTTAATTAAGTAGTAATCAAATCATGCTGACGTTTTTATTATTATTAATTACAAGGTATCACAATAGTAGATTGTTCAACAAAGGACTAAAACAAGACAAATGACACGAGATCGGGGATCGGGGATCGGGTTCAAGTGTCATTATGGTTGTTTAGTCTCGCGTTAAACAGTACTTTTGACTATGAATGCGAGGAAAAAAAACGACCTTCTATACAAAATTACAATATTGATTATAACAAAGTTTCTTACAAATTCGTCCGTTTTTTTTTTGTAATGTGACGCTTTAAATGCTTGCCTATTTAGCCGACAGGTTCAAATGAGTGTTATGTTATTCGATCGTATGCCTGATAAAATTATACATTTGGTTTTTATGCTAAACGTTCATTATGTAGTGCTTAGTTAAATGAAAGTATACAAAACATTATTAGACTGATTAAAGCGCACCCATTTCAGGGTGTGTAATGAATTGCATATAAACGATTGTTCTAATATTAATTTTACAAAACATAAATTGCATAATTTCTTAAACTATAATGTTCATAAAGTAACAAAATAAATATTTCTAACGGATTTCATTACTATTAATGTCGTCACAGTTCTAACTAGTCCGAACAACGAAGATCAAATACTGCCTCTCAGGGGAAAAAACTCGTGAAGGTATAAGCGAATTTTGGCATAGTTGTAGGGAATGGTGTTTTAAACCACATACTAAAAGTACCTACTGATGGATTATGCGCCATTTTTTTACCTCATTTTTATACCCTAGTCTGAGTAAAAACTCCATAATCCTAATCCATGCGTGAGGGGGGCTGATCCCATGTTTGAATATTTCTTTATCCAATGATATCTCGAAAGCTGCATCTAGGTTATTAAAGTTTGTTGCCGTCAAATTGCGTTTCCTTTTTATAACTTACTTGTATTGGGCAACAATAGCGATATGATTGGGCAGCTGAGTTCATCCACAAAATGACAGAAGCGCCTTCTGATTTAACAATGATTCTCAGAGCAGTGTAAGTAGTTGCAAAGAAAGAACTCTCATCATTGTTCCCATCTGAAAATATTTGTTTCTATAGAGACTGTCCGGAAGTTCCATCGAACCCCCAGGAACCTTCGAAAATGACTTCTAATTCTTGTACTTCATTAATTTAGCAGTATTGTTTGAAAACTTCGTCGTTTAAAGAAACGATACGATTAAAAGTATGTTAAAGTAGCAATTGCAATGGCACATAATATATGCATCCCTATCTGAAACCACTACTCCTTCAAGATAACACGCTGATTTCGCCTCCTTTACCTTATAATATGGTGAAAACATGGGATATCCTTGATCAAGCATATCCATGCGTAGTGACTGATATGTTTCTACTGTCATTTTGCTATCGATGATTTGAGCTAAAGCTTCTTCTGCAGTATAAGGTTGAGGAGTGCGTGTGTTAATTTTGTTATATGCTTCTTTGGCTGCAGTTTATATATTTTTCATTGTAACTCGTGTATTTGCTCTTGGAAAACACTATTTGGTAAAGTGGAACTGATGATGAAAACCACAGATGGCCACCGGAACTCCTAAACGGTATATAATTCAAGGGTGGCGACAAGATATTTCGATTAAGATAGTTGAGCGACTATGACGAAGCATATGTACGTTTAAGGGCCCCCCCACATCTAGCGTCTTTTTCCGGAAGCGTCGCAATAACGCCCGCTCGGCGTCGCATTTCACCTACACGCGGCGACGCCGAGCGGACGTTATTGCGACGCTTCCGGAAAAAGACGCTAGATGTGGGGGGGCCCTTAATATATAACTATGACTTTCCCACGGCGTTGCTCGCGGCGAGATTGAATTTCAATGTTCTATAGTTTCTTATTAATTCTTATTAATTAAAGTGGGACTACATAACAGAATAATTATGATCACTAAAAAGTATAAAATAATATAAAAGATTTAAAAAAGGCGGTATTTTTGTTTTTTTTTAACTTTTATTTTATTTTCAAATAAGGTAAGTTTTCATTTCGTATACCTAATTTCAAGGAAATATCCGAGTTTGAAGTTAAGCGACTCATATAAATAACCTAACTTCCTTACTCAAAATAGGCAAAGAATTAGTTAGGTAACAGAATAAAAACAGTTAAGTGTTATTCACTTTTTGGGTCTCCTTTTGTAAATAATTAAAGACAAGTATTTAAGGTCACTTTGCAATCTGTTCTAAATTTTGGCAGACATACAAAACTTGCCTCTGCCGTACAATTTGCTCTTTTGAGTCTATAACTAATCGATACCAGGAAACCTTGTTCTAAAGTTACAATCTTCTTCGCATGTTTGAAATAGTCCTGGATGTGTTTTGACGAACAAGCAAACTTTGTAAATATACAATACGAAAGGAACGGTCAGTAAATTTAATTCCGTGTATTTACTTAGGTAGTTGTCTGCTTGAGGTCAAGACATTTACATCATACAATGTCCAAAATACACTGTTTCTAAGATATCAAGGCCTTCTTCGCGTGATAAGAATTTTCCCATACTGGATACCGGAACATATTCTATACATATATCTGGTAGGTGTAAGGGAAGGAAGGAGGGGGCCTTTCCTTGACCTGTAGAGTTTACATTCAGGTAGTGTTTATTACCGTTTTTTATTACTGAATTGCACGAATGTCGTTTTGTGGATGTTAATATTTAGAATGTTTATATTCAACCAAGCTATAATTTCAAAAATCGTATTATTTATCTCCTACGAAGCTAGCGATTCCGCGATTCATTCCCGGTATGGGCAAATCTGTGTTAGATGATTGCGAGTATTTTTTGTCCAGTTTTTAAGTATTTATTTCTCTATATATACGTATTTATGTCGTTGTCTAGTTGCCATAGACAAGAGAGTAGTTTAGGATTACCTAGGTCAATTTGTGTGAGTTTGTCCCCTGATATTTATTTATGACAAATGTTGCTAACAGCACGGTATAACAACTTTCAGGTCGTCAGCAAATAGTGTGCATTTAAACTCTGTTTCACCTGGGACTGGGAGACCATTACAGTAGAGGTAAAATAATAAGGAATATAAAGGGTTCAAAATACTACCTTGAGGTACACCTAATCGGTTCGTTCACTGTATTAAAGGTCAGTGTATTATTACTACTCGATGAGGACAGTATCACTACATAGTATAAAACAAAGTCTCTTCCCGCTGTCTGTCTGTTTAGGTCATAAACATTATTATCGCAAGTCATAGATGTTTTTTTAGATTAAACCGTTCTTGGAATCATCATCACTAGGTACATAGTATAAAACAAAGTCGCTTCCCGCTGTCTGTCTGTCCCTATGTATGCTTAGATCTTTAAAACTACGCAACGGATTTTGATGCGGTTTTTTTAATAGATAGAGTGATTCAAGAGGAAGGTTTTTAGGCACATTTTAATTTAATTAAGTTTTAATATAGTTGAGAAAACTCAATGTTTTTTTCGTCGCAAAAGTCGCCAAAAAATCAAGTATCGGGCGCTTACATAGCTTACGCTGGCTAAGGTTTAGCCAGCGTAATTTAAGAGATATATTAGAATAATGTACTTACTGAAGAATTGTAGGTCTTCAAAAAACCTAGAGAAAACTCCGCGATGGCATATGTCTAACTCCTAAAGTTAACTCACAGTAACCATTATTATCTTTAAAAAATTATTAAAAAATCTTAGGTTATTTGCGCAGCTATTTTCTCAGATTCCGATTTATCCTTATCCAAATAAATACGTTAGTTATCTTGGGTATTTAATGCAGATAAAAATGGTCTTTTACACTATATTAATTAAATAAATACTTTAGAGGATATGGCAAATTCAAAATCTAAATTATCGAAACGGTTGGCCGGGTGCCCGGGCCGCTGCAGCGCTGGCTGCCCTGCCGCGTTTCGCCCTAAAGTAAGATTTTTTTTAAGCGATCAGACCTGCACCGGAGCTCTCCCGTTACTTTATTCAGATTATTAAATTCGGGAAATGGGAAAGTAGTTAGATTGAGTTTAGGTTTTGATTAAAGTTATTTTTATGTTGTTTTTCCTTTTAAGGGTTCCGTACCCAAAGGGTAAAAACGGGAACCTAGGCTATTACTAAGAATCCACTGTCCGTCTGTCTGCCTATCTGTCACCAGGCCGAGAACCGAACCGTGAACCGTGGTAGCTAGACAGTTGAATTTTTTACAGATGATGTATTTCTGCTGCCGCTATAACAACAAATACTAAAAACAGAATAAAATAGATATTTAAGGGGGGCTCTCATACAACAAACGTGATTTTTTTGGCATTTTTTGCTCGATATGAATAACGGCAACAGGTAACTAGACGCTTGAAATATTCTCAAAATATTAAGTAGTATTCACTTTAAAAAATGTGTGTAGGTAAATAAATTTATATAGGTTAATGAATTAATATAGGTATAGGTAAATAAATTATAATTTGTAAATTTTACTCTTATGCTTTTGGCATAGCCTGGCTGGCGTAAGTTTTTTTTCCCAAAGTCGTTATCAAAGAGAGGTAGTGTTTATTATTTAATTTTGTGGATTTAAGGGATAAATCTCCATTTTTCTTATTTTAATATTGTGTTTTAAGTAACATCTTTAAAAAGTTGATAATAAAGTGCACAATACTGACTGGATGTGCGGCTGGAGAAGTCGTTTTGTTTCCCCGGATTCCATTAATACCAACGGATCTACCTTTCCAGTTTAAACGCCTGCAATATCCTGTAAACTTATCGTTTTCAACGACAATTAACAAGTCACCAGGTCAAACATTCAAAGTTGCGGCCTTAGACCTGGGTAGTGATTCTTTCAAAAGCAAAGGTGAGCGAACGCAGGAGTGAATGTCCAAGCGGCGAGTTTAAGTAGTCCCGTCAAAGAGAACAAAACACATTTTAGCGCGTCTACCCTCGCACTACCCTGAGCGTCGAATATTTTTCCCATGGACAGCTGGCAGCCATTTCGCGCGTCAATTCCAGGCAAAAAAAAATGTATTGTGCAATGTAAAGTCAACTGTAAACATTGTATATATAGAGATATTCTGTGATAACTGCATGGCAGTAATAATTTGAATTGAATTTTAAATCTAACGGCATGAAAAACTCAATTTCGCTAAAAGTGTCAGATAGGCCGTCTTCGAAAATCGTCGTAAAACAACATCTATTCAAATGCACCTCTCTAAAAATTCTTTCACCATTTAAAGATTCCAGATAAACTTGGGTTATTTTAACTCATATTAACCGAAGCGAAGCGAGGGCGGGTCGCTAGTATTATAATATGAAGCTAATCTAAACAAGTTTTATCTGGATGTTAGATAGGTATTTTAGACATTCTGAGAAGTTTTTAGTTTCAGTGATTATAATATGATTAGGAATTTATATAATTACGTACACAAATGCATTAGGACCAAAACAATTGGCGAACAACCGGCTTTAATTAACCTGGGTCATTAAGTAGGTAACTGTTCAAATATTGGAATGTTATGCATGCATACCTCTAAAAACGACAATGTGTCGGGTAGCGGCGTAGGCGCCTGCCTCCGCTGCGACAGGGCGCGCGCGGCGCTTTATGTACCGCACGGTGACTTTCCGCTCCGGGCGCGCACCCGCGCGCAAACTTTGCTCATTCATCTTTTCCCTAAAGACGGGGTGCGGGGTCCGGGCGCGCTGCGCTACTCGCGTTACGTAACGCAGTGGAGGCCGGGGCGACTTCCACGCCAGCCTCGCCCGCGAGCGGTCCCGCCGGCGCCCAGTTCGCGCTCCGAGATCCCCGACTCCCGCCGCGCTTCGCGCCTAACGCACTACGATTTGTTCTTTGTTTCGAGTTCTCGCGACAACGTCGCTTTAAACTCGACCTCTCCACTTCTGATCATCTTTCCCCAACGAACCGGTAAGATATTTGTTTACAAAAATCTTCAAACACATTTCCACTATCACCCGCTCTGCTACTTGTTATATAACGTTCGCTCATTGTTTTGTTTGCTCACATCTTTAGTTACTCCAGGTATTACCACCTTATACGATTTCGCAACCTCTGCATAGCGACTTATATTCTTAATGTATTTTTGGTGAATTTACTTATTATGACATAATATATCTGCATTTTAAAGTTTTTAAGAGTTTAGACCGTCATATACTTTTTAAAAGTCTTTTTATCGATGGTACTGGTTTTATAGTGGCATAATTTAAATAGGTATTCACTGTATCAAATAACAAAACTATAGATTCCATATTCAGTTAAGGTATTAGTAAAGTGGGGCGCTGCGTAGCTCCTCGCAGCCGTTGTAGGGATCGGGGCACTTTCGACGCGCTGCCGTACCCGCAGCGGTCATTTCAGATTCAGAACCCATTTCTAATTTAGCAATTATTTCAGAAACTGATCGAGTATCGAAGCCTCGTAGCAATTTGAGTTTAAAACTAGGCATTGTCGCTACGAAGTTTAGTTTTGAAATAGGTTGTAAGTGCTATCATGTTCCGCAGGAGGTCGAGAAGGGTCGTCGGACAAAATCATTCCGACTTGACGCGAGATCCGGGGCATGATTAATGTGCCGCAAGTAGACCACGCGTCACGGTCTCATACGATTCGTGTTGGGTTCGTAAAAGCCAGTTTTATACTTCCATGCAAATTTCTACCATCGTAGCTGCGTAGGCCGGTCGTAGCGAGCTACGCCGATCGTAGGCGCGTATGTAATCTTTAGTAGAATATTTATTTTATCTCAATGTAAAATGACTTAAGAATATTGCAATGTTTATTTTTAGAAATATATTTGACATTGTAGTATTTGTATTTGACGTAGTTTTGGTGTAAATATTAAGCAGTGCTTTTATCTATGTTGGTTAAAACATCAACATAGACAAATTAAAATATTTTGGCCCTCTTGGTTCTAGTAAAAGGCGAGTGTATAGTATTTAAATTATCTATCCCTTCTTTTTTCACAAGGATTTAAACAATAGAGCCGACGGTTTGTTGTATTCACCTGCGGAGCTTTAACCAAAATTACCGTATCTTCGGCAAAGATGGATCAAACCTCACACAAACCGTTACTGCTCCGTGTATTGGTTAGTAATATTTTAATTCCAACCTCTTTAACAATCTCAAAATACTAGTATAACCATATTAGTAATAACCCCATGCAGAGTTTGTGACAAAGTACCTACAGAGAGTGAATATGATTGTTTTTGGAGGCACAGCTTGTGCTTGCATGCATACGTATACAAGTAGCATTGATATTGAACAGCGGCGTGTCGCGGCGCGGCGGTCGAGCCCGCGGCCGGGCCGCCCGTGCACAACGGGCTGCCGTAAGACGTGAAATCAAATGATATTATATGCTGCCTGAAGTGTGACTGACAACATTCGTACGATTGTGTTCCTTTATACCGACGTGTAAAAGAGCTCTCCCCAAGGCCAATTTACTGAATAAATATTTTGAATTTTGAATTATCACATTAATGTAAATAAGTAGTGTAAACTCTTTAATTGCCTGGATCTCGAAAAGAGATCAGTTCGCGTCTGTAAGCATGCTTTTTTAACGATTTTAGTACTTGTGGAATGTATTTTTGTGGTTTGACCGTGCATAGATTTGGTTTGGATTTAGACAAGGTTTTTAGGGCGGCGACTAATAAGATCAACGACGCGGACGGTTGTTTCCGCGTCACGTCTGAAGATCTACTAAAAGTCTTCTTTTAGTAGATCTTCGTAGACGTCTCCGAAACCGAAGCGCGAAAAATGACATTTTAGCGAATTATCTTGCTCACCTTCTCGTACGGATTACACTATAAGGTAGAGAGGTTGATGTCGCGGACTTATTCGGATGTAAAACGGGTTAAAATATTGCAGAATGGGAGCTTTTTTTAAATCTATGTCTTAAATCATGATTAACACATGGTTAAATGTTAAATCGACTTGACTCGCAAACCTGAGTGCAGATGCGACATGTTTCATGGTCTTGAAACTTGGTCCCTGCCGTTGTTATAATGCTGGACGTCGCGCACACAATAGGCGGCCTGCTTGCGAGACTGTCAGTAAAGGGGTAACTTCACGTCCGGGTCAAAATTGAGTTTTCGTTTTCCCTTGTTTTCTCTGCGAAACTGGACCAACTTTTTTTTTATAGTCGCATTGTTAAATCATTGTATAGGTACGTACACTATGTATTTTTAGGGATGCGTACAAAAAATTCAAAAAACGGAACCCTTATAGGATCACTCGTGCGTCTGTCTGTCTGTCCGCCCGTCTGTCACAGCCGAATTTGTTCCGAATCTACTGGACCGAATGAGGTTAAATTTGGTAGGTAGGATGGTGCTATCCTATGACCCAAAGACAGATGTGCAAAGTATATATTTTTTTAAATAAGGGTTATATTCGGAGGACCAATTAGGAAATTAAAAAAAAAAGTTTTGCGAACCTTGTGCCCCTGTCCAGTCCTCCCGCCGACAATGAAAACATGTCAGTATTTACCTATTCTTGGATTAAGATGACGAACCCAATACCTTACATAAAAAAATAAACACAAATTGCGGAAATGTTCCATCTATATTTTGCATTCATAAAAACTATTAAATGCTTACATATTTATTCGTATTTATCGTGAGTTGCGGGACGATCATAATAGGTGGAGAGGAGGCGTTACAATAGTTTTAAATTACGTATTTCCGTTTTAAGTAAGTTATACAATCTTCCACTTAAAGCAAGGTGTTAACTAGCTCTGAGGGCGCCGTGAGAATAGCAGTCGTGACACCAGCATTGCATTGCATACCCTGGCCACCCTCCGCAACTCTGGCGGCTGTAGGTAAACCAGACAAGTTATTTTCAAACTAACTTTAGAATTTACGTTTTAGAGCTTTTATCCATTAAATAAACGAATATATAATTATGTGACTAATAAGTTTAACGAGCTGCTTCTTTCATTTATATCAATGTTTCGTTGTTCGGTACACATTCAAAGTTGAAAAACATTTTATGGGGATACTAACCAGTATAAAATCAGTGAAGTCCGCTTATTCGCAAAGCGCGTAGCTCCTCTCGTCGTGCTGTTCGCGCGGTACGAACCTATTTCACACCTAGACGAGTGGACACACGGGCGGGCATTTCTATCTGGATTGTGCGAGTACATGGTTGCATGCATAGTACTCGATACAAACATTTAAAACAACTTACCTAAATACAATACATGTTATGTACGAGTACATACATATAAACATCAAGTGCTTTCTTTAACATAATGTTTTAGTTCGACGTGTGACCTAGGGATCGTCTATTGATCGGTGACGACGCTGTTGTGTTTTTTGTGAACTGTCTCTTCAAGGCTGGGCGTGCCATCCACCACCCACGTCGAAATAAATATGTATTTACAAATAGTTTACGTATCGTGTTTGTTAATTGTGTGTGTAGTGTCGCATTCAATGTAATGATTCAGTGGATATTTGTTAATGTTATTGGGCGTTTAAAGTTACACTTACAAAAAAATGCAAAACGAAAATACAGAACAGTTAGAGGACGGCGCCAAGCAATAAAAAGCATTAACTCAGTAGTTATTAGTGAATATCGGATGTATTTATGATGATTACTCGTGGAGGAGCGCCTGGACCGCGTCATTGGACCGGTGCGCCGGCCGGGTGGGCGGTTAATTACTGGTGGCCCTATTTTATCCCTATATCTAGTGCTAAGTATTTTAGAGCGTACAGATTTTAATCAAACTATTAATATATCGGCTGTCGGAATGCTAACAAATTTCATCGTTTAATATTTGTATACATATTCAGAAAACGCTGAAATTGCACAGGCTTTAATGAATTTTATAACTCCGTCGCTTTAATTTAATTCTGGTGACGAGTCTACGCATTTTCTGCTTACCGATTACATTATAAATTGGCGTGCTTGTTTTAATGATTACTCTAACACTAAATTCGC
The DNA here is from genome assembly GCA_948252455.1 of Acleris cristana. NCBI lineage: Eukaryota > Metazoa > Arthropoda > Insecta > Lepidoptera > Tortricidae > Acleris > Acleris cristana. Next base: position 46,088,775 of record OX411772.1, read on the forward strand.
AGCTCTTTCATTTATGGCAAAAATTTCATTTTTAAAGCTTTTCCTCTGCTGAAACTTTGAACACAAACAAATACACATAAATTTTATTTTTTATACCATTGGATAAGGTGTCGTTGTATGTGTTCTTTTGCGGGTTTTGTTAAATACTTTTTCGATTAAGGGATCAGTTTGTGAAATATTAAGATTTATAGTTCTAATTTTTATTAGAGCCATGTGTTCTCTGAAACTATCAAATTTACAAAACTGACATTTTGTACACACACACACACATACCTAGTAGATATTTTACCGCGCACTAAGATGAATGATGAAAAAACAAATTCGCAAAGCAAGAGTTTTTACTTTACAACATCCTGTGATATATTGTATGATAGCTTTTAAAAAACCATTATATGTTGGTTATTTTCAATTTTTAGATTTGGGGGTCCAGTTTGGATAACTATATTGAACTCCAACTCCTTTTTACCCGACTGCCGAAGGAGGAGGGTAATGTGTTTATCAGCCTATATATGTATGTTTGTTCCTTTGCGGCGCTCTAGAAACTAAACGCGTGGACCGATTTTGATGGGTCTTATATCAATCGATTTGTCTTAATTTTGTAAGTGTCACTAAAGATATGACAGTAATAAAAATTCAATATGGTGGCAGTCAGACGCCATATTGTGAAAAAGAAGAATAATAAGGTCGACGAACTATGACAAGTGGGGTATCATTGAATACGTATTTCAAAATCATCGTTAGGTTTCTTTCATATTTTTTCATTTTGAATGATCATTTAGGATTTATAACGATTTAAAGTTGGTTAGCCACAGTCGGGTTTTTTAAAGCTTGCTTTTTTCGCTAGAGTTTATCCCTGTTGTGTTCTTATAAAAATGTTCTTTTCAGCTTTTGTATTACATACACTTGCTTGAAATACCCATTACAGGTTAAGTCAGCTTTTAAAACTTAAAAATACCCACTAGCTTTTTGATCTAATACTGTGTATAACTGCGTTACACATCTCTACCATTGTCATACGTCATCAATTACAGGCGAAGACGCCCACCCGGAGACAAAGTAACTGTCAAGAACGCGTAAAAATATCGTTGCAGTATAAAAAATACTATGTACATTGAGGTTTCGTAAAAGCTCCACATATGCGGTGTATATGGTATTCGTTATAAGTGGACGATGATGTATCCATCGATCAAAAGGTATTTTCCCAATTCTACAGATTTCTATTACAGATTCCCAATTCTACAGATTCCCAATTCTACAGATTCCCAGATCTACAGATTACCAATTCTACAGATTCCCAATTCTACAGATTCGCAATTCAACAGATTCCCAATTTAACAGATTCCCAATTCTACAGATTCCCAATTCTACAGATTCGCAATTCAACAGGTTCCCAACTTTACATACAGATAAACGTAAAACAAATAATAAATTTCACAGTCGTAGGTAGGTTAGGTTAGGTTCGTTTTTATATGAGGCCCGGAGGGCCAAAACAACCCAGAAATAGGAGCTCCGCGAGGAGCTCCGTCGACTCTGTCAAATTAGATTTTCAAAAGTTTTCTAACTCTATGGACACAGAATGAGCTACCGCCAAGACCGACCAATCAAAGACGGGTGACTAGGCCTAGGCTTTCTGTAGAAATGGGAATCTGTAGAATTGGGAATCTGTAGAATTGGGAATCTGAAGAATTGGGAATCTGTTGAATTGGGAATCTGTTGAATTGCGAATCTGTAGAATTGGGAATCTGTAGACCTGGGAATCTGTAGAATTGGGAATCTGTAGAGCTGAGAATCTGTAGAATTGGGAATCTGTAGAGCTGACCTTAATTGCATCAAAAGCGTACATGTGCCAACAAACACACTCTCAGACAGACAGGGCCTCAATTCTATATTGTCTTTACACTTATTGCTATCATATTGTCAACGTTATGATATTAACTTGACCGTAATCATGGCTAAGTCGAAATCAATTCAGATGCAATAGGAGAAAAGTCAATGTCGTCAAATCGACAATTTTTCACGAATTAATGGCCGAATAAAAAAACGATAACTGCCGATACATGGTATAAGCAACAGCCTAAGTTTTTCCGTTGTGACCTGATATTACGAATTAATAGCACAATAGCAAAGTTATGGGAATGTCTACTGTAATGTACCTCTAATGTTACATAATTTTTCACGTCACACAAATGGTTTTAATTGAGTAGCAGGTTTTATTTAGGAGTGAATGTACCTAATTGTTTGGCTGCGCTTAAAAAGGCGGCTCGGGCGGAGCGGGCACTTGAAGACCGCTGGCGCGGAAGAGCGGCCCGGCCGGTGCGCCGCCGCAGCTTCACCGTACCAACTCCATAAATATTTCACCAGATTATTTATTTAATCTTTATTGCACCAAATAATATATTTAATTTACAAAAGGCGAACTTAATACCATGAGGCATTCTCTACCAGTTAACGTAATAAAATGTTTACTCTTTGATCAAGACGTCTATATATAATTGGTATTATATTATATTTTCGCCTACCGTGTACTTGGGCGTGATATAAATAAATCTAGTGGAGTAAATTAAAACTGCGAGCACCAGCATTAACGCGGCGCCGACGGCGGCGGAAGGTTCGATCAATGGAGCAGGGCAAATTTGATCGTATTATTCAACTTCATAGTCGGGTGGGTATTACGGTTATGAACATTTTTAATATAAAATGAGATCAGACGATTTCAATATGATGATCACTTCCAGTTAAGATGCCAATTTTCACTAAAATAACAGTGAAAATTGCTACGTCGACATGACCAGATTGACAAGGCCGCCGTGATCTGTAATGCCCGTTTTCCGTAACGATAACCGATATTGCCATTACCTAGCTGTACTATTTCCGGCGTTACTTTTTCAGATTCATAGTTGTTGCAATTTAATCAAGAGTGTTTTTTTCATTTACTGACAGGGCTAAGGAAAAATGTTTGGTTAATATTTTGAATTGACCTATGGCTCTAAATGTTATATTTAACCCCAAAAGCAAAAATAGGGGTGTTATAATTTTGACTTCTATGTGTGTGTGTGTGTGTGTGTGTGTCTGTCTGTCTGTAGCACCGTAGCTCTTAAATGGTTGAGCCGATTTGAACAATGCAGTTTTTTATTTGAATTATTAATGAATTTATTCTATAAATAAAAATGCACTATAATAGACATATAAATGCATGTTAAATGACACGAAAAAGATGTGATGAAATATTTATTTAATAAAAACAAAAAAAAAACTTAACCGTTTGCACGGGACGAAAATATTCGTAGGTACGGGACTTATACGAAATTCAGTTTTTAAAAACAAATTTTATCTACTTTAAACTGAAAAACTTAATATTGTTTACACCCAAAGCGTGTATTTTAAATTCTATTTCACTTTCCTTGACAAATACATCATGAAATTTCGATATTCCTGGTATAGCTTTTACAGTTTCCCAGGGATGAAATTTCTGAATATCATCAGCGATTTCGGCAGCAGATATGTAGGAAATTGTTGTAGCCGGTACTAAGGTGGCTGCTAATGCAGCAAATTCTTCTGCATTCTGGATAATGGCGACATTGCCATGGCTGCGAGTTTTCTGATGAACTAGTCTTTTTACATTGCCTCCGACTCCATCAATAACAGCTTTGCCATGAGATGCGGCGAAATATTTCCACTGAAATGGTTGTCCTATAACGATCCGAGCTATTATTTGGTTGGGAATCATTCATTTCAGAAAGAATTGACGATAATTGAAATATCGTGTTTGTACGGGACAAGCAATTCAATAGATAATTTAAGTATCTAAAATGGCTTATATTTACACACTGTTTACACTATTCAATAGCCCAAAAAATCTAGCTTTAGAGCAAAGGTTCATGTGATAAAAGTAATAAAGGGGGTAAGATGAAATAACTTAATCTCAATAAATGCGTTTGTACGGGACAGAGTGCACTGCATTTTCAGGGAAATATTTTCATGTCAATACGTAAGCGATATTTTAAATTGAAATGCATGCCAGTAACAGAAGAAGTTCTATTTTTAGATAGGCCTAGAAGTAGTATCATACATAATTAAATTGCTTAGAAAACATCGGTTCAATATGACTAACAATAGGTAGAGGAGAGTGTTAGAAACAATAACGGGACTTGTTTTTAAATGTGAAAATGTTCTGTTACCTTTTTTTACCAAAATAAACTTTAGTTTCTTAAGAATAATTCTGCATCAAAGGAAGATTTATTGGACTACATGTTTTCATGCACTAAACGTTACCATTTTCTGTGGAATTTCATTAAAATAAGGTATATAAATCATTTGTAGGTCATTGCATTCATTTCTATAATTAATTACCTGATGTAGTTTTAAAGTTACAATTTCCAGTACTTAAAAATGACTTGAAAAAGTCTTTGATGTCTAAAGCTACTTACTATAGGGTCGAGGACTATCTAACAGATAAAAATGCTTGGCCTAAATAACACACCTAAGTACCTAAATAACTTAATAATAACTTATTCATAAAAATGTAAACATGCTATAAAGTATTGTCTAGGGGACACGGTTTCTGTAGGAGAATGTATCGAAACTTTTATATTTTCCTGCTGAACTACGCATGATATTTATATTATTAGTATGTAAGTTATATTCATTATTTTATATATTGCTAGGTTAAGTGTTACCTATAATTGTGTAATAACATAAGCAATGTTTAAAAAACGACTGACTGTTGAGTTTCTTGCGGAGTGTCTTCTCAGCAGTGGTCTCTTGCAAAGCGCTGGTAGATTATTGACGTGTAAAGGTGCCCGTGCGGCCTACTTACTGAATGAACATCTATCTTTTTTAATAGCCTTATCAACCCAATTTCCGATCGTTAATTATACAGTTACCTTACAGCCCAGATTACATTCTCTTTTTGTTATTGTGTCTTAACTATTGTTGATTACTCCGTCGGGCTTTATTTTTCTTTTATCCATCTTATTCTTGACGCTATAGTTTAGTAGCTTAGTAAAAGTTATTTTAAAAGTAACTTATACAGTATTACGAAAACGTTGTTGGTGATAAAATAAATGGTATATTGAATAAATAATATATGCGGCTTATTACTGTTGAAGAAGTAATTTATCGCCCGAAACAAAGTTTTAAGCAGACGCTCAAGGAATTAAATTAGGAGAGATATGAATTTGTCCCTTTTACACACTTAACCAGATGAGCAGGATAGGCTATTGTTTTTAATACTCAAAAAAGGGTGTGCGGCGTGGGTGTACGCCGAGTGGACCCGAGGGGTGGAGACATGAAAGTACAAAAACAAACAGACTTGCATACGAATCACCGCATTACAGCAGTCCTATCTGAAATGCCTCCAATCACTTCTCTCGAAACGAAATTCCGAAAACGTACCACAAGTGCCTCTATTTTCTTTGTAGCTGAAATATAGACGGATAGAAGCGGTCTTAGTAATTTTGCTCGGGGAGTATGGACACATTTGTACCTGTTATGGTTATTTTTGTACCTACTCAGAGATTTATAAAACAGTGATGATAGCAATATTGTCAGCATACTGTTTATTAATAAGCACTAATTTTAACATATCTTTTGTAGCTGTATCTACAATAACACGTATTAAAAAATATATGTGAAGAAACAAGGATCTCTATAGCTCTTTTAAACAGGGTAACATACAGCGAGCTTTAAAAATGTTCGACTGTATGTCAGTCTGTATGTCACACTCACTTTTTCTGAAAAACTATCAAAGTTACAAAATTGAAATTTTGTACACACAGACAGTTGTACCGCGCGATGAAAAAACAAATTCGTGTGGTAACATTATGGGACCTATGGGAGGTATCCCGTAGATGTAAGCAAGGTTATTTTTTTTTACTTTTCAACATCCTGTCATATATTGTTTGATAGCTTTTAAAAAACCATTTGTTACATTATTTTTTTTAGATTTGGGGGACCGTTAGGGATATATTGAACTCTAATAGTACCATTTTATTTTTAGAGATTTAATACAAAACCACAAAGACTTATTTGAATTTCGCTAGAGTTACGTGCCCCTACTCCCTACAGCCAAAACTACAAATACTAAAAATCTGGAAAATATCTTAAATGACGCAACGAATTTAAAAGGAAATTTGTCGCGACTAAGTAGACTATATTGGTTCTACATACTGGTTGTTTTTCGAGAATAGTTATTGTGTTTATAGTAACGGCGTCATAACCCTACATTGTCTGATAAATGTATAACTGTATAATGTTTTTTATCCAGGAACGGATCAGTGGCCACGACCGGGTCGTCTGCCCTATACATACGTCAATACAGATTAAGAATATAACCCTCTTTTGGCACTTCGGTAAATCTTTTGAAGAATAAAAATATTTGGTGGCATAAGAGACTGTCATGCACTTTGGCATTCCATCTGAGTATAGCAAGCAGCAACTACAATACATGTATATTAGAGTCTAAAATTATTTTAAGTATAGGTACGACTGATTCTGCTAACATCGCGTGCTTAAAGCATTTACCGTCAGAATGCATAATAAAAGTAAGAATTTCCCTTACAAGTTCTTGCAGACAAGTGACAGGTCATAATGTCTCTAATAAACGAAGGTTCCGGCGTAAGTACCTATTGAATACTTTTGACTTGTTTGTACCACTTAACATACAAAGCTAGACAGTCTGCTTTTAAGTGAGCTATACTTAATAAACTTGTGGGAATAATCCTTAAAAAAATCGTTTTACTGGAGTCGAATTCCACATTAAATTTTAAAGTGAGTTGCCCAATTGTATCCTTTTATCCTTAAAATATTATTCATAAACCATCAATATCAAAGCGCCCTTTGTGGAAACCCATCAGACACACATGACATGCAATGCCACATAGCAACCGACATCTATTAGCAACACAAATTGATTGGGCTAACTTTCCTTAAGGAATAAAGAAAATCGGTTAGGTTGGGTACGATACAATACAAAATAAGTTCAATTACTTAATGCTGTCATAAAATTTAGCCAAATTAACAGGAATTCAGTTACGATTTCACTGAATTATTTATTTAAATAAGGGCTGATTTTTCAATCCCCAGATAAAGCTATCCGGAAGGTAAATTTTAGCGCTGTCCTTTTCTTTCAGATGACTTCAGAGAAGTAGTAATACATTTAACTGACGGATAGTTTTATCTGGGGATTGAAAAATCAGGCCTAAGTTCAAAAAAATATTATTTACATTTCAGTACATGGCGCATTTTATTTTAATCATTTACTGCACGTAATTTATTGATTTAGGTACCCCTTAAACTTTTTAAACTTTAGAATGTTTCGAGTATTCAAATGTCTGTAAAACAAAATTCTGATGACAAAGATACTTGGAACCTGATTTGTTAGATTGCTTACACATTATTCTAATGAAATTAAGTAAAAAAAAAATTATTTATTGTTTAAATTAGCCACTATTAGCAATGTATTGTGAAGTATTGGGATATCTTCTTAAAAACATTATCCATAAAAAAATAGTCAGACTTCGTCTAAGACAACCATGGCTCAAATGGTTCTAAATGGTCTGTACTAGCTTCACCTTAAAGGTTTACCTCTACCTTCCAATCACCCTGTATGCTTAAAACTGCTTAATATCAGAAAGTTCATGTATGATAAAAAAATACTTGTTTAGCGATCGACGGGAGAACTCTCGAACTTTCCTTTTGACGTGACTCATCGAACTTTACACGCACTCATCTGATATTAATTTTGTCCATTTAATCCATTTACGTTGAAAATCTGACAATGAGATGGCAGGTTGGCATGTTTTTCGCAATTTAGTTTTTATATTGGCCCAATATTTTTCTATCGGGCGAAGTTCACGACAGTTTGTTGGATTACACTCTTTAGGCACTACCTCGGCACCATTCGCGTTATGCCATTCCAAACTTCGACCCGAATATACAACTTGCCAAGTCTGGCCAAAACAAGATTGAGGAACTGTGTTTTTTTATGAATGGTAATAATCTTCTCTCCAGTCATTATTATATGTAAATATCGGTGTTAATTGTCCCGGTAGTGATAAATGGTGAGTTCCTCTTGCCACACTGTCATATAACTTGCCATACAAAGTATTTCTTAGCGACATAACCTTTTCCGATTCATCGAGATTCCAGATGTCACGAGAGGAATTGTACTGGTTGCCTGGTATAGACTTGAAATCTGCCTTCACATAAGCATAGCATAAATATATAAGTTTCGTCGTCAATAACAAGGCAATATTTTTTTTCTACCAACATGGTATTCAATAATCTAGAACGTCTAACCGCACGATCATATTGATCCACAGTTCTCTTAGGAGCTTTTTGCTAAGTGGTAATGCCGCATTTTTTATAATTTTTGAACCTTTGGTTGGCTTTTACATGGCTTTTTGACTTTTTTCGCCACATCCCGAGATAGCTGGATTCTTATCAAATAGCTTGCACACCTAAGATAGTATTTTTTTATTAGGTTTCCTGGTTGGTTGACCCTTACGTCGCTTCCTGTATCTCAAGTTGATGAAAGAGGATTTTTTGTAAATTCTTGCAAAATTAATTCACGAACATTTTTTCCGCTTGACGACATCTTGACGGATTAAAAACACTATTATTACTATTATAAATTATAAAATAAATTATAAATTAAAAATTATAAATTTATTATTATAATTATTAAAATTATAAACTATATTTTATTTTCTTGTTTATCCGTTCCTTGGTGTGTGTGGTGTTCAATAAAGTTTTTTGGATTGTATTATGTTTTCCCAGCCTACCTACGAGTAGGCATATAGAAAATGTAATTGTCACACATTATTATTTCAGAAAATTAACAACTTTCTTGTCTAAGTAGGTAGGTAGGTACTCATCTGATCTGTCGAAATGGGATGGTCATTGCGTTAGGCTACCAGCAAAAATGTTATAGTAGGTACCTACCTACTTACGAGTATCAGCTCTCGGGAAGATCGATTGCTGCCGAACAAAACTTGGGACTTCACAATACTAGTTCACTGTTGGAAACGTTACCTAGTTAGCTATATTATTATATATTTGTTTGGTTTCCGTTTTTATTTCAGAAAAGTTGTGTACGTAAGGTTTACTTATTTTATTTACTAGAACCATAGCTCAATCATCGCTAAGTAACAGCGTGACTGAGCGAAGGCAGACGAGCTTGGCTTTTCATTACTTCAGCGCCACGCTTCCCTATCTCAAATAAAACGGGCTTGTCATCGAGGTTTTGGCACTGCGCGTGCCGGCGGCGGCGCCTTGACGACATAAAACACAATTATAGACGCGTATTTCAAATGTAAATCAATGAATTTCAAATGCAAACAAAGCAATCCCAATTCGTCGAACGTGCGAAGCGCGGGAAGTAAGGTCGTGAACAACAGGTCAAGTGTCACCGCCGCGTGCCTGGAGGACGTTACTCGCTTAGGAGCGAGGAGTCTGTTGTAATATTATTACTAGTTGTTCGGAACGCCCTAACGCCGCACACGGCTACCTCGCGATTTGCCAATGTAAATAGTAGTTTATTAATACAAGAACGCGCGGATAGCTTATATAGGAACGTTTGTTGATACGTGAACTGATAGTTTATATGTTTGTTGTATAGGTCTATTTTCATAGCTTATAAGTCGTTTTAAGGTAGGTATTCTAATTAGTCGTTAGGTTAATAAAGATTTACTTATTACTTGTCTTGATTTACACACTTATTTGGGAAAAGAGGTCGGGTAGGTTTGTCGCCGTAGTTAACAAAGTGTAAACAAACAAGCCTATACCCGAGAGTACGCATGCGCCGTGGCTCCTTAAGAAGAGAAGGCCGCCATGCGAGGGTGGGGATAGCCGCGCCTGCGCCGTAGCTGTTTTTCCGTCCCTCCGAAAAGTGCGGGAAAACACCAATTGGCGGGAAAAGTAATTTTCTAAAGATGTTCCTCATTTTTATATGTAAATAAGTAAGTTTTCCGTATTGATCCCTTCCAGAGCGAGTCCGCACACTAGTTAAACCCATGTGATCATTTATTGTTTCGATTATTGAATGTCAGACTTTGGTACCCATATTATTTATGTTCATAACTATCGGAGGTCATAAAAAATTTAGGTCATAACGCTTTATAATTCGAGCGTTAATTATCCATAATGTAAAAGATTATAATATACAAAAGTCATAACCTAAAACCCTATACCATTCAAAGGCATATTTATAAACAGTCAGAAATATTTTAGGACATAAGTATTTTTTATACTTAGTATCAGTTATTTTTATTCATACCTACATTTTGGTTTTAATATTCATATAATGTACGTATGAAATCATTAAAACGCAACATTTAGTGGAAGCGGAGTGGGATACGGTGCCGAGCCCCCAATCAAAAAACCCCTGCTAAAAACGATTTTAGATCAATAGGTTAGGTTAGTATTGCATCAAAGCCGAAGGCCTTAACTACCCAGAAATAGGATCTCCGCCACGCGGAGCTCCGTCGACCCTGTCACATCGTACATGTCTATTGTAAGTTGTATGTGTTGTACTTTTATGACTAACAAGTTTTGACCTAATATAATTTACTGCAAGTACTATTATTACCTTTTACATTATGATGTTTAATTCTTATGACGTAAATTGATATGACTATGAATTTTATGATTTCCAACAAATATGACCCGCAATAATTGACATTCCGATTTATAAATACACTTCAATATTATGACTTTTAACATTATGACAAATAATAAGTTAATGTAAATTGATGGCAGTGACCCTAAACCCATAAATCAGGAATCCTTCTCGTTCTCACAGTCAGTGGCCCTAGAAAAGATGAGTGGCGACGAAGCTGCGAGAAGGTCGTGTCAAGCGCTTATGTCAGTTTCATATACTTTGACAGTAATTTGACAGTTTTTGAAAATTGTTTTCGATAGCGTTAAGCATCTTGTCTAGGGCTTCAGCTTATTGATCGTCTAGCTTCGCGAAGCCGATCTTATTAAAATATTTAATAATTAAACCTTGATCTAAGATTAGCGCCGTCAGCCCTCAGCAGCAACATGGCCGTCTAGCTGTCCAAGTGTGCGGAGATTGCGAGGAAATGACTGCACTGCAGCACCGGGCTGAACGTCGCAGCTTGTTAGTGTCTCGCTGCTAACTCGTTTACTATTTTCCATTCGGACGTAATCTGCGTTCACTTGATTTCGTGAATTCAACTGGGTATAGAGCATAAACTTACTTACTTCGGCCGTACCGTCACTTACCATTAGGTGGCCTGTGTGCTAGTTTGCCTTGTCAATTAGACTAGGCCCAAAACTGGAAATTATAATACAATACAATACAATACAAATACACTTTATTGAACACCAGAAAAACAAAACACGGAACACTACATTTTGAACTATAGGTATACATAGGCGGTCTTACCGCTAAATAGCGATCTCTTCTGGACAACCTTGGACAGAGAAATAATAAGACAAAAATACATGGCAGGCGGTGTAAACTAATTCCTTCAGAACTCAAACTAAACTACAAGAAACACTTCTGTTATAATAAAATCTACTTACTCATATAAAAACGACATAAATAAATACACACATACCACAAGTAAATGAGATAATAAATACATACCAAATAGACACTAAATACATATTATTATACATCTATATAATAAGTACATACATAAATTCTAGAAATCAACCAAAGATAACACGCGAGGTCATAGGATATTAAAAATAAAAGTAAAGGAAATCATAGAAAAAACTACGGAAATAGATAGTTTAGCTTGCTTTTAAAAATGAAAATAGACTGAGCACGCCTTACTTCCACAGGCAAAGCGTTCCATATCCTTATAGTCTGGATTGTGAAAAAGAATTGGAGTAAAACTTAGAGGAAGAAAAAGGGACTGACAAAAGAAGGTTTTGGGAAGCTCTAACAGAATTAAAATAATTGAAACGCTCCCTAAGGTAACGCGGGGTTGCAGGGCTGAAAAGTATGCTGAAGAGGAGATTTAAAATATTTGTGACCGTATTTGTTCTAAAAAGTGACCAATTGAATTTTCTCGGTTTATTAGCTCCATTTGGGATTCCATAATGAACTCGTCATTTTCTATTTGAGACCTCCGTCTCATGTTTGATAGTTGGTTATTAACTCTTATAGGTATTGTTAAATAACGCGTCATTTTTAATAACTTGTAAAAAAAGTAAAATATTTCTAATTTTTTTCCCTATTTTTTTATTTAAGTACGAGATGAGAGGTGTTTTTTTAAGTGATATTATACCAAGAATATGAGGACTAGTTACAGGAAGCTACGCTTTTGGTAAAGAGCACATTATGAACCTTTATATTAAAACTTAAAAAAGGAAGTTACTAATACTTTTACTATTTAAAAAGTTGAAATAAATTTACACTCATTAAGTACTATAAAAATCCATGGGGTAAGATGGAATGGTGACGGGGTAAGATTGATATAGTTTTTAAAATCGTTAATATGCGCCGTAGGTATTTTTGATGCATAAATTCCAACGGTATGGCACCGTAGCAGTTTAAAACATTACTTCATATTTAAACAAACCGTTATTTTTCGCTAAAATTCGATTTTCTAAACTAACTACTACTAAGTAAACTGTTCTTTATAAAAAACGACTTTTAGCTTGAACTATTTTAGGCGTATGAAAGCTGCGGTTAAGAACGCTAGTATCAAACATAACTTTTTGACACCGCATAATAGACAGATCCTAATCATTATTAGTTCGATAACCGCGTTTATCATACCCACCCGCATTCAATAAAAATAAAACACGATTAAACATATTTTTTTATACTTAAAAAATGCACAGTTGCAAATGCGTTAAATCACTTAGTAAAAATACAATAAGGCAGTATTAATCAACAATATTTAAGGACGGTTTATATCTACAGACATTGAGCGTGCTAGACACTTGCCGTTCCAGACACGTGTCGTCGCAGACAAAATAATATTCTTCTGTATGGTGTTCTGTATCGTGTGTGTTTATATCTATATATAAAGAATATAACTGGCTGACATTCTCTATTCAATTTTATTGACGCAACGCATACAAACACAGAAATAAATAATTAAATGTAAGTTCATGATAAAGTCCCGTCTAATTAAAATAATGTAGGTACTATATAGGTTGTATAACAAACTTCTATAAACTACCTACCTACATAAGTATATTTAATGAAGTAGTTATTCCTCCTCACTTTGAGAACCAGTGACTGTTACTATGGGTTTTGAAAGATGAAAACAAAAATATTTCCGTCTTACCCCTCTAAAAGTAGGCGGTGCAAGATTGAAATATATAAAAACTCGGAAACCAAGAAAGTTAATTAAAATTCACATTGACAGGTAATTAAAATAACAATTACAAGCAATCGTATCAACACATCTCTCTAGCGTCACTGCAAAAGGAGTTACAAAACATGGGGTAAGATTAAAAATCATGATTTGAACGTAAAAAAACACCTTGTCGAAAATTGACGATAACACACAACCACAATCACTGAGCGAACGGCACTGACTGAGGGGAGCAAGAAAATGGCCTTCCCAATTAAGTTGCCGGGAACCAAAAATGTGCACGGAATAGGGAGTTACGAACGGTTTTTCATCTTACACCGTTTTCCAACTTACCCCAACACACCTTAATTTCGTATGCCAGCCTTCTACACAATTATTGTATCGGTGGCGTTCACCAAACACTGTCCATATATGTTTCATAATACTATTTTCGAACCAAATTTTTTGCACGTAGTTTTTAAATTTAGTTACTTGTGGATCTGGACCCATTTTTCCTTTTATGTAATTCCATGCATTCGCTAAAAATGACTCTGGGACTATAGGCAAAACGGCACACAAAGCAACAATCCTTCGATTTTTTTTTTGTTTTTTTGCCTGTTTTCAAGACACTGTTTGTGAAATGGTAGTAACAACCCTTTATTTGCACATCTGGAAATTTTTCTTTAATGGACTTTATGCAAGCTAGTTCGAAATCTAAAGTGAATTTTGAAGGTTTAAATTCCGGAAGTGCTCTTTTAAGTAACTCGTATAAAAAGTTGTATGTTTTTTTTCTATCGGCCATTAAAACGTATAAAAAAAAAGGCACGACATTGTTTAAAGTCGGAGTACTTCCTACATGTCCGTGGATTCTAAACAGCTGTTCGAACGTTCCGTCACAAAAGACATGCTTCACTTGTGTTAATTTTGATAAATTTTCTTTGAGGCCAAAAAGTATTATGCGATTATCATAACAGCAGTAATCAGCTAATGTGAAATCTCGCATAGCTTAAGGGATTTTTACCTCAGACACGTTTTTGAAGCAAACTTTGCTCACCCCGGCTTCTTTATTTCGCAGTTTGTACAATGCGGTTTTGATTGAGTCAAATTCGGGTAAATTTGTTACAGCGGCAAAATACAAACCTTTATTTTCTAAACTAGATGTTGTTTCATCATATATTGCAGGTATAGGGCGACAATTTTCTTCTAAGACCTTTTGTCTGCATTTGAACAATTCTTCTTGAATTTCATTTTCTGTGAAATCCGCTGGACAATTTTGTGAGTGCGACCGAGTTCTTTGAATATCATCAACCTAAAAGAAATGGTTAATCATTGTTACTTCAAGTTGATGTCTATGTCATATATTTTCATGTTGTACTGATATTATAAAGGTTTTCGTAACTATTCAACTATGAATCACATGTAAAAAGTATAATAAAACACTTTTTGTTTCATTGTTAATAAAAAAAAACAACTCTGAGGACTAAGATGGAATGTCTCTATGCCAGTAATTTCAATGGCTGGGTTATTCCCACACCGGAAAACAACAATTGGCCACCACCAGGCTTGGTGGTAGGTTAAAGGATAAGATGGTGTTAGCCATCCGGATGGACCCTGCACAAGATCCTCACTACCACCACAGCTTGTTTAAACCATATACCTACTACACATAATCAGCGCCTTTATTCCCGACGGTAAAAACGATATCGTAGTTAACCTGTTATGGGATTGTTATGACATCAGACGCCATTACTGTCAAGTAAATAAGAGCTATCAAAACGGTGACAATACGAAAGCCAAACGGAAAAAAAAGACTGCTTCAATCCTATGGGAGCCAAAAGGAAAAAAAATATATACCTCAATCCTATGGGAAAAAATATTATACTACAATCCAATGGGATCGAAAACATGGGAGCCAAATGGAATGAGGGGAAAATAATATGTAATTTGTGATAGCAATAGTATAGTGCATCAGGTTCCGCCCGCTGTCTTAATTCGCGTTGCCGCGCGGGTATATTTTATTATTCTACTCGTCTCAAATAAATGGTATAAATTAAAACTATATGTTTTTTAATTTGCATAAATAAGGCTTTTCAACCGTATTTTTTGTAAGTATGATGTTGTACATGTATTATAAAATATTGTGTGTTGAAACAAAAAACATAAACTGATGTTGTGAAACTTCTTCATGTATCTTAAAAAATATATATGAAACAGTGTAATTATTACATTAAAAATAAAAGCCACATCTATAGTTTATCAGAAAATGACACCACACTCGAGGTGATATACACTGAAGCCGATATAATTTTTTATCTGAAGCGCGGCGGCATGTAACTTTAAATACCCCCCTCCTTACCCACCAGGGGGTGGCTGATGGCTACCGGGCTTAATCAGCTCAGTTTGACCTAAGATACATCTGTGCCAAGTGAATTCATCCGATACCAAAATTTTTACCTATGGTCGTTACCGCCCGTACTAAAACGAGGGATGCCGATCAAGCAGCATGCCTGAAATGTGAAATGGACTAAGAAGCAGATTGCCTAAAGTCGATGCCTACAAAGCAAAATGCCTAAATGTTTAAATTCCTACAAAGCAAAATATCTAAGTGGTTAAATGCCTACAAAGCAAAATGCCTAAGTGGTTAAATACCTACAACTCAAAATGCCTAAGTGGTTAATTGCCTACAAAGCAAATAACACCAAAGCTGCCCCCGTCCTCCCGTCATGCTATTTGGGGTTGAACCAAAAACTGGTGCCATCATTGTCCACTACATCGGGGCTCTCCAACTATCATACCTGTCTTCTTTCTTCGTCATATATTCGATTCGATCTCATCGACAGAAGCCATGCTGTCAAATTGAAAATGCACGCGCTAAAGTGTGTTTTGTTCGCGCTCTCGGGACTACTTAAATTCGCCGCTGCGACATTCCCTCGTTCATTCGTTGGACCGCGTTTTTGAGAGAATTACACCCCTGGACCACCACCGCTTCTACTATGTAAATAGGTATAGGTACTAACTAGTCGTAAACTTATTAAAGCGACAAGAAATCGTTAGTCTTAGGTAGGATTCGAACCTACATCTCCTCTGGCTATCCGGACCGATGCAGGCCCGTAAAATAGGATATTGGGATGTATTTGATAAAAAATATTAGTTTCATATACCTAATTATTAGTTTTCTATAGAGATTGGCAAATATTAAATCAGTGGTCTAAATATGCTGCTTATTTTATTTTTTATTGTTTTGGTTATAGCTTATAAACTAGATTATAAATCTAGATTATAAAAATATTTCAGTATTTAAGTAAGTAGGAATATGAAGCATGATATTTTTGTTTAATTTTTGAATCGAGGATACCCCCAACAAAATGGTCAATAGCTGACCACTTATAAGTCTCGTTATTTTCGAAAACTTTTAATCAAAGTACAAAATTAAATATACAATATATTTCTACTGTAGTTAACGGAGACAACGATACCACTTATGCGAGGGTAATAAAAACTGTTCTTGCTCATGATCATAGTATCAACCTGAAAAATATTATCATTACACTTTAATTAACCACTCTAACCTTTTATTTCGTTTAAAAACCTGAGACTCGTGACTAGCGGACGGACGGACACCTGAGTGTCAACAAATAGTGCTCTTTAGTTCGGAGCCTTTGGGGTATTAAATTATTTCGATGCAGTGATATTCAACATATTGAATGTCGTAGCAGTGGAATAAAATTGGTGGGTACCTAACACAAATAAATCAAACGACGTTAAAGGCGTAAATCCTGCTGATAAGCTCGCTTGATTGTTTGGCAATACGGAATGACGGGTATTATCCAGGATGATGCATTGCGCCGCACGCGCCCGGCGGTCCTTGGCGAAACACTTCGATACTGGCGGGCTCGCTTAATGAGACTGGCGGAGGTTGGGGCTAATTTACCGCGGCATTCGTGACTGCTTCAGGATATTGACATCGGTAAACGATTCAACGAATATGACGTTACGCACCCCTTCCCAAATCACCTTAATATACCTAAGTTAGGTACTACGAATAAGAAGCGAGTACAAATATTTAAGTGATTAATAAATTAGGACTGGAAATTTATTTGTCAAATCGCCTCATGGATACGCGGTAGCGTAAAATAGTCTTAAGCTTAAAGATAAATGAAATATATAAGTTCAATTTAAATTCCTCATCTTAGTCTAGTGCTAGAGCAGTAGAGTAAACTAAAAATAAATAAAATGATTTATAAAAAAAATGCCTTCATAAACACGTAGGTCAGTCAAACAGAAGTCGGCGTCCTATAATATTTTAAACCAAATGCCGACTTCAGTTTCACTGACCTTTAACTTTAAAAAAGAAGTTATTTTTTACGTTTTTGGGGGCGGTGTTTGTTTTTTAAAACATTTAATTTTTAAATACTTTTAAGTGATCATAATCCTCTGTCATATATTCATAACAGCGTATTAATTATAGTCCCATACTTAAATAATAAGAAACTATAGGATATTTACAAGCTCACCGCAAGTAACGTCGCTGGGAAGTCATCATACTAATCTTATTAATATAGTAGTTAGATATTAGTGTTTATACCTAGGCAAAACCTGTTAGGTATTGTATATATTTACACCATTTAAATGTGCTTCGTCATAGGCGCTCAACTATCTTAGTCGAAGAAAAGGAACCATTGAGGAGTTCCGGGGCCCATTTGTGGTCTTCATCATCAGTTCTAAAAGCAAATGCTGGACTTGTTACTGAAAATACCAAAATCGCTATGTGTAAGCCCAGTATTCTCGAAACACTAAAACACGAAACTGCGGGCCTAAAATCGACATGATAAACCGTTTTTATCTCGAGGTAAGCGACAAATTGGCACTGTCGACGATTGCTAACATGGTGGCGTCGATTAATTTGAATTATCCAGTATCCACCGATATAGATATTAAAACGTCATATTTATTGATTTGCTTATCATGGATGGCCACTTGTATCCACCTGGCAACTGTGTTTAGATTAATTATATGAGTGGCATGTAGGATACGACAAGCAATCGATAATATTATTAATACCATTAACAAGCGTAAGTGATACTTTTTTAATGTTCTTCTTGCCGAAACAAAAAAGTTATTATTGTTATTTATTACTTCAATGAAAGACAATATTTTTAGTTTTAACATGATATTAAGAATGAATGATGATGATAATGTATTCAATGCCAACAAAATACTCACTTATTAAATTCTATATTTCAGACATTGGTAAAATTGATATGGAACCTTCGAATCTCTTTCCAACAGGAAAAGAATTATCTAAATCTGTTCTCAATATCTTGTGACATAAACAAACAGTCGGAAAGGATAGCCTCCTCCTTTTTTGAAGTCGGTTTAAATGATCACTGTACAATCAACATATGTTTCTTTTCTAATAGGGAAAGATCCGTAAAATAAAATAATAATACCAAGTATCAATACCTATTTCTTCTCAAATCGTGGTGTTGCTATGTAAAACTTTTTTTAAACTAACGGTTTTCGACTTCTGCAGACTTATCGTGGCCAGACTTTAGTTCTGTAATTTTTGCCACGCTGCGTTTATCGTTCCGTATTGACGCGATATTACCAACGTTGTCAAACATGTAAGGGTTTTCGTTAAAATAGACGTTGTAATTAATTTTATGGATATGGAACACGATAAAACTGTGCCAACCATACAAGGCCCACTGATTGAGAACTTTTGAAATTATGCTTTTCGAATAAGGGTGAGTACCTACATTGAAAAAATCTATACAATCTCAATGCACGACAAGGCATGAATACATTGTCTTAAAATTATATAACTAGAGTCTCCTCGCCCTCACGTTCGTGATTGTCTTAATGAGCACGCTATTATAGACAACTTAATACTGTTATGGGTTGCCGTAGTGCGAAATCTGAAAACATGTTAGAACACGGTTGCTATCTAACAGTGATAGTGTATTTGGTAGAAGTTAACTATAGCCGTTAGTTCCCGAATCCTTTTAAAGCATCTCTGTTCAGAATTGTGATATTGTTGGAGATATTTCGGGCGGTGCCTGATTTAGTCGCGCCACAACATCTTGCAATCTTGTGTCCGCCAATAAATTCCTCTGGTGTCGTGAGGGCTTTAAGTTTACGGGTCGGATTTCACAAGGTACAGTGGCTTGATATATAGATGTAATTTATCATAACCGTATCGCGTTTGCAACCACTATGATTGTGCGTGCTCGTAAAACCGCTGCATTAAATTACTTTAGGGCATGTAAGTTTCAACAATAGCTTTTGTTGGAATATTTGGGTAAAGAGTCTAGACAAGAGTATGAATAAATGAATTTGAGAAATAAAATTTTAAAAGGATCTTCATTGATAAGAACGTACATTTTGAAGTAGGTAACTATGCAAAAAGAAAAAACAGAAACAATAATAACTTTAAAAAGAGTCAGCACAACTGAGGTTATAATTTACAGCTTTGTGAAAAGAAATAGTCGACCACGAAAGTCCTTTACAAATGTTGCACCGTTACGTCATACAAATGAGTCAAGAAGTAGCATTGATTGAAATAACAAATACTCTACGACTAATAATTATACTTTCGAACTTCATTTATACGAGATAGTATGTATGGTTTGTTTCATTCAAACTCTTGTTAACAAGTACCTAAACAAAAGTTAAGAGAGCTGACATTAACTAAGATATTTCAAAAATGCTAAAGAGTAAAAAATATCCTTGCAATGCATTTCCACGAAGTACGTTAGTACTTTGCGCAATATCAAAATGATGTAAAGACAACACGGGAGTGTTTCAGCCAAGTTCGCGAAGCAAATAACTTGACTGATTGCCACGTCGCGCTATTAAATAGCAAATAAAATAACAAGCCATATTAACATTTGAACGTTAAACATGACCAGGACTGTGATCTAAGGAGCTTCGAAAGAACTTGGTTTCCAATTAGATCTCACTTCTTTCATTAGCAAAACCGTTGAAACTTGCATTTTTTCACAAAAAAATATGTTTTCGATGGGATATTTTTGATCCCTGGCACTTTTTTCTTTGTCTTTTACTGTTTAATTTTTCCGGTTTTATTATTGTAATTAATGAGATTTCCATGTTCAATACTTTCTTAAATAAAGGGGGTAAGTAGGGTGTTTTCCTTTGCGTTTTACGTTAATTACCAAAACATCTTTAGGGAAACGATAATTTCAATGATACTTCTTATGTATGGTTTGAGCAAAATACTTTTTCGCTGTCTTGATTTTAATAATCTTAGTTTCAAATTTCTAATGTTAAAGCCTTGTGCGGAGCATTAAATACTGCGTTCCAAATTTCAACTTCATAGATTCGGCCATTTTAGAAAAAAAGAATCTTAACAAACGGACGGACAGACAGACAGACAGACACGCAAACAGACGGACAGACGGACAACAAAGTCATCTAAAAATATAAGTGTACTTTCCGGTATTTGGTATAGAACCCTAAAAGTTAACACGTGATTGAATACTGAACCGAAATAGCTACGGCAGTACCTAATGGTCATTATAAAAAACGAGGCTAAGTTGATTCATTTTATCATTTCTATTTGACTCCCCTGCCGCGTGAAGTGTGACGGCCAAAAGACGCCGAAGCTCCAGAAGGGGCTCGTTAGGCACGGCGCAGTTAAGAGCATGCGGCAGGTAGCGAAACAGTCGCCCACTAGCCGCCCGGCCTCATTCCCTAGTTTTAGACGCTATTCCGTTTTCCCTAAGGATTATGAGCGTCTTCACTTATTTAATGAAACCATCATTATCGTCAATAATTTATGATTAAACGAACTTACCTGTTCGTGAAGTTCAATCATAATTACTTGATGGGCTTCGTTCTCGATATTAGCATATATCCACACATGCAGTTTCACTATAGGCTCGCTATTTACAATATAAATAGATTTTAAAAATAACATTTTGCAAATAAACGTAGATCTCAAAAATGAGGAAAATCTGTACGATTAAAATATCGAAAGTACAGATTTTCCTCATTTTTGAGATCTACGTTTATTTGCAAAATGTTAGGCCGCTGATTATTGCTATTTATAAATTGTTTTAGTTATTTCTTTTCGTTTTCGGCATTTTAAACAAGAACAAAATATGATATTTTTCGTAATGATATCACGGAATAGCTTTTAGCAACGCACGAAACAGCGAAGCACTAAATTGTGAATGACGGGAACCGGGCCGGAGCATCTCGATCTACCCTACTGATTTGTGTTTATATTTTAATATCTCTGAATTAAGTGCGAAATAGCGAGCCTATACTTAGTGAAACTACATGTGTGGATATATGCTAATATCGAGAACGAAGCCTGAGAGTAATTGTAAGTGGAACTGTAAATGACTTATGTTACGTTTTAAATTAAAGTTTGTTGAATAGGTAGCGACGTCCTTGGACGTTTACAACCCAATGCTACTTGAGAAGTTTTCAAACGAGCCGAATTTTTATGTGCTATTTATACTTCATTCATAATTTATTTACTATCCGTTATGTTACGAATTTAAGGAACTTCAATGTTAACAATGATGCTTACCCTGCCTACTATAAAAACAGTTTAAACAAAGGGTCAGCTAAATTACCTGTGTATCGATCGCCTTACCGTCCGCGTCCCTCGAAATGACTCGCTTTTCCATTCGTAACTAAACTACGATTCGGGAGCGGCTTGAACTTGGATAAAGTAAGGTGAGTGGGACCTTTGATTTAATGATCACTTCTAGCGAAAATGTAGATTTTTCGGGTTACCACATAGAAAATCGGATCCAAACTCCTATTACATCTTCCTGAATCCTAAATAGTATTCCTAAAATTTGAACCACACTAATATAATAAATGCGAAAGTTTGTGTGGTGTATGTGTTTTTGGTTTCTACTCGTAGGATGATGTACGCGGAAGATGCCAGAAGCTTGTAGTGCAACCCTTTAGTTGTTCAAAAATGTATAGGACTGTTTTCCTATACTATTAAACGGGCAATAAAGTATATTATACATACGGGTCAAAAAATTGATCTTGTTATCTTCGGGCCAAGTGTTTTATCAAGCCCAGCGACTCGGCCTCTGTCTTCCAGGTACTGTTAGTTATAAGTTATAAGACTCGAACTATATTATTCGTGCAAGTGGCCTTTAGTGATCGTAATGACGCGGTTCGTTGTTGATGGTGATCGCGATTATTTGTTCCTCGGTCAGATTTAATTTATACATTCTCCCCCTCCTCTTAAGGGAGACCTCATTTGCAGCAAAAAAAGTGATTTTGTGCCCTGTCCGAAAATCAATAGGTACTTGTGTAATTAATTGAATAAATATTAAACAAATATTTCTTTAAAAAAAATATGAAATTGAATCATGAAGTAATAATTTTGTATAGCAAATTTTCCTAGTAACTTTCCGCTAAATCCCTAATATTTAATACCATTAAATCACATTTCATCCTAACGTTGACAATTTGGTTTTACCCAGTAGAATAGAGGGCCTGGTGGATGTTATGATGGGAGCACGCAATACAAACAAACTTATTCAAAATGCAACTGATCATATTTATTTTTGTGGGTACAATGTCAAGTCTAGAATCTACCTTCAATTATTAAAAATACAAAAGGTACCGTGCCCTATTGTGCTACAAATGATTCCAATATGCAGCTGGTTAAGTTTTTTTATTTGTACTAAGCGTCGCACAGTCGAAACATGGTCTGATAAGTTCAATAACTAAAAATCCATCAATCAATACGACATTTCATTTATATTTAGCAGTTTGTATAGCAAAATGAGATGATCCATCAACATTAAATGAAATTTCATTAATTAACGAATTATATAACGTACGACGGGAACGGGTGTAATGGGAAAGAATGTTTTGGGAAACGGACAGAACGGTCCGAAACCGATAAATAGTTGTTGCATGCGCAACACAATAAATATTACATAGACGACAATATTAAAAAAATGTAGTCTGGTTTTGAAATCTTGCTTTTTATTAGACTTGTTGGTAATTTATCACGTGTTTAAATCTTGCATGTTTGAAATAAATAACATTCTTCTGTGTAAATAAATAAAGTTGAACTAAATTCTCCAATATCGCCGTGAGCTGACTGGGGACTCTGGTTGATGGACTCACTGATGGATGCACTGTGCAGCTCCCTGCGGCACAACTCCCTCAGGCCTCGCCGGCATTACGCGTTGTCCTTTTGTTCTGATGGAATTCCATACGTAAACACAAAGCGTCTCACTCGTCGTACGAACTGTTAAGGGAAAGGAATTCTTCATCTGTATTCCCGGAAAGTTGCTCATACATGAACACTAGAGTTAATCACTCTATTTATTGTTTTTTGTTAACCTGTCTGAAATGTGTTTTTTTGGATTTCATATTTTCCAAGCTGTGAAATCAAGCTGGGATGGTGAAATTAAGTGCGATTGTGCATGGTCTCAAGGTTATTGCGTGTCGTGTCCGTCAATGACTCGTTATGCGTACGATTTTGTTACGTGGTTCTTCGCTTTACTTGCTCTCTATTCAACATCAGCACACGCGAACTATTTCAGCCATACAATTTTTAAACGTATAAACTAAAACTTTCATAAAATAATAGCCATTCTCAATGTCAGTCGATTCAACTAAGTACCTACCTACTCGCTCCCTGCATGTTCAGGTTCCCTTTGGTTGTAAGCTTCAATGCGTCATAAACATTTTGATACGACCTTCATATCATATGTGAAAATGCCAGTAAATCGACTGCGGATCCGTCTTAGACTTGTATAGCCACATTTTAGTTACCTAATAAAATGGTTTTAGATTTTTTCTATAATCCCGCTTTGATTTTATCTATGTATTTTTAATGTCACATTGTGTGAAAATTAAATGTCAAGTGTGAAACTAACGGTAACACGGATTTTGCAAAATGGCTTTTAAGTTTAACCTTTGTCGCGAGCGTCGATAGAGCCTGTGATGGATATAGAAGTTCGTTTAAAGCCGCGCGATATTGGCCCAACACCGGGCACGTTACCCTCCCTTTCTACTTAATAACCTTCGCTATTTTCCATAAAAGGCTTGATGGCAGTGATCTATTTTTGGAAAATATATTGTTTAGCCTAAAGCCATTCGTTTTAAACTTATATAATTTCGTGTCTAAAATCATTTACATATAAATACGTAATTGATGTCCAGTTCCAAGTCTTTTTAATCGCATTTTTTTACACAAATATGATAGTGAAAACGAGAAACTTCGTCCAAAAACAAAAGTTGGAATCAATTGAGATATGTGTAAAGAGAAGCTCTCTGAAATAAATTAGGTATTTACAATTACCTTGGGCTTCACGTTTATCGCAGGTGGAACGGTCATTTGCTTAACACAGGTATTAAAGGCAATGAGGCAAAAGAGAAGTCGCGTGCATAGCAAAACGTTATTTCAGGATTAAAATGAACTTTACCGTCGAACAAAATTGCAACCGCCAGAACGATTATGCAAAAAACAGCCAAGAATCGAGGTTGCTTGTTCCGACGGTCGTACGTGATGGTTTGGCTGCAATGCGGGTGTCATATTCAGGGCTCAATAAAGTTCATTTCTGTAAAAAAAAGTGTAAAATCTAAAGCTAAAGTAGGTAGGTATCAGGAACCGTTCTGGACTCGACCGTGAGATCTTTTCGCCGTGACCTTTTCCAAAATTAGCAATGGCTTTTCCAGCAGGATTTACCTAACACCCTCTTAAACGGAAAAAACCGGCCAAGTGCGAGTTGAACGCGCGTATAGAGGGTTCCGTACATACGTTTTTTAGGGTTCCGTAGTCAAACTAGGAACCCTTATAGTTTCGCCATGTCCGTCCGTCCGTCCATCCGTCCGTCTGTCCGCAGTCTAGCTCAGAGACTCTTAGTACTAGAAAGCTGTAATTTGGCATGAATATACATATTTGTCACGCCAACAAAGTGGAAAAATAAAAATTTGAAAAAAAAATTTTTTTTTACCTACCGCCCCTCGAAACGTGGCGTGGGGATGTATAATTTTTCTCGTCTACCCCATAGCGTGGGTCGTTGGATAGGTCTTTCAAAAATATTGCCGGCTTGGGAAAACAATTTTTTGATTAAGGGATCCGTTTATGAAATATTAAGCTTTAAAGCGCTAATTTTTGTTAGAGTCAAATGTCCCCCCCCTCTATAGCCAAAACTACAAATAATAAAAATCTGAAGAATATCTTAAATTAAAACACATATAATTAATTTAATAGGAAAACTATTACGACTAAGTAGACTTCATTGGTTCTTGAGTTACAAACGGTTTAAATGTTTATACCTACCGAAAACTTATTTGTGGTGTGTTGGTAAACTGACCGCGACCTATGTCGATGTATGGTGATAACAGTTTTCCAACGTTAAAGTTAAGTTTGCCGTGAGGTCTGCTTCGGAACCCTGGCACTGAGCATGGTCCGACAGGCTCTAGTCCAGTTTTTTTTTATCGAATTCTTATAGGTTTTCCTGTAATCGACAAGCAATGAACTATACTTTGTATTTTTTTTCTAAATTTTAGGCTCAGTAGTTTCGGAGATCAGGGTGGTGGTCAATTTTCGTCTTTTTTTATGAATAAAATCAAAACTATTTATTTTACAATAATAACACAAATATATTTGAGATCCTCATACTTAATGAGCCCTTTCATTTGATATATGACACAGTAAGGATTGCAAAACTTTTTTTTGAATTTCCTAATTTGTCTCCCAAAAAAAGAAAAAAAAAATACTTTGCACATCTGTGTTTGGGTCATTAATTTACATATGTGTACCAAATTTCAACTTAATCGGTCCAGTAATTTCGGAGCAAATTGGCTGTGAGAGACAGACGGACAGACAGACGCACGAGTGATCCTATAAGGGTTCCGTTTTTTTATTTTTTGTACGGAACCCTAAACCCCTTTGGGTCAGTCAAATCGCCGGAAAGAATAACTGTTGTCCAGTCCAGACCTCAACCCTTTATGCCATAAACTACAAATAAATCTAGACCAGTTTATAGTAATGACAGTGAAGTACACTTTCGTATACTAACTCTTTTCATTAAAAAATCAAAAAAATTAAACATTCTGAAATAAGTGTCTTGGTTGAATACAGCGAAGGCTCGGTCGAACAAATACGTGCAATCAGCCTTATTAGTTATTACAGTTGTACGCGAACACAGCAGCGCGGCGTCTCTACGTATTGCCCTACAAGAACACAGGGAGCTGAATTAATAATCCACGGTCAATATTTGCGAGGTTCCCGGTATTGTCTACTTTATTGACAATTCATATCGGCTTGGAGACTTTAGTGTTTATTGTTCAAACAAGACATGTTTCCACATGATAGCGTGCATTCGTCCTGCTTCCGATTCGGATTCAAGAAAATGGCAATGACGATCTAAAATCTTGAATCTCGTACTCAACGCGCTACCTCACTTCGAAACATGAATTCGGAACCGGCTAATTATGCGTTTATATATGTAGGTACAATGGACCTACACGCAAACATGTCGTACAAGAACGCTTCCTTCTTAAGAACAATTTTACCCCATTTCCTAATAAATATTAATAATCACCGTATTATTCTGATTTCAACTATAAATCTTAAAAAAACAAGGGATGCTAAAAAAAGTCGTTGGGCGTGATGTCTCTCAATGTAAGAATGCCAACGCGGTGACATGCCTCAACGCGTGCGGAGCATACCTACTCGTGAAATATCATTATACCCGTCGTAACTCCCCCGCACCACCGAAACAACTGCAATTTTATGAAATGAAATAAAATTGATTTATTTGTTTA
The DNA here is from genome assembly GCA_948252455.1 of Acleris cristana. Classification (NCBI taxonomy): domain Eukaryota; kingdom Metazoa; phylum Arthropoda; class Insecta; order Lepidoptera; family Tortricidae; genus Acleris; species Acleris cristana. Next base: position 46,115,849 of record OX411772.1, read on the forward strand.
GTGCCGCATCGAAGTGAAGTCACTAATGGCCCTGGCACTGAGCATTGAATATTTTATCTTTGTTTCAAATTTATTTATTTGATACATAGTTTTATCAATTCAGTCATTATAGCTACAGTGAAATTCAATTTTATCAGAGTTCTTGTTCCATAAATTTATGCCCTCATTTCCGTAGCGAAAGTAAAAATAATTTAATGACGTAGTTGCCTGATAAAATCGCGTAGCTAAATAAATTCGAACAAAGGAGACATAATTGTTGGTGACTTCTGAATGGTAAGCAAACCGACGACTCGTTTTACCGGCCAGTGGCCACTGAAAAAATGGGTTCCGGAAAACACTGGCGAACGAAGTTAATTTCTACCTATATGGTCGTTACCGCCCGTACTATAATACGACCTTTAGTTTAATTGTAAACGACTGACGTGTTTTATTTTGCTGAAGCTAAAAAATTCCAAACAAAATGCGATAACGTTTTTCTTCCCTTAAACCTAGTCCGAATTTTTCGATTTTTTAATATGTTGTAGATATTATGACAAACAAGGTGTACAGACCATATATTTCTTGGAAAGAAATATTTAAATAAAAAAAAATCGGGAACGTAGTTTTTCATAATAACTATAACTATAACATACTCAAAAATCTTAAACATCGGACTTGATTTAAGGGGTGAAGATTGTTATCCCCGGAGCTAAATTTGTAGGGGAAAACTTTGACAGCTACCCGATTTACGCGTCGGTTCACAATCCCCTTAATTCTATTCCTACCTGTCTATTTATGTTAATGAAAGACTCGGGATGAGACTCTTTTTGAAATTTAAAACATTGAACAAGTATTATATCATATTGTTTTATTACTAGATGACGTTCAGAGTACGTATAGGTAGGTACTTTACATAAAAACTACTTTATGATACACACACATAAATATAATGAAATACAATGAGGCGAACTGTTTTATACACTAGCGCCGTGTTATCGACCACGTCGATAATAATCTCAATGCAAGCCCCTGGCTCTCGGCGTTCCAAGTTTTGGTAAACCACCGGTCAACGACTCGAAGTTTTAGCCGAACGTTAGATGGAGTTAACCACTTCACTACTCGCCAGAGTCCACAGAGCCATTTCAGAAACAATTCAATAGCATTATAGGACGTAGTTGTTTTAATTAAAAGCGTACAATGGATTCACCTAACGGATATTAGACGCCATTTTGTTGAATCTTAGTTTGGCAACGGACGCCGGCCGGTACAACGGAGTTTAAATAGTCCACTTGCAACAAGAAATGTATAGATTTTAAATTAGTGTTCGATTTAGAAACTATTTTCAGCTGTTCTTTTCTTCAAGGTTTAAGTAATTGACATAAATTGAGATTAAAATTATGAATATCTCAAAAACTGACCTAATTTGCTCCATACTAGGTATATGCTCTACTATGCCTCCTTAAAGGATCTAGGTCGACTTTACCTCCAACCCTGTATATAGTATATTATATACTTATACTATACTATAGTATACAGTGTGTGACATCCATACGAACATAAATATGTCAGTGACGTGTCTTAAATTGTAATTAAGTGACTTGTCTTAAATATGTATTCGAACATTAACTCTCAAAATTACGCATTAAAAAAATATTTTCAAGCAACAACGTGTCACCGTTAGTTTCAATCACCACGTCGCTTCTGTAACGTTAATCTATGATCGCGTTCTTTTTTTGTCTTGATTGCTCCAGTTATGGGAGGAATATGGTGTCCTTGTCTTAGATGTCACATTATCATGTCGTCACATTTGTTACAACATCAAATTGGAATAATTTATTTTGCTTGTTTATAACATTTTGTAATTAATTAGAATTACATTGATTTTTAAAAAATCTTTGAATAAAGTTTCTATGTAATGAACGGAGGATAAAATTTTGATTTCAAACTCATAACATTTATTTAACAAAAACACACTGTAACACAACAAATATAGTACAAAAAAAACTTGTGTAGGTACCTATATCATTTTGTTGTTACGTCAAAAGCTATCTCGGCGCTGAACTGTTCGACAGTGGACATTGCCGAACAGTTTGTAACAAGATCAACTCAACTTTCTGATACAGAAACAATCGAACTTTGACAATGAGCGGAGCGGTGCCCAAGCACGAACTTTACGTTATTGTCAAGTTAGTATCTTCCTCTACTACCTTGATTCGTTGCTTGCCGAGTGATTTCCTCAATGCTGAGTAAACATTCTATTCACACTATTCTATTCTACTCGGGCTAAACCTTGTTGCTTTTGACATGTTGTATTGGGTACTACGAACATTACGATGGCAAAATCGGCCTTCATTACTGTCAAGTACAGTCGAGTTCATATTTATGTATATATTTTAGTACCTTGTCTATTTAATGTAATGTTTAAACTGCCATATATGATTAAAGTGACAAGGTACTAAAGTGTATACTTATATATTATTTATGAACTCGACTGTACATACTATTATTTACTTGACAAATGACGGCCGAGTTATAAACAATACGATAGTGTAGAAACAAATTGGAATATGACTGCTGGGTATAGCTACTTATATACGCCGTAGAATTGTTGTTTTGGGTGGTAACGTTCCTACCCCCCTAAACTTTGAATAAGACCGAAATGGTCTCATTTGTTTGCCATGCAACTCAATCACGGTTAACGCATATTTCCAATAGTTTAAAGATTTACATTTCCGCTTTTGGTACGAAGATTTGCAGCTTGACGATCCCCTTAAAAATAACTGCGACAAACGGGTGGCGTGGTGGATGGTTGCTAACTAGACACGCTCCGCAGGATAATGAACGCGCCGAGCGATGCCGTGCGTGTTGTACTCAGAGCTCCGTCGTAAATGTGCGAGGTAGTTTATAATTTCAAATTTACAGCATTTTTGCATTAAACGTTTTAATGAGGAAAGATTTTACAGCCGTTATCGTGCAAATAATAAGAGTTGTTGGCAAGTAATACTGAAATGGCTAGCAATTAATCGTCATGCTGTTTACAAACATGTTAAAGCTAAAACACAATATTGGTCAAGTAAAATTAAACGTAATATAATATTTAGAAGAGTAGAAAATTAATAGGTATTTAGAACTGTGCGCTCTGTTATGTCCAGGGGTTGAATAACAATGTATAATGTCGAGGGTACTTGCCTCTCGCCGAAGCCAATTAAAGACGTTTGCAGTAAAAAAAAAGTCGTGTTTATGGATTGGTAATAGACTAACAGTATATTGTGCGTTTTATTGCTTAAAGTTACAAGATTTACATACCTACATAAATAGTTACATATTTACAATGACGCCCTTTCCCGTAGGGGTAGGCAGAGACCACTTCCTTCCACTTGCTACGATCCAGAACAACTTCCCTCGCTTCCTCCACCCACACTAATAAGTCTCTTCATACAAGTGTGTTGGTTCTGATCGTGGAACGTTCACCTTTGCCCTCTCTTTCCAATATTCCCAATGAAAAATAAAAGATTCATAATGCCCATATTTAAAGGGAATCGTAAAAATACCGGTCAAGTGCGAGTCGAACTCGCGCATCGAGGGTTTCGCACCGCCGCATAGTAGGAATATTTATAATCCAATTTGAATTCGATTACACTACGAACACTAGCCTAAATATTTGTTATTGTCTAAGATCCGAATAGGAGACGACACGAAAGTATTTTATATGAAATTTGATATGGTAAATAATATGGCGAATAGCTTGACTGAAAAAATTCAGTCCAGTACAGTCCATAATAAAAAAATAACTTTTTTTTTTTTAATTACTATTGCTTTTTTAATAGACCGTTACATACCTAATCGAAAGTATGAAGGCTATAGAATATGCAAACATTACATCCTCGTATTTTATGCTGTTTAGCATAAGTAGCAAGTAAATAAGAAAAAGGGTAAACACTGTCCATTTCTTATTTTATATTTTTTTGGTAATAAAATAAAATAAGAAATGGACAGTGTTTGGCAAAATCTAGGCACATAATTGTAACTACTCGGGGCTCTAATTTTAGGAACATTGCAATAACACTCATGGTGATGGATCTTATTTATTCGGCAATTTCAGGGAAATACCTAATAGAGGATTTTGTATGCTGATGAATGACACAAATGGCCAGTATTAGAAGTTTTTTCAAGTTCGTTGAAAAACATGTTGTATCGATGCCGTGAACTTACTGAACACTCCTCGCGCTTTTCACTGTTATTCAGTTAACGTACTTTAGACTAGTTTGAACACTTACCCCCTTACTAATAAACGTTGAGTGGCGTTTGACAGATAAGGACAAAGCATGGCTTAGCTACACTACTCCAACGTTTATTTTTATTAGTTAGGGCCGATTCGACCAAACTGGAAATAAGACTTACTCCGAGATTAGTCTATACAAATTCTGCATTTAATCTAGGTATAAGACTTTATTCCAGTTTGGTCGAATCCGCCTTAAGGGGGTTAAAGTATAAACGTAGTTATACGAACTCTAGTTGCATGTAACGACATTAGAAAAACTATTGTTTCAAGTTTAGATAATGTGAGATTTAATTGGTTTGTTACTGCACTATTTTTAAGTAAGTAGTTGTAAAATGAACTTACGGGTTGTTTGTGAAGCGTGCGACACGCTACGTCTGAAACACTTCCCGCTGACATTTTAATGATTTGTACAGATACCCTTGGAGAGCAACAGGTCGAATTTAGTAACTCCATGCAGATAATCTTTACCGTGAAAACATGCTATTTATTAAGTATTATTTTGTGTCGTTTCTTTAAATCAGCATTAGGTTATTTGATTCTAAAACCCAATAGAACATATTGAATTATTTTTGAATAAAAACGATAGTATGTTCGTTATTTATACCTATTAGCTATATATATATATATATATTTTTTATTTGTTTAATTCGGTACAATAACATGATGTTAACATAATAACATAAGAACACAAATCACAATCCAGATCAATTCAAGTTAACAACACTATTATAATTGTACACGACATTTGTGCAGGACATTTAATTTTATAGACCATAAAGTACCTACTAATTTTTTACAAAAATCTTACAAATTTTACATAGTATTTTTAATTAAGTAGTTTGTTTCTAAAAGTACCTATTACATGAATGTTCGAATATATCAGTATTAATGTTATTACTGTGTGTATCGCAAACACCTAACGTAATGGAACCAGTAATCGACAAGGACCAATGATCGACACTGATTCTTATTTTACTGAAGATAAGGGTTATTCATTTCATTCATTTGTTTTGTACTTAACACTCAATTTATGACCGCATAATCTTTGAATTAAGAGTTAAGTGTCGATCATTGGTGCATGTCAGCTTAAAGTGTCGAACACTGGTGCCACTACGTTACATACCCACAACATATATTAAAACATATTGATGTTTAGTTATTGCGTACAACTCGCAAGATGGACGATGTAATTGATGTAGGTACATTGCAAGAACAGAGGACGTTTTTTACATAAAGAAATAAGTTTAATATTACTGGTTAACCTGTTTCTATTGTGGGGTTTTTTAAAAACAATCGTTTCAAAATATAACATGAAAAACAAATGATTGGAACAGAAGAATCCCTTTTATGTTAAATTGCAAATTTACTGATGCGTTAGCATAGATTTACGTTTCTAAAATTTTGATAAGCGAGGCACTGTAATCAGTCACTCACAGTGACAGCTAGATGGGGTTTGCAATTATTATTACAAAACGAGCGCAAGGCGCGGTGGCCGTGAGCCGCAAGTGTCGCCCGCGCCCGTAAATAACAACGCTCTAACTTCCAGCGCTTTCAATATAAAGACGCAGAGTACAATTTTCTCAACGTTTTCATACGGCGAATATAGTAGTAGCAAATAAAAGACACCCACAACCTCGTACGCGAAGAATAAGTTTCCTGCTTCTTTCCCTATTCGTGCTTGTTCCAACAGGAAGAAGATTTTTGAATCGTCACAGACGTCGAACCGAGTAAGATCGCAAATGTTAAAATAGCTTTTTTATATTTCGTTCGTCTTTAATATTTTTAACTCAAAAGAGTGCAGAAATTGTTCCGTCGGTAGTGTTCCGCAATTTAGATCTCAATAACCGTAAGACCTATTTGTCTGTTCTTTGGATATATTTAACTTGATCACATTTCCTTAAGGCTGTTAAACGTGAAAGGTTGATTAGAAATAAAAGCCTCGATACACAGTGGATACTTACTTACTATTCAAACGTTGTCTAAACCTATCCGTAGCTCGAGCCCCTAGAACTCAGGACTCAAGTTTTCAATCATTATTTGACTTATTTATAAACACTTCAACTTTACTACTCAACGACGATTCGAAATTCAACCTGTTATCAAACTTTACTAAACACAGATACGGGGCTTTGACCAATCGCCATACACATTTTCTCGATGTCGATATGAAGCTGGGTCCACATTTGTATCATTTTGCCGATCACGATCACGCGTATCGTATCGAGCTCGCGTATCCTAAGTATGGACGCTCACTTTGGGCACACCGTATCACTACCATCGTCGCGAGAAAAAGGCGTCCATACTAACCGTAGCGTAGCAGCGTATCGTATCATAACGCTCTCGCTGAAGAGCCGCAAGTAGGTAGGTAGGTACTCGGTTTTCTTTTTGAGTTCTTCCGCCGGTCGATTCATTTCGTGGCTTAATTCGTCCCACGCGTCATTTTTTAAGGTTCGATTTTAGTAGTTATGGTGACAGGGGTTCCATAATATTTTCATTGGTCTTGTAGGCCTCAATTAATCGAATTACTGTCTCGTTATCCATATCTTAATATCACAATAAACAACACAAACTGTAACTGTCTGTAGCTGCTACTGCACTGCACTGGTCTGATCAGTGCTCGGATTGGTACACGTACAAACTTGTCAAGTGCGTATCCTTATCCCCTTTGATGATCGGGTAAAAACCGCCTTTACGGTTACCACCTTGTTTGCACCGTGGCAAGATAGCAACTAATATTATTCTGTTTGTTTTCCTGCCTGTGAATGCTGGTTATGTTTTCTATTAAGTAACACAAAAGAGTGAGTGATCGATTACTGCAGCAAATTCAGCTCTTTTATGTATAGAACAAATAACGGACTTTATTAAAATTCATAACGCTGGTTGGCCCCATTGTGCTACCGTCAAGTCCTGCTCGTACAGAATTTTCGTTTCGGAGACCACAAGCTTTTGGTGCATTATTAAATTGCTGGAAGTATGTATTAATAGCATAATGATTTCAACGTGCGGAGTTGTTACATACAAAGCTTTTAAAAAGTGTAAAAGAAGTGTGTACTTTGAAAGTTGCTATTAATACCAAAATAAACAAAACTCCCTCATTGCGAGGTTGCCTAAATTGTAGAAGCCGGAAGCCGCATACAACACGCAAGCCACGACCCTTTAAATAGGGGCGTAAAACTTTAGTGTAACAGTTTTGTTTACATTTATTTTATTTTATTTAGAATCGTTTTTTTTTGTTTATATTGTTTTTTTTGTTATTTCAATTCGTTTCCAGTTTCGGGAAAGAATAGAGATCAAAATAGACGGTAGGACTGTTAAGGTAAAACCGGTAGGGTAGGAATTTAAGTTACATTTAAACCGGGCTATTAATATTAATACTCGGTTGTCTATCACTTTCACACTCTCTTTGGCATAACAAATATATACTGACAGATGTTAGAATGAGTGGTCATGCCAAAGAAAGCTGATTACCTCCTATATTGACTGTGGCTCTACTGTAATTCTATCGGACTCTAATTATTTTCAAGGTCCATATTTTCACGATTCACCGTAAAGCTCCGCCAGAGTCGCTTTAGTATCTAAGACAAGATATCTTATCGCCTCCCTTTCAATAGATATCATTGAGAAGTTCCTGTTGTCATCTGCTGTTGTTGGCAACTGGAACTTCTCAATGATACCTATTAGCTTATTGCCCGAGAGAATTGAACCAAAAATTAGGCCAACCTGCACGAACTAAAAAAAGCATTTATTAAATTAAATTTGTTAAGTGTAGACAAGAGAGTGTATTAAATTATAACCCGCGAAAAGTTTTTTTCAAAGAAATTACGTTTAACAATTTAACTTGGCAGAAAAAAATATTAACAGGCATTTTTTTTTTTTCATTTCCATGGACGAATTTGTTTAATTCTGCAAAAATATATAGGTTCTACTAATTCTTTACCTACAAATAATAATTATATCTTGTTAGTTATTTTGCCTTAAATTTTATTTACAAAAACGCGTTTTTATTTCTTTTACCTTTTTCCCGTCATAGAAAGTGTTTAATTTTTAGAAATACACGATTCAAGAAAATAACCGCTGTTTAGATTTTTTGCAAGGTTCAAATCTAAAAGCCCCACAGTACGAGTACCTACCTATTAGCAACGGTAGTGTTCACTAAACAGAAAATGTAAAAGTCAATTATTGTTAATATAGCTTTTATTGTTAGGCTATGTTCCTTTAATAAATATAATTATTTTAAACCCGATAGTAAATAGCAATTTGACACTGCAAAATCATTTGGCCAAGTATATTTTTAACGATGAATACTATTCTTCCGTAATACAGTTTTTACGAGTACTAGTACCCACAGTGAGTAAAATGCATATTTATTTAACTAGGTTTTAGGTAACATAATACTTGCCTGACTCTGTGGAATATGTAATGTTAAACACGTAACCTTTTAAGTTGTTAAGTAGAAATACAGTAGGTAGGTATTATTACTTTTATTGTTGTTATTATTCTTAGTTAGTTAGGTTTCATGAAAATCGTTTGGACGTTTAAAAGATATCAGCAGTGAAAGTATGGTCCGACATTATATCAGGGTTTGTATCTATTCAATAGGCAATGAGTGTTATACTGTGTATGAGAGATGACAGCGCGAGGCCGACGTGTGCTTCGGCTGGGCGGCTGGCCTTGGCTGATAAGGAGATTACGAGTCCCTCACTGCTGCGGCCGCGCGGGCGGCCCGCGGAAACCACATTTCATTATGTTTACGCAACCATTACTTTCGGGAATCACGCCTGAGATAACAGCGCCGCAAAATGCCGATACTGGGGCGCGATCGATAGCGAACACTTGAGCTAAGAATGCGGAGGGCAAACCAAGCCTCCCAAAATGTAGTACAATGTATCTAAACTGAAAACCAACGCTTTGCTGCTTGCCCCTTTCATCATAACAATAACAAATTTTTGTCATTATTTTGGCTATGAAGTCGTTAAACTGTTTAGGTAATAAAACATGTTTCTTCCTTCTTTTTTCATTCTGTTCTAGTCATACCTAAAGTAGATTAATTATTTTGAACTGATGTAGATTTTGTATAATTATGCTGCGCCTGCTCTAAGTAATTACTTAGAGCAGCCCTCGAAAGCGCCCGCATCCCTCTCGTGTTCGGCGAGTAGTGATCCGGCACCGAACAGAGGATGAGGAGCAGCCCCGGCCATCTGGTACCTATGGGATTTTGTTATAAATATTATTAATGGAAAGACAATGGGCGATAAAATATACAAAAGATGCGGTGGTTACCTCTATTCAACGAGAGAAACTTTAAAAAACGGTGATGTGATCCCAACAAAGCGTGCGTAAAATACCCATATTATGCATACATTAAATGCTATATTACGAGTATATGCCAATAGAATCAGAAAACTGGATTTAGGGGAGACTACGCGCAACATGAAAAAGTATACTCGATTTTTGCAATGCTCGCTTGACGCTCGGCGCTACGGTAATATATTTGCTAATGTTTAGCAGGTGGCCTTTGCCTCTTAAAAGTTTCCTTTTTGCGTATCTAAAGTGCGAAAGCCTGACTTCGCATTTTAGAAACTCATTGGCACCGGTGACAGCCTCGGAAGTTGCGTTCCATTATTAGTTCACGGTTTGTGCTTCCTGACGCGCGGCGCTCGAGTCATGCTGATGCAAGCATTATCTTAATTATTTATTTACAAATATATTCTGATTTGCCACTTTTAATAAACGTGCAACACCAATTTTCGCTTAAGTTGAAGTTGCATGTAGCTGGAGCCAGTAAAGGCGCGGGCTATCTTGCGCGAGCAGTTTGCTTGATGCTCCATTCTCGATTCGCTGGACCGGCACACTTCTTGATACCGTTGCGTTGTTTAGGATGCATAAAACTTGCGCAAGTGCCTGAATATGCGCGTGTACAAACACCAATAAAAATACAAATATATTTTCAATAGTTACCAAATAATTCACCGGCTGAGGATAGTTGAAGTCTACGGAAAGCGCAAAAATACTAACAAATTTAACGTGTTGTCATTGTCTTCATTAAAAGTTCTGTATATTTATTTCTTTATCGTAAAAATTGCCTACTTCCTTAGTCTAATCTTGAATAAGCAACAAACTTGGGTTTTTGCTCTAGCAAAGAATTTAGAGTGAGACAAAAGTCAACTTCTGTAAATAATATTTGCGTTAGTCTGTTATAACGCCAATATATCAAATCAAAAGAGCTGCTATGTTCCATTGCATACAAGTGTATTTTATGTAGAAGATTACAATAAAGATAAACAAAGTCAAACAACTCTCGTATATTGTCTTTCATGCATTTGTATAGAAGGAAGGTAATAGGAAATAAAAAAGCTTTTCGTAATAAGTACTGTCATATAGTGTCTATGTACAGGGTGCCCAGTAAATAATGGACAAGGTTCTTTCCATCGACAGGGCACCTTACGTTTGTCTCTAAAAAGGACTTATAGGTTTAGTAAAAGTTGCGTGGTTTTCGAGATATTCGTACTTTTCTATTTTCTTAATAACTGGCCCCTTACTTCACTTTAATGACCGACTAGGCCACAAATAAAGAGATTTTCTCGTTCTGTTTGTTGCTAAATATTCTCTAATAGTGTCGCTAACGGATGTGTATTAGAGAGTTATGGTGGCCAGACGGATTTCTAGTTAATTGGGTCTTAATTAAAAACGACACATTTTTTTTTAATTTGCAAGAATTTTGATTCTGCTTGTGGTGAATAAAAAATGTATGAAGACCAGAGTGACCAGCATTCTGAAAAATAGTGTAAGTGTCTAATACCGATTCTAAAATGATATCACAATTGAGATAATAACAGAGACATACATATATAAAAACAATGTGATTTCAAATGGTGGATAGAAAATATTGATCACTCCCAGGACTTAATTCGTAAAAACAATTTTGCTCTTGAAATTTATTCGCACTCTTTTCTGACTGACTGGGGTGTTGCTTGTGGTGAGGAAAGAGCTCACAGCTTCTGGTCCAGGGATAAAGCTAACAAGCATATAAATGAACTTGAGCTTATAGCGGCTTTGTTTCCTTTAAGAATTGTTGGTCAGAATGTATACAATTCTGAATTACTTTTACGTATTGACAACAAAACTGCCATTGCGTACATAAATAGAATGGGTAGCATTCAATATCCCCACATAAACAAAGTGTCTAGGGACATATTGGGTTGGTGTGAAGCTAGAAACAACTTCGTGTTTACTTCATATATCACATCTGCAGAAACTTCAGAAGCAGATTTTGAATCCAGGCGAGTAAATGTGGATACTGAGTGGCAGCTCGGTGATCTTGCTTATAAAACTTTATTAACAGTCTAATTTTTTGCAAGATCTATTTTAGGTCATATAGAAGGAAATTGATTTTGTTTTAAATCAGTTAGAAATGTACAGCGCGTTTGCTTATGTTGTCGATGAAATATCTTTAATTAATGATTGATAAGATATTTATTTTATTTCGTTCTCTTAACATCCTATAAGTTATATAATCTCTCGGAAGAAACATGAGAAAAACGAGTTTAGTATGATTTAATGATTATATATCGGAAGAACCAGCTCGTTTACTTAATTACTATTCAACTTCCCTTAGGTAATTTTTTTTTAAATTGAATCATACTAAACTCGTAGGTACCTACCCAAATAGTTACTTGACACAATCAAAAACTGGTTAAATTAGAACTTTAATTATAATTTAACTTTAAAAACAATATGTATATACCACAAAGTCTCAAAAATATGTACACATAGGCCTTATTGCCATAGTATGTACAGAAAAAAAAAATCGTACTAATTAAAGTTTTCAGTTTAGTTTGTATTATTGAAATAAAAGCGAATAAAGTATTAATGAAATCAAAATTACCAGCACAAGTGGCACAATTTTGTAGTGATAACTTCCGAGACACTAATTACTTCGTCCAAAGTTGGAGTAAAGAATTAATGCGCGTAGTGTGGCGCCGCCGCGTTCGTGACGATTATTAAAACAAACTGAGCTCTCGCGGCACGCAATTCATTCATAATCAAAAACAAGCCCATAGCTTTCGGTTACGGACCCTAATTTATGCGACATAATAATAATTAATTAACGGATGATTCTTAAGTCTACCCAACAGGGCTGGTGCTGCAGCCGAAGCGACTAAAAGCATCAAGGTTGGCAAATATAGTGGTCTCGCCCACTATGTACATTTCTATTCAGCGTAAAAACCCTTAGTCCGTTGGGTCATAGTGCTATAAATTCAAAGAAAATTCGAAGAAGCTCATTGGCGTTACGGGAGACCGAAGAGTGGGCAGCTTTCTCGCTCAACGCATAATTTTAACTATCCAGCGAGGAAATGCTGCCAGCATCTTTGGGACAATGCAGCAAGTGACTTTTTAAGATATAGTAGATTGTAACCCGAGTTATACACTTCACTTTGATTGTCAGAAAATAAAAAAAATATACAAAGGTAAAAAATATATATTAAGAAAAATTAAAAGTACAATTTGTATTTTTTTTTATATTTATTGACAAAGCTTTTCCAGGCAAATTTAACGTGTGCTAAGTGAAAATCGGAGACAGCTGACGTGGATCCTTTACCTGTAAATCGATCGTATTTTGACTTGTCTGCTGAGTGAAAGTCGGTGACAACTGTCGTGAACTCGGTTGGTTTTCCAGTTGTTCATCCAATTTAGGTGTCGTACTCGTTGATGGCCGAGGCTCCGCACTTGATGTCGACGGTCGCGGGTCATGGCTTGCTCTGTTGATACTGGCGACAATATGCTGATTGATGTTACGCTTATTTGCAATCGACTCTTCTATGTATCCTTCAGCCACCTGATCAGACTTCCACCCCCCATGGCGTTTAAACTTGGTTATATTTGCACCTGAATCTACTAGAAGAGTTGCCGATGTTCTGCGAAAGCAGTGGCCTGTGTACTAATTGGGATTTAGCAAATTAATGTATGTGGCTATCTGTTTAGGCATACAGAAACAAAAAATGTCAGCTATGAAATCAATGTCGTGCTTTATGTTCGGACTGCAAAAAATTAGTTTCGCCACTGCTATGGCAGCGGTATCTCGACTATTGAATTCATTCATTATGTCTTTAATTTCAGTAAACTATTTTTGATAATAGGTAACTTCCTCCAGCCATGTTCCCCATCTCGTGATAAACGGGGGATTTTGGGATGGAGGGAAACTTGTTTTTCAGTTTGTGAAGTCGTTTTGGCGATTTACAAAATACTTTTTTGACACTGTCAATCAGTTTGTTGACATTTGGATGTAGAGCTCTTATTGCGTCAGCTACTCTGTTAAATGCGTGGGCTAAACAAGTTACGTGAGACATATTCGGAAAAACCTTTTTAAGAGTTTTTGCAGCCTGAATCATGTAAGAGGCAGCATCCGTTGTTAAAATCAGTAGCTTACAAAGATTATTTTCATTTCAGGTCTTTAAAAGTCTCGACTAAATCAGACACAGTGCTGTGATTTGTGGTTTCTAAAATTTTACTCGCAAATGTGCGAGATTTTGAGACGCAGCTGTCTACCTTCCCTAGAATCACATTGGCGATGCTCTTTCCATGATTTTCAGTCTCATCAATGCTCAAATATATGTAGGAGTCCTTTAAATCTCTTCTTATTATTTATTTTCTTTCTTCAAATATGTCTGGCAAATAATTTATCCTTAAAGTAGACTCACTTGGAAGGCTGACGTCATTTCCATATTTTTGCGTCAAGCAATTTTCAATGAAACCTCTAAAATTGAGGTTATTTAATTGACTCTAGGGGGCCTAGTATGGTTGCGTTTATCGCGTGATAAAATGTGGATAAAGCATCCGTCACTCTCGTTCTTATATACGTGTCAAAAAGTGACGGATGTTTTGTACAAATTTTGTCACGTGATAAACGCAGCCATACTAGGCCCGCAGGGTATATTACAATGGATCATGAATTCTGTTAAGTCTTTATTGAATTCCGGTTGGATATTCTTTGTATTGCTGTGTTTTATTGTATTGCAATGCTTTTGTAGGTACACTATATTTGGAGGGAAATAAAGACACATTACAAGACTTGCAATAGACTCTAGAATCTTTGATTTCTATTTAGAAATGAAATTTTTTCTGCTTCAAAAACTAAGCAAGTTGCAGGATTACCAGCTTTCTCATGATGACCTTGACTTTTTAGATGTGTATCCAAAATGAACTTTTTCGGTTTAAGGTTTTTCTCACATATTTTACAAGATATATGCCCTCCATTTTTTTTCAAACTCGACGTGACCCTTCGGATGATTATCCATGATTAGTGTATTTTTGTAACAAAACACGCTATAAAACTATAATTTATAAGAATAGAGATAGTATGTACTCCTAGATATTTACATTTAAGTACGGCGTCCATCTAAGAAGTCAACACGACAAAAAGACAATGTTGTAAATAGTTTGACATTGTGAGTAAGTAGGTAGAACTGGCCAGTATTTTTTTTGGATTGATAAGGTTTATCTGAAGAGCCCTTATACGAGAAATAAAATTATATTGTGCCTTTACAATAGCATTTTATTTAGGGATAAACTACACTAAAAGATACTTTTCAATTACATTAACCACTCCTATCGTTCATTATTCTACATAATGTACCTAATTTACGAACCATTTCCGCGTCGCATTCGTGTTACTTCTAATTTCACCATCAGCTCTCTATTAAACCGAGAAAATTCAGTGTGTTTATTGAGGAAATTCATGATTTTAAGTGAATACTAACGAATTATATACGACAATCAATATTGACAAATAAATGACGGAACCACCTTTGATGGAGTTTAAAAAATCAATAAAACCTCTATTACTAACGGGCCGAAAAGAGGTTTTATTTTGTTTTAAAACTTAAAATATATAAATTAAAAAGGTGCATCAATAAGGTGGTTATATATACCTAGGCACATGTTAAAAAAATATGTGCAGTGCCAACCCTTACGTTTTCAATGATTTTGCAACACTGATAACGGGGTGTGATCATCATGATTAACTGATAACCACGGTTGTCACCCAATATATTTAAAACTTAGGTACAAACCATTTACACCACGATACTTCGAGCGACCATATAAATTTATTGTTAACCCAGCTTACAACGATTTCGGTAAAATCTGCTACAAAACCAAAAATAAAAATGCTACTTATAGAATTCGTCCAGTCAACACCCATTTTTTTGGTCGGGGGTTAGTAACTATGACTAATATATTTTTAAACCGATATTAGTTGTCACTATGCTCATATGGCGACATGTAATATAATATAGTGTGAAAAACTGAGTGTTCAACCTTTTTGAAATCAATCCATAAATGCAGCGTGGTTTCCCACAATCAAGATGCGATGCTCACAGTTGCGCGCCGCTACGCCCGTAACTCCACTTGACCTCGATCTACAAAAAGTTCCGTCGCAAATAGAGATTATTTCAGGTTTTATCATGCCGTTCACATGCAAAATTAATCTGCTCTTGGTCGACGGCGCTGCACAAAGACAGAGGCTACTCGGGTCGAAAGTATGAGCGGCGGGTTCCGACCGAGCGCTGCAAAGTGACTGCTGTGCACTTCACAATGGCACACGGGTACACAAAAACAAATATATATTTGGAGTTGCAAAACGTATATTTGGGTGGAAGAGACCGATGGTTTGAAGTTACACAGTTCAGACAATTGTATAAAATTCGTAGATACATGGGTCATACACAGATTTAGGTTACCGTCTTTTCTGTGGACATACCCGAAGTTTCCTGGCTGAACCCATATCTGCATAAACGGCGTCAGGTCTACTGAAGACCTATCAGATAAAAACATAACTTATGCACACAAGCTTTTAACTATTGACTACGGGAAAGACAACTTATGATTTTTCGAGTGTGTATGACCCACATTGATAAACTAGGCACCGCCTGTTTCACAATCGACAAGTAAAGCTTATTTGACAGATAAATTTAGCCCTTTCTCCCTCTTACACTTGGAAATAGACAAGGAGAGAGCCGACTTTAAATGGCAGATAAATTTACTCGTCGATTGTGAAACAGGCCCTAAACCTCTTTAATTGAAATGGATTGTAAATAAATGAAGGCATATTTTATATTCATTATTTATTTATAGGTAAGATTAACTATCTTTAGTTCCATACTTTTCGTATGATGTTTTTTATAGTTCATAGCTTTGGTCATACTTGGCTGCGCTAAAAGGGCGATAAATAATTCAATCGCATAAACAGTTTCCTAGCAAGTTACCTCAACTTTTAAAATTTGAAAAGAAATGAAATACACGGGACGTTGTTATTGGCCAATCCAAATCGCACGTTAAGTTCGCGTCATGCATTAAAATCAAATCGGGAAAGCCGCGGACATCGAGCAACACGGGAGGGAGTAGGCATTCGCACTATTTCCCCTCTGGCCAAGTACAAGCCCAAGCGGGCATGCACATCTAAAGTAATAAAACTAGTTGTAACTCGGATTGTCAGCTAGACAGAGTCCAGTCGCGCGAGTGAACGTTACCTACTATTCCATTGAGTTGGCGAGTCACCGCCTGCCATTTCAACCAAGGTAATTAGCATTGGCCAGGCAGGCGCCGTAGTTTCATCAATAGCCTAGTTCACCAATCCATATAAGTTCATCCATAGAGCCTATTATTAATGTTCCCCTAGTCCTACATTCGGGTTAAAATTTGACATTTACCCATACAAAATGTGTCAAATTTTAATCCGAAGTTAAGCCTATCCATCCGCGGCTTGAATAAGTATAATAGGGTTCGGCCAAAAGTAGTTGAGCGACTATAACGAAGAACATTCAATTGTTTAAATATGACTATGACTTTCCCGCGGCGTTACTTTCGACGAGCTTGAAATGTCTTAAAGTTTCATATCAAGTAAGAAGTCGGACTACATAACAGCTTATACCTAAAAATTATAAAATTAAATAAATGATTAAAAAAAAAACATTAAACCGCCTTGAAAACACAAAAAATAACTTCTTTTATAATGGCAGATAAATATGTAGGTGAAGTCAGTATCAGAATGGCAGGTAAAACTGAAGTCGCAAAGTCACAATATTTTAAACCAAAAGCCGACTTCCGTTTTGCTTCCGAATTACTAAATACTTTACAACTATTTATACTCGAAAACAACTGATTGATTAGCTGCCAATCTTTGAAAAGAAGTTATTTTTTGCGTTTATACGTAATTACTCTGAATGACAAACAATCCTGCACGAGATAAACAGGTCGCTGTTTTTGATTGTTTCCGAGTATAGGTACTTAACAATATAAGTTTATAACTTAAAAGTTTAAATGATTGCGAGGATCAAAGATTTATCTTACAAAGAAGAAGATATATAGTACATATTACGTAGGAAACTTTTTAAAGCACTCTTATTGTTTGTTCTTTTTTGGGAATATTTTCTAACACAATAACGATTACTTCAGTTCTATTCTATCTGCAAATGTACGATTACGTTTATATCAACTTGAACTTTTCATGTTAAACTTTAATTAGGAAGGTGAAGAAACCCATGCATACCTTCATGTCAGGTAAGTATACCCGGAGTGCCTAAAATTATCTATCGTTTCCGTTTTTACAGAGCCCAACCAAAATGAACGGGGATGTGTTCGAATGCCATCCATATAAGTAAAACGAGGTAGGTACCTAACCTACAGTGCGATAGGGTTTAAAAGGGCCGACGTTGGGTTTGTACTTCTTTCTCACTCGCTTTCATACCGTCTTATACGAGTCTTACCGAAATAATCGAACCCGAAAGACTTTTTAAGCCCTCTCGCGCTGTATAAAACGCAATTCAGTAATTAGTCATTAAGTTCGGTTAAATCTAAAGCTTCCTCAGGGATAATGGTCGACGAGTTTTTTTGCTTAAAAAATGCTAGTTTTATATTGCGTTTAAATAGGGAATAAGGGGATAAGTTAATATTTGCGTTTCTTGCCATAGTTGACAAACGATAGCTTTTGACCCTTCGCACGACTATTGTCCAAAACGAAATATGTCCAAAAAGACGAATGTCCAAAGGCATGTCCAACTATAAAAATGTCCCATTAGACATTTGGCCAATTATAAAGTTGCCCAACTATAAAAATGTCCCATTAGACATTTGGCCAGTGATAAAATTGCCCAACTATAAAAATGTCCAATGACAAAATTGTCCAAACTTAATAATTACCAGTAATAATATTGCCCAACCATAAAAATGTCCAGTGATAAAATTGCCCAAACTTAATAATTACCAGTAATAATATTGCTCAACCATAAAAATGTCCAATGATAAAATTGCCTAAACTTAATAAAATTACCAGTAACATTATGGCATTTATGGCCCAACTGTAGAAATATCCAATCTATACTAATACGTATTATAAAGAGGAAAGATTTGTATTTTGTATGTTTGTAACGATAAACTCAAACTACTGAACCGATTTTGGAAATTATTTCACCAGTAGAAAGCTATTAGATATTATTCTTGAGTGACATAGGCTATTTTTAATTACGTTGAACCCGAAGCGAAAGGCGGCTCGCTAGTGATAAATATGGCTAAAAATACGAAACAAAAAAAAAGTAAAAAGGGCGTAACTTTATTGTTTATCAATATATTAAAATGTATCACGGCTAATATCTTGTTGTTAACCACCAAAGACTGCAGCGGATCTATAACGGTCGTGTTTATCGATGTGGATAAACGTGGATAAAACATCCATCACTTTCTAACCAGTGTGCTGGTGCTGCTATTTGCGATCCCCAAAACTAAAGTCGGTTTGAAGTTTAAAATATCGGCGAATATATATCTATAATGCAAACAGAGCTTACAGCTATAGTAGAAGCATTGTCATTAATTCAGTCAATGGAACTGGAAAGATTTGTAATATTAGTGGATTCGAAGAGTGCACTCCAGCATGTGGCTCGGTGTACCTCGAAGTTTCGAGGCACACCGATAGCCTATTCAATATTGAAAACCATTGGCGTGATTAAATCCCAAGGAAAAACCCTGGTGTTGCAATGGATACCGTCTCACATAGGACTAGATGGCAATGAGAAAGTAGACAGTCTTGCAAAGGAAGCATGTAGCGACGGTATCCCTTTCAGCATCCTACCGCCGTTCTCGGACTGTGTAGGTATTGTCAGGATGAATTGTTATGAGATGTGGAAATAATTTTTCGACCTGAGATCTAAAACTAAAGGCATTTGGTATAAAACTATCCAGCCTCAGCCTCCTCGAGGCCCATGGTTTAATGACTGCGACATGAATCACCGAGATATAGTATTAGCCATGAGGTTACGCTCCGGACACATTCCTTTAAACACGACCCTTCATACAAGTGGCCAGTATCAATCACTATCAGTATCATTCTAAAGAATTTTGATATATGTATAACCAAAGTTGATTATAATCTATATATATAAAAGGTTAAACTGACTGACTGACATATCAACGCACAGCCGAAACTACTGTACCTAGAAACTTGAAATTTGGTACATGGGTTCCTTTCATGATGTAAGTGAGCACTAAGAAAGGATTTTCCGAAAATCGACCCCCAACGGGAAGAAATGGGGGGTTGTAGCGGGAAACTAATTCTACGCGTACGAAGTCGCGGGCGTCCTCTAGTATTATATAGAATAGTACCTAGTGGCCAGCCGGGTTCTACAATTGGACATTTTTATATTCGGTCATTATTATAGCTGGTCATGTATCTGGTCTGATATTTCTATAGTAGGACATTGTTATGGCTAGACCAATTACTGATTGGACATTGTTATGGCTAGACCAATTACTGATTGGACATTTTTATGGCTAGACCAATTACTGATTGGACATTTTTATGGCTGGACCAATTACTGATTGGACATTTTTATGGCTGGACCAATTACTGATTGGACATATTTATGGCTGGACCAATTACTGATTGGACATATTTATGGCTGGACCAATTACTGACTGGACATTTTTGAAGACTTGGACATATTTCGTTTTGGACAATAGTCGTGCGAAGGCTTTTGACGTGTGCCATTACCGTAGCCAGTATAAAAATGTACCTACTACTCAAACTCCGAAACATGGCGAGGGACTGTAAATAACTTGTTAGGCTTTAATGAAAAATGACAACAGGTTTAGGGCTTTTAGCTCGCTGTATGTTTTATTTAATACAACCATTACCTATGTGGAAAAAAAACATTTCGATACGCTAAGTAGTTTCCGAGAAATATAATTTTAAACTTCATATGCACTACGAGATCGCGGCGGCCAGTGCTCCACGGATTAAGTATGATACAAGATTCAGGAATTTTAAACATCTGTATCAGTATAACCGTATTACTCGTAGGTAGCCAGTTAGAATTTTACAGCACACTATGAACTCTATCGAGAAATAATAAATAAACAATAAATCAATTCTCAAGATTGCGGATTGTATGTATATTTTTTATCTAATTAAGAATTTTCGGCCATATAGGAACCTGAAGTTAAACTGCTACAATTAAGTATGTGGAATTTTACTGATTTATTTAACACGATGTTTTAAGCGGTAAGCCAACCTATTTTGGAATGCGCTTTTGATTGCCAAATGATGATCATTGGCCCGATAGTTGTTACGGCGAACGGTCTCATAACGAACAGTCTCGACCAACACCTTACGACTTACTAGATGGCTAGATCATGTGCCAGATGCAGAAAGCAGAACTCCTTGACTCGTCACGTATTGTGAGGAGGTTCCTTTCCCTGCAGCCCTCATCTTTTGAAGACTGCATAAGTTTTCTGATTCTTTTACCTACTTAGGTGTAGTATGTGATTCAATTTTTATAGTTAAGGTTCTGGTCTAGCATAACGGCAAGATATTTTGCTCCTGAAGAGCGCTGAATATTAATTCAATAACATTATGTAGAGAAACTTAAACCTCATGTGTTAATTTGTAAGCTACTCGTGGTGCTACTCGGAGCAGCTGTTTTATGGAACATTCAAAATTAGTCATTTAATGTTATTAGATTTTTCTTAGTCATATAAACCTAAGTACGTACCTTACACTCCTTTACACGAAACAATACAGTGTCTTAGTAATATGCTCAAGAAACGGCTCAATACTACCTACTAACTATCGCTATTGTACCTATGGGAGCGCACACCGCAATAAGTAAATAAGCTTTTTGTAAAAACTTTTGTAAAGTGGTAATCGAAAGTTCTGTTCTTTGTAACAAATAAAAACTTTGACACTAAAAACACAAAATTTGTTATACCTAGTTCCAATTTCACCCTTTTGAACATCAGGTACTTACGTAGACATTGGCCAAATAAATTCCTCATAAAACGCGTTCCATTTGACTCCGTCGGAAAGGTCGACTTTGTTGTCACAATGAAGTGAAATAAAAGACTCCGCCGCGCTTTGATTTGGGTTTCCTTTTCTCTGGGGCTTCCGCAAATATAATGATCTACTTATACGACAGCGCAACTAAGGATCGAAGACAACGTGACTCTAAATCGTCCATGTGACCAGAGTCTCCATTCTACTCGGTAAGAGGTTATGAAAGAGCAGTTGTAACGATGCGAACGACGATCGTGTTACATGATAGCATTCAATTGTTTACGCAAAACGATGTTAAACTATTCCAAAGCCCAATGTGTGTCATTAAGAGGTTTCAATTGATTGTAAATGACATCTTTGGGCCGGCGGACCGGTGAAAAGTAATAAATAACCATATAAACAAGTGCTAACTACCTAGTAAAATAATTAATGTAATTATGAATAGAAGTACAAACAACGAAATATAGGTACTTAACGTAAATACGAATGAGATCGACAGAATGCGGTCACCGCCAAGCGGACTCTGTGGTTTGCCAGTAGCGAACACGGGTGGGTTTGGTTGGTCGGCTCTCTTGTTTCGGTAATAAATCCTACTGAATTACGCGCACCGATAAGGGAATGACGGCACATCTGTCTTACTATCTACACTCTGTCCCAG
The DNA here is from genome assembly GCA_948252455.1 of Acleris cristana. NCBI lineage: Eukaryota > Metazoa > Arthropoda > Insecta > Lepidoptera > Tortricidae > Acleris > Acleris cristana. Next base: position 46,138,088 of record OX411772.1, read on the forward strand.
TTCCATCCTGGAGAACGTAAAGATTGACATTATATTAAACGAGCCAAATAATTAAGGACAGTTATTAGTCGGTAATCGTTTGTTGTTGTAACAATTTTTGATTATAACTTAACTTTAGAAGGTACTCTGGTACTTGTAATAATGGTCAAAGTAATAATTCAAATGAAGAAAAGTAAGTAACTGGGTTTATTTTTGAAGAAGAAAAAGAAAAAAATCATATTATGCAGACGCGTAGTTAATTAAACAATTCGGTCGACAATAAAATATAAATATAATAGTTTAATTTGTTGCATTAAATACTATTTTAATTTTATAAAAGCTATGATTTTTTAATAAATTTTTACTTACAAAGGATTCATTTGTAAGCAAGCATTATGAAGTGGATTATTTGAAAGGTACAGTCAACAGCATAAATAAGTGATCATTTAATTACCTTGTCACTTTAACGTCGTGTTTGAAATGTTATACAAAATTGTGAAACGATTAAAAGCGAGAAAGTACATAAATGGTCACTTATTTATGCTGTTGACTGTACATTATTCCAAATAGGAATAGGATTTGATGATAGGCTTCTATGTAGGTACCTACTTATAAATATTTTTAAACCCGTGCGAAGTCGGGACGGGCCGCTGGTACGTAATAAAGTGAGTTCCAAATGGTTATTTGCAGTTCGATATCGTGGGATTTGCAAATTGTCGGAGCTTGCCCTATTCTCTATTTGACACGGTTAAACCATATTGGTTTAGACGTGTTACGGTACTGTTTGACTCGGTCGCTATTACCTACTCTTAAGTAAATAAGAGCTATCGTAAAGTTGGCCATACGGAAACCCGTCAAAAGCAATATTGTTTTACCGAGTTGAATAAAGGCAAAGCTCGTATTACGCTGGATAGATTTTCTTTTGCCCTAAGTCGGTTGAGATATGTAGTAAATAAACAAACTGCATTGTTACCTTATAATGGTTTTGTGTCGTCAGTGCTAAGATATGGCATCATACTATGGGGCAACTCGGTAGACGCTGGAATGGTGAATAGAGTTAAAAAAAAAAACATTCGGGCTGTTTGTGGAGCTAAATATATTGAAAGCTGCAAACCACTCTTTGAAGACTGTAAAATTTTATCACTTCCAAGCCTTTACATATTTGAGATGTGTGTATTTGTAATGAAACATCCATACCTACCTGTTTAGAAAAAAATGTGATGTGTTTTCTAGAACAGGAAGATATAGCAATAAGTTATAGTGCCCTACCAAAAGATAAAAGTATGCAAAATGAACTCTTACTGTATGGCTATTCAGATTTTCAACCATTTACCAGATTCATTTAAAGATAGATTCTAAATTCTTTCAAAAGTAGGCTATTTCATTTACTTCTTAAGAAATGTTACTACTCGGTGAATGATTACCTCGGTGATAAGGATCTGTTATAAATACACGTAGTGCTTTGTATATTTAATTTTAAAATATATTTATTTCTGTGATACTTTAATACCTATAAAATCTTATTTATTTAATTGTAAATTAATTGTCATTATTTCTTTGATATATTCATTAAGCCGCATTAGTATTTTTATTACTAGATATTTACACGCCGTCTAATGGCAGAATATGTTGGAACTCCCTATATCTTGTACCATCATGTTATGTACCCATGTTCTTGTGAATAAATAATTTATTTACTTTACTTACCGCCGTCCTCAAAAACATTGTTTCCACCTATACTCAAGTACTATAAACCGTTAATATTGATATCGTTAACGGTATCAGAATACCACCTATAGCGTAACCGAAGCATGGTAATAACAATTCTGTAATAATTATTATAGCATTGATATTACTATGGCTACGCGCATGAACAATGTCAGTGACGGTGATTGGTGATCAACTGACATCTCAATTCTTTTATTTACTTGTTAAGAACTGTTTTAAGAACAATTTGAATGTGTACAAATACGAAAAATATTTAATTCATTACCAAAGCAGTAGCTTTAAAAGAAATAATAAGGTAATTAAGAAAAGATCCATAAAATTAAATGGTTCGACTGTTTTGCAAAATGGCAACATTGCGGCACCATAGACTACTGGTGAATAAAATTGACATTCAAATTCTTATACTTTATCGTTCGAAGTATAAAAAAAAAGAAATTTTAGCTCTTAGTGCTATTCCTTAAATAAACTTTATTTTATTTATCGCACGGTGAGAACGACTGTGATCTAATGCAAAAATCGAGCTTTTTGGGAAATTAACAAAATGTGTTTACTTGTTAGGAAGTTTCTCCTTAATTATATCATAACTTCCCGAAATAAAGAGCTTAAGAAAAATACAACTTATTTGTGTTCCTTACGTATTCCTTAACGAATTCCATTTGTTTTTAATGTAGTAGATATTAAATGTACTACAATACATTCCCAAAAAAACAATTTGCTCAAAAAAACATTCCGAATATAAGTCAATGACCTATTTTGAATTAGGTCACTACTAAAACTAGACTAAAGAGTCATTGGTTTTGTCTCAGCTTAGAATGTAAAATTGACTCAACTAGTTTTAAGTCAGACCGAACAGCTTAAATTTAAATGATATAATGACTCAAAAATGACTCAAAAAGGACATCGGTCACTTTAAGACTTAAATTTATTCATTGAGCTTACCTTATTACACGTGATGTAACGAAGCACTAAGTTTTAGGACACTGCTACTGAGTAGTTGTACTATTTATTATGTGCTTTGAGTGCGACCGTAAGTGTCTATGTTATGTTGACAACGAGACTTAGCGTAAATAACTCTGCCATGCGAATTGTTATCAAAATTTCCAGTATATTGTGTCTTGTGAAGCATACCTAAACCATAATTCTTTTAATTCCCTTCACCCCTGTCAGGTAAATGAAATACCCCGCTTTGCGACTTCACGTATTATTTGTAGTGTGCAAAGGTTCTATCTCTCTTCACGTATGTCCCTATGCTCGACCATGGATCCGCGAAGCGTTGCGAAAACCACAGTTTACAATATAGTAACGAGAGATTTCCCTCGTTTCAGATAGCGATCGGAATTGGAAGGAAATAGAATTTACTGCATTACAGTAAAACGGTTATCTGTGATGGAGTGTGAGAGTGGCCCGTGCTTCTGGAACAAAAAAACAATACGCTAAGGTACATCTTTAAGTTGAAATTTGTAGTCCTACTCAAATTTTTCAATGGATATTAAAACTACATACATACTTAAACTCACGCCTTCATTCCCAGAGTGGAGTAGGCAGTACTATAAAATTAACAACTCTAATTTTTTTTTGAAAATTCGGATAGACCAAAAAAAATAACTCACGGTTTTTACATTCTAATTAAAAATAATAGATAATTTTAAGAGTCCAATTATTATTATTTTTATTTGACCCAATATTTTTGTTTTATGGATGACATGATTATTTTAAATTTGGGATGGCATTTTCTAATAAATTACAACAATGAAATGATATCTAATGATAAAAAGTGATTGTAATAGTATAGTGTATTTAAAACATAATATTTTAAGCGGTTTTCGCCTATCCCGTAAGATACACCTAGGATGGCTTCAAGCCGAGAACGAAAGTCAAACAAAGGTTAAACATACTTTGGTCGAAATATCCGAAATAGATAAATATTTCAAAAACTTAATATTGCAGAACGGCTTTAAAACCCTATTTCTCGAAATGGTTTTCGAATTAGAGTAATTGTAAAAACATTACCCTTCTTGGCAGTCGGGTACAAATATGAACAATCCCAATTCTGTAACCACATTTTGCAGAATTAGGCTCAGATGTTTACCAGTGTATTAGTGACAGAATGCAAGCCCTTCGCCTAACAGTACTATATAAGCCATTATATTAAATATAAAACTAGTTATGTAAAATGATTCATCCCTTTTATTTGTGTTGTACGACCACAAATATTTTAGATACGGAAGTTGAAGATCGGCAAAGCCAAAGCCTAAATTAAGGAAGACAATCTAAAACGGCAAAACGAGTATGAAAAAGCCGGGCAAGAACAGTCTGACCATGCTTAGTATAGGGTTCCGAAGCCGGTTTCTACACAAAAACTATCTCAAAAAACAACAAGTAGGGGAGACCGAGGGGAGTTGACACAATTTTGACATAATGTGTCGTAAACAAAAATCTATTGGCTGGAATCCTACGAGATTAGTACCAATCGATAGCTCATTTCTTCCACTTTTATATGAGACCAACAAAAAATGTGTAAGTATGAACGCCTGCACCAAAAAATAAGTTAAACGTGACAAGTCATTCTGTTTCAACTCCCCTAATACCGAGGTAAGTTGAAACAGGGGTCGAGGGGAGTTGAAACAGTTATTGAATTTGGAGAACTAGGGTTTTATATTAGAAAAAAAATGTAATTTAAAAACGGTTTTATTAAAACTTAAAAATAATGAATGAACATTCATCATTTTAAAGTATTCTCTACTCAATTTAAACAAAAAATATCCTATTTTAACGTAACCATAAAATTTTTACACATTTTTAGCATCCCGAAGACTTTTTTGCCGAAGTATAACCTCTTCTACCGCGAGACCATATATTTCTTGGCTCGCCATACCTCCGTCTGTTTTTTTTTGGTACTCAGCATATTAGCACCATATTATCAAATCAGCCATACAAAATAGAACCGAGGAGAGTTGAAACACTCTGTTTCAAATCCCCTCAGTAGCAAAAATCCTTCCATCCGTTATAAAATTACAACCTAAAACCAAACCACAAGCAATGACTTGCACCATCACTATTAATTCAGTCCTTAGTTAAATGAGCTTTCGAAACATACATAACGCAATCCAAAACACCAACACATTGTCAAAGTATAGGTAGCCAAAAAAAACGATCAAAACTTACATTTTGTATTTTTTTCGACATGTGCGCTAGAACTCCGAAACTGCGTGGCTTGAGCCAAGGACGCATACTGAGGGGCCCGCGGGCGGTAGGGCACGGCTAAACAGCGTTTTTTGCCAGCTCGAAACGATTATAGATTCCGCAAAATTGACGTTGTTTCAACTCACCTCTGTATCAAAACCCCTCGGTCTCCCCTATGAACTAATTCTCTATTTAAAGTTATTTGGGTGCTGTCTTTAGATGATTTTCTTAGGTATAAACACTTTAGCCGCCTGTATCTCAGGAACCAATCAAGTCTACTTAGGCGTGATAGTTTTCCTTTAAAACTCGTTATGTTTTCATTTAAGATATTTTTAAGATTTTTAGTATTTGTTTTGGCTGTAGGGGGGAGGGGACTTGACTCTATCAAAAATGAGCTCTTTAGGTAAGTATATCTGGATATTTCACAAACGGATCCCTATATAGAAAAATGGTTTCTAAAAACCTCAATTTTTTTAAAGGGACACCCTACGCCATTGGGTAGACGAGAAAAAAACAACCCCACGTTACGTTTACGTTTCTTAAAATATCATTTTAATATGAGTAGCGATGGTTGTCTTTTAAGTAAGTAACAAAATAAATTAGGCAACGAGTGCCGATTAGATTACCATAGTGCTTGTAAGCTAATTAAGATTAATACTGTTTTTATGGAGATTCCCACTAACTTTATAAATATAATACGGTAAGTAGGTATGTACATTTGCAAACGAGAGTCTTGATTTATCACAATCTTATAAATGGCTTGTTTTTGCAAAAGGCGCGCCAAAATAAACTATTTCAGTTACGTCACGCCGCTTTTCGTTGCACACCCTACAGTATTCAAGGGAAGGAAAACAGCTATAATTTATGTTGGCTGAAACAGTAATAGAGTCCCAAAGTCGTGCAAGAGGGAGATGGCTAGCCAACGCTGCCAGCTACGCGGTTGACGCATCTTCGTAGACATTATTTGATATTCCCTAACCGGTGGGTCAGAAACTTGGCCCTCCCCTCGTGGAGCACTAACAAATAATTAATATATTCTGGCGTTAAGATAAGAACTTAGTATTGTACTGATAGTTGAACGATTCTCATTTTAATGTTTCAAATGTGGTTTAAGTAGCATTATAATATTAGCTAGGGACCGAAATATAAAAAAAATACAATGTATCTAACAGCTGAGCAGGTCAGAGCTGACTCTGTGTAGTGTTGTTTTACAATACAAAAAATATAAAGGGTGAGGTTCCGAATGGAGAGATATTCATAGAGCGTAAATACAGGGACTTGAGGGGTTACACAGCTTTCTCGCGTCGACTTGCGCACGTTTGAATATCGCTGCCTTAGTAGCGAACGCGCGTTTACGTCAAAACAACCGCACGTCTTTATTTGATCCATGAGAGCAACTGCATTATGCCTACCAATAACGAAAAAAACTCAAAAACTACCGGACCGGTTTCGAATTTTCTTTCACCATTAGAATTCTACATTGTCCCTGAGTAACATAGGCTACTTTTTATCCCGGAAAAATGAAGAGTTCCAGTGGGATGACAAAAATACGAATTCTACGCGGACGAAGTCGCTGGCAGAAACTATTATTTTTTATTTAGGCTAGACATTGTTTTCTTTTCCAAAGTTGAGCTTTGCCCAAGATACAGCTACGGAAAAACTATATGGAAACGGAGTTACGGTTAAACGACACAATTGCCTTATAGGTTGATGTAAATTAGTATTATTTTTAATGTTTGCAGGTAGTCGGTGTTGCGAGAGGGGGAGTAATATGTGAAGTCTCGCCGCGGGCACTCAGTAGACCGTGAGCACAGCACCGCCGCCGCCGCAGCCGTCGCAGCCTCCGCAGCCGCCGCCATGGGCAAGAAGAACTCTAAACTAAAGCAGGACACCATCGACCGGCTCACCACCGCGACCTACTGTGAGTACCCCGTGCATCTATCCAATCAACGGTAAAAAGCCTAAGCCTTATACCTACCGACTTTCAGTGCAACCATAGTCAGTACTGTTCAAATTTTATAAAAAATGTACAAATACACTTCCTAAAGTATTTTTGCATTTTTATTATGGCATGAAGAAGGCAAACGAGCACACAGGCCTTCAGGCCACCTGCTGGTAACTGGATTCTGAAGCCTAGACACATTTGTAATTTCATTTTGTAATCTCGCGACGCCAAGCGGCTATGTCAAGATTGCAAATGCGTTGCTTACCCTGAGGACTTCTTTACTAGTCATTTCAGCGGGTATCACCCCCGCACCGGAACACAACAATGCGACCACTGCAGTTTGGCGGTAGCTTAAAGGATATGTTGGTGGTAACGGTATGGACCGGCCCTGCACAAGGTCCTTCAAACACAAAATTGAACCAAACAGAAATTAAATTGCATTTTAAACTGTACCTTTATGACGATTTTAGGTGTAGGTATGTGTCAATAGGTTAAAAAACCGGGTAAGAGCATGTCGAACCATGTTGTTGGGTTTCGATGCCGTTATTACGAGTACTAACACAAAAACAAAAACAACATGTATGAACAATTTGGTTCTTCGTTGATTTTTAATAGGTACTTAAAAACATCGTCCCCAAAACGAAAAAACTGTAATAACATTTGTCGGCCTATTTTATTTTATTACTTACTATGGGCAAATAACTGAAATAACAGCTTTGCTAAAACTTTGGTAAACCGTTAGAGTTAAACCGCGGACATGGCAAAACTGTACTAGTTTTACTTCGGAACCCTAAAAAGTCTACAGCTATTGATATTCCATCGTAGTTTTTTAAATGTTTTTTTCTTTTCGAAATGTTTTTTGGGTTATGTTTGTTTTATAACAATTCAGGGAAGTAGATTTCGGAAAGAAATTGATTTTCTAACTTATGACAATTCCGACAACCGATACAGTTGGAAACTGGGATTCGATCTTGTGATAGGTAACCGTCGCGGACAGATTCACATGTCATTTTATTCTGGACTGCGTGTGTTTTAAAGGATAGCTCGTAATAACTAACGAACGACCCAAATAAAACACACAAGTGGTAAGTGTTAATTAATGAACACTTCCTCTATCGTATTTAGCTGTACTATAGTAAATTTTTGTAACTGCAAACGAACAATTTGCTTAATTGGACTAAACCTTGAATTAACCAAAATTTTATAATGACTCTCTTTAAAAATGACTAGATTCGATTTGACTTCACTGATAACGGATTTTCTGGTTTTATTAATAATTATCTAAAGTATAAAAATAATGTTGTATTCGGGTCACTAAAAGCTTTCCATGTTATCGTCCGGCCACGAGCGAAGTTCCTTGTGATAAATGGTGGTGTCGTACAAAAGCAATCGCGTGACCGCGGGTTACTAGTTATGAAGCGGGCGCCACGCCTCCGCTTGTGGTTCTCTAATCGCGAACGGCCATTACCTACCCAGTATTACAAAAATACCCAACGTTAAAGACTAATCTACTTTTCATTTATTTTCCTTTGCCCTAATCTACTATGTACTTGGCTTGGTTTAATAATTTGTTTTTTTTTCCATTCACGCCAAGTGTTTTGGTCCTTCGCCTATTTAATTGATGATAAGGAATCGGGAGTGTCTTTAGAGGGTTACTTCTAAGTCCGTATGTAAAGTACTCTAGGTATCATGCAGCGTGGCTTTGTCACGTCATATTTCAACGACTCTGTCATAATAAAATGGTTATAGCGACTCGAACGAACCTGTACAAGGTCTTGCCACCACTAAAGTTGTTATAAAGCCCGCTCGAAGTACCTATAGTTGTGTTTCAACAAAACATTTGTTTTGATAGTTTGTCGCTGGTTACTCAACTCGAGAAATTTGGCGTACTCATCGCGGCTGCGGGGCGGAGTGTACTTAAAACTTAAATTTTAACTTAGTTTGCAGGAGTTGAGATGTGTCAGCTCACGCCCAATGAAAACTTGTCTCGACATTTTATACACATTCATACGTATGTTAAACGGGAAATTTCATATTTCTGTAAACTTCTGAAAATTGAACTTTAATTCAAGAATAGTCGAGGTAAGAAAATTAGGTCCTGTCTTATTAATTAGGGAGTCGACACAGCACAGTCGAACAAACAAGGGTTATTCAATACTGACACAACATATTCCAACACAAAGTATTGGTACGCATATTTGTGTCAAAATCGTTATATGACGTGAAAAAGAAAATCCATGGGGTGGCAGACCACATGTTTGACTGATGGTACTGTACTGACCCCAAGGGGTAGGCCTTGTATATTTTAAGAAATTAAATTTATTTTATAAATTAAATTTGCGTGATCGTTAGTGACGTTATTGGACCGAATCTACGTAATGACCGTTTTAATTATAGAAGTAACCCAGGCCAGATTGAAAGGATATTTGGGTCATACACAGATTTAGGTTGCCTTCTTTCCTGTGGACATACCCAAAGTTAACGTTTTTAAGGCCTAATTTTCTGGCTGATCCCATATCAAATAAAAACATAACTTATATGCACCATGCCTTTAGCTATTGGCCACAGGAGAGACAACTTTTGTGTTTTCGAATGTGTATGACCCATTTAGTTCAACTAATGTAATCCCTTACATTAGAGAGAAATGTTTCCAGATAAAATTGATTGGCCCCGCCCCGCCCGTACCCATGGGCGCGACTCCAGACGGGATGCCATCTGCCGGCCTGCCCCTAGCTTGTCTGGGGACTACTTCATTAAGTCGCCTTGTCAGTCTGTTGTAGTACCAGTGCAGAAGGGACAAGCGGGTCCCACAAATAATGCAGACACTCCAGGGGCAGGGTTTGTGCCTAGGTCTGAGTGTGTGAGTGCCTCTCCCCCCCCTTCGTGTCCTGCCAGGATTCTCGGTGTCACACGCTCCGCAATTAAGCTTCGCGTAGTCGAATCCCCACGAACCGATATGATAACCGGGAGTAGAAGGCAGCCGTCGGGATAAACCCGTAGGAACCCTTACTGCAAGGGATCATAAAAACCAGGCAGCAAGCAACCTCAGCTAACCAACGTCTTACGACCAGAGGCGACGTCGACCCCGGGCAACCACACGGACCGTGTGGCACGGTTTAGGCACTCTGACCCCAAGTAGACTTTGGGCAGAGAACCACCGACATTACTACACACCATCACAACGTATACAGTCTGTAAGGGTACTTTGACCAGTATTGATGCTAGCAATCCGTGGACCAAAGCATTTATTGCCTGTAAGATGGTATCGACAGTTGTTCCTGAGAATACCTTTCACTATGGCAATGAAACACTTTCGAACCGAATAGGTAATGGGGGAACTACCCATGCCTTAGGGATAAACTGGGGAACCCAAAGGTTCACATGCAATAGGTAATTTTGACAGGCTGGGACATAGCGTATGAACCCGAAATGAAGGCTGAGAAATGTTAATCAATATTAAGCCAAAAATATTGTGAAACCACCCTATGGTTTCTAAAAAGGCTTACTTCACTTATTGAGCTTGACTTAAGCAATGAAATCTATATTGCACTGTATATAGTTCACTAGATCATAATAAGTAGTACGAATCTATTCTATTTGGAATCCTTAACAAACGAAGTAGTTTATTTACTTTTATATTAAACGGATTCGTAAAGTTACCTTACTAGCATTTTTAACATTTGGGAATTTTTGGGGAATTTTAGAATTTACTATTTTATTTACTCCGTGGTCCGGTTTCTTTATTTATAATCTTGAGATTCATTGTTTATGCTCAACATTAAGATTTGTATTTGAAAGGTATTTGAAGTTGATGTTAGGGTTAAAATAAATTTAGATCAAGAGGAGGTTGTAAATTCATTATCGAAATGGCGCTATAGCTATCAAATTCTGACTCAGAATGAATGTTCTATACTCATGTCACTTTCTATGAAGTTTGAATGACGTCATCTGACACTCATCCCAAATTAGAATCTCATTTGGATGCGTGTCAATGTAAGAATCCCACCTGAGTGACAATATGGCAGCCCACTATAGGCTTGTCAATCTTAGTAGGTATAACTTAGCTTCGTGGTCCGGGGAAGCTCTCCTGACCAGACGCGCGCTTGCTCTCACTGCTCCGAAGCTCCCGGCTAGCAACGCCGCTTTAGCCAGTTGAGACCGAATGTCGCGCAAAAAAAAAAATGTTAATTCACATTCCAATTACCCCACCCCACCCTATTTTGTCTCACTAAATCGACCACCACTCTCAACAATAAACAACATCCACTCACCAAGTCAATGCTCTTCCATCCCCCTTTCTCCACACTTCACCCATGCACGGCCGCGCACTTCAATCACCAACCACCGGATTACCAGACCCGACGCGTCGTCACCTGAGGCACTGTAACTATAAAACGCAAAGGGTAGAATGAACACTACACAACCACCATACTAGCGACCGCACCCAACCGCGTAATTCACACAACACTTTCACTCAGGACACAGGCTCATACGCAACAATCACTCGATCTTCCAACGATTTCCTTGTTACCATCCTGCATATTGATGACTTAGTACACTGTCACATGTACCTATACAACTCCCTTGTATAACTAGGGCTCCGGAGTCACTAAGGTTGACTCCAAGCACGGGCGCGGTCCCGATAATAACTATTACAAATTTTTAACAATGCGCCTACTATATAAAACTCATTTAAGTTTATTTTGATACTAATTAAACACATCAAAAAACAATATTTATTTCGGCCCCAACAATTTCCCCGTTTTTCCTACCGCCCGCCCGTCACCGAATGACACCCTGTTATCTTTTTATCCAAGTTTAAAATTTCTAAGCGGCCAAGTTGGAAAAAAGGTTTTAACTCTAGTTTAAGGCTGGGCTCAAAGCGAGGTTAGTACAGTACCGACGTACCTACCAAACTCATTAATTATTGATAATTTGTGGAAAGAAGCTTGTAGGAGCTTGATCCTTGGTCTGGAGTAATTGCAATGTTCGCCAATAAGTACCAAAGTTGGTTTTATAGGTAAGTTAATTGAGGAAGTTTGTCGGGCGGCGTCGCGGGGGCGGCGTCGACGTCGCGCCTGCCGCCGGCGGCACACTGCACGACCGACTTTCCGATTGTTACATTCACAATGTTACAGGCGTTTAATCGACATCGATCGTTCACTATCAATTCCATTAGGGAATTTTAACTGCACACCACGATGAAATCTTCCGACAGTCATATTTCATATTTATATATCCAGAGATATTGTGATCTTCTCGCGTCACATATTTATCAATTAATTTTATTTAATTTTAACTAATAAAGCTTGTAAAGGGACTTAAGGGAGTGCAGGCGAGTCGATATCTCCGCGAACACTTCAAATGCGAACATTTGAAGCATCTTTTTACTCCGCGAACACTTCAAAAGATGAAGTTACGGGCTACCGGGCTACCGGGCGGTTACAAACCAAATATTAAGTCAAAAACAACTTTAACTTATTATGTCCGTCTCACACACACCCACACGCAAGCGCGCGCCGCGCACATACACACACTCACTCTTACAGTAATGCACTGAAGGAACGTAAGTACGCTTCGCATCGCGGGAACAACAGCCAGATGTCGAGGATTCTCGTGTTGGCCAGCCCGGCCAGCGTGTATTTAATCGCCATTTGTATAAAAGCTTTGAATGCGTTCTGTCTGCGTGTATTTACCACCTAATACAAAGCCAGCTCTCTGGGACCATGTTGACTATGGACGTAGCACTGTTTGGCTGGGCGCTGCTGTTCCCAATAGATTAGTATAGTAGGCAGCCTACTAGTCTAGAAAAACCATATGTAGCGTTATCTATGAAAAGGGACCTTATTGTCGATGGCGCTCACGCCGCACTGCGTCACGCGACGTTTTATTTATATCGGGGCATCGTTAATAATGGCGGAAGCGCCATCGACAATAAGGTATCTTTTCCAACGCCACAATTATATGCATCTCGAAACATGTCTTTTAAAGGAACGTTTACTTAATAAGATCCAGGCTCTTTTTTGATCTGACTGAGACTGGTACTTTTTTGAAACTATAAAAAGTATCCGTGACAGGAACATACATCTAAGCTATGTCGGTGTAATGTGCGCCTGACGCCAGGCTAGGTTTGATTATGTTTACGGTGAACTGCCGCTGTGACCGATTGCGTAAGTCAGCTTAACCCGATACGGTGGGTAAATAACTAAGTAGGTTCCTACTCACTGGGCTGGTATCAATACAATATTACACTGCCCGGCAACTGTTTCAGCAAAAGGGCCATAGCATAAAAGTACCTAAATGCGCTGCGTGCCCATGCACTGTAGAAAATACGAACGCTAAATAATTTGCTTCGATTGCGTTTTAATTTAGTAACCATTGAAGCATTTATCTGCCAGTGAATTGTTTTGTCAATTACTTCTTAACGAATTTAACACAATGCTTAACCCCGTTTTATTTTATATGCCTTAACGAGGGGTTGGTCTAAGTAGGCTTTTTTGGCAAAACTTGCGACTATCTAGCCACATTATTTTGTAATGGCCATGTTACTTGCTTCGACAACAAAGACGAGGCCTTCACCCATCCGAGTCACGCCAGTTTTATTTCCACGCCACGCTCGCCGGATCGACGTGACGCCGCTGTGTCTGCCGTGTAAGTAGGCTTGGGGAATGTATTCCATAGATATCGATTCCCACCTATTAGTTAAACATTAACGTTTATAATATTTTACGGTAGTTAGTAATAAATAATAATAGTAATAGCTATGTAATAGTAATAGTTGTGTGGGCGCAAAAACGCGGAAAATTATTGGTTTTTTATAGCGGCTATACAAGTAGTACAGTCACCAGCAATAATATATTATCTAACATTGGGCGCAAAAATATCTGACACGTCTTTATTACTAGAGGTATAAGAGCGTGTCAGATATTTTTGCGCCCAATGTTGGATAATATATGATTGCTGGTGACTGTACTACTTGTATAGCCGCTATAAAAAACCAATAACTTTCCGCGTTTTTTGTACGAATTTTAAATTATATGATGTTTTTTTTGGTATGCTTAATAAAACATCAAGCCATGACGTGTTAATTATTAAACTTTGCACTAGGTCTACATAAAGTGAGCGGGGTATTATTATCACCCCGAGGGTTCCGCTAATGGCTCCAAGGCGCTCGGCGCTCGGACGCCGCACTCAGGCTCGCGCCTTCTCACTGTTCAACACGAAAGTTACTAGCGTCTCTTGGCGACCGTGCTTCCTATTACCAGGTCTATTCGTCCCTAATCAGAATTGAAGATCTGTATCAATCCACAAACTCGTACCGAATATTCTTATCCGAGATTTATGCAAACGCATGTTTTAGAGGAGAGTATGTATTTACATGGTAAGGGATAAAGCAGTAATAAAGATTAATTAGCTAATTCGTTCTTTAATAGCAGAAAAGGAATGAAATAAAGACAAGAGTAACTAAGGACAGATAAAAGCAAATTGAAAGTTTAAAGCCTTCCTGATCAGACTGCCTATCTTGCAATTCGTCTACGAAGCAAAATGACTAAAAGAAAATGTCTATGGGGCAAAATACCTAAGCAGTAAAGCGTCTAATGATCAAAATGTCTGCCAAGCAAAATGCCTAAATTGCAATAATACCTAAGCAGTAAATCGTCTAAAGATCAAAATGTATGCCAAGCAAAATGCCTAAATTGCAATAATACCTTAGCAGTAAATCGTCTAAAGATCAAAATGTCTGCCTAGCAAAATGCCTAAATTGCAATAGAACCATTATTTATACAACATTAGCAAAACACACGAACACGATATTCGCAAAACATGATAATTAATTATATATTAGTGTCCGTTGTACGCTGTACACTAGGTATACAAGGTGCTCATACATAATTATCTATAGTATTCCCATGTACTTGTTTTACACTACTCCGATGCTCTTTCGGACTACATTAATAATTTAGTTGAATTTACAGTATTTTAATTGTATCTTTTAAAAGAAAATCAAAATGTGAAAAGTAACCATCTTTCTTTTCTTGGTGGCTTTTACTAGCTTAATGTTTGACGACGTTATCTTTCTTTGATTTTATATTTACCATATACAACACAAAAAATAATGTGGTCGTTTTTTTCCAGTTAACCAATATTCTCAAGTAATAAAGATTCCATATTAATAAATAATTACAAATAGTGGAATTAGGTTATAGAATCGTAGGTAGGTTTAGGTTAAGTTAAGTTTTATAGCGGGCCCGGAGGGCAAACCACCTAGAAGTAGGAGGACCGCGGCAGCGGAGGTCCGTCGACACTGTCTAATTGATGTCTTGCTACGAGTAATAATGATGTTTGGCGAATATCATGTTTTACGAATATGATATTAACATACCTAATGGCTGGAGAATGACGTATTAATGTAGGATTAAACTTCTTGGTTTATTATCATAGCTACTTGGTAAGGTTCTTACTGGCCACTTTATATTGAAGTACAAATAGGAAGATAAAATAAATGACACTGTCATTATCAAGAACGAGTTCTTTGTTTGCGACTTATGATCTTCAATTTGGTCTATTAGGATTCATGGTTAATAAAACGAATAAGCATGGAAAGTTCTGCTAAAATAGAAATTATAAAAAATCAAAAAGGTGGAGATTTGGTGCTATGGTGTGGGTATCAATATACATTAAATAAATGCAATAATGACGGAACAAGTCTATGGAGATGCAATAATAGACCACAATGCAGTGCATCGTTGAAGCTTAGCGAAAAAAAGAATCAAATTTTAAATGAAAGCACTCATTGTTGTTTACCGAATCCAACAAAAAATAAAATCGCTCTAATGATGCAAGAGTGCAAAATGAAAGTTTGCAAGAGTTTCAAACCGGTGCAACAAATTTTCGAAAATGTTTATAGTGAGAGAAATGATTTATCATCTGATGATGAAGGTAAACTTCCCTTATTTAAAGAAAAAAAAGATACACTATTACGGGCGAGGAGAAATTTTTTGAAGGCAGCGAAAACTGAGTTCGGTAATTTAAATGAGGTAAAGGTACCCGAAATGTTTGCCAAACCGTTTAATCTGATTGAAGATGGAGATGATAATAATAAAATATTAATTTTTATCACAACATTATCCAAAAATTATTTAAAAAAAAACCATAGTCAGATTAAATTTTATGCGGACGGTACATTTAAGTCGACACCGACGCCTTTTTACCAGCTCTACACGATCCATGTAGATGTGGCCAGTGGAGACGAAATGGTGAACATTGTTCCTGTTATTTACGCCCTACTACCAAACAAAAGCCAAGATACTTATACTAGGCTCTTTGAGCTGATAAAAACAAACTTGGATGTTGAATTTCGAAATCTAAAATGCGATTATGAACTAGCACCTATTAACGCATTACAAAAAGTATTTCCTGGTATTCAAATATCAGGGTGCTATTATCACTATAGTAAATCGATTTGGAAACAGGCAGAGAAGCTGAACTTAACTAATACAAAAGAAAGACGACTACTAATAGCAATGACTGCCAATTTGCCTCTGCTACCAGCAGAAAAGGTTTTAGACGGATGGTTGTCTATAGTAGATCAATCTGGGACCGATAATGATTGCAACATAAAGGATTTTGTGAAGTACTTTGAAAAGCAGTGGCTTAAACTGCTGCCACAAATATTAAGCTGTGCTTCAGAAACAAATCGGACGAATAATAGTCTCGAAGGATGGCACCAAAGATTAAATGGCCGCATTCCACGTAACGCGACTTTTATTCGATTTCTTCAAAAATTATTGATGGAAGCTCAGTGGCAAGATAGGAAAATACGCCATTCCTTATTTGAAACCAATAATCGAAGGAAATGTGACGTGGAATTTAATAAAAAATACAAAAGGGTGCTTCAAAAACTGATAGATAATGAAACTACACCCTTTGAATTTCTAAAAACCATAATAAAAATAAGGAAACAGATATTTAAACACGACTAAGATAGTACTTAATTTAAGAAGTTATGTTAAGTTAAATATGTATTTTGTTATGTACCTGCTTAAGAAAATGTTGTTATTATAATATGTTTGTTACCTACTTTAAACACGACTAAGATAGTACTTAATTTAAGAAGTTTTGTATGAGGTTAAATATGTATTTTGTTATGTACCTGCTTAAGAAAATGTTGTTATTATAATATGTTCGTTACCTACTGACTGTTGAGTTTCTTGCGGCGTTTCTTCTCAGCAGTGGTCTCTTGCGAAGCGCTGGTAGATTATTGACGTGTAAAAGTGCCCGTGCGGCCTACTTACTGAATAAACATCTTTTATCTTTTATCTTTTATCTTTTACTTAAACTAAATAAGTCGCTTCGATTTTTAATTCACTGGAGTTCCGATTTCTTTTGAAATTACTTTGTAAATATTTCTCAAATGATAATAAATAAATATCCCAGGACCATCTTCTTGTTTTATGTTCTTATTATAAAAATATGCCACTACTTAGCATTTTGGTAGAATAGAGACACAAATCGATGTCTAGCAAAGAGCTACAAAGGCACTTTAAACGTGATATTTTTTTAAATATAAATAGGGTATTAGGGTATTAGTAATACCCTAATATCCTATTTATGTATCTAATTGCATGTGTACAAGTAGGTAGGTGGCATAGTCATATTGCCTGGTAGGCAGTTTTCTTCTTAGTCAATGTAAGATGAAGTTAAAATCCTGCATAGTCATATTGCCTGGTAGGCATTTTGCTTCTTAGTCAATATACAAAGAAGTTCAAGTGCTACATTGTCATATTTCCTGGTAGGCATTTTGCTTCTTAGTCAATATACAATGAAGTTCAAGTGCTGCGTAGTCATATTGCCTGGTAGGGATTTTGCTTCTTAGGTATTATAAGCTTTAGGCTAAATTTCACGTAGACATTTTGCTTTTTAGGCAGCATGATCAAAAAGGCTGCAAATAGCCTTACATCCGCAAAAGAAATGCATCTACTAATAACCAATAATGTTTCATAGTTTAAAGTCGTAAGTAGCGAGTGATTAAGTGAGCATCACGTGGCAGGTGTGCAATAGGCTGTGCGGGGCCGTGTGCCTCCGGAATCTTTCATAACCTCCATAATGGCCGCTGCTAATTACAGATCAAAGAATCTGCTTGTAAAGGCAATCCCTTTGCGGGGCCACAGGTCATTAAGCTAGTAAAGCGCTCGTCGGCCGGTGCGCACGCGACCTTCAATGATTCCGTCACCTGATTTAAAATTATAACTAGCTGCTGTTCCAATAGTTCACTGCACGTTATATCTTACCGGAGTTGTATCATATTAAGACAGTTTGTGATTACGTTCAAAGTTCGACGACGACGGCGGGCTAATATGTTTAATTTCGACAAACAGATAAAAGTGATGAACATCACTATTCTGGATATTTTATATAGTATATTTTACAATACCTTGGACAGATTAAAAGCGAAAAAAAAACTTAAAAACACGCAGTGTCCTCACTGCATTACTTCTGCCCCTCCTTAATTACGGTCCACAAAATAGCCTGCGAGCAAAGTTAGACAGATACGAGCGCTAACTACTTACCGCACCATAAAACCGAAGTGGCCATCGCGCTCACATGTCAGCTACTTTACAAGTTCTTTATTGCCGGTCATTTATAATTAATTGCCTTAATGCTCTCTGTTTGTAAAACAAAAACAACGGGTAATTAATTCTCAGCTGATGCATATCGGTACCTATGAAAAGAGAAATGCTTATTTACCTGCCGTGTTATAGTTTTAAATAATCGCAGCGAGCTCATCGGTGAGTTATCCACCAACGAGTGGTTGTCTCTACAGTTCGTATTCATAACATTTTCGTGCGCATCTTGGGATTTAGGTTAGTTGTAAATTTCACTCTCGAATCAGCTCGGCCAAAGTGGGGCGGGCGGAGAACTCTCCCTTTAACGATTCCCCGACGAACGTTTAACAAGGTACTTCGATAATTATTACGTATATGGAATTGTTTGATGTCAATGCACCCCTGCAGGCGAATTTTTACCCCTTTTAGTTACAGGGTGTTTTAATGTCACCAGTGTAGGTACTAAACATGTACAGTCGAGTTCATAAATATGTATACACTTTAGAACCTTGTCACTTTAATTGACAAGGTACTAAAGTGTACACATATTTATGAACTCGACTGTACCTACCAAAAAACAATTTAGGCAGAAACAAAATTAGTCACGTAGCCACAAAAGAAATACTAATGAGAATACTCAAAGTTTTTTGTTTATGTGTGGTTAAATAAAGTTAATTGTGAGCTATTTACAAAAATAGTTTTACAGCTGTGCTTTAAGTATTTAGTAATATCATGTGTTACGTAATGTATAAAGCATTAAAGTTTAAAATGTTAATTCAGAACTATTTTAGCGTCAAAATGTTTTTCTTTATTAGTAAATAAAGAAAATCAAAAAAACTAAGATAGTATGGTAAACATTTTAAATATTAATAATTTATTTTACATTACGTAGGTAACACGCAATATTACCAAATACCTAAAGCACCGCCGTAAAGATTACATTTTTTTTTTAAATATCTCATTATGCACTTTAAAATCTTTTTGGGTATATTCTACTACCTACTACTAATAACGCGGGGTAAGGTAAGGTATGTGTTTTACTACTTACACAATAATGTAAACGTACCTACCTAATTAGATGTTTTTATTGCGCTTTTCAAATCAATTTTGAAATCAATATGTGGTATCAATCCGGCTGATGATGACGATGAAATTCAATTGGAATTTATGAAAAGTTAAAGTACTTACCATTTTATTTTTGAGGGATTTTCTATTCGCAAATTTATCGATTATAATCGTCGTATGAAATCTTGTTCACACTCATACCTATGTACCTACATTTTGATTTTGGTTCCGACTCTATGCGAATGAGGTTGTTTTGGTTTTATTCTACCGCGACCAAATTGGTTTCATTTTGTTGCAAATTTAGTCTAGGTAAGTACTTTAAGGTGGTAAGAAATGATACAAATTGAAAATACCTCTATCGAAAATTCCAAGGCGTTTAACAATGGTCCAGAGAGACTTTTAAAATTGAAAAAACTTGGGATTGTCATAACCACTTCATCATATATACCTACCTATGTAAGTAAAGTACAACACTGAAAAAATAGAGCACTTTGAGCTAAACTGTCAAATTACTGTCAAGGAAATCAGAGCTAACGTAAAGTTGACAATACGATGAGTGGTGGTAGGACCTTGTGCAAAGTCCGTCCAGATCGCTACCACCATCATATCCTAGCCTACCACCAAGCAGCAGTGTTCGCATTGTTGTGTTCCGGTGTGGGGATACGCCAACCGGTCAAATTACTGGCATTTGCGCTCTTATGATTGCAGTCTTCAGATTGTAGTCTTGAGAATGCAAACGTCTATGGGTCACTAATTCCACTTACCATCGGGTGACCTGAGTGCCCGTTGCCTTAACCTTACCATAGAAAAACACCATGTCAAAGGCAGTATAGTTGTACCCAGAAATAAAGAGGAGGCCCTGTTACAGAAACAAGAATGTGTTTTGGCCAACCTAACAATCCTCATATGTTATCACGGTGGGTTATAGACAGAGAGGTTAAATGTACGTTGACCAATCTTTATGTATAAATTAAACATTTTATTCTTATATTGGGAAATCACAGAGCTAAAACCGAGGACAAAGTTCATGTCATGGGATTTGATCGGAAGTTTTGAAACAGATTGATCAAGATATTCCAAGGAAGGGTTTTCGCAATTTAATAAAAAACAAAAGCGCTAACTAACCCCACCAAAACATTTGCTAGACTTAATTTGAATTAGTCTTATTACTTATACATTTTAGAAAATTTACATTTACATGTGTGCCGTAACGAAAATAATTTAAGTAGAACAACTTGTTACATGTAATAGATACGTAAGTTTAAATCGTCACCAATATATGTGCGGTACAGGTAGCTACAGGTCTCGTGAGACGGGTCACCTGGCACTTTCGCTCTCGCTGTCGTTGCGAGTGTGGTCACGTGCCGTTGCATCGACCTGGCTCATCATACCCTATTAAAATGCTCAATTGTTCACATATGTGTAGAATTAGGAGAAACCATCGCGTAACATTTAACCGCCTTACTTAACTTGCGAGGCGCCGAACTAACATTCATATTGCGAGCCAACTGGGTTAATTATATAAATCGACGAACAACACATAACATAACATGTGCAAAAGTATTTACAGTCGGGCACAGAATAAGTAATAGTTCGGGTCCTAATCGGACTGCCAATGATAATAGCAGGTATACCAAGAGATAATAGTGATGGGAATAATGTTTTTCTCCCTCTCTACTTTGTCGTATCGTCATGTCTCAGGGACGTGACTATGGTCAGCGCTTCACCAGCGCTCTCCAGGCTGCTCGATCTTGGGCTCGGTGAACGCTAGCCTGAACCGTCGATCTGGTTGCAGCTGCTATTGCCACAGTCCATTTAATAGGCATAAGGTGATGGAACCAGTAATGAACAAGGACAAACGATGATGGACACTCAATTCTTATGGTACAGAAGATAAGGGTTATTCATTTATTTTCGACAATCAATTTATATCATTATGGTCTATGAATTAAGTTACGTGTCGATTATTGGTGCCCTAAAAGTGTCCATGTCCAAAAAATGATTTTCCATTGACTTAACATCAGATAAGTCTAAGTTTTTGTGGTAAAAATGTCAATTAACTAGGAACCTTTCAAGGTCAAATTTGCTAATAGCTATTTTATTTAAAAAACTACTACAAAATTACATTTCATAGTGGATATTAAGTTTATCGGATCAAATAGGAACACTAAACACACACTTCTGTTATACAGGGTTCAAATGAGAGTACTTAGACTGGATTTGATGATAACACTTCTCAGTTCTCCTACTTAAAAAATATTGAAATGTTCTCCCACACAGCAAAGACAAGCTCGTTTTTTTGGACGAGTCACGCTAGTCGGATGCGGACAGTTACACAATCAAGTCTTAGAGCCAAAAGGGCAGCACCCCCGCCCTGAGCGGTGTACTTACAGCAGTAAAACATTGACAGCCTTCTAACCAGCACCCGGATTGACGCCCAGCAATTCGTGGCTCTAATTGGGCAGGGGTCAATTTGTATCGATTCGCCCGAAGAAATAATATTTATTTAAAAATTCTGGTTCTCTCACAGTCGATATTTCCAAGATTTAATTAGGTAGGTTAAGTAAGTAGGTAGTAAGTAGGTATATATAGTAAGTAATAACTTCGTCGATTTTATTGAAATCCGAAAACAAGTGTCATACTTATAGGTACATTAGGTACCTAGGTGGGAGCCCGAGCTTCGCTCGGTTTGAAACCCGGCTGCCCTACGAATGACCAATTGAGACATCGATTTCTGCACCCGAGAAGCCCCTTCTAATAAATATGTATATTTACAAAAAAAACTCACTTAACGTATAAAGTACAGGAATATTTTGGCAGTATCGAATATGACGTGTTACTTTTCGCCCTTCTTTCGCGTTTTTATTAACATACTCGTAGTTATGAATTTGCTGGATTGATTATATACAACCATTGCTAATTCACTTCTGGCTTCGATTACGTATTCGCTTGAAACCGTATTACTGGAACCTGCTTGCGGAGTAAACAGACGTCCTAGATTACATGTATCGAGCGAGTTGGCTAACCATCGCCAAAAACATGCCAAAGAGTAAGTACTTTCGGCACCATGCCAATGTAGAATGGCATTTCTTACAGACTGGGAGCAGGTTCTATGCGGGACTATCAAGTGCAGAACATTCTAAAAAGATCGGAAGTCTTCTTAAGAAATCACTGAGAAAATTCTCGGATACATTTAAGAGCGTTGAGAATGTTTTCTTTTACTTAATAGAAGTTACCGAGAAAATCTCATTTGAAACTTTCACAATTTGAAAAGTTTCTGGTCGGTAAAATGCTGACCCAGACTAACATTTATTTGATCACGGTGTGCCTAATTCAGCCTAAAGTGATTACAATAGGTACGTTTCACTACCCAACTTAATTCTTTGAGAGCTTTTATTCAACTTCAATGTAAGTCAGTATATTTCAAATCATGCAAGTCAACTTTGAACGAGGTCCCATTATTGCAAAGTACTTACTGAAGTTTCAAATACGTATACGTACATTGTATACCTACGTTGCATAAACCCGGTATCAATTCATTATTATGGTGTCCTAGAGTTATCTGATCTTGGAGTCGGAAAGTGGCTACAACGCAGTCCCATCATGTTTGCATAGGTTGGTCTCAGTTAGCAGCTCTCTGATGACTGTGCAAAAAAGCAGTCTCAAAAACACTTTAAAAATAAAGATCTACTTACAAACATGGTCTAAGTATATTATTGTACCATGCTTACAATATTTAGTTCGTAAAAATCTTATTTTACCTTCCTGAATACATACCCTTGAAAATATCTGCATATACGATCTTTTACCTGTTGCCAGTAAAGCTCCGAGAGTAATTGATTGATTGATGAAACTGTTAGCTCGTGTACTCAGCTTGTCACACGACTAATGAACCATGAATCAAACACTTATATCAAGCACTTTATATTACAAACTACTTAAATAAAATAAATAAATGTCAGGGGACAATGTCACACCAATTGACCTAGCCCCAAACTAAGCTCTAGGCTTGTACTATGGGTACTAGACAACGATATAATCCTTAAATAGGTACATAACAAACATCCATGACTCAGGAACAAATATTCGCGCTCATCACACAAATTTCTGCCCTTACCGGGATTTGAACCCAGAAACGCTAGCTTCGTAGGCAGGGTCACTACCACATAGGCCAGCGCGTCGTCAAAACTAAAAAAAAAAGTTCATTGTTTGTTAGTTGATAATTTTCAACCCCCGACATAAAAAAGAGAAGTGATATCAGTTTAAAGTGTGTGTCTGTCTGTCTGTGGCATCGTAGCTCCGTAATCGACGGTCCGATTTAAAAGCATTTTTTTAAAGTAAGTTTAACAGATATCAGCTCTGAAAGAAGGGGTCGCCATTATATCGGAGGTGTTTATATAATTAATGTTAGTTTATTCCCAACCACTCAATATTAAGTTAGTTAGTTAATTAATATACTATTCAAGTAGAATCCCTAGCCCCATATAGATATATAGTGTATCATCGGAGACGTTGTGTAACAGTTCCAACGTCCACTAAATCATAACGAAAGTGTAATTACACGTATGATCCATTAAGGTGACCATTAACGAGAGCGGCGCGGGCGCGAGGCGTGCGCGGGCCGCGGCGGTGCTCGACCTACGCTGCTTCGTTACCTCTATTGCGCAACTCCTTACACATTAAACCATGTGATTGTTCAAAATGTCGATATAAGTAATGTCCGAACTAATCATACCGGTCGAGAGCGAGAAAGGAACCGAGCGCCGCCGCCGTCGCTGCCCTCAGTCTCGCCAGGGCAACCTTTCACGACTACTTTCGGCAATGACGTAATTACTATTGGAACCCGATCAAAGATTCCCCAATAAGTATAAAAAATAACCAAACGTGCATCACATTTATCGTATAATTATAAAAGTAGAAAAGCTATATTTATTTTAATACATAACGTAACAGTAACACTGTGCACAAATAACAAGTAGGTAGGTTGATGACGACGATGAGACCATGATTGTCAAGTCGGGTTATGAGATCTCGCGAACGAACAACGGGTGACTATGTACAAAGCGTTCTACTGCGAGCTCACGTTGGTAGAGATATTCAACATTTTCGGTTAGGAGTTAATAGCGTCCCGATAATAAATATTTGCTGCTTTTGTTGTTAATAAATAACGTGTTGAATATTCCTACCATATGATATCGACATGTACTCTACGTTTAATGAAGAGGGCCTGCCACATGTCCGGGCGGACCGTACTGAGTGCCGGTTGCACCGCCGTGACCACTATCGGAGCCGCTGTCGTCACCGCCACTGGCGCCGAAGTCGGCACCGATGTCCGAACCGCCGTGCGCGCTTCCTCCACTGATGCCAGAATCCCCACCGAGGGCGATACCGCCCAAGTCACCGCCGCTAATGCCTCCTCCGATAGCTCCATCACCAATGGCACCACCGCCGATAGCTCCACCTCCGATAGCACCACCAGACTCCTTTTGGGTTTGATACTTGATAAAGTAAACTTCTGGCTTGGAGGGTTGAGTCGGTGCTGGGGTGGGGATAACGATGTCCGGCTGCTCCTCGGGCTTCTTGACCAGCACGTAAACGAGGGTCTTCTCTTCGTTCTGTGGCTGTATGGGGATGATGGGCGCGGTCGGAGTGGGGGGAGTCGGGGCCTTAATGAAGATGATCTTGTAATGCTTCTGGGGAGCAGCGACTAAGGGGATCCTAGGAGCGCGGTGTTCAACGGGCTCTGGAGGAGGAACGTGCACGTAAATATGCTTTTGCACTAGAGGAGCGCCGGCATACCCGCCAGCATAGCCTCCACCGAAACCTGAGTCACCGCCGAAGGAGCCACCTCCGAACGAGGCGCCGCCACTGCTACCTCCGAGGGAGATGCCACCAGCCGAGTGCCCACCGCCGAAAGAAAGGCCGCCAGAATGTCCTCCCAGAGAGATTCCTCCACCAGAGTGACCGCCCAGGGACGGAGCCCCGTAGCTGCCTGACGGCACTGAGTATTTGGGGGCGGGAGCGGAGTAGCTGTAGCCGACCGGGGGCTCGGGGCGGGCGCAAGCCAGCGCCACGCAAGCGAGTACCTGCAACAAGATATGACTACATAAAGTAATATGTTTCACAAAGTATATCCTAACTATAACTATAGTAGATCGAAAAGGTTGTTTTATTTAAAATAACGAAAAGCTCTTCAGAACCAACAATTACCACGGTACCCGTCTATTGTTCAATTGTTATCTTCGCGTAGGGTCCTGAAACAGGTTTGCGGATGGACCTATACTTTAATTCAAATAATAGTAATGTTAGTAGGTACCTATTTCTTTTTTTGTCGGTATAAATAAAGGAAGTTGTAAAATCCCTCCTTCAAGTGCTTTTTCGTCATCTTAAATAAAACCAACTTTTGTTATTCACATTGCGACATGTAGGTCACTTTTTTACAGTTCGAATAATTAACTTATTCTTGACATTGAATCAAATTTAAGTCGAGGCAATCGGGAGCAAGTCGACTACCTACTGGCGGCGACTGCTGCGCGCGACACGTAAAGCCGGGTCCGCTGCGCCATGTTATGCGTGTTTTTCTAACACCTAACATGTTAGGTCCACCCCCCCGCAGGCGAACGCGGGGGATGTTATCCATCCCTCGCGGCAAACATGTTAGGAAAACACGAATAACATGGCGCAGCGGACCCGGCTTAACGTAACATTCAGCTTGTAATTATTTACATTTTTGTTAACACCCCTCGAGCCCCTACCGAAACGGGGAAAGAGAATATATCTCACACTTCCCTGGTGTGAAGAACTCTACTTTATGTGTAACTATACCTACAGCATATTAGTCAATTTAAAAATTAAAAAACATACGAGAAATACGAACCAACGGTCATTAAATTTGTGAAATATTAAGAAATCAAATGAACGGCAACGCATTAATCAATTCGCTAAGCATGTCATGGAATAATCTTAATACCTCCATTTTTCAAACGTACCTACCTACCTATTTTAAGAATAAAAACATTGTTCTGTAAACAAGTATAGCTTTAAAATTACGTATGTAGAGGGGATGTCGTGAGTGGTTTCTGGTCATCAAAGTTTAGTTTCAGGAAGGCGGTGAGTTGGGTTTGTAACTCAATGAGCGGCTGAGCGGTGCGCAAGCGCACGCGCGGCGGGACTCATTCAACCTTAATCCAAATTTTAACCAGTTTTTTTTTTTAACATAACTATTATTTATAGAGTCTTGTTCCTATGTTAACACATTTCCCATTTTTAACTGAGTACCCAAATCTATATATATATATTTTTTAAATATGTACCCATTAAGCGCGAGGAGAAACAATTATACTACTTACGCTGCCAGTCTGAGACGGGATTTACATCTAGTCATTGTTACTACATGTAAATCCCGCTCGGACTAGCAGCTGCGTATAATTAAGATTACTTCACTTAAGTAAATAAATCAATCCATGTTTTATTTAAAATAGCCTCTATTAACATGATTATTTGGCAGTCTCATTTATTAATGGACTAGGGCGTTGGGTATATATATAAAATAAAATATTAATAACTCTCGTTAATCCTTGGGGCAGCGGGGAACTTTAATTAATATAATAGTAATGTCGCATGTGCCTAAAGTGAATTAGGTAAATATGATGAAATATGAAATGAGTAATAAATAAACCCGCTGAGGAACTCACCATAAAAGCGCGCATAATGTGCGTGATGCAGACAGCTCCGGCGATATGAAGCCTTAGAGTGGTGTCGAGGGGTCCGGGCTAGTGGAACACTGAGATGTTCCTGTTGCGGTGATCTCGTGTTAACTGATGACATTCGGCATGCCGACCCGCTCTTAAATACTAAGTTGCTCATCTCGTCAGAACACTCCATCCCTCCGAGCATTTCACTCGGTAACGTGCAACTATCGTCATTATTTAACAACTATACAGTCCTTTCTTTTCGACGAGGTCTGCGGCGGGCGCGCGGCGCATTCTACACACTGCCTTAGAGGCACGCGCGCGCTCACACGCCGCGCCGCCGACGGCCGGTCATGCGCGATACACGCCGCCTGCGGAAACCAAACGACGCCGCTTTAATTCGTCTCAGACTATAAATGCCGGTTCTGTGCGACAAAACCGCAAAGCTTTTGAGACTTTGTTTTCTTTAACGCCAATTTTCTTCGCACCGACCTAAAGTTTTTTCTGTTTTGCCTGCTGGTTTACTGGTAGAGAATGCCATTGGGCATTAAGTAAGCCATTTATACTCTAAGACAGACAGACAGACTGCTTTTGTGCAATTAAGTTTAAATAAATAAACCCGATAAGTACCTCGGCTCACTTCGACTGGTTGCGTGATCAGGTGCTTTTAAAGAGACTCTGAAATTGAAACGCGCCGCAAATCAAGCTATTTTAAAGGACCGTGGAACGCTCGTATAATGGA
The DNA here is from genome assembly GCA_948252455.1 of Acleris cristana. Classification (NCBI taxonomy): domain Eukaryota; kingdom Metazoa; phylum Arthropoda; class Insecta; order Lepidoptera; family Tortricidae; genus Acleris; species Acleris cristana. The sequence goes on from OX411772.1 coordinate 46,166,027, forward strand.
CTATAAATGAGACACATTCAAGTTGAATCGACTCAGTAATAAATTTAACGGAAACTGCCTGAAATTGAATAAGAAAAGCGACAAAGCTATTATTTCTGATTTAATTTTGACTCGATTGGACATATTGCAATTTCATTTAAACTAGCAACGCAAATAAATGGAAACAGGATAAGTATGTATCCTGAAAGCTCACGTGAGGATTTACTTGAAAATTACTACCAATACCTATAGGTACAATTACATGAAATGAAAATGCCATGACATTTTCAATTTATTTCGCATTTGGTCTCGGCAGCCGGGCGTCTCGCTGCGGTTAATCTAGCCACTAAATCTTTCATATCTTTAAGCCCCGGAATCGGAATCTCTAGTTATTTTAAGCTGCGGGACATACCCAGTACATAAAGTTGAAGTACAAAAAAATATAATCATTTACATTTTCTACAAAACTGAAGGTACAAAAAAAACAAGTTGTTAATGCGGGTTCATGTTTTGCGATTGACATTGTCTAAGTGACGACCATTTTTCTCAGTTCATTGCTTTAACTATGTAAACGGAAGCGTAGATTTTTAATAGACGTTTTCTTTGCTCGAGTCTTGTGAAATATTTCCGATTTCAGTCCCGATATATGTTAAGCTGATTAAAATATTGAAACTCACTTTTTATACTTTTAAGATTCTAGTATCCTCATAAAAAATAAGCACAAGCAGCGAGATTGGTTGATCTTATGGGCAATTGGACGTCACTGAACCGCGATATTGACTTGCAGGAAAATGGATGTTTCTTAGCATGTTTATTTTAATTCTTGCTTAAGTAGCTGCTTCATCTTGCTGAAATCAACTAAACAAAACATATTCTACTTTTAGCAGACTTGGAATAATAACAGAATAAGACGTTGTGTTGATAGAAAATTTATGATGAATTTGTGTACCTACATTGTACATACACATATATGTATATTGTACATACCTTAACGAGGATGATCACAAATTGTACATACACTTGTATGTATATTGTACATACCCTAACGAGGATGATCACAATAAGGTTTTGCGGCAGTGGAAGGCTTATATAGTCTTTACAGATACTTACTCGTCAAATTCGCATATTAATAGACAAAATCGTACACTAATGTTAGCATAAAATGCTTCTATGCTTAAATTTTAAGGTTCGTAAGTATTTTACGCTACTACTCACGAGGGGGGCAGTGCCGATCATTCTGTTGGTTCATGTGGGATCCCCTTCGACCGCATTTTTTTTTCACTAATATTGTTTCGCATAATTGATTTGGCATAATAGTAACGTCGCATAGTAATGCTTTGGCCTACTACTTTTTTATCTTTTATATTTATTATTTATTTGAAATAGTATAGGCAACAACATGTATCTAATGAACAACAAAATATTAGGTTAGATTAGATTATGTCACGTTAGGTACATTAGGTTAGGTTAGGATAGTATGATATCCAGGCGAAAAGCGCCCAAGCAACGCACATTCGCAGACCTCCGCCGACCTCGCCTTAATCCTTAGTATATATAAACTCAAAACTAACCTTTTCTCGTAGTTCATCTGGCTCGTGGTTATTTATCTCTTTGGATATGATTTCATGATTTTTCTATCACTTATTTTAATTATAAGTCGAGCGTTGCACTAGTAATTATCGTCGCGGCGTTGTTCACAGACCCAGTAGAATTTATTGTTATCCTCCCGATCCCTATGTGCCATTTGGACTTGACTATTTTTTAGGACAATACCTACTGTTATGCATTTTGTAATGATGCCATTTTATTATTATGGTTTTTTGTATTTATGCTATTTGACGGTTAGTCTTCAGAAGATTATGCTTTCTGTATTTATGCTTTTTAATTTTATGCGTAAACATATGCGTAAAGATGATTATGCACATCGCTATTTCGGCTAAAAGCAATTATGCGTGACTATATTATTACAAATAATTGTATGCCATTCAATAGAGAACCGGTTCATGTAGTCGTCCATGTCGATCACTCTACTGATTATCTAAATGAAAAAGTGCCTCATCACAGGTCAGAAACGTGTGTCGCAAATGCGATGATTGTTTGAAAATATTCTGATTGGACTAACTATTCTGATAGGCTGAATGGCTAAGCAATGATTCATCGTATATTGTAACCCCAACAAACAACAGATGAAAACAAATAATCCGCACACATGATAAAAAAAGACTAGGTACTTTTGAAATAAAATAGGCCGCATTAAAAAAAAAAAATTCGAGATTATGTATCTTTAGTACTATATATTTCTCCAAGAAACTATGCTAATATTTTTAGCCGTTTTCGAGTTACAGCTCGTTAAAATTTAATACAAAAAACGTGTAGTTTCAACCCTAACAGCTAATAAGGTCAATGACCCCACCTTGACCTAACTAGTAAAGAATAACTTTGTGACGTTATTGATGGATGACATTTAGTAGCTGCATTGAAAATATTTTTGTTTTGCAACCTATTTGTTTCATAGATAATTATTACAATGACAATAAGCACATCACAATTATGTCACACTCTTAAACTAATGAAATGCTTAATAATGCCACTATTTGAGGCTAGAGATTATCTCAATTTGTTACTGTTATACGCAGAGTGCAACTACAATACCTCTGAGACTTTGCGTCAATACAGACAGCGATATCCTCCACCGCATCCATCAGATCGTCGAACCATTTATATGACGCTGTTCACATTATGCGGTGTGAACAGCGTCATAAGCCACTAGCCTTACCGGCATCCGGCAAATTCGCCGGTCCGGCATAGTGGGAACGGCGCCTAAGATAACAGGTATCCTTTTTTCCTTACAAATGTTGGAATGTTGTTAGTAACATAGGGTTGTCACCAATATTAAACAAGACTCGTTTTAACTTTTTTGTTTTCTTTATAATAATTGTTTCTAACCATTGCACATCGAATGTACCTACATCACTTATGTGATACTATATTTTCGGGAACGGCCATCGTCCCTTTCCACTCTGTATAATGGTACTAAAAATGACCACACACAAGTGATACTCTTTGTATTTATTAGGTAACTTAGACTTGAAATTTGGCATAGTTGTACAACATACTTGCCCGCATCTGTTTTTAGAAAAAAAATAGAAATTTTTAAATAATTAAGACGGGGTCTAGGTGGGGGTTGGAAAAATGAAAGTGGTTTGATTATAGCAAATGGGGTGTCATATGAAAATGAAAGAAGGGCTTAATCTGCATATTTCAAAATTATTATTTTTTAATTTTATTTGATATACTTTTTAATTAATAGCCAAAAATGTACAAAAAATTACCGTTCCCCCCCTTATCTCCGAAGTTTTTAAATCAAAAAATCTAAAAAAATCCTAAGGATAGCTAATTATTTATGTTTAATGGAAAAAATAAAATGAAGTGTTCATCATTTATACTTTTTTGAGAAATACCAAAAACTTTGAAAATCTATATTATAATTTAGGCTGGTCAAAATGGACCTTATTGCATAGAAAATAAAGTTCATAACAAAATGAGTATTTTCTTTTGCGGTTACCAAGCATATTGTCTTAAAAACGGAACCCTCGGTGCGCGAGTCCGACTCACACTTAACCAGTATTTAAATTTTCCGCTATTAAGGGTTGATGTCTAAATTGAAAAAGTATAACCACGTTATTATTATTATATTCGTTATACAGACCGTCGTAATATAAATAGGGGTTTTGTATTGGTCGGTTTAATTTGTTATTAAATACATGTATAATAGATGTATCGGTATAATTCGCGTCGATGATCGATTCGCCAGTTGTGAGTATCAAACGGGCCGCAGTGCACCTGCGAGGCGCCGCCCCGCGACCGTCCGCGATGCATCATCGGAACAAGCGCTTGGCGCCACTCGTCTGCCGAGTGACGGCTTGACGTCATTTTCACCAATAGCTAAAGGATACGGCTACGGATACAAAGCTGAAATTCTCGCAAATTTGTTAAATTTACTAACTTTGAATGGGGTCAATGCTGCGTTGTCCTTTACCAACAGCATTTAATTCGAACAAGGCTCGTTACCATTACTGCGACAAGGTTTAAGTAATATAACTTTTTGGGTAGGTAAATATAACAAGTTATACTTACATATATGTGCTCCGTAACTTGTTTACGCCTTGCGTGCTTAGGTTGATAAACTTTATTAAATTTAATTAGAATTAAAACGATAATGAACATGGTTTACATATAAATTTATTAATAATAAGTAAGTTGGACTTGTATAATTTAATCTTACAATTAATACCATTTAAGGAGAAAAATAAATGAACTTAAAATAAAACGCACTAGATAAAATATTATATTACGTTACAGTCGCGTCGAGCGCTTATATCAATTCTATTTACATTGTCAGTTTTCGAAAATCGTTCACCTACAGTAGATTTTAGCGTCTTGCCTAGGGCTCCAGGCTTGTCGGCAAATATTGATCAGGGCCTGTTGGTACCCACGAAGGAACGGACACGAGGAGGGTGAGAGGTTGTTTATTCGTTTGTTCATTTATTTGTGTGTGCACTCGAATATTGCCATTTATCTTGAAAACGTTCGGCATTCAGATACGGTTGTCTGCAGAGGGTTTAATTCCCTTTATTCCCAGGTCTTCACTTTCCCAATTTTGCACATGCCCCATTTTTCACATTCCCAGATCTTCACTTTCCCAATTTTTCGCATTTCCAGATCATCACTTTCCCAATTTTTCACATTTCCAGATCATCACATTGCCAAATTTTCACATGCTCAGTTCTCCACATGGCCAATTCTTCACATTTTCAATTCTTCACATGCCCAATTCTTCACATTTTCAATTCTTCACATGCCCAATTCTTCACATTCCCAATTTATCAAATGCCCAGTTCCTCAATTTCCCAATTCTTCAACACCCCAACAAATGTCAAGTACAGTCTCGACAAATGGCAAAATGATAACGTTCATTTTAACTAACGTGTATATTGTGATTACTTATTCGCTACATTTTTATGGTATCAATATTTTGTGTCACCTAAGTTTAGATAAAATGTATATTAACTACAATTGTACTTATGGCAAAATCTATTAAATTCTACGTAGTCCTACGTAGATTAACATACCTCGTTATACTGTACCTACTTCTTGTTACGTTCGTACTGGCCAGGTAAAATTTCAAGTGCCATCTTATCGTTTTACGATTGTCATTGTTGTCACATATATGCGGTGTAAGTAGGTAACTCTGGTAACGTGATTTATTTACTTATGTGAAATGTTTTATTGAATACAATGGAGGCACCAAACGATAACTGTGTATTTATTGAAAGTGAAAAAGGAAAGAAGGTTTTAGTAAAGGATGGATACAAATATTACTATCACAGAAAGTACGATTCGGGTAGTACAAACTGGCGATGCTCAAATTTACCCGAGTGTAATACTAGCATTACGCTAGACTCAAAAAACAACGTTACGCGTGAAGGAAAACATTTGTGTTTACCAGATACGTCAAAAAGAGAAATAGAAAAATGTCTTCACGCATGCAAACTAAAAGTACAAACATCTATGGCCCCAGTACAACATATCTATGAAGACGAAATTAGTAAATTAAAAGAAGAGGGGTCTAGTTGTAATATAGTAGCAGTGCCGGAATTTTCATCGTGCAAAAGTTCTCTTTACAGAGCGAGATATCGCTATCTGGGGATGACTAAAGGTACATTTCAAAACATAGAAGAATAAAAAAGAATAGAGCATGTTGAATTGCCAACATTTTTTACCTATAATTTTGTAATTTATAATGGATGCTCAGCAGAAGACAAAATTATTATTTTTGCTACCGAGTTAGCTTTAAATGTGATTAAAGAACAGGACACGTATTATTCCGACGGAACATTTAAAATGACCCCTCATCCCTTTTATCAAACATACACTCTGCATGCCAATTTAACTGAAAATAGTGATGAAAATAGATTTATTCCGCTTGTATATGCGTTACTTCCAAATAAAACTGCGAAAACGTACAAAAGTCTATTTACCCTTTTGAAGGAAAAAGTTGGCATGAAGATTTCAAATTTTAAGTGTGATTTCGAGATCGCAACTTTAAATGCGATCAAAGACGTATTTCCGGAGGCAAAAATAACCGGTTGTTATTATCATTACCAAAAGGCTATATGGGCCAAATCAAAAGAACTCGACCTATTAACATTTGAAGAAGGGTACATGATTACCAAATTATGTTGTGTGTTGGCTCACTTGCCCCCTCATTTAATACCCGAGGCATATTTGTCAGTTCAAGAAAAAATGCCAAATGAAGAAAATTTTCAAAAATTTCATGATTACTTTTTGAGCTTTTGGTTACAAAAAATAACTGGTGAAATATTCACATGTTTCAATGAAAATGTCCGGACGACAAACTCTATAGAAGGTTGGCATCACAGGATGAATACCAAAATACCAAAACGCCCGGCAATTTTGCTCTTTGTCAGTCTACTAAGAAAAGAAAGCAAATATCAGGATTTTCGTATTCGTCAAAGTCAATTGCATTGCTCGGGGAAAGAACGTAAAAAAAGCATTGTGAACATAAATCACCAAATTAAAAACATTGTAAATGACTGCAGAATTGGAAAAATAGAAGTGCTCGATTGTTTAGATCGCTTAATTAAATTACCTACACAATAGCGTGCAGGTGTAAATAATAATGATATAACTAAGAACAATATTTTACTGATTTAAGTTTTAGATAAGAAGATAATGATTTTTATTTAAGTTAGCATTGAGTAAGGAGTTGGTTACTTCATTGTTCTATGAAAAAACTAATTTTTTTTACTGATAATAAAATTAAATTCGTCGAACTTAAAATGATTTTGTTTTATTATTTTTTGGTCAGTAGTATACTTCTCTGACTTTACTTTGCGTGACATATTGTCATTGTGAAGAACTGGGCTTGTGAAAAACAGAGAGTGTGAAGAACTGGGACTGTGAAAAACTGAAAATGTGAAGAATTGAAAATGTGAAGAATTGGGCATGTGAAGAATTGAAAATGTGAAGAATTGGGCATGTGAAGAATTGAAAATGTGAAGAATTGGCCATGTGGAGAACTGAGCATGTGAAAATTTGGCAATGTGATGATCTGGAAATGTGAAAAATTGGGAAAGTGATGATCTGGAAATGCGAAAAATTGGGAAAGTGAAGATCTGGGAATGTGAAAAATGGGGCATGTGCAAAATAGTTCTTAGGTAGATGTTTTGCCGGAAAACTCACCACGGAGGACTACAAAAAATAATGTTTCCACTAATTTATTTTTTATTTATTTAACGATTTACCTATTTGTAAATGTTAACCTTTCGAGTTAATTTAGTGTTGTGATAGTGTAATTAGTGCAGTGAGTACTATCTATACATAAAAAACCCATAAACAAAGTGTTTCCCCTTAACAGAGACAACAGGAAAAGTGTTAATGGACACTTTCTTAGCATAGTCTGTATTAGAAGTTTAGGTCGAATTTAATATACTTATTAGTCATAAGACTAGATTGTATTTCAATGGAATATTTAATATTTAATAATATATATCACTCAATAAAAAAATGTAGTTATGTTGTTACTAATCACGGGACTATGGTGAGTCCCGGACCTTTGGAAGGCGTACGTGGAGCCGAAGCCAACACGCAGAGGCCCTTTAGACAAGTTTAATTTAGTAAAGTCATAGTATAAATAGAGTAAAGTTATGGGACACCAACCGGCGATTGTCCCGAGTTCAAACTATAGAAGTATGCTCCCACGGACAACCACCGGTTAGTGTAAGACTATTTATGAAGGATGGGAACATTAACAATAGGCTCTATGAATGAACTGATGGATTGGTAAACTAGTCTATTGATAAAACTACGGACCCTGCCTGGCCAGTGCTAATTGCTTTGGTTGAAATGGCAGCCGGTGACTCGCCAACTCAATGGAATGGGGCCTGCCAAAATAGCCGCATACACATAGCAGCAACAGTTCCACAGGGGCTAAAGGTGGAGAGGTGCTTGTGGACTTCAAACGAATATACAGAGAAAGATCAAGTATTAAGTACTTGATCTAACTCTTGATAGAACCCCCGAACGCTAAAAAATCTAAATCAGAAAATATAAGTTTCGTTAACTCCCCTAGCTAGCTTCGGAGGACCCTTTAGTTGCTTTTAACCTCGATCTGCAGATATATCGTTTGAAGCGTCCGGTTTCCTGAAAACTAACATGCCATTGAAATTTTTAAGAGTCTTTATTAAATAAGTAGTTACAATTTCATAACATTTGCTAAGTGCATTTTAGTGATATTATAATCTTTCGTTTTTCGCTTTATCGGATTATTTGCTTTATACTTTAGGATATCTTCCCATTTAGGGCCGAATTTTCTGTACCTGTCAGATAAAAAGAAATTGCTGCTTAAAATGGAAAAATAAGCGCTTAGTAGTGTTATGAATATGTACCAGTAGTTCCATATGGTACTTCTGGGACATTTCCTTCAAAATGAATATCCCGGTAGATCCATATGGAACTAGAAATTATGGAACTTCTGGGATATCCCCTATTAGAATACCTACTTAGACAGAATAAATATGTGGATATGATGGTTGATAGGTGTATAAAAATAAATACATCGTATTAAAGCCTCTTGTTTTTGATGAATCTAAATTTAAAGCTGCGGTATAAAACAAGCTACGTATTATCTAGGTACCCCTAGCAGTGGCGGCATTAAAGAGGGATCCAGGGGCCCCGCCTCACGTGAAACCGAGAAAGGGTCAGGGTAAAAGTGTTGTCATTCGTAAAAGCCTTGTAATTTTTAAGTGAGCGGCCATTCGTAAAAGAGTCCGTCAATAAAAACATATTTTGCTATACGAGTATGATGTTAATACTCCGCATGTACGAGTATGCACCGGGGCCGAGATATTAAAATATTGATTGATACCAAAACGTTATATTTTAATATCTCGGCTCCGATATTACAACGCCTTAAATTATATAGGTATGTTTATTTAAGTGTACTGTAAAACATTATATATAAACTATCACTGGCTCTTAAAGAACATAATTATGTTCATACACACTTGTCCAATGTCCTTTTTTTGATGGGTGACCTAATGTAGAGCAGGTTTACATGCACTCGAAAGCTCGAAATGTTTTTTTTTTCTACGGGATTCTATATAATATAATATTGTCAAGATAATAAGATCGCGTGTACATAGATAAATTTGATCTTTGCGACCGTCCACCTGCTTCTGCTACTAACTGTATGTAAAGTTTGCATTAGATATGTACAACCAAATAGCGAAGACTAATGCGAATTAAGGTTCAAGTTCGTGCTTTGAACCAGTGTGTCTATTCCATTTTGCTTTAACGTATCTTGATTTTGAATCCTAATTGCTTTTTACGATAGGGCTAAGTGAATAAGAGCTACCATGAAGTTAACAACAAGTTTAAATTTGTAAACATAAACACTGGTCGACGTGTTGTGACCTTATGACTAGCTATTAAAATTCTTACGGGGCGTCTCAACTGTGATGTCCTCTTGCGAAGCACTGGGGGGTTACCATGACATGGCCAAGCAATTCAGTTTGCGGTGAGAGAACGAGACAGAGCCGTGTAAGTGCTATAGCTCTGTCCCCCATACTCATCCTAACCTGAATTGCTTAGGCACGTTCTGGTAACCCCCTGGCTGGTTCAATCCCCGATTGAAGAAGGACCCGTGGGCAAAGACAAAATAAAACAAATCGAATTAATTTAATTAATTTATTTAGGTTTTTTTCAACATAACCTACAATAAAATTATGAATGTCATTTCAAAATCATATCAAAGATCGTGTAGCTCCGGTGCCGCCGTAGCCGTAGCATTCCGCGTGATATCTGACCTGACCCGGCGCCTTGAACCGCGCGGGGCCCGCGGCCGCGGCCTCCTTCGCACCACAGTCTGCTGCCTCGCCACAGCCCCATTGAATATTACTACTGCCCCACACGTGTATTAACTAAAAATAATTATAATGGTTGACAAAAAAACATCTTCACATGACACGAGAAAATATACTTGTCTAGTTCATAATTTACCATTGTTCGCATAAGCAATATCTATTATCGTTTATTATTTCAACTGCGTAACTCTGATAGTTTTTGGACACAGATTAAATTGATTCCCTTCCAAGTTTGATCACGGAACCCTAAGATCGAAAGACCTTTAAAATGAATGCAATCAAATAATGCACAATGGACCGAGCGAAGCGCACCGCGTGCGCGCCGCTCAATAAAGAAAATGCTTGCCAGTCTTGTTCATCGACCCGCGCGCGGAGCTCGGCCTTATGGTAATCGGTAGTGATTTAGGTAGGTATGCAGGTAACTGAATTAATAAGATAATTTTCCTTCGCGAGCTTCTCGTTATCGCTTGGAGGCCGTTGTTGCCCAACCAAGATGTATACGGGTTACTAACCTTGGCATGACCTTTCCAATACATTCACCTTCTAATCACGCCTCCGTCAATATAAGTATAACAATAAAACGCAACATTACACTTCCCTAATTTTGAAGTCGTCGCGCGCCGGGGCGCGCACCCGTTCAATCTCGTTTATTTAGTTGATCTAATGGAAGTATTGACCTTACGTCACGCCGACTGTGCGCAGCGCGAGACACACGGATGGATGCATTACCAGGATGGTTTTATTCATTGAGGTGTTATAATATACTTACATACACCTCGTTACAACACGCGTTATTATTCATTAAAGAATAACAATTTTAACCACGGTTTGTTTGTTTGTCTGACTATTCGGTACAAATCATACAATTCTTCCCAGTGAGCTAGAAACTTAAATTTTGAATATAGCTTAGAACTGGATGACAATGCAATAACATTGTAACAATAAATAATTTTAGCAGCTAGTTTCTCCTTTTTAAAATATTTTATTGTCTTTATTATTCTTAAATAAGAGGTCGCTTGGGACTTAGTAAGATGAGTTTCCTGCTACTCTCCCTATTTCTTCCCTTTGGAGTTGATTTTCGTACTAACACTTGACAAAAAGTCAGTCAAGATACAAACCGACTTCTACATTAGGATCTTATCTGCCCATGCAAATTTATAAGTCAGAAAGGTTAATACCTCTCATCATTCAAATTAACTAGGTATAATAGGAGTATAACTATACTAAACTAAACAAACTAAACAAACTCTTTTTGGGGCTTGAAAGAAATTTTATATAATCGATAGTATAAAATAAAGTTATCGAAATACGGATACACGGACTTGGCTGGGGCTTACAATACCGGGATCCCGGGATACCGGTATATTTTGAGTGATTTTCAATACCGGAATTGGGATACACCAAAAAAAAACTGCTTCCTTTTACATTTATATTCGAATTAATAGCCTTTTTTAAGCATCTGATTTGAAGCATTTAATGATTAAAAGTGTTAATGCTATTTAAAATAATTTCTTTAATAAAAGTAACCTCGCCTACTTACTATTACAAAATGGCGGAGCTATTTAGAAAAAATTGATATACTTCGTTTAAGATTTAGTAAGACAATTTTTAATTATCTGTGAACTGTTTTCAAATTCAAAATAGACGAACGTCATTCAAACATAATGTAAACAAACAATCGGAATACGATCTAATTTCACCAAAACCACAACGAGGTTGATATACTTAGCGCAATTCGGACCGGCATTTAGGGGTCAAAGGTGGAGGTCATTTCTTAATTTTATTATAATAAATTCACTGTAACATTATTTTTTTAATCTAACTACGGATCGATTCTAGAAGCCTATTCCTAAATGGTTTTGAAGTTTTCATATATTTGAAAATGAATAGTCAATACCGGGATCCCGCGGTATCATTAAAGTGCTTAAAAAAATATTTTCTAATTTTAGTACATTTTTGTTAATTTTTTCAATACCTACCGGGCGTAATCGGTATTGAAAATCGAATACCGGTATTAATACCGGATCTGGGAAAGGTCCGGTATTTGGAAGCCCAGGACTTGGCGTTACCTACTACAAGAGTTCCTAGTTTAATTACAAAACCCAAAAAAAAACCCGGTAAGTACTCCTTTTTTGGGCAGTCGTGTAATAAAGACCCAATCTAATTATCATGTTTAGTTAACTTAGGGTTTACAAGTCAGACAACTGCTGTTACCGCTGATGTGTGTGTGTACCCAAGACATTAAAAGGGAAATTTTAGCCTTGGTTCCAAACTCCGCATAGACAAACATAAATTTAAATTTGTATTAAGTTAGGTACCTACTCGGCTGTTTGTGTAAATTATTATAATTATAAGTAGGGCAAAATGTGCCTCAATGACTATAAAGTGATCCCTTAACGAATCTCGGTAGACCAGGGTCCCTTTCCCGAAGCTTACTAGACTTATATTCGCAGGATAAGTCCACGCAGCACAATGTTAAACCTACTATTAAGTACTTTATTTATGAATGAATTCATTCGTTTTAGAAAAATAGAGGGTAATATAAAATCTTTAGGCGAAAACAAAAAAGTAAGGCTTACTCTAATCCAAAACAATTTCAAATTCTTTACGGTAACGATAGAAATGTTCATATTTGTTTGAATTTCCGAAAGGGTCGGCGGTCGTTAATATTAATCTACATCAATCATTCTTTCCTCTAGCGCTGGATCTCCATCCGCTTCACAATTAAGATTAGGTACATCAACGAAACGAACAGAAACGCTAGTTAGCGTAGTGCATCTTGGCAAGGGCCTCAGTGGTTATAGCTAGAATAAATTGGAAAATTTAATTATTTATTACGAGCATGTTCTCTCTGACACACACCCAAGCATACACACACGAACACTTCACACGTAAACCGCCTTCATCTTTAGGTAAATAAATAGTTAGGTAGTATTTTATATCTTCTGAAGTCTTTAATTTGGGCAGTTGGTTCATTTTACATTATTTTCATTAATTCATTTAAGTGCTGTAGAGTGTGCGGTTTTGCGTCTGAATGTGTGTGTAATATTTAAGGTTTCATTTCATTTAGGAAATAACTGGAGACTAAAATTTGTTATAATATGTAGGTCAAGTTTGTTACGTTGCTTCTTATTAGTACCTACCCACCGTTCAGACCACATAGGACTCCCGGAATGAGAAAATTATATTATTTGCAAAGCTGACCGTTTGACTGCTTTTTCAGGGTTCATGTAAGTTGTAAGATTAAAACCCTACTTAATACTGTCAGTTTTTGTTAATGCCACAATACCAAAATCAAAATCCCTACTCTTTTTCAAATTGAGTGTATAGCTACTATGATGTCAACACTACGTTAAAAATATAGGAGCAAGATTGGTTGAAATGAACATGGAATATTTAGAGCGCCGGATGAGCTGAAAACTCTTTTTTGGTCCAACCGATTTTCATGACTTAGCAATGAAGTCTAGGAGCCACCGCCAAGTTATTAAATAACCAGACACACGACAACTCCCAAAACCCCCTTCTAATGGAAACAGCAAGGCAACGCATAATTCCACATAAACTTTGCCGTCTGGATTTAAAGCTAAATAAAAGTAATCAAGGTTATTTATTAAATAGTGACCAACGGAACCACAGACGAGAGTATTGCAATCGTAAACGCCTTTATATGGTGAAGAATGCCAATTTGAAGAAATGTCGCTATTACCTACCCTGTAGGTATATTAAGTTCACAGTTCATGTAAGTGAGATTGTGATTTTAATATTGCACCTTACCATCAGGTGGCATGTTTGCCTTGTCCATGCCATAAGAAAGTAAGACGGCGGGCCCGTCTGACTCTAGAGAGTGTTGCACCACGAAGTGCTATATTATTATTACAAGGCCATATTGCGGGGAGGGGGTGACTGGCAGAAACAAACCAATACAATGGCGATCACTATCCATCCAGTGTGGCGGTAGCCGGTAACACATGAATTGGAAACACATTTCATCCTTGAATCATTTTGATATCTACCATTATCTATTAAGACGTTTTGATATTATGTTTTTCCAACAAAAAAAAATAACATCATTTCCACAACGACGACTTAAAAAAAACATGTGACGATCCAACACAAATGAACCTTCTAGTAGGGGATGCGAATAGGATACGACTTTCACCCAGCTGTTTATTCGATAAAAAGTATTTTATATCAAATTTAATATGGTACCTAAGTATATTTGGCGAAAAGGTTGACTGAAAAATTTCAGTCGAGTACAGTCCATAATTAGACAATAAACTAAAGACGAACTTTTTACTAAATTGCTATTGCTTGTTTAATATACCTACTTTTTACATACTAATCGAAAGTATGAAGCCTATAAATAGAACATGCAAACGTTCTGGTTAGGTTGACTATTTTTTCCCATTATAACCAAAAAGTTGATTGACCTAATTCTTATTTTTATTGAAGGTTATAAAAACATCAAACATCACTCTGTGAAAACGAACAAACATGGCGTAGAACGAGAAACTAAAATTGCTGAAAGCGACTATCTGCCTGGTCTTATAATTACTTAAGTTAACAAATCTAAGCTTTTGTAAAACTAGGAACCTCGTGTCGACGGTGTCGATCTCATTAGACTGAATTGATGTGCATGACTACTTTAAATAATCGGTAGATTATTTTATAGTTCAATTCTAATCGTCTTCAGCCCACCGTTCAGAAAGGCACTCTTATGTAATTGCTGCTTTTTACGCCGTAATCGGGTTAGTAGTGGCATTGTTTTCGATACAATTCATTAACTAATAATAACATAATATCTTATTGCAAATGGTAAACATTGCTTAATTAATATGCATGTGGTCACCAGATAGGTGTGTAAAAATATATACATATATCGAACCGAAAGTAAAAGATCTGAGGGCTTATTGTCTAACGCACTCGCAATCACGATCATTTTCATTTTGAAAATCGAAGGCTTGTCTGCATACAAAATGAAAACAATTGCTCAACTTTGAAGACAGTTGCGATTGCGAGTGCATTAGACAAAAGCCCCTCTGGTTGACAACAGTATCCTTGTAATTTTTGTTATTTACGCTATTTTATTTTGCTAGTTTTAAGAATTAATTGTTTATTACTTTATTACCTTATTATTACTTAATGTAACTTACTTTTAAGTATTATTTTGTTATTATGATTGAAAAAATGACCTTCTGCTGGAGTTTCTTGCGGCGCTTCTTCTCCGCAATGATGGTCTTGTCCGAAGCGCTGGTAGATTCACTCATGTTACCGACGTGTAAAAGAGCCCTCATGTGGCCTATTTACTGAATAAATATTTTGATTTTGATTTTGATTTTGCTTACGAAAAATTATCAACCTTATTTACTATCTTATCTATACCAACATACATTTGCAATGGTTCAATTAATGTTTGCATGGCATAATCGGTGAAATTAGTGGACAATTTTCAAGATTCTTCCGGAGTACCGTCTTGAAAATTGGAGTAAAGCCTAGTAGGAGGTATAGACATTGACAGTAAGCCCCATAACGACGATAGACTACTTGACCAAACTAATCTCTAGGTTGAGCTTGGAATGCCCCAAGCCACGAGTACCCTGCGGCTGCTTACGTAATTGTTTAGTTATGGTTTAAAATCGGAATAGGAGCCGACCTTCACCCAAACTGTTTATTCGATAAAAAAGTATTTTGTATCAAATTTAATATGGTAAGTAGTTTATAGTGAATAGGTTGATTGAAAAAAAAAGAACTTTTTTTTTAAATTGCTATTGCTTGTTGAATAGACCGATTACATAAGGCAAGGTGGGGCAAGTGCGTCTATGGGGCAAGTGCGTCCAACCAACAATATTAATTACCGACCCGCCCTCGCTTCGCTTCGGTATATATGAGTTTTCTGTAACACCCGTACATAATCCAAAATGTATTATACATAAAAACCTTCCTCTTGAATCACTCTATCTATTTAAAAAACCGCATCAAAATCCGTTGAGTAGTTTTAAAGATCTAAGCATACATAGGGACAGACAGACAGACAGCGGGAAGCGACTTTGTTTTATACTATGTAGTGATAAGACCAAATTTCATAACGTCTGATCTTTACCTGGACTAAATCCTAAATTAACTTGAGACCCATTATGTCTTAATCTTAAATTGTCTCACTCTTAAAATACCTTAATTTTATAACGACTGATCCGTTGCTCCTGATTCGCAAAATACCTACTGCTACGACTGAATCTTAGAATGACTTACCATAATCCAAAACTTCTGGAAGGCAAAATGTATGTCTTAATATATGTAAAAAAGAGATAAAAAAGGTGTCTTGAAAGAAGGTTAGGTAATTAATCTTTTTAAGCAATGGGATGCAGCAGTTTTTTGGGCAAAATTGGATCATGTTTCTAATGCTACCCTAACCTTACCTAATAGTGGACAGTCCGAATTCGGCATTTTCAGAAGTATTATTCGTCATTGTTACCCGAAATAATTTCCATATTCTATAATATCTCGGCCGCATCGCAACACTAATTATCTTCTTGCATGAGGAACAACGCGTATCACAATCTGTTTACTATTCTGACAAACTTTTTTTTAACCTTTGTGACAAAGTATTGTTGTTTATTTTAATATAGTTATTCATTTTGAATCGACGGTTTTCATCTTCAATAAATAATATAATAATTTTAATCACACTCTCTTACCCAATTTTGGTAAATAACCCGATGTCCTTGACCTGCGGGCCTAGTATGGCTGCGTCTATATCGCGTGTCAAATGTGGATAAAGCATCCGTCACTCTCGTTCTTATTTACGTGTCAGAAGGTGACGGATGCCTTATCCAAACTTTGTCACACGATAAACGCAGCCATAATTAGGGCTCCTGGAAAGCCTTCATTTAAACATACATAACGTCATTAGCATAACACTTTTAATAAGAATTAGTTAGCAGATATTTATCGGAGGGACACCTATCGTATGATTTACGTTGTAAATGTTGATGTCAAATAACGCATATGCGTTATATATTTAAATAATAGGTTGATGAGGAAAAAAAATACAAAGTGCGAAGGGACAATAGGCCCCGCGACTCAGGGCAGTTTTATTTCTTGAATTAGGAAAATGTACCTACAGATTTAGGACCGGAATAAGCAGGCAAAAAATAAATGGCAAATTATAAACGTACTTGTTCTTGCGTCAAGCTCAGCATTTAAAATCAGTTTGCTGCATTCTGAGTAAAGTTTCAGACAAATGTGACGGTTGTCATTTACCTTAATCTGTAATTTAAACAACAGCATGAGCTTGTGATCATAAAATGCCACTTTACACTCGGACCATACTCGATTGCTACGTAACTAGTTGCATGTGGCGCAACCTTCACCATCTTTAATTTAAGTGGACGTGATGGCTGGAATTTGATTCGATATTTGGCTTCTTATTTATTTATTTGTAGGCCGCTTTATTCACAACTCTACTACACTCGCTAGTCTACTTCGCTGAGCATCTACTTACATGAAAAACCTTGTGTTTCTAAGCACTTTAAAGCGACAGTGAGTGTAATAATCCACCAAGGACTTTAGAGTACTCATCAAATTGCTAAGAATATTAAAATGCAAACACATAATGACTCAGTAGGTATTTAAATTTGGGAAGTTAGGACTAGATATTTACCGCTAGAATAATTATGCGCTTTTTTTGGATAGCAAGCATTATAGAATTCATACCAAGTAACTTAGTTGAACTTTATCATGTGATTTAAAGTTAAGCCAAACAACACTACTGCTATGTGTGGCAGCGCTACTGCGCTATGTCTGTTATTTCCAACATAAGGTTATCACCAGCATACGCTCTGTCCAAAAAGATGCAACGCACCCAACCCAACATTTGTTCGAGGGTCATGTAATTGTACGCTCTATTGTGATGATCGTGCGCTTAGGAGCGTCCGCGCTCCATCGAAGAGCAGCTTTTCATAAAGGCGGTGTAATTTATCGGCCAGACAATCTAACCCGAGCAGAAGTCGTATTAATTGTCGTCATTAACCTGCCGCACGTCGTTCCGGACCAAAAACTGACAGCGTGTGGCAAGTCTACTTTCACTCTCAGACCAGATGACCGCACTTACCCTATTGGTTAACACTACATATCTTATCTCATTGATCTAAATGTTCTGACACAGTGGTTTCGTACAGGAATTCGATCGATCGAAGAGTTCTGTTTTGTTAATGGCCTTTACGTACATTCAACATTTAATTTTAATAAACAGCCTACATGTACCGTTGGCAATGAAAAAACATATTTCTCGAGTGTTTCACCTTTCAAACGTTATACACTGGTGTCATATCTTACGTAACCAAAGAACACAGAACACTTAGTAATTACACCTCAACTAAATTGTTCTATTTACATAAATGCATTTCTCTTTCTGGTTTCACGTTAATTCGTATTTGGCCTCCTTTCAATATGTCGTCACCAACTTTGAGTCAATCATTACTTCAAGAGGCGTAGCTACATTGTGAACAAAGATAATTAAATCCAAGATCGAACACTCCATCCTAATTACCAGTAAGATTTCCCAATCTTTTTTACTTGAGCGATTTCACGATATCTTTGATAAAATTAAAGGGCATCTTTTTAAGTAGAAGTTTTCAGAATATTGATGTTTTGGTCAGCAACTAACTATATCAAATTGAAATGTTACTTAATGGTAAAGTTGTAATATTGGGCTGCCCTATGATCCATTGGTTGGCGAAAACAATATTTTAGCAGCATTTTGTGAGACACGTTTTATAAAGTTTCAGTAATCATGTGTCCATAACTATGTCTACTGACAAACATTGTTGAATCTCCTGGTACTTTACTCAATACGTCTGAATTTATTTTGTTGACAATGTCGTTTTTAGGTGCTAGAATTGCTCTTTCACATAGATTTTGATTTTCGAGTATATTATTTTGTAAATCTGGCTACACTTGCAATCAATTCTGAATCACTCTGTACTAATTTACAAAAATCTCTCGTTAATGTCTCACAGCCTTCGGCAACAGTTTCCAACCGCCCATCTCCGGAATTCATTCCGATTTCCAGAATTCATGTCATTGTACAGATGCACCCATTGCACCCTTATATTCCTTGTGAGACTGAATTTTGTTAACGTGTTCCATAGAGTAGACGACTTAAATAAATAAATAAATAAATAAATAACAAGGGACGATCTCACACAAATTGACCTAGTCCCAAACTAAGCTCTAGGCTTGTACTATGGGTACCTACTAGACAACGATATAAATACTTATATAGAGAAATAAATACATAAATACATAGAAAACATCCAAGACTCAGAAACTATACTCGTGCTCATCACACAAATATCTGGCCTTTCCGGGATTTTAACCCAGGACCGCTAGCTTAGTAGGCAGGGTCACTACCAACTAGGCTAGCGCGTCGTCAGACATGCTTTTATTTCATCTGCAGGTGAACCCCTCTGAATCACTGGTAAAGTTTGGCGGAAATCACCAGACAGCAAAACAACCATCCCTTCCATAGCATCGGTACCGTTTCGTAAATCCTGGAGCGTTCCATTTAGTGCTTCTACCACTTTTTTATAGTGTAGTAGGTTGAACCCCGTGCACTATTTTTTACTAAAATTGCAGATAGGTGATACTTCCTAGCCGAGATTTAATGGTAATTTTAAAACAGAATGCGCAGTGCGACCCCCGCTCAGCAACGTTGCGGCTATACCGGAGGAAGCTACGGCCACAGCAATGTTTTTATCTTTTTTTACTTGCACCGGCAACAAATTTAGCAAAAATGTTTTTCCTGTTCCTCCTGGGGCATCAACAAAGAGAAGTGCACCATTTCCAGATTATATTTGCTGCAATACTGGTACAATCGATTTTAAATCAACTTTCCGATGAGTCAGAGACTCAAAACGAAACCAAGCCTAAAAATATTATTATTATTTGTTTTCTTTTTTAGATAATTTTAAACTAAAAACAAGAAGTTTTGTTATTAAAACTAAACATATGATTCAAAGTGATTGATTAGTTTTGCGCAAAAAATATAAACCCCGATTGCTTTTGATTTACGTACGAATAGAAGTAGCAATTTTTTTTTTTTTAAGATGAGTTGACCCATTTTACGAAACACACACACACACACACATACACACACACATACATACTGGGTAAAACCACATTGCCTATGACATGTTATTTATAGTTTTCAACTCAGCCGCATTTACTGTCAAGTAAATAAGAGCTATCGTAGTAACGTTGACAATACGATAACATGTCAAAAGCAATATCGTTTTACCGGGTAGAATAGAAGCCCTGATTTCCCAGATAAACTTATTGGTGGAAATTACAACACAGGTCTGCCAATAGGCAGTGTATCCCTCAACAGGTTAGCGTGTTTGAAGTTCGCAAAATTGCCGATCAAGTTCAGTACACCGCCGTGAGCACGCGCCGAACTGCCGGGCGTTGAGCGAGCGCCCAACACTCCGTAGCCCGTCGCGCGCCTCTTAATCGTTAACGCTGCTCTAAATCCTTCAGCTAAAATTATAGAAAATTCACTCCTTGTTGGCCTACTCTATTTGACCAGGAGGATTATTAGGAGAATAGCAGGAGTTAGAAACTTCGAGACGATGTAAACCACCGATCGGAACTTTCGTAATAAATAAATATTATTAGGCAGATAAATCAACATCAGGGGTAACAAAATGTTTAATTATTATTTATTATTTATGATGTTACTTTAATAGTCATTTTTGTAACTGGTACGCAGTCAACAGCAAAAGAAACTGATAAAATAGGGTCTCAAAATAGTTTATACAATAAATTAAGTCAGATGTCTCTGATTATTGTAGTTTAGCATAATTAAATTAACTCGTAATGTGTCCTAAGTAAGTGACATGCCATTTAATTAGTTAAAGTAATTACTGAGTGTTTAAAATTAAACTGATTCTCTAAAATAGCAATAGTCAGTAATACTACCAAACTATCATAATGTAAATATCATATGATTTTTTAGGACTTTATGACCTCTCAAGACCACCTCGGAATACAAGTCAGACGTTCGGTTAATGTTGGTTATATTCGTTAGATAAACACCTCTCATTTCCGTCAAGAGTTGAAATAAGTTCCTATTAATTCGTTTTGTTTTTTTTTTGCAACATCCATACTAATATTATAAATGTGAAAGTGTGTCTGTCTGTCTGTCTGTCTGTCTGTCTGTCTGTCTGTCTGTCTGTCTGTCTGTCTGTCTGTCTGTCTGTCTGTCTATCTGTGTGTTACCTCTTCAAGCTTAAACCGCTGAACCGATTTAGATGAAATTTGGTATGGAGATAGCTTGAGTCCCGGAGAAGGCTACTTTTTATTCCGGAAAATTAGACACATCCCGAGGGAGCAGCGATAAACGACTTCTACGCGGACGGAGTCGCGGGCAAAAGCTAGTTTTAAATAAATCCTTTTTAAGTGCCGCGATTATACCCTAGTTTTCATTTGGAGATTTGACTTTTTACTGTTTGACACTTGACATTTAGGTAAAAATTATATTTTATCATTCTTTATTGAACGGTTGTAGCAGGATAGCCCTTCAAAAATTGCCCCCAAAGTTTTGAATTTGGAACTATCATCAGATGATGCCCCGTGAGGAGAAAATACTACATACCAATTTTTAACCCTCTACTGCCCCCTGGAACCTCAGGGCATCCATTTAACCCTAATTTATTTCTTAGTCTAGCAGATAAGCAGACTTTCTTGCAGCGGTTCTCCCTTTAAGCTATACTTGTTAAACAATTTACTGATTTAAATTTGAATTATCTTGGAACCTATTGTTAGATTTGATTTTTTGTTTGAAGTAGCACGTAATTTGACATAGAAAGGGGCTTGAGATATTGCTTGATGAATCTATAAACTTATTTATTGGTGTACGTGCTACTGCAAAAGATATCAAGCGCTTCTCAGGCATGATCTAATACCCATAAATACGGTGACGTCACGCCGCACTCGTGTGTCGTGCACACCAGCCAGCGGAGCGCGACGTCTCCGCGGCTCGCGACGACTCGGGGCGCCGCAAGACAGCCGGCTGCGGACCTGTCGTTTGCTGCCAAATCACTTCACCACACACTATCGAAGCCTAGATACTCGGGAAATAAACAAATCGACCAAGGATGCCTCTGGCACTGGACTCGCTGTTAGAAAGACAGGAACGATAGAACTTCTTTCGTTAAGAAATGTTTGGGAGCGCGCCTTCGTTCTATGACGGCTAGGTTGCATAACTAAAAGCAATCTTCAGAAAACCCGACTCCATGTGTTTTGATATTTTCGTGTAAATATTTAGGTTTATACATATACCTATATTCCCCTATTGTTCTTAAAAACCCAGTAAGTATTCAAATATCTTACACAATAAGGTTCATTGATTTTTAATTACAGACATTTATTATTTGGTTTTAAATCTGCCATTTCGGCAGTTTATACATGGTTCTTTGAAACGATGACCTTAACTTAAACATTTAAAAAAAACTAGTTGAAAAAATTAATACGTCTGTCAACTAGTTTTATTTTTGTTGAAGGGACAACTGTCAACAACCAACGGCCTCCATTATACGCGGTAAAACAATATTACTTTTGACATGTTAACGTATTGTCAACGTTATGATAACTATTATTTACTTGACTATAATGGCGCCCTTGTTAAAAACAATAAGACAACATGTCAAAGGCATGGTTTTAGCGCGTAGAATAGAAGCCCGAACGGACTAGGAAAGAATACATTTTTGAAATTAGGTACAACTGTGCCAAATATTAAACCGCAAAGTGATAATTGACAGGCCGTGGCTAACCACGGTTGGCCCAAGTCTAAAAAATGCTATAAATATTACATAAATATCACAAGCAAATCAATAAATTTAATATATTTTTTATACTATGTCCAAAATTAATAAAGTGTTCATAGACAAACTTATACTTTTTTTATTACGGTGACGTTGAAAACGTACCTATACAATCCAAGTAAAGTTAATTACGGCCGTTTAGAAGATTTTAAACAACGATAATGAATAAATGATGTGATAGATAGAACCAAAAATCCATCTCGTGCTAAAAAAACATCAACTGCTGGGTTCGAACTTACGCCGTCGTAAATCAAAATACTGAAGGTCGCTGCTATTACATGTTTAAGCCATCTGCGTTACGACCCAAGGTGACCGCTCTCTACCACTCCCCGTCCAATCGGCGCACATCTTGCTTTTTACTATGACTTAAACATGTCTTTAACATTAGAAACGTGAATTAGAACCCTAAAATCTTTATGTGAACCTTTCTTATAGTGAATTAACTACTTGTACCCAACAATTATCATAAGTAAATTTAAAAAAACGACCTATCTGACCATGCTCAGTGTAGGGTTCCGAAGCCTTTACTACACAAAAACTCTCAAAAAACAACAAGTATAAAAACTAAGTAGTTCTCTGTTTAAAGGTACCTATTAGGTGCTGTCTTAGATGATTTTAGTACGTGTTAAACACTTTAGTCGCCTGTATATCAAGAAACAATCAAGTCTACTTAGCCGTGATAGTTTTCCTTTAAAATTCGTTGTATGTGGTTTCATTTAAGATATTTTTTATATTTTTAGTATTTGTAGTTTTGGCTGTAGTGGGGGAACATTCGACCCTAACAAAAATTAGCACTTTAAATACTAATATTTCACAAACGGAACGGAATTTTTTTTAAAGACTTATCCAACGACACCCCACACCTTGGGTTAGACGAGAAAAATAAAACAACAACGTTACGTGTAGGTACCCTGAATCATTTTTTTTCTAGATTTTTTTTCACCACTTCGTTTTCGTGACTAGGTAATATGTATATTCATGCCAAATAACAGATTTCTACAACAAAGTCAGAGCTAAGCTGCAGACGGACGGACGTACATGGCTAACCTATAAGGGTCCCTAGTTTGACCGGATACGGAACCCTAAAAGTGCGACCAATGTTGTGTCAGCCGCGCTTATCCTATCAAAAACTGCCCATTCTGAAACTAGGTATGTTTGAATCAGATATTTACATTGCTTTCGGGAATATACTGCAACATTTATCAAATAATAAGGCACTGACACATTACACGACCATGAAGTTTCTGACTTGTTGACATAGTTGACAGCAGTCAAATAGGTAATGCTTATTTGTTGCGTGTGAATGAATAGTAATAACAGCATTGTTTGACTGCTGTCAAAATTATCCATATTCAAAAACTTCATGGTGGTGCAATGTGTCGGGATTGACTTCTTATCGGCCAGGCACTATAACTACTAACACGTTTATCTCTGACGGTAACATTTCTAGATTTATTACAGGGCCTCTATTCTTACGGTAAAAACCATATCGTCTTTGACCTGCTATGGTATGGTTTTAAACACGGCCGCCATTACTGTCAAGTAAATAAGAGCTATCAAAACGTTGTCAATACGATAACAGAGGGGCTAGACAAGATGCATTACGCTAACCAGCGTTTCTATTCGTAACGTTTTTAAACCAATCGCATCACTTGTAGATGACGTGCGTGATACGAAAAGTCACGTGATCTACCAGTGACGTGATTGGTTTAAAAACGAAGCGATTAGAAACGATAGTTAGCGTAGTGCATCTTGTCTAGCCCCTCAGGTCAAAGACGATGTTGTTTTGTACCGACTAAAATCTTGGTCGGATATATATACGTAGTGCAATAAACATACGAAATCGTATTTTTATTTACTAACGCTGTACTCAGAGACATTTTAGAGACAAAAAAAATTATGAAAAATCGTCACTAAGGAACGATTAATCGACGTAAAAGACATTATTACTGCGCCTCCATTCAGGGCGCTAAAATCCAAATCGAATTTGACCAGCGCCTCTATTCTAGGCAGTAAAAACAATATCGTATTTGACCTGTTACGGAATCGTTTTTCACTCGGCCGCCATTACTGTCAAGTAAATAAGAGCTAACAAAACGTTGACAATACGATAATAGATCAAAGACGATATGGTTTTTACCGGCGGGAATAGAGGCCCGGGCCAAATGAGATTTGGATTTTACCGCCTAGAATACCGGCCTTGTTTTCTTACACTATTCTACTCCGAACTATGTAAAATCTAGTTGTACAAAGAAAAAATAAACGTAAAAAAAGTTGTAAACTATCAACTCATCTATTGGCGTAAGTAAGTATGAAAGGAATTTATAAAATACTTAACCTCGAAATTGTCATTGAGGAGCCTCTTCAACCTCGCCGAGTATTAAGCAAAGCATTGACTTTGAAATTTTGAAGCTCATGTAAGATTTAAAAACTTGTTATCCATTTTATTCCGTACCAAAATCGAAAAAAGGAACCCTTTCGGTGAGATTTGTTGGTCTAAAAACTTAATTGTATAATTTGCTTGCCCGCTATTTACGGTAATTGAGACATAAACATAACTTTATAATTTACTAGCGACCCGCCCTCGCTTCGCTTCGGTTTATGCGAGTTTTCTGTAACACCCGTACAAAATCCAGAATGTTTAATACATAAAAACCTTCCTCTTAAATCACACTATCTACTGCTGAAAACTGCATTAAAATCCGTTGCATAAGTAGTATATTATAAAAGATCTAAGCAGACGATGGGAGCGACTTTGTTTAATACTATGTAGGTAAAGATAAAGATATGCCTATATTATTCACAAATATAATTCGTTTCAGTTTAGGCTCTAACGAGAGTAAAATCAATATAAGTACCTACTGTTTAAAATACAAACTCTATTTATAATAAAGAAATGTCTAAATATACCTAGAGTTACAATCAAGTGTAGGTAATGACAAAAAATAGAATCTCGTATTGCAACCCTACTGCTGTCGTAATAGGGACGCTTTTGTTTCTTGCACGTGCGAACGCGAGTGGGAGCTGCGGGATGACGCTATAGGTACTGCACGGGTAACACAAGTTGTATTTTCTCGCTTGTCGCTCAGTGCGTCTCTATCGTTACAGACTAGATAGAAAGGGAGATCCGAGCGACAAACTAGTCGCGGACAACATGTGCTAGCCGTGTTCTAACTATAATGGACACCGCTCCGGCGTGTCGACATCGCCGGCGCCGTGATGTCGCGTCCACCTTCGCCACCGAGGGCCTAGTTATTATTGTAGTGAATGTCGATACTGTCGATGTGGGTGAGGCCCGTCTCTATCTGACCAGTTTAAGTGCGAGAGTGACGGAAGCTCTATCGGCCGCGATTGACGCGACCATAATAAGGATCCAGGCGGCCAATGTAAAAAATTAAAGTAAATAAATGCAAGGAAAAATATACTTTATGTAGGGTTTAAGTCGTTCGGATCACCATGCCCTTATATTGAGTTAATAAGGGACAAAATTGTTAGTTTTGAAACCTATGCAACGTTCGCGCTTGGATGAAAATAAGTGTCCCCAAAGTGGTCTACATCGACCCCCAGGGGTCAACGGCAACATGCAAGCAAAAAAAATTAATGGGGGTCCATGAAATGAAAATGGTTTCGTATACGGTCTCTTAAAGCGTTACCTAAAACTTTCAAAAAGCGACATTGCCAATAGTTAACCGCGGGTAGGCTAACCATTTGCCGACTTCAGTTGGACTGACCTATTACCTGCCATTTTTAAAGAAGTTATTTATTGCGTTTTTGAAGGCGTTTTTTTTTTACATTTATTTTTATAGATCCCAAGCTGATTGGTAAAGCTCGACTCAAAAGTGTATCACTTTAGAAAACGGACTATGCTATGCAGCAGTATAGCCAATGCGTTTAAGTATAATTATGCCTAAAGAAAATCGAATGGCAAAACTTCTTTTTGGAAACATTTGGTTATTATGTAAACAAATAAAATTAATAAGCATTGAAACCGCAATAAAAGTGAACAAGTAACAAAATTACTAATTATTCGGCGTGCATGCGTCTATTGTACTATTAGGTAATAGATTTACGCTTTGAAAACCCGGGTTAATATTTATATACCTACCTATAAGTATATTAGGTATTTTGCATGTGTTTTTTTTAATGTGTTTTTAAGCGACTTCAAAAAAAGAGGTTCTCAGTTTGACCTGTAATGTAAAACCTGTATGTATAGCCTGTGTCAATTGAAATTGCCAAAGATGTAAACAAATTAGTACTGTTTGACACATAACCTCAAATATTCATTTTGAATGTTGTTAGTTACTAAGGGCCCCCCCACATCTAGCGTCTTTTTCCGGAAGCGTCGCAATAACGTCCGCTCGGCGCGTCGCATTTCACCTACACGCGGCGACGCCGAGCGGACGTTATTGCGACGCTTCCGGAAAAAGACGCTAGATGTGGGGGGGCCCTTAGGGTATAATTACAGTCAAGAACATAGTCAAACCTTATATCTACATTGAGTATCAAGCTAGTTATAGTACATTATCAATATTCAGAAACTTAATGGTTGCGCAACGTTGACAGCAGTAAAACAATGCTAAAACAATTTGTTAGTACCTACTTACTGAGTGTGTTTTTGAGCGTAGGTACCTACTAGCTGATTCACCGTATATTTTACCCAAGCGAAGCCAGATTTTCTTCTAGTTGACAAAATGTTAGCTCGTGTCAGGTGACACAAGCGCTTAACGTGACCTGCGCCTCTATTCTAGGCGGTATAAACAATATCGTGTTTACCTGTCTTAACAGATATTGTTATGACGTCAGCCGTCATTACTGTGAAGAAATTAAGAGCTATCAAAACTTTGACACAATACGATAACAGGACAAAAACGATATTGTTTTTACCGTGTTGAATAGAGGCGGTGGACTTGTGTTTGTTTGGGACGTCCAGCAGCTACTTGTGTCGCCGTTTTAAATATTGTACGAAGTTGCGTGTGCGAGTGCGGTTAGACTTAGATAGTGTAAAAACCGTAACAAAGTTTTCACGAATAAACACTATTTAAGTACATTTAATTTAATATGTAGCTAATCTTGTTACGATTTTTTTAAACATTGAAATTTATTAATATGAAAACTTAGTACTTATCTACAAGATTGACGCCAATTTTGCTCAAGTTTTCTACTATTGGATAAGTTGCGAATATCTAGTTGGAGTGGACGTGTAAGACGCCGACGATCCTATTTCGACGGAAATTAAACCGAGCATTGGACGCGCGAGAATTGGCCGGGTCGCCCCGCGGCCGCCATTACTTTTCATGAGACGTTCTGTTTCGATACTTCAATATAGGTACTGCTCGAATTGGGATAAACCAAAAAAAAATAACTCACGGTTTTAACATCCTAATTCGAAAGAATAGGTAATTTTAAGAGACCAATTTCATTCATTTTGTATTTGACTCAATAGTTTTGTTTTCATATCTTTGTTTATTAAGCGAACATTTTATGGATGACATGATTATTTTAAATTTGGGTTGGCATTTGCTAATAAATTACAACAATAAAATGATATCTAATGAAAAAAAGTGATTGTAATAGTGTACTAAAACATACTATTTCAAGCGATTTTCGCCTAACCCGTAAAATACACCTAGGAGGACTTCAAGCCGAAAACGAAAGTCAAAAAAAAGTTAAATATACTTTTGTCGAAATATCCTAACGTAATGCAGAACGGCTTTAAAACCCTATTCCTCGAAATGGTTTTCTAATTAGAGTAATTGTAATAATATGAACAATCCCAATTAGGCTAGCCTAAAAATACAATAATATAAAAACAATACTTACTTAATATACAAAGCAAACAGGGCCTCTACCGGTATTCCCGGCGGTAAAAACCATATCGTATTTGACCTGTTACGGTATTGTTTTGACGTCAGCCGCCATTACTGTCAATTAAATAAGAGCTATCAAAACGTTGACAATACGATAACAGATCAAAGACGATATGGTTTTTAGCGCCCAGTTAAGTGAACATCAAACATAAATATAAGTAACAGAAAAATATTACTTAAAGTAAAAAAATATGTTTGATGTTTAGACCATGTTTAGTCAACATAGTTTTATTTATCTATTGTATACAAAACTCAAAACTCTTTTACCAGTTGAAGTTTTAAGGATCCAATAATAGATTGTTAATTTAAAAGACAAAAGTGATCAATTGCAAACGATACTTTAAAATACAAATAGGTCACTAAACAATCTGTTTCGACGACGTTACAAACTTTTGATAGCGATTTCTTACAATGGAAACAAGAACGTTTAAAATTTCGAGATCGAGGTTTTTAAGGGAAGTATAAATTGGATTTAGATTTACATTTCTCGTTGTGTCCGTCCGAGATCTGAATATTGTGAGTTATTAGTTATAAGTATAGGGCATTATAAATTTATAGGGATCATATCATTTTCGTTATTTATCGTTTGGTATTCATACTGATTTTTTTTTGGAAATTTGCTTCTAAAATTAACAAACTTAGCAATTTCTTTGCTTTTTATACCCGTGACGGTCCGATTACTATCCACAAGAAATATTGGATCATGTTTCTCCTTCTTTTTAAGATCCCGCTCATATTTATTTACAAAATAAACAGTAGGTAGATTTGTGGAATTGTAATAATCCTCTGTATCATCTTCAGAAAAAACCACATATATAAATAAAGGTTCTGAATCTTTTCCATGTAACTTAACTTGTGGTGGTGCCGTGGCCACGATGACTTTGTAGTTGTTGAAGGGTTGCTTAAGTATGGGCAAATTTATGTTCGACGAGCCCTCCGACATGTAAGAGCCTGTTTCCCTATAAACCGTCCTGTACGGGAAAATTAATTTAGCTATTTGATTAGTGTTGCCTGGTCGAGGCAGCAAGGGCTCCCGATAGAGTATATTCTGCCCAAATGTGCCGTCTGCCGCCGGATCCTGCGGCACCTTGGCGAACAGGGCGCCAAACGACTTCGGTAGACTTTCATCTTTGGAAATAGGATTAAACCTCATACTGAATCCGTTATTAATTGGTATACTCCGGATCATAGCTTTCATGTAACCCAAAACAAAAAGGTAGATTAAAATCTGCAAAATAAATTTTATTAATTGGTGACCTTAAAATGTTTTTCTGCGAACTTTTCTGGTACAACACTACTTACGTTATACATTTTGACAAACTTAAAAAATACTAACTCAGGCAACACGTGAGCGCAAACTGGTGGCTTTAAACAATCACTTCAACGACGTTTCTACTTCAAAACATCAGGGTAGGATGTTTACAAATAACATAGATCACATGCCGATTGCACTTCAGAACTTCATGAAATCAGAACTGTAATGCTCTTTGTTCTACTAAGCCGGATGACTGCACTGCTTTTCATTGCTAGTGGTCATTTTAAGGAAAACTACCGGAGACCACAGAGATGGCACCTTGTTTGGGGGAACGCATAAGCATTGTTATGAAACGAGGGGACACTTTTTTTTTAGTTTTTATATGGTTTTTATCTAGTATTAGTTTGATCCTGAGGTTTGATCTTACTTAATTTTTAGTGTTCCGGAAGCCCGATATTCATATGCCTGCCCACTAGTGCCTAGGCAGTCCGTCCGTCTGCCCGACCACCTTAACTTTAAAGAGCTAAATCTTTTGAACCGTAATAGATATCGTTTATTTTTCAAAATAGATATGTGATAAAAGGCGGATTTACTAACAAATAAAAATAAAAATGAATAAAGGGGGTCCTTATCCAAGAAACCCTTCCCTTCCCTATCCCTTTTTTAAAGTATTTCTAATATTGTTATATTGTAAAAACGAAAAATCTTACAAGCGTCGATATGATTATAGTACAAAGCCTAAAGAAAAACAACAAATTTAAAAAATGCTCAATTGTTAGTTGGGCTAGCGCTGATTTGATTCGAAATCGTTAGGATATAATAATACCTAGGGAAGGGAAGCAAAAGAGCGGAAGGCCAAGGAGAACCAAGGGCGTAGCTAGGATTTGTTAGGGGGGGAAGGCGTATACAAACCAAGAATACCTAGGCTACCTGCGAAATATTACTATACGGTTTGTGAGCATTCCTGCATCTTCTAGGGGACGCAGCTGCCCCCCCCTGCCCGTACCTCGCTAAGCCCTTGAGGAGAACGTTCATGGATCAGATAAAAGAAAAAGTAGACGGCTCGAGTCGTATCAGGCCCTAAAAGAAAAGGCGCTAAAATGAGATTCATGGAAATTTCTCCACCGACAAGAGCCTAGCCCTAAAATTTAGGATGAATTGCACTTAAACGTTTTTTAAGATAAGTTTTAACTAAGTCCTTTCCTGTTTTTATTTCATTAATTTGCTCAGTTTTTATTAAATTGCTGGCTTTCTTTTAGGTTATTCTCGAAAAGAAACGATATATTCAAAGTACTTAATTGAAATACTGAGTAAGTACAGAATTAAATTGAAAAATTGAAACGAACGTAATAAACTTCATTTGGAAGATTCATTCGTCTACACGTGTCTATTTTGTATCTGCATCCAGTGTTACAATTGGGAAAATTAACTCCTAGTTTTTATATATTTTGTCCATAAAGTAGACTAATTAAAGTGAAGAATAACACTTATTTCGTGGTTTTCGCATTTAAATAAGTGTATTAATTTATTTAAATTTTTAAGGAAAATCGCGTTATGACTTCACTACAAAATTGGTTTGTTTGAGACATGCTTTCAAACGGGAAGTAATTAAATGGACAGCCGTTATTAAAATTGATCAGCAAAAAAAATCAGCAATTAACTTATTTGGGCAGCATAAAAAGATTTGGGTGGCAATAAATAAAAATCGGGCTACAACTCTTTGTTAAGCAAATAATTTATAAACGGGTAACATTTTAATCAATTTTGGTCTGCCTAATAAACAGTCGAGCTGCAAAATAATTATTTAGGCAGCAAGATTTTACAATTGGTCAGCAGAGAAAACATGTCTGTAAGCAGTTTAATTGAGAGGTATGCATATTAAAATAATGGTTATCTATATAAATAAGTGGATTGCATTTAGTTTGAAAAATCAGCAGTGTTCGTTTTTGTGGGCGGAGCGAAATCAGACCACGTGAAGCGAGCACCCAAGCATTGTTATTTTTGAGGCTAGTAAGTAGTAATTACAAGTTAAGTTTTGTGACACAAATTTAGAAATCACACCCTAGATTAACCAAAATTTGTGTCATAAATATGAGGTAGGTTAGGTTAGGTTCGTTTTTATATCAGGCCCGGAGGGCCAGAACAACCCAGAAATAGGAGATCCGCGTGAGCGGAGCTCCGTCGACTCTGTTAAATTTGTAAATTTCCATCATCATCATCATCATCATCATCATCATCATCATCATCATCATCATCATCATCATCATCATCATCATCATCATCATCATCATCATCATCATCATCATCATCATCATCATCATCATCATCATCATCATCATCATCATCATCATCATCATCATCATCATCATTGTCGTCGTCGTCGTCGTCGTCGTCATCGTCATCGTCATCGTCATCACCATCATCATCGTCATCATTACCATCACCACCATCCTCATCGCCATCACCATCGCCATCGTCATCGCGATTGCCATCGCCATCGTCATCGTCATCGTCATCGTCATCATCATCATCATCATCATATCATGTTTTTTACACTTTTGGTCAAAAACATTCTGTCTTTTTTAAGTGGTTACCGTCTACTACACCCTAACCGGCATATGTGCGTTGCAGGCACGGCAGTAAATTTGCCCCCTTTTTTTTGCTGGACAAAATGAAATATTTTGCTTACCTACTGATTGCTTACCAAAATTTGATTAATTGTGGGTCGCTCAATGCAGCTCAAATATTTAATTTGCTGACCAAAATAATTTAGAGCAGTTCAGTATATTATATCATTAATTGCAGACAGATTTATAAATGTTTGCTAACCATAAGTTGCTTACCAACTAGCTATTTTTGCTGACCAAATACATTTTTCTGTTCACCAAAATAAGAATATCTTGCTGATCGGTTAAATAATACCCCTTTCAAACTATTGAATTCGTTTGAGAGTTTCTTCAAAAAGGTTATTGATTGTTTTTTTTGTTTGGCAGCACTGTGCGTTTTTGTCAGTTTACGTCATATGATGTCAAGTCGTGTAAGGCCCCCCACAGACCTATAAAATGTTTGCGCAATCGTATTTTTGTACAATCAGATCAAAATAGGTTTTACTCCTACACGTGTCAATTGATTGAGTCAATCATCAATCATTAATTCATTATTATATATCGTCTATGATCTATGGTAATGGCTATGGTTAGTATGTATTATCTATTAAAAATTAAAATAGAGTTATCAGGTCACGTGAAAAACAATTCACAATTTTCCGCCATTATTTATTTTATATAGTAGTTTACTAGTTGTTTTGACAGAACAGAACAGAACCACGGATCAAAAAACATTGAGCAATCACTACTACAGACTACACAATCACACGTGATGGCACAATCAAAATTCAACTCTGTCAAACTTTTCTAAAATGATTCCGCAAATTTCAATCATAGCCATAGACGATCAAAAAGTTTGGGCAATCAGTGTGATTGCACAAATAAATTGATCATCTGTGGGGTGCCTAAGTTTGTTGAGTTTGACAATTTCACCCACAGACTAGGGCGGAGGGTCCAAAACGGACTTATATTTTGATCATACCATTTTTTTATGTTAAGATCAATTGTCATGTTTATACAGTTAAAAATTGTCTTGATTTTAATAAGCGTTAAGTAATATAAAACAGAAATAAAAACACAAAATTTGATATACATTATTTGTATACTTATTACTGCATTCCGGACTCATATTATATGCAGTACTATGGTTAATCACAGATTAGATACAACCTTACTAATCAAGATCGCGACGTCACTACATTAGAGGTCAAATAATGTCAAATGATAAATTAAAAATAAGTATTTAATACTAATTTTGTAAAATAATCTCATAACTATAGTTTGCTCAATATAGGATGATGCCTGTGACAGCCGCATTTTGTAATTTCAATCACTTACTACACTCGCAAGCGAAGCAATTAAAAATAGGTGATTAATTATTTAAATTCCTGAACGGCGTCGCTAGGTTTGTACTAATGTAGTAAATGTGTAAAGTTAAAGAAACAATTGTAATACGTGCGTATAAGAGCTGTCACAGGCATCATCCTATATTGAGCAAACTATAGGAATGGTTCTACAACCCTTATTCTCGAAATGGTTTTTAAATCACCATTCATTATAAAATTATGGGATAACCCAAATACCTAGTAATCGAAGTAAATCTGTAAATTTGGAAATGATTGCGTCATAAAATTTTGTAACTCTTTTCACGAATCAGAATACCGAGTGGTGCGATAAAACTCCACAGTCCAAACCATATTGTACAGGTGAAGTTAAATAAAACCTTAAGTCCTATGTGCATTGCGAATAGATGACAAAAAGGGGTTTTGGCAGTTGGCACCCATTCTCTTCTATGTACCTATAAACCAACTTATTTGCATTGACAACTCTACGAATATTAACTAACAAATCATCCTCATTTCAAAGCGAATTAAATCCGCCGTCCACACGGCTTAAAAATAAAGTGATTTGCAAGTGATGGTCGTCATGGTGGACTGTAATCGAGTGGTGCTGGCCGCTGGCGCACGGCGCGCGCTCCGAATGTTACGTCACGCCTTATCGACCCATCTTTATTCATCACCACGCTCATGCATCAGTAATCGTTACAGCATAGTGCTCACAATTAATGGCTTTACACCTATCGCTTTCGAAAAACAGTGTTACCAGACTCATCAGTAGGTATCATTATGGTGACACAAGTTACAAACAGTTATAATGGGTGATTCATTCAGATATTTTTTTTTAAACTAAAACATTTAAGAAATTTCAACCTTATCGGATTACCAATCACCATAATCCACGCGTTGCGCGTCTGTACTCTGTGCTATTATTGGTTACTAGTGACGCCATGTTGACGCGCGCCGGCGTGTCATTCAGTCAACCGTGAGTGAGATGGAAGAAATACATGCAATTTAATTTGCACCTTATAACTACGTACAAGTCTAATCGTGGGTTTTAATCGTGCTTTCGGAAATCATCGGATCGTTGTTCGTAATGTTCGTGTCTGCGCGAACGAAGGTTCACGACACGCCATAAAAATTGTGTTCTACTGTACTGACTTACCTGTCTACCCAACGGTTGTGATGGGAAAATATAGTCAACCTAACGTTTGCATATTTTATAGGCTTCATACTTTCTATTAACTTGTTTGTAATTGGTTTATTAATTTCTTTAAAATTTTATCCGTAACTTAACGTAAAACGTACAAAATAAATGACACACAACTATTGAGACCTATAGTACCTAGTATAATTAATGGTGTGATTTGTTTGACCTTAAATGTTAAAAATAAGATAATTATTCGTTGTCACAAAATAGTATAGACACGTAAAAAAGGCGAAAATAATGTTTAATTTTGTATTTATTACTTATGTTAACCCGATCTCCAGTTGTTCACTCGTATTTCTTATTTACTAAACTTTTATACCTAGTGTAACCCCCGCTCTGTTCGATTACAGCTTACATTCGGGAACGCAATGAATCAATAGGATTCTTACAGAGATTGGAACCACGAATACTATCCCAAATACAGTACGGTAGCTATTTTCACTAATAGGAACTGGGACGCGGTGCATAACCCAGCGGAAAGAAGTCTTCGTAAGATAAACTCGTGGCTGGTCTCCTACCTACTCAATCTGAACATTGCAACGACACATTAAATTTGTTTTACTAAAACTAATATCACACAACCACCTCATGAACTTGAACTCAAAATCCACAACTGTAATTCTGCTGACTACAAACTCTGTCACTGTACAAATAGGAAAAGTGACCTCAACAAAATACCTGGGAGTTATCATTGACCAGCGCCTCAATCTATGGATGTAGAGCTTGGCCAAAGGTGTTTGTTAAAAACCATGTTTTTTAAGCCATACAGGCAGGTATCCAACTGTGGAACTATACAGTGTGTAAATGTTATACGGGCGTTCCTTTTAACTGTATAACCCCTAATGAGCACATTTAGGCAGCTTTGGTTAAAGTAAAATAAAATAAAAACCGGTCAAGTGCGAGTCGGACTCGCGCACCGAGGGTTCCGTATTGAAGATAATATGCTTGGTAACCGCAAAAGAAAATACTCATTTTGTGATAAGCTTTATTTTCCAGACAATAAGGTCGTTTTTGACTAGCATAAATTTTAATATAGATTTTCTTAGTTTTTTTGTTATTTCTCAAAAACTGTAAATTATGAATACTTTATTTAATTTTTCCCAGAAAATATAAGTAATTATCTATACGTCAGGATTTTTTTCAGAATTTTTGATTAATAAACTTCGGAGATAAGGGGGGGACGGTCATTTTTTGTACATTTTTGACTACAAATCAAAAAGTACATCACAGAAATTTTTCAAAAAAATAGTTTTGAAATGTGCAGATTAAAACCTTTCATATGACACCATTTCATATGTCCATTTGCTATAGTCGAACCACTTTCATTTTTGAACCCCCCATTCTAGACCCCTTTTCAATTATTAATAAAATTAATTTCATATTTTTTTTACTTCAAATAGATGCGGGCAAGCAAGTTGTACAACTATGCCAAATTTCAAGTTGATAGCATTTGTAGTTGCTGAGAAAACCTGCTGTAACATACAGACAGACAGACAGACAGACAACGAAGTCTCACCATAAGGGTTCCTTTTGTACCATTTTGGTACGGAACCCTAAAAATTAACCATACAAAATAATTTAAAACGCAATGTATAACAAAAAATGCAATTAATTAGAAACGCAATTAATGATGTTTCAAAGTTATGACAGGTGGACTTAGATGTACATTGCGGGACGATATTATGCTCAAAAATTAATAACGGTGTTTACGTTAGCGTAATCAAAATAATTCTTTCTGTTTATGATTAGTAGAGTCTTAATCTATGTCCATTTTTAATAAACGCCCGTATACCATTTACACACTGTATAGTAATTGTAAGCTTCTAAGTATGCGCGAACTGTACATAGTCACGGTGGTCTTAAATCTCCACAAAAAAACCCTTTTAACCCCCCACCTCAGACAGAAGACGACCCGTCCCACCTGCACTAATTCCACCAAGTCGATCGATAAAAGGTTGCCTATTACGGTTATAACATACACATTAAAGGTTATCCACCGATAGCTCACCCAATCAATGTTCAACGTCACTCAAGGTTGCCAAAAAAACTGAAATCACCCTTGCTTTACATGTATCGGAGAAATTTTATATATTTTTTTATTATTTATTGTTCTTGGAGCGCGTTTTAAATACAGGTATCGGTAAAAAAATCAGCATTGTGACTTTGATGGTTTCAGAAATAAGGGACTGTGTCATTCAATATGACGGACGGACGGACATAGTGAATCTATAACTATAAGTTAGTAGCTTTGGAAAAACAACAACAAATAAATTCTAGTAAAAAAACTCATAATCGAATACTGTCATATAACTTTACGCATACTAAAAACGTTGAAAAAGCGTGTGTCGTTGTTCATATTAAATTGTGATGTAAAGTCATACAACTTGATACAAATTGAGGAAAAAATATAAGGTGCCCATATTCTCGGAAGGTGCATTTAGTATTCTAGATCTAAAAGACGCCTCAAAAATAGATAGAATAGAATATGTTAGCGGTGTTTCATGATGGAGGTAGGGTGCATATTGCGTGTCTATAATGGCCCGGGCTTCCATGTCGTCGCATATTCCGGTCGATAAAACCTCGAGAAAATAAACACGTGGTGTTATGCAATCATCAGACAACAGTTGCAAGTTTGATAAAGTTTTGAAATGAAGTTCAATACAATCGTCAGTTTCACCAGTACGAGTATGTAGCTGCTGACATTGGTACAGAATATCGGCTAGTTAACTAACTTTTACGTGACTGAGAACAACATCCATCAACTGAATGGTCGTGTTGTTTTTCGTAATGTTTTGTTTTTCCGGATGCTTTCTAGTCGAGTAAAATATATTGGGAATACTTCTTGCTTGTAATGACATAATAAACCCCCTTGTAAAAAAACGGGCACTTACAGTTTTTTCAAGTAGTCTAAATGTACTGTAACTAAATGAGATTTTATGCTACTAACTGCCCTACTCAGAGACGTCAATTAAATTTTATGACGTATTGCCTTATTCTATTGCTATAGCAAAGAAAGTGACGGCAGCAACTTTAATCAAGCATTAAATTAAATTGACGTCTCTGAGTGCGGCAGTAAATCAAGATAATGAATTTTACGAAGAGTACCTACTTAATAATAATTTTATTTAAATGATATTAATTTAATTTGTGTGAGTGTGGACTGAGGGACCACTTGGGTTTAATGGATTTAGTAAGTGTAAAATTTAGTAGTAGTAGCGAATTACTTTGTAAAAAAATCCTGGAATTCGGTCATCACGAATGCGTTTAAACATGTTTTTACTAAATCTGTAACATCAAAATAAGCCAGCATATGAAACCATTGCCCAGAAGTGGAATGTTCAGTGTGTGAACTGAGGGACCACACCTTTGGCTGTATAACTGTTTAGTGATTTCTTTACGAATTCCAGGATTTTTTTACAAAGTAATTCGCTACTACTACTAAATTTTACACTTACTAAAACCATTAAAAACCAAGTGGTCCCTCAGTCCACACTCACACTTTAATTTCGTACCATTAAATATCATTTAGTTAACAGATGTTTAAATTGTATACTAGAAAAAATAAAGTGTCCGTTTTCTTTGCAATGGTATTTTTTTGTATTAAAAATATTTTCGGGTAATCAATTATTAGGTATTAGGTGATCTACAAATTATAAAGGTAAGTTAGCATAGGTTTTACTAAAGATTAGTATATAAATATTATATGTTAAATGAATACATTCACTGATTTCGTTGGTAGATTGTGAGAACTGAGTGAGAGCATGTTAAAAAATTTATTTCTTGGGTCCTTAGGACCTAATATTTTATTTATATTTTTACAAATACAGAGATTAGTTTTACAATTGTTTTAGAACTTTTACTAAATGAACAACATATTGTCTTTTTTTTTCAGAAGGGTGCTCACTCAATTTACACGCACACGTTGATAATTGGTTGGGCATAATGATATTATTTTATTGTATTGGCCCAATGTTACTTAATATCTAATAGGGCCAACGTTATATGTATAGAGGGTGAGGCACGAATCTTGCTACAAAATTAAAGTCGAATAATTCTGTTTTCGTTTATATTTATTTATTTCTATTTAACAAATCAGATTAATAATAAAAAAAATGCTTAACATTCATTTTTAAAATGGTGTGATTTAAGTGTCTATCTTTGCATCAGATTAAAACTTATACATCACACTATACATTTTCTATAACCACTCGTGAAAAAAAATCGATTAAGTAAATACATTCATTTTGTAGCTTATTAAAGAGGCTAGCTTTGGTGAAAAAGTTGGAGCTGTCACTGAGGCGAAAGTACTTTCAAAAAAATAATAAAAAAAGCGGTTTTTTTTGTATGGAAATATACCCTATAATTGATGTCATATAATTGTCTTTACTATATGCTCAATATTCGTGACGCGCGTCAATATCGGCTGGCTAGAAAAAAAAATGTAATAAAGATCATATTTCTTTTTTTTTTAACGAAAAACTATACAGTTTGTTGTGCTGAAATTTTGCATACTTGTTACAATAAGAAAGCCACATCGTCAAAAAAAATTACAAGCCAAAACTCGCTGGAGGCAGATACACTTAGCTTATCCTGGCATGGCCTTTAAATATCAAAGCTTACCAGAAGCGACAGGAGTTAGTGAAAGAACAGTGCAAAAAATATTAAAGGAAGAAAGATAAATATTAAATTAGAAACAGATGTCGCTGGCACATCTACGAAATTTAATTCGCCTATGAAACCCGTAGGAGGACAGAAAATAAAGTAAACAGTGATGGACTTACAGCTGGGCCTCTATTCCCGGCGGTAAAAACCGTATCGTATTTGACCTGTAACGATATTGTTTTGACGTCAGCCGCCATTACTGTCGTGGAAATAAAGGGCTATCAAAACGGTGACAATACGATAACAGATCAAAAACGATATTGTTTTTACCGTGTTGAATAGAGGCCCAGATGTCTTTCGGAGCACAATACAAGATCGCACAGAAACCAATTCTGTCATTAGCAAAATTAAAAATAGTCTTAAATGAAAATAAATTGTAATAAAATCGAAAATGTTACTTATATTACTTTATTAATTTGCGATAAGCTTGCTAACGCTACCAACAGTTACGCACACAAGAGCACGTGTCTATACGCATTACTGCTACAAGTAAGGCAAACCCGCTTTCGTAAAACAACTGTACACTTACTTTACAAGCCTCATTATATGATGTTGAAAGCGCAACAGGCGTATGACGCGTAAACATTAGCTCCCATGTCCGTTGACCAGCCCGGGCAGCAGCCCCGATCCACGGGGCAGCGCAGGCGCCCGCGGCGCTACTCCGGCGCTCTTAACCGGCGCAATATTTCTCGGTTCTTTGTACTTAACAAAGAATACTTCTGGCTTTGATGTTACGGGTTGAAATGGTTGCGTCTCGGGTTTCTTGACCAGCACGTATATGAGGGTTTTATTCTCGACTGCCGCTTGTTGATTTATTAGTTGTTGTAACCGAGCTGCATTTGCCGATCTTTGTGCCGGAAGCTTAATGAATATGATGTTGTATATCTTTTTGGGAGGCGCAGCGGGTGGCTTCAACGTCGCCTCGTCAGGCGGAGGCAGATGGAAGTAGATGTGCTTCGTGATCGCTGGCCTCTGGGCTTGTGTTTTCGCGTAACTAGGGTTAGACGCTGCATTCGCTTGTACAGCTTGGGGGGCGTTATTAACGCTTAGCGAATGGATATTAGCAAAATTCTGATTGTATCTATAGTAGTTTTGAACGCTTGATTGCGCATTATTGTATATTTGGTAATTGTATTGTGTCTGCTGTGGAGTTGGTCGATTCGCCTCCTCCTGGTTTGGCGTGAGGCTGTGCTGCCACTGCGCCACGCCGACGTGGGCCGACCCCGTACCGGGCGCTGCGGGTGCGCGGTACTCGTACCCGGCATGCGCAGGCTGACCCAACACCGCCGGTACAACCTGGAACAACGTGTTTTTTAATTTTATGTACTATATCTTTACACGACTAATTATGTCTTTTTTCTACTAATACCGTTTACTAAATTGACTGGGGGTGACCGAGGTTTTTGAAACAGGCGAGTTGAATTTCGCGGAACAACCGCTTCCTGCGTGAAGCTTCTAGGTTCATTTGATTTTAGTTAAATACAATTTTGAAGAATTTTTAATCCGAGGGATTGGAACCAGACTGTTTTAACTGACCTTTAGCCCTATTCTACACGATAAAACTATATTGCTTTTGAAGTGTTATTGTATTATTT
Organism: Acleris cristana; assembly: GCA_948252455.1. NCBI lineage: Eukaryota > Metazoa > Arthropoda > Insecta > Lepidoptera > Tortricidae > Acleris > Acleris cristana. The sequence continues at coordinate 46,207,366 of OX411772.1, forward strand.
TTTAACTCGGCCACCATTAAATAAGACCTACGAGTATCATAGCGTTCACAATACGATATCATGTCAAAAGTAAAATGATTTTACCGAGTAGAATATATTCTCTCTCTAGGGCTCTAGCTTCTGGTATGTTCTGTAAGGCTGATTTCCTCACACGGTCAGGTGTATTTAGTTCTATGGTCATTTTGTTTTAGCATGAAATCCTACCAATATTATAAATGCGACAGTGTATTTATTCGTCACCGACCTCAACCGATCGTCGTGAAATTTGTTACTGGGATAGTTTATAGCTTGGAGATGCACATAGGGTAGACACTTTTTAACGCAAACGATATTATAAATTATCTTATAACATATATATACCTACTTAGATAATATCTAATTGAATTTTAGCCGCTTGAATTTTTAAAGAAGAAAATTTGTTTGTTATTCACATAACTATTAAGATTCGCTTTGCTTTTGCTTTTGTACAAAATATTATTAATTAATTTCGGTCTAAATGTTCATTTCCGAGACAGCCTTTTGCTGCCAACTGTATTTTTGCTTGCACTGGCATTATCTGCCAGAATGATGCGCATATTTTGACCGTTTCTTCCGAGAGATTATATTACTTTTGGTACCTAGTGTCCACGTAGTGGCCGTTGTCACAGGCTTCAGAGAATCTGCGTCAATTGAAATGCATTTTTTTTTCCTACTGCAACACCCGATATCCCATCTTTCATCATAATCTCTGGGGAAAACCAACTTGCACAGTCATATTTGAACGTCTCTTTGGTAAGTTTCTTTTAATAATTAAATTTAGTTGGGTAGATACTTTTTTTTCAAAGCCAAGCGCGGCGAACGGAGCACTACTAAGACGGCACTATACCAAGTTAAATATATTTGTGTCACTATAGCAATTAAACTCGAATTAAGTATCCGGTGCGCCTCCCGCATGCAACTGGTAACTGCACAAATAAACCTGAACAGACTTGCGCGGTTGCCTGCTGGCTGTTCGACCAATACACACCAAATTTTAATCCTAACACAGCACATTTGACTTATAAAACCACAAAATAACAAAACAAATTTAACTAACCGAAAAAAGAAATAAAACGGATATCTTGACCATTTTAGCGTCAGCAACAAAATGAGCTGAGATCATCGGTCACAAGTCGATATATACCTACAAAGACTTTCTCCGTGAGATATGGTAAAATACAGTCAGGTGTTCGTGGATTTTGCATAAACCATTAGTTTGGACGTTAAATTTACTTCCGCCGCCAATAAGACTGCGAGCGCCGAAACTATAAATGTCTCTTACTCATTATCATTATTGCTTTAATAACTTGTTTACAAATTCCAACATTTAGTTATCAGAATAAAACTCAAAGTTGTATTGCAAAATACAACTTTGATGTTGATGATCATTCAGTTAAAAGTAGAGGCTAGGTAGTAATAGTAACAGTTTCTAAATTTCCAAATTCCGCAAAAAGCCATCTGCTCCATATGCAGCAACATTTTTCGATGCCAATTTGCCTTTTAAGTATCATTTTAATAGGGTTAAAATCGCAATGATATGGCGGTAGACGGAGTACTTTTGTATCAACGCCTTTTCCAAGAATCACTTGGTGCTTGCGTTGTCCAAAACCACACGGGAATTTCCATTAGGTTGGAAAGAAGCATTTCGGTAAACCGCTTTTTAAAATCATCCTTATTCATGGAGTCATGAAAGTCACTTTTTTTTCTTTATCGTTGTATAAAAGCAAAGCTTTGGTAGGTACAAAACCAGTGGCTCCACCCGCGTGTGCCATTATGTTATGTACCTTTTTCCTGTAGCTACAGATTTAGATACACCTGTTCCTCATGACTTTGCCAGCACTTGCTATGATTTAACGACATAATAATATGAATGTATGACTCATCTAAATATACTGTTACGCCGATGAGATAAGGCGCCAAATGTTCAATCGTGGATTTTGGTGCTTTAAAAGCGTTTTCAGCAGGCTGAAATATCGTTTCAGTCCGTTTCAGAGGTAGCTCTAGCACATACCAGATTATCAAAATTTCGACCAATTTGCCGTCGTTTCCAGGCGCCTGAAACATTTTTTCAGTCCGTTTCAGGATCAGATTACGCCCGCTTCGCGTCTCTGGTAGATCACGTGACTTTTCGTATCACGTCATCTACCAGTGACGCGATTGGTTTAAAATCGAAACGAATAGAAACGCTAGTTAGCGTAGTGTACCTTGGCAAGGGCCTCAGCAACGAATAGTCTCGATCGTCCTCGGCGGGGCGCAGTACATCGATCATTCCAGAAGGCGTTCTGGAATGGTAGGACACGGAAACTATAAAAAGGCGGACCACTATTGTGGGGACATTTAGTCTTTACTTGGAAAGCGAACAGTACGAATAAGAGCGACCCGAGCGATCTTCGAAGTTTATTGATAGATAATGAAGAATGCCAGTAGGTACGCCAGTAGGCCCGGTACTACTTTTTATTTCATTCAAATAGACCCAGTTGTTTTGATTCTACGAACGTTTAAAATTTTGGTCAATAATATTAAAGGGTGCGGGCGCCATCTTACTGGAGTGATGTCATCGCTTCACAGCGGTACGCGCCCTTATATGATTGAGTAAGTTTACAGGGCTATATCTTTTTCACCGTAATAAGTAACCAGTTGAAATTTTCACAAAATACGTTTTATTATGAATTTTATCGTTTAAAATTATAAAATGAACAATAAATCAAATCCCAAGCGGTCCCCATACAAGAAACATGAAAACTAACATTTCTTTTAGCATTTTTATACGGATTGTATTTTTATAATGGCTTCTTATTTTGATGCTATTTTAAGCTTAAATTGTAGTTGAACTTTCATAGTTTACGACTTTTACACGATATAGTTTATAATAACACGTATTCTGTGAAGATATCAACTGGTTACGTATTACAGTTAAAAAGATATAGCCTATGTTGACTACGAATCAAAAAATTCATTGTCAAAGACAATAAAATTATTATTAAAATTATTGCGCCGGTGTAAGAGATTCGTTCCAATGAAATTACGCAACATGGCGAATAGTCATATATATTTCTGGTCAGGGTTTAATTTTGGCGTTTATTTTTTAGATACAGACAGACAGTCAGACACTTCTATTTTATTAATAAATGTGAAATTTGTGAGAACGCTAAGATGATTGTTAGCAATAAACGGGTAATTAAATTTAAGCAAAATTAAGAAGAACATTATGGAATTCGAACATGAACTAGCTATGTAGGTACTGAATTTAATTAAACCCAATTACTGCTACTTGTTATTACAATGCATAGACCTGTGGCCCGTTTCACGAAGCTACAAGTTACAAATTACAAGCGGAACTCTCTTTCTAGCAAAAGGAGTTAGAAAGAGACTTCCGCTTGTAATTTGTAACTTGTAGCTTCGTGAAACGGGCCACAGCGATCTTTTCCTACAAACTTGGCACATTTTGAATATAACTTTGGCTGACTTTTAAGTACTTATTGGAAACTTATTTCAACTCGTATTTTTAATGTACTTTATTTAATTAACCCAATTGTTTTAGCTTAGTCTAAGAGTCTGTTTCACAATCCCCAGATAACCCTGTCTGACTAATAAAGTTGGTCTTCCAACTGTCACATAGTATTTTGCAGGAGATTTTGAAACAGGCTCTTCGTTTACTGGATTCTCAATGTTTCAACAATAACTAATTTTGTTTTTTATATATTGTTACAGTTACCGAGAAAGAGATTCGTCTCTGGTAAGTTTAAAAATTGTATGTTTTTCGCAAGTATAGTCATTTTTATTTTGAATTAAAACCATCAAATTGTACGAGGGGGAATCAAATTTTTGTTAGAATGCATACAAACAGAACCTAAAAAAATCGTATTTTTTTAATATGGTCAGTAGTGCAAAAACACGAGTAATGTGCTGACTGCTGAATGATACTAGGGGAACAGGGTGTTTTTTTTTGTTGTTATTCAGGACAACAACAACCGTAAATATACTTATTACATCGTATTAGTTACATAAAAGAAGGCCAATGACAGTTATCCATCAGTTACTTATTTAAAGAGTACACAAACATAGTAAAAATGTCTATTCATGAAAAATGCTTAAAACAAACAAGATACAAAGTTTTTTTTTAGAAATGTGAATGCTTTGCATTGCACGCAGGCCCAGAAGGATTGATCAGAAGACCGATCGACCGCCCGCCTGTTCCGGCCGAGCGTCGACCCCACCCATCATCATCATCAATGTGCTTATACATAACATAACAATCATACATGTGCATCATAAATAATTTTGGATATCTAACAGGACATTTTAAGGACTGGTGTTACACTCTACTTACTAGGTAGTTGAATTTAAAAGTGGCAGATCGTTCTGTGAAGACGGTAATCGCACAGGCCGGCCTTCCACGTGGAAAAATGGTTATTAGAAGATTTAAGAGAATCACAATCAAATATAAAGCCACGACCCTACGCATTTCGTTTGGTAGTTACCGATCACGACTTGGGTTTTACAAAGTGTCGGCGAGTTTGATGCCTTGAATGTAAACAGATGCAAACAAAGAACGACTGAAAGTTAAGGCAAATATTTACGTTTCTTGACCTTAAATGACCGAAAGTGGAGCTATAGATAGCTCTGAGCTGGAAACCAAAAAGCCGAGTACGTATAACCTTGATAGGCCCATATTTTCACGATAGAAATATAGCTCCCCCAAAGGCGGGTGAGTTTATGGTCTCAATGTTCTGGGATACAGAAGTAATTCTGCACATTGACTATCACAAGTGCCTATTACAAGTAATTAATACACACACTGACAAAGGTCAGTCAAGCAATAGAAGAAAAAACGGTGAGGAATTTTGTTGGGCTTACTTTTCCACCACGACAGCGCTCTCGCTAATCAATCTTAAATGGCTCTTGCGGCAATCCAAAAAGTTAGCTTTGAAATCTTCAACGACCCGCTTTACTCATTGGACATAGCTACAAGCGATTACCTAAACTCTATAAAAAGACGCGTAGATTTAAAACAGTATGACGCGGTCTTGTGGTTACTGTAGAGAAAATTTCGAGACTCGAAGAAAAATATAGTTTTAATAACAAAGCTCGAAAATTTTGTCAATGATAATCTGATTTGTGGTCAAGAAACATCACTTACTCGTAGATAGGTAAATAGGTCAAGAGTGTTTTCGCCAGCCTATTTGCTGATGAGTTGACCACCTTGTTTCCAAGCGCCATACAATTTATAAATCTATAGCTTCACAAGCGGACTGCCGTTTATTACAACAAGACTTTGTTATTAGCTTCTTTTCTTTTTTCTTTATTTTAATTCTTTTTAATTATACCATATCAACCACCATCATATATTATAGACCGTATTTCTTCCATTGGGGATTCAGGCGTCACCTTGGAGTCACGCACGATTAAACTTTAATACTCATATTGGTAGATAATATTTGTAAGCGTGCTTATAAAAAATTAGGAAAGCTGCTTCAGGTGGGTCACCCTTTCAAGCGTCCTGGAACCTATAAGTTGCTATTTACATCTTTTGTTAGAAGTTTCCTGGAATTTGGTTCTGTAATATGGACGCCGCAGTATCAAGTCCACGTTGACCGTTTAGAGAGAATACTAAATATTTTCTTAAAATCGCTTGGTTATAGAACTGGGCCTCTATTCCGGGCGGTAAAAACCATATAGTATGTGACCTGTTACGGTATTGTTTTAACGTCAGCCGCCATTACTGGCACTTAAATAAGAGCTATCAAAACGTTGACAATACGATAACAGATCAAAGACGATATGGTTTTTAGCGCCTAGAATCCGGCCCCGGTATTTATTTCCAAAACTACGCGACGCGAAAGCATTTTAATATTACTTCCCTTAGTAATCGCAGTATTTATTTAAACGTTATGCTTATGTTTAAGTTTTTAAAAAGTGTGATTCAGTGTCCAAATCTTTTAGAAAAAGTTTACTTCAGTGGACCACACCACCCTTTACGTCCTAGACCTCTATTTCATTTGCGCTTTGCCCGCACAAATTACTCCCAACATACCATTTTCATATGAGTAGATATTACCTATAATGAGCATCTGTGTAACATTGATCCTTTCCATGTTTCTCTTACTAGCCTTAAAAGGTTATTAAAATGTAAATTGTTTTAGTATCCTATATACTCGTATATTTTATGTTTACCTGTATCATAAATAGTCAATTATCATCTTTAGTGATTCTTCACTTAATCTCTATTGATAGTTTAAACTTGCACATTTTTATTATGTGTATTCATTATTAAACCTCCAGGTCTTTTTGATACTTATATTGTTTAGTACAAAGTCCTTCTATATCGCATTCGTATATGATTGTATGTGTCCTATACAAATAAATAAATGAACGCATGAAATCGAAAAATGCGAACACACCATTTTGTGTGGTAAGGTCAAGTGGGGCAAGTGCGTCTACGGGGTAAGTGCATCAAACCAAATATTGATATTGTTGGTTTGATGCACTTACCCCGTAGACGCACTTGCGTAGGGTAAGTGCATCAAACCAACAATATCTTCTAAAAATATAAGGACTGATTCGAAACGGATTTACCAAATTCGAAACTTCTTTTTTGTAAGAAATAAACATTTATTTCGGATAACTCTAAATAAACTGAGAGAAAGCATTATTTAAATTATTATTTTCGTATTTTCTTTTTATTTTACTTTCTCTCCCACTCCTGTAGTAACTTTTGGCGAATACCCGCAATTAAACGGGCGACAGTAGTATCTGTCACCTTCTTGCAGGCTGATTTCCACTTGGCAAGGAAATCCTTCTTGTCACGTGCTGACTTAATCGTTTTACGCAGGACTCCCTTGACCAGAGCCCAGTACCGCTCAATAGGGCGACATTGTGGCACATTAGGGGGATTCATGTCTTTATGCACTGTTTGGATGGCATTACGTTCAAGGAAGCTGAGGGTATCTTTGGCATAGTGGGATGTCGCAAGGTCCGACCAGAATAGTGTTGAAGAACTGTGCTTTCGAACTTTTGTTCTTTAAGCACTCGTTAATATAGATTTCCTTGTTGACTGTGCCTGTTGTGACAAAGGCCCCGCTGCGATCACCGCATTGACAAATGGCTTGCCACACAAGATATTTGGATCCAAACTTTTCCATTCCGATTCTCGTTTGTGAATCTGGAAGACTGTCTCCTTCTGCGATCGTATAATACTAATCACCTGGCAGTGTTGAAAAGTCAGCCTTGACATAGGTTTCGTCATCGAGTATTAAGTGAAGATTTTCAGTGCATAAAAAGTCGTACAATTTACGCGACCTCGTTTTGATGGTTGCTTGTTGTTTCGCCGTAGTTTTGGGCACCTTAGACTTCTTCTTGGTCTTCATACCAGCACGTTTTTTGGCACGTCTTACCATAGATTGACTCGCCCCTACCCCGGTTCCAACGGCGTGACCCACGTCGCTGACGTACTCACCACGTCTCAGGAACCGGCCGAGACGTGCCTTCAACAGACTTTGTCCACTACCAGTGGAAGACCAGGACTGCAGCCCTGGGGGGCCAACATGTTAACGCACGGCATATGTGTGACACACATGGACATGCACACGCAGCGATGGGCCGCGGATGAGTAGCGGCGACCCCTCCACACATTTTTACCTGCTCTCGGATAAGACACCCGCATTCATGTATTTTGTAATAAAATGCATTAAATTTTGTAAAAAATCATAAGGACTTTTTCATTACTTCAAAAATCTCCACCGTTCGTCAACTTCTCGTGTTCTTCACTCTATTTATTTCTATTGTGCTGGTTTGAATGATTTTAGTAGGAATAAACACTTTAGTCGCCTGTGTCTCAGGAACCAATCAAGTGAGTCTACTTAGTTGTGATAGTTTTCTTTGAACATTCGTTATATGTGCTTTCATAGATATTTTTCAGATTGGGGGACACTTTACTCTAAACAAAAATTAGCACTTTAAATCCTAATATTTCACAAACGGATCCCTTAATCGAAATATGGTTGGTAACCAACGACACGCCACACCATAGGGTAGACAAGAAAAAATATCCCCACGTTACGAGTAGGGGATGCAACTTAATAATTTTTGTTTTCAAGATTTTATTTTACCACTTTGTCGGCGTGACTTATATATTCATGCCAAAAACAGCTTTCTAGAACTAAGCTGCGGACGGACGGATGGACATGGCGAAACTATAAGGGTTCCTAGTTTGTCTACGAAACCCTAAAAACGAGTCCTATCTAAACTGTTTTCTACATTTCTACAACACAAGTAGGTAAGTTGAATTGTAAAAATAAACGATTCAATTTTCAACAGGTTTTGATTCACCCTCGTATAAAAATAAACATTACGATATTTCACTTGATAAACAATTCATTTGGCTATAAATAGTCTCAGATAGTAGGAGATCCGAATAGGAGACGATTTGCACCGGGCTGCTTATTCGATCAAAAGTATTTTATATACTGGACTGAAATTTTTCAGCCAACCTATTCGCCACATATTATTTAGCGTATCAAATTTGATATAAAATACTTTTGATCGAATAAGCAGCCCGGTGCAAATCGTCTCCTATTCGGATCTTAGACCAAGAACATTACGGAATATTTTAAACGTTATAAATAGCGCCATCGGTGCGAGCTCTGTTTAACTCGAATACTCTTGGCATTTTCAGGCACAAAGGCTTCCTGAAGGACTGCCCGAACGGACTACTAACTGAACAGGTGAGTTGTTTCCATTACTTGCGATTTGCAATCCTCTCACGGGATATCATCGATGACAATGTCCTATATCCACAATACGCACACAATTCTTAAATGAAATCATTCTTTGTTGCTGTTTTAATAGTTACCTATTTATGCAACTGGCATATAATGCAGTCTCTAGTAACGAGTGCCTAGGTCAGGGCGAGACGACAGCGGAGCGAGCGCTCTAATGACAGGCCCGCACGAGTATCTTAAGAGCTAATTAAATATGTAACGTTATAGTTGGTTCCAGTTTAAATGACGAAAATGCACTTAAAACCAACCATTACCAAAATCTATTATTCAATTGTTATCTTCAAGTAGGGTTGTAAAACAATTACGAAGGTGTGTCGGTACCGCCAAAGTATACTGTGAACAAACAATCTTGACAGTTTTTTATTGCATGTTAGCCATAAGAATAAGCTATATGTATTAGTGTTGTGTTGATTTATTATGTATCAATAATGACAATTTAATATTATATTGAATGTTACATAATATAGGAATATTTAGTATATTTTTGCATTACAATATAGAAGGCTTAAAAAAATCTTTTATTTCAATGATCAAGAAGGTTTGAGCTACTCAAAGGCACGTGCCACACTTCGGTCGTCCCTTTGTTATCTTTTTCTTTCATATTTAGCAACAAAAGAAGTTGTAAAATCCCGCGTTAAGTGCATTTTCGTCATTTAAACTGGAACCAACTATACATAGAAGTTTTTCTAAAAGTTTAAAATGATAATGACAAAAATAAACAAAGGCGAACTTTTCTTGTATACTTTCCTTGATTTGCTTACAAATTAGGTGTCAGCAAAGTAATTTTCTGCATAATTAGTCATTACCTACAACCAAGACATTTCGCTAACTAGGCCTTTGTACAACAGGTCTAACGAAAAGAAAACTTTAAAAAAACATACTGCTGTATGCATAATGTCGTCAAAGTAATATTACTTATCATGTAGGTATATATTTTTTATTTCGCCAATTACATATTTAAATAATTTTAATATAGCCTATGATACTCTAGTCTAGTGGTTAAGACAAATCTAACCACGTATTATTTATTAAAGTCGGTTTAGCCGTTTAGTAGTTACAAGGAGACATAGAGTCGGACATACATATATGTATACAGGTCAAACACATAACCTTCCTTTTGGGCTTTGCCGCAGTCGGGTTAAAAAGGTGTTTAGTTTAATTCGTCGTTATACAATAACGGCGATTTGCTTACATAGTCATTATGCAATCTAGTCCTTACGAACCTAAACCACCAATGCTATAATGGTTGTAAAAAAATAAGTATTACTACGGAAACGCTCATGATATAATAGTTTTCACGCTTTGGTTACGCTATGGGTGGCACTCTGATACTTTTAACGATATATAAGTAAGGTAAGACTATGAAGTACGTACCTACAGTCGGCCTTATAAGCTGCACATTTTAGTGCTTTGTCACTTTAACGCCATGTTTGAACTGATGCACTACTCAATAAGGTACAAAAGTGTGTATCCACTTATAAGTAAGACCGACTTTACCACCGGAGCAAGACCCGCGCCTATATAGGTATCTTTCCAAACCCAAAGGACTAAACTGACGCCTATTACTCTGTTGGCCCTTTCGGTACATTACCATAGCGGGATTGGTTCAGTTTAGAAATCTGAAGGCTTTATTTATCAGAGATTATAGACAGGTGGTCGTCTTGCCTTGGCGGTATTCGTACCCAACTTACGTTATAAATTACTATTTTACCCAGTACCTATAAGTGTTCAGTGAACTTACATCTGTTAAGGCCCCGGCAAACCAAACGCGTGGCAGCAGCAGCGCGTAGCGTCGCGTGGCGTCAGGGAGTTGTAAAACAACAAAACAAATGGAACCCCGGCACACCGACGCGCGCTGCACACGCGCCGCAGACGCGCGTCTCGGTGTGCCGGGGTTCCATTTGTTTTGTTGTTTTACAACATGATGACGCCACGCGACGCTACGCGCTGCTGCTGCCACGCGTTTGGTTTGCCGGGGCCTTTAAGGTTCGATAATTTATTTTCAAATTACACACATACTAAAGTCGTCAGACTGAAGTGTCACTGAATGGTACTAATGAGTCAAAATGTTATAGGTTTGATATGTTCTAAAACCACGAAAAGTTTCTTTGAGGCAATTTGGACCGCTTGTCAAATTACAGTTATTTCTTAACATACAACATACATACATACCTTCACGCCTGTTATCCCAGAGTGGGGTAGGCAGAGCTACAAAAAATTACCCACAACTTTAAAAACTTGTTAGTAAATTTGTATCCACATTTTGCACAAATAGGCTGAGATGTTTACTAATTATTTATAATGTTATTTATTAATAATGTTAGTTAGTTATTTTTTAATAATAATGTTATTGATTTATTTTAAAATTTGATTCTAACTTCGGTGTCGTTTCGAGATTTCTATTTCTCAAATGGTTTTAAAATTTGTATACATTATTAAAAACAGGCGTATCTAAATTATTAGAACCCTGCTCATTATCTTTGTTCTTTCAATCGACCGCCTGACCATTTTGATTTCGTTACTGTAGCTGCTGTCTTTTTTGTTTCAGGGCTTCATCAAGATCTACAAACAATTTTTCCCGCAAGGTGACCCGAGCAAGTTTGCGTCCCTGGTATTTCGAGTGTTCGACGAAAACAATGTAAGCGCGAACTCCATTCGTTCTCCAAACTCCTAATTGGAACTAGTTTGCATTCAGGATTTTGCGTTTGCTAAGTGCAGATTTTTAAATGTAAACCCGTTTCGTTATATGCCTTAAGAGTCTTGTAAAAAAAATACATTTATTTATAAACTGCATTACGAAATAAGCACACGTATTTAAGTCGTTCGCTGTTTGTTAAAGTTCTAAAAACAGTATATTTGAATGATTGTAGAAGGTTCTCATCGAAAATACTTTCTAGAAGCTTCTCGCGAATTTCTCGAGAGTATAGAGAATTTCTTTCTTTTCGCTCTTAGAGTATTCTGTTCGTTTAAAGTACCTTGCGGATATGAATGAATCGCTTATAAAAATACATTCAATTTGAAAAATATCTTATTTAATGAAAATATTGTGAACTTGCTCAGAAAAAACAATTTACAAGAACTTTCTCGAGAAATCTCGAGAATTCTCTGAAGAAGGAATTCTCGAGAGCGAGAACGTTCTCGTCAGCACATCACTCAAGGGAGGATTTCACGCAAATTCACCTAGACCCAAACTAAGCTCTAAGGTTTGTAATATGGGTACTAGACAACGAGAGAAATAAACTTAAATACGTAGAAAACACGTAGAAAATATCCCAGAATCAGGAACAAATACTCTCGCTCATTACACAAATATTTGCGCATACAGGGAATCGAACCCGGGACCCCTAGCTTCGTAGGCAGAGTCACCACCACAGACCTATGGTCTCTGGTCACCACCAACTAGACTAAACGGGTCAATAATAAAGAGTTCAAATACTGTAATAAATATAATTTCCTAGATAACTGGATTACCGTAAAACTAAACAACTATGGTCCTGGCCTACAACAATAGTCCAATTTTACTTATCATATTATTCTAAAAATATTTTAGCTTTAGCTAAAGCTCGAGTTTAGATCAATCGATTTTAGGCCAAACAGTCCAGCAGTAATAGCAGTGAGTTATCATATTTTTTAGAATAATGCTCTTGACTATAACTAGTTATTTAGGACCTTCGCTATGCGTTACCATATAACACTTCCGCTCATTAAATTATGGTTACGCAACTGTTACCCTAAACTTGTTTGACAAAATTGGAAAGCCGTCGAGTCGGCCGTACTAAAAGATGTAATATAAATTCAAATAACTCAGCTCTTTGCTTTTCTGCGGTTATCTGTATTAGAGAAACCATGCACCCTACCAGTGGCCCGTTTCACGAAGCTACAAGTTACAAATTACAAGCGGAACTTACTTTCTAGTAAAAGGAGTTAGAAAGAGACTTCCGCTTGTAATTTGTAACTTGTTGCTTCGTGAAACGGGCCTCAGGCCGTCAGTAAACTGGCGCATTGAGTACAGCATTGCGTACAGTCAACCAATTTGATTTCTAGGCCACTTTGGACTATGTTAAAGTGACGTTGACAACCAAACGTTACAGACTTCTTATGATTTGGTTTACAACGTCACATTGACAAAGTCAATAGTGGCCTAGGAATCAAATTGGTTGACTGTACATCTGAGCTTTGACCTTACAATCCTAGCACTTCGCTTTGTCGGCCAAACGCGTGCGCATTTGGACACAGACCTTCCTCAAACCACCCAGGTCATGCACCAGGGCCATGATAGAGCCTGTAACATGCAACTCGAAACCAGACACTTAAACGAAAAAAAAAAAACAATTGCTCGGAAATCTCGGCAAAGATGGTTTGAGTGGAGGATGGGTGAGAGGAGAGAATACCTCTAGTTCAATTTACAGCTAAAATTGATTATAATATGATATATCCATACCGAAATTCCGATATGAAACCTTTCTTATTTGTATTTAAAAGTCATTCTACGTCCATGAACAAAACATAATTTAGAATTGTACCAAATACCAGTTTTATTTAGGTCACAAAGATCTATCATGTTATGCTTATGTATTTATTTAATCAGTTATGTTGACTCTACATTCAGTTTATGTACATTCGGCAACAATCAACACGACGGAGTTTTTGGGCCTCAGTCAAATTAGAGGTATCCACCGGCTACCGGGAATATAAATAAAGCTTCCTGACCGCTAAATGTTAATGTAGGATTTTGTAAACTTTACTCATACTGATGCGTAAGCTTGTCCGATAGGTCACTCTTTTGTCATTCTCTATCATACGCCACACAACACTGATGTTATCTTCAGTTGTAGCCGTAGAAGGCCGTCCCTCACGCAGATCATCATCGGTGAGATTAGTGCGACAACGTCTAAACTCATTAAACTAGTTGTAAACAGTGGCACGAGATGGGGCTTCGTCGTGAAAGGCCAAAACGAAGTCTATCATAACTTTCTTATTGACTTAAATGACATCAAAAGTTAAAGTTAAGTAAAGTGTTGACGACGCGTTGGCCTAGTCGGTAGTGACCCTGGCCTACGAAACTAGCGGTCCTGGGTTCAAATCCCGGTAATTTCCCCGTCCCAAATATTTGTTCTTGAGTCATGGATGTTTTCGATGTATTTAATTATATATTATTACTATTTATATCGTTGTCTAGTACCTACCCATAGTACAAGCCTAGAGCTTAGTTTGGGACTAGATCAATTGATGGTTGTACACTGTTTACACAATTTTTGTATAGAATTTCGGTTCATAGAAAATGTTTATAATAAGTATTTATTCGTTCATAGAATAATCAATACGCAGAATACTTACTTAAAAGATATTTAAATTATATATTTTTGTCACAAATAAAATTCAATGCTTAGATATGCATATCAAAGAATATCAAATCAAATATTCTTGGTCCTCATATATTTAGTTAATGTAAAACTTATTACCAAGAATATCATTTTATCGACAGACAGTTTCTAAACGTTTTAATTCATACCTTTGACAAAATGCATACCCTCCTCTAAAATTACACTCCGCGTTCACAAAAAGAATACGGGTAAATTCTAGTCAAGCAGGAAAACAATCTTGTTATTCCCCGCGCCCCCTTGTACAGAGCTCTGCCCCCCCGTCCCCCCTTCTCTGCTCTGTCTATGAACCCCAGAAGAAGCCTTGTTTTGACGATACTCATTTCATAAAACGTATCTTCGCAGATAACCTGAACTCAACACGGGTTCAGCAGAAACGATAACTCTGCGAAGTAATACGTTCTATGAAATGAGTGTCGGTGAAACAAGGCCACACCAAAAATACACCGGTCAAAAAATATTATTATAAAATTCTTTGAATTACGTTTCTGTAAAATTTGAATTTGTTTCATTGAAGTAAATAGTCGTTGAAACAATAATATATTGTAAATAAAAATACAAGAACCGAACATTATAATTATGAAACATTTTCTGTAAAACAAAATTCTATAATTGTTTTGTCTGCGAAACAAGGGAACACCGTAAATTGTTATTTATTAACTATTTATTTACTTATTTTATTTAAAAAAATATTGCGCGAAATGTTTTTAGCATTAAGTTCATGCCGACGTGAAACAGACTAATTTCAATTTGCCGCCAAATCGTAAAAGAAACAACATCTCGTATCATTATGGCTTGTTTAAGTCCCTTGTTGAACAATCTACTATTTTTCACTTCTCTTGCTCTTAAAATGTTACTTTACGAGTAGTCTGCATATCGGGATTAGCTCCTTATTAGTCTCTAGGTTTTTTATTTACTTTGGAAACCCATAAACAATCAATCACGGTGTTTGTGAATGGAGGATTATCGCCGTTTTCAGTTAAGTATTGTATTTAGAGCGTGGAAATAACCTCAAAATGATAACTGAGCAAAAATATACAAAAAAACGATTTAATTTCGTTAAACACGATTAATGATTACGAATACGAATCTATTTAATTATATTAAGGATGAATTCATTTTATTATACAGGGTGCAATTAGTTTTGAATCTGTTTGCTAAATATGCAAGCATTTAAAGCGTTACTATAAAAAAATGCGCAGCAATTTTGTAAGATACTTTTTTATAATAGGTAAATATTGTTACTTTGTATAGAACGACGTTTTTTTCCCGTAGAGTGTTTAACGCGAGACTAAACAAAGTAAACAACCATAATGACACTGGAACTATAGACACCCTCACTCAGTTCGAGGAGCTAAACATCTCGTGTCATTATGGCTTGTTTTAGTCCCTTGTTAACCAATCTATCTATATATATAAAAGGCAATGTCCCGGGTGACATATCAACGCCCAGCCCAAACCGATAAAGATAAAAAGTTGGAATTTTGAGGGGAAGTTGGTTTTGTCATGGAGGCGTCGTTTAAGAAGGGATTTTTCGAAATTCAACCCCTAAAGGTATGAAAGGGGGTTGCAAAGTTTGTATGGGAAAAAACATTTTTATGGTCCAATTTACTTGAAACTTGGTAGAAATGCTCTTCAATGCAAATAATGAGACACGTATTTCAGCGATTACCAAAATTCAACCCCTAGAGGGATGAAAGGGAGTTGCAAAGTTTGTATGGGAAAAAATACTTTTATGGTCAAATTTACTTGAAACTTGGTAGTAAAGCTCTTCAATGCAAATAATGAGACACGTATTTCAGCGATTACTACAATTCAACCCCTAGAGGGATGAAAGGGGGTTTCAAAGTGCGTATAGACAAAATATTTTTATGATCAAATTTACTTGAAACTTGGTAGAAATGCTCTTCAATACAAATAATGAGACACATATTTCAGCGATTAGTAAAATTCAACCCCTAGAGGGATGAAAGGGGGTTGCAAAGTTGGTATGGGAAAAAACATTTTTATGGTCAAATTTACTTGAAACTTGGTAGAAATGCTCTTCAATGCAAATAATGAGACACGTATTTCAGCGATTACCAAAATTCAACCCCTAGAGGGATGAAAGGGGGTTGCAAAGTTTGTATGGGAAAAAATACTTTTATGGTCAAATTTACTTGAAACTTGGTAGAAAAGCTCTTCAATGCAAATAATGAGACACGTATTTCAGCGATTACTACAATTCAACCCCTAGAGGGATGAAAAGGGGGTTTCAAAGTGCGTATAGTAAAATATTTTTATGATCAAATTTACTTGAAACTTGGTAGAAATGCTCTTCAATACAAATAATGAGACACGTGTTTCAGCGATTACTAAAATTCAACCCCTAGAGGGTTGAAAGGGGGTTGCAAAGTTGGTATGGGAAAAAACATTTTTATGGTCAAATTTACTTGAAACTTGGTAGAAATGCTCTTCAATGCAAATAATGAGACACGTGTTTCAGCGATTACTAAAATTCAACCCCTAGAGGGATGAAAGGGGGTTGCAAAGTTTGTATGGGAAAAAATACTTTTATGGTCAAATTTACTTGAAACTTGGTAGAAAAGCTCTTCAATGCAAATAATGAGACAGGTATTTCAGCGATTACTACAATTCAACCCCTAGAGGGATGAAAAGGGGGTTTCAAAGTGCGTATAGTTAAAATATTTTTATGATCAAATTTACTTGAAACTTGGTAGAAATGCTCTTCAATACAAATAATGAGACACGTGTTTCAGCGATTACTAAAATTCAAACCCTAGAGGGATGAAAGGGGGTTGCAAAGTTGGTATGGGAAAAAATACTTTTATGGTCAAATTTACTTGAAACTTGGTAGAAAAGCTCTACAATGCAAAAAGTGAGACACGTATTTCACCGATTACTAAAATTCAACCCTCTATGGGTTAATAAAAGGCGGTTGCAAAGTTTGTTTAGGAAAAAATATTTGGTATGCTTAAATTTGCTTTAAACTTGGTAGAAATGCTCTGAAATGAAAATAATGAGTCACGTATATCAGTGATAACTAAAATTCAACCCCTAGAGGGATAAAAGGGGATTGCAAAATTTGAACGGAAAAAAATCTTTTATAGTCAAATTTACTTGAAACTTGGTAGAAACGCTCTTCAACGCAAATAATGAGACACGTATTCCAGCGATCACTAAAATTCAACCCCTAGATGGATGAAAGGGGGTTGCATAATGTGTATAGATAAAATATTTTTATGATCAAATTAACTTGAAACTTGGTAGAAATGCTCTTCAATGCAAATAATGAGACACGTATTTCAGCGATTACTAAAATTCAACCCCTAGAGGGATAAAACGGGGTTGCAAAGTTTGTTTAGAAAAAATAAATTGGTAAGTACGCTTAAATTTACTTAAAACTTGGTAGAAACGCTTGCTCTGCAATGAAAATGATGAGTCATGTGATAACTAAAATTCAACCCCTTGGGGGATGAAAGGGGGGTCGCAAAGTTTCTATAGGAACGAATACTTTTATGTTCTGATTTACTTGAAACTTGGTAGAAATGCTCGATTCAGGAAAAACTACCGCTGAGGAGGTAAAACGGGGGGTAGAAAATAGTATGGTATTTAAGTGAGAAACGTGGAAAATATTGTAACGGCTACTGTAGTTATAAATTAAAAATATTGCTTTCG
The DNA here is from genome assembly GCA_948252455.1 of Acleris cristana. Lineage (NCBI taxonomy): Eukaryota > Metazoa > Arthropoda > Insecta > Lepidoptera > Tortricidae > Acleris > Acleris cristana. The sequence continues at coordinate 46,225,223 of OX411772.1, forward strand.
GCGATTTTGGAAACACTTAGGGGTAAATTGGCGGTAGAAGTTTGTAAGAGATTATGATAATTATGATAATAAAAAAAATGTGGAAATGTATGTTTACGCTACTGTTTTTGTAAAGAAAAAAAGTTACATTCGGCGATTTAGAAAAAACTATCCCAAAGGTGGTTAATTGGGGGGTAGAAATTTGGTAGAAATTTGTTCATTTTTGAAGTGAGAAATGTGGAAATTGGTGTTAAGATAACCTAATGTTCACCTTCCTATAAAACACCTACCTACCTACAAATTAAAATTATTTCTGAAGTTAGATACAAGAAACTCGGTATCAACACCAATATAAATTAAATAATAACCATTTTTTAAAACAATCCTTGAACACTGTGAAAAGCGGGTGAAAGTTTGAATAGGAGTTTTTTTTTAGCCAGGTACATGAATTATAACATCTAAAACATTGCAATCTTCAGTGTTTTTTAAACATTTGCACCTTAAAGGAATAGTTAGTTAAGAGCAAATCCATTATCAATAAAAAATAACTAAAGGGAAAAACTTGGGATCTAAGACTACTGACTGTAAAGTTTGTATCGAAATTATGTAATATTCAAATTAATATTACATACAGAAAATATTAATCTTCGGTGTTTTTCGAAAATCTTCTGCTAAGTGGGTTAATTGTTTGTATAGAAATATGGCAAAATCTAGAATAGTATTAAAAAAACATAATGGTGAAAGAGAGGCAGTGAATTTATTTTGTATGACAATTTTGTTGTTTTATAGGTCAGAGCCATAATATGAAATTCAAGTTGTTTATGTGGACCGCTTACTTGAAATTCACGTTCTAGACTTTTTTTTAAAAGCCTTTGAAGGTGATGTAAACTATAATTGTACTTATAACAGAAGTTCTGACTCTCCGCAGACGAAGTCGCGGGCGGAAAGCTAGTCTACTATATTGTTATACGTTATATTACCTACTCGTACCTAGTGCTTTCTTCAAGAGTTTTAATGATAAATGTATAATACCAAGAAATATTTTTACGTATGGTTTATTGATTTATCTCTTGATTGACTACAGGATGGGTCGATCGAGTTCGAAGAGTTCATCCGAGCTCTATCAGTGACGTCACGCGGGAACCTTGACGAGAAACTACATTGTAAGTAACTATTTACACAGATATTATCTTCAATCCACGACGCGCACCACTACTAAATCTACACACATTGAAGGTGAGGCGCGCCGTCATTAATTCAGGTACCTAAGCGGTTAGGTTAATTCCTAAGTAAGGGGAAACATACTACAATTAATTTAAGCTGCATGATTTTAAATACTGGGTGTAATATATAATAGCGTGAATTGTTGTATTTATTTTCATAAGTCATTCCGCAAAAAGTTATTCAAGAATAATGGACTCTATGGAACATAGTAGGTGCACTTAGATGCAAAACTGTCTCAATAAGTAAATGCTCCTACTTTGCTCCTCCATGGGTAACTATGCTCCATAGTGACTATGTCGTTTGTTACTTTAAGGTCAAGGTCGATGACAAATTTGCTTAAAATAATCGATGCCACCAACCACCACCAAGAAGTGAATGAAAGCAATATAATGATTTACAATAAAAATGACCTCAATATAACCATAATTACCCGTAGGGGAGCAAAGTAGGCACATTTTACGACACCTTAGTAGATGTGATAAGTTGCAAGCATTTAAAGCGTTACATAAGTATCTCTAACTGCAGTACTCAGAGACGTCAACTTAATTTAATGCTTGATTAAAATTGCTGCTGTCACTTTCTTTGCTACAGCAATAGAATAAAGACAACACGTCACTTAACAAGCATTAAAGACCGTATCGTTAATTATGGGTACAAGCGAAAAGTACTTTAAAACAGAAGTCATACTATTTAAAAATAATAACATATCATCTGTCGATTATGCCATTGTCGGTAAGTCAATTTACATAGTCAATGAATACAGTACTTGAGTATTTTTCAAAATGAAAGGCCTCATACCTGAAAAGAGGAAATCTTTTATTTCCAAATGGTGCACCGAAACTGGGATGACTTACATAAAGTTAGCTAAAGAGGAAGGTGTAAGCGTTCATGCAGTCCAAAATGCAATTAGGGGTTCAGTGAACACTATACTTTAAAAACCGCCCTGGCCGTGGCAGAAAACCAGCTGCTTCAAGACCTAAATTGGAACAGAAGATATGCAAGCTGTTCGCATCAAAAAAGGACTTTCGGTCCGAGATTGTGCTAAAAAGGTAGTTTCTAGTATTGGTATGATACAAAGAGCTATGTAACGAAATTGTTTGAAGAGCTATAAAAAGCAAAAACAGCCAAAACGAACAGCTCAACAATCGTCTACAGGTAAAACGAGGGCCCGGAAGCTGTATGAAGAAGTTTTGTGCAAGAAAAAGCAATGCATAATCAATCATGGATGATGAGAATTACGTGAAATTTGATTACAAAATTTAACCCAGCCAGTACACAGTAAATAAATTAATAACGAAGAATAAGCATTTTTTTTGTGAAAAATTTAGAATAAAATCTTAGTTTTGCAAGCTATATTTGTCAGTGTGGAACGATATCAACCCCCTATTTTACTGAAAAAACTTTGAATGCCGAAAAGGAATCTAAGCGACGGGGCAATGGGCCAACTGCTTTGTCCAACTGACCAAAATTAGTATCATAAATATGAGGTAGGTTTAGGTTATGTCAGTTCTTAAGCTGGCCCGGAGGGCCAAACCACCCAGAAGTAGCTAGCTCTCACTATGCTTCATCTGTGCTACAGTGGTAGGTACCTATGCCAAAGAAAACGTGCAGTTTGTAAGCAAACAACACAATCCACCAAACTCTCCAGAAATACGTCCCATCGAGAGATTTTGGGCCCTAATGAAGAGGGATTTACGTAATAAGGATCTTTCAGCCAATTCTTAAAAAAAATCAAATGAGATTGGAATCGGGTAGCCAAAACCTTTGGTGAAAGTATTATCCAAAACCTTATTTATTTATTTATTTATTTATGTTAAGGACATCCAACAGCTATACAATTAGAACAATAGATCGAATAGGAAACCGTTAGCCAATTATATTTATAGGATCTCACTACTAGAAAACACACACACACACATAAAAAGCAAAGTCCGGAAACTTGGCAAAGGACTCTGTTCGCTCAATGTTTAGTTTAAATCTTAACCTAATGTTTGTTAAAGTAACCGGTAGGGGGCGCTGGTCGTTCAGCTTCTAATTTTATTCAAGTGCGATGACAGAAAGTTAGTTGTCAAGGTAGAAAGACAGAAGTAACACTGTATCCTATTTTTTAAATGTTTATTTCCAAATTATACGAGTTTTACAAATCCAAAGTGTTAATTCTTAATCCAGCCAGCTTGCAGGCCGAACATGGTCCAATACGAATCGGATTATAATAAACAATAGTTAAAGTTATGGTGCAAAATTAAGTTGCATACGGTCGGTTCTCAAACGCAGCAACACGGTGTTAATGCAGTGTCGAACTGTGTCTATGTGCCTTAGAAGTCTGCATGAGTAATCAGCACAGTGTTTGTAGTTGGAAAACTATACGTTCAATTTTAAACGAACTTAAGACGGTAATCTCGTGCATTACAAGTGGTTTATGAGCATTAGTGACGAAAATAGAAAAATATAGATTGTAATTTGCTTTACGGAACTGGGAGTTTGCAAATAACAGACGTTAATTTAGTGAAGTGTCGTGTTGGTAACAATCTAACAATCTAGTACCTATACAAAACAAAATATTGACTGTTGAATACCAAAACTATTAAACTTTCCTAGTGTTATTGAGGGGTTATTCGTGAACAATGAGTGTAGACAAATATATTAAACTACAATGTGATCTTCAAAGTAAAATATTTAAGGCGCAGAGTAACTTCAAAAAGTCACCTAAACCAAGAATAACGGTTGCCCACATAGAAACAAGATTGGAACTTTTGGAAAAGTATTGGATAAGTTTTGAGGAAAATCATCGAAATATTATTGTGGAATGCAAAGATGAGAATGGTGGTTACTTTACGGATGACATTTACGGCACTGTCGAGGATAAATACATCGAGTTCAAGATAGAACTAAAGCAATCGTTATCGGAGATAAACCTTATGGATCAATCAAGTTCGAGCAATGTAACAAGTATCGAAAAAGAAAAAGCAGAATTTAATGCCGTTAAACTTCCGAAAATTGTATTGCCGTTCTTTTCGGGTAAATATATGGAGTGGCCAACCTTTCACGATTTGTTCGAATCGCTCATCCACAATAATAAATCGCTCGCTGATGTACAGAAACTGCATTATCTGAAAAGCCATTTACAAGGTGAAGCTGAGCAGTTATTGAGACATATCGCTATTACGGACGCAAACTACGCGCAATGTTGGCTTCAATTAAACAAAAGGTACAATAACAAACGATACATAGCTAATTGTATTCTTGCCAGGCTAGTGGGCCAAAAGGGTTTGACGTCAGAATCATCCACCGGTGTGAAACAATTACTAGATACCACCAATGATTGTTTGAACGCGCTGGCCAATCTTGATGTGCCTGTATCAACGTGGGACATTTTAATTATCCATCTTATGACACTTAAGTTAGATCAAGAGTCCAGAAAACAGTGGGAACAAAAGCTAAGTGAGCATTCGGATAAATTACCGTTATACAGTGAGTTTCAATCATTCTTAGAATCCAGATTTCGAGCTTTGGAATATTTAGAGCCTAAAGACAAAAGAGAATTTAGAAATAAAGAGTTAATAGAGAGACCTAAGGTGTTCAGTATCACCACGGCTGTGTCATGTCCGTTCTGTTCAGATGGCCACTTACTTTATCAATGCAAGAAATTTTCACAAGATAGCTGCGAGAATCGTCGGGAATTTATTAAAAAAAAGGGATTGTGCTTTAACTGTTTTGGAGCAAATCATTCGGTAACTCAATGCAAGCGACGCACGGTATGTCGACGGTGTGGCCGACGTCATCACTCCCTGCTTCACCAGGATGGCGGTGCTTACTATCCGGCCCAGGCGGGCCCTAGTCAGGCGACTTTGGAGCACCACGCGCCAGTCAAGGATCAACACGAAGCGGGTCAAGTGGACCGAATTATGAACTATTTCTCTAACGGTTCAATAAGAACAAGCGGTCAAGTAATGTTAGCCACCGCTTTGGTAAATGTAGAAAATAAGGGTTTGTATCACACACTTAGGGCATTACTGGATCAGGGCTCACAAGCCTCGTTTGTCACGGAGCATGCAGTACAAATGCTGCAGCTTCACAAGTTCCCTGTTCGAGGAACCATATCAGGTTTGGGAGGAGACCAGTCTAGTATGTCAGTAAAACATATGGTTGAGTTTAATTTACAGTCCACTAATAGCTCTTTTAGCTGTCTTATCCAAGCCTATGTTTTAAACTGTCTAACATCCACTCTTCCTTCGCAGGAGGTCAAATTACAGGATTGGCCGGAGTTGCTAGAATTAAAGATGGCGGATCCAGGGTATGGTATACCAAGCAATATAGATTTACTGTTGGGCGCTGACGTGTACGGTCAGATTTTGGCAGAAGGGATAATAAGGAATCCACCTGGAACTCTAATCGCTCAGAATACACAGCTGGGTTGGATAATTTCGGGACGAGTACAGGTATGTGATAATGATAACACTACTCCTTACATTCTCAGCGCGCATATCCATGACAACTCAGTTAATGATTTGCTGCGTCAGTTTTGGGAAATTGAAACTGACCAACATCATCCACTTCTATCCAAGGAAGAAGAAGCCTGTGAAAGGCATTTTGAATCCACTACAACTAGGGATACCTCAGGTCGCTATGTTGTAAGTCTTCCTTTTCGCGATGAAAATCCAAGTTGCCAGTACGGTAACTCACGAACAATTGCCATGAGAAGGTTTCTCTTGCTAGAGAAAAAACTTCAGAGGAATCCACTCTTAAAACAGGAGTATTCCAAGGTTATTAATGAATACTTGACCATGAACCATATGGAACTTATCCAAGACAAAATAGAGGCAGCAAAGCCAGGATGTGTTTATTTACCTCATCATGCAGTTGTTCGTGAGGACAAAAGTACAACGAAAGTGCGAGTCGTTTTTGACGCTTCATGTAAGGGTGTTAATGGCAAGTCACTTAATGACGATTTGGTAGTGGGCCCAAGGCTTCAGCCAGAACTACGACATATTATTATGAAATGGCGTATTTATCCTGTTTGTTTTGTAGCTGACATAATCAAGATGTATCGAATGGTCAAAGTGGTGCCAGAACACATCGACTTTCAGCGGTTACTATGGAGAGAGAATCCCCATGAAGATGTGAAGGATTACCGGATGTTAAGAGTTACTTTTGGCGTGTCTGCAGCACCATACCTCGCAGTCAAGAGTCTGCAACAAGTTGCTAAGGACGAAGGGGGTGAGTATCCATTGGCTGCGCATAGGGTGATGGACTCCTTCTACATGGATGACTTTATGTCTGGATGTGAAACGGAAGAAGAAGCGGTTACCATATATCACCAGATGGTAAGTCTTTTATGTAAGGGAGGATTCCAGCTACAAAAGTGGGCGAGCAACAGCCCGAGGTTAATGGATGAAGTAAAGCAAGTAACGGGTCCTGAAAACGGTAAAGATATCAAAATTGATGATACGGTTAAGATTTTGGGGCTTTCCTGGAACATACACTCGGATTCCTTCAAGTACATTGTCAACCTACCTCCACGAAAAATGCCAATCACCAAGCGGGTAATTTTATCTGATATATCCCGTTTATTCGATCCTCTAGGTTGGATAGCTCCAGTAATAATCAAGGCGAAGATATATATGCAGAAGTTGTGGCTGTCGGGACTATCTTGGGATCAAGAAGTTACATCGAACCTGTTAGATGATTGGATTGCGTTTCGCGATGACTTACCTTCACTTAACCAGGTGGTAGTGCCTAGGTGGGTTAATATGAGCAGAAATACAGCGCATATCGAACTGCATGGCTTCTCCGATGCATCCAATGACGCATACGCCGCGGTGGTGTATCTACGCGTAACTGATCGCGATAGTAATATTAAAGTTAACTTAATCGCAGCTCGCACAAAAGTATCGCCTATCAAACAATTATCCATCCCTCGCTTGGAGCTTTGTGGAGCGGTGTTACTTGCAAAGCTTTTGTCCGAAGTTTCACGCATTTTATCCATACCTGCATCGCAGATGCACGCCTGGACTGATTCCACCATCGTTTTGGCTTGGCTGAAAGGTCAACCGAATCGATGGAAAACTTTTGTTGCCAATAGGGTTGCCGAAATTTTGACTGTTTTAAATAACGACCAATGGTCGCATGTTGAATCCAGTCAGAATCCAGCAGACTGCGCGTCCAGAGGTCTATCTCCACAAGAGTTAAACCAACATGAACTCTGGTTTCATGGCCCTAGATTTTTAAATGAATCCACCTATGTTTCACCAAATGTAAATTTATCCACTGATTTAGAAGCTAAACCACTGAAATCGCACTTAACTACCGCCACAACTAGGCTGAATGTTTTACCTGATTTTCAGGTGTGGACTAAGTATTCGTCTTTATATAAGATGATTAGGGTTGTAGCGTTTTGCCTTCGATATATAAACAAATTAAGGACAAGGTGTTATGATACTCTGAAGAAGTGTTATCCTTCTTACTTGACGGCTTCTGAACTAGATGATGCGCTGAAACTAGGAATCAAGGCTTGTCAATCGTCAGCATTTTTAAGGGATATCGAGCAGCTTAAAAGAAACAAATCCGTAAATCGCAAAAGCAATTTATGCTCTTTGAGTCCGTTTTTAGACAGCGATGAAATCTTGCGAGTTCGTGGACGTATACAACAAAGTCAAGTTAATTATAATGTCAAGCATCCAATTATTTTACCGCGAGATCATCATTTATCGAAGTTAGTGGTTCAGGATGCCCACGAGAAGACTCTACACGGTGGACCTCAACTGACACTAAATTACGTGCGGTCAAAATACTTTATAATAAATGCTAAGGCCTTGATAAAACAACACATCAAAAGATGCGTAAGATGTTTACGATACAGCTCATCAAATGCACACCCTTTTATGGGAGAACTGCCAAGCGCCAGAGTTACTATCACTAGGCCTTTTTATCGAAGTGGTGTGGACTACGCTGGTCCGATTAACATTCGGTTATCGAAAGGTAGGGGTTGTCGTTCTTACAAGGGATATATAGCGCTATTTATTTGCATGGTCACGCGATGTATCCATCTCGAAGCTGTAAGTTCTCTAAGCACTGAAGCTTTTTTGGCGGCCTTTCGGCGCTTTACCTCACGCCGTGGCCACTGCAAAGAAGTATGGAGTGATAACGGCACTAATTTCGTGGGTGCATCCAAAGAATTGCGCATCCTCTTCCAGGATCAAAAATCTAGCATCATGGGTGAAATAGCGGAGGCCCTGGCTCTCGCTGATACCGAGTGGCATTTTATACCACCGCATGCACCCAACTTCGGCGGCCTGTGGGAAGCCGGTGTCAAATCCACAAAGTTTCATTTGAAACGGGTTCTGGACGGTACAATGTTGACGTTCGAGGAACTAACAACAGTTTTAACTCAGGTCGAAGCATGTTTAAATTCTAGACCTATGTACCGAATGCCATTGAGCCAGGCAGATGCGGCTCCACTAACACCCGGTCATTTCCTAATAGGTGAAGCTTTGGTAACAGCGTCGGATCGTCACTACGAAGACACTATGGTCAGTCCCTTACATAGATGGCAGTTAATACAAAAAATTATGCAACAGTTTTGGCGTAAGTGGTCTACCGAGTACCTGACTACGCTCTATCAGAGATATAAGTGGACTAAAATTACACCCGAGCCCAAACTAGGTGATGTTGTCCTTGTAAAAGAAGATGGTCTTCCTCCCTCAAAATGGTTATTTGGTCTTATTGAGGAAAAGCATACTGGTCCAGATAATGTCACAAGGGTGGTTACACTTAAATACAAAAATTCAAAAATTGTTAGACCTGTTTCTAAACTATGTATTTTGCCTATTGTTCCTTAACCATGTTGTGATAAATGGTTGTTAGTAACTATTGTGTAACATCTGTCATATTGTACTAACTTGTATTCGATTTTAATACCCCTACTTCTGTTATATTTGTATATGTAATTTATATAGCCGTGTATGGTGGGCGGTAAAGAACATTCTGTTCTTGGTGGGCGGAATGTTCGCTCAATGTTTAGTTTAAATCTTAACCTAATGTTTGTTAAAGTAACCGGTAGGGGGCGCTGGTCGTTCAGCTTCTAATTTTATTCAAGTGCGATGACAGAAAGTTAGTTGTCAAGGTAGAAAGACAGAAGTAACACTGTATCCTATTTTTTAAATGTTTATTTCCAAATTATACGAGTTTTACAAATCCAAAGTGTTAATTCTTAATCCAGCCAGCTTGCAGGCCGAACAGACTCTAAGTACCTACATAATAATTATTATTTTCATGTTTTTGGCGATACTTTGTATAAATAACAGTAAACAATGTCTTGAAAAAAACCACTAAAGATCAATATTTTGCACGCTTATTTTTCTGTACCCATAATTAACGATACAGTCCTTAAATTTAATTGACGTCTCTGAGTGCGGCAGTACGTAAATTTCTTTTTTATTTGAGTCCTCAGGCTGAAGCTTTCGTTTGCCACTCGATAGATTCAAATACAAAATAGAATGTGTTCACTATACGTTTTCACGATTCTACTTTTTTTTAGCTTTTGTCAGGTAGAACTTCATTATTCAATGATGTTTTTAATGTTCAGGGGCTTTTCGCCTGTATGACGTGGACAACGACGGATACATCACGCGCGACGAAATGTACAACATAGTCGACGCGATCTACCAAATGGTGGTATGTATCTGTGAGCCAATAACCTTTGACGACGCGCTAGCCTAGTTGGTAGTGACCCTGCCTATGAAGCTAGCGGTCCTGGGTTCAAATCCCGGTAAGGGCAGATCTTTGTGTGATGAGCACGAGTATTTGTTTCTGAGTCTTGGATGTTTTCTATGAATTTAAGTATATATTTCTCTATATAAGTATTTATATCGTTGTCTAGTACCCATAGTACAAGCCTAGAGCTTAGTTTGGGACTAGGTCAATTTGTGTGAGATCGTCCCTTGATATTATTATTATTATATAACATATATATTTGCTATATTCAAAACTAGCTTTTGCGCGCAACTCTGTCCGCGTAGAAGTAGGTTATCAATAATCTAAGCCTATGCTATTTCAGACTACTTATAATCTATACCCTCGCTCTATATAATCTGTGCGCCAAATTTAATTCAGATTCGTTCAGCTGTTCTGGCGGGACTATTCCCAGTTGTCCGTTGTCCGCACCTGTGTTCGTTTTTATTCCCAGTTAACCACACTGCGGACAACTAGGAAAAAAATCCCAGTTGTCCGCAATGTGGACAAAGGGGTGCGAACATCTGGGAATAGCCGTTCTGGCGTATTTGAGTAACAAACATCCAAACTTTTGCATTTATAATATTACTAAGATTAGTAAGATATACTAGCTTCTGCCCGCGACTTTGTCTGCCTAGATTTTGATTATCTTTATTTTTAAATTTTACAGCGTAGCCTGTGCGTTATCTCCATTTTAAATTTCATCAAAATCCGTCCAGCCTTTGCTCCGTGAAGGAGTAACAAAGTTGCACACACATGCACTTTCGCATAAGTAAGATTACCAAGATAATGTTGGCTAGAGTTAGTTTGCTAGTAGTGGTAGGATCGTAATCTATTAAAATAATGATATATCGTCTGACCGCTGTCGAATTTTTAACTTTAAATAAACCTAAACCAAAACCTTGGACAATTTACCCTTATTAAACTATCTAACGTTGCTAAATTCAATTTGAATATTGCCAACACAGGCTTATGTCATGTTTAGCCCTAGGTACTTTGTGTGGCTTGTCGAATTTCATGTAAACGCGTCCTCCTAAATCAACACTGCAGCATTTTACTTGTCCGTCTTCTCACTCTTACTCAATATGTAACTACATTTTACAAACTGCTTATCGATAATCATGGAGTAAACAAAACGTGCTTACCTATTGTTTTAACTTTCGCGTTGTTCATACATATTCCGGGTCTTAATCGCGTAAAAACATTATACCTATACTTATATCTCGACGTTTCTACTTTAATTTTTATCGCGATTAAGTCCCGTTTTAGATTTATATTATAACAATAAACCGTGGTTATGACTTCAGGGCCAGACTCCGCAGCCGGAGGACGAGAATACCCCGCAGAAGCGCGTCGACAAGATCTTCGACCAGATGGACAAGAACCACGACGACAAGCTCACGCTCGAGGAGTTCCGCGAGGGCAGCAAGGCCGACCCGCGAATTGTGCAGGCGCTGTCGCTCGGTGGCGATTAATCGACGGCCATCCTCTCGCCGGACTTCACATTTACTTAGAGCTGCACGCGCAACTCCGCTGTGTGTCTTACAACCCCTGTCCACCTTCCGTTACTGGCCCTTCACATTTTCTTTACACTCAGTCACTCATCACTATCAACCTTTGTCAAAACTACGTTTAGATTAACCGCTTATCCAAATTATTCCGTCATTCACTTCTGTTTTCTTTTTACTTTTATTTATATAAGTCTTCCTGATATTCGGCGGTGATAAGCAATCGCGGCGCGCCCTCACGAACCTATACCCGAGGGCCCCGCCAAGATGCACTACGCTAACTAACGTTTCTAATCGTTTCATTTTTAAACCAATCGCGTCACTGGTAGATGAAGTGATACGAAAAGTCACGTGATCTACCAGTGACGCGATTGGTTAAAAACGAAACGAATAGAAACGCTACTTAGCGTAGTGAATCTTGGCAGGGCCCTCTAGTTGCGTTACTTGCGTTATTCGTGTTCGACGAACGTGTAAGAGCTTGATAGCATTAATAGGTACTTAATCCAACCTAAATTATCCTAAATGGACACACGGCGGCTGTTCGGCTAAATGAGCGGTTTTCAAAAAGTGTAAATAGTTAAAAATTAAGAAACCGTAATTTTAGTCAGGTCAGTCACGAAAATTAATTATTCATTTATATACAGCCCTCATAAGCCAATAGACGTATCTCAAATACAATAAACGAAGCAGATTCAATCCTTACCCGTTAGTAATATGGTCGCACTTTCTATAGGAGTTTTGTCTGAGATACCACCATTTGTTTTATAACGGCATACTTAGTTAATTTTCGTGACTCAACTGACTAAAGTTACCGTTTCTTAATTTTACTGCCGCACTCAGATACGTCAATTTAATTTAATTCTTGGTTAAAGTTGCTGCCGTCACTTTCTTTGCTACAGCAATAGAATAAGACAACACGTCACTAAACAAGCATTAAATTTAATTGACGTCTCTGAGTGCGGGAGCTAGTCCTTAACTATGTACCTACACTTTTTTTGAAAACCGCCCAAATAGTAATATTTGCCAATATGAACATCGGGCAAAGAGCGAGGGTTTATTTTCAAGTTAATTTTGGTTCATGTATCATTTAAACGCGTTCAATATTGACTCACAACGTATTCTGCTCAAACATAAATAAATCGATTAGATAATATAATTCAAATTAAATAAATGTTAGATTGAGCAGGATAAAACCTAACAGTACCTAACCTATAATAAAATTTGTTATAATAATAATTAGCAAAATGACATTTTAATTAATTTGTAAAGAATGGTAGTTTTGGTGTTAGACAGCCGTGCGCATCCGCAGCTCAAATCGAGATATGTTGACTTTTTCGTCGCACGCATTTCTGAAAACTTCATATGTAACAAACACGGTCAGAGTCAAAAATATCTTGAATATTTTCTATACTAGAGAAGTTTAACGATTAATTAAACTTGTCTAAAGTACCTAATTAAAAATATTACCTCAAAATCCAATTTGTGTCGGCAAAATACGAGTTCTTTATAAAAGTTAAAAAAAAACATATAACGTGAGGCCGGCTATTGCATCTGCGGGGCTATTGTAACTTTCATACTAATTTTAAAAGTAGAACACGTTTAAGTATGAAAAGTTACAATAGCCCCGCCTCACCTTAGTTAAGTTTGTCCGCAAACTGCAAGCGCAGCATAGTGGTGATTTAAAAAAATCTATATTTTTCAGCTCAAACGTGACAAATCCTTATTTTTCACTGCTTGATCCGTGCGAGAGTGATGATGAATGGCTTTTAAGCCGATGTTTTTATTTAGTATGCCAATAATTAATTTACAGTTTACATATTACTATGTACTTAACATACTCAATAATTCATAATATTATTTACTTAAGAGTTATAATCATTAGACTTGATCGCGGTGTAAACGTCGGTTGTTTGTGCTCGATCGACTGTCACCTAGTCGCGCTCGTCGCGCCCGTCGCGCTCGACTCTGCGGCGGCCGCTCAACTCTGCTAACTAGATAACCAAGTTGGTCTGTGTTAGCATTAGCACAGACACTGACATCCACTTGTAACACCAAGTTATGCTTACATTTTTAACCATTAGTTTCATTTTAACTATTTCGACTCGAAAACGTTACAAATTTACTGTTATTGTTGAACAATAATTATTAGGTTTTTAAGAGTTGCGCCCCATTAAAAGTTAAATCTGCATTATGGGCAATGTACAATTTTTGGCACATATATTACGCGTTTTTGGGTTTTTACAGCCCCATATAGATGTTAAAAATCAAAATTTAAGTAAATAATACGTGGCGAGGCCACTGATAGAGATCACTTTTAACAGAGTTCTTTGCACGTGTACGATTTTAAGAACGTAAAATGTCGAATGACGTGTATTTTTTTTAAAGTTAAACTTAAAATAAAAGTAAAACTTTAGACGTAAATGTTAACAACATTAAAATATAGCTGAATTGGAATCGAAAAGCAATTTGTTAGTGATAAAGGAGTACCACCCGATGAAAATGCGTAGAGTAAGATAGGGTAAGATATATACAAACATAATAAGTGATCAAAATGACGGCAAACGCGTGCTCCGCGCGCTGCGCCCTGGCCTGCGAGCCCGCAGGCGCGCAGGCTGCGCGTGGCTGGCTACACGGCCGACGAAGCTTTCGAACATCGCGAACATGGGTGGATATCAACCCTCTTACCCACTCGCAGAAGAATTAATAGAAACCGACAAATAAATGCATGCTAATTAATTACGTACCTTCTTTATTAAGTAATACTTATTCATGTAGTAGAGACGTAGTGATATGGATTAGAATGATGAGAATTTATTACCTTTCAACAAGCACGTTTTGCGCCGGCGGCGCCGCGCCCGGTCGCACTGAGCACTACTGTTCTATCATCTTTGCCAAATTTAGTGTATGTACAAACTCTTTGGATAGTTATTTGATTCATGTCATGTTTTCATCCTTTTTGGCAAATCCTGAATAAATATTTTTTGGAGGACTTTTGGATATTTCCGTTAGCGACTCTCACTATAACCTAAAACCTATCGATAAGTATAATCTAATATAATATTGTAAGGTAATCTACTTACTCACCTACGGCTTTACACGATAACAGTGTTATCCTTCGCTTATAAACTCTCTTATGATATTGTATTAATATATATTAAAATAAATAATAATTATAAACGTTATGGGTGATGTCTGAGCAGTGGCCAGCAGCCGCCCGCGGCGCGCTCGGTTGGTGTTCGGGCGACTGACAAGGCTGAGCACAGACTGGCTTCGAGTATTTAGGAGCACTTAATTAAAGCTTGGCTACATTTTGTTGTTAATAGTACGACTTGATACATTTCGCAATAAAACAGACTGTGACAGAGTGCTAAATTAGCCCTAGAGTCCGAACGTATAAACCTGTTCCAATGCTCCTAGCAAGGTTCTGATAAGATGGTTCCCTGCGCACCACGACCGTTTTCCTCCCTTCTTACTCGGAAAAAGCCTGTAATGCCCACTGCACCGACAAACCCGCATAGATTTTCATATACTAATTGCTTTCTCCGCATGAATGGAGTTCTTTAAAATTCTCATTTCTACGAACTAGCTTCGGACTGTGAGTCAATTTATGTCATTCGACAATTTTGTAGGCGTAAAGAAGTTAACGAACTAGAGTAGGAAAATTGTTGCGGGCTGTGCATTTTGAATAGGGTTAAAGTAGATGTTACGCCTACGGCAAGACTTTGTTCTACAATAGTAGGTACCTAATGTAAATGGACGCTGGCTGACCCCGCCCACGAAATAGTCACATTGACGCTTTTAATGTACTAACACAAGTTCTAATTTACGCACGTTTTATTCTAGTTTTTTCTAAACTTTAAACTTTACTAGCAACTACTTAGGCTGATGATGTGTAGCTAATCTGGAAACACTACGACCTACGACTTGTGTTGTTAATTATATGGAATGGTATTCTCAGCATCTGTCGTCTTTAGTAACGACTCGCATTATTTAACATAAGCCTAGCTCTGTATTCGAATAGTAGGTATAACAAGCCAATTAGGCCGATGGAAACATAACAGCCTCGTAAGGCCCAACGTCCTAAATAAAATTTAGGACATTCGTCAAAGTGACTTGACTCTAGTTGTCTGAAATAAGATTATTTTTAGAACTAACGAAATTTGACGTAGGCCATACGAGGTTAGGTATACTGATTTTAAGTATTTTTAGGATTCCGTACCCAAAGAGTAAAAACGGGACCCTATTACTAAGACTTCACTGTCCGTCCGTCTGTCCGTCTGTCTATAACCAGGTTGTATCTCATGAACCGTGATAGCTAGACAGTTGAAATTTTCACAGGTGATGTATTTCTGTTTTCGCTATAACAAGAAATACCTACTAAAACAGTGTTAAAGAAGAGAAAAAATATGTTTATTTATTCCCATACAACAAACGTGATTATTTTGCTCGATATTAATAACGGCAAAAGGTAGAAGCTTGAAATATTCCTAGAATATTTAGTTGTATATTCAGTTTAAAAATAAATATGTAAGGGGGATCCCATACAACCACAGAACAGAAAAAACAGTAGAAGTGTCAAGTGGGCGTGTAACGTGTGGCATAGTTATGCGGAGTTCCGCATAACCTAACACAGTTTTGCCGCGTTCGCTTATTTCGATATTTCGATATTTCTAAAATAGGAAATAAATCCAGATAGATATAGCTAGATAGATAAGAGATAATGCATGCTTTATTGTGCTATTTTGGAGTGTTAAAACGATAGCCGCACCAAAAACATGTTCCATGGTGGCGTGTTATTTTTATGATAGTTTGAGTATTGGCGACAACAGATCTGATACTAAGCGAAGCTCATGCCACTTCCACTGTTTTTTCTATTCCGTGCATACAACAAACGTGATTTTGCATAGAAAATTTTGTATAGAAAATGGTACGGAACGCTTCGTGCGAGAGTCCGACTCGCGCTCGACCGGTTTTTTGTGTTCGTGTCTTCTTTTGTTGTTTGTATCACTGCATATGTAGCACACTAACCTTTGCATGTATAAGTCAGAATAATAAAGCTTGTAATGAATGAGTTAAAAAAGTTTACACAATTATTCATGGAACACGCTAAACATATGTTTCATCATTAAGTTAACCATGCATTGATAGCAGTTATAGCTATACATCGGTATCAACGTTCAAATTTCATGGCAAAGTACGGTTTGCAGAAAAACAAATACAAACAAATACATCTAGTATTTAGAACCTTTATTTTTTATAAATAAAAAGAAAGACGCTAAATATGTATTAAAAGTTTGAATAAATTAATAAAATTTGTTCCATGGATTTTTCTGTCAACATTTGACGTCTGTTATAATATATCCATTTTTTAATGACCAAATGACCTTTTCATACTTACTAATATTTATTTGGTTTGACAATTAAATTGACATTTGTTTCCTATTTGGCATATATTACTTTTCGAATGCAAAATGAGTATTAAAGTTATATGACATTATTTAGATAATAAAGCTCTTTACGTATAAGTACAGTATTTATATAGGTACAGTTAACTGCAGCATAATAAATTTAAAAATCACACAGAATATAAACAAATATTCGAATGTATTTATTTTTTTGCTATCCTTACCGGGTGCCATGAAATTTGAACGTTGATACCGATGTATAGTTATAGCAAATACCTAATTAGTAGAATAAAACCATGAAAAACCAAACCGATGGGTTCTCGCATCAACTCGTCACAGCAAAAATGTGTTCTAACTGGTCATAATGCTAAAATAAATATTATTTGTTTTAATCCGTCCCATGTAAAGTCAGTTCTATTAAGTTTCGTAATAGTTTTGTAGCTATTGGTCATATTGCAAATCACCCCTTCAATCAGTTCTAACTACCCACTATGATTCTTCTTGTGACCAGAGGGCCCTGCCAAGATGTACTACGCTAACTATCGTTTCTATTCGTTTCGTGATTAAACCAATCGCGTCACTGGTAGATAACGTGATACGAAAAGTCGCGTGATCTACCAGTGACGCGATTGGTTTAAAAAGAAACGAATAGAAACGCTAGTTAGCGTAGTGCATCTTGGCAGGGCCCTCTGGTCACAAGAAGAATCATAGTGGGTAGTGGGTAGTCCTTCCCCAAGGGCCCCAAGGCACTACTAAGCCGCACTACTGACCAACTGTGACGGATTAACCCAAATAATATGGCTTTTAGTATTATGACCAGAAATAGAAGTTTTTGTGGCAAAAACGTCAATTAACTAGGGACTTCCTTCCGATATTAAATTTATCGATAACTGTTTCAAATACTTATTTCAAAGTGACATTTCATAGTAGATAGGTATTAAGTTTACCGGTTAGAATAAAAATTAACTAAAATGCTGATCACCACCCATCGATGTTATATAATGAATGACAGGTAATATTTAATTTAAGTAATTCATAGGCATACTTTTTAGGGATTTAAAATTCAAATAAACATCAATTTTAATACTTAAATATAATGTTATTATTAACGTGTTTCTTACTCAAAAACTTCTTTGGAAAACATTCAAAAATAAAAATTGGTAGGTAGATAATTATTTATTTTTATTTATCGTTACGCTTTGTTACTTTTAAGTTTTGAGTTACGGTGTATGGAAATTCGGCCGACTCGCATAACACTATTGTACGTTATCACATAGGTAGTCATAACTGTCATAAGAAAGTACAATTTATCGAAAAACTAATATCGTTCGTAAGTCCCTGGACAAATTTATTCATGCCACAAAACTTCTATGTCTGATTATGACCAATTAGAACACATTTTGGCTGTGACGAGTTGATGCCAGAATCAACCATTGCATGTTTATACAGGATGACCGCGGGGCCGTGTAGCAACAAAGTACCTAAAATAAAACTCATTGCACCATTAGGAACATAACGTAATAGATTTAAAAGACATTTACTTTGTTTTTTATTAAAATAAACATTGAATTAATAAATTTTATTCGGGACCATTGCCACTCTACATTTTCAATTTCTTACTCGTCTGATCGTTCGATTTTCAAATAGGTTTTAAGTTTTTAACATGAAAACGTTAGGAGACCATAATTTAAGTACCTAATATTTAGGGAAACATAATATTATTTGAACACTTTCAAAAACTACTATAGGTACTAAGAGAATCTCAACGATTTACTGAGTTGGGAAAATTAAGTTAGGATCACGACTCCGCAGTCACCCGGTATACTAAGTTTGGAATACGATTCTGTGTTAACTGATTTTAATTTCTATGTAAAGAAAGTAGATAACTATTGGCAGATAAATAGGTATGGTCTCAGTCAATTGAAATTTTCAAAGATTTTAACAAAAGTAAACGAGCCAATATTTCTTGATAATCAGGTACTTTTAAAGATCAAGTGACGTGTTTGCAATGATTTGTACACCTCGATCATTACTTTCATATAAAGTTTAACATTAAACTTGGTTATATGCAGACATAGAGGTTTTTGTGGCACGAATAAAATTATCCTAGGGGCTTCCGAACGATATTAATTTATCGATAAATTGTACTTTCCTATGACAGTTGACTATGAGATAAAAAATAATATGAACATGCAACTTGCATACCTATTATACAGTATAATGTCCGTACAATAACAATTTATCAAAATAGGCCTTTGTTCCAAGGCACTCTTGGTTTCAGTTTACCTACTTTGTATGGCAATCGATTGAATAGCATTAGAATTTTGTATAAGAAACACGTTATTAATAAAAATGTATTTATTAAAATTGGTGTTTATTTAAATTTGGAAATCCCTAAAAAGTATGCCTATGAATTACTTAAATTAAATATTACCTACAGCGATGGGTAATGATCAGCATTTTAGTTTAATTTCTATTTTATCCGGTGAACTTAATACCTTACTATGAAATTTCACTTTGAAATAAGTTTTTGAAACAGGTATCGATAAATTTAATATTGGAAGGAAGTCCCTAGTTAATTGACATTTTTTCCACAAAAACTTCTATGTCTGGTTATATGTCTACATCTTATTCACATCATAATGTTGTTTACATCTTTGCCAGTCTCAATTGTTAGTTAAGTAAAAGAGTTAGTTGTGTTTATCTTAATAAAGTCTAACCTAGGATTGTTTTGTTAATTTATAAAGACAATTGATTTTAGAATGATCCAATTGGTCATTTTGAGAAATAAGTATTAAACTATATACCTACCTACCTTTTTACAGACGTGTAACTTATTACATGAAACATAAATTACCAAACCAGTTTGTAAAAGTTGGACTTAGTAAACTTTTGTAAAAAGAACACGGCAAATCTATTTTAAAACTGCATTGTATTCGTCCTCAACGCTACTTTGATCAAATATAAACACGGTGCAACAAAATCCCGTGCAGTTAAAAAACCTTTTGTAGTAGGGTCACTAACCCCTAGCACGATGACGGAGGAAATATCAAAAATCGAAAAATATATAGTTTTGTATGGAGTCAAGTTTACAAGAACGCTTTTTCTCGATTCTAAACCAAACAAATATGTTTTATTAGCAAAAAAAATCCACTTGCATAGTGCTAGTCAACCCGACCCTACAATCGATTTCCTTTCCTTCCCTACAAGTTTCACCTGTATATTTAAGGTTATTAAAATGAAACGCCTTACGTCTCAACAACTAGGTACATGTCGCTAAAGCAGGGTCCCGACCACCCATTCCCCGATCACCCACTAAAAGAATAACCCCTTTGGAAATATATGACATAGTTATTTGTAAAACTAACCATTCACATAAGGGAAACCTAAAGAGCTAAAGCTCAGATCGTCAGCAGTAAATTGATAACGAAATATAAGGGTAACCCTTATAAATATCGCTTAAAAAGCCAATCGAAAGGCTTTTTATGAGGGTTACTCTTTAAATAGCGCTTAAAAAGCCAATCGAACGGCTTTTTCAAGTTAAAAGGATATTGGTATCACTTGAAATATAGCGCTTTAAAAGCAAAATCGAGCGAGACTTATACGAAACGGATTGGTAAGGGTAACCCTTAGGGCCTACGCTAGCTGACGCGGATTATCCGTAACGGACGCCCTTCTAATAAGAAATGGTATGAACACCGCTAACTGGCGCGGGCGCGTCCGACGGACTTCAATCCGCGCGGCGGGCGGCGGGCGTCCGCTCCGTGCGCACGCGGCGGGCACACGCTCGCGGACTTGTTATTATACTGGTAGCGCTAAGTTAGGCGTGGTTAGGCGTGCGCCCGTCGCGGACGCCCGTCGCATACTCGCTGGCCCGCGGCGGGTGTCCGGAGCGGGACCCGCGAGCGTGCGCACGCGACGGGCGTCCGCGTCAGCTAGCGTAGGCCCTTATAAATAGCGCTTTAAAAAGCAAATCGAACGGCTTTAAAGAAATCCTTATAAAAACCCATTCGAAACTCTTTGAATGGGTTTTCCTTGAGCGGGCCGGTCCCTGCGCTAAAGTACAAAATTAAAGGCACGACCTACCACTGGGTGGGTCGTTGGGAGTTTTCACTTCAACGAATTGGATAACTAGGTACTCGATTAGTTTTTTACAAGCTTAGTCAATTTAGAACCAGTTCCCGTTAATGACAATACAATATTATTTTATCTAAGAGCTGTTCTGATGATGAAGTCGAAAGGTGGCGACAGGACTTCCACTGTAGGTACCTAGCGTTGACCCACCGTGTTGGGAGTCGGCAACAAAAACTTGTTCCATAAATGTTTTTTGTCAAAAACATCTTTAAAATTAAGTTTTATTTACGGGAGATAGTTGAGTTGAGTCAATCGTTTCTAAGAGAAGGTGTTTTCCGTTAAAAGTTAAGAAAGGAATTCCGTAATTTATTATAAGTACTGAGTTCGTTCCACGCACGCAACTATTGATTGGATACCTACTTGAACAGGTACTCTTACGTTGAAGGCGAGTCAACGCCCGCCACTGCGCGCGACTGTTGCGTTGCATTCATATCACCTAGTAGGGACTTTTTTATTCCCAGTTGTCCACACCTAAATTCGTTTTTATTCCCAGTTGTCCACACTGCGGACAACTGGAAAAAAAACCCAGTTGTTCGCTGAGTGGACAAAGGGGTGCGGATAACTGGAAATAGCCGATCTGGACAAGCTCTTTGGTAAGCATCTGGTACAAAATAACTAGTAATGTTATCATGCCAACCGAAATACTTTAGATTATCAGAATATGAAATCACTATGACGCCACTAATTTCAATATGTTTAATTTTAAGCCTGGGGCACTTGCTTTACTTTCGTAGTTAAATGTTTCATCGGAAAAACGATTCATGTCAATTTGATGAAAACTAAGTCATTGAAAGGCTAATTTGAATGATTTTTATTAACGTTTAACTAGGTATCAACATAACCTATAATCAGCGAATCATGCCGCGCGTATAAATAAGTGCCGCTATTTTCCATTTAGCAACATAAGTGCTGTTTGCTGTTTTGCCTTTCGAGAGAGAAATTGTTATCATGATAAGAATCAAACACTGGCAATAAGTCTAGGTACTTATTCCTAACTAAGAATGTAAAATAACAAAATATTTTCAAACCTTATCTTATTCTACTAATCATTTTGTTCAAGAAATTGTTTGAGAGTAATTTGTCTAATTCAATAGGGCTACCTTCAAATAACTATTTAATAAATGTGGATATAATCTGGATGCTTTTTATTTGATGAAATCCTAACATTGCAACAAAACGATAATTTGATCCGTTGGCAGACCACGGTTACTCGGTAGGTGGATCTCAGGACGACTCATCCTGTTATAATGTTTCTTTGCCTCCCTTATTTTTTGTAAATTGAAATTTTAACGAATCCATGGTCAATTAATCACTACTTTTGAGAATTTCAAGGAAAATGCAACCATTCAATGACGAATGACAAACATCAATCTAATGAATAAATCATAGATAAAAAAGAACTTCTCATAAGTGGCCAGTACTTCAAAGAAGTATCAATGCTTAGGTATTTGTCACAACTATCAATAACATTATCCTGCGATTCTTAGATTCGACGAGTTTATTATTAAAACATGTGTTTGTGGCAACACTGTGGCATCCTATGTCATGTCTATGTATAGATAGATAAATTATCTGTGCTCTCTTACTTGACGTTTCACTAGAGACAAATACAACTTTATATTGTTCTCCTGCCGTGTTACTTAATACTTAAATAAATAAACATCTAAGTTCGTTGTTCCAAATGTGTTGTATCATTCATCTCATCAACTCGACGACTCCGTAGAAGACGTGATCACGCAACTTAGGCCTACGCCGCTCAACGGCAATAGCCCCACACGGCGAAAGCCCAAATGTTAACGTGGGAGGGAATGTGTTTGTGTCTTAAATGTCGGAAGGTTAACGCAGACAATTTTTTTTTTTGCTTACTGTATTAACAAAAGCTGGTCAAATCAGGGACTGGTCCACTCCAGAAGTGGTCAAATAAAGAAGTTGTCAAATCAAGAAGTGGTCAAATCAAGAAGTGGTCACCGACCGTCAAAAGGCACTCTACTCCATTAATGGATTGAAATGTACAAAAAGTCCACTTGACCCCTTTAATGGATCCTATCAATGGATCCTTAGTGGACGGAGGGGTATAAAAGTTAAGTCGGTACTAATAATTTGCACCAAACCTAACGTTTGCATATTCTATAGGCTTTATACTTCCGATTAGTATATAATTTGTCAATTAAACAAGAACTTGCATTTTTTTTTTAAACCATTTTTAATAAAAAAAAATATGATATTGTACTGGACTGAAATTTTTCAGCCTACCTATTAGCCTACGCCACAAATTATTTGGCGTATTAAATTTGATATAAAATACTTTTCATAGAATAAACAACCCGCGCCCGGTGCAAATCGTCTCCAATTCGGATCTTAGACCATGAAGGTTTCGTGAAAGCCAGGAAGTGGTGGATTGGAGTCAAGAATAAAAAAGGATGAGAGTCTTGTAAGGATTTTTGCCTCAAATCCTAAGATTTCATCTCGTGATTTTGCCAAAAAAGTTAAAATGTCTCAGTCCTATGTTCAAAAAGTAATACGTAGGGCAGGACTAAGGAGTTATCAAGCCCAGTCAGCAGCACTATATCGAGACTCTAAACAGAATCCGCAAAGAAACGGTCACAAAAACTTCATGAAAATTTCATTACGAAGTTTGAATGCGTGGTCATGGACGACGAAACATATATAAAAGCCGACTTTAAAGTTTTAAACAAATCCTGGGCAGGAGTTCTATACCAGCGTAAGTCGAACAGACGCTCCTGAAGAATGTAAATTAAAAAACCAGTCTAAATTTCCAAAAAATACCTCTTTTGGCAGGGAATATGGAGCTGCGGAAAAAGAAGTAGCTCATTTCCACCACCGGAACAATAAAAGGCGATATTTATCAAAAACACAAACGTACACGTTTAACAGAAACGTTTGCTACCTTTCATAAGGAAGCACGACTCACCACCGCTGTTTTGGCCAGATTTAGCCAGTTGCCATAACGCAAAACCAGTGATGCAATGGTTCGACGCAAACGGGATGGTGGTGGTACCCAAAGTAACCGCCAAATAGTCCAGAACTCCGGCCTGTTGTTGCTGTGCTGGAGTATTATGAAAAGAATTTTAAAAAAGAAAGGAGGTGGAGAAGAAAAATCGGTTTCCGAGCTACAAAAAATATGGACATGGGCGTCGAAACGGTATCCTAATGAGATGGTGCAAAGCCCTATGAGCCGTGTGCGTAGGAAAGTTAGAACCATGGCTTACTGTGTAGACAATAACTAAAATAGGCAATATTATTTTAAATTTCATTAAATTTGTCATTAAATGTGGAAAATATAATGTAAGTAGTTATTTATTGTTAAAATAATTTAGTACCTATTAATTTTGGTGTGCCCCAGTTTTGGCGTGTTCAACCTTTATATTCGCCTATTACACGTTTTATTAAAATGTAACTGTTTTCCTACATGTAAGTAGTATGAGTATGATGTGATTTCTATTTCTATTCTATTTTATTGTTATTTATTGCAATATTCGGTATTTGTTGGTGTCTATAATTTCACAGTGCCTTGGTTTTTTACTGTTATACTGTGCAATTACTTTGTAATAATAAATAATAAATAAAAAAATAAATAAATGTGAAATTTAATTTTAATGTTGACTCCATAGCTCGCTAGTGGAACTGGGGAGCTACTGCACACACTGTCCGGTGTACAGGATTAGCGCTCTGCTTTTTTGCAGGAGAATACGCGTGCCCGGTGTGGCATCGCTTCACACACGCGGCGCAGGTCACCTTGGCCCTCAACGACACATGCCGCATCATTACTGGATGTCTCAAGCTGACACCACTCAACAAGCTCCACCTCTCCCTGGCTGGTATCGCGCCACCGGAAATTCGTAGAGATTGCCTGCAGCTGAGAAAAATTAAACCAGAAAGGGATATCAGGCATTCTCTCCACGGCTATAAACTACCCCCTGTCCGCCTAAAAAGCCGCAGAAGCTTTCTGAGAGCCACCACTTACATCACAGGTCCACCATCAAGAGCTAGAATATCCTCCTGGTGAAACTCCTGCCTTCCCTCTGAGGAGTATGTTCATCCGTCAGAGACACTTCCTGCTGGACACTAACAGCCATGGCCTACGTGGATAGCCCTAAACAGGCTCCGTACAAAGATCGGCCGGTGCCCGGAAAACCTTGTCAAATGGGGTTTCGCTGGAGACTCTAGCACCCATTGCATCTGTGGCACGTTCGCCAGATGTTGACGCATCCTTGGATTGGAAAATTAACATTGATTAGAGAAAACTACGAAAGTATGTAAATCATTATATTAAACATCTTATAGCGACACTAATCAGCAATAGTAATTCATTAATAAATTAAGTTAAATCATAAAATTTTGGGGAGAAATAAATAAATAAATAAACGAAACAAGTTGAGATTATCTCAAAAACTGTAAGACTCGTCGAATTAAGGTTGATTTTGGACCTCAATATACACGACGCGCTGTATACTATCAATGGATCTCACATTTACGTAGTTTTAGGAATAAATAATCACCCAAGTTTTACTTCAATAATTCGTTAGGTAAACCGACAAGATTGCTACAGAGAACTATTATGACACGTGTAATTTATTTTCTTTTATTGCCTGTCGGCAAGGTTGTTGATTGGTTCGATAAATCATATTTGTAGGCAATTGTACGACCACCACTGTATGTACACCGGCTCAAAGGACCCCATGTAAAAACAAAAAAAACTGTGACAGGACACAAAAGCACCCATATTTTATTCTTATTTTAACCATATTGCCATAATTGTAAATTAATTGTTGAAGTAAAATACTGAAATCAATATTGTTACATCTTCATAGAGCGAAATCGTCGTCGGGCTATATAGGAACAGCAGATAAATGACGGTTAGGCGGGGCACTGGCGGAGGAACTCTGTGTCGAAGTAGACGACGGTGACGGTGATGTCGTCGCGGAACATGCGGCTCACGTCCGGCGCAAGGCTAAGCAGGTGCGCCAACCGCGAGTGCTCCACGCCGTACTCAGTACCTCCAATAGCGTGTCTAATCAGATGAGTCGCCGCATTCCTATCCTTCGGCTTGCTCTTTAAACTCTTTTTTCTATGTTGCAGCAATTCATTTATATCTCCTAATTGAATATTCTTTCGCGGCAATTTAAGCGGATTGAAGAATACCTTCCCCTTCATATGCTCACCGACCAACTTCACCGCCTGCAATGGAGTCAACATATCCCATAAACCATCAGAAGCTATAATAAGAAACTTATCTTTAGGAGACAGCCTGTGGTAAAATATGTCTGGCTTTGCTGTCAAATATGGAGGTGTAAAATAGTTAGCTGGTATAGCTCTCTGACCGTATACAGGAACTGCCAGGTTTTTAAGGGTCTCCACAGGCCATTTGTAGCGATAGTCCCCCATGCTGCGTAAAGGAGCCAGCTCCCCCAGCAGTCGGTCTCTCCTGATCACGGTTTTCCTCTCACCTTCAGGGTGCTCACTCCATATCCTTTTCAATTCGTAAAAGTTTTCTGAATTGTGTTCTTTAGTTAACTTCTTAGCTATCCACTCGTCGTGTTCGTTCTTGACGCCGACGACCGCGTTGCAGTCGCCCACGTTAGCCACGTGCATATGCGGGCCCTCCACATGCGACACGCACGTCACTGCACCGGACAGCGCCACTGACAAATTCTTCGAATTTATCTTTCCACTGTTTTCGTATGGTTCCACCACTTCCCGCGATAAATCACTATCTAATTTCAAAATCGCCTTTTCAAATGCAGTTTTTACATCAACCAATTCTTGGGGTGATTTTGCTAAATCTTCTAAATATTGTTTAAAACTATTTTCATACATTAACTTAAGATCTTGGACGATTTCAACCTGAAATCAAACATAATATTGTTAATTTTTTTTTTAAACAACAACACTTTAATTGCCCAGAGCTTTCAACCGCAAGCAAGCTTCCAGAGAAGAGGCTCTTGTTAAAAAAAAAACTTACCGCGTCGTTTGAGCAAGTTTTAATTACGTACTCCTAATTAAACTATTCGATTATTGGTTTTATTGGTTTCTAATATCACTAAATTAACATATAAATATGTACAACTAAATAGACAAGGCTAAAATGATGCCGCAACTGGGTTTTGAACCTAAATCTTGGGTATCTAGGTAAATTATGTTCCTATTCATTCCTTCATATTTATAAACAAATCAATTTACCATTGTAACTCCATATTAGCGAACTTTTGAAGGTTGAGCATAGTCATATTATTTATTTATACACTTAATCAAGTGTGTCACGAGATTAAAAATACTTCACTTGAATAAACAACTCTGTCATGACAACTTCTATTCTTTATATTCTTACCTTATTCTCTAAAATTACTAGAAATTCCCACTCGTTATCACCACGAGATTAAAAAGAAAATAATAGAATAAATGTCACGAAATAGGTTTTATTTTGAGTTGTGAATGTGAAGGTTAAAAATATTACTTAAGAATATGTCTCATTTACAAGGAAATAATTCTTCATCTTCACGTACAAGTAAGTCTTTATTCGAAGCCTACTTTCAGCCTACAAAATAGAGATGGCTATCCCACATGGAAATTCAAGATGCGAAACTACCTACCTTTTGTATGAGGACCTGCGGTATACAATAGTCAATTATCCTGATGGAGATACGACTCCTGCATGTCTTTAGAACGTAAATTATCTAGGTTAAATTTATCAGACTTTGATGACATTGAAACGTATATAAATGCACTTCTGTCAACTGCACAGGATCTCGCGGACATTCATGATAAAGTAATAGAAGACACGTCCACAGCCGCTATAATTCTTGGGGGTCTTACGTCTAATTATGAGCCCCTCATCATAGCGTTAGAAAACTGTAATATAGCAGTTACTACAGATTTAGTGAAGACTAGATTACTGAATGAATTGTCCAAGAAAAACATGACTCGTCCAGTAGATACATTCTCCAAACCAGGGACCGGAAAACCCATTCCTTTGCTTAACACTTCCGCCCCCGGCGCCGTTTCACTGAGCACTTGCGCTATGCCGGCCGAAATTGTCGAGAACAAACACGTAAGTGTCATCGGCATAGGAGTAAGATTTTTTTGGATACACAACATAAATGCTGTGTTACCAGCATAGGATTAAGAATTTTTGGATACACATGGTGTGTCCCCGACATAGGAGTAAGAATTTTTTGAGCACACACGTTGTGTCACCGGGGCCGAACGTGTTAAGCCGTTCGAACGGCTTACCCGTTCATACGATAAGCCAATCGTTTCGGTAACCTCTTGACCGGCTAACCCAACGGTTAGGTTAGGTAGCCCTAATAAGCCGGGATACCCAAACCGTAACCCTTTGGAAACGAATGTGGATGTGTGCTTACCGTGTGGATTTGATATTTGTCTAGTTAAACGCTTACGCCGTTCGGGTTAAGGTAACCCCTTCGCTCCCTTCCCGCGCGCGTCTCATGCCACTGTGACCTTGAAGCGCGCGCCGCCTGAGTTATAAGCGGTCCAATAATATATCGAACATTTATTTTAAGCGGTAACCGATTCGGGGGTGTAGATACTGGTAAGCGGTAAGTCAAATTTACTCAATCGAATGGATTATCCGTTTAATGTGTAACTCGATTAAGCGCTTTAGAAACCCCGGGTTACGGTAAGCGGATCCGGTCCCTGCTCCAAACGAGATTGAAATCTACATACATACATGCATACATTAAATCACGCCTGTTTCCCAGAGGGGTAGGCAGAGACCACTTCTTTCCATCTGCTACGATCTTGACAAATCTTTTTCGCTTCTTCCACATTCATATATCGAGTCATGCACGCACGTCGGTTTCGGGTACTTAAAATTCGGCCCTTTTCCAGTATTTCTCCTATTTCTTATTTATTTTCTTTTTCAGTATTGATATCTAAGTCTAAGAACAAAGATATTTTGTGTTACGACACTTACGACTGCAAAGTTCCTGGACACAAAAGACCTGACTGTCCTTTAAAAATACGAAGGAGAAGGCCAATGCGGTGAATAACGACGTCATTTCGTTTACTGCATTGAACACTTCTGGAAGTTCCAATAAGGATATAATGGTAATTCGGTACTTCATGCTTCGGCCTGTGGTGGATTGAACGCACTCGATTGTACTACTAATATTCCCCGTGATTTGGCTAAAAATTATGCAACACAGGATGTGCACTTCCCTTTCGGGCTCTTAGGTCCAGTTCCTGGGTACGTCTAGTGTATTTGGTAAGACTATTTCTGCGAAAGACCATTTATGTAAAACTCCATTTCCCCTGATGTCGATTTCTTTGTAAGTTCATTTATGCAAAAGTCAATTTCCGCGGATGTCCATTTCATTGGCATTCGCATTGTTTTTTCAGATCTTCAAAAAAAAAATTGAAGAGCTGAAAAAATAATGCGATGAGAATATAGAAGACGTACCAGAATTTTTTTTCAATAAAAACTGCCTGCTGCAAAGCCAGAAAGGATTTTCTAAATGTTTCAAAATTAACATACTTACAATAGACTGGAAGATGTCAAAGTTTCAGAAACGTAGGTCGATAATTTTTTTACAAGTAAAGTTGGAGAAAATGAAAAAAAATTTGCTTCTCCAACAGCAAAGAAATTTATAAAAAACTAATAGTACATTGTTGCAGAGGATAGAAAGTACGCGATTTTTGGACGAGTCATATAGAGTGCCGAAAGCAGACATAGTGCTTTTCACAACACTGAGAGGAAATAAAATGAAAATTCATATTCAAAACTTTCAATTCATTTTCAATAGATAGTGTTATTCAATTGGCGTCGGTTTTTCTAAGGTAGTATAGAAGCTGTATCACCGCCAATTTTACCGTAGATAACTTTTTTTTAAATCTGGACCACTATTCTCGTGGCACTAGAGAAATAAACTAACATTCGAGATGAAGATGTCAACTGCATATAAAATTGTATTTGTGTCGCCATTTCTCCCATGTAATTTCATCTCTAGTGGTTCGAGATAAGGGGCCAAGTTTGAATTAAGTACATTTAAAAAAAAGCAGTATCTTTTAGCAAAAATACACCTAATATTTTACGACACAAAATGGTGTGTTCTTATTGGTCGATTTCAATTTTTCATTTTAAGGAGCTATGACACAAAAATTGATTGATTGATTTTCACTGGTTCTTAAAGTTGGACTACAATGTTCTCGACCAATCAGCAAACATGCCGACAAAGACATTCTTGGTGTGTCCTTATAAGTGACGTTTTGTGACCCCAAACAAGACCATCTATGGCCATATTTCCGAACAGTGTTGTGAAAAAGTGTTTATTACGGCGATGGAACATTTTCCGCTGTGTCACCCCCGTTCTATCAACTCTATGTGCTACACGTAGACCTAGGCTCGCGAATTGATTCAACAAACATCGTTCCCGTAATTTTCGCACTACTTCCGAATAAATCCGAGGAGACATCATGGGCGACTATTTAATTTGATAAAAAGCAAACTCAGAATTGATATTCGCAAATTTAAATGTGATTACGAAGTAGCACCTATGAATGTCATTAAAGCAAACTTTGCTTTTATCATTACAACAAAGCCATTTGGCGTAATGCGAAAATACTGGAAACAAACAAATCCAAAGAGAATAGAAATATAATGAGAATGATCGCATTGCTGCCACTTTTGCCGGCCGAAAGCATTAAAAAAGCATACAAAGAAATATTACACGATGCCCCGGTATCAACTGAAATGAATAAATTTTAGAAATATTTTCAACGTCAATGGTTGAAACAATCTCCAAATATATTAAGTAATGCAGATGATCAGCATCGCACTACAAAAGGCCTGGAAGCATAAACGCCTTAATTCAATAATACCTAAAACACCTACTTTGTATCTGTTCTTTTACTGTTTAAAAAAAGAAAGTAATCACTATGATTACAAGATCAGAAAAAGTCTTTTTACGAAATTAAAACAAAATAGAAGACAACATTTAATAATGTTTGACAAAATGTATAAAAAACTTTTGTAAACATTTAAAACAAGGAATTAGACATAAAAACATTTCTAATAAAAAAAATATACATGCGGCTCAAGCTCAAATCTAAGCGGCAACCCACAAAAAAGTAACTTCCGTATTATCGTAGGTATACCTTTTTTGTTATTTGTGAAGAACTAATATTACTTTTTAAGTTGAACTTTTGTTATATATTAATATTAATAAGATTCTAATTCAAACAAATTGTTTTTTTTTACTGTTTAAAAAAATATATTATAATGATATACAGGTACTTATTACACACCTAGACATAAATTTTGGGCTCAGGCCTGAAACATGTGTTTTCCTAAATTGTCAAAACGTGTGCGTTCTCCCAGTGTCAGCACTTCCTATTTTGTCAGCTTTCTGAATATGACTAAATATTTAAAATGTATACAGTCTCAAGTCAAAACGAAATCGTCTACGAGGGGTGATCCATAAGTTTTGATAATCGGTTTTAAAAATGGGAAATATATAAATCGTTATATTTTAATTGTAATAAGCGCACTTTCGATATTTCCAAACACCTATTAACGTCATTCAATTGTTTTATTTTACCACTATAAAAATAATTTTCCTTTTGGAGGTCTAAATGGTAAAATTTTGTACCTTCCCTAAGTCATCACCAGCTCGTGATTATTATGTAGTTGTTTTTGAACATTAGTGAATGAGAAGTAGTAGTCGAAAGTTAGGGCTAAATAACGGGGACAGCGGTTATCAGTTCTGATCTTTGGTCGATGAGCAGCACCCTTGTCAATTAGAAGGCTCTGAAGCACAATTCCTGACGCAAATTCAATTATTTTTTTCTTAATCTTATTTTAAATATTTTCCCATAACTATGATAGAATAATGTTCTATAACCCTCCTAGATTATTTGAACTCAATTGCTAAAAACTAATGTCACATTATTTATTTGTAGGCCTCAATAATCCTGGAAAAGGCCGAAAAAACCACCCTAAAATTTGGTTACAGAGCTGGAGATAAAAATACCACTGCAATGATAACTTATTAATCCTTTAAATCATAATGATAAATCAAGGTTTCATTTTTAATAACAATATTTTTTATTAGTGTAAAAGAACTTTCTCCACACCGCTCCAAAGTATTACAAAACGAACTCTTATTTTTGCCGTCTTGTAAAATTGTTCATACAGATGTTTTTTGTTTAGCTGTCGCAGAAAAACAAATGAATAATGTAATTTTTTTTTTCTCTATTTTAATTTTGATTAGTGCCGTGGTATATTCCACATTAAAAGAATATCATTAAGTGGATGGTTCATACTGATTCTCAAAACTTATTGATCACCCCTCGTATTTCATGTTTGTTTACATTCCTATAATATTAGCATGATCGTAAGTTTGGCTTTTCCGTTATGTTCACTTTTTTATACATGCTATTGTCTTATAATGTTTTTTTTTTCTTTAATGTCTGCTTTTCAACCGACTTCATAAAAGGAGGAGGCTCTATGTTCGACGGCTATGTATGTTTTTTTTATGTATGTTCACCGATTACTCCGTCAATTGTGGACCGATTTTGAAAAAATATTTTTTAATTCGTTAGAATATATTTCCGAGGTGGTCCCATTGTCACCAAATCAGGATCTTGGAGAAATCGAGGGAACTCTTCAAATATTATAGGCAGACCTATTTATAACGATTTTGGTATTTTTAGTGACAAATCTAGCATTTGCATTCAGAAAGTACCAATTGGTGAAGTGGAACTGATGATGAAGACCATAGATGGCCACCGGAACTCCTCAATGGTACCGATTTCAAGGGTGGCGATTAGATATCTCGATTAAGACAGTTAGGCGACTATGACGAAGCACACTTAAATAGTTTAAATATATAAAACACCATGACGTTCCCGCGGCGTTGCTTGCGGTGAGCTTGAAATATCCTATAGTTTCCTATCAATTGGGAAGTGGGATTACATAACAGCACTACAAAATGATCACTAAAAAGTATAAAATAAAAATATTTAAAAAAATACCACCTGCAAAAAAAACATAAAATAACCTCTGTTCAAATGATAA
Source organism: Acleris cristana (assembly GCA_948252455.1). Lineage (NCBI taxonomy): Eukaryota > Metazoa > Arthropoda > Insecta > Lepidoptera > Tortricidae > Acleris > Acleris cristana. The sequence continues at coordinate 46,258,258 of OX411772.1, forward strand.
TAGGCTTTGTAATAGGTCAGTCAAACTGAAGTCGGCGTTTCACAATATATAACCAAAAGCCGATATGGTAGTATGCGTGGATTTTTTTTTGTTTACTACTTGGCATAATGCGTCGAAAGGACGTCCCAGAAGTTAGACATTCACAAAATTGGACGTTCCAGAAGTTAGACATGCACGGAATGGACGTTACAGAAGTTAGACATTCACGGAATTGGACGTTCCAGAAGTTAAACATTCACGGAATGGACATTCGAAGCAATAGACTTTAGAGATAACTGGGCATAACAGGAACTGGACTTTTTCGAGTCAATTATTTATTCATCAGACGTTCGTCAACCACGTAGCCAAGTCGATCGCAATGTCTAGCCAGACAATTTGACAATGTGCATCGCGCTTCCAGCACACGCAACGGTGGGTCGTTAATTAATTAATTAATTAATTAATTAAATGTATTCATTCATCACTTCATTTTCAACGACAAGAATATTTCGAAAAGTTAAATGTTATGACAGAGATTCAGCTTTCATTTTATTTCCACAAAAAAGACATCAAAAAAGACAACATTAAATACGAGGGTTGATCAATAAGTTTTTAGAATCGGTATGAACCATCCTCATAATGATATTATTTTAATGTGGACTATACCATGGCACTAATAAACGTTAAATTAGAGAAAAATATTTGTTTTTCTGGGATAGCTAAACAAAAAACATCTGTATAAACAATTTTACAAGACGGCAAAAAAAAGAGTTAGTTTTGTAATTATTTGGAGCGGTGATGAGAAAGTTCTGATGCCCTTATAAAAAAATGATATTGAAAATGAAACCATTATAATGTAATAAATAAACAAGCTGATGATGACTTAGTGGAGATACAAAATTTGACCTCCAAAAGAAAAAAAATATATAGGGATAAAATAAAACATTTAAATGACGTTAATAAATGTTTGCAAATATAGAAAGTGTGCATATTCCAATTAAAATATAATGATTAACATATCTCCCATTTTTTATACTGATTCTAAAAACTTATTGATCACCCCTCGTAGACATCGAAAAAGACAAAATAAACAAAGACAATGATTAACCCCCTTACTAATTAAACGTTGAGTAACAGTGGTATAGCTATACAATGTTTTGTCTTTATCTGTCATTGTGGCATTTGGATTTGACAGATAAGGACAACACATTGTATAGCTATACCAACGAACTCAACGTTGATTAGTAAGGGGGTAAGTGTATAAATAAATAATATGTCCATGCTTAAACTCCAAAAGTACGTGAATTGATTTATTTATACGAGATGGTAAATTGATTTATGATAGATTTTTTATTGATTTTTTATTATTTTTTATTGGTTTATAGGTATGAGTAACGAAACGGGTGATGGCAACGAAGACATGATTTACTTACTCTATCATTAAACGTTTCCAGCAAGCTTTCTTGTGGGTAATTGTCTATAACTTTTTTTAATTGCTCGATGGGAAGCAGAGCAGCTGCCATATAGTTTAACAGTCTCTTAGAAACTACTTGTGCGCACGAAGGGCCACCATGCCCATCAAAAACACCCATAAGAACACCTAAAAAAGAGGAAATAAAGTTCATTGCGTGTTTTTGTTATCATCAGTAGGTATAAACAATGCTCAAAGCATTTATGGTATGAGATACGTTAGTTCACAGGCCTTAGGGCCCGTTGTTCGATCAGTAGTTAACTTCAACTAATTGTTAAAATTCGTAAAAGGAATCTAAAATTTGACACATTTCCTTGAGATTTAACCATTAGTTACGTTTTCTAACGATTAGTTAGTTTAACTACTTATCAAACAACAGGCCCTTATGCATATGACACAACAATCAGTACCTTTAGTCATCCTACATTGCGCCTCACTTCTGGTGTCCTCGATGGGATCATTAGATCCAAGCTGGTTTGAGTCATACGACTTGATGGATCCCGTGGTAAATTCTTTATTAAACTCATTCTTTCTTAATATAATAGTAACCTGAAAAAAAAAGAAAAAAAAAGAACTAAGCATAAGGCTCACAATGGGACTATGGCCCAAACCCTATTCTAATGAGTGGATACCTGTACCTAGCAATAGGACATCCATAAGATGATTATGTACGGGCTAGAACAAGCTTGAAAACCTGAAGCTCAACAATCGAATCCTACCATTTTCCAACTAAGTAAAGTCGCTAGTGCTCACTTTTGACCAGAAGTTAAGTTGAAAATCGCATATGAATAATTCAATCCTAAAAGCCAAAATGGCTATGTAATCCACATGCAAAAAGAGACCGAGAATAAGAATCCGGTTTCTAGATACAGCCATTTGTAGGAAAAAAAATGTATATTATGTTTTCTTAAAAATAAATAACTCAAATTGGTAGAACACAGTGTAAGTATACAATTTATTAAGCACATTTTATACGTATGTTCATTCGAGTTTTCCTAAGTTTTTTCGTTTCCTGTACAACTAATATTTGCTATCCTGCTTTCGATAGTAATTCAATGACAGCGACCATTACTCTAGCCAACTTATTGCTGATTACAATATTGCATTCTTGTATTTTTATAAAAAGAGCTATATGCGGATCGTAATCAACTATTACCCCTGCCGTCTAATGCTGATTACAAATACTGGATAATGGTATTTATAGAAAGAGGTATGAGCTGCTGATTGTAATAAGTAAAACACTCATTTAATTATTATTTTTACTGGAGGTTTAGCACTGCGAAAACGACCAAACATGGGGTAGAACGAAAAACAAAAATTGCTGAAAGCCACTTAAGCAGATTAAATAAATGTGCTCACTTGATACCTAGTTGACCAATAGTAGTTTGGCTGTTCTGCAGATTAAAAATATAGTATTTTAACGCACAAACCAGACTAAAACAAGTACTTTGGCTGCTTTCGACATTATAGAACGCACATTTCGTTATTGGTCGTTTTATACATAATTGTATAATTCAATCGTCATGACGTGCTAAAAATAAATCTCTTTCACCAGAATAGTTTAAGAAATCTAGTTCACGATGGCATTGCTAACTCATTTTCCGAAAAAATGGCTCCGGTCTCCTTCTGCATAACTATGGTCACATATAGTTTTCGAATGGCAGGAGGAGACGGGGCTTACAACGGCAGTGGTGAAGCCTATAATTACATACGCCTCTGGTGTCTGCAGTTACGAGAACAGCAGCAGGCTATCATTCAACAATTCATAAGCGTACAATATACCTACGTTCAAAAGTTTTCTTAAGGAGTCACGGGAATTTAAATTATAAATAGAACCTTTTTTGTAACACAAATGGTCTCTATGTCAGATGCCTTACCCCATTTTATCTCAATTGATTCTGGTTGTTTTGGACCATCTCCTTTCAATTTGATAGATTTAGTAATTGCTGAGAAAAACTGCTGTAATACACAGACACACACCTTTATTACTAATAGGAATCCTAAAAACAGGTACAACTTAGCCCTTAAAACGATAACTAGAATATGCATATAAACTAGAAAATATAGTTTTAAATTATTTAAACTTAGGTGCAAAACTGTCTCAATCAACAAACAACAACAATCAAAGGCTTCTTTTTTACTTGCTTATTACAGAGAAATTCGCTACAAAACTGCCTAAGAAATTATTTACTTGTCATTTATAGTTTTTTAGTGTTTTTTAAACCAAAAACTTTTTTATTTTTCCAATAATTTTAGTTTACTTTGTGGCTACCCTAAATGAGGAAATTCCATCCTCTTTAAAATGATATATCAACTGCTTGCATCAGGGACGTGGTTTGTAGTTACTGCAGAATTCTGGTCCGCTGCAAAAGTGAACTAACGACTAGTTTGTGGGGCTATTTGCCTTGATTCACTTTTGCACCGAATGTCTTTAGTCGCTAATAACTACCTCCAAAAATATGGCTAGTTAATAGTACATTGTGCATCAAGGGCGGTAAGAAGGGGATTGCCAACGAGTGACTATTAGAAGCCCGACCCCTAAGGTGGAGGACTTTTAATGACTTGAGTTTGTAATCCCCTCACTCTTACTGCCCGTGATACACACAATGTTTTTCATTAAATTTGCGAGGAATAAAAAATAAATAGAGAAAAAACACAACAATCAAATAAATGAACTCGACTCACTAAAAGAGATTGTCAACTTTTTTCAATATAGTCTTCCACAGTAGCTTTAGTTTTAAAACTTGACATTGGCCATAGTGCCAGATTGTACCGATTTTCAAAATGAAATTTAATATAATAATTGCATATGTCTCTGAAATAATGGTAAAATATAAATATAATGCAGATAAATGTACCGTATACGTTTAATTATACGGTAAAATTGGTTTGTATCCAATTTTAGAATATAGGAATTAAACCTTTGCTGATTTTACACCTCCTTAGTCTGAAATGATGTAAGAATGGATTCTATATTTTAAAACTAAACACATTGTAGCAGGAAGCAAGTGAAGATAGTCAAAAAACGCTGTACAGAATATCAAAGGTATAATAGAATATATTCGGCGAAAACTCACACATACCCAGACATTATTATACGATTTTATTTTATTATATAGTATTATAATTAAACAAGTTATTAAAAAAAAACTGCTTGAAAATATGCATTTATTGCAAAGATACACCAGAGCATGCATGCCCGGATTTTATTGTGTACAGTCTTTATGTTGATTTTACTTGATTACTTAGTACTAATGTTACCTCTATATTAGTTTATTAAAAAGGTTGAATATATATTCATCATCATCATCGTATCGTATCGCTGGGTGCGACAGAGATGAAAGCCTTTCTTATCAATCAAATCAAATCAGCGGGCTCAGTTGACCTCTAAAATATATGTTGGGGGCGACTCGGCCTACAAGGTCAACTCGGCCCGCGGACTCAGTTGACCACAGTCTACCGCCAGAGGGACAACTCAGCCCGCGGGCTCAGTTGACCTCTAAAATATATGTTGGGGGCGACTCGGCCTACAAGGTCAACTCGGCCCGCGGACTCAGTTGACCACAGTCTACCGCCAGAGGGACAACTCAGCCCGCGGGCTGTGTTGACCACAGTCTATTGCTAAGGAGACAACTCGGCCCGCAGGCTCAATCTTTCGCTAGGGGGACAATTTAGTGTGTGTGTGTTTGTTTACAATTATGTTTGCAAATTAAATACCTTTTTATTTATTTTTAATTTTCGTTTTTATAGTGGAAGTTACCAAGATCAATTTTTAAAAATTGGAAATAGAGGTCATATTCTAAAGAAAAAACGAATAGGCTACTTTTTTTATACTACTTGGCTGGTTAACAAGTATGCGGGTCCACGAGATGGTTAACAGACATCGCAGCCTATAAACATACGTAATAATTACTAGGCTTAGGGCTTTTCGTGGCATACCGTGGTTCTAAAATCCATGGAGCCGCCGTATGTGAAATATAATTTTCGAAGTCAAAGTCAAAGTCAAAAGTATGATGTAATATCAAATATAATTATTTATAATGTTACATCGTTACTGAGTTCATTTTAATCGAACGTAATAAATTAGTATAAACCTATATAGTAATATTAATTACTGATCACATGTGATGCTACAATATGATTTATCTAATTATGCAACCTCTTTAATGCCCGTGTTTAGTGAGTAGTGCAAACACATTCGCAATATATAATAGTCAAAATATTGGCAAATTAGTTGCCACTTTTCATTAGAGACGTACAAATTGATTTTTGATTTTATAACAACTTTACAACTTGCGAAATGAAATATTGGATAGAGCTATATAAAGGAATTAAAATATGATGAAGAAAAATTTAGTGCACATTGTTCCTTATGTGATGTATACAGCGACTTTTTTTTTGTTGTTGTGAATATTAAAAGTTTATCTCATCAAAATAAATACGATGAGAATAGTATAATCCTAAGTTGGATAAAACCATACGAAGAACTAACAGTAAGCGAAGATAAGTCCCACAGATATTGCTCCGCATGTGATACTAATTTGAAACTTTAAAAGTTCAACGTAGTGGAGAATGGCGTAAATCACCAAAAAAAAAGAAGTTAAAGTTATATTTTCGAGGTTTTTTATATCTCACCATTGTAAATGCATGTTTGTATATGTATGTTACATGACATGTATAATAAATTCTTTTGACTTCGAAAAATATTATTTAACAACTAGCGGCTCCATGGATTTTAGAACCACGGTATGCTACGAAAAGTCCTAAGCTTAGTAATAACACATGGTTATTACTCACGTGTTGCCAACCATATGACGCACAGATCTTTTGTCACAGTACCCAGTAATTTCACGCAGTATTTTTACGCAGGAAAACATCTCATTCCCACGGGAAAATGAATATATGGCATTTTCCTCTAACCACGTGGGCGAAATCGCTTGTGGCTTAGTGGTAAAAGGTATACCTACTTGCTTACTTGCATGCATGCATGCTTGCATTGCCATATTGAACGAAAATTCAAAAAAAAAGTACGCAGGCGAAGCCGCCGGTAACAGCTAGTATAGAATAAAAGGGTCAATTTGGCCCTCTGACACGTTTGGATTGATCACTTTCTGCAAATAGGTAAAACTACAATCATATTTACATTTTTGTCTTTGTTTCATGTCAGTTATTTAATTATTCATATGAATGGCACTGTCTTTGAATGGCATTAGTGAATTTGCGTGCTTTTATGATCAAAGGTATAATTTAACATTTGAAAAATAATAATTAAACAACTAAAATGCACCCATACCCGTACAAACCCAGTACTTCCGCGTCGTCTAGTTCTGATGTGATATCTTTCATAACGTCGCAACGAGGAGGGCGAAGTATGTTAAAGTCCGGTCACCGATGCCGAGTCAAGAGGACAAATAACGATGGGTCGATACTATGGAGATGCGTGAAGTGCAAATGTTATGCTGTAATAAAAACAGTAGGTGACAACTCGGCTGTTGTTCACGAGACCGGACACAACCACGATCCTATTTCTACGATAACGAAATTAAAAAACAAATGGATAATCTGGATAAACAAGTAGTCGAGGACATAGGCACGCCCATATCACACATATACGACAACATGAATCATAAAATAAAGGAGGCGGGCTTGGACACAGAAAAGAAAATTCCAAATTTTGAAAATATAAAGAAAAAATTGTATCGAAAACGCTATAAATCTTTAGGCATTAAAAACTGCACTTTCAAGAACGCCATTGACGTGATCACTCCGCCAAAATTTTCAGATTTGCTATTCGCTGATTACACAAATAATGGGATGAAAATATTGGTATTTTCATGTCCGGAATTACGAAACTTGCTGTCGCAGTGCAAACAATTTTATGTTGATGGCACGTTTAAGTCGTGCCAACGAAATTTTTATCAACTAGTAACCATACATGCCGATCTCGGCAGCGACCGAGAAAATATAAAAGTTGTGCCGGTACTGTATGCCTTATTGCCCGACAAACGCAAAACCAGTTATGAAATACTTTTCAAACTCATTAAAAGCCAAGTTCCAGACTGGAATCCTGCCAGCATAAAAGTGGATTATGAAAAGGCGTTGATATCAGCTTTGCTCGATACATGCAAGGGTGTCCAAATTCAAGGCTGTTTCTATCACTTCACCAAATGCCTCTGGAACAAGGCAAAGGCTTGTGGCCTTACAAAACGAAACTCGGTAAGGTTCATATTAGGCGATTGACAGGTTTGGCAGATTTGCCATTTGAACACCTATTGGACGCTTGGCTACACGTCTTAGATGAAGGCCCTAAAACAAAAATGGCAAATAATTCTTCGACAATTGGATGAATCCAAAATCCCTTTACTTTGGTCGGTGGACATGCTACAGGCAGTTTAATAGGACGAACAATGTACTTGAAGGGTGGCATGCGAAATTGAACAAGCTCTTAAAGCCAAAACCCGACATTTTAAAACTTCTAGTAGTTTTGCAACGCCTCATGAAAACAGACACAAATAAAGTAAGATTTTGCTTCTGTTGTGTTTTCTCACCTATATTTGTGTTTAAAATAAGAACATTTAGTTTGTCATTTCTATTAAATTACTGGAGTCTGGCTAATGAAATATTACTCGCATTTTTGGCGGGAAATTTAAAAAATCTTGGTTTGGTACCACTTTTGCTAGTAGGAGTTATAGTCTTAATACTAGAAAATATTATTGATTTTTTGTGGACATGCAAGGTACCTGAGGAAATAAGTGAGACACAACGAGCTCAATATTATAAATAATAATTTTATTTTCCCTCAATAAATGCGAGTAATATTGGAATAGCCAGACTCTAGACATACGCGTGTCACCGCTCGCTCTAATAAAAATAAAGTGTGTGTTTTACTAATATGCTTACATAAATACCAACTCTAATTTGTGATTCATCACTAGGGCCCGGAATTTTGCGTGCGGTTTTTGAAAACTCGAAGGGAGAAAAGACCAATGTTTATCGATATAGCGGTCATTCTCTCATTGCTTCATTGGGTTAATTTATCTTTCAATAAGTACCACTAGTATTATTGTACTATAGCAAATACCTACTCAGGTTATGCATCATTCTTAAATCAAATGAAACGGATTAAACTTGCCAATATTTTGAACTTTTTTATCATTGACCGTTGAAAAGAGTATGTAGTTATCATCGGAAAGTTTCGGTTAAGTATTACTTTATGTTATTTTACTTGTTTCACACTTAATAAATGCTATGTTCAAATACTTTTATTTATTATCACTATTATCAGTCAAAAACTGGTTATTAGCCTTATTTCTTTAATTAGTCATGTAGATTCCTCTGTAATTATTACGCATATTATTTTTTCATTATTTTACTTTAAAAAATTGGGTTTACATGACTGTGAATAATATTCATATTACCAAGCAACATATTTCTTAACTTGAAAAACTTTATTTTAAACATTTTTTTTGTATGTTTTGGCATTTAAGCATGTTTTAAGAATTATTAGTCAAATAATTATTACACAAAGATTACAAGTTAACCTTTAGGGATTATGGACAAAATTAAAATATTTAAAGTAATCAGAATAATATATGTTTCAAAATGCACTATAGGTAGGTACCTATTTTTGGCTCAGTATGAGACAGCTCACTTATTGCTATGTAAAACAATATAAATAGGTAGAAAGCAATGACATTTAAACAGTTAGATTTAAAAAAAAAACACCTCAAAGATAAATTTTCGCCGCCAAACAGGTGGACAGAAAGGAAATGTGATTAAATTACACTACTTTTACTGTGTTAGGACGGTTCGGCAAACGTTACATTTCCAAAATAAACTTCTGGTTAACTTTAGCTGGCTGGTTCAATCTGAGACACTATACCCTACCCTTTCCAGTAACTTTTGGTTTAGAAATATATTTCGACTGAGCCTGTGGGCTGAGTCAACCATATAACTTTAAACTGTAGTCGACTGAGCCCGTGGGCTGAGTCAACCATATAACTTTAAACTGTAGTCGACTGAGCCCGTGGGCTGAGTCAACCATATAACTTTAAACTGTAGTCGACTGAGCCCGTGGGCTGAGTCAACCATATAACTTTAAACTGTAGTCGACTGAGACCGTATGGGCTCAGTTGACCCCATAGCCAATTTCTGGGCCGAGTTGCCCCCGAAAAAATAAACGTAGTCAACTGAACCCGCGGGCTGAGTTGTGAGTGGGCTCAGTTGACCATGAAGGGAAAAATCCCTAGTTCGAAAAAAATCTTTATGACAAGAATCTGTCAGTCTAATTGGTTTTTTTACGGAAAGTGCTTTTCATCAAAAAATACGATATTAAATAGAGATTACTACCTCAAAATGGACGTGAAGACAATGATTAAGTGTATAAATAAATAATATGACCGTGCTCAAACTTCAAAAGTAAAAGTGATTATGGAGTAACAATGTTAAATTTATTTGTTTATATGAGTGACGGAACGAAAAGGTCCCGACTATATTTAAAATGTTTTCGAACAAAACAAGAGAACCACTGCTACAGAAGAGAGTTGACATAGTTTGTGATTTTTTTTGTGATAATTATGATATTTCTATGACTAAGGAAACTCTTCCTATGCCTGTTCTTTGCACTTTTTTACGTAAAAGTGGCTAAATATATACAATGCAAGGACAGTATGATAAAATTATTCAGGTCATTAGTATTATTATTATTATATCGTTTCATAGAACTTTAGAATCATTCGATCCAATAATATCAAATGCACCACTACACGCATCACAAAAGAAAGAGCTTAAGATATTGTTACCTGCCCAAGCAATAAAACTACTTACACCTGTCTGTAAACCAGACTTACTAGAAGATCCCTGTAGCACCATTGAGCCAGAAAAATATGATTTGGAAGAAGGTAGTATTTCATATTGAAGAAGAATCACATTAATTAGCCTTTAACACGGGTAATACATCATGCATACATAAAATGGTATGTTCTTGTATAAATGCGGATATGAAAACGACAACCCCAAGAAAAAACAAATAACTGACCACAACTTCGATAATCTACGAGATTTGGCTGTGGTTTTTTTGTGGTTAGAAGAAGAAAATGCCTTAATTTTCACATTTCATAGCCCAGAAAAAAAAGTTAAATTTAAAATCAAAAAACATTAATTTCTCTAGTTCTAAGCATGTTTTGAGATTCATTTGGACTCTGAATTGAATGGTGACGCTTATAAGGTAGTTTTGAAAAAATTGTGTTATCAATTTACATTGTTTTTTTTAGTTAATCTGGCTAAAAATATTTATCTAGTATTCAGACACATTTGCAGACAGGAGTCCTAGATTATCATTTTAAATGCTAAGTTGTACCTGTTTTTACAAGCTTTTATTTATATAGTATAGTATGGTTGCGTTTATCGCGTGACAAAATGTGGATACAGCATCAGTCACTTTCCAACATGTATATAGGAACGAGAGTGACTGATACTTTATCCACATTTTGTCACACGCAACCATACTAGGCCCGCATATGTATGTTTGCAAGTTGTCCCTCAAAATTTGCTAATCAATTTAGAACTTGTTCCCGTTAATAGAATTGGCTGAAATTTGGATCACATAAGTAAACCCGAAAACAATGCAATATCATGGTATCTAAGAGCTGATCTGATAATGGAATCGGCAGGTGGCGATAGGATCTCCCCTGTATTTAATGTAGACCCACCATGTTTTGGTCTTAAAAAGTAGATAAGAACATCAAAAAAGGAAAAGTACAGTCGACAACAAAACCTTGTCCCAAAAATAAAGATTTTGACGGAAACTTATACATAAGTCTAAAACAGATGTTGGAAATTTGAAACGAACTGTGAGGTCCTCAAAAGAGCCCCCTGTTAATAATGGCTACCAAATCAAAATTTTTAATTTAAAACTTTTAGTTATGAACATGTCCTCATGAGATAGTTGTTTCTGACACTGGTGGTGCAATACATAATAATTATTGATAATTCCTAGTAAAATTGATAATGTGTTACTGTGTAAAAGTAATTAAAGGTTGAAAATTTTACAACTATGAAAAGACAAAGTCATTGTTCCAGAAAAAAGAGAAATTTGATGAAAGGCCCAGCCACACCGCTTGCGTGACGTACATGTGCACATGCGCATTCGCTTGCCACTGCATTTTATAGTATAAATTCTCATTATGACATGTCACTATACAACACAGCGGAAAGCAAACACACTTTGCATGTGCACGTGCACGTCACGCAAGCGGTGTGGCTGGGCTTTAATAGATGATTCAGGAAAATAATAAGAAAATAATATTAACAAATTCAGGGCATTTCTAAATGTAAGATGATCAACAATGATGAAAGAAAAATCTGAAACAAGAGGTAAAAAAGCATCAATGAAAAAAGGGGATTCGAGATTTTTTCTATCAAAAAAGCTCTTATTATAACTACATCAAAAGGAGGGTTATATTTTTCTCGTGTGAAAGCTCACATGAGCAACATGCTGAAACCCCCAACAATTCATATCCGGACACCTGGCCATATACAGATCAAATTTTTAAGAACCTTAATCTGAAGAGATTAGAACTACAGTTTTTGTATTATCTAGCACAGATAAGTAGGGTTAAAATCCAAAATGTCCCACAAAATCGAGAAGTTACACCACCCTTGTCACCCCCCAAACCACCTCAAACTACTAAAGTATATTTGACTTGGACGCACCTTAAAAAAATATGTTTTCATTCAAACAAAATACAGAATTATTACTTATTAGATCTGCAATAGATACAACTCAACACTGATGAATTTTAATTAAATTACAGTCATTAGTAACCAAGTGTATGATTCAAAGCAAACATAGATAGCTCTCCAGTTCTTCAGAAGGTGTCAATATTGGAACTTACTTCTTGAGGTGAAGGCAAAACGGTCATACAATCCTTATTACCCTGTGGTTCGCGTGTCGAGTGTAGACCTCTCGCGGGCAATGTAAATCGACTGATCAAAAGCTGATATTCTAATGTGTAGCTCTTACTCCGGCTGCTAATAGATCTCTGTCTCAATCGCCTATCCAATCTTAGACAAGTCCGCAAGACGATATTTATGTGCGAGTTATTCATAATATTATTTTCAAATTTTGTAGTTAGTCGGTCATGTTATGCAATCACAACCACTGTAATATTTATTAAACTTATTTAACTGAATCTTTTTTAAGAACACTAAGAATTTTAGTTCCGAGATTACGTTACCTACGAAGGAGGTTCACATTCACATAACAAACGTTAAAAGTATTTTTATTTTTTGTTATGCAAAGGGACCACAGAGACAATAATATAAAATCATGGGTCAAGGAAGGAAAGAGGCCCTACTTTAAAAATCGAAGTTCGAAGTTAAGTTGTCTCCATCCCTTTCTTTCGATATAGTCTCGAATGACGAACGAATGACACGTGTATTAACGTAACTACAAACTTCGATTTTCAAAGTAGGGCCTCCATTTAGTCTCGAATGAAACGAGAAAAGGACGAAGGACTGTCTTTTCTTTAAACCAATATATCATTTAATCGATCAGCAAAATATTCTTATTTTGGTGAACAGAAATATGTATTGGTCAGCCAAAATAGCTAGTTGGTAAGCAACTTATGGTTAGCAAACATTTATAAATCTGTCTGCAAATAATGATATACTGAAATGCTCTAAATTATTTTGTTTAGCAAATTAAATATTTGTATTGAGCGACCCACAGTTAATCAAATTTTGGTAAGCAATCAGGGGCACGTTTTATAAAGCTACAAGTAACAATTTTACAGGTCTAAACTGGCAACACTGCTCAAATGGCTGAGGCCCGTTTCATGAAGCTACAAGTAACAAATTACAAGCGGAACTCTCCTTCTCGCAAAAGGAGTTAGAAAGAGACTTCCGCTTGTAATTTGTAACTTGTAGCTTCGTGAAACGGGCCTCTGTGGCCCGTTTCACGAAGCTACAAGTTACAAATTACAAGCGGAACCCTCTTTCAAGCAAAAAGAGTTAGAAAGAGACTTCCGCCTGTAATTTGTAACTTGTCGCTTCGTGAAACGGGCCTCAGGTCGTCATTATGCGAGGTTGTGTCAAATGGAAACTTGTAATCTGTAAGTTGTAATTTGTAGGTTTAAAAAACGTGCCCCAGTAAGTAAGCAAAATATTTCATTTTGTCCATCAAATAAAAGGGGGCAAATTTAGAGTCAGACCAGCGAATTGTATCACAAAAAAAGGCGGCAAATTCAAAATAATCACTACCTGGTAACACGAAATGCATAGCGACTGGATAGGTACTCATTATTTGACAGCTCGTTTCATACATAAAATTGTTGCCACATCAAGAATTAAAAAAAAATTCTATTGACACGCTTTCAGACTCGCTGGTCAGACTCTACTGCTGTGCCGGCACCGCACCGCACATATGCCAAACCCGCCATCAAATTCACAAATTTAACAGAGTCGACGGAGCTCCGCTCACGCGGGTCTCCTATTTCTGGGTTGTTCTGGCTCTCCGGGCCTGATATAAAAACGAACCTAATTTAACCTACCTCATATTTATGATACAAATTTTGGTTAATCTAGGGTGTGATTGTGATTTCTAAATTTGTGTTACAAAACTTAACTTGTAATTACTACTAGCCTCAAAAATACGCTTGGGTGCTCGCGTCACGTGGTCTGATTTCGCTCCGCCCACAATAACGAACACTGCTGATATTTTAAACTAAACGCAATTCACTTATTTATATAGATAACCATTATTTTAATATGCACAGCACACCTCTCAATAAAACTGCTTACAGACATTGTTTTCTCTGCTGACCAATTTGTAAAATCTTGCTGCCCAAGTAATTATTTTGCAGCTCGACTGTTTATTAGGCAGACAAATGATTAAAAAGTAGATTGATATTGATTAAAATGTTAACCGTTTGTACATTGTTTGCTGAACAAGAGTTGTAGCCCGATTTTTATTTATTGCCAGCCAAATCTTTGCATGCTGCCCAAAAGAGTTAATTGCTTTTTTTTGCGAATCAATTTTAATAACGGCTGACCATTTCATTACTTCCCATTAATAAATTACTTATTAATTATAATAAGACTTAATAATAGATCTAAATTAAAATCAAAATACATAATTATTCAGTAAAATGGCCACATGAGGGCTCTTTTACATGTCGGTAATACAGAGTGAATCTACTAGTGCTTCGGACAACACCATCATTGCGGAAAAGAAGCGTCGCAAGAAACGGTAATTTTTTCAATCATAAAATACAATAATACTTAAGACTGCGCCGAGCAAACGTCGACCGTCCAGTGGCGCCCTCATCACTATTATTGTGTTTTCTAATTAACTAAAGAATTTCCTTGCAATCGGACGATGTTTTTTTGTAGCGCAAGTAAAAACACAATTTATGGGATACATAACAAACTTTGATAACAATTACCCTATGAGTAGTCAGCTTAACGGGAAAAGGTGGCCACTTTTTTCCGTTAAGTTGATAACTCAAAGGTCAATTGTTATTAAACTATGTGATATGTCCCATAAGTTGTGTTTTCATTTGTAGTAGGTACAAAAATGCACCGTCCGATTTCAAGAAAAAACTTTATTTTATTAGAAAACACAATAATAGTGATGAGGGCGCCACTGTACATCCGGCGTAAGCTCGGCGTAGTCTTAAAAGTAAGTTCCAGGGACTCAATTCTCGTGACTTCGAGATGATTTTTCATGCGAGATATGACGAAAAAATTTATGCAGTTGACAGTTAATCTCGCATGAAAAATCCCGAGAATTGGGTCCCAGATTTAGAATGGAACCGCATGGTGACTTCGAGTGAAATCTTATGCCTGCATTACACGATCGTCCAACACCCTAACTGATCTCCCAACTTTCGGTGTGTGTGGCCATACTTCGAAAATCACAGTTTTTAGTTTTATTACCACCATCCTTTTTTCGCGCGTATGCCTCGAATTACGAGTGAAAGGAATGGGTTATAAATGTAATAATAAGTTTCGAATACGTTTCGAATACATTGCCTCGTATAACCTCTGCGTAAATATATAAATTGAAGACCCAAACATAGATGTGCAAAGTATTTTTTTTTGTTCCTTTTGGTGACACCAGTGACCCGTTTCACGAAGCTACAAATTACAAATTACAAGCGGAACTCTCTTTCTAACAAAAGGAGCTGGAAAGAGACTTCCGCTTGTAATTCGTAACTTGTAGCTTCGTGAAACGGGCCTCTGGTACTATTGCCTACTCTGGGGCTCTACTATGAAATCAGTAATTCGAACTTCAGATCGCCCCGTCATTTTTTTGCGAATTAGTGACGTGTCGAGAGCAAAAGGGATAGCAATAGACGAAGTTCGAAGTACGGATTTCAAAGTAGAGCCTCTGGGACCCAATTCTCGTGACTTCAAGATGATTATTCATGCGAGATGAACTGTCAACTGCATACATTTTTTCGACATATCTCGCATGAAAAATCATCTCGAAGTCACGAGAATAGGGTCCCTGTTCTATTCTCCCTCTTCGTGTAAAGTCGATGCCTTCGATTACGAAAATGTAGTATAACCGTGTATTGAGCAGATCGTGTGCTTCCGCACATTTAGAACCTATATTATGTGGCTGTAGTATATTGGTATTAATGTGTGGTGGCAGCACTTAATTCAGTGCTGCCTGTATGAAAAATGAGTGCATCATCATAGCTTACCCATTACAGATTTTTAGAAAAAAATTTTTTTTATGTCAATCCACGCAAAAAAACAGAATAAATCTTTTTTTGTAGCATATTTTTAAATGCGTTTGTCTCTTGGGCAGCTTGGAATATCTAGATACAGTTATTTAAATTTCTATTACAAAGTTTGTTTTCTTAAGTGAACCTTTTATTTTATCTTTATTTCAGCTGACTCAACAAAGAAAACTTAACCAAAATGTAAAAATCCTCTATGAGCAAAATTTTAAACCATTTTTTTTTTAAATACATTCTATAAATTTTATATTCGTGTCTATACTTAGACAACCGCTTCAACGCACACTACGCATGCGCACGTCGGATTCGTCATTCATCGTTCGCTGTGGCCGACATCGCGAAACCGTCATTTTCCTATATCTTGCCAACGAATTACTGCAATACTAAAAATATAAAATGCCAAACCAGGTGTTAACTATAGAGCCGCAAAATGAGCTCAAGTTCAAAGGTAAGTGTTTTTCCTTTCCTTACGCGTAAGCAGTAAACCGTCGCATTAAAACTTGGGCATCATACATAGGTCGAGAGCTAGCTGCTGACAAATGGAGTTTCTATTTCCAGATATCAGAGTATTGTCAGGGTGCGGTTTTTTATTTCCTTTGCTTACCGCAATTTTTCACAATATTTTCCTTCGTTAGTTAGCAAAATTAGTGGTTGTAAGTTAAATAAGCGCAAGGCTAATGAAATCCTTAATACGGTGAGGCAAGTGCTACATGTTCCGCGCTCGAACGTATTGTCTGCCATATGAATCGGCAGTATTAGAACGAAGTTTATATGTGACTCGCTTAATTGCAATAAATTATTAAAAAAGTGTGATGTCCAACTTATTATCATTTCACTAGAGCTGTGCCATGAAGATAAAATTCACAAACCAACAGTGCAATTGTCAAGTGACATAAATAGGATAAGGTAATCCATTCTCATGAGATGTACAATAACTTGTGTACTGAGAAATATGGATTAGTTAAAAACTAAATTTTGGCATGGGAGCATTAGGTATCTAATTTAATTTCACTAAGTCTTACCACTATTAACGGCAACGGTTTATAAAATAAAATGTATTCAACAAACAACACACAAATGTTAATCATAACATTTTGAAAGCTACTATGGCACATAATTTATAAAATGAAACAAGACATGCACTTTTTACATGTCTAAGGCCTAATCCCAGTTGTCCGCACCCTAGAAATTAGGTGTGGACAACTAGGAATAAATAATTCCAGTTGTTTGCACTCTTTAATTGGACTCAAGTGTGTTGGTTTTTATTAATGTACAGTAGAGTTCATAAATATGTATATACTTTAGTACCTTGTCACTTTTATAATTGTGACAATTCATATATGGCAGTTTAAACATGTATGAAATAGACCAGGTACAGTGGACCAAAAATGTGGTCTACCACACTACGGTTGATACAAAAAATTCGATTTTCCCTTCCAATAATATTATGACAGTGACAAGTGTCAACCTTAGCGATAATTAGATCTCACAGAAACTTGTCAAAACTGGTAGACTACATTCTTGGCCGACTGTTCTAAAGTGTATACATAATACATATATAATATGTACTTTCACTATAATAGTTGTGAGAATTCATATTATTATATGGCAGTTTAAACGTCATTAAATAGACAAGGTACTAAAGTGTATACATATTTATGAACTCGACTAAACTTAAGTAGATATATTCGTATTTATATAATTATACCAAGGTTAAGGAAAATACAAAAGTAATTTAAGAGTACCTAACAAACGTTTATTTAATATCTATTTAATAATTTAAGAAAATTATACTACAAATATGAAAATAATCATGAATGCATGTATTTTTGCTCGCATTAACTTTAAAACTGAATATAATGAAAATATTGCTATATATAAGTAACGTAAAAAACACCATGAGTGGTGACCATGATTTTAATATTTGTAGAACAATTTATTTAATTTTTTAACTGTAAAACAGATTTCAAGTAATTGTTTGTTAGGTACTCTTAAATGACTTTTAGTATTTTCCTGAACCTAGGTATAATATCAAAATACGAATATATCTACTTATGTGCATTCATAAAAACTAAAGGCCAGTCTATAAAAAATCAAACATTGCAAATAACAAACAAACAAACAAGAATATCGGACTTTGGCTAAATAATAAAAACATTGTACTGAATAAAGTTGATATAATTTTCTTTAAAAAAAAGATCATAAATGAGAATTTACCATTTTAGATGTACAATATGGCTTCAAATAAACATTTACTATAGAAATAAACATACATTCTAAAACTGCGAAAATTTTGGCACTTGTTTCAGTTACTTCGAAAAAACTACCTTAAGGAAGCGTTTTTTAAGTATCTTTGCTAGTACTTTAATAAAGATAACTAAAGTTGCTACAATTTGAGCGTAACCAGGGGCCTATTGCATTTAAAATAATAGCTTATATTATAAGTGGAACTCTCTTTCCAACAGTATATACTGAAAAGAGACTTCCACTTGTATTACAAGTTACAAGCTTTTATGAAACGGTCCCCTGAGCTCACTATGTCCATTGGTTGCAGAGATACAGCAAGTCAAAGACGAGCAATTTTTTCAAAAAATGTAAATTTTGTGGTAGAGTCGTTTTCTAAAACATGTTCCATCTGAACTAATGCACTTAGGTAAAAGTCATAGAGAAAAAATGTGTAGGAAATTTAATCAGCTTCAATTTAGTACCAAAGTGATGCCTCTAGCTTTCATAGTTTCTTCAAAAATATAATAAATAGTAAAATATCGGATTTTGGTTAAACAATAAAAACGTTGTATTTCTTAAAAAAACCAATAGTTTAGATTTGACTTTTAAGTTAATTTTTAATTATGTCTAGTTAAGTTTTAATTATGGTTTCAAAACAAATAAACGTAAAAGCTTTATCTCAAAAACTGTTGGGTCTACTTGGGTAATTTTAGTCTCATATTGTAGCAAATTTAGTCTAATTTAAAAACGTCTTGAGGTACTATCAAAAACTAGTTCTTTAGGGTTATAAATTATAATAGCCAAAATATGAAAAGAGTTCAAAGTTTTCGCGGTTATTTTTATTTTTGACAAAGTTGCGTCCGGTATTCAAGGTCACAAACTTGGATTCATTGCGCCTTCATAATAATCAAGTCTGCAAAGAATCAGAACTCCCGGATAAAATAACATATTAGAAAAACGTTCGATTGACCGAAGATTTGGGCAATTTGGTGGATTTATTGTTTTTGATACAAAGTTAACTTTTTTTGCTCATACCACCGCCTTGGACCCATAGTGGCAAGATGCCAAATCGGACCAAAATACAGTCGGGACACTGTGTTTCCTAATCATGGGCAGAATTCGTTTATTGAGGCATTCCTTTACATAAACCTCATCCTCAATGCACCGACACAAACATACTACTCTGTAGACTCTGTGCTCCTCAACCTGGAAGAGGCTGTCCATTTCCCAACGGAGTTTCTCAATTCCCTGCAATGTTCTGTATTGCTTCCACGTAAATTGGTTTTGAAAGTAGGGTGTCCCATTATTTTTCTACGGAACTCTCATCCACCCAAATTGTGCAATGGTACACGTTTGCAAGTAACATCTTTAAAAACGTTCATAATAGAGAGCACAATACTGACCGGGTGTGCGGCTGGAGAAGTCGTTTTAATTCCCCAGATTTCATTAATACCAACTATTCCCCGTAAAATCATCGTTTTCAAAGACTGTTAACAAGTCATAAGGTCAAACATTCAAAGTTGCGGGCTTAGAGCTGACCGTTGTTTTTCCCATGGACAGCTAGCCCTTGCCTTGCATTGTAGCCCTTTCGCGCGTCACTTAATTGTTCGAAGTATTTAAAAAAGAAAAATGTGTCAAACTCTCCGAGATATTAAATTAATAAGCTTAACTTAACAAAGAGCATTAAAATTTTAATAATCACAAAGAAACTATAAAAAATAATATTATTATGCCTCAAAGTCACTGTATTATTAAACCACCCTCGTATAATAGTGCCCCTTTTGTCCCTATACACCGACATAGGTCGCGAACTTCGCAGTCAGTTTACCAACTGTAAAATATGTTCAAATCAATTTTATATGTAACTACAAATTTACTGTTTTCGGATTTTGCATTTTACTTGTGCTATAAGCTATAAGACGTTGCTTGTTGCCAATTTCTTGGTTCTAGGTCAACGGTAAGTACCAAGTAGGTACCTTATAGGTTTTGATTCCCTTGTAAGTGTCAAAATACCCGAATTAGAAGTTCTTTTTACAGCTCCAAGGAATTACTCGTTTTTAGTATACTTCGCATTCTTTTCGTTTCTTGTCACCGTCTTCCTTGGACTCGTTCTTTGTTTAACTCACTCGTTTTTAGTATCATTTGCATTCTATTCGTTTCTCGTCACGGTTTTCCTTGGACTCATTCTTTGTTTGACTCCCTCGTTTTTAGTATCATTCACATTCAATCTTTAGTCATCTTCGTTATTGGTCTCTCTCTTTTATTGGTCTCATTGGCAATTCCATTCGTTCTTTTTTGCGCACACGTCCCGTTTGTTATTCGTCTCATGCGCTATTCAAGTAGATATAAACGACTGACACTGGTATACATGGCTCGCAATTCCTTTTCACGCCGAGGTATGTATATGTAAAGTGCATTTCTCAAACATGTAATGAAATAAAATAAAAATCTCCAAGGAATTATCGTTTTATTTGTAAGGCAACTAAAACTAAACGAGGTTAAATTATAACTAGCACTTTATAAGTAGGTACAATTACGTTCCGTTTCCAATATAGATTGAAGAACTTACATACATACATACATACCTTCACGCCTTCATTCCCAGAGTGGGGTAGGCAGAGCTACAGAATTACCAACAACTCTTTTTGAAGTTAAATAAATTAATGATTCAAGTTGTTTTAGTGATAACTGTACTTTCAAAGGTAGGTATTATAAGAAATAAATATAAATAAATACATATAAGTATAATTAAATTATACACGTCTACAGGGCGGAAATTCTAGGCGGTAAAAACCATATCGACTTTGACTGTTACCGTATTGTCAACGTTTTGATAGCTTTTATTTACTTGACAACAATACCATAACAGGTCTAAGACGATATGTTTTGTTCTGCCAAGAATAGAGGTCCAGGTTGTACCAGAACTTGACGTAAAGATTACAAGCTTAACTTTGCAATGTGGTAATTAAAATTAAATTAATTAGTTGAGTTACTAAGATTTTAATGATACTGGTACGGTCACGAGCGTTAATTTGGGACCCATTTCAAGAAAAATATGCTTGAAGTCGTCAATGTCATTCGAGATGTCAAGTCATTTGTATCTTTTAGGAAACTCAACCTTACAGTTGTAGAATGTCAGATTGACTTTGGACCTCATTTTGGATTCCAGAATATCAGCGAATTTAAAATAAATCCATGCTTTCTAAGCCACTGAGGCATTTCGCGTATTACCGACAAATTATACTACGTATACGTATTGAAAGAAAAATGCTCTACACCGAGGATGACGTGTTGTCATGAAACTTGACCAGTTAATAAATATTCCGAAATCGTGTAACTAGTAAAAAAAGTTAGCATTAGCTAAAACCTAAGTTAGAAGCTGCTTTTATTCCAAGTGAGCCTTAGATGAAAGTAAAATAGCGGAAGATAGGTGACGTTCATATATTCCGTACTCGAATAGTGGATGTGATACTATCACAAATACATTTACTCAAACAAACCAAGTTGATCTTTTGTCCAGTGAAATGATTGCACTTCGTCTTGTACCAAAACAGTGTAATTTTCCGAGAAATCTCCTAAAAGTGCACTCTGTGTCATTTTGTTTTTTTTATTTATTTATTGATTTTTCTTCAATTGCCATACATTTAAAAGTTATAGTCATAAATATTTTAATCTGCATATAAAACAATGAGAGAAAATGCACGAGCTAAGCAGTTTAAAAAAATTATATATCCAAAAATAAGGAAAAAAACAAAAATGAATCTAATTAACGAAGACATGGACTATATTTTCTGAATAAATTCAAATTATAAATTTTTCTTCCACGTGGGATTTTTGGGGGTCAAACATGAGCATTTTTCGAAATGCTCAATTTTCACGATTATTTTTCTGTTAGAAGTTATTATTCTAATATTTATTTTACAGAATGAGCTAAACAAGTACTTTATATTCCAGAACAAAATAATCCTTGATACGCACCAGGGTCGGCACAAAAAAATATTAAAATAGCAAAAAATTACCAGTTACGTGAACATTTTGGATGGACATCATTTTGTTTGTAGTTGATTTAGATTATTTTTGTCATACAAGATCAAATCCACAGTTCTTACCTAATCAAACACAGCAACAATTATTTCTTTATCTTTTAAAAAAAAAAGTAAGACCTAATTATGTACAAGCAGGAATTTGACCCCACTACTTCGACTGGACAAAGCTCGAAAATTAAAAGATAAGAGATAAATAGCTGTGGTTCTGCACTTCTGCCACCATAAAGTTTATCCTCCATTTTTTTATTCAAATCAAAAATCATGCAGCATACTTTTTAATTCAAATTTGTTGAAATCACATGGAATGGCCTTTAGTCACCTATCTTCCGCTATTTTACTTTCATCTAAGTGGTGAGCAAATTTCGGTAAAATTTCGCACTTGTCCCAAAATCTTCAAAGTTTGAATTAATCAATTCTCCTCGATATTAATCGACACCGTTTGATGCAATATGACCAATACAGACGAAACGTCGCAATAAGCGGCCCAAACTAAGATACCCTGAGTGCCTCGGATATATATTAGGTTAAGATAAACAAAAAAAACGTTTTACTCGTACACATACAAATGGTTTGCTAAAATAAGAAAGGTAAAAGGAAATTAAAAGTTCTGTCACTTGTCAAATAAGGTTTAGAATTTTATTCCCAATAATTGGTTAAAATTGACTTGCAAGATTTTACCCAACACACTCTAACACAATTAAACACAGTTAAATAAAAGCTGGTTAAAAGATATGATAGAAGAAAAACACCGTGGTAATAATAAAAACAGATATTTTTGCTCCCTGTCACAATCTGGTCGACTCTGAGAAGGTAATGAAATGAATGAGTATGGCTGATTATCTTAACCTATTGAACGCTCCAGTCGGCGGATTTATGTGCTTCAGACAACCAAACAGTCAGTTTTACGTTTTATTATGGTTAGTAAAAATTCATCACTTGATGAAAATTATAATAATTCTCTTTGGAAATGTGCATGGAAGAAATGGATATTGTAACGCTGGGAGCTTTACATGTTTTCGGAACTCAGACTCGGCCGGTGAACTCGTGATAAGTGAGTCAAAATCGGCCTGGTCTGACCGACCCTGTTTTTCACCTTGTTTATATTTCATCAAGAATCAAGACTAGATCTATTTTACTTTAAGGATTATTTTTAATTTATGTATATATTTGACGATGTAATCGCTGCCCACCCATAATATTATAGTCAATATTATTGATTTTTTCAGTTGACTTTTCAGGGCTCTTTGAGCAGGGCTATACTACGTATATGCGGCTGATAAACCCGACCACTGATACAGTTCTCTTCAAGATAAAGACCACCGCCCCCAAGAAGTACTGTGTACGCCCCAACTCCGGTGTGCTCGAGCCCAACTCCAAGGTGGACATTGCGAGTGAGTCACCATCACGCACCTTAAATATGGCTGTCCTTGACCTAGTCATAGTCATAATCATATCATTTATTGCATTTATGTGTTACAATGGTGCTACAATTATTAGAATAGTCCAACATAAACCCTGTAAGGGCACAGCAATTCACAAGTTTATTAATTAACACAAACTTAAGCTATGTACTTACAACTAATACTTAAAATCTAAAAATTATAAGAATATGTAAAAAATATTTTACCTTCCTCCATTAGTCTAATGGTCGGTGGTTTTTTGTTGTACATTTTTACCCCCATGTGATGAGGCTCTGAACTAACCATTTTCATACAGGGTGTCCCTAAAACCAACGCCAAAACTGAGAGGACATAAGGGAAACAAATATTCAGATTATAATGATCAATATCTCCGAAAGTAGTAAAAATCGCTGAACATACATAGGGGTTAAATTAGGGCTCGCGGTCGTGACTGTGTTTCGTGTACCCGTAGCCGTGCGCCCGTTTCCGTGTTACACGGCAACGGTTTTATGGCCCGTTCGGCACGTGAAATTCGGCTACGTGTAATTAAGTCACGTGTACCCGTGTAGATCTACACGGGTTCACGTACCTTAAGTACACGCGGATCCGGTCCGCCAGCGACATTGAGTGAAGATAAGATGCAGTGTCTCTAAAGGCGACGAATAACAATTAATAATTAGTAATTCATTAATAGTCCTTATTTGATTTCATTTTAACTCCAACCGGCGGCGGCCCGGGTGTATCGTTCCAACCGGTGCACACGAACGCAGGTACGGGCTACGTATCTTGGCGTGTCACGTGAATCCGGACGCGAACGCAGGTAGGGGCTACGTACCGGCCGTGTTCGTAAAATTCGTGATCTTAGTACCGCCTGGGTTAAGAACACGTAGCCACGGGTCGGCGTGTATCACGGATATCCATAGCCCTAGGTTAAATCGATAGCGTTTTAGCTGTTCAATCAGCCCTCTCAGTTTTGTCGTTGGTTTTAGGGACACCCGGTATAAAAAGATGTCAATGTTAAAATTTTCAACCGAACTAAATGTGGTTTACAACTTTCCGTTTCGTTTATATTCTTATACATATTTTTTGTATGTTTCCAGTCACTCCACAGCCGGTGTTTGTCGATCCTAATGACAAACACAAACATAAGTTTATGGTGCAAAGTGTCATCGCTCCTGAGGGAAAGACTAACATAGATCAAGTGGTACGTTGTTATGTTTTCACCAAAGTGCTGATATTTATTTTTTTCTACTTGCGCACTATTATAGTATATGATAAACCGCTAATATTGATATCGTTAACGGTATCAGAATATCACCTAAAGAGTAACCAAAGCGTGAAAACAATTCCATAACGAGCGTCGCCATGGTAATAACAGTTCTATAATAATTATTATAGCATTATCATTACCATGGTTACGGACATTCCGGATAACAGTCTTGGCCAAGAGC
This sequence comes from Acleris cristana, assembly GCA_948252455.1. Taxonomy (NCBI): domain Eukaryota; kingdom Metazoa; phylum Arthropoda; class Insecta; order Lepidoptera; family Tortricidae; genus Acleris; species Acleris cristana. The sequence continues at coordinate 46,283,581 of OX411772.1, forward strand.
GTCTAGTGAACACTTAAAGTGTATTAAATCGTTTAAAATGTTTAAATAACAATTGAAATGAAGTAGATTAAAAACCAAATAAGTAATTTTTTAGACTAATAATGTGTAAAAAATTACTTATTTATTAAAATCCCTAAAAAAAGATGATTAATATTCATCGACTTGTTATTTGGTTACCACACTCAATATGGCGAATATCCACAATGGCGTTTCGTTTGGCATTCCATTTTTCGGGTTCCGTGCCAAAATAGTAACCCTTATGGTGAGACTTCGTTGACTGTCTGTCTGTCTGTATGTCACAGCAGGTTTTCTCAGCAACTACAAATGCTATCAACTTGAAATTTGGCTTAGTTGCACCACTTGCTTGCCCGTATCTGTTCTTAGTAAAAAAAAAATGAAATTAATTTTATTAATAATTGAAAACGGGTCTAGAATGGGGAGTTGAAAAATGAAAGTGGGTTGGTTATAGCATATGGGGTGTCATATGAAAGGGCTAAATCTGCACATTAAAAAAAAAACTGATGTACTTTTTGATTTATAGCCAAAAATGTACAAAAAATGACCGTTCCCCCCTTATCTCCAAGTTTATTAATCAAAAATCTGAAAAATTTCGTGACGTATAGCCAATTACTTATATTTTATGGGAAGAATCAAATGAGGTCTTCATTATTTAGTTTTTGAGAAATAACAAAAAAACTTTGAAAATCTGTATTAAAATTTAGGCTAGTCAAAATGGACCTTATTGCATAAAAAATAAAGTTCTTAAATAATACGTTTTTTGGTTTTTTCATTATCATTTTAAGCTGGTAGAAAAACTTATGTATGCTCGCGAGCTCGCGCTCTAACCTCGGCACCTTACCTTACCTTAAGAAGCTTCATTATCTACCAGTTACATAAATAACTATTATTTATCGTAATAACATAATCTTATTCATTGCAGTGGAAGGAAACCAGTCCTGAGCAGCTAATGGACTACAAGCTGAAGTGCGTGTTTGAAACTCCGCGTGGTACGAACGTAAGTTGATAAATAAATGTGTAATATAATGTTTGTTTTCTACATACATGTGTAGGGCCTCAGACTGCCAAGTCAAGACCTCCACATCCGCGAGGTACATCCGGCATATTATCAAACCGCGATTATTATTGAGCAAATGTCGTTTTTTTGAATTAATACATGAAATGACATGTCAATGGTAGAGTGTGCAGATAAATGAAAATACTTACATACAGGTAGGTGCAAAACTGAGTCAATATTAGCACCTTAGTAGAATGTTAGTAAGTCGATGACAGTCAAAGCTATTTTCAAATGCTTAATTCAGAATAGTACTCCTTGAAGTTTGCTATAAAACTGCTGAATAAATGATTTACTTGTCATTCATAGTTGTTTAGTAATTTTGAACCAAAAACTGTAAAATTTCAATATTATTTTACTAGTAATTTTGTTTTCTATATGGCAACTCCATCCTCTTTCAAATGAGGTATCAACTGCTTGAATCAGGGACGTAGTTTTCTAGTTATTGCAGAATTTTAATCCGCTACAAAAGTGAACTAACAACCTGTAAGGCTGCGACTCCACTGAGGCGGAGGCGTGCGGAGCAAAATAAATTTAATGAATAAATTAGTGTTAAACACGAGTAAGTAGATACATTCTATTTCACATAATACAAATAGGTTACTCCTGCACCTACCTGTGTTGACATATACCGTGTTACGAGGAATTACCAAGTTTTCTCTTAGCCACTAGTAATTTTCAATCTTGTTCGCCGATATATATCAACGTATATATCAATTGATATATACATTGATATATATCAATGGATATTTATTATTAAAAGCTTTTTTTAGTAGATCTAGGATTACCCCCTACAACATCACAAACTTTACCTCTTTATAATATTTCTACAGATATACATATATCAAATATCAAATAATCGGATATTTATAATAAATATCCGATTTTTTCGAACTCTGTTTTCAATACGTTTCACGTGAGTCCCCTTTTTTAGTGATTGAAGCTAATGACTAATGGTATAGCCTAAAGACCGTTAAAGTTTTCAGAAACTTCGGTTTATCTTTTTCGTTATTAAAATATATTAATACATTAAAGATAATTTCGCGGTACCAACCGTTTAATACTTTACCACTATTCATATTTTATAAAAATGTACTATTATTTGATACGTACATCGATTCGGTAACGTGAAAATTAAGTGAAAAATAATGGGTGTCATTTAACCGATCAGCAAAATTTTCTTATTTTGGTGAACAGAAATATGTATTTGGTCAGCCCAAATAGCTAATTGGTAAGCAACTTATGGGTAGGAAACATTTAGAAATCTGTCTGCAATTAATGATATACTGAACTGCTCTAAATTATTTTGGTCAGCAAATTAAATATTTGAGCTGCATTAAGCGACCCACAATTAATCAAATTTTGGTAAGCAATGAGTAGGTAAGCAAAAATTTCATTTTGTCCATCAAAAAAAAGGGGGCAAATTTACCTACTGCCGTGCCGGCAACGCACATGTACCAGATCCACCACCAAATTTACGAATTTAACAGAGTCGACGGAGTTGCGCTCAAGCGCAGCTCCTATTTCTGGGTTGTTCTGGCCCTCCGGGCCTGATACAAAAACGAACGTAACCTAATCTACCTCATATTTATGTTACAAATTTTGGTTCATCTAGGGTGTGATTGTGATTTCTTAATTTGTCTGACAAAACTTAACTTGTAATTACTAATAGCCTCAAAAATACCAATGCTTGGGTGCTCGCGTCACTTGGTCTGATTTCGCTCCGCACACAATAACAAACACTGCTGATTTTTCAAACTAAACGCAATTCACTTATTTATATAGATGACTATTATTTTAATATGCACACCTCTCAATTAAACTGCTTACAGACATTGTTTTCTCTGCTGACCAATTTGTAAAATCTTGCTGCCCAAGTAATTATTTTGCAGCTCGACTGTTTATTAGGCAGACAAATGATAAAAAAAGCAGATTGATATTGGTTAAAATGTTAACCGTTTGTAAATTGTTTGCTGAACAAGAGTTGTAGCCCGATTTTTATTTATTGCCAGCCAAATCTTTGTATGCGGACCAAATTAGTTAATTGCTTATTTTTTTTGCGAATCAATTTTAATAACGGCTGACCATTTAATTACTTCCCAAAAATAATGACAGATTTGTTAAATATGATATTAACACATTTCCCAAGAATAGAGTTGAAATATGTAGTGACGTTTTAAGTAAAGCATACTTTGTAAAACTATTATCTATAAGTGTCTGCACTTAAAGTAGTAGTAGTACTTTCGAATCCCATTCTAATCGCGGTTTGATAATAGTCACCAGCAATACTATATTATCCAATATTACCATATAAACCTGACACACGTTCACGCGTAAATTTTTCTAGTATGTGCAATGTTGCGTAATATGTTATTGCTGGCGACTGTAGGACTGTATTTGCAATAGTATCTTAGCCAACTTTTGGCTTACAATTATCTAAGAGGTTTCTATTGCTGGATATAGCCTAAGCAACGAAGGAAAAACAGGGGAAAAAACTCGTGTATGATCGAATTTTGGCATAGTTGTACGGAATGGTGTTTTAAACCACATACTAAAAGTACTGATAGGTGGGGTGAAGCTAACTTCGTAAAGGTCCCTTCTTTTAGTTTTTCGTAAATAACTCGTAAACGGTGGCCTATAGTAAAAATGTTAAATTACATAATTAATCTACATAAAATTCCCTACAAAGAAGATTCTATACATTTTTTCACTGGGTTACATATTTAATGAGATATGGAGAGAATTTAATTTGTAATTTTTAAGTAACTTTAAAACTTCGTCAGGTAATTTATTATAGAAATTATTGCATTGACCTATAAATGATTTATATACCTTACGGACACGAAATTTTTTAATAGCAATTTTATTTTTATTTCTTGTGTTCAAATTATGTATGTCACAATTCTTAATAAAAGAGTCTTGATTTTTAATGACATAAATAATATTCTCATAAATAAATTGTGATGCTACTGTCAAAATATTAATTTCTTTAAATAGTATTCTTAAGGAATCACGGGAGTTTAGGTTATATATAGAACGAATGGCTCTTTTATGTAACACGAAAATAGTCTGTATGTCAGCAGCTTTTCCCCAAACAAGAATACCGTACGACATAACACTATGAAAATAACTATAATAAACTAAGCGAGCTGTCTCAACATTGGTAAGTTGTCTGATATTCCTAACAGCATAGGCTGCCGAACTTAATTTACCTGCCATATGGGGACTCCATTGCAAGTTTTTGTCTATAGTTATTCCTAAGAAAAGCGCCTTATCCACCATTTCCAAACACTCATCATTTAGAAAAATACTAGATTCTACCGGAATAACATTAGGCAAAGCGAAAGTAAAAATAAATCGAATTTCATATATATATTATATATGTATACCTATATTTTTTTACCTTACGCCTGTCAATTCAAATTTCACCGCTTGTCAGAGGTTGCTATTGTTTGTTGTTTTTACTCAAATATAGCGTTAGTTATCAGGAAAATGCCCTTAAAACCCTTCGATCTCAGGCGAAAAATATCGTTAAACATGTGTACTGAAAAAAATGTAAGCAATAAGATATAAATCAAACACAATATTTGGTTTAGTGTCGTGTTTTTAATAGACTAGTAAATGAAACCAAATGATATTGATACTTTTAAGTTCCTTTGTACATTTGCAGGAACGTTACTTATAACTCCATTTGGCTTTTATATCTGAAACGTAAAAGTCCTTTTAGAAACCTTAATAATGAGGTGCCATTTAATTCCAGGATTATTTATGTCCACCACCTGTGTGGCACGGTCTTCATGATGTTTTCATGAGAAATAGAAAAAAAAGAAATACCTCAAATTTCCACAGATTACGAAATTAGTTTACATTAAAGTGCATATAAGCTAACAAAATGGCGTAAATCAACGGTTGACCATGAATTAAGAGTTAATTGAATATAATAGATAATAGAAAATTCAAAATTTATATACATTAATTTGGACCTGTGCGGTATTGTTATCTAAGCAACGATACGTCATTTGTTGAGTTTTTGAAGTCATTTTCAACTAAATCCTAATAAACATACATAATGCACATGATTGTTTTAATTTAACCTTAATACTTAATAAATGCAAGTCCAAAATTGGTTTTAAGTGTTATGTAGGTACCTAACGAATATTAATTAATATTATGAATATTGATTTGTTCCGTCCCCCTACGGTTTGTCCCATCTTCACGGCATAGATGGTTAATTGCACACACGTGATATTTAAATTTTATCCTGGAAAATGAAATAATTTCCAAAGCAATAAAGACTTCTACGCGGACCGAGTCCATCACATCATACTTTTATTTGACTGGTGGAAAATCTATTGTCAAGACCTTTAAATCCTATTACCCCAGAGTTGAAAGCCCTAAATTTGAAATTCCATTTATTTCATGAGATTCTAGTAGGCCAATTTTATGGTCTATTCTGAAAAAAATTCTAGAGATTTAATTTCAACTCGATACCTCCACGCGTACCAGGGATAAAGGGTCTTGACAGACAGACAGACAGACGGACAACAAACTGATCCTATAAGGGTTCCCTTTTTTTCCTTTTGAGGTACAGAACCCAAAAAGTCAGCAATATGTGTAAAAATAATCAGATAAATTATGCAAAAACCATCTCGCATCACGATGAAATTAAGTTGTCATTAGCATTTTACTCATTTATACGACAAACTGACAAGAAAACTCACACATAATCGAGGAGTTCGTATACGACTTTGAAAAACATCGATTGAATACAGAACTTGGCCACACATATTGCTGATTTTTTATGAGAAGTACTGCCTGGAAAATTTTGATATTTTGGCAAATAGGAGGCAAATTTAGGGCCTATTCTGAAAAAAAAATCGAGAGGTATCACTACTTCACAACCACATAAAAAATAATGTATCTTTTCTTTATTTTCTTTTTTTTATATGATAACTAGTACATATTTTTTGGGAGGCGATGCAAATTTATAAAAAGAACATCATTTCCAAATTTGAAGCAAATCGCTTGAATATATCCCGAAAACCAGAAAGTACATTAAAAAAAAATGGAAGAAATCATAAGTCGAAAACTGTCACAATTAAGATGTTGATACTCAACATAAATATTCTTCACTATAAGAGGTAGGTACTCACAAAAAATACCCGAGCCCATTTGATGTAAGGGCCGAATTACTATGGAAACCAGACTAGCCTTTCGGGAATTATTCTTCTCTCCATATCTCATTAAATATGGAACCCATTCCCTACAACTATACCAAAATTCGCTTGTACACGAGTTTTTTTCCCCTGAGAGGCAGCTTTTGGTCTTTGTAGGGTGGACTAATATGCTATCGGCAATCTGTTTAATCCGATATTGTATAGAATACTTAAGTTTTCTAGAGAATACTTAAAACATTCAGGCAATGCATAAAGTATAATTTTCACAACTCTGCTCAGATATATTGCCAAAGATTGCCTGAGTCGGGTCACAAAACGTGACTAATATGGACAGGGCAAGGACAAATTTGCCGGCCTGTTAGCTGATTGGACGACAACACTGTTATCTATCCCTAAAACGATGACTATCGACTATCGTACAAAATGAAAGTATGGAATCTATCAATCAGAACACACGATTTTATGTCGGGAAATATAAAGTATCTATATGAAACCTCGGGAAAAATACGTACAAGCTTACGATAACTTTTACATCATGAAAAACTAAATAAAAAGGAAAATCGTTTTCTGAAACGGGAGTATTTCAAGAAACGTTCGAAGTCGCTAATGGCTCGGTTACACGGGGTCTTTTGGCGAAGGCAGCGAGTGACTTCGTCTTGTCGAAGGTGAAACAGTCGCTGTTTACATTGGGTTGTCAGTGTTCGGCTTGTCGACGGCGTTGCAGTCTAAACGCGGTTTAGTTAGGTCGTGTCGTCTGCCACTTTCGTCCAAGGCGCAATTTTAAGCACTGAGTATTTTTGAGCTATAAGTACCTATTATGAAAACCACTTGAAGAGAAATAGTAAAAAAACACAGACTTGTACGTCAAGGACTTTAATTGTTATGGTACTATGGAACCCTGTCGTAATGACAGCGTCAAACCACATGAAAGAAATTACGCCAAAATTAATGATCAACATTATGCGTCAGGGTTCCATAGTGGCATAACAGTTAAAGTCCTTGACTGTACTCTGATAAAATTGTTGTTTTTTGTAACTTTTTTATTTGTTTTATTGTTAATACTTAGTCGGTTCATAAGTTCTATCACTGAGATTTATTTCAATTTAAAAAATAAATAAAAGAGTTCCATAAACCTGTAACACAGCAATCAAAACCTCATTTTATCTAGAATAAAAAGAAGCGTAATTTGTATTCTTTACTATAAATTTTTTATTAAATTTAATGCTTGTTTAGTGACGTGTTGTCTTATTCTATTGCTGAAGCAAAGAAAGTGACAGCAGCAACTTTAATCAAGCATGATATTAAATTGACGTCTCTGAGTGCGGCAGTAAACCTTTGTGACAGAACTTAAGGACCGACTAAGTAAATAAGTACCTACGCTATGAAAATATTAACTGGCGGTAAAAAATATACAGAACTTTAAAGGTATGACAGACGGATGGACGTTTGTATACGGAACCCTAAAAACAGAACGATCTACTTAAATTATTCACATATTATCACATTTATTATATTTACACTATATCTCTTTATTATACAAAGACAAACAAAAAAGGCAGAAAAATAATAAAAACACGCTCGATTTTATCAGCCCGTTGCCGGCATGTGATTTTAAATAAAAAAACCTGGCTAGAGCATGTCGGACCATGCTCAGTTCAGGGTTCCGAAGCCTATACTGCAAACACAAAAAACTACCTCAAAAACAACTAGTATAAACTAATCTTTACATAGTATAAAACAAAGTCGCTTCCCGCCGTCTGTCCCTCTGTACCTAGTATGGAAAAACCAACTTTGTGTGACTACACGAAAAGTTGACATGAAAAAAAAACTGGGATGTTGCTTTAAAAACATCCTAAGTTCGTAATGATTCTAACAATGAAAGAAAAGACTGAAGAAATATTGAAATAATACATGAGCTTACGGGTTTTTCGTACGATGGATACAAGGAAAAATTACAAAACGTCCGATTAAAATGATCGATATCTCTGAAAATACCAAAAATCGCTGAATATACATAGGGGTGTTTTTGGTAACCCTGGTGATGCCCTATTATCTATTTTAATTTGTCGTACTACTTACGGGACACCTTGTACATCAAATATCACATAATCGGATATTTATAATAAATATCGGATTTTTTCGAACCCTGTAATTAACTACAACGAACCCGTATTGTGTAGTAGTAGTATGTTGTAGTTAATTATTAACGAATTACGCAAATCGCTTGAATACATACTGAAAAACAATACATTAAAAGAAACTTAAAATAATCATAAGTCAAAAACTGTCCTTACATATGAAATTGGCGTTATGCATGGGAGGAACATAAAGTCGTTTGTTTTAAAATATAATATATTTAATTAATCAAAGTACGCAGTTTGATCAAAAAGTACGCGGAAATTGAGTATTTAAATAAAAACTTTTTATTTATTCTTCTATATTAATATTGTCCCCTTCGAACTAATCGCTTTCGGATATTATACACTTCTGCCAGCGACTTTTGCAATCTTGGATGCATTTATGGAATGCACTTTTTGATATGGCCTTCAGTTCCTTCAGCGATTCACTTTTTATTTCCTCTATGGTCGCAAAACGCCGTCCTTTCAAAGTTCTTTTCATTTCTGGGCACAGGAAAAAGGTGCCTGGGGCCAAATCCGGCAAATACAGTGCCTGAGGTATAAATGTGCTCTGGTTTTTTGACAAAAAAACACACACAAGCAACAACTGGGTGCGTTATCGTGGTGCAATTGGAAAGAGTAGTTTTTCCACAATTCTGGTCTTTTTCTACGGACGGCCTCAAGCAATCGGCGTAAAAGTTCCAAATTATACTCTTTGTTAACCGAGCAACCTGGTGGTAGGAGCTCATGATGTACAATCCACAATTATTTTAACTGTGTGGATGTGGTCATCAGTGGTCGATGTTTTTGGGCGCCCATGCCTCTCGTCATCTTCAACGTCTTCACGACCCTCGTCGAAGCATTTATACCAATCGTTAACTGCCTTTTTGTTCATAGCAGACTCTCCATAAGCGGTCTCTAACATTTCAACCTCGGCACTGCATTTAATTTTGTTTTTAACACAAAAAATAATGAAAATTCTTTGCTTCATCATTTTCACCCTGGAAAACTCTTGAAAATTCGCTGACCACCAGAAAACACGTCTGATTAATATTTCTACGAATAGCCAACTACGCATTCGAAATGGCTGGAATTTGACATTTTAATAATGAAAAGCATGTGTGCCAATCTTAATAAAAAATGGACCCTTTTAATAGCATACTTAAATTCGAAATTCAAATATTCCGGGTATTTTTTGATCAGCCCTCGTATGTACAGTCAACAGCATAAATAAGTGATCATTTATGTACCTTGTCGCTTTCAATCGTTACGTAATTTTGTATAACATTAAACACGACGTTAAAGTGACAAGGTACATAAATGATCACTTATTTATGCCGTTGACTGTACCATTGGTAGTTCATTGATCCCTTTACTAAAAAAACCATTCGCACGGGAATCAATAAAATCTTTGAAGGCGGTTTGGACTGCCCCATCGGAGTTGAGTTTTTTCCCTTACAAGAAGTTATCTAAATTTCGGAAAAAATGGTAATCTGTTGAAGTAAGGTCCGGGGAGTACGGTGGATGTCTTAGACATTCCAATTGAAGCTCTCTAATTTGGTAGCCGTCTGTTGTGCAGTGTGTGGTCAAGCGTTGTCCTGAAGCAGCAGTGGCCTAGAGCGATTGACCAGCCTCGGTTCTTTAGCAGCTAGCTTTTCCATCATGGTTTGCAGTTGCTGATAATAGACATCTGCCGTAATCGTCTGGCCAGATTTAAGAAAGCTGTAGTGAACGACACCGGCACTAGTCCACTAGCAATACAGCACTAGTCAATTTTCGCTTAGGGCATGATTTGGCTGGTTCGGCAGAGTTTAGGATCCACTTTTCGTCACAGGTAATGATTCGATTTAAAATCCCTTCATTATTGTACCGGTTGAGTAATGTAACGCAGCAGTCGACGCGCGTTTGTCTATTTGCTTCACTCAATTCGTGAGGTACCCAAACTATAAAAAATCGCAAAACAGGTGGCTACATAGGGGTGTTTTGGGTAGTCCTCAAGATGACATATTTATTTTCATTTGGACTGCAAAAAACCCGACACCCTGTATTTGCATAGTACCCTCCCGTCATATTTACCAACTTAACTTTAGAGCCAATCAACAAGATCACTTTGCAATCCCAACAAATAGTGGCCATGACCTTTCCAGCTTGATCTTGAGTTTTTTGGGATAAGCTGTGCCTCTTAACTGCCACTGTATCGACTTTTTCTTGCTTTTTGGGTCAGAATGACCTATTATTAACCCTGGGGGGCTATTGCCTAACGCACTCGCAATCGCAACCATTTTTATTTTGAAAGTCAAAGGCGAGTCTGCATACAAAATGAAAACAATTGTTCCACTTTGAAGTCGATTGCAATTGCGAGTGCGTTAGGCAATAGGCCAGCAGGTTTCATCTTCTGTGACTATTCTGTTGATTACGTCATCAGGATTTTCACAACACAAATCCAAAAAGACGGTATAACATTCATCATTCATTCATACGCGTTCGCCACTGAAGCGGCGTCAGCACTCGCAGTACCCATCTCGCACTTATTTTTGACATAGTAAGGTAGTCGTCAATTATTGACCCTATAGTGATGGACGGAATGGTTGGTTTCCTGAGCTATAGTTATTTCCCTTGAGTACGTATCCTCCAATATCAGTTTCTCCACTTTTGCAACTTTTTCCTGTATAGTGGCGTGGACAGGTCGGCCAGAGTGAGGGTTGTCTTCAATGCTCTCCCTCTCTTGTATAAACTTGACCACTTTTGGAATGTGGACAAGGAAGGAGCAGATTCTCCGTAAATATAGTCCATTTCTAGTTTTATGTACTTTTGACCCTTTCCTTGCTTAGTTAAGAATTAAATAACTACTGTGTTCTAAATTTAACATTAACATCGTAAAATCTCCTTGAATAGTTGTTTATTCGGTAATTGGGTTATCCCAAAAAAAATAACCCCTAGTTTTTATAAAAAAAAAACGATGAAATAGACTAATTGAAGACACTGATTTCGTGGTTTTCGTATTTAAATAAGTATATTAATTTATTTTAATTTTTAAAGAAAATGGCGTTATGACGTCATTACAAAATTGGTTTGTTTGAGACATGCTTTAAAACGTTTGAGACATGCTTTAAAACGTTTGAGAGTTTCTTTAAAACGTTATTGATTGTTTTTTTGCCTGGCAGCACTGTGCGTTTTTGTCAGATCACGTCAAGTTTGTCAATTTCACCCACAGAAGAAGTTTGTTAATATAAGTCCAATTTACGTTATCCTACGGGCGGAGGGTCCAAATTGGACTTATATTTTGATCATGATTGTCATGTCATACAGTTAAAAATTGTCTTGATTTTAATAAGCGTTAAACTAATACGTAAGACTAAAATTTATATACAATATTGTATATTACTGCATTTCGGACTAACATTATATGCAGTACTATGGTTGATCACAGATTAGATACAACTTATACAAATCAAGATCGTGACGTCACTACATTAGAGGTCAAATAATGTCAAATAATAAATTTAAAATAACTATTTAATACTAATTTTGTAAAATAATCTGATAATAGGGAATGGTTCTACAATTCTTATTCTCGAAATGGTTTTTGAATCACCATACATTATAAAATTATGGGATAATCCAATTGCAAAAATACCAATAGACATTATATCTGATTCTTTTTTGGTTTAAAGTTTACCTAAAGAGGATTGAACATTTCGATACCGAGAATATATCTAACGAACACCCCTCGTAATAGTGTCTACTTTAATTATACAGATGTACGGATAATTATGTCGACTGTTACGTGTTATAAGACCTCTACAACACCGGACTACCTCTTGTTTAAGTCATGTTATTATAACCACTATAATACATTAATCGTACTTAATAGCTTGCAGAATGTTTAAATTTGCAGTGGGCAACGTGATGGTGGGCCGATGACTGGTAAAGGGCAGCGGGAAAATACTGGACGCAGGAGACAGGGAGTTAAATTAAGAGAGACCTTCGTGTCACGGTAGACTTTTATAGGAAATGTATTGATTGAGTGGTGTGTCTGCAGGACGCCGGCGACACGGCCACGCAAAACGAAGTGACCAAGAAACGAGTAGCGGTCGCCGATGACGCTAAACCTCCGTCAAAGGTACCGTTCCCTTTGTTATGTATTAACACTATATTAACACAATTTTGTAGACGTTCTCAGGAGTTCCTAACCACTACGACTGGAGATTTTTTAATTTTTAATTCCTGCTTAGTTTTATCGTGTTTTTAGTGATTGTGAGCTTTTTATGTTTTTATTTTGCCCTTTTACCATCACTTTGTAGCAAATCTTGGATCAATTGCACGTATTACCCGTTCTTTTGGAGATCATTGTCTATACACATTGTTTTCCATACTGATCATGCCAAACGTCAATTCTTTCCGCCCATTATGTATTAGTGATATCATAGAGTACAGACATGTAAAACAAAAATCGGTCAAAAGTAGCTCAGGCTTGGCATGTTATTACAATTGTCTTACAGGACTCCGTAGAAGGCCTTAATCAAAACGACGCTAAGGGGAAGGACGATGACCACACATCTGGATCTTTAAGTGCAAACCCGATTCCTACGGTACCCTTGTTTTATATTTCTTCCCTATCGTTTAAGAAATATATACTAATGTTTGCATACATGGCGATTTTTTAAAGACTGCTTAGTATATTACGAGGACAGTAACAAATATTAGCTGTAACTGTTTGATCCAGTTGTTGTTCTAACGTCGTTTCTTTCCAAAGCACTTTGTCAGGCAATTTCTTTTCTGCCTACTTGTGTAGATATGCGAGGCATGATTTCAGCAGGTTTCCTTTGCCACCAGGGCGACTTCGAACGGGACTCGTCGTATTTGTCTAAATAACAATTACAAATTCTTAACCAAACTACGAGTTACATATCTACGATTTTAATTATTGTAATCCTCATAACCGTATTAAGCGACAGTAAGATATTGAAGGAAACGAAACTTACGAGATTTTATAGAATAAAAATATTTAAAAAAAACATCGGTTGTCATAGGAATAAAATTAATTACCAATCAATTAAAATCCAATCATAATTTCGCAGCACACAACTTAATTATTACATATTGATTTCACGTTCCATTATTTCGCTTTTATTTGTATATTTCGCTTTTATTGGTATTAAACACTTGAAAAATTCAACACCATTCTTGTTTTCAAACACTACTTTTTCTGCAATTTGTTAACCGGCATGCATTTAAAATTTAATTTGCTTTTATGTTGTTCCTAATGTTCACGTTGGTTTATTTTTGTTTAAGCTGGTATCATATTTTTTTCTATAACGTGTACCTTGCTTAACTTTTTTTTATCATATTTTTGTATGTAATTCCAGACTTTGTCTTTTCCCAAATCGGAGAACGCGGAAAGCGACTTGCAAAAAGCGACATCAGAGGTCATTCTCTTGAGGGAGGAGGAAAGCAAGCTTAGACATGAAAATCTACAGTTACAAGTGAGTTTCGCGTGCTAGTATTTATTTTTAATTTTGTTACTTATCGAGTGTCGTGCTTTTTTGTGGTTCTAAATGATTAATTTACAATTAGCATAAGACTGCTATGCGAATCACTCCCGCTTTGCGTCGTTTCTTGTCTTTCCCAGTGCATTTTTAAGGTCGTTTGATCGACGCATCATCTTATCTACCTAGAAGTGACAAAATCAAAATAATGAATACTTGAAATACCTTATTGAGATTTTTATTTTTACTTTTATCGAAATATCCTAGTTTATTTGTCATTTTATACTTTGATTGATACGCTCGTAACCTATTAGTAGCGTCAAATGGTGAATAGACGATTTAATCTGGTCAGTTATTATAGCAATAAATTTCATGTAAACGTCATAATCCAGTTCTTTTTTAAAGTAATTCTTCAAAAATCTATGGTTATTCTTATTTTAAAAAATACTGTGTTTCGCTTAAACACGATCTGCTATCTTAAATATTTAGAGTACTCTAACTGCAGGATAAGGATCAACATTCTCGATCACCTGGCTAGTAAAATGGCCCACTGAAATGACCTGCCTTTTAGAGAAAAACTTTTTTTAGATGCCATCATTTAATTGCTCTGTTCAAATTTTAAGGTGACTTAAATACATTTTTTTCATATTAAAGGTTTAGTTTTAGGCTTGACGAAATAATCTGGCTTTTTTTATTGTTGAACCTCTTGAATAATAAATCTAACGGTTTTAAAATATCAAAATGCCTCAGGAACATATTTTTTTTAAAATAATCACTACTTGAAAAAAAACAGGAACAGTTTAGACCCACTTCCCATAAGCCAGGGCTGCCTCTCTTATATAATAAAATAAGTACTGTACAACTTTTACGGGGCCACAATCACCTAACCAAAAATGCTTAACAGCTCTCCTAATGAGTACTACTGCCACTTCAGCTTCCGAACTGGATGGGTTATGTCAATCACTTTGGTTCTTTGGTGTTCCGTATACGTTAAGAAAAGGTTGATGATTGATTATTGATGCTTATCTTAAATTTGACTTGCTCATTCTGTTCGCATATACAGGGTGTCCCAAAAGTACCACGCCACAGTGACACCGGAGGTAGGTCAGCTCAAGAGGAACCTAACCAGCCTAACATGACCTCAGTAAAATATGACTTTATTTTTTTCAAATTGCTAGACCAATTGCAAATTAAAATTAAATTGGTCTAGCAATTTGAAAAAAATAAAGTCATATTTTACTGAGGTCATGTTAGGCTGGTTAGGTTCCTCTTGAGCTGACCTACCTCCGGTGTCACTGTGGCGTGGTACTTTTGGGACACCCTGTACATATTATGCTTAAGGAGATTCTTATCGCAAAATAATTACTTATTAGCAGGGCTCGGAATTTTCATAGCACGGTAAGACTAAAGCGAGCTATGGAGTCGAGATTAAAATTAAAACTCGCGTCATACTCATACTCAATTATTTATTGCATTTTACAATTATTATTTAATTGTTAATATAAATAAAAAGGCTGTCGTTTTAAGTGTTTTTATTAAATGAAGTTATCTTTTTTTAATAAAAGTATTATGATCACAACCATAACAGATTACGTTAAAGTAAAACAAGCAATTTAAATAGAAATAATTGTTTTTCTTTATTTGTTAATGATATGCGTAACTGTGGAATTATATAAATGATTGAGTATGAGTATGAGTATGGGATGAGTTTTAATACGAATGTCGACTCCATAGCTCGCCTTACTGCCGCACTCAGAGACGTCAATTAAATTTAACGCTGGTTTAGTGACGTGTTGTCTTATTTATTGCTATAGCAAAGAAAGTAACAGCAGCTACTTTAATCAAGCATTAAATTTAATTGACGTCTCTGAGTGCGGCAGTAAATCTTACCGTAGTATGAAAAATCCGAACCCTGTTTATTAGTAAAGATTTCCCACCCCTGATATCCTGTTTACATGAATTGTACTGCTGTAATAAATAAACTATAGCCCTGAACCCACACCCTGCGTAACAAACTGTTGAGGCGATGAATTCTTACACTCTAAAGATAATCAAGCTGAGATAAGCAACTGTATTATTGAGTGATACATGTTTTTTATAAGCTCGAGGGATAACCTATAACGCGTGATTCATAAATAATTCACATCAAATCATCCACATATTGTTTTCCTGTGTTCTTAATTTAGAAGTTATTATCACGGTTTGTTGATAACATTTTGGTGTCTGAGTGATGGAAAATTTGTAGATCTTGATCAATGCGTTTAAAAGTTTTGTATAATGAAACTTGACAAAAGGAAAGTAATTGTTTACAATGATAGCTAAGACACTAATATTTCACAAAAGTAGGTACTGTTTGTAAGGTTATAAAACGATACTAGAAGACCCTGTCCTGCTACAGAAAGACAGATTAAGCGTACATCTGGTACTAAGGAATGAGAACTTTAAAATCAAATTTAAGAAATACCGGGCAAGAGCATCTCGGGCCATGCTCCGTTAGGGTTAAGGGTTTAAACTTATAATAACATGTACATAATGAGTTTTAAGAGCTATCCAATGTTATAAAATAAAATTAATGTATCTTGTGTAGGACCAGTTTACTGTTAGATTAAGTACTCGTAAGTAACAATTTCACCATTTGATGTTAACCACTTATCAGACGATTAGAGCGTTAACAGCTGTCAAAATGTATTAACTAACAGGCGGCGATTAACATTGATCAAATTTAACACCGTTTGGTGAAATTGGTACTTAAAATGGAAATTTGTTGTTTATCTGTTGTCGTTTAATTTGTCCTTTTTATTGATGAGCAACTCGCAAGCGAGATTACATTTGTACTATCATATTTTTATTGGTGGTTTACTCTTTGGTATGCGATGCGAAAAAATAATATAATTATATTTTTCTCTACTATTTCATTATGACGAACTTACGCCTACACAACTCATTCGTATATTGCTCGGCTTCGCTTCGTCTTTAGAAAGCTCATCAAGAACACAACATTCAAATATAGTATTGGTTTAAAATAACGCATAAGCGACAGCGGGAGCGTACTGTGTTCGTTAGATAGACGTGCGCAAAATGTGTCACAAGAAAAGATATGCTTTGCTCATTGTAAAGTATATCGCTTCTTAGTTCACTAGTTTATAATGTCTCATACGATGAATTTGGATATGGCGTTCGCTTTTAATTAACTAATTTATCAAATACTGAAAGCTGCATCTTTTCGAGTGAGTTATTATATTCAGGAATAGTGAACGATGTGAACTAACAGACATCATGTCGCTCGGTTTTTTCCTCCGGACTCTGTCGAGTGAACTGAAGTTTGAAGGAGTGAAACGAACTTATAACCTTTGTATCGATTATTTACCGACGTCGCTATGTTAAAACTTCAACGTGCCTCGAATACATTTTTTCGATATTTTAAATAATATTTTTTGCAACAACCTGGCTCAATTTTATAACCAACTAAAAATTAGCAAGGTTATTTTTATGACCTGACTTTTTGATTTTTAACTTAGATATTTAATTTAACGTTTTTAAAAGTTTTAAAATGCCTCAAGGACTATTTTTGAGAATATAAATTCACTAGTTACTTTAACAAATCATAACTCGGGTTAGCCCCATTACCCTTCAGCCAGGTCGGCCTCTTTGTATTTAAATATCATTACAAGTACTTCTGTAATGATATTATTATTATTATAGCCTTTACAAATAACTGGCAACGGAGCCCGTAGGATTTTAACCACTTGCTAAATAGTTTAAAGTATCATATCTTACCAACTTTTAGGTATAAGCAATGATTCTGAAACCAATTGTAGTGAAATTGAATCTTGACAATTCCTTTAGAAAACCTCTTTGCTCTAAAAAACCCAAAGTAATTATTTATTAAAAAATGGAAAAAGTCGAAGGTTTCTTAGTTCCATGGACGTAGCAGGAGCCCGCGGCCGCACCATTTAGGTCGAAAATAGACACGCTCATACATAGATACACAGTTACATTACACACGATGAACTTATATACGCATTATTTTTGCGACGGGGGTTAAGGGGCTACCAATGCTACATGCCCATAACAGACGTTTTTGATGAAGTTTAAGTTCTTATAACTCAGTCAAAACTGAATATAAATTTATGAAAAAATATATTATAATTATCCATATATTGATCTTTGACTGTCGAACAGAATTTCAAAATACCCATATATTTTTTTATAAATTTTTAAAAACATGACTATAAGAACACAAAATTGGATATAAGAATAAGAAGTATTTATTGTCAACCAGTAAAATACAAACAAACAAACAAACAAACAAAATTGTATATAAAGAAAAAAGGTGTGACAGAAGGCACAGACTCAGCATGTGCTGCGAGCGCGGGCGAGTGCTCGAGTCTTCGCAGCGCTGGTTTTCAGTCTGCCCCTTTCCGCTCTCAGTCTAGTTTAACACAATTTAGTAGGTAGATCAGATAGTATACAATTTATTTATACAGTCTTATAATATATAACTTTTTCATCTTGGCGTCAATTGATATGGGACTACATCTAAATATTCTTCATTAATATAAAAGTAAAAATATGGAAATAAAGGCCAAATAACTACTTTCTTGGAGAAAAATGACAAAAGAAAATCATAGCATAAATCTCGATATTCTCGGCAGCTAGTTTAGAACAGCAGTGTTAATGCAAATAGTTTATAACAACTGAAAGATTAGAGCTTCTGATCCAAGGTCCTGGTATAATCTTCTGTAAATATCGTTTCGTTTCGTGCGTTCGTAATATTTGAGGACATAAAAAGAACAATATTTCGTTGTACAGTGATTAGAATCATTCATAATTATTGTATGGCGCAGCCGCAGCCTTGCAGCCATGCCAGCCATGCGATTCTTATATTTCTTAATTATGTTAATAATTTCTATCGTACCTACGGTTTGCAATAATTATTTAACGATATAACTTACAATGCTTTCGTAAAAATAATATTATGTTATGCATAAGAAATCGGCGCTTTGCTTTTAGGCAAGAAGATTGTGATTTTCGTGTTTAGTATGTATGGATGTACAGTAATACCTGTTCCGCGTGGCCTCTAAGATAATAACTTGAAGTCGTTGGCTCGGTTAACTTGTTTATGAGTATTGTACACACATTAGCATAGGCGTTACATTTCGCTATGGCCATAAATGGTAAACTGATAAAAATACGGCTAATTAGGATTTTAAAGCTTGAGAACCTGTATTATTATGAGCTTGTGATAAGCTATTTGATAATAAGTAATACATATTACCTACGTCTAAGATAATAATTGTACGCTTACTCCATTTTTATACTATATACCATACTCCAATTATTTTATGACACTACTTATAAACTAGCTCAAATATACAGGGTGACTGCGGGGTCGTGATCCTAACTTATTTTTTCCGACTCAGTATTTAGTGGTTTTTGAAAGTATTAAAGTTTTGCATTTTATTAAAGTAATATTATGGTTCCGTAATTTATCTATCACCTCACCTTGAATTTTTATGTTAAAACCTATTTAAAAATCAACCGATCAGACGAGAAAGAAATACTCAATGTAGGGTGGGCCTGATCCTGAATTAAAATAGTATCATAAAATATAGGTAGTAAAGTTCAATTTCAGGTTATTGTAATGTGGTCAATATATAATATCTGCCTTTTTAAGGGTTAATGCATCCAAATGCAGTAATTTCCATTCTATGCATTGATCAAAATTAACTAACATAAATTGTAATTTCATGGGATAATTGTAGAAACAGTTTCGTTTTTTTACGAGTTTAAAACATGACTGCACATTTACACTTAATGCAGTGCATATCAGTGTGTTGCCTTTTCCGTAATAAGTGTAACTCAGTTAAGTTACTAAAAATAAAGCAAATAGTCCACCATCATCATCATTTCAGCCCACATCCACCCACTGCAGGGTAAAGGCCTCTTCATTTTCACGCCACGTTGCCCGATTTCGTGCTAACGCCATCCATCCCTTCCCAACTGTCTGCCAAATATCATCAGACAATTATTTGATATCATCGTTAGGACGATTGAGGATGGATTTTCAGATTTTGTTCTTAGTTAATCCGTTTTTATAGAATTTCACGCTCGTCAGCCTGCATTAAACAGCCCTTTAATCTCATAGCCCTTGAGTTTTGCAGCCCTGAAGCCATTGATGCAGCACTCGATGAGCATGGCGAATAGTTTTTGTAGCCAATCTTTTTTTTATCTCGTTATCCGAATTAGATGACTAGTGATCGTTATCAACGTGCTGTAATATTAGCAAAGTATGGTTGACAAAAAAACAAATACACAAGTATTTCAAACATTATATATTTCACAAATTATGAGATTTATATACATATTTATAATCACTTATCCAAATTATACCGAATAAAAGACTTAAATTTGTTCAACAGATTTGGCGGTCAGTCGTTGACGACGATAACAAAAAATCCATTTTAAATGACTAAATGGCCTTTTTACATTAACAGGAACGTAAATTAAGTCTTTAAACTAGTGCACGCAATTTTTATTGACGCCCTCCGGCATATCCACCTCTTTGCCTTCTATCACCTGCTGCATGACTTTTACAGTAGGTACTCTAACTGGGGTTTTTCTTCGGGACATATTTTAGTTTAAAATAAACTTCTTTGCCCGTGGGATGTAATCTCAACTTTGCTATTATTTAATCAAGCCGGAGACAATTTTTAATGAACTTTAAAGTTCTAGTTTTGGATCCTCCAGCAATTGAATTGACTTGGAAATAATGTTGAATTTATTTTATAATTAAGAACAAAAGTGAATATTCAAATGTATTTGTTTTTTCTGCCGACCTTTGCTACGAAAAGTGCACGTTGATAACGATCACTATAGATGACCCGTTTACTTTTAAATCCGCATTATTTACAAGTAACTAGGGTGATGGCACCAATGATGGACGCTTTTAGCTGACAGGCACCAGTAATTGACACTTTACTCTTAATTAAAATTTCATACGGTCCTAAATTGGTTTTTGCAAAACAAATGAATAACCCTTATCTTCTGTAAAATAAGAATCAAGTGTCCATTATTAGTGCCTTGTCCATTACTGATTCCATCATCACTTGCGCTAATATGCATTCACATTGCAAGCCCTAAATAACAAGAAACCTTACTTACAACATCAACCATGCCAAAACATAAGCCTCTTCCGTCTCTGATAGACGGTGCAAGCAGTAAACCTGCCATTTTCTTTGATGGCTGTGTAAAGCTTGTACTGGAGCGTCAGCACTGACAACATGGTGTTACACTTCTTGCTCTTAGGAAAGGGACCCATCAAATCCAATGCTACTATTTGCCAGGGGCGCGATACATCCCTGTGGTGTCCCATGTGCCCCAACGGCTATCTCTGATAAACCTTATGACTAACACAGCATTCGCATTCATGCACGTATTTCTTTATATCCTTCAAAATATTTTGCCACACATATTTTTGTTTTATTCTGAAATAGGTTTTCCTAATTCCTAAATGACCTGCCGTAGGACTATCATGACATTCCTGTAAGACTTCATTTCTCAAAGCTTCAGGGATATAAAGTTTCCACGAATCCTTATGACCTGGAAACTGTTTCATTGATATCTTTTTAAACAATATTCCATCTATCACAGACCAATCCGAATTTTTATTTTGAGTGGGTACCTCGGTTATTTTATTACGATACCAATTGTCCTTATGCTGGTCTAATATCTCGATGGTACTTATTACTATATCCTGATGCACTAGACTTCTCGACAAAGCATTCGGTACAGTATGACACTTTCCAGGTCTGTGTACAATATCAAAATCAAACTGCTGCAACGTCATTGCCCAGCGTACCAGTCTACCGTGAGGATCTTTCATTTTGTGCAGCCAGATTAGTGCGCTATGGTCAGTAACAACTTTAAAGCGCACCCCATCAATGTACGGCCTGAACTTT
The DNA here is from genome assembly GCA_948252455.1 of Acleris cristana. Classification (NCBI taxonomy): domain Eukaryota; kingdom Metazoa; phylum Arthropoda; class Insecta; order Lepidoptera; family Tortricidae; genus Acleris; species Acleris cristana. The sequence continues at coordinate 46,305,397 of OX411772.1, forward strand.
TCAATAGCATAAACCACGCTTAGTAACTCTCTTTCCGAAGTCGTATACTTCATTTCACGCTCGTTTCGGTTCGATTTCCAGCTAAGATATGCTACTGGTTGATCAGCATCCTCCTCTTTTTGGCAAAGAACTGCTCCAATTCCCGTATTTGACGCGTCACACTGTATAGTAAATGGCTTCGAGTAGTCTGGACATGTTACTTCAGGTGTTGATGTTAGCAAAGTTTTCAACTTAAGCCATGCAGTTTCGGCATCCGCTGTCCAGATGAATTTTTTAGCCATTTTGCCCTTAGTCAAATCATGCAATGGCGCTGCTACATTTGAAAAATCCTTTACAAACCGCCTATACCAGCTAGCCAGACCAATGAAGCGTTTTAACTCCGTAAATGTCTGGGGTCTTGCAAATTTTATTATGGCCTCCACTGAAGACCATCTTTATCTACGATATGCCTAGGTAACGTAAACTTGGCGCTTGGTAAGCGGCAAGCCTCAAGTCTTGTTTGATAATGCGAGTCATGATCCTAGGTGGGATCTTCATCTCCCTAGACAACATTTTCTGCTTACCGAGAGGATTCCTTCGAAATCGCTCAGCGATAGCTTTCATCATCTGTCATCGATAGAGGACATTTCACTGAATCTTTTCATGTTACGGTATACGAATTTTGTAGTAATTCCTAGCGACCGCAACAAATTGAATATCTCGACCGGCTTTTTGTTGCACTTGTGTAGAGCTATTACCGCGACTCGATTTTCTTTCACACCCCACTCCATATCTTCAGCTTTTATATTTAATGTCAAATGACATTTTCTAGAAAACCGAAACCTATTTATGTCATACAGAAACAATAAGGAATATGCATGGATTTTTAAATTGCATTTGTCAACAAAACATAAAAATGCCGTAAAAGACATCACCAAAAGTGAAATTAAAATTAGAATTGGTCAAGAAATACGGATGATACAAGCATTTTAAACTGCTAATTAGAAAGGGAGATCCTAAGTGCACCGGTGACGTCATTGTGCGGTTCGGTCATATAAACTTCACGTAAAATTCTGTTTTGCTAGAAAGAGATAGGAACAAATCTTTCTTGGCTTATATCTTGGTAATTTTTAAAGCTATTTAAAAAAAAACTCTCACTTGTTTGTTACATGAATCAGCGTTTATTGAAGCTGTAAAAAAAAGCATATTCCCTATTAGAAACATTAAATTTCAATTGCTTTCCATTTTTTTAATTCAAATGTTAGGGAAGGAATTTTTGGCTGGACTAGGTATTAAAAAAACCCGTTTATTCGTGGTCCCATTATTTTGTCCCATTAATGGGACCACGAGGGAGAATCGTTTCTCGTAGTCTCATTACTATTTATCTACTTTCTGTATATTAAAATGATGCGTGGTTTGCTAAAAATGTAAAAACGTAGATAGGTTTCGGTTATGTCAGTTTTGCAGCATGCCCGGAGGGCCAAACCACCCGCCAAATAGCAGCTCCGCGATAGCGTAGCTCCCTTGACATTCTTTATTTCAAATCGATTAGTGTAGCTGCAAAACTAACATAACCGAAACCTACCTACGTATTCTATTATATTCTATGCAAAGGACGAAAATTTCCACAACCGTAAATATTAATGGGACTGCGAGAAACTGTTCTCCCTCGTGGTCCCATTAATGGGACAAAATAATGGGACCACAAAAATACGGGGACAGAAAATGCATTTAATGATTTTCGCACACTTAGGTCCAAAAGTGCGATACTATTTTATTTTTTTCCTAATACTATATTTCGTTTTATTTAGCATTAGAAATTCGGTAAACAAAGCAGTCGTTAACCTTTTTCTTCAGAAGGTAATGTATATTATAATGTATTAATACGATAATAACAATAAACTTTAACAGAAAATTTAACTCAACAACTCAAAACAATGAAAAATTCTGGGACAACTAGCCTAGAACGTATCGCACTCGCAAGACATACGACATGAGAGCGACGTTTAAAAACAAAGATAATGGCGGACATGTTATGCGATCAATTGAAATTTCAATCCCAATTTGTATTGTTACCGGGATTTTTTCACATAAAGTCGTTATTTATAATTTTTATTATCGCTGGAACCGGAAACGTGTAGAGAAGGCGAGGTTAGTGAATGAGCCATGTAGTAACAGTTTCTGAAAAAACACGTTATGAATTCCGATGATTATGACTTAAACCAATTTATGAGTAAAAATAATTCTCAGAGTCAATATGGATCCTGTCCTGTTACGGGACACGATCTCATTATAACCTGACCACAAAAATAAAAACCCTCGCCATATTGCGGAAATTATATGAACTGATATTTCTATTGCAATTCACGAAGCACAGATAAAATTAGAAAGTGTTAAGAGTGTTTTTATTTTTCTAGTCAGGCTATAATTTAAAAGTTGCAACGAAAAAAAACTGTTAATTTCAAACAGCTGTAATTTTGATTGCAAACAAGATAACTCCCTTTTTTCATGTCAAGTTAAGAACACCTAAAATTTATTTAAAAGTTTTTATTTGAATTACTCGGATAATAAAATCTAATAAGCTGACACGAGGAAAAGAAGTGATCGCCGACAAAATTAAATGATCGTTTCCAAATGGCGTGAGAATCTACAACGTTCAACGAGTTTCACCGCAAAGTCTGAAACTAACCTAGAAACACTGTGAATTTCTAGTGGAGAAGCTATTTTACCACCTTATCTCTCAAAGAGAAACCTCGAAGTGGAAAACCTCGTGATCCAAGCGAACAAAGGCTCCACAAAAAGATCATTGATTGTATTCGGCAAAATCGAAACATGTCGGCTAGAGATATCGCGAAAAATGCGGAACAAACGCATCTATGGTGCAACGAGCTAAGAGACGTGCAGGTATGCAACCACGCAAGAAAGTCAAGTCCGCTAAAGTTACTGAAAAGCAGCGTTCTGTAATATAAAGTCGAATTCGAAAACTATACGATTTCTTGCATTCAAAATAACCGCATTTGGTAATTGACAATGAAACGTACAGTAAAACTGACTTTTCAACCCTTCCTGCGGGCCGTGGTCCGTATTATGTCGTGTTTATCGGTGTGTATAAAATCTTTATCACTTTTTGACCTGTATGTAGAGCGAGAGTGACGGATGCTTTATGCAACGCAATAAAGGCGACCATAATACGGGCCCTGGCCCGCAATATTACACAGCCAGCAGAGACGAGACTCTCCCAGACACAGAAACGACCGTTTGCGTTGGAAAATTTCATGAGAAATTTCTCTTATAGCAGGCCATCTGAATGTGGCGATAATAAGATATTCATATAAAAGAACGCTAAATAAACGACTGCTGCCGTTTATCAGAAAGCACAACGTCCCTACGTTGTTCTGGCCTGATCTCGCTCCAGCACATTACGCCTAGGACACTGTAAAGTTCCTAAAAATACAGATTTCGTACCCAAGGAACTTAACCCACCGAATGTCCCGCAGTGTCGCCCAATCGAGCATTATTGGGCCCAAGTGACCCAAGTCAAGGGAATCTTAAGAAAGACGGTAAAACTTGCCAGGGACATGAATAACTTCCGCAGGCAGTGGAATGCTGCAGCTAAAAAAGTAAAAAGAAGCTCGGTAAAATACGATATGGAAGGGGTCCGGAAGAAGCTGTATAATGAGTACAGAAAGTACAGTAGTGATAAAATAGTTTGAGATAGACAAATTTTAAGTATTGTTCTAGTTATTGTTTTCATAGTAGAAAATATATAGGTACTAAACTATATTGTACCATTATTTTTATTTTAGAGTTACAGTTTTTTCTTGATACATCTGCTTCTTTGGGTTTTTTATCAAGCAATAATTTTGTGCATAATTAAAATTAGAACAAAAAAAATGTTAACGGATTATTATTGAATTAATCTTTATACGTAAAAGTAAACGACACATTTTGCAATTTTCTATCGTGATGCAAAATGCTCCGACAATTGTTTTTAATAATTTTCCAGTTATTCCGTCATACTATCGTAAAATATTCCCAATAAAAAACATTACATTTACATCTTGAAAGGTCTTTCTAATGCTAAAAAAACAAGGTATAAGTAAGTAAAGGACTAAAGACACGGTAAATTACCAAAACAAGATATTTTTATTTATTTCTATCTCGGTCTATCAAATAAGATAGTGGATAGTGTAAAATCAAAATATAACGTTTGTTTTTAGCAACAAATATTGTACGTACCCGATATCAGGATCTCGGCTTGTAGCGTCGGTTTGTTCGATAAGTACGAGAGGTACCCGACTGTAGGGTCTTATACTATTATTTGCAGTGCTGGCGTGTGGTTAGAGAATTGTTTTATGGGATGGCAGTGAATTTGTTAAAATACCTGCGATCCTAATTTACTCCAACTCCAACTATTTCGCGTATTCAGGTTGAGGGGCTGAGAAAAACATTTTTATTTTGAAACTAATAATACGTTGTAGGGCGGCGGCGATATGGTGTTTGATGTTAAAAAGTATTAAAAAATCGAGTGCGGCGAGTGAGAGTGTGTTGTGTTTTCAGGAGGAGGTGTTGCGCCTGCGCCAAGCGGCGGGCGGGGACGCCCGCGCGCGCCGCCACTCGTACGGGCCGGAGAAGACGGCGCAGGTGGGGCTGATGCCGTGGGTGGCCACCGCCGTCGCCATGGCCCTGCTCGGCATCGTCATCGGGAAGTTCCTCATGTGAACGGCCCTGCGCCGCGGCGCCGCCGCGCACCCACCGCTCTCGTACCGCTCCCGACGCATCGTCCTCGCATGAGGCAGCTTCACCTTTCTTTTAAAAGCCCCTCTGGCCGAGCTTCAGTTGTGACGCGCTCCTGTCAGCACCAGATGGCTCCCGCTGTCCCCTCCTGATGTGTTGTTTTCATCACGATATTCCCGTCTTTATATTTCCGACCCCTCGCATTTTATAATATTTGATTCGTTCGGCCCGAGTTTAGAGATTCCGTTACGACTATTCGCTACCAAAACCATGTAAATTAAATGTTTTTGTAAATCACTCTTTATCATAATAGTAAGTGTTTGTATAAAGATTTAATGAATAGCTTCTCTTTACTTGTGTAACAATTGAGATATCCTCCAGGAGATGAATACTGAAGATATTTAAAGAAAATGTTACGTGGACGAGTATCATTGTACATTTAGAACTCTTAATAAATTGGAGCATTATTAAACTTAGTAATAACTGTACCTACTTGTACACTCTTGAGTAATTCCGCTTTCATATTCGAATAGTTAATTATAATTATGTAGTGGTTTTATAGCATGATATACTGTATAAAGTAGTTTGGTGCATTGGTTATAATTATGAATAATTCATTTAAAATCTAAACACTTCATAATTTGTGATTGATAAAATGTTAATAGAGTTGTTTAGTTCATTAAAATATCACTAAACACCTATAAACAAATTACTGACCTCATATTGGTTACGTTAAAGCTTTTCTGATTGTTTTTAATGGGAATTAAGTATGTGAGCCAGACATTTGTGCGAACGTTTACCGTAATAATTTTACAAAATCTCAGTTTGGACGTGTAATATGTTCTCGTTAATTATTTTAAGATCCATGTAGAATTATAAAAAGTTATTCCTCTGAACTGATGTAATATTGTTCTCTTTTATGTGATGCATCATGCCTCCGGTAAGGCAGTTTGCGGTGGTGAGCATGCGTGTAAAGATGATTCACATGAGCGCATCACCATTGACATCGTTAATTTTTTCCCACTCTTTACAAAGTAACTAGTAAAGGTAGCAAAGCAAGCAATCTCAAACTAATTAATGCGCAACGGCTAAGCGTAAGTAGATGAAGGCGATTTCGGTATTAACGCTGGTAACGTCGAAATCAATTGTCAAATCTCTAGATTTTTTTTATAAATGTCAGGTATTCTGAATTTCTTACAAAGTATTAGTTGTTTATTACTACTTTATTAGTTTGTAAAATAAAATTGTATTAATTATTGGGTGATATTTCGTAAAAAACTCTTGTGAACTGGTTAACAACGGCACCGAGTTTAACATGTAAATGCGGAGTTTACTAACTTTATAACCGACGCATCCGATCTGCGGCATGATCTTCTAATGACGTGTCTGGCCCACTATGCTTTTAAAAGACTTGCGTGTTTATATTAGGCGCGTTCTTATCCGTTACTCGTTTAATCGTTAAAGTTCGTGGCGGTGGCATGGATTCATTCTTAAATATATAAAACCATACAAAAGTGTTTGTAGCAAACTACAATTAATTCCAATGTCGCCGGCTCTGAAGAAGGTCCAACCTTAAGGTTTACCTAAGCGGCCCTTTAGTATTATATACCATTTTATTTATAACCGGCTCGCTTTTTGCCAACTTCTGCAATTAACCGGCAAAGTTGGACGCCTGAACCTGAAAGAAACTCGTATTAGGCTGGTAGTATCTTTATCATCACAGGATCCTCCTCTTTTGTTGTCCTATGTAACATAATGAACTAGTTTGACTGACAATAAAGTTACAATGTTCTCAAAAGAAAAAGTGATCGGCGAGTTAGTAATAATTTTGACGTGTGCTGCAATTTGTAATCTAATAACAATCATTAATTAACATGACACGTGAAACTTACTTGTTATTTATTATTGACAAATACAGCATCGGCCTAACTAAAAATAGCTGTATATCACAGAGTTGTCAAACTACTCCAATAATGTAGCAGCCGAGTTCAGACCGCTCAGTTCTGCGAGCTGGGGCGCAGCTTTAATCCCCGTCAGGTCTCACCTGCGTCTGCCAAGGAACTTGCCACTGGATGCGTTCGTTACCGTATCGCGTATCGTACCTATAAAGCTAGAATGGTTAAACGAGTAAACGACCCCATTTAAGCATAGCGCATGGCCAAACACGGGGTGATAGGAATTTTCTTCACTTAATTCGTGCCAACAAGGCATATTGTAATATTGTATTTCATCACCACAGTTGAAGAAAGCAACTAAATCTCCAATACAAACCTAAATGTACGAATATTTGCGTTTTAAAAAGCATTACACTCAGTATTTTTCATATTTCTTCTTGTCGTCTACTTTGTAAAACTAACAACGAATATTGGTTGAAACAGTATTAAGGTGTCGCGGTAATTGTGTTACACCCGTACTCCCTAGTACTCTCGCCTGCGTCGTGCGTGGCGCGTGGTCTCCGCGTGGGGCGAGTGGGCGGCGCGTGCGCGTGCGCGTGGGCGGCGTGGGTGGCGCGGCCTGCGCGGCCAGTTTGGCGTCTCACTAGCTATAAGCTGCTAGAGTTAAAGCGACCGGTCAGTGCCCGGACTTGCTGTTTATATTCGATATGTTATTTATTTTTGGTCGAGGCAAACAATGGTCGTAGTTTTGAATCTAGGTATTTTCCCTTTTTTATTTAGTCTGGAATTGGCAGGAGACTTACCTGTCAACGTGGTGTTGATAACTGATTCTCTTTCGTGGTAATGTAAAGGACTGGCCGAATCACTTAAGCGTGATCGAGTGATGTGTAAAATACAGTATTCCCAGCTTCTTAATATCTTTCGGCTGGCTATCGCTATCATGCTTACACTTGTACTGACAATATATTTGTCTCTCTTGTGTCAAAGAAAAACGAAGATTGCCGATAGCTATTAGGAAAATGGTAGCACTGTACATGGGCGTTACAAGATAAATCATCAAAGTTTTTAGGTAACCTGATAACGCGGCGCGATTACTCCCTAATTGTCATGTTTTATAGCACTAATAGTAGAGTCGTGTCGGTATGTTTAGGAAGATTTATCTCTTGTTTCAATGCTGCATTTTTAATTTGGTTTCGTGGCGTAAATTATTATTATTAATATTATTATTTGGATATTTTACGCTGACAGATTGAAACTTTTAATTAGCGTAATTATAAGCTTATAATACCTATTAAAAATTAGAAGTGAATATTGCGAGAATAGGATGCACTTTTATAAAGAGAAACATGTGCTATCTATCGTTTACATAGGTTAAATAAAGTAATGATTGCCATCAAGCGTTTTCATCTTTTCAAGAGGTTAATGATGCCAGAAAGCGGTCCCTGCGCGGCGATGTAGCAAGGACCTCCAGTAGTGGTGATTCGAGCAGTGCTCGGCTTGTTAAATGTTTTAATCTTTTGGTGTAAGTGATTGTGTTATTACTTATTGATATGTAGTATAAATACCTATTCCAAGTCGTTATCCACACGGATAATGAGTGAGCCCTTTCGCAGTTTTGTACGATCCTGGGGGTCATGCCTCGCTAGACAAACCACAGGCCATTTCACGAAGCTACAGTCGAGGTGACTGCTGGCCTGTAGCTCGCCGACTCGAAGACGTCTCTTATGCGTAGGGTACTGATGATAAGTTCCCAATTCGGCGGATTCTTCTTTCGCCAAATATTTTAAATAATAGAAAATCAAATTTAACCTTTTCACCGCAATTGACTTGATACAAAAGTCGTCCTCCCACGCTAATGATAGCTGAAAACCACAGCTAATTTCAACCTTACGTCACAAATACTCGGGTCTATTTTGCACTGTATCTGTGACAACTATAAGGGTCGATGGCGTGGTAGGCGCAATAACACATAATCTCAAATCTTCATCAAGCGTGTTTTATTTAAAACAACGTATAATTGATAATAATTTAATCTTAAACTTAATTTGAAAGTAAAGATGAAGTGTATAAATCACCGCTAGGACATCACTAAACTTGATCTTTAAAAGCACGTGATTATCGAGTAATAATGGTAAATGGGTTCGTTTGGTTGTTTAAATCTTAGCCAAATTCAATTAGCACAGACTTACCTGCATAAAGACTACACGATAACATCCGGGCATGCATGCTCTGGTGTATTTTATCAATGAATGCTAATTTTCAAGCAGCACTTTTTTGTAATATTCAGTAGTTACGAAACTACATAATAAAAATACAATCATAATAAAATGTTAGAGCGTCTGTGACAGACCATTTTATAATCCACAGTACTAATATTTTTTTGTACACGGTCTTCTGACAGTCTTTACCACATTCTCCTGTTAAAACATTTTATTAAATATACAAGCCAAATTATACCTGATTACATTATCTTTTCACAATAGTGAAAACTTTTCTAATTGTATTCAGAATAGTTCTGAGGTTTTTTGTAACTTTGGCGAATTTGACTTTTTGGAAAATAAATGCCAACCATACAAAAACAACTTTCAGTGCTTGGAGTAAAGTCTTCTTGACTACCTATTACAATTAGAAATGAGTTTAAAAAAGTATTTTTTTGGTAAGACGACATTCTAATGTGCGTAAAACAGCTTGTAAAAATTTAAATACAGTTGTGACATTGTAACAGGAAGCGAGTGAAGATTGTCAAAAAACGCTGGACAGGAGATAAAAGGTACGATAGAATATATTAAGCGAAAACTCGCACATACGATACGATTTTATTTTATTATTTAGTATTATAATTATACAAGTTATTAAAAAAAACTGCTTGAAAATATGCATTCATTGCAAAGATACACCAGAGCATGCATGGCCGGATTTTATCGTGTACAGTCTTTATAATGAGATATTATAGAGAGTATTATAAATATATTCTTAGAATGATAAGAACCATCTTAGATGTTTTTACTTGTAGGTGTACTTTTACTACATTACATTGAATAACTTTCGGAACAAAATGATCGTTTTGGTTTTGATACAGAAATATTGTAAACAGGAAATCTGTAAAAAATTATCCTGCTTATGTAGGTAGTTTATTTTATTTTTGTACTGTTAGAAGTATTGCTTCACAATGAATTTTGCAAATTTATGTAAATAGTGTTATGGTAATATGGTTAATTATGTAAAATACAGAGGTTAGTTTTATCCCGGAAAATTTCACCTCTGGAATTCCCTAGGGATCCGTGATATGACCTACTCTTTTGCGGTCAAAGTCGAGGGTGGAAATATGGAAAAATAATGAAATAAAAGTGACAACTGACTTTTTGTATATTTCGTATAATTTTTGTATAATTCCGGTGAAACAAGAATCCAGGGAAACAGAAAACCCGCGAAACATGAAACGGGAAACCGGCGAATCGGGAACTAATCGTACTGTTTAATTAGTCGGACTGACAAACTTTTCAGCTTTTTAGCAAACTGCAAGAAAGAGGCACGGTGTATTAGCGATGTCTGACGTAATGACCGTCTTTTATAAACTAACTGCCGCACTCAGAGACGTCAATTAAATTAAATGCTTGGTTAAAGTAGCTGCTGTCATTTTCTTTGCTATAGCAATAGAATAAGACACAACGTCACTAAACAAGCATTAAATTTAATTGACGTCTCTGAGTGCGGCAGTAAGGGCTGATTTTTCAATCCCCGGATAAAGTTATCCGGTAGGTAAATTTTAGCTCTTTCCTTCTATTTCATATGACTTCAGAAAAGGATAGTAATACATTTAATTGACGTATAGTTTTATCTGGGGATTCAAAAATCAGCCCTAAGAGTTACAAACCGAGACAGCAGGTTATATCAATCAATCTATCAGTGAAGTTTTGTGACTTCTGCAAAAATGCTTGACTTCTTTTTGTCAAATTAGAATGTTACAATAAGATCCCACCTGGGATACTACAATTTAATATTTTCGATCTCCAGATAACACTATCTGTCAGATAAATATTTTTTTTTCCTTTCCTTTATAATTATGACAGAAAAGGAAAGTGGTAACTTAAACCGTCACATATTTTATCTGGGAATTAGAAAAATCTGCCCTTAGTACTACATACAATACCGTGTAGTCGTAGTGTATTCAATCCACGAAGTCGCACCGCACCCGCCTCATTTTAGGTTTTACTTTTTAATTACAAGCATATTTAACGAGAGGAACTGATTTATTATGCATATTTTTACAAATGGTTGCCAAAGTAATTGGAAATATTTCGTAGAAACTAATTGCAGTACACTACTTACGGCAATAAAATTATTACATTAGACTAAAACCAGCACTACTACGTCTAGTATTTGGCCATATACCGCTTTCACACTCTATTTTTTTATATACGGCGGTCCTCTGCGATTCCGCAGATATTTTGTCATGTAAAGCCTTTTACACTCTGGTATAAAAATATACTGACAGACGCCAGAGAGAGATACCGGTAGATAGTCGAGTATTAGATACACCCGTATTCACAAACGTTACTATGAGGTGTCACAGTGTTCACGAACGCAAAGGGTGGTTCAAATCGTCTCATAAACAAAAGGTCGGTCAAAAAAGACCAATCACAAAGCTGTATTGAACGCAGTGCGGTTACTCGGTGAAGGATCCCAAGTATTGTTTTTGAATACGGGTGCTACTTAACCCTTTCGTTCCGGCTGACGAGTTAACTCGTTTTGTGCGATGAGCTCCCAGATCCGGTAGACGAGTATACTCGTTTTAAATGTTTTGTCATTACATCCTGGATTAGGGCAATCGACAGTCACTTGCACAACCGGACACTTTGCGTCCTTGTACTCTTGGCCTCGAGTCATATCTATTTGCTGCAGTTATTGTGGTGTTTCCAACTAGGTTAAGAGTGAAAAGTGAATGAACTTATTACCCCAAGAATATTTGTTACGTATCTGTGTCTTAATAGTTTCGTTAACATTACTCTCATTGGACAATATTAGCTAACGAGTTAACTCGTCTACTGGCTCTGAAAAGCGTTTTACCTAGCCGAGTTAAGTCACCTTTCGGACGTAAGAGCAGATATCATTTCACTGGACCTGGAAACCTAGGTAGATTTTGTGTATTTTTATTTTGCCGAAACGAAAGGGTTAATGTACTATTGTTACGGTGAAAAACGAAACCTAAACGTCCGTCACATGCTTCTATTAGCAAGTGTCCGGTCGGGGCGGCGAGGGTCGGCGAGGGTTTGGGCCAGCGATGCCGGTCTTACGCTACAAGCCTTAAGGGTGTTACATTGTCAATGGTCTATGTGCACTTAGAGCTAATTTTAAGAAGTAGCTTCGTAAAATGGGCCAAATGCAGTCTGTTGTTTACTTTTCTTTAAAAGTAAAATATTTAACATTTATGTTTTATTATATTCCACTGTTACTGCTTAGGTTCATGTAAAGAATTATTATTTTTAAAGATGACTAATTTATTGGGGCAAGGACATTCGATCATCATTTCGTTTTTTATTTAATCTACGGAGACTTAGTTTAATTAAAATTTCCGTACGGTATTGTTGTTATACTATTATGCTATATTGTATCGTTTTTTGAAATAAAATACTTAATTTACGACGACTGTGTTTTTTTTCTTTTAATAAGGAATATTCGTGACTTTTTTTTACAGCTTCAATAAAACCTGATTCATCAAACAGTTGAGAATAAACTTTTAATGAATAGCTATAAAAATAACCAAGAAGCCAACAACAAATTGTTCCTATCTCTTTCTAGCAAAACAATTTAACATGGAGTTTATATGGCCGACCTGTTACATGACGTCACAGTGCATATCGCATCTTTCATCTGAGGATCTTTCTGTCTAACCGCTTTCTAATTAGCAGATTAACCTCTTGACTGCCGTTCGTTCCACTCGACACCACCGGAACGACAACCGGTGGTGTAGTTTGGAATCACTATTCCGTATACCGCCGACTATTAGTGATGTAAGCGTAGTCATCTTAATATAGGTAGGTATTCAATACCCGTACAAGCTGTTGAAACTAGACTACTTCAGTCTCATACCTTCTTTGCTCATGGTCTGCGTAGTCCTACTGGTAGTACCCACGGGCAGAAGGGTCACATGATTGCAATAAACTGACAAACGCACTTTTTACAATCAAGACATGACTTCTACAGGATTCGAACAAAAAAAAAGTATGAGTATTTCTCATAAAGTTTATACATTTCCCCCATCACTAGGATAGTGTCGAACGGAATAGTGGTTCCACACTACACCACCGGTGGTGTTGAGTGGAACGAACGTTGACCGCCACAGTAATCTAGTCGTGACAGCCAATTACAAGGTTCACATGTCGTATGGCCGTATTAATAAACTCGTCTTGACTAAGATGCCAATCTTGAGATACGTCAAAGTAAACGTCAACCTATACAAAGTTGTCATTTTTGACGTATCTTGTGACTGATATTTCAACCAAGATGAGTTTATTAATAAGGCCCATAGTGACTTGACAGAAGCGCGTGGAGCTAACCCCATGTGCTTCTGTTTAGTCCACCAGAGTAAATCTCTTTAACCGAACAATTGTCCTCGCGTGTGATATTCATGGACTTGTTTCTCTAATAAGTCCATGGCGATCGTCTAAAACTCGATACTGGCGAAATACACCTTGTTAAAACAAGGAGTGAAAGCCATTAATTAAGAAAAAAAAAAAGGCCCATAGTCATCTACCTATACAAGGCCAACATTCAACTCGAAATAAAACCTACGATGGAATTTAACCCTTTGAACGCCTTTGACTTGATACAAACGTCGTCCTCACACGCCAATGACAGCTGAAAACCACATCTAATGTCAACCTTACGTCACAATACTCTGGTCTATTTTGCACTTTATCTGTGACCACTAACGGCCGAACCCTATATTCAAACCGCGGATAGATAAGGCTTATAAGATAAGGGGTTAAAATTGGACATTTACCCGTACAAAATGTGTCAAATTTTAATCTGAAGTAAGCCTATCTATCCTCGGTTTGAATATAGGATTCGGCCGTAAATGGGTCGATGGCGTGGTAGGCACGACAGTACATGCACGACCACTTTAGTAGTTCTTGGCGTTCAAAGGGTGGCCACAGCTCATTGGAACCACCCGGCACCCGACCTGCACCGCCTCGCCTCGAGCGGTCAGTATTCGTTATATGGGCATGCGCTCACTATATCAACCACAGTATAATACTATGGTACTATCACGAACGTTAATTTGTGACCCATTTCAAGAAAAATATGCTTGAAGTCGTCAATTTCATTAGAGATGTCAAGTCATTTGTAACTTTTAGGAAACTCAACCTTATTGTTGTAGAATATCAGATTGACTTTGGACCTAAGGTGGGTACCAAATTAAAGTTCGCGACTGTACGTAGCGTCACCGTATCGTCTCTCACGCGAGGTGTCCACGCGCGGACGGCGAGTGGTCCACTCGATGATAGCTCGTTGCTCGCATGCCTGCCAAAACGTGAACCGCGCGATGACAGCGCGCGGTTTACGCTGGTAGACTCCCAGCATTTGATGTCCCAGATTTTATACTATGTGAGTAAGTTTTTTCTTCCAGTGCATCCAAACCACGGAATAGAAAAAAACAGTGGAAGTGGCATGAGCTTCGCTTAGTATCAGACCTGTTGTCGCCAGCACAATAAAGCATACTTCTGGATTTTTTTCTATTTTAGAAATACCTATCGAAATAAGCGCCGTTTTGAATTGAAGGTACCAAAATTGGTTCATTATCAAACAATTTTTACCTTAAATAATAAGTTTCAATAAAAAATAAATAACACTCCATACCAACAGACTTGTCTTATTTAGTAAACACTTTTATAACCTCAAAATGCATAGTTTTTGGCTAAAACGGCCGTTTTCTGGTGAATAAAGCAACTAGAGACTACATTTTGCACACAATTTTCCTGGCATTTTTAACATCATGGGTGGTTCTTTTTATGACAAAATTGTAATTTTAGGCGAAAAGGGAGCATTTTGAGGTTATAAAAGTCTTTACTAAGTAAGACAAGTCAGATGGTATGGAGTAGGTATATAAACTACCGTCAAAAAATGTAAGTCCCAACACAAAATACCTACATAATAATCTACATTATTATGAAGTTTTATGCAAATATTACATTGCAGTGCTTTCAAATCAAAACGTGGGATTTTTTTCGCACAACCCTATCTATGTATACTGAGTGCCAGATAGCATAGCAATATAGGACATTGACACCCCACTACCAATAAAACGCCGTTAGTAATAACCAGGATTCGGAGTTTTCATACCACGATAAGACGAAAGAGATCAGCTCAGCGAACAGCTGCTGTGGAGTCTAACATCAACATTAAAATTGAAGTCTTACTCATACTCATTTGTTTAATTACATAATGCTTTTATATTCGCCCTGAGCCCCTAGTTAAAGCTGCTAAGCTAAGTAATGAAAAATTACAATTTTAAACAAAATTATTTAACATTAATCTTACAAGTTATGAATATTATAAGTAAAAGTCATTATCCAATTTATAATAAAATTAAATACGAGTATTGCAATTAAATAAACGAATGAGTAAGTAAGAGTTGAATTTTAATGGTAATGTCCACTCCACAGCTCTCTTTCGTCTTACCGTCCTGTGCAAACTCCGAACCCTGGTAATAACGAGTTGGTTGGTTGGTTGTAAACCTTGAAGCTTACGATAATTTTAGATTTGTTTTCGTTTTCATTAGTTATATATTTTTTATAGTTTAAATTTTTTTGGTTGTTGAAAAAAACTAGGGCAGTTATGAAGAAAAATACAAAAATGAGTTGGCATTTTTAGTTAGCAGATGTTTCGTTCTAGCAATATTCTTGTAGTAGCAATATGGGTCGACGACGACGTCGCGTTAACTAGGTCCACCATTAGATGATTCAGCCTCCGATTCCATTCTTCTAACACTTCACCATAAAAAAAAAATCGCTAACAATGAAAACAAAAGAAAGAACAATAACAGCAAACAAAAACAAAAACCAAACTTATAACCGAAAAAAGTAACCACTAAGAGCGGTTCCAAAACTTGACCAAACGCAAGCTTACTCCGAGATGGAATGAACTTAAACAAAATGGTGGACCGCGGGTGACGCAGCCCTGGCGCACCCTGAGCGTGTCCTTCGTGCACAGTGTAAAAAATGCACTTTCTAATTCATTATTTTTTGGGTTGAGCAATTATTTTAATGTATAATAAGTAGAAAAACAAAGTAATTATAATTTAACATTTATTTAAATAGACTTTTAGTACCCTGAATATAATACAGTGTGTGGCCTAGAATAGGGGATAATATTGAAAACGGAGACTCTCTAGAGTACCTATCAGTATTTTTTCTGAAAAGATCCCAGTTAACCAAAACCAATACCATTACACACAATAAGAACTTAAAGTTACGATTCATAATCAGTGTGTTATTGCATTTTAATTATTTGGAACCATAATGATTCAATTACTAGTGATCTATAGAGCCACCGTTTTCAATATTATCCCCTATTCTAGGCCACACACTGTATATTGAATTTAGACTTGGTTTTATATTTTTATAATGACGTTTTATAATATAAAACTCTCTTATGTTTATGCGGTTATGTGTTAATATTTAAACGAAAAATATACAAAGTACGTACACATAATAAAGTACGTATAAATGATTTTTTACATTATAAATATTCACTGACTGATTTTACTTCATATATTTTTTGTTACCGCGCTTTTTACGTTTCACCCTGTACCACGATTCTTTAGCGATATTGGTTTTTGCTATTTATGAATGGTTTAGCGATAGATTGCTGATGAATAAGGATATCGGGATACAGATGGGTTCAATGTAACATATTGCCACCTTATTTGGTACATAGTACAACTATAATTCAATGACTGCCGTGCGTGAGCAAGTGGCAGCACCGAGGCGGATCGCTGGGGACAATGATAACATTCATAACTATTCCAACATTAACTCACAAAGTGAATGTCTTAAGCATGGCGTAAGATCATGCATTGAGGTAAAATAAGTAAAAAATAATGGTATGAACAGTCAAGGAAATCGAAAGACATACCTTTTCCCCCCTATTCCACCTATCCCACCTGGCCATCCCGCCTGGGAGGGAAACGTATTTTTTTTTTCAATTCCACTCTTCCTACCAGTTATCAAACAAGTTTTTTTTCCATTTTCTTAACCAGAACATCTTAGTCACGTATGGTCTCATGGTACTTTTTTCGGAATAAGGGATAGGTGGAACATGGGCTAGGTAGGTTTAGGTTATGTTCGTTTTGTAACCAACCAGAAATAGACACTGTCTAATTGATTTGAAATAAGAGTGTCGACGGCTCCTATTTCTGGGTGGTTTGGCCTGCTGCAAAACTAACATAACCTAAACCTAGCAAGGTTCTGGTTATAAAAATGGAAAAGTCTTGTTTAATAACAGTGTTAAAATTCCTTATTCATAACCAGTTATGAATCTTAGTTACGAACGTGGATGAAGGGATAATAATAATAGTTTAATTTGTTTAATTATATCAATTCGCTAGCAACCGGGGCCTTAGGGTAGGAAGAATGGAATTGAAATGTTTCTCTTATCCCACCAGAGTGGGCTTAGCATGCGAGGCGAGAATACGTCAAACCTCGTCAAACGCGATTTAGTGTCAAATATGTCTATTCCATATTCTAACGTAAGGGTAAACATTTAACACATTCATTGCCGCCCAGCCAAGAAAAAACTCGCGCCAGGCTACAAAAATATGACAAGACTACACAATACCCTATAGTCGGGTACTGTTGCACACTTACCGAACGAAACGACGCTGCACGCCAAGATCCCGATATCGGATTCAAGATAGGGTTGCGCTAAAAACATTGTTTACTACTTTGTTCGCTCATTCATTATTTTATTTTCTTTTGAAGGTACCACGAAACGTTAAATAAATACGTTCCTGTGTACTTTGTTGAAAATTAGGAGGCAGTAAAAGTATTAATTCGCTTTAAAAAAATCGCGTGTACTTAATTTAATCGCTGGCAGTATTTCATAATCTTCTCTGTTCCTCTGTTACCATTAATAAAATAATAAAAATTATATCCTTTAGCGACAACCCTACTCGTCAAAAACAGTGCCCGATATCGAGTCTTCCGGCGTGGCCTTTAGTCATCTATAGCTATAAGTAGTACCACGATCCCGACTACAGGGTCATCCGGCCTGGGAACGAAATCATGAAATACCCTATAGTCGGGTTTTCGGCATTGAATGTGTTAAGGTTTTAAATAAAAGTGTATTTTGTGTGGATTGAGTCCTTTTATTACTAAGCATCTTAAAGTGTGACGTTATGTCATATTTTCATATGAATGACGTAAAATATGACAGTAAATCTCGCGTAGCATACTAAGCCCCCAGGGTGGGAAGAGTGAAAAAAAATACCACTTTTCCCTCCCAGGTGGAATGGGGCCTTTTTCGCTCTCGTCACAATGTGAATAAAAGGTACTTTTTTCAGTTTCCCTTACTGTACAGTCTAAGGCATAAATATCTAGATATTTTTGACGCCTTCATATATATATTTATGGAAGTAGTAAGCGTAGTAAACGTTTATATACTCGTATTTATGATTATGATAGTTTAGCAGCTGAGCAAAGTTACATGTTGCGCCGACCCCAAATAATTTGGGATAAGGGCAGGAGAATGATGATGATGATTATGACAGTGTAAGTACAGCTATATCTATGTCGTTCATTGTGGTTTGTAAGCGCACATGTATTAACCCGGAACAAAAATATATGTAACCCGAAAGTGCTTGTGTTATTTTAGTATGTTTTGTGATGCTTCCACTTTAATGCATCTATTTTTGTTCAGGATTTTTGTTAAAGAAGAAGTAGCATATACAACACGACGCTATTGATACTTCCTTTCTTTGTTAAGTAATTTTAATTAAGTATAGAAGCATTTTTACTACCAACATATAATCGCACCATTCTTTATTCTTAACATACATTGGTAGGGGTTAACACACAAATATAACGGTATTTTTATATTTCACATAAAAATCTATACAAATAAAACATGACCTAAATTTATTTCTTACACTTAAGACACAAATGGCTGATGCAGACCTGAAATAAAATAAACCAAATACCTACTGTGCATCACTGAGATCATTTTGAAAATAACATAATTATTATAACAGTAGTTCCGTAACGTATATCTTAACTTACATTAATAAGACGACTATAATACGGAAGGCTGGTACATAGCTTTTATAGTAGGTATAATTCGAATTTCTAACAAAGACAGGGAAGATAAATACTTGTTTGCACATTTTAATTCATAACAAAATCGTAGCTTATAAATACATCCACTAATGATAAAACGCTTTATTTTAACACTGTGCCAGCAACACCAGCAAGCGTGCTACAATATACTCAGCTGGCACCGAATGTTTAACCAAAACATTAAAGGTGCCTAAAATGCATTGTTCTTAAGCATAATTTTACAGGTTATACCACTATATAGTTAAAATAGTAGGTAGGTAAATACTTAAGTTTACTGAGATTCTACGAGTGTACAATATACAAAAAAAAATGCAAACCCCTTGACGAGTCGTACATATTAATAGAATAATACAGATTTTTATAATGTTTATACCTAACGTATCAGTAAATACCTGGGACACGTAGGATACACCTAACCACTTCACGTAGTTCAATTATCGACTTGTGCCCTTTGCCGTTTAATTTTTCTTAAGCATCATTAAATCAGCAATCGACTCTAAAAATAAAGTGGAATGGCCTAGTTTAAAAAAACAAAACTAGACTTACTTATCGAACTAAGACATTAGGACGTTAAAAACACAATACTCAACACTTACAAGTTACCTACTACACAAAGCTGTTCTAGGAGCAAGGAATCAAAATTTTAGTGTTTTTAGCTCTTTTGGTGGACGACCGAAGGGCGATTCTTTTGGAAACGGGGAGCAAACAACCACGTCCTCTTCAAGAAACGTTGCAGACATTATTTTGTGATACTGGATGGAAAGGGGCGATGGCTTGACCCGAACATCGAAGATAGGTATGTATGTTTAGTTATTTACTCTTCTTAGTTTTATGTTAATAATAGCTTCTGCCCGCGACTTCGTCCGCGTAAATTTCGATAACGTACCGCTATGCCCTTGGGAACTTCTAAATTTTCCGGGATGAAAAGTAGCTTAATGTGTTAATCTTGGGTAGGTATATCCACACACACACATACATACACAAACTGTCACATTTATAATATTTGTAGGATTTGTAATTAACCATTGTCGAGTAACAGCTTGTAAAATTCAAAATATTTATTCAGTAAATTGGCCACAGCGGGGTTCTTTTACGCATCGGTAATATAGAGTAACCGCCTGTTTCACAATCGACAAGTAAAGCGTATTTGACAGATAAATTTAGCCCTTTCTCTTTCTTACACTTGAAAACAGACAAGGAGAGAGCTAACTTTAAATGGCAGATAAATTTACTTGTCGATTGTGAAACAGGCCCTAAATCTACTAGCTGTTCGGACAAAACCAACAAACTCCAACAAACGCCGCAAGAAACACCAGAAACTTAGACCAGACTTTGTTAAAATTAAACGCAAAAAATGAATTGTTTCGACCCTCATGTTTGGGTAAACGGCATAACCTTGACCTCACCAAAATCTAATCTTTATCTTAGGGTAAGTAGTCATATTTATTAATACAACTTTGTATGAACAAAAATATTTTTTTTCAATCCTTATAAAATTGAAGATTCATTTTCAACAGTGATAAATTGTAGGTACACTTAATCCTTGGTTTATTAGTTAACGATAAGTCTTACTATGAATTTGGTACTGAACTTTTCGTTCGGTTTTCAAAATCGTAGTCATAGTTGCATGCAATTGTATGGAAAGAACAAAAGCGTCCCTAATTTTATGTAGCCCCCACTGTATGTGAGACAGTAACAGGAAATTTAAAAACCAAAGGAGATAAAGGGAAGCTATTTTTACAAATGCAGCAACATTTATATATTACACTGGAGAAGTGGCCCGCTAGCAGTCCGATCGAAACCTTGAGGTGGAAGATGAAAAGAAGCCGCAGCAGGAACCCTCCAAGTCGAAAGAAGATTGAAGCAATGAGATAGATGCAGAGTGGAATTAAATATCTCCTGCACAAGGCGCGGTATTGGTTGACCCGATGCCACTGAATTTAAGCAGTCTTCATAAAGAAACACGACACTACACACTGGCAGACGAATTATTTTGAGTCTAGCGCAGTGGCAGATCAATTATTTAGCTCCGCCTAGAAGCAAATAAGTACCAATTTTTTTTCAAAAAAATACTTATCTATGTAGCTAGCGTACGTAATGTCAAAATAAAATTAACTGTACTCGAGATTTTAATTTTTGGTACCTACTAGACGAACTCTTGCATTTCGGCTCGTAATAAAATGATCTTTACACGAAACTGACAGTACAGTCACCAGTAATAATATATTATCCAACATTGGGCGCAAAAATATCAGACACGTCTTTATTTCTAGGAGTATAAGAGCGTGTCAAATATTTTTGCGCCCAATGTTGGATAATATATTATTGCTGATAACTGTACATAGAGTCAATTTTAAAATGTACGTTTTTTCTTTGTAAATTAAACCCATTTCTTCCCTGTACTTATCCTGATTAAGGTACATAAATTGGTGTCATCTGCATATATTTTTTTACTAATACCAAATTGATTGCTAAAATTACTTTTACAAAATAGATGAAATGGTTCCCGAGACATTTTCCTACTATCTCCCATGGCCTTAGATTTTACCATACTGTCCCACTGGAACACTAAGGGTCACAATTACACACTGTAAAAAAAATATGAACGATCAGAGTAATATGGAGGGTTCTTACTGAATATAGAAAAAAAAAATCAAAACTTTGGATTTTTATTTAAGTTTTCTGGTAAACTATGAGAGTCCACGATTATTTTTATGGCATGGAAAAGGCAAACGAGCTCACTTGGTAAGTAGAGCCTAACTCCTACTAATATTACAAATGCGAAAGTTTGTACGTTAGTTTGTAACTCCTTCACGCTGCAGCGGCTGAACGGATTAAGATGAAATTTGGAATTGAGATAGCTTATACGGGCTATTCCCAGTTGTCCGCACCCCTTTGTTCACACGGCGGACAACTAGGATTTTTTATTCCCAGTTGGTCACACTGCGGACAAATGGGAATTTTTATTCCCAGTTGGTCACACTGCGGACAACTGGGAATAGCCGGCTTATACACTACATGGCTACTTTACATCTCGGAAAATTTTAAAGTTTCCGAGGGTATATCAATAATAGAAATCCCCCGCAACATGGGATGGCCGAATAACTAATTGTGCACGGATGAAGTCGCGGGCAGAATCTAGTAATAACTAATGGGTGACGACGGATGCAAATTACGTCAAAATAATGTCAAATGATATCCGTAATATGGATATGACTACAATTGATTAAAAAATAGAGATAATCACTGAAAAAAGAGTTATACAATTTTATTGTTGAAGTAAATAATCAAAAATCAAATTCAATCAATGTTCAATACATTCCTTTTATAGTTCACTATCTACTTATATAGGGAAAATGACCTCTCCACATCTACATACGTAAGAGGGGCGTATTAGTAAAGTAATACTTCAGTACTTTCTTAATATACAAAATATGTACTGATTTATAACAAAGACTGCATGTATTTAGACACATAAATAGTACTTGAAATTTAATAAAAGTCTTATCCATCTTGTGCTTTCGTGCCCATTACTAATGACTCATAAATATTTGCAATCTCAAGACTGCAAATACGCTACCGGCCCTGAGAACTAAGATGGGAATGCTTTTGTTGCCTTATCACCATAACATAACGGAACACAACAATGCGAACACTGCTCTGGAGCAGTAGGTTAAAGGATAAGATGGTGATAGTGGCTCGAACGGACCCTGCACAAAGATCTCATCACCAGTATTCCCTATTTTATTCAGATTTAGATTCAGATTTTGTCGATAGGAATCTGAAATATTTGTATTTCTCTAAACGAGCCCTTTTATTTGAAGTCATTAAAAATTCATAATGACCATCATTTAGTTCAAGAAAAAGAAGCATCACATTCGGCACAACGAGTAAATACTGGGCAGGTTGGATCGGTTTGTAAGGGAAGCTATAAGAAAAAAAATTCGCCACTCGAAAATGACCACTAACTATTAAAGATATAGCAGTCAGCATTGACAATTTTTTTCGCCATTGATTGATTTATTTTATATCAAGGATCAATACTGACTAAAAAGATTGTAATGGTCTACTGACGTCATTTTCGCGTGGCAGCATGAGTTCCAGTAGCTGCACTAACCGAATGATCTCAACTTCCCCCCTGTATATTATACGTAGGTAATGTATTAAATGTAGGTAGATTTGCACGTAGTAATATTTAAATTTTTTGCATTTCATTTAATTTTAATTCGTGAACTTGATACTGATAATGACATGAATAATAAATATTTCAAAACCACCTGAAGATAAAACGAAAAATGTAGGTACTATCCTTCTCCCACGGGCAAAGCTTATTTCGAATTCACCATCACCAAGGTCATTGTTACATATACAATGTTATTTATAACCTGTGAGAATGCAAAATATTCGTTTAATTGATTTGATATAAAAATAACTGTAATAACTTCAACACAAACCAACTTGGCAACTATATTTGGCATTATCTGCCTCGTCTCATACGTTTTTTGACAAGTTCTATATTCGTCACTGGTTGTTAATTCATAATTTTCGCTAGGCGTATGTCTTCTTTTGCAGCATTCTCTCATTTACCTAGTCTCATTCGCTATTCGTCACTTTCATTTTATTCTCTCCCGGGAAAGAACACAGACTTTGTTTTATAGATACAAAACATAATAATAAGGTTAGTTACAAAAAAAGCTAATAAAAGCGTCTCAATTAATAAAAACTAGGAAGTGATTTACATTTTACACGCTAAAAATAGTTCTAAATAGCAAATGTTGTCATAATAGTGACATGTGATGTAAAGCGGATGAAATGAATAACGAACGTGGTGAACCAATGTGGGCATAAATGAATGGAGCAAATTGCAAATGAGGCAAATGCTGCCAAAGACAGGAATGACACGTCAAAATGATGAATAGTGAACCCGCGACGAATGCAGAACCAGCCGAATAAGACTTGACGAAAAACTAATGCGACTAGTCAAAATGATGATACCCTATATTTTTTTGCTCTATTATTTTAAGAGATGGTTGGCGTTAATAGCTGAAATGAACACGTTAACTTAAAATAAGTTTATTTAAAACATCAGCTACCTAGCGCTATTCTTTGCGTCATGACATGACGTAAATTATTACATCATATTTAGGTACGATATAATTCTTACACTACGCCCCTGAATTCAAGAATGGTTGGCAGAATCCATTATGTTTTCCAACGTACCTATCAGTAAGTTGGCCCACTAACCATGTTACTTTCTGATTCTAAAAATAAATGGTGCCGTACCAATCGAGATTAAATCGCAGTAGAGGCAACGACTGTCATGCAGTTTTGTTTTAATAAACCCAAAACTCTATGGTTCGCGATATAAATATAACACAGAAACGGATTCAAGAAGAATTTAATTTATCTAGGTGTTTGTTATAAGCACAGTAATAAAAGCTCGCGCGTCATATAATAAAGACTGCAAGCCTTTTCCCTTTGAGGATTTCGTATAGGAGTACTCGTTGGCACAATTTTCAAGTCTGCCGTATTTTGGGGGGGACGAGGGTCACTTCATATAAACTGCTAACACACGCAAACAAATAAATACTTACGTAATCATCAAATTCGAACATTACATAATATGCAAAAAATAGCAACCGAAGACATGTTTGACCTTTTTATATTAATGGCTTTATTAGAGTTAAAGCTCGATCCGAAGCAGTGTTCGATCCTTTAGAGAGAGATGTTTTAAAGGCATTCCTCATACGACGCGTACATAGGTCTTTTTATACTACGCCGCCCAGGTCATTACATCGAAATTGCGTAGTACAGTAATCGATGATATAGTGTACGGAAAAAACGGTAAAATCTTGAAATGTATCTATATCAAATATTTGTATGTAAAATGGATTTTCGTATTTCTGCTAATTTGATCCGTTTTGTCTTTTTCGCTCGCACACAGGAGTTAGGTATTCCCATCTTCCAACCTAGCCATCCAACCCAGGTTGGATATAGGGAAATTTATTTATTTAGGCCTGATTTTTCAATCCCCAGATAAAGCTATCCGGAAGGTAAATTTTAGCTCTGTCCTTTTCTTTCATATGACTTCAGAAAAGATTACCCGAAGGACGCAGATGGTTTACTGCTGGGTTTTAGTGGGTATTCCAGCCCATCTCGGTTTGTCAATCCCACATAACCATCCCAGGTCCTCCTGGCCCTGGGTGGTATGCGTAAATGCATTTCCACAGCGAGAAAAAAAAAAGGTTAGGTTATCGCGAAGGTTAACTGAATGACCCCTCTTCGATGCGCGACCGGCATTCTATGTCTCTCGCACTTATGCTCTTTTTACCTGCCCAATTGGCTTTTTGTACTAGCCCTAACAAAAGGAGTGTTTAAGGCCTTAAGTAGAAACGTGAAGCGCGTTTTAAAGGGCTTAATAACTCTTGATATTCGTAACTTAGAGCGACGGATTTTACATTAAAATGAAGCTATTGCTGTCTTCTTATCATAACTGAGGCAGTTTGGAAGAAGGCACTATGATTTCCCGATATCCAACCTGGGTTGGATGGCTAGTTTGGAAAGATGGGAATCACTCGCACACAGTATAGTAAGGCATTTCCTTGGAACTTCTTACTGTACGAAAGTGATTTTGATAATGTCAGGTAATTGGTCTAAGATGTAGTATTTGTAAATGCGCAAGATCATTTGGTCTTATACCTTGGCAGAGGGGAAAATCTACGCAAGGCTCAAATAGTAAATACTCAAAACTTTTCCCTGATGGCCTATGTCATAGCGACTAAACATAGGTATTACAATTATTGCTTACAATAACTTCGTAGCCATACGACTAAATTTCAAATGTAAAGACAAAATCCACTCGTAATCAGGAAATACCGCCACTGCAAAGTGAATTATCTGGAAGTCATTCAAAGTTAAGTTCGCTAAACTATTATTGGTCTACATCTATATCGGTAGTTATGTCTCCAAATGTAGGTTCATCCTTAAGGAACGTTCCTGATCTCTGCATTACCGGGATCTCAACGCTCTGCTCGTAGATTTCTTGTCTGCTCGTATGCTTATGCGGACCTTTGGTAGGTTTGGGGGCTGCTTTTGTTTGTTTCTCTTTCGGAGTTCGCGAGACAATTTTAGCC
Organism: Acleris cristana; assembly: GCA_948252455.1. Taxonomy (NCBI): domain Eukaryota; kingdom Metazoa; phylum Arthropoda; class Insecta; order Lepidoptera; family Tortricidae; genus Acleris; species Acleris cristana. The sequence continues at coordinate 46,331,476 of OX411772.1, forward strand.
GAGCTAGATTTAGTTGCATTCATGAGAGATCCCGGCAGCTTGCGTTCGACCGGCGCCCGAGCGCGCGGCTCCGCCGGCGGGTGTACTGCCACTTTGTGCGCCTGGTGGAGCCGCCTCTGAGGGTCTACGTGGTTGCTGTTCTGAGCTTGGTGCTTTGGCGCCTGATAGGGTTTAGTACTCTGATTCAGATAAACGGGTATTTTAGTTTTCATCCTATTAACCGATGATGAAGATTGTAGAGCAGATTGATACTTCGTTGATTGGATCGCTGCAACAGAAAATATAATTAAATCATGTCTCCCCCACGTCAGTCTAGGAGTCACTGATTATTAATTATTGTGCTACAAAATGAACTTTAATGTATTCTCATTATTTAATCTGATTAAATTTCAGCAGTTGAGCCAAAAACATGCAGAATCCGATAAGCATACCTCGCAACGAAGCCGGCAAAACCGTGGCAAATGACTGTTTTATGTTAGGGTTGCTATTTAATTATAATAAATCATTTATTTACTTTATTGTATGAAGCATTAATAAAATTGACTCTCTTTTGATAAAACCAAGTTTAATTTGATATCAAAGAAAATAAATTAACGTGTCAATGTCAATGTTAAATGCGTTTCAATGTATCTACCGTTTTCTAATTAAAAAAGGGATTTTTATACAAGTAGTACTTTTAGTTAGGAAAAGCGGCCCTTTCAACAAATGTTTACTGTATGTTTTTAATAAGTGCTTTCATGACAAGTAGTGTTTCCTGTAAGCTTTAGCTTTCTATCTTTGTTATTTTCTGAGATATGAGTGATTCATTAAATATCGACTAAGTTTATCGACAACTTTTTTCGTGACATATGGATCTTACATGTCTTGCAAAAGTAAGTCGTACCTTTATCTTCTATATGTGAATGATCAGCATTCCATGAAGATAAATGATATTTTTGCATATTGTAACACCCGTACCCGTAGTTTTTTTTATATTCGGAAAACTAACAACCTTCTTATCACTAAATAAATGTAACATACATAAAAGCCTACCTCTTGAATCACTGTCTATTACTGGAAACAGCATCAAAATCAGTTGCGTAGTTTAAAAGATTTCAGCGCACAGACAGCGGGAGCGACTTTGTTTTATACTACCTAGTCTGGCCATAAGTTCTGTTACTGAGATTAAATTCTATTAAAAAAAAACGAGTTTCAGAAACCTGTTATGTAGTACATCAATCAAAACCTTATTGTATATAGAATAAAAATAAGCGTAATTTGTATTCTTTACTATTGCAATCATTTGATGAACGAGCTTCAAGCATTCCATTCGGGGTAGGAAATCATGGGTCAAAACACGCACGACCACGATACTGATAACGGCTACAACTTTTGTAAGAGTTCTCGTATTGAGTCGAAATTTGCGTGACATATTGACCAGACTTTTATGTTTAAACCCTGATACAAATGTATTTCCAACTAAAGATCCTCTTATACACCGGTCAATCTTCGTATCTCATTAAATCGACCCTAAGATTTCGCATCAATTTGCAGCAATAAGAAAACAGACTAAACTTTGAGCTTCATAGGCTGGTTTTTGAGTGTCGTTAAGAAAATAATGCTGGTCTCTAAAGATACCCACAGATAACAGAATTCATAATATTAAACAAAAAAAAATCTTAGTTAACAAACACTAACCTTTAAACCGTTTTCAAAAAGTGAATTTTTCAAAATCCTCGTGCGTGTTTTAATCGGTTCCGGCCGTGAATGTTAAGCCGGGTCCGCTGCGCCATGTCACATGAGTAAAGAAACGGAACAGAGACTAAGCTTCATACAACCGCGCTGCGATAGGTACACTACTACAGGCGCGATGCGCGTGTGTGCGTGTGAACAAACTCCTCGTCACGTACACGCAGAAACTGGTTTATACTAGTTCAGTTTGTTCACAAGCGCAGGGCGCGCACCGCGTCGTGTTCGATTTCAATGTATTATGTAGATTCTATTTTTACCCATTACAAGGATTTTAATCAAGGTAGTGTACAATCCGGTTTTTTAATAATACCACCTGATAATTTTATAGCATTTGTTGAATTACTGGAGCAAAAGTTTCGTGAATATTTTAATCTCGAAACACACACTGTTGATATTGGTAATAATATATTTAAACGAATGAGTGAATGTAAATTTGATATGCCATGTGAATGCTTTCCATTGGATTATTTAAAAAAACTGTTCATTAGATTAAGGATTTATCATTCAATTAAAAGATATAATAAATTATTAAAAAACAAAAGTTATAAAAGCAAATCTATAGCGTAAGTAATTTGTAATCAATAAATAAATAAAAAACTGATCGATATCATTTTATTTATTTTTGTCCACCAGTGCCAACCCTACCATATTAGGTATAAATTTTGCGCGCTCTTTAGAAGCTTAGTCTCTGTTCCGTTTCTTTACTCATGTGGCCATGTTATGCGTGTTTTTCTAACACCTAACATGTTAGGTCCACCCCCCCGCAGGTGAACGCGGGGGATGTTATCCAGCCCTCGCGGCAAACATGTTAGGAATACACGAATAACATGGCGCAGCGGACCCGGCTTTAGAAGATCGTATCGGAAATTGCGGCGACAATGTGGAATGATTATTAGTTCTTAAAAATGTACATTAATTAAGCTTTTAATTTGTGTATATTATGAAATTAAGAAATAAACAGAAGTTAGTTTTATTTGACTAAACCTTTGTAACAGGTATGTAATTAAGATTAATCTACACTTATATCATAAAGAAGAAAGATTTGTATTTTTGTATGTTTGTGGGCTGATTGTTCAATCTCCAGGTAACACTATCTGTCAGGTTAATTGTAGCTCTGTCCTTTTCTTTGTCATAAGAAAGATAAGGACAGAGCTACAATTTATCTGACAGATAGTGTTATCTGGAGATTGAAAAATCATCCCTGTAACGAATAAACTCGAAAACTACGCGACCGATTTCAAAAATTCTTTTACCATTAGTATGCTACATTATCCCTGAGTAACATACGCCATGTTTTATTTTTCTGCGCGGACGGTGTCGTGATTAACAGCTAGTAAAGTATATTAAGAGGCAGTGAACTCACATTCTACGGAACCTTTAGTGGCAGACTTTCTCTTGGTGTAGGTGGCATACTTGTTGCTATTCTGCGACTCGCTGAGTGAGTCGGTGGAAGGCTCGGCGGTGCGCGGGCGGGAGCCCGACGCTAGGCTGTCCTGCGACAGCGCTGCCGCGCGCGCGCCGGGCCCCGACCCCGGGCCCGCGCCAGCGACGGCGCCGCTCTCGCGCGACCGCACGCGACTTGCTCGCACATTCCTAGCGAGAACAGGACTAGAATTTCGCGAGGATTCACTGGACGATACCATTTTATTCATTAGTTTTTTAGCCGTTGGCGACTTCTTTTCGCTCTCTTTGCAAAGACGCGGCTCCAAGTATCTCGGCTTGGTTTTTTCAAAGGTTTGAACTGTACCGCCCGCTTTATTACGCAGACGGTCTTGTGACTGATGATTGGTTTTAGCCATGTTAAACTTGGCGCGCTCCTCCTGCGCTTTTGTTGTTCTGATTTTGGGGGGCATCATCCGAGCGGGCCTCCGGTCACGCTGATCGAGGTCAGCGCGAAGCGTAGCCACGGTGCCGGCGTGCACGCCGGGCTTGGGCGCGTAGGGCACGAACGACGCTCGCACCTGGTCTATGTCAAGACTGCGCGTGGCCAGCACGCCCTGCACCTTGCAGGGCTTGGGGTGGTAGGCGCTGCGCGTCTTGCGGTCGTGCAGCGGTGATGCAGCAGGCACCACCTGCGGGCCGTACATAATACAGCCGAGCTCGCGCAGTCGCTTGCGCAGCTCAGGCGGTAGCTCTTTAAAAGCTTGCGTGTGCACGGCGCGTGGCGCTGCGCGGACAAGTGCGCCCTCACATTGCAGGCGCCAGCTGGCGGCATGCGCGGCTAACAGGCTGGCGGGCGGCGGTGGCGGAGGGCGTGCACCGTCGGCGATGAGGTCGGGACGCGCACGGTGCGCAGCGGCGGCGCTAGCGGCAGCGGCGGCGTCGACTACGAGCGCGGAGAGTAGGGCGTAAGCGCGCGCGGCCTCGTCTGGTGGCGCCCACTCAATGGCGGCGGCGAGGCAGTCATGCAGCGCTTGCGTAGCAGCGGGCGGAGCGCGCGGAGGCGCGGCGCGCAGGGCTCCCAGCACGCCTGCCAGCCGCGGTGCCGCGAACTGCGCGATCGCGACAACCAGCCGCCGGCACATGCGCGCCACACACTCTGCCCATCGGCTATTCTGCAGCGATGCAACTGCGAAACCAGAACTGCGAGCTAATTTATCTATAGAGGGTGTAATGTATAGTAAGAATTTTATAAGATGGCCTGACCTGCTTTGTAGCCACACTATTATGCATAAATTTAGGAAAAATCGTTTCTTAGTGCACCTCGAGGGAACCTACTCAAAGAATATTCTCATCAATTTTCAAGTCACTAGATTCCGCGGTTTAGGTTGTGCGTTGTCCGTTAGTCAGTCACGGATATTTATAGATAAACCAAATATCAACCACCCAACAAACAATTTTAAATAGGCTAAAGGGATTCAAGTCGCTCCTCGGAAAGATCATGATCACACATAAGAGTATAAGCTTAATATAAAATAAGAAGCAATGATCGAGCGAGCACCATTATAGTCACGAGGAGAGAAAGAAAGTGACGAAGGTGCTTAAGAGATCTCACTGCCGCAAACTTAATCTTCCTGCTAATCTCATTAACTTGCTCTCCACAATAAGGGCAATCATGTGATGACACCCAATTTTTTTAACCTGGTGCGACTGTATTGCTCAGTAGCAATAACAATCACTGAAAAAACAAATGGGTTGATTTAGCACCTACCCTTGAGTTTGGTTGAGGTAACACCATAAGAATAAATACTATTAGAAGGGCATCTTAAGCGTCGTTGTATGGATTTGACAGCAAAGCCATCAAATAATTACCTACAGCACCCCACGCCCCGCCTTACCGCTCTCTCGCCTATCGCAAAATTAGGGTTGTCATAAGTACAGTACTAAAGTTAACTTGTTAGTAATTTATTTGCCTGTAAAACTATACAATAAACCCTCCCATTGCTGACTTACTTAATCATCATTAGGTACTTAATAAAACTAAAATGTCCGTACAATTTCAAATCCGTAAGACTTTCCAATAGTTCCAGTGACGTATGAGTGTGACAGCGGATGACAGCGGCCCAAGTCGGCGCTAACTAGTCTATGTAAAAATTGAATTAATTCTTTCATTTTTACGCTCTTTACTTAATGTGTTTATGATACAAATAATAAATAAAGATTCAAACTTCGTTGATATCATCCTACAATTATCGTAAAGCACGTGGTCAAATACGGAACTAACAATTTCGTATGGTAAAACCACAGTTTGCGTAGACAGTGGCGCCTTTGAGAGCTTCATTTGAAATATTGTTGCACGTTTACTTCAAGCGCCGATGGGTGGCAACCCGCTAGTGTTTGCTGCGATAAGTAGTCCTGGACTGTTGACAGCCCACGCTCGAGCGCGCGTAGTGGGGATGAAGTTACCCTTCTAATAGTATTTATTATTATGGTAACACCTAACCTTAGTAAAAACAACACACTGAAAAGGTTGCTTCAACCTTTTTAGTGGTTAACTCAACCAAACTCACGAGTAGGTATATAAATATTAACCATAAAATTTAGTAAAATCAACCCATTTGTTTTTTCAGTGATGCGAAGAGATTGCGACACTATTAAAGCTATGTTACCCAATGTTGACGAAAAATATAACCATACTAGCTTCTGCCCGCGACTTCGTCCACGTAGATTTCGATTATAGTTATTCCCTCGGGAACTTTAAATTTTCCGGGATCAAAAGTAGCCTATGTGTTAATCCAGGGTATAAGCTATCTTCATTCCAATTTTCATCCAAATCCGTCCAGCCGTTGCAGCGTGAAGAAGTAACAAACACACACACACACACACACACAAACTTTCGCATTTATAATATTAGTAGGATTGACGGCTACACGTTGACGTAAAAATGTTGCTCGTGTAACCGAAAATTGTTTTTACCTAGTAGTTCAAGTTTCAAAATCAGGCCAAAGTCAGTCAGAGCACAGCCAAAAGAGTCTAAATTAAAGATTTCGCTTCACTGGTTATAACCTGTAGAATAGGTCCCCGTCACTGATACGTTTAACAAATATCTGTGACGGTCGATTGAAATAACTTGAAAATTATTAATGGTATCCTAAGATAAGCGCGTGGAAATCAAATACTGAGGTGCCAAAGTATTAATCTGATCATTGAGTCGGAATGTTGTCATAGGACCACTGTACTATGTCCACTAAATATTAGATTGATCTAAAACCAACTAATAATCAGCTGTTCACCATGACGGTTTCACGTACCGGTAATACCACACCCGTAGACAGTGTCAACGAGGTTGTCGGTGGTGAGGTTGACAATGTGCTGCTGGTAGCACTTGTCGAGCAGCTCCTTGGGCAGCGTGGCGAACGCCTTGGTGGGCCACACCTTGGAGAAGTGCTTGGTGATCCAGCGCAGGCACTTGCGGTACAGGTCGTCCAAGCTGTACACGGACGACAGCGGGAAGCACTCCAGCACGCCCGCCGTGCACACTGCGCATGGCTGCTCGCCAACAGAACCTCTTGTTACTTACTCACATAAAACGACTACTTTCAGATCTTAGCTCACTTTTTACGTCACAATTTAGAAATGTTCTTAAAATAGATATTAATCACTCTCTTAGCCTTAGAGTACATAATAGGTCAGTCAAATCTTCTAAATAAAAGCCCTTGAGAGAGTGAAACTACATTTTGCAAGCGAAACAAGTTTTGCTACCTGCGTAATACTGAAAACCGTTAGAGAACCAGTTCCCGAAACAAAACTAAAATTAACACGTTTTGTGACAAAAAAGTTGTAGAAATGCTAAAAGACTTATTGAGAAGCAATTCTGGAGCTAGTGCCTTATGGTATATAGGTACATACAGTCTGTTCCTATTCAGACTGCCAATGACAATACCAAGTATACCGGACTGTAATTGTCTTTAGATAGAGGATGAAATAGTGATGGGAATAATGTTACCTCTAATTGCTGCTGCGTTTATACAAATCTCGTAAATTTAGTACGAACGCGTTATTGAAAATCGTCATAATCATACTCATTTGATTTGTTTTAAATACGACCCCTTAAAAAACTGGCATTGTTATTGGGATCATGCATCCTACCCCCGCGGTCGCCTGGCGTTTGCTGCGATTACATTTGAGACAAACTTTCCGTTTTTTTTTATAAAATGCGAATGTAGTATCTTTAGAATAAGTGCCATGTTTAAATTTTCACGACTACATTAATTTGCCACGAAGTACAATCTATAAAATAATGTAAAATACATGTTCCATAATTTGTCCAGGGGTGATTATCCTCGAGCCGCAACATAAGAAAAACAAGTAACTTAAGTTTCATACATCGCAAACCTTTTTATTAATTAAGATAGGTACGTTATGTACCAAAGGGAATTTTACACGTGGCTAAACTTGCGCCAGATAATTTTTAACATACTCCAAAATTAGGGCACTTTAAAGTTTATACCTAATATTTAAAGGTCTTCCGTACATAATACAAACGTTTCAAACCGGGGGAAACCACTTAGTTAGGCCCTCTAACGATTCCAAAACAACCACGACTACTCGACTTACTGCCATGTATCAATAAATTAATTAAGCGATCTTTCAAATGTATTTAAGATTCCACAGTCATGTCTTTAATTTTTTACCCATTCCGAAAAATTATTATACACCCCTTGTATCGTTTATGCCTTGGAGGAAACGGGATTGCCTGACTCTTAGACCAGGTCCAGTGAGCACTCGCGCAAAGACACTCGCGCGTTTCCAAACAAAGACCATCATCGGGACGCGATGTATGTAGCTCTAGTACCTCGGGAACGCAAGTGCTCACGCACGCAAAACGCTCCGTCTGGACCTGGTCGTATTTTAGCAGGCCTCGCCAAATCTCGGCCCGCTAACCAACTCGTCAGACAATCCCCAACATTCCTGGCCTAGGCAATAATTTACAGCACAGTAGAGCATCGTAAAATTTTCTTTATCGGAGGATTTTTTTTGTTTGTATCGACTTAATTTGAACATCTACCAAGTGTTTATATAAAAAATATCGGTGTTAGATAAAATCTCCGATGGAATACACTTTAATGTAGACTTATGCATTGCAAACAATACATTGTATGGTTTAACGGGCAACCATGCCAGCTGGAGATGACGGTTACAAATGTGGCACCAGGAAAGAAGCAAGTGCTATCAGTTTTGAACAAAATAGTAGTACCTAGTAGAATTGCAGTGATTAACGTACCTTGTGGAAATGGTGGCAGTATTTGGCCTTGAGCGTGAACATGATGGCCTCCTTAAGCCCCTCCAGGCCGAGCATGTCCGCTAGCGTTGCCAGCTCCACGATACTGATTGAGTCGGGGATGGTCGACATGCCCGAGTATATATGACACAGCGCAAAATGCACCACGTTGAATGAGAACCTGACGACATACCACCGGATCATGACATAACAACATAATACGTAAAAAGATATGTATAAATCCTGTAGGCTTAACGGCATGACGAATTTTAATGTGTGGTGCGGGTATCGAAATATTTAATAATTATTATTAGAAACTTACGGTGGTAAAACTATGACATTTCCAGCGCTCTCCACCCAGCCTCCACTTAGTATCCTGGCGAAGTATTGACATCTGAAACATCGTTTAGTTTAGTTAACTTTACCATTAAATAAACCTAACTCATATCATAAAACAAGGACTTTTGTTACCTGGATGACAGAATGCATTTGTGAGCTTTGATTCGCCGTCCAGAAACTTCTACAATAACGTCCGGTGTAATTTCCTCCAAAAACATTCTAAGAAGATCTTGACCTAGTCTAGATTGACAGAATACTATAAGACTAGATGTTTGGCTGGTAGTGTCTTCAGTTGTACTATTCTCTAAAAATAGTAAAGATTAAACAATTTCAAACATGTACTCCAAATTAAACTCCAAAATTCAGCACAGGGGTTGTAGCTTACCTACTATAGAGCGGCACATGCTGCTCTGGACGCTGCTGAGCTCAGATACGTCCGACGGCTGCTCGTCTATATCTCGCCGGCTGGAGGCGCGCGAGCGACATTTGCTCGACAGAGACCCCGGCATACTTTTACTGAATTCGTTCTTCAAGTGAGGAAACAACCGATTCAAACTTAATGCATTCTCCGAGTGGAACGAGCTAATAACATCTATTGGTCGCGACATGCTACTACTTTGGTTATACCAATTATTATCAGGAATTGACCTTGTCATCCTTACATCCGAAACTGTGTCTTCATACACAGTGGTAATCGTTGGTGCATCGGATTTAAGTACTGGTTTGTCTAAATCAGATAATTTTACGAAAAGATCACCACACTGATCGTTTGCGGGTTCTTCGTGAATAGTAGCATCTTGCTGGAGAGAAGAGTTGTCCACGCAAGATATTAGTGATGGTCGATCATCTTTTATGGAATCTGAATCTTTGGTGCCGTTGTTCCCCACTGTATCAAGTTCGGGTTTGGTACCCGGGCAACTAATAATTTCTGAAATACTTATGTTCAAATCGTTACAGAGCGATTCATATTTTTCGAATGTTCCTGGGCTTCCAGATTCACATTTGTTAGACGAGGCCGCTACGGAATTGTCTGCTGAACCCTTAATAGCTTTGCTTGCAACGGATTTTGATTTCACCTCAACGGAGGCATTTTTTTTCGTATTCAGTGAAAGACGCGATGGCATCTCTTTGAGAGTTAACTTTTCACCCAGATCAATGTACATTGAAAACATATTCTTTTTTTCGCTGGAATTTTCTATGTCACTGTCTATTTTAGGTGGTTGGGAATCGGGCAAACTTGATAAATCTATATAGAATTTTTGACTCGATCTCTCATTACTGTCATTATTTATAGAACTTGGGCTTTTGTTGATATCATCTGAAATGCTACTACCCATAGATTCGTTTTTCAATGATTTACAGACTCTATCAACAGGCTTCTTTTCCCTATCCACTTTTGGGCTTAAGGACATATCTACTACCCAAGTAGAAGCAGACGAAGGTTTTGGAGATTTTCTATTATGAATTTCTTCGGTGGGAGGTATGTAAGCACCGGACACTATCGGGGTGTTTTCTATCCTTCGTCTTGTTACAGGACTATCTGAATGACTTCCGGATTGTGGTAAATAATCCTCTATAGTTGCACCCCCAGAAACTATAGGAGACGATTCGTTAAATTTTTGTTGTTTTTTTAGACTAACATTTCCTAAACTTTCAGGCCCGGAAAGCGAAGAGTCCATCTTATAATTTTCGGCATTCTTTATAGGGCAGGCATTAAGTGACATAATTGAATTATGAGGTGTACTTGTTACAAATACCGTACTTGACAATGATGTGTGTATATCTGGGTTGGGATTAGTACTGTCCTCAATTTCTGGCTTTTTTTTACCGTCTTTCGCTATCAAAGCGGCAACTTCACAAGTGTTTACACACAATGAATCTTCAGTTATGGGTGTCATTTCAAAAATAGTAGGTGATAAATCTTTTTGTACAGAATCTGGATCTTTGTTGTCCATTTGTTCCAAGGAATCATCATTATCGTTGCTCTCGGACCAATCATTTGGACTCAAATCAACTTTAGCAGTGGAACAAGGTACTGGCTGACTAGGAGTAGGTAATACATCTGACTTAAGGATATTTATGGACTCTTTTAGCTGTGCCTGTACATTTATACCGTCGTCTTCTTCATCTGCTAAACTCGCTGCATCGATAAAGCAAGATGTTGACTTGAAAGGAGATTTTTGTACTAAACTGGGACACAAATCATCTGAAACGTGAGAGAAAAGGGTTGTATTTCGATTATGACAAATAAATACCTCGTGTAGGTATCTTTTTTTAACCATATCATTTAAACCTAAGTATGATTTAAAAATAAAATGTATAAAATAGATTTTCTGCAACTTTACCTAATATTGATTAAAAAGTAGGCAAGTAGCCCTAAACGGGATTTAGTTCTTATCTATACTTATACTCACATTAGAACAATAACGGTCAAATTTACACACGTAAGAGGCCGTATACGATTTTTTTCCGGTTTTACTTATTTTTGTGATTTTACAGTTAAAATACTGATTTTCTATAAGTTTTAATGCTCAACATTACACTTTTTTATTTTTGACGAGTATTTTAATGAATGCCAATTCTTTCGAACTTTTTGGATATATTTTTAGGTATTGGACTGATTTTGAACTAAAGTTCATTTCTGTTGTTTTAATTTTATGAACGAGAGTTCTGAGTAGCCGAAATCAAAAGTAATTTTTGCCCTTTTTCTATAAAAAATACAAAGTTTATTATTTTATTACTCGAAAAATTTATATGAAAGTGGTAAAAAGTAATTCATACATTTTTTAGACGACTTTCACAGCAATAAATAGTAAATTTTTCATACCGTTAAGACGTCAAAACGATTTATGAATATGTGACATTCTAAACTTCTTCGAGCAAAATTCACATAACAGTCGCCGGTGTCAGGTCGATTAATCAAAATAAAATAATAAAAACAAAAAATTTGAAATTATCGTTCGTGTTGTGCGTTAAAACTTGTAGAAATACAGTATTATCAGATACACGTAAATCAGCGAAATCGGCAAAATTTCGTATACGGGCTCTTAATAACGCACACCGAAATGAAATATCTTTTAAGTTGTACAATAATAAAATATGTTTTTGTTTCGTGTATACTGGCCAATAATTAACATAGCGTTCACATAATTATTAAAAAAACAAATTGGTGTACTAGGTCTACCCTGCAACGCTTCAATGGAAAATTGTCAAAAGCTGTATATTATATCTTTTCAAGTGACTCTTTCTTTTTTGCGCATTCGGGCGAATTTTGGCTGTCTCACTTAAGCGGCTACTACCTGCCGCTATCCTATCAATTGTTAGGTAATGCAATAATGAGTCGAAACTCTTGCGCATAGAGATTAAACCAGCTTGAAACCGTTCGATTACGTTTGAATAGGGTAACAGACGATGGGGTATTGGGATAGGGACTGTATCGTTTGGTTGCCCTTTCATTGAACTAAGTCGACGATAGGCTTAGCCCATCCCATCCTTGGGGTTTGTAAAAACAAGTCTATCAAATATCATATCGAAAACCCCTTTCGCGCTAAGCGGTTCCGCCTACAGGTGGGCATTTTATAGTCGTTTAAAGTCCAGAAACACCTCTTCACCCTTAAGCCACTCTGGAATTGTTGCCTCCCTGCTGCTATGTATATGCGGCTTTTTCGGGAGGCCTGTTCCATTCAGTTGGGGAGTCACCGCCTGGCATTTCAACTAAAGTAATTAGCATTGACCAGCCAGGCGCCGTAGTTTGTCAATAGCCTATTTTACATGTTCTCGTCCAAATAGTCCTACACTAACCGGCGGTTCTCCGTGTTTTTTATATTTCTTGGAAATATATACGTTAAGCATTTTATTCAATCAAAATTAGTGATTTTTTTTCCTGGACTCTCTTCAACTAAAATCAGAATAAGTAATAACGCTTCAGATTGAAAAGTAGCCTAATACTGTATTTGACCGATTATCTATCTAAACAAAAAATTACATTGTAGGGAGAAAGACTTTTCCGGGTCTGTTCCCGGAGCATTCCCGGGATGTTAAGTAGCCCAAAACTCAAACTCTTTGTCTATCTCTCTCTGTCGTCGTCTTATCCGGGGGTTAAAAGTAGATAAGTTACAACTTTATTGCTTTAAGTAGCACCTACTTTAGTACAACAACACATTAAAAAAAGATTTGTCCCAAACTGATTGTCTGGCGCATCTAAATAATATAAAAGCTAAAGTAGATAATCAAATTAATTTACCTTGCACATCTTTTGAGAATGCGTATTGTCGTTCTTTGTTTATAAACTTTTCGCAGATTTCTCTTTCAGCTAGCTTAGGTGGAAAAACTGACTCCCAGGAGCCAGTCTCTGATGATAATGACGATGATTCCATTATAAATATTTCTTCATTCTGACGCTGTTTATCTTCCTTGGATGATTTACAGCACCCTACATCTTTATGTATACTCGGATGGTTCATTTTCTTACCATTAATTTCAGCATGTGAGCTCAATGAGGTAACATTATTGGAGAAAGCAGGTTTTTTTACTCTGTGATTTGAATTGCCTTCTATTATTGGACTGGATGTGGTGAATTGGGTTTCATCTATCGTTAAATCGTGCAAAGTGCTCTCTGTTAATGATAAATCAGTTAGCGCAACGTCTTTATGACTGCTAAGGCTTTCCAAAAGACCGGTATTCTCCAGCCCTGAGTCTGATGACGTGAATAAGTTCTCCATTTTGGTAGTATTGTCCCCAACATTTAATTGAGGGGCGCACGCAGAAGAGCTTGCGCCAGGTGAAAATGTATAGGCAGCAGACAAATAGTCTGAAGAGGAACTGGGATCATCAGTTATTAAGCTGTCTGGGGAATAAACAGGCTCTACGGTTTTGTCCACAAATGACTCGCTGTCGCCACCCTTCACTGGATCCCGCCAAGGGACCTGATTACTTTTAAAATTTAAGCCACTGATAGTTATTACTTTTTCAACATTACTTGTGCGTTTTGTTTCAATGTTCTCTTTAAGATGAGATTTTATTAAAATATCACAACTATTGGAATGTGTACCTGGTTTGGACGTATGACTAGAACTAAGTGATAGCGATGTTGGTTTGTTACACTGTGATGTATGGACTTTATTTATGTCTTCAGACTGTGTTTGTATAATAGAATGGAAAGCATTCGAAAGCGCATCTTGTTCTTTAAGTTCTTTTTCTAATATATTGCTATCTATCGGCACCAAGGCATAGTATTCTTTTGTTAATTCAGTACTTGGACTGGAGCTAATACTTTTTTGACAGCTTTTATCAACATAGGGGCTTAAGCAATTGGGTGTCAAAAATACTTCAGTTTCCTCAGAATCTTCTTTGTTGATGTAATTGTTGTTAGGAACAACTTTTAAAACTTTAAATGTTTTGTTCAGATACTCAAGTATTTCCTTTTCTTGATTTCTGATATTGCACTCTGTATACGCATCACTGAAAATAAACGTTCGAATTTAAACAAAAAAATAACTTTAAAGTAATTTATCACTTATAGGGAAAATCCTTCACCCTCGGAATTTTATTATAACTTACCTTACAAAAGAATAAATTTCATCGAAGATACCGCGCCCAACGTTAACATGCAGAATGGTCTGAAGCTTATGGTAAAATTCATTAGTACGTGCTTTTAGAATACAAGAGTGAGTTAATATTTTTAATTTACCACAAACCACTTCAAGATCAGAATAGATAGATTCATCAAATATTCTGCAACAAAGTAGTGGACAAATTATATTAATACAATTAACAGCGAGCTTCTCGGTTTCCATATTAAATTCAAAGGTTCAAAGGAAGCATATAAAGAAGGAAAGGAATATCAAGGCCCGTGGTACCAATACTAATAACTACTTGATTATATGGTTTGTTGTACCATCATAAGGTTTAAAAGGGTGTAAGAAAAGTCTAGTTCTATTCTGAGCTATACTCAAACGATGCCTTAAAGAGATAACACATGTACAAAGTTTCAACCCTGTAATATCCTTAATACCCCACAGCATTCAATTAACCACAAAACCGTTTTTTTGTTCTTAAATTCTATCTAAAAAACGGATTAGTAATTTTGCATGAATATTGTATATTGTACTAGAAGAAACTCTTTGGTACCCACTGGAGTCTACCTGCTAGACTAACTTTTACCGGTCACGGAGGCTCGCTGCGTATCTTCACCACTTCAAAGTCAAAGACTCGCCCGCCTGCGAAGAGGCCATTTGGAATACACCTAAAAATAACTGCTCGTTTTTATATTTTTATTCAAAAGAATAGCCTTTACTAAGGATCTAATTTTAAGTATTTCATGATTAAAAGAGTTGTTGTTATTTAAAATAATTTATCAAATGAAATTAACCTCGCCTACTTACTGTGCAAAAATGGTGGAGCTATTTAGAAAGACGTTTCTTAACTATCTGTGATCTGTTTTTAAAGTCATAATTAATCATCGGTAGGTATAGCTCTTGCAATTTACGATGGCGAGTGGGCTTTACTTGTGGTAAACACGTAAGGTGAGGCGGGGCTATTGCATCTGCTATTGTAACTTTTCATACTAAAACGTGTTATACTTTTAAAATTAGTAAGAAAAGTTACAATAGCCCCGCAGATGCAATAGCCCCGTCTTACCTTATCTGTATACGTGTCAAAGTGTGCGTGAGAGCGAAAGTGGGTAGGTATGGTAAGCATAAAAAAATAAAGAGAAAAGTATATTTTTCTTAAAGAAACTGAAAACTTTGGCGACCAATGCTCGTCCCGACAAACAATATAAAATAAGATAAAGTATCGAAACCAACAAACTACTTATGTTCTTGACGTGATATGCGAACTATTTAGTCATGGATGTAGTAGCGACCTTCTTGGTTGTATCTTCTACGAAATTGATGTAACTCTATCTTGTCGCAAAGATTACATTTGTAATGTCTCCGTATTTTCTCTCCTAAAATTACATAAAATTTTATGTTAATTAGAACCTATCTGTAGGTTTTGTCTTTATTTCAGAGGGCTTATTATGGCCGTGTTTACCGCGTGACAAAACGTTGATAAAACATCCGTCACTCTCGCACTTAAACACTTGTCAGAAAGTGACGAATGTTTTATCTACGTTTTGTCACGCGATAAACTCGGATAGGCCCACAGTTTTAAATATATTTTTTTATTTTAGCTTACTTCAAAATAAAAATACGTTATTATACCTCGCTCGCTATGAATAACTTTGCGTTTTTGCCGTTGATGACATGCTGACTGTAGTTTGTGGCAGTTAGCGTCGTGGAAACAATATGCACAAGTGACTTGAGCGAGACGGCGCGCTAGCGTCTGATGACTCCGTCAGACTCGCACACTACCGCAATGTGCATGTACACGTTCAACCACTAATAAGGTCCACTCGCCATCGTGAATTGCGAGAGCTATTTCAACGATCAACTTTCATGGCAGAGTACGGTTTGCAGAAAAATAAATACAAACAAAGGGGCAATTCCACGATAATGTCGTTATATTAATGTTATTTCAATGCGTGTTTTTTTTTTACTTTTAATGCTTATATTTTTCTAGATATAAAGAGGTTTGGGTAAAAGTGTTGTCATTTGTAAAATTCATACCTACATTTTCAAGGTGAGCGGCCATTCGTAAATGTGGTAAATTATGGTAAAATTATTCAAAATAAATATATTATATTATATATTACCTTAAGAGCATCGGACTTATATAAATATATATTCATACCTGGGCGTACTTTTAGTACAAAAAACTGAATACTTAAATCTTTAATATCTTCGCTCCGATATTATTTAACGCCATAAATTATATATATATCTATGTGTATTTAGAGGTCCTCAAAATAAATAAGTATGTGAAAATCATCCGAGCAGTTGAAAAAATATGCCTTTTTCTTCATACAAACTTTCCATTTTGAAATATAACAAAAAAAACAAGCGTAATGCAAGACGCTAAAAATGAATTAAGGGTGAATAAATTACTAAAATTGATTCCATGGATTTTGCTGTCAACCTTTGACGTCTGTTATAATATATCAATTTTAAATGACTAAATGACCTCTCCACACTGACTAATATTTATTTTGTGTGACAATTAAACTGACATTTGTTACCTATTTGACATAGGTATATTATTTTTCGAATGCAATATGAGTACTAAGGTTCTATGACATTATTTAGAATATAAACTTTAAACATAAGTACTTTATAAATATAGGTACAGTTAGCTACAGCATATTTAATTTAAAAAATAACACAAAATAAGTTATTATTCAATAAATATTCGAATGTATTTCTTTTTTGCTACCCTTACCGGGTGTCATGAAAGTTGAACGTTGAGAACAATGTTTAGTCATAACATAATAGACGAACGTCACATAATGTAAACAAACAATCGCAATACAATAAATTAATTATTTAAGAGTATTTTAAGCATTCGGTCATTGCTTATTAAGTTATTTATTACCTAATAAATTCAGCACTTCCTGCATAACCCTTGTTTCTAGAGTTGATTCACTGAACACAATCACATTAAATTTATTGATATAAGTTTCAACAATAAAATTTGCTGCCGTCGTTTTTAAATCAACATTTAAATCACACATAACGCAGAATAGAAATGGTCTCATCAATATATTAATTTCATCATAAGAATTACAGTCAATTTGTAAACAATTAAATTCGACATAACAACAGCTGTCTTCGAACGTAGATGTCAGCTAGATATCTAAATTATACTTATAAGGTAAAATACCGTAAAGATTTTATATTTTTTATGTAACACCATAGCGCAACTCGGACCGCATTTAGGGCACATGAGTAAAGAAACGGAACACGTACTTGACAAAGCTTCATACAACCGCGCTGCGATATGTACACTACTACAAGCGCGACAGGTGTCAGTCGTCACGAACGCAGAGAAACCGGTTTCAACTGGCTCACTAGGTGCTCAAACGCAGGGTGTGCGAGTCGCGCATCGCGGTGGATTTCGTCTTTACGTTTTGAGTGGTTATCTTATCTGTATAGAAAATGTCTCTAACAACACAAATGTGATAAAATTAAATTGTATGTTAATCGATCTGAGCAGCCTATAAATACGGCAAAAGATTATTTTTTCAGCAATTACAAAGATAGTAAGCAAGCAAATATTTTGATCTCGAAACAAAAACAATGTTTATATTGGTAATGATACTTTAACGCGTGAACGATTATAAATTTGATATGCCATGTGAATGCTTTCTAATAGATTATTGTGATAAAAACTGTTTATTAGATTAAGGATTTATCATTCAATTAAAAGGTAAAACAAAGTATTAAAATACAAGAATTATAAAAACAAAATCTTGTTCCGTTTCTTTACTCATGTGCTTAGGGGTAAAAAGAAGGTCATTTCTTAATTTAATTATAATTATTTCACTCTAACGTATTTTTTAATCTTACTACAGGGATTAAATTGAAAATCCTATTCCTCGAAACTGTTTTTAAATTTTCATACGTTGTTAAAAATAGGTGTTTCCCAATTGGCACCTTGTGTGCGAAGCCTCCGCTTTAGCGCGGAAAAACTGGACATCGAACCTAGCCCTGGCCAAATATCGAACCAGATAGATGTGTTTATATTCCTTCAATTGTCTGGTAAGAAATGATGTAACAGGATATGCTATGAAAAGTGCCCCTTCAGCCTAGCGAGTTCTGAACTATGGTCTAAGGACACCTTTATAAAGAGATAAGATAACACTATGCACAAAGATGCGGGCACGAAGGTTAAATATACAACTATGAAAAATTTCGAGCTTCTGTAGTGGCTTAGAAAAACTGCTGTGACGTACAGACAGATAAACAGACAAACAGACAGACAGGCACACAAACAGACAGACACCCAGACAGATAGACAGACACCGAAGTCGTAAGTACGGAACCCTAAAAATGATTTAAAACTAAACTTAGGTTAAAGTAAAATTTATTTGCACTTAAATTACATAATTTCTAAACTCTAAACGCTAGACTAAAATGTATGGTAATCTCAGAATAGATTATCAGATTATCACCAATGACCTTGTATACACAAGGACTTCGCATCAGCGCGCAAAACGGGGGAAGGCACAACTGTGCTCAATGACGGTTTGAGCACACTTCTTACCTTAGTCGTATGTTGGTCGCCGAAGGCGTAAGATACCAAACTGCCGCACTCAGAGACGTCAATTAAATTTAACGCTTGTTATGTGACGTGTTGTCTTCTTCTATTGCTATAACAAAGAAAGTGACAACAGGTACTTTATTTAAGCATTAAATTTAATTGACGTCTCTGAGTGTAGCAGAAAGTGTGTCATCAAAAAGTGCCGACATAATGCCGTAACGACTCGAAAAAAATATGGTGTGACTTACCACCGGTAATTTTATTTAATTAATGAAAGATAACTCGCGAAAAAGTGTAAATAATGTAGGTATTAAAACCATTTAATTTTCAATAAATATCATATATGATTGACAACTATTGTCAAATATTCCAATGAGTATTACATATCTTTCTCTCGCGCGCGTTACAATGAAACAGGCGAAAGGACATGACAAGAACATAGTTCGAAAAGAAAACAATAGAGTAGCTGTTTTTAGGGTTCCAAAATGGCAAAAAACTGAACCCTTATAATGGCTGTTTTTTTTTCAACCAACTGCAAAAAAAAATAGGAGATTCTCAACCCGTATATATATATATATATATATATATATATACATATATATTTAATGAATGAACATACTTTTTACAGAGATGTCAGATTTTTATTTTAACATAAACGTCTGTACGTAATTCAAACTATATTAAAGCGAAAAAAATTCGTCGGTCTTAGGCAGGATTCGAACCTACATCTCCTCTGGCAATCCGGACCAATGCAGGCGCATTACCAATTATGCCACCAAGACCCTACTTAAGATCCACGAAATTAGTGATCGCTTACTTTTTCATACTCGGAGGGTATGCTGACGCCATCTATCGTTGTTTATTAACAAACGACACCCATGTTTCAAGTTCGTTGAAATTAGCATGAGTACAATGTGCCATCTTATTCTAAACATTTTTATTTTAACAGAAACGTCTGTACGTAATTCAAACTATATTAACGCGAAAAAAATTAATTATTTTCTTTTTTGGTTTGATAAAATATACTTCCGAGGTGGTCCCATTGTCACCAAATCTGAATTTGATGAGCGGATCCGTGATAATGAGGGAACTCCTCAAATATTATAGGCATACATACAGCGATTTTAGTATTTTTATCGACAAGTCCAGCATTTGCATTCAGATAGTATCATTTGGTGAAGTGGAACTGATGATGAAGGCCACCGCAACGCCTATTTAACGGTACCTATTTCAAGGATGGCGATAAGATATCTCGATTAATATAGTTGAGCAATTGTAACGAAGAACATTTAATTGTTTAAATTTAAATATGACTATGACTTTCCCGCGGCGTTGCTTGCGGCGAGCTTGAAATGTCATAATGTGAAAGTTTCATATCAAATAAGAAGTGGAACTATATAACAGCTTATTATGATCACTAAAAAGTATAAAATAAAAGTTTTAAAAAACAAAAAACCGCCTTCAAATTTAACTTTTTTTTAAATGGTAGGTATATGTCAGTTCCGACTGATGCGGTTTTATGTTTTTTAAACATTCATTTTTAGCTTTTCTGTACACGAGATAAAGAGGGAGAATTGGCGCAAGTTAGTAGCAAGAGAAAGATCCGAAGTTTTTTACAAACCAAATAATTCAAGCGTCATTTGCTCAGATCATTTAATTTTACTTGAATCTGATGTTTATCTCACCACTAAAGGATATAAGCGTTTAAAAATACATCTGTTCCGCATATTGAGGTCAGTAGTAAGAAATCTTACAACCCGTCCCGTTAAGCGTCTGCCTGCCGGTCATTGTATGCAGTCTTCAAGGCGTCAGCTACCAGTAAACCTGAGTAGGGCGGATTGTATTTGTTGTCTTCTTTCAAATATTAATAAATTTATTCCAGGAAACTTAGCATTAATTAGTTTTTTCGATTATTTTAAGTAGGTAAGTAAATAAAAATATTACGTAGGTAAATATTATAAAGCTTATATTCAACGTTTATGGAGTATGAAAAGTTGTTGTTTGCGGTTTTAGAAGGATTAATAAAAATTGGTTCCTCCCCTCCCGTCTGGCCCCTGAAATATCGTTTATTACGATGATAAAAAGTAACCCTACATTAGCTTTCCACATAATTATAATACCATAAATAGTTCAAAATATAGGTATATTCGAAACTATAAAAAACATTCTCTCAAAATAAAAAATAAATCGACTGTGAACTGCGACAGACGGACAGACATTGAGTGAGCTTTTATAAGCTCACCCTTACAAAACCCCCTTATGGGTTCCGTTTTGACTTTGGAACCCTACAATTAACAGCCCGTTTCTACTCCACTGCTACCTTGTTCCAGCGAACTTCTAAAATCAACATATTATTATGAAGCTTCGACTGAGTAATTGAAATATACATTACTGATTAATGACCGACGACATTTTAAAGGACTGATGTGTCAACGGCAATGTAGGCAGAGGAAGTCGAAGCATAATAGGGTGAAATAAGATGCAGTGCCATGTTTGGGCATTTTTGTTGTATGAAGTGATTTATCCTTGTGTATAGGTCATTGATTATCACGGTTATAATTTAACGGTAGCCTTTATTTATTTCTATATCGATTGAACATAAATTATGATGCATATCGTACCTGGCGATGTCTTCTTCAAGTTGTCTCTGAAGATGAATTTCTAGTAATGACGCTTCATCCGAAGCTGAGGGCTCGGTCGCCGACAGCGGCTTAACCCACGTACGAGCCCCCGGCATCAAGCATCTCTTCCACCTACGACAACGATAACATTACCTTTATACATGTACATACATTTTCTCGAAAAATAAATGTTAAAAAAAAAATCCGCCTTCAAAAACCCAAAAAATAAGTTCTTTTAAAATGGCAGGTACCTATAGGTCAGTCCAACTGAAGTCGGGTTTGGTTAAAAATATTGTGAGTCGCCGACTTCAGTTTGCTGACCTATAGGGTGAACTGCAAAAATATTGTACATGGTTAAGGAGTTAATTGAGATAACGTTAACCTTCTTCAATTGTTTTTCCTTTGTGTAACGAAAATTATCCATATGATTATATGACTAATCTTCGTTACACAAAGGAAAAAGTTAAGGGCTTAATAACCCTTTTTTAATTGAGCCCTTAACTATGTAATGTAAAGTCACCCAATAAAAATGTTGAGCATACTTAGAACTTTGTCATTGTAAATGTCATTGTCATTGTCATGTGTGTCATTTGATGTTCTGTTTGAAGTTTACTATGACAACGCACTAAAGTGCTTAACATTTTCGTTGGGGTACGGTACAATATTTTTGCAATTCACCCTATGGGTACCTATCACGATCGACATTATGTTTCACAATCGACAAATAAATTTATGTGGCACTTAAAGTTAGCTCTCTCCTTGTCTATGTTCAAGTGTAAAAAAAGGAAAGGGCTAAATTTATGTTTCAGATATGCTTTACTTTATGATTGTGAAACAGGCCCTAGGCCATATTCTAAATATTAAAAAAAAATCAGTTATTTAGCCTGTTCATAAACACAGCCGCCATGATTACATTAAAATTTAAAAAAAAAATGTTTAGTTTTTTCAATACGCATAGTGGCAGAATGTTACGTTTATACGCATGATGCCTGTGCCACAAATTTAAGTGGAATGTAAATTAAAAAAGAGGACTTCGTCGAGGAACACAAGGTCAACATTCCATAGCATGTTTGAGAAAAAGAACTTTCATCCACCAAAATTAATGTTTTTCCTTTGTAATTTCGGGTCATCCAGCGACATTGTGGCACAATTAGTAGATTTATGCTGGTCAGTGTATTCCAGTGCTCTCACCTTCTTTTTGCATTCTAGACCTATCTATTTTAAAGTTCGGGAAACGTACGGTAGGGAACACTTAAATTTTTTCACGGCATCAAATTGGCTCACGGAATCCTTATCATTAAAAGTGCTATGGAGGATGTTCAGATTTCTCTTTTGGGCTGGGCATTGATGAGTCCATCAACCGTGACATTGCCTTTCATTCATATAGATTAATGATTATTAACTTCAAATAAATATGTCTCTTTTATATATGTATAAAAAACAGAATTTGAACAGTCTGCACCGTTCATCTATGATTTACGTTGAAAAGATGGCGATGCTTCGCGCTGACAACAGAATGCCATTCATTAAAGTATTTTCTTAAATAAGGTTAAAACAAAATGGCTTCTTTACTCACCGATGAAATGTAACACCTTGACTTTCTTGACTGACAATCTTTTATCTACACACAGTGTTGGCATCAATCGATTAATTTCTTTACATTAAATTTGATCGCGATTAAGATATTACTTAATCGCAATCAATTAATTTATTTGATCGTCAATCGTAAAGTAAATCGTTATCGTCGTTTTCTTTGGTATTTTTTTAATATGAGTTTTAGCTAATATAACAAAAAGTGTGCTCATTATTTTTTCATGTTCTTAAACATATAATCAAAAAAGTAGGAAAACATATCATTATTTTCATTCTCTAAGAAGTTAGAGGGTTTAGTCACTTTTCAGTACTTTGGAGGTCAATTTCTCCCAACAGGTTGAGATTGCGCAGCTAAAAAAAAATATGTGTCGGTGATTTTAGACTACTCTTGGGTACCTTTCCTTGCCAGTTCACATATCATAATTCAATAATACTAAAAAGTAAGTATGTACTCAATTATTATACAGAGTATCAACATAACTCATTATTTGAATAAGTAATGCTTACATTAATGATAAAAAAAAAGTTAAAAGTACCTAATTTTGAGACTTGTTACCTGAAATAATGAACTTGAAGTCCTTTGCTAAAGGAAAATGAATATTTTCTTACTTTTTTTTTGTGGCGTCACCTACAACACCCGAGGAATCAATAACATCCTGGAAGGGATGAAAAGAAACATGAAAAAAACTAAGAGAGAAGCAGGAGGCGGCAGGAAAGTTGGCCTTCTGATCTGGCACTCACTGGTCAGAATAAACGCAATACAATATCAAGAAAGAACTTATATCCAAAGAAAATATCTACTAGCCTAAAAATCATTCTGTGTTCTACATTATATATTTTCATAATAGTACAATTCATGATTTAAATCGATCCTGCAGCGGTGCGCAATAGATTGTTGTCAGTGCTTGTTTGTGCTAATATCAAAGCCCTAATTTCACTAGGTATTGGACAAAATAGAAGTTCTTATGCCCAATATTTTGATATTGTATCATACCTACACATGATTTCGTTGAGTTTTGATCTACTTAACATATTTTTTACATTTTATCCAAGCAACTCGCTTATATACAATTAATATATTTCAAACTTACCTCTAAGATCCTAATAATTAATGAAATGATGTTTAGAGAACACTACACTTAATATTAACACGACATTATAAACAATCGGCTTTTCGAGAGTACTACACGATCGATAATTCACAATGCTGTCGTGACATTATACAGCCTGAGCGCAGGTATATATGGGTATATAGAAGACAAGGCAAGGCAAGCAAGCAAGACTAAAAAAAACCAGATCGCAAGCAAGAACGACCAATGGCCCGTTTCACGAAGCTACAAGTTACAAATTACAAGCGGAACTCTCTTTCTAGCAAAAGGAGTTAGAAAGAGACTTCCACTTGTATTTGTAACGTTTGTGAAACGGGCCCCAAAGAGAACGACTCTCTTATTAGAGAGAATCTCTTATTAGTCTGTGGAACGACGAGCGCGTAGCTAGCGGTCCGAATCACACCACAAGCGTCCTAACCTAATTAATGCCTGTTTCGAATTATAACTCATGCACAACGTTCAAATAAATAAATAAATGATTTGTTATGTTTGTTTGACTTCGACACAGTATTCGAATATTTGACTTACCTTACGCATGTCAATTTAAATTTCACCGCTTGTCAGACTTTGTTATTGTTTGTTGTTTTTACTCAAATATAGCGTTAGTTATCAGAGGCTCTACTTTGAAATCCGTAATTCGAACTTCGTCTATTGCTATCCCTTTTGCTCTCGAAGCGTCACTAATTTGCAAGAAAGTGACGGGGCGATCCGAAGTTCGAATTACTGATTTCAAAGTAGAGCCTCAGGAAAATGCCCTTAAAGTCCTTCGATCGCAGGCGAAAAATATCGTTAACTATGTGTACTCATTGTGTACTTTAAAAATTGTGAGCAAGAAGATGTAAATCAAACACAATATTTGGTTTAGTGTCGTGTTTTTAATAGACTAGTAAATGGAGCCAACCAATATTGATACTTGAAGTTCCTTTGTACATTTGCAGGAACGTTACTTGTAACTCCATTTGGCTTTTATGTCTCAAACGTAAAAGTCCATTTAGAAACCTTAATATTGAGGTGCCATTTAATTCCAGGATTATTTATTGCTACGGCCTGTGTGGAACGGTCTTCATGATGTTTACATGAGAAATTGTAAAAAAAGAAATACCTCATTTCCTCAGAATACGAAATTGGTTTACATTAAAGTGCATATCGACGCTGGAAAGGTATATTGACTAACGGGACATTTTGGGGCATAATGACTTATGTATATCGTTAGAATCAGCGATTTTATTTACCTACGCCTACGTCTAACGAACCGGTTTTTAGCACGTTAGCCGTTATAAAGTTGAAGCTTTTTGTAAAACGCAGGGTCTTACAGAATAAATATTAAAAACTTTTTCATAAATTGTCCGTTAATCCATCGTTAATATGAGTTTTTTTTTTATTTAGGTACTTTTCCACTCTGTAGTTATTAACCCAAAGGTTTGTTAGCCGTTTTTACTGTTAGATTGTTGAGCAGAGCTTCAGAGACAGGAGCTATGGTTCCGGTAGAGGCGGCGATTGAAACAGATGCAGAAATTACATTTGACGAAATTATTTTATATAAATCAGTACAAAAATGTTACCCATAGTCATCGATGTGTTAGCGAAAACAAGAACGAGGCCAGAGGCACAATTACAGCAGTATATATATCAACGAGCTTTAGTGTTACTATTGTCCAAAAAATTAAGTAATACCAAAAGACCTTGTAAGGCCCGGTAGACCTTTTTATACCTTTGAATAGGATTCATCAAAACCGATTGAAGGTTTATTAGCTATAGTCATACGAATAATATTTCGACAGGTGGCTGTTAACCGTGTTTCCTCGCCGGTCAAAAGTAGCCATTTTCTAACGGGACATTTATTTGGTGAACAAGCACTTTTTAAGAGTTACAATAAAAACCAATCGGTAGATATTAAAACTATGACTAAGTTCGTAGTACAAATACAAACAATAATAAAAAAGATATGTTTTTTCCGAAAAAACAAACTTTAAATCGCTCTACTGTAAAGTTTGTCAAATGGACGTTGGTCAATTATCCTTTCCCGCGTCGACATAGTCGCTTAGAAGTGATTTTCAACTAAATCCTAATAAACATACATAATGCACAAAATTGTTTTAATTTAACCTTAATACTTAAACAATAAGAAATTGCAAGTCCTTAGTTGGTTTTTAGGGTTTGGTAGGTAAGTAAACGTATTTAATTAATATTATAAATACTAAGTTTGTTTCATCTTCACGGCATAAATAGTTAATTGCACAGACGAGATATTTAAATTTTATCCTGGAAAATGGAATAATTTCCAAACAAATACGGACTTCTACGCGGACTGAGTCCAACACATCATACTTTTATTGGACTGGTGGAAAATCAAGCATCAAGACCGTTAAATCCTATTACCCTCGAGTTACAAGCCCTAAATTTCAATTAGGTAAGATTCTGGTAGACCTTTTAGTAAATAAATGTACATACAGTAGTACATACTTCGTTTTATTCGCTCAAGTACCACCATCTTCTTTTCTTCTATTTATTAAATACTTTAAATAGTGTAGAGGGCCCATTACACTATCGTGCTCGCCCGTAATCGTCTGTAATCGCCGATAGTGTGGCGGAGCTACAATGCGTAAAACGTAACGTACCAATTTATATTGATTTTCAATTTGAATTTTCTCTTGCGCCTTGCGCCCGTCTTTTTCCTTTCGTTTTTTTGCTCACTGACCTCATCACTGTATGTACGCCCTGACGTAGGTACACTGACAGATCGAGATCAACGTTTTTGGTTTGCTCGTTGCGATGTCTAAATAAAAAGTTTGAGGAAGATTTTTTTGATGAAGGATTTTAAGAAAATACTTTGTGCGACATCCTATAAAAAAAGTGCTATAAATGATAAAGGCCTTTATGACCGTGTTACTTAAACGTTGAATCTTTAAACTGAGAGCACAGCTACAGTCGTGTAAGTTATGTACGCCTTCGATCCGAAAACCATATTTTCGATTGTTGGGTTAGGTAGTATACCTATATCTGGACCTCTCTGCAAGAAGTCTCTCTCTTACTTCATGATTTTTTTAACGAAAAATTAATCATGGATTCTAAAAGTCACAGCTTAAAAATCCTCTAATAGTTTATTATTATGTAAATATGGAAACTCCATCTGAAAACTGGGACCCAGGTAAATGCTTCGTTCTAGTATTTTTATTTACAATTAAGTTAAATTTATCATCTAAGTAATGTTTTGTCAAGGTGGAACTAAATTACTTATGTATTATTTATTTTAAAGCTCTGACTCGTCTATTAAGCTCACTGAAAGAGGTTCAACCAGGTGGTGAAGATGTAGCATTCCTGAGTGAGCTCCTTCAGTCAAAGCAGCTTCATGCGCTAGTTCAAGTCCATAATAAGATAGTTGCAAAAGGCAAAGATGACAAGTTCTTTCCACTTCTATCAAATGTTATGCAAGTGACAATTGAGGTGCTGGAGTTACTCAACAGTTTAGTTCCTGTATCTAAGGAATTTCAAGAGCTCCTTAATCTGGTGCAAAGACCACAGTTTCAAGTTAGTGATGCTTCATAATACTTAGTATACAATCACCTCATGTATATCTCTGGACAGGTAGTCTTTGCTAACTCTTGACATTATTTTTGCCCTCTGCCCAGTCATAGGCTCAATGACACCCAGTCCGGGGATATTTAGAGGTCAATATTTTTAACACATAAAGTAATTTAAATGTTAACAAACAATATAGAGTTTCTTTTTTCTAACAGGCTATTCTTTGCACTCATGATGCCATCGCGCAGAAAGATTACTATCCCCATCTCCCTGATATACCTTCTGATGCTGATGAAGAAGAAGAAACAGTCAAAATTGTTCAGCTAGTCAAAAGTGATGAACCACTGGTAAACATGTTTTTTAAATATTAATTACTAAAATAATGCCAAGTAAAACTCATTAGGTTGTCTTAGACGTACATACTTATGTATTTCAGTAGCCCTACACCCTCAAATACAGGGTGAAATC
This sequence comes from Acleris cristana, assembly GCA_948252455.1. Classification (NCBI taxonomy): domain Eukaryota; kingdom Metazoa; phylum Arthropoda; class Insecta; order Lepidoptera; family Tortricidae; genus Acleris; species Acleris cristana. The sequence continues at coordinate 46,359,660 of OX411772.1, forward strand.
AAATACGTGATCAAAAGTGATATGACTTAATTAAGCATTAAAGTGGGATCCTAATAAAATAGGTACTTAGGAGTTTAGATGTAGTGTTCAGACTTACCAGCAATTATCAAAATTAAATCATTTATTGTTAACAGTGTGGTCATCCTACTTGATAGAAAGAGATTTTCTAAATTCCACTAAACAACAAAATAAATATCACTGACTTGAATTGTCACTGTAACTGAAGTGTCATTAAAGTAAAATAGTCTGAATAGAATCCATAGAGCATCAAAATATAATAAGTATGGAAGCCCTCAAACAAATACAACTGCCAAATCTGCTCCCAAATATACAGTTTTTGAAATGAAAAGATCTTATGTATATAGTGGTTTCGATAATCAACTAAATATTAATTGAGTTAAGGTTTAAAGTCATTTATGTAGGGCATCCTCCCGGGAAATCCTGGGAATTTCATAGTGACTAAAGAACCAGTACTGAAGATTACATCCCGGTTCTCCCGGTTCTTTCCATGAGTATCAAAAATATCACAATTTACAGCTGAGCGACGACGCCGGCACAAGCGGCAACATCGCATCAACATCCATCATATTTCTTTTCAGTCCAGTAGTTTCGGAGCCTACTCAATGCAAACAAACAAACAATAAAATCTTTTCTCTTTATAATATTAGTGTAGAAGTAAGATACGTTTTAAAAACTAGACTGGAGACTAGTCTACAATGGAATCCAAGCTTTAAACAACCTTGGTCGGCACAACAAAGTGAAACTGATGTGGATTCTAGGACACGAAGGCTTTCCCGGAAACAAAGCTGTGGACAAGCTGACCAGGGAAGGGTCAAAGGACGCATACATCAGACCGGAACGATTTGTGGCACCCTCACCAGGCACCATAAAGCAGCCCTGAACAATAATGCCCTAGAAAACCACCAGAAAGAGTGGAAAACTACGGTAGGCCTAAGCCCTAAGGAATGCAAAGCTCTTCGTAGAAATAATTGACCAGAGCTGGGCCAAAAAACTTTGGAAACTCAGCAGAAGACAACTCCAATACATTATCCGAGTGTTTACTGGGCGCTTTGGGGTTAAACAGCTCCTAGCAAAGATGGGCCATGTAGAATGTTCGGCGAAGAGGTGGAAACAATGAAACATTGATTGTGTGAATGTGATGCCCTCACCGGAGTAAGAATGAAAATCCTCGGTTGTGGCTACCCAGAACCAAACGATTTCAAGGCACTGCCATTGCACTCCACTATCCGCTTTTTGGAAGGGGTGGAGGCTGCATTTAAGCTCTAAAAGAGGGGTAATTATACAAAAGATCCCATAGGGTCGAAGTGTAGCCGTAAGGACGCCACAAATAAGATAAAATAAGATAAGATAAGATAATTACGTTTTCGTTGAAGAGAACATGCATGATTTTATTGCATATTTAAATAAAAAGAATATACATATTTTTATTTAATCGTTTTATTTCTTAAATGTCCATGTGTGGCGCTGAATTTAGGTTAAAATAAAGAACCGGGAGAACCGGGAATCCCGGTACTGTCCCTGCATAGAACCGGGAAATGGAATTCTTGGTACCGGGCCCGGTACTGCATGCCCTACATTTACATCAGATATTGGTATAACGTTTGAGTAGACAGTAATTTTAGTAAGGTCTTATACCGTTTGAAAGACAAAAATCTGCAACTGGTTACAAGCTCTCTGACACAAGAATTTTATTTGTCAATTTTGTTCTTCATAACATTTACTTTAACACTGCCAAGTATTTCAACATTTGACATGGATGGTTTAATACCAAAATAACACAGTAATTGAATAATGAACTATTCTAGTATCTTTTTATAGACTGTTTTAACAAGCTTACAACGTATAAAAACCTCTGCCTCTGTAAAATAATAGATTTAAAAACAAAACTTACTGAATATTACGCTTGAATAATTTAATATTCTTATGTTACACTATTATATAATAATTGTAAAACAGTATATATTTATAGTCAGCATTAAATAGTCTTTAGTATCCAAAGTGCCAAATATATCGCACCACATCTTTATTCTTATAGGCATAAAGATATGTGGCAATATGTTTTATTGTGATAATAGCTTAATTACAAAGATCATCCTAGTTAATTAAGTTTTTGCGAGAATAAGATTATACCTAAGCATGCATTATGTATATCCATCATTGGATCATCCATATACATATCTATCATCGGATATGTATATCCATCATAACCATAATGTATCGGAGTTGTCTTCTGCTGAGTTTCCAAAGTTTTTTGGCCCAGCTCTGGTCAATTCTTTCTACGAAGAGCTTTCAGTATATTTACTTTAAACAATACAATAAATAATTTCATTTAGAAATAGCAGCTAAGTTTATTTTTTTACTAGTAACCAGTAAAAGACTATTGCAGAATATCTATAATATTGTAATAAGATTTACTGTCTCATATAATATTATTATTTCAACCGAGGTAGTTTTTTTATCCGTTTCTAAACATGATACTTATTTCGTCTAGTACTTAATTAATCTTGGAGGTATGAAAATTGAAGCCATTGTTTTTTATTAAAAGGGTGGAGCTCAGAGTGCAGAGCCAATCGTGGTAAGTTTACGCCGATACCTTGATGCTAGTTCTTTAACGCTTTCAGTTCACCGTAACCCTGTCTTGTGGATGTACTCACATACTTTTATTTAATTTCTCCGTCCGTTCCTCTTACAACCACCCTCATTTTTGATGCATAATTTTAATTCTTATTAGCTGCTATCTCTAGATGTTTATGCAAACTGTACTCTGCTGTTTAAATAACACATTTTTTTGTTTCAATCTATTATCTGTGTACTCCCTTGTTACTTATTGCTTAATTAATATTGATTTTATTTTATTTTCCGTTAATTATTTAACGCTAATGAAAAGTGGATATGTTATTATGTACTTATTTAACTTATTTAAGATGGTCATAGCCAATGTCGACTTAAAAGCGGCCCGGATTTAAGTCTTAAAGAGTCGGGTCAGTCTAGGGTGGTTTAGGCATTACTCTTTCACTTTTTATTAATACTACCTGTTACATTATCGAACCCTGCGACGACGTCCTGTAATTAAAACTATTTATTTGCTATGCTTGCTTGCGACTATAGTAAGTGCTGTCACAAGGATCATCCTACTAAACTATATTATAGCTGCTGATGCCACATAAAACAGTATCTAAATGTATGGCACCGCTCACCCATTCGCGATCCACAACTAGTGAGTAACTTAACGGTAAAAAAGTAGCTACCTTTTTCCGTTTAGTTGATAACAGAAGGTTAAAGGTTATATAAGTATATAATTTATCCTACAAATTGTTCATTCAATTGTACAACAAATAACACTAATTCGTTTGCAAGAAAATACTTAAGTATATTAAAAACACACAAAATTGTATTGAGGGCGCCACTGAACATCCGTCGTAGGTACGCTCAGCGCAGTCTTAACTAATACATTGCAGAGCGTAACATACAACTACTTAGGGTATATGGTGCTGTCTTAGATGATTTTTATTACGTATAAACATTTTAGTCGCCTGTATCTTTAAGAAAGAACCGATCAAGTCTGCTTAGCCGTGATAGTTTTCCTTTAAAATTCGTTATATGTGTATTAAAGACATTTTTCAAATTTGATTACTCTGAATTATGGCTAATAAATAATAATCTCAATAATAATAAATAATAATGAAAAACACGCAACGCAACTCTAGCAACTCGAGTTAATTATTTCCTCAAATGTCCCCCAAATCTAAAAATTGATTATAACATTTACGTAATGTTTCTTTAATAGTTATCCAATAATACCTCACTCAATGTTTGTTTACAAAAAATATATATATTTACCTTTGCTTTACCTGTATATAGGGTTTATGAGTACGGGAGGTACACTAAGAAAAATAAACAAGTTTCTATATTAGAACGTTGTCGGCGTAATTGATAAGTAAAACTATGCCAAATGTTAAATGAACTACTGCTCACCCAGATATAAAATTAAGTAAGGTACAAAAAATACCTTTGTTTACCAAAAATTGTAAATTACTTACCACCAAAATTTTAGTATAAATTTTTCTTCATATATTGACCATCTTGTTATCCTATTACAGTAAATAAACCTTAAAATAGTAAATAACTATCAAAACGCTTACTAAAATTATAAATCCTTTCTTGAAATCTGTCACTAAAGAACGAGAGGAAATGGGTTTTGTTTTGATGAATGGGAGAAACCCATCTGATGCGGTGTTTTGGCAGGGCGCGACGATAAAGACGGACGAGGAGACGGGCAAGATCGTGATCGCACGCGTGATGCACGGTGGCGCCGCCGACCGCTCAGGGCTCATCCACGCCGGGGACGAGGTCATCGAGGTCAACGGAATCACCGTCGAGGCCAAGACGCCCGCCGACGTGCTCGCTATCCTGGTAACTCTCTTTTACTTCCCTTGTGTTGTTTCATTTCTCTGAGGCGGTTCTCAATTCGTCGGGATCTTTTTTTGGCTTATTCCCAGTTATCCGCACCCCTTGTTCACACTGTGGACAACTGGGATTTTTTATTACCAGTTGTCCGCAGTCTGTCCACACTGCGGAAAAAAGCGTGCGGGCAACTGGGAATAAGCCTTTTTTATGTATATTTCCTTATTACTCAAAGACAGGTAGACCGATTTGAAGAAATATGTTTTTGTCTGAAAGGATAGATATACTTTGTTATGAGTTATGAGTTATTAGTATAAAATAGGATTAAAAAACTGCCTACAAAAACGCAAAAAATATCTTCATTTAAAATGATATAGGTCAGTCAAACTGAAATCGGCGTCTCATATTACAGTATTCTTCACCAAAAGCCGACTTCGGATTGACTGATCTATTACCATTTAAAAGTTATTTTTGCGTTTTTGAAGGCGGTAGGTACAGAGGCGTGATATGATAACTGATTCATGGCTATGAATGCAAGTTAATTCTGGCTACCTCAGAACTTTATGATGGGACTTCTGTTTGCAGCAAAGCTCCGAAGGTACAATCACGTTTAAACTGGTACCATCTTATGGCAAGGGCGGTTCGCGTGAGAGCAAGGTGCGGGTCCGCGCACTATTCAACTACGACTCTGACGATGATCCTTACATACCGTGTAAAGAAGCTGGTCTCAACTTTAAGAAAGGTGACGTTTTACACATCGTCTCACAGGATGACGCGTATTGGTGAGTGCGACGAGCAGTCGACGTCATGGAGTTGGTGTTCACAGTGCAAGACGTTGACCGCCATTTGTTTTTAGGTGGCAAGCTCGCAGAGAAGGTGAGCGCGTTATGCGTGCCGGACTCATACCATCGAGGGCTCTGCAGGAAGGTCGGATGCTTCAAGAAAGACTCGCTGACCCTCAAACTCTGGACGGTAAATTTAAAAATGCTGTTAAGTTGTTAACAACTTTGAATGTCGATAGCTTTGAGCATTTACACGCGAGCACTCTACGGAATGTGCTCAAGTCTAGACTGTGATGCATGTCATGTTGATACTTATTTACAACCGCATACAATTTATAAACGAACCCTGGAAAACTCTCGCTTAAAAAATATGGTTCGAGGAAATGGTTACAGTTTTTATGCAATGATTATATTTTTTCTACTCGCGTACTATAAAGCGCTACTATTGATATCGTTAGCTATTCGATCAACAATACAACTAGATAACGGGTCAGAGAACAAAAAACGACCGAGCGAATAACGACTCACTTCAAATTGGGAGCTTACTTGAATTTAGTTCGTTGTCAACTACGCCAACCAGTGACACGTGTTACAATGCCTCAGTGTGTTTACAGAAACTGTAAAAATAATTACCGTAAGAAGATTCTTTGACACGGAATGTCATATTTTCGGTAAGTAAATGTCGAAATATAATAATATGTCATTTATAACTAAGTAGGTATTTCTAATAAAATAATTCATTTTAGTTTCGGACCAACCATTGTCAATATTTAGTGCGTCTATGAAGTAGTTTAATACATATTTTTTGCAGTCGTAAATTTAATATTCATTTTTAGATTTCCTGGTGATCAATTTCACTGTGCGATATGGAGTTCTAACGTCGCGACGCGAGTGAATGGCAGGAGGAGTTTTTAAACTGATGATAAAGACCAAAAGATGACCACCGGAAATCTTTAATCGTAATTGTTTAACGGGCATTGATGAGATTTCTCTATTAAGAATATGAATCTACTTTTATTCGTCATAATGCATGTAGTGAAGGGGAACTGATGGTGAAGTACCCGGAGAACTCTTTAATGATTAACGGCCCTGCATCTTGGCCAGCGAAATTTTGTTAAGGCTGATGGGAAATTGTTATTAGACATATCACAAAGATATATACGAAGGTTTACGAGCCCACAATATTGTATATATTATCTTAAATAAATAAAAAAGAAGCGTTAAGTTGTTGTTTATTTTAAACCCATACCCACGTGAGACGTCAAAACAGAAATAATATTATGTGTAAAGCTACTCCATTTGTACTCTGTTCGCGGTGACATTGGCACTCCGCTAGTAGAAGCTGCATAAGGTAAAAAAACGAGCCTATAGTCGAAGCCACATAAGATGATAAATTGTTTCCAGCAAAAATAAGCATTGCGTTAATGAAATACCATTTAAATTTGAATGTTTTATTTTGATAATGATTTTATACAAGTATGAAGTTTGCATATGTCGCCCTAGGACACTTTTCGAAGATAATTTTGTATGGAACCCGACGTCTATTGGTTGGTTCGACATACCAACCAATATCCGCCGGGTTCCATACAAAATTCTCTTGCGTTGCGTTCTATTGCGTTAGCTTTACCAAAATACCAACTATAGCGTAACCGAAACTAAACATGTTAACTGGTAGAGAATGCCTTACGGCATTAAGTTCGCCTTTTGAATATTAAGATTATTCTATTGTGCAATAAAGATTAAATAAATAAATAAAAACAGTTCTATAATGAGCGTTGCCATGGTAGTAACAGTTCTTTTATAATTATGATGGCATTGTTATTATCAGGGTTCGTAAAATGCGAGTAAAATTCATTGAAGTGCTAAGGTTGTCACTTTTCACTTATAATATAATAGAATAAATTCAATTAAATGGAGGAATGTGTTTATACTTATGAAAGCGCTTGTTATCATTATGGTATTCAATTGCCCTTATCAGTGTTCATTATCTAGGTATAATGTTAAACTAAAACTTATTAGAATTTATAAATACATTGTCTACAGATTTACTAGTACCTATTAACTTGTCATGTTAGCATTTTCTCGCCATCGAACTTAAGAAAATTATTACTTACTGTCTCAAGTGTAAAACAGTTTTTTTTTTTGAAATTTTAAATATAATGAAAAAATATAATAGCCAGTAAACTGAGTTTCGGATTGTGTGCAATTTCACCAGTTAAATAAAATTCATATGTATTAATTTAGTAACTAATATTTAACATCATAAATTTAGAACCATCGCCAACCCTAACTGGTTGTCAAAGTATACTTGTCAAAACCTTATTTCAGAACAATTTAAGTGTGTAAAAATACGAAAAACGAAAAATATTAAATTATTAATATAACAGGAGCTTTAAAAGAAATTTAGAAATAATTAAAAAAAACATAAAAAACGAGCTTCGCTGTTTTGCAATATAGCGGCACCAGAAATGGCCTTTGGTGAATGAAATTGGCATATCATTTTAGGTATATTTTACAAATAATGATTCAACCGTATCATATCTGGATAACTTGGTATGTTGTGAAAATTGTTTTTATTTATATTTAAAACAAGTGACTGAAATATAATGATGTGATATATTTTTTGAATCGGCTTAGTAAGCCCTTTCATTAGATACCACACACGACAGGTTTCAGAGCAAAAATATTTTTTTCCCATACAAAAAAAAGATGGCGTCATAACTCCTCTCCTTTTTTTCTTTTTTTTTCCTGTGCTACGGGTCAAATTGATTCGTATGGCCTAAAGATCAATCGTTCCGATTTTTATGCTGAATTTTACTGAATTTCGGGGTGTACCGCTAGCACTAGTATTTATTATTCGAAAAGCCGAATAGTATTAAAGGAATGATGGAGGTCTTTTGCGTGGCGAGCAGGTAAGCCGGCGCTGTGCAGCCCGGCCGAGGCGGAGTGCGCGCCGCAGACACCCTGCTCGCCCTCGCCGACGTCCGCGCTGCTGCCCTGCAAGTCCGCGCCCAAAGTCAAGAAGATCATCTACGACATTACGGAGAATGACGACTTCGACAGGGAAATAATTCCGACGTACGAGGAGGTTGCGCGGATGTACCCGCGCCCCGGGCAGGTGCGGCCGCTGGTGCTGGCGGGCGCGCCTGGCGTGGGCCGCAACGAGCTGCGTCGCCGCCTCGTAGCTACCGACCCCGACAAGTTCGTCACGCCAGTCCCCTGTAAGTTGTTGGTACACTGTGTATAGCTCAAAAAAATTACTTCGAATTAAGGCAATCAGCCGCAATAATTCGTAGTTTTGAAATTTGGTACAGTCATTCCTTGAGATGTTTTTAAGAATCTAACCTCACCTAACCACTCTCTCCACTTTTGTACTTGGTGGTAGCCTCTGACAGAGAATGAGACTTTGCTGAAAAGTAGACACAGGAAATAGAGCATGTCAGCGAGTTTAGATCTTTGGCTTAACGTATTCTTCATTAACCTTTTCAACACCATGTCAAATACAAAAGTCGTCACTCACACGCCGAGCCCGGTAGTAGCAATAAAACAAATGACAGGCTTGGGATGCTAATCGTATTAATCGATATTTTTATTATTTAGAAGCAAGACCAGTTGCAATCGGTTTCATTTCCGTTTTATAAATAATTACATACATACATACCTTCACGCCTGTAATCCCAGAGTGGGGTAGGCAGAGCTACAGAATTACCTACAAATAATTATTGAAATAAAATGAAATAAACCATGTTGGTCGTACTTCCTTACCTGTCGTAGTGACAATCGAATTCGACGGATAAGGACAAAGCATGGCTTAGCTACTCCATGGTTATTCCACGTTTATAAGTAAGGGCAATAGTCTCTAGGGACTAAAGCTTTTTAAAATTTACTTTTGGACCCCTAAACAGGCAATCACGGTGTTTGAGAATGCTGGCTTCAGTGATTGTGTATAGACAATTTTTAGGCCGTGGAAATAACCTCAAAACGACAATCATTCAAAAATATAAAAAAAAACGATTTAATTTCGTGAAACACGATTAATGATTACGAATATGAATCTATTTAATTTTATTCAGGATGAATTCATTTTATTATGCATGGTCCAATAAGTTTTAAAATAGTTATCAAGTTTGAATCTGTTGGCTAAATATGCAAGCATTTAAAGTGTCACTTTACAACAAAAAAAAACAACCGAAGAGCAAATCTGTAAGAAACTTTGTTATAATAAATATTGTAATTTTGTATAGAACATCGTTTTTTTTTCCTCGCATTCATTAGCTCGGGTGGCTAAATATTTCGTGTCATTATGGTTTGTTTTAGTCCCTCGTTGAACAATCTACTATTCAAAGAAACTGAACCTATTTTCTTTTAACTTGCCCTGCTTCGTGTTTGTCAATTCAGCACACAAGATTTTTCGAGAAATGGGTTAGATGACGGACAGCTGTCAGACATCTAGCATTTTACCTAGCTAAAATCGGCTACATTTTTAGAATTGTCAACAAGATAGCTTTATATATGGAGTTTTTCATATTATCGGTGATTGTCATAATTCAAAATTAGAAAACTTGTTTTGTTGCAGGTATCTACAGTCAAAGGCATAAACATATATACATTTCTGTCAAAAACATTTAAGTATACACCTTTATGCCACTGGCAATACGGTCCGTGTATAAATATATTTGACGCGATGGCGGTATAGATATTAATGCCCTTTACTGTACATATAATCTTTGGCTTGGGTTGTGTTCTCATGTGTGATAGTTGCGTGTATAGATATTTATGGCCTCCTATTTGACTACATATATTTGACTGACATTGTATATTTATTTATGGCCATGTAAATGTCTATATATTTTTGACTCTTTAAATGCTCACATATTACTGACCGAATTATCGTACAGATATTTCTGGCTCCTCAACTGTACGGATATTTTATTGTTTTTGTAAGCGTACATTATATTTTTGCCCTTGACTGTACTTATTTTAAATATATTTGTAAGAGTTTTACTTCACATTACCGTTTGGTCGTAAACTATGAAGTTTAGATTATTATTTAATCTTAATGTGACAGCAAAATAAAAAGCTAATATCATACAAAAATTAAACAACCCATAGTTTGGCTTCCATAGTGAAGCCACTACAAGCGTAGCCTAAAACAGAATGGCAGATCGCTTAGAACATCGTATTGATATAAAAACAATATTTTCACATATTTGTAGCAGGATTAATTGAGATTGCTATGTAGTCGTAAACTATGAAAATTTGACTACAATTTAAGCTTAAAACAGCATCAAAATAAGAGGCCATTATAAAAATACAATCCTTATAAAAATGCTAAAAAAATGATTTTTTTTATGTCTTTTGTATCTTGTCTAACTTGTCTAACGATAGAGTTTATAATAAGACGTATTATTCTGTGAAAATTTCAACTGCTTATACTTATTGTGAACTTACTCAATCATATAGGGGCGCGCAACGCGCTGTGATGTGATGACGTCACTCTAGCAAGATGGCGCCCGCGCCCTTTAATATTATTTACCAAATTATTAAAAGTACGTAGAATAAAAACTACTGTATCTATTGGAATGAAACAAAGAGTAGTATGATTATTTATTCATGAGCTTTACTGTAACAAAATTTCAAGCGATTTGGCGTGCCTACGTACATTCTTAATTGAAACAAGCGAAGCTGCGAGTATCGCTTACTGTAACATCTTGTGTGGCTGTTGTAGGACAAGATGTCCACCACTTTTTGCAATTTATGAGATAAACTGTGTCGTTGATTGTAATTATTTTTATTTGACTTGTTCGCCGCAATCAGATACGTCTCGGGCGCAGAAGCCGAGCGAGCAGAACGGTAAAGAGTACATGTTCGTGTCGCGCGAGAGCATGGAGCAGGACATCGCGGATGGCAAGTTCATCGAGCACGGCGAGTACAAGGGCAACCTGTACGGCACCACAGCTGGGAGCGTCGAGGCCATCGTCAACTCAGGTCGGCGCGCTTCTCCACGCAATAAATCGTACATGTTTAACATTTAACTGCACTGTTTCATGATATCGAAACAATAGGACATAGTTATGCAATACGATTAAATTAATAGCACAAGTCTAAACTTGGCCAAAGAACGGCGTTACATTATTAGTGCATTATCATCATTCAACACTAATAAGGTAATATTTTGAGTCACACTTTTGTTATCGGTGACATCAATTTGCATATTTATGTTTTGATTCAAAATGAAATGCTTACTAATAATTATTAAAGGTCTAAATTTGGTCCGGGTATCGCGGACCCGGTTCTGCATAAACCCTTATTAAACTTTCGGAGTACATCGATACTCACATCGAGATGGACAGTAGCAAAAATCATCGAGTAAGATTATCATTAAATAAACTATTTGTATGATTAAATACTATTCGGGCTTTATTATTTTAAACAATACTAACTGAATTAATATTCATGAAAGAATATTCGGTGCTCAATTTGCCATGTTTAGTAATCGAATGTGAAAATCTCTTACTGCCACGCGAAAATGCTCTTAGGAGACAGTTACTAACTTTTTAAGTGATGAAAATCGAAGTTCACTGATTTTGATAAAATGCACAGCCAGCAAGAAAATCGTCAGATCCGAGTAAGTTTTTATAATGCCATTCGATCCGATTCCGATGATATAGCGTCCGACCGTCGTAGTTCGATACGAGTTTTGCAGCTGTATGGAACAAATGGTAATCAACTAATCACCAACAGGATGATCCTTGGTTGCTACAGGTCGCGTGTGCGTGCTGAGCCCGCACTGGCAGGCGCTGAAGGCGCTGCGCACGGCGCGGCTGCGGCCCTATATGGTGTTCGTACGGCCGCCGCCGCTGGCGCGCCTGGCAGCCACGCGAGCTGCCGCGCATGCGCGCTCCTCCTTCGACAAGGACTCCTCCAGGGCTTTCACGGTTACCACCTTTTACATTACTATTCCACCGTCAGAAATAAAAAGGCGGTATAAAAGCATGATGTCTATCATATCATATGGCAGTATTTTTTTGCTTTGGACGGCAGATCTAGAACCCATATATCTTCCCAAACCAAATATTTTTTTGTATATGTAGCAAGTTTTATAAGATAAGACTGTGTTTGCTTTTCTTTGATTATGAGATAATCGATTAGGCACATAAATGGTTTCAGAAAATTTACTGAAGATAAAGATAAGATGAAAGATAAAAGACATTTATTCAGTAAGTAGGCCGCAAGGGCACTTTTACACATCAAAAATCTACCAGCGCTTCCCAAGAGGAAACCACTGACGAGGAGAAACGCCGCAAGACACTCAACAGTCAGTCATTTTATAAACATATTTCATATCACAATGATAGTACTTAGTCTAGTATTATATAAAGCTATAAATATTAAATGAAATGTAATATCAAATATCATGCGTATTTCAGCAGGAAAACATGCCAAAAATATTACGAGAGAGATAGAGGGAGAAATAGGAAAAAAATATGACCTTAAGTTCTATTAAGGAAAACAAGACTACCTTAAGTTCTCTCAAGGAGTCACGAGAATTTAAATTATAAATAGAAAGCATGGCCCTTTTTTGTTACACAAATATATCAGCTGCCTAACCCCAAACCAGAATACCGTAGGTACGACATGACACTATGGAAATAACTATAATAAACTAAGCGAGCTGTCTCAACATTGGTTAGTTGTCTAATTTTCTTAACTGCGTAAGCTTCTGAACTTAGTTTAGCAGCCAGTACAACTATATGGGGAGTTCATTGCAAATTTTTATCTATTTTTATGCCTAGGAAAACCGCCTTTCCTACCATTTGCAAACATTAGTCATTTAGAAAAATACTAGAATCTACAGGTTTAACATTAGGCAAAGCGAACCAAAAACATTTAGTTTCCTTAGCAAATAGTAGCAAATTGTTGCTAGTAAACCAATTAAGTACTTAAACTAGTGTGGCGTTGGTCCTACTGTAGTCTAGGGACTTTCTATCTACCTTAAAAATTAGTGAAGTATCATCAGCAAAAAGTACAATATCATGAAGTCTATTTACTGTTGGTAATAAGTCATTTAAAAAAACAAAAATATAAACGGACCTAAAATAGAGCCTTGAGGCACACCTTGTTTCATTGTAGCTCCAATAAATTGCGTTTTTTATACAATGTCTGTTTGAGTTCTATCACTTGGATAAGAAGACATGAGACTTGAAGTTTTATTGGACAATCCATAATGTTGTCATTTTAAAATAAGGGTCATTATTATCTACGCAATCGAAAGCTTTAATAAAAAGATCACAAAATATTCCTACTGCATCACAAGATTTCTCCCAACGTAATGTAATGTAATTTATTCAATGAGTACAGAAGCCGCATCAATAATTGTTGATCGACCTCTGGTAAAGCCGAACTGGTTAGGGGAGAAGTGGGACGAAAGAGTCAGTTTACTAAATGGGGCTACACGATACGGTTTGAATAAAAAAATACACATTTTTTGTCTCAATGACGGTTTATTCATTATAGAAAAACCATATTAAAATTGATAAATTATAACGTTCTATTACAGAATATGTTAATGCCATATCTCAATTTTATTATTAATTAAAATGGTAGGTATAGGGTCCGGTCAGTCCAACTGAAGTCTGCTTTCGGTTAAAAATATTGTGAGTCGCCGACTTCACTAGGACTGACCCTATACCTACCATTTAAAAAGAAAATATTTTTTGCGTTTTCAAACCAAAAAGAATTTTTAAACAGCGTACCTATTATGATCAATAACAACACTAAAAAGTTTTAAAATTTAAGCGACTTACGTCAAGCCCAAAATGTAAGACTGACATCTGCAGATGTATCGAATTTGAAAACTTCATGGTACCGGCTTAAGGTACATTTTCCTTAACTACTCAGATATCTATGACCACCCCGACTGCGTAGATACCTTAGGCGTTCTGTGCGTTCAGATATTTGTTGCTCGTTGTGTGTTCAAAATTTATTGAAGATTTAGGCAGCTAAAAACCTATTGATTTAACCTCTTTGACTAGTATCGCAGACATTCAGCATTATAATCAGTTTTTTTATTATTTTTCCTTATGTCCTTGTCACTAAAAATCCTTAATTTCATGTTTTATTTCAGAAGTTTTTCAGTGGTATGTTACATTATTAGAATCATTACGAATCAGCGAAGTTCAGGATTACAAACATGAAATTAAGGATTTTTCGTATCACACAGATTTTTTTTCCACAGACATACTTTCCACACTTGCGTCAAAATGTACTAACTAGTAGGGCTAACCGCGTCGTCGTCAAGTATGGTGTATTAAAAATAGTTGTTTTTTATTCCAGGAAGAAGAATTTGCGGACATAATACGTTCTTCGAACCGCATCAATTTCCTGTACGGATACATGTTTGACGAGGAGATCGTGAACGAGGAGTTAGCGATGGCGCTTAAGCAGCTTCTGAAGGTGGCTTGGAGGGTGCAGTCTGAACCGCTGTGGGTACCCGCCTCCTGGCTGCAGTAGCCGCGACGCAGGGCAAAGCCGTCCGGCGCTAACCTCGCTAGCCTGCCGCATGCTGGGCCACCACTAGACACCCGTCGTGACTCAGCACGCTACCGCTCGCGACCTCTTCAGTGGAGACCGTACCTTAACCTGAGGCAACACCATGAGACAAATTACGTCTGCTCAGGCCTAGTCATATATTTGGTCTGATTTTAGTTAAGTAGGCATTTAATAGAGGTAGCCTGACTTTGTACCAAGTGGCCCAACCATATAATGACCATAATCGAAATCCGCTTTGAAAGCAAGCAGTTAGTTGTACGGGTATGTCCC
Source organism: Acleris cristana (assembly GCA_948252455.1). Lineage (NCBI taxonomy): Eukaryota > Metazoa > Arthropoda > Insecta > Lepidoptera > Tortricidae > Acleris > Acleris cristana. The sequence goes on from OX411772.1 coordinate 46,374,689, forward strand.
ATTTGTTCCATGGAACTTCGCATTTTGTATTGAACTATGACGTAATGTTCAATACAAAATTCGTATTTCCATGGAACAAATAAGACATACCCAGCTATACCTTGTTTTTTTTAGCATTAGAAAGACCTTTCAAGAAGTAAATGTTTTTTATTGGGAATGTTTTATGGCAGTATGACGGAATAGCTAGAATATTATTAAAAATACATGTCGGAGCATTTTGCATCACAATAGAAAATTGCAAAATGTTTGGTTTGCTTTCCCGTATAAAGGTTATTCAATAATTATGCGTTAACATTATTTTTGTGCTAATTTTAATTTATCACAAAAATATTGCTTGATAAAAAACCCAAAGAAGCAGATGTCACAAACAAACGGAACGTTTTATAAAAAACCTCTAAAGGATCGCATCGGATCGGTACGGATTTTACAATCTTTAAACGATATTAAATCATGTACACAGTGTTTAAAGTCGATATTACTCAGAAGCTTGACGGCGGGCGTCTTCCGCGACACGCGATCGGAGCCGTATGTATGCTGCGACACGCGATCGGCTCCGTTCGCTTGCGATCGGCCCCGGTCGCTTGTCGTCGTGTGCGATCGGAACCTTTCGGCCGAGACCGGACGAGCCCACTCATTCTCGAAAGTGCACTCAAACACGTGGTAGGAACGAAACTATTTGACTGAGTGCGGTTACGTTCGCAAGCAACCGTACGGTGCCGATCGTGTGCGTCGACATCCTGTCGACCGCGAACGGCTGTTATCGCCCGATCGTATGCGTCGACATGCTGCCGGACACGATCGGTGGTCGCCGCATCCGTTCGTATTCTTTCCGTTCCGATCCGTTGCGGGCCGTTTGGTGGAAATCATCCTTAATGGGGTCGCCTTTTATCTGTGTTTCGTGAATTGCAATAGTTATAATATGTGCATAATAATTGCAATATGGCGAGATTTTTTATTGTTCTGTTTGGGCAATACAGAGATCGTGTCCCGTAACAGGGTCCATATTGACTCTCACAATTATTTTTACTCATAATGTTATAAGTCATAATCGTCGGAATTCGTAACGTATTTTTTTAGTAAATATTTCTTTTTCGAGATTTTTGTAAATTAAACCTAACTAGCCTAGCCTTATCTTCACGTTTACGGTTTATGGTTCCAGCGATAATAAAAAGGATGAATAACAATTTTATGAAAAAAAAATGATTATGCACAAAAAAGTTATGTGAAAAAATGCCCTCCCCCCGTAACAATACGGATTGGGCATTTTGAAATTTCAATTGGTCGCATAATATGTCCGACATTAGGTACCTACTTAGGTCTCTCTCATGTCGTATGTATAGGTTTCGTCGTATGTCTAAATTACATTCTACGTACCTAGTTCTCCCAATTTTTTTTAAATTGTTTTGAGTTGAGTTGAATTTTCCGTTAAAGTTTGTTGTTATTGATAATAATATTATCGTATTAATACATTATTATCTTCTGAAGAAAAAGGTTAACAACACCTGCTTCTTTGTTTACCGAATTTCTAATGCTAAAAAAAACGAAATATAGGCACAGTTTATCTCAAGTCTCCGCTGGCTGCGACTCCTTTTGCCCTTGACTCACGAGATTGCATTTCAGTTGAGTAAACGCATTTTAACTTTTCTCCACAGTCGTTGTATCCTAAGAATTGTTTATTACGTGTATCCAAATAATTGATTATTATGTGCAGAGACCGGAATTCTCGTAGCAATTTTGAGCTGTCATAGGGACTTCTCGTCTATCGACTTCCGATATACATATTTTTATCGATAAATACAGAATACAATATTTAAAATATGATTACGACCAGAAGTAAACAACAGGCATTCTTAACGCGAATGAGCGATCTCTTCGAGATAACCTTTGAATACCAACTTTTTGGAAATTTTAAATAGGAAACAAGAAGCAATAAAATAATAATATTTTATTGTTTCTTATAAATAATTTGTGGATTTCGTAAGCTTTTTAAACAATGAAATTGCAACAAAAATTGCTATCGATTGTTTTTATTGAAAATCTCTTATTTCACATTTTCAACTACTCAAAAGTTACCTATCTAAAAGAGATCGCTCTTTAGCGATAAGACCGCAAGATTTTGACCTCTACTTTTATTCTTCTTTATGTTGTGTTCTATAATATATCGACAAATAATGTATTTCGGAAGTCGATAAACGGGAAGTCCCTAGACAGCACGAAAGTGCTACGAAAATTCCGGCCTCTGATTATGTGTATCCAAAGAATTGATTATTACGTGTATCCAAAGAATTGATTATTATGAAAAAGTTGTTGATAATTTACATTCCGTGAGACAGTGAAGAAATCTCGATTTCATTTATTGTACGTTTGTATTGGTTAGATAATATTAGTAAAAGAAAGTTAAACAACAAACATTAAGATTATTTGCCTTTTCATGGATTAGTTTAGCTAAGGGCTGATTTTTAATCCCCAGATAAAACTATCCGTCAATTAAACGTATTACTATCCTTTTCTGAAGTCCTATTAAAGAAAAGGACAGAGCTAAAATTTACCTTCCGGATAGCTTTATCTGGGAATTGAAAAATCACCCGTTAATTGAAAAAAATAACTTTAAAAACTAATTTCTGCCACACCAATGTTGATCTCATAAAAAAAAATTATGTTGTAAGTCATTTTAGCTAGCGAATATAAAGTGGCACTGCTCACGCTGATGTTTAATTGGATATTAGCTTAATTTATTGTTTAGGACAAAATACTTTAGAATGTCATTCGGGTTTGGTGAAGTTCGAACAAGAAAGATTATAATAATAGGTACAGTCGGCTGCAAAGAGATGTATCCGCTTTAGGACCTTATTTATTACAATGCAGTAGAGTGAAAAAGTTGATACATCTCTTTGTAGTCGACTGTACTTGCGTTTTTCCTATATATATTTTTTTACCATCATTTAAAAAGTTCTTATGGGGAAGATTGGCACCATTCGTACACTTTTTACACTATATTTTCTTTTTAAAAAAGCTAATCAATATAAATTCCCCAATCAGGTATAAAATCATTACACATATATTAAGCCATGTTATAAAAAAAGTTTGAAGTCAATAACTCTTATAATATATTAATAAAGTGAGTTTAAGTGTGAAGTGGCAAATGTACAAATCCACCCCAAAAGCGGGGTACGGTCGTACATGTTCATTTTCATACGTTCAGACGGTGTGGGATAGCTTCGTACAAATAAAAAACACAGCCAAAAACCAAAAATGTGATTTATTAATCACAAATAAATATAACTACATGATTATATGATTTTTTAACGCTACAAAAAAACCTGCACAAAGTTAGCATGAAATAAATATATATGGTGTATGAAACTACCCAGAAGGTTATAAATAAAATATCACAACCTACACAAGAAACGTTGACAAACAGCAAGAAAATTTATCATAAACATGACCATGGTTACTTATAGTTTAATAAGAATCCTTTAGTAATTTTCACTTTTCTGAGTCACAAAAAACGCCTGAACATCAGTACTGTATTTACTTTGAGCACGCCAAAACACACAATGTCCTACCTAGTCGCATAAGAATAAATACTATTAGAAGGGCATCTTCGGCGTCCTTGTATGGATTTGACAGCAAAGCCGTCAAATAATTACCTACAGCGCCCCACGCCCTGCCTTACCGCTCTCTCGCCTATCGCAAAATTAGGGTTGTCACAAGTATATAATACTAACTGAACCCGCCACTTCGTTTGCATAGAATTAGTTTATTTGCCTGTAAAACTATACGATAAACCCTCCCATTGCTGACTTACTTAATCATCATTACTTAATAAAATTAAAATGTCCGTACAATTTCAATCAGATATATAGTTGTAAGAACCAACGGAAAGCCAATCAAATTAATTTATATATGTAAAAAGTATTTGTGCATTTTATTAATTAATTTAGCAACTCTTTCTTTTATAAAAAAAACCACTAACCACTGAAATACTTAGACTTACTCAATTACGATTAATATTGGCTAAAACATAAAGCACGTAGGTAAATAATGTATTTATTTAATTCTTTCATTTTTACGCTCTTTATTTAATGTGTTTACGTTACAAATAATAAATAAAGATTCAAACTTTGTGGATATCATCCTACAATTATCGTAAAACACGTGGTCAAATACGGAACTAACAATTTTGTATGGTAAAACTACAGTTGGCGTAGACAGTGGCGCCTTTGAGAGTTTCATTTGAAATATTGTTGCAAGTTTACTTCAAGCGCCGATGGGTGGCAACCCGCTAGTGTTTGCTGCGCTAAGTAGTCCTGGACTGTTGACAGCCCACGCTCGAGCGCGCGTAGTGGGGATGAAGTTACCCTTCTAATAGTATTTATTCTTATGCTAGTCGCTCGCAATGGCAGCATTGTCGCCCAACTTTGTTGACAACTGGCTGGCACCAGTGGCTACGCACACACGCGAAATCGTGTAAATACTCCTATCTGATTAGTTGTAATAGCGACTGTATGAATCTTCCCCGTGTACGAATGGTGCCAATCTTCCCCTCACCAATTTCATTGCTAATTAGATTACAATTTACTTTTAGATCATCAACTATGGTTTAAACGGATGTACAGTGTACTGCTGTTAAAAATGGACCTTATATTTTTTATGGATTTAAAAACTTAGTGCTGACTCGTCCATACTAAGTTTTACAAATTAAGAACGCCAAAAAAAAATTCTTCTGAGCCTTATAAAATGAAAGATTCGTTTTTAACAGCAATAAAATGTACATACATTTAAAACTTAGTTTATTATGTTAGTTAACGGTAAGTGTAACTAAAACTCAAATTGGTTTTAGAACGATTAATTCGACTTTGACACTCGGCAATTCTCTACTTTCCTCGGGAGAGATCGGAAGTGCAAATGACTCGGGACACATTGCTGCATATTCATAATATCATAGTGTGCACTTAAAGTAGCGGCATCAAGTGATGGCACTTTGGATAGCTGGCAATAGTGTTGTGAAACACTCCATTTTTTATAGTCTCCAGCGGGCCTGGCATGGTTGCGTTTACAAAATGTGGATAAAGCATCCGTCACAAAGTGACGGCTGTTTTATCCACATTTTGTCACGCGATAAACGCAGCCATATTAGGCCCCCTGGGCGACGATGGGAAATTGTCATAATAATTTGAATATGGAGACGTTTTATTGTATACCAATAGAGTTTGTAGATCAAACTCTCAAAATAAACTGTGTGGCTAGAAGAAGACGACATTGTCAAAAATTTGAAATTTTGAGTCAAAATATACAAAATGTGAAATTATTGATAAATGAGCATACACCGGATTAACGGGAGCCAATATTTGCGCTTATCACACAAAAATCTGCCCTTACCGAGATTTGAACCCAGGACCACTAGCTTTATAGGCAGGGACACTACCTACTAGGCCAAGATCATAGATGCACAGGTAAAGACAAGCATGCAAAGAGGGTCACTGCTTCTGCATGGACACCAGCATGCTTATGTAGAAGGGAAATCAACAGAGACAGCCCTACACAATTTGACCACAAGAATAGAAAGAGCCATAGAAGACAAAGAGATGGCACTAGGTTACTTTTTCGATGTAGAGGGTGCATTCGATAGAGCTACCTCCGAAGCAATAGAGAAATGTCTACGCAGGGGCGACATAGACCCCGCAATAAGGCAATGGATAATGGCCATGCTCACAGGAAGGGCAATCACTGCACAACTGGGTGGAGATTCTATAATGATAAAAACACGTAGAGGCTGCCCCCATGGGGGGTGTCTGTCACCACTCATGGTGTCTCGTGCTAGATTCGCTTATCAGAGAAACCAACAGGGGAGGCATACACTTGCAGGCTTACTCAGATGACGGTGTACTGCTAGTCAAGGGTAACACCCTAAGTTTAATGAGAAAAGTCATGATAAGAGGGATCAAACAGGTACTGACCTGGTGCCAATACCGAGGGCTAGACCTGAACCCAAATAAAACAAAAATATTACTGTTCATAAACAAGCTAAAGCTGCCTACGCTGACACCCATAAAAGTAAAAGGCGAGGAGATAGTAGTACTTAAGGAAATAAAATACCTTGGAGTAGAATTAGATAGCAAACTGATGTATAGGACACACATAAAAGAGCAATGCAGGAAAGCCGTCATATCGTTATGGCAATGCAGGTAAGCTATAGGTAGAAAATGGGGACTAAACCACTGATAACACAATGGATATACAAGGCAGTGTTTCTCCCCAGACTATATGGAGCCATAGTCTGGTGGCACAGAGCAAGGATAAAAGAGGTAGTTAAAGTGCTGTCGAAGGTCCAGAGACTAGCATGCCTAATGACAACAGGGGCAACAAGAACAGCACCAACACAGGCCCTAGAGATAATGCTGGGACTAAATCCCGTACATCTCAAAGTGGAAAAGAGAGCCACAGAACAGTGGTACAGAATAAAAGTGAGCAGAGAGCGGATTGGGTCCGAGACGGGCAAAAGACACGCAAGCATACAAAAAGAGTCATTGATAAACATGGACATGCTCATGCTTAACAACGACCTAATCAAGAAAAGGAAGAAGTTTGACAAAAAATACAGAATACACTTAGGAGATAGAGAAAACTGGGAACTAGAAGTAATGGAACCTAAAACCACTTGCTTCACGGACGGTTCCTGGAAATCGTCAACCAAGAGAGCAGGGGCTGGCATATACAACCAGGAACTTGACGAGCACATGACAATACCACTAGGGGGCTACACAAGTGTCTTCCAGGCAGAAGTGTATGCCATAATGGAATGTGCACAGACCCTGAAGGAAAGGAGCCACATCACATAACAGATAGTAACGTCGTAACTGTAAGCTTTATTATCTTTATAATAAAGTCTGTTCCTATTCGTTCGGTCACTCTTGTATACAAATCAGTTTACCATTATAACTCCATATTCGCGTACTTTTGAAGGTTGAGCACAGTCATATTATTTATTTATAGGTACACTTAATCATTGTCTTCATGTTTATTTTGAGGTGGTAATCTCTATTTAACCACGTATCTTTGATGAAAGGTGCTTTTGGTAAAAGATAATGACACTGACTGGTGCTTGACAAATACGTTTCATTTTTTCGAAATATATTTGACATGAAACTGGAGAAGTTTTGATAGATTTGATTGATAACCTAGGTTTTCGTCTCTGTCGCACTCAGCATAATAATACGATGATGATGATGAATATATTCAACCTTTTTAATAAACTAATTAGAGTTAACATTATTCTCATCGTTATTTCATCCTCTATCTAAAGACAATTACAGTTAGGTATACTTGTTATTTTCATTGGCAGCTCGAATAGGAACAAACTTTAAAGTACAGCATACGCTTGCAAAACAGAATCAAATGCGCAAGTGTTTTGGTTCATTTGTACTCTCGATCTTTGGAGGTAAATTTAAAAAAAAGTGTGCACAAATCAGTACGTATTGGGTACAACAGCGTAATGTTCTAATAAATTACAATTTCTTACATTAGAGTTATGCTTTAAAATATTACAAAACAAACGGTGGGGTGTCCAGAGAGCATGACGTTGCACGGATGAGCCAAAGTTTGAAAAATTTGAAAATGTGTTCAAGCATAAAAATGTTTTATCGACAAAATATAAGAATAAGTATTTTACGTTGTAGAACTTATTTATTGTTTTATTTATTTATGCAAAATTAACTCTTTGCTTCGTCGTCAGCCAATCTACTTTTTGGGCTAAGTCACTGTACTATTTTTGTTCGTTACTTTTTGTACGTATTTGTAATAATATTAATTGTTTTTTTTTGTAAATTGAGTGATAATAGTAGCTTTCATTTTACTGAACACAATTAAAAGTCGGACCTTAGTTTCAGTAATATTCTGACAAGTGATAATCCGTTCCGTTCAACTGACTACACCCAGCCAGCAGTTCTGCTACAAGGACGCTGAAGCGCTGGCCGATACCTGAGAGGGAGAGACGAAGAGGCTCAGCGAGTTGGCACAGAAGGGCGCACTGGCAGTACTGGCACCACACGATCGGTCGTCGGTCGGAAGTGTATAGGAACCTTAAAATCATCCGGCTAGGGCGGTCAGTTGAAACCTACCCGAGACTCCGGGGAGCCGGGAGTTATAGGCAGGGAGTGTAGGGGCGTTTGCAGCTAGGGATAGGTGTGGGAAGGATTGAACAGACCCGAATACCAGCATCGTTGACTGTATGAAGGATAAGATAGATATTATACTTGGTGAGTAACAAATAAAAGGTAGCAGGTGAATGGCTGCGTCTTAAAAGTGTCTTCACTGCCATGCTATGCCTCGTTTTCTTCCGGTTCGCTTTCCGTATCCGTTTCTAGACTCTTGTATATTTTCTCAGCGTTCTTATTCGTAAGCGTAAGGCTCCTATTCGATGCTATGGATATCCATTAAGCTCGGCTATTCGGTATAATTATGAATGTCGTGGGACAGGAAGTCCTTCCAAGTAAATATATCGGGTGTTCCAGGATTCAATATACAATAAAATGTTGCAATTTAGATTTTTATACATATTTTTTTAATGATTAATCATTCAACTTATTATGTAATGAAAAGATGTGAAGGTAATTTTTTTAACACATTTTATGGTATGCCAAAACCCGGACCTTGGGCCTGACACTAGACATAAGTTTCAGCACAGAACTGTTCCCGACGACTTTAGAGGCTTTCAATCAATTTCTCTTAAAGGCCTCAATGGAATCCACTGCCTTAGTATTTTTCCGAAGATTTGCCTTGGTAGGGAAGTGCCCAAAAAGTTTCAATAGGCCTGGATTCTGGGCAGTTCGGAGGATTCATATCCTCAAGCACGTATTCGACTCTGTTGTCTTTATACCAAGCTAAGGTGGTCTTCGAGTAGTGCACGGACGCCAAATCCATCCAGTAGGCGACGATTTAAGCACTCGGTGATGATGAATCATTATTATGAAAAAATAGTAGCACTACAAATCTGTGTTTATACTTTCTGGAACACCGGATGGGTCGTCCAATTTTCTGCCTTAGGTTCTGGCTCTCTCAGGTTTTGGGCGTCTCAGTATATGGCTGTAGTTAGTATGATAACATTAATGACATTCTGCGTACTTTGATAGTTTTGGTAATGGTTTTTCCTACCAGTAGTAGTAGTAGATTAATTTTTTGCTTTGGGGGATCTCTGGCCGCTCCAATCATCTCTTTCAGGATGTGCCGTTCATATTTCCCGAGGCGGGATCTATTAGCCTTAGTAAGAGCCAAGACGTTTAGGCCGTACGTCCTCGAAGGAGCAATTACCATTTTATATATAAGTCGGGTAATCTTCCATTCAAGCTTGTAGTCTTTCTTGATAGTTATTGGTTTTCAATGAAAGTAAAACGCAGATATTTAACTTATATTACAGTTTATGTAGCAAGTAATCTTGAACCACAAGGAAAAACACACCTGCTTCGCAGGGGCTCTACTTTGAAATCAGTAATTCGAACTTCGGATCGCCCCGTCACTTTCTTGGGAATTAGTGACGCGTCGAGAGCAAAAGGGATAGCAATAGACGAAGTTCGAATTACGGATTTCAAAGTAGAGCCTCTGAGCAGTAAACCAGAGAGAGACGCTGTGCTAGAGCATACATAGACAAGAGCAAAATGTTAAGGCTGGATTACTACACGTAAAAGTGCTCTTTACGTCACTACATTATATTAACATTAACACCCTCCCATTATCCAGACTATACAAAATATACAAAAATAAACATTTAATCTAACATGCTATACTGCCACACACAATGACAAATCTTTAAGAAATTTCTGAATTTTGGGACCCTACATTACATCTGTTGACAGTTTCTCTAATAAAATTATATTTCACATCAATCTGCTTGGTGCGGCCACAAATCATTTTATTTGATGCTATTTTGTGCGCAGATTGATTGTCATTATACTCATTATACAGGGAGTTAGGTAGAGCGCTGTCAAAAAGAAACAGGCGAGTAGAAGAGGCCATTAGCCATTCATTACCTATCCATTTCAGGTACCTAATTTAACCCTTAATTTGTTTAAGGGTTATTTAATGCCGATTTTTTTTAAAGTCTGTTAAGAGATACCGAAATTCGACCCTTAAACCCCGAATGTAAATGTATTCTCATAATTATAATTTTGTTAGAAAGTTAAATGTTGTGGTGTTCAAATAAAAGTGTTATTGGAAGCGTATAGTAACATGAAATAAAAATGGGGGCTCTCAGTTTCAGAAATCAATAAAGAAATGTTTCAACCTCAACTTTACAATTCAATTTAAAAAAAAAGTGATTACAATTCTTCCAATTTCCTTAAAACATCTGTTCATGCCGATTCTAATGGTGTGCCACATGCATCGCAAAAGTCTTAATAATTAGGTTTTTTCGGGGTTTAAAGGTCGAATTTCGGTGTCTTTTAAAAGAATTTAAAAAAAAGGTATTAAATAGACCTTAGCTAAGACAAATTAAGGGTTAAAGTACCTGAAATGGATAGCTAATGGCCTCTTCTACTCGCCTGTTTCTTTTTAACAACGCTGTACCTAACAACGCTGTACCTAACACCCTGTATAATGTCACTGGATTATTAGAAATCTCACAATAAAATTCACTTTTTTTTTAAGAAACTCAACCTCTTTAGCTCCTTGAGGTAGTGCTACATATTCAGACTCAGTTGATGAAAGTGATACACACTGCTGCTTTCTGCTTTCCCAGCATAAGATGCATAAAATGGAACATGATATTATGTATGTTGATCAGAAATTATACATTACTAAACTGTTGGAAAGGTGCAATATGATGGATTGCAAGGCTGCCTCCACACCCATGTTGGTAGGTACTCAATTGTGTAAAAGTGAACATCTACCGATCCTAACATTCCATATCAAAATCTGATTGAAAGTTTAATGTATATAGCTTTGAATATTAGGCCAGATATAATTCATGCTGTGAATGTTCTTTCACAATAGGTACCTATAATAATTGTTATAGTTCAGCACATTTTGCATGTGCGAAAAGGGTACTTATACCTTAAAGGTACTATTGATGTATGTATGATTTATGAAAAATCTAAATGTTTTAAACTGACTGGTTATGTGGATTCCGATTGGGCAAACTTGGATTGAAGTAAAATAGCGGAAGATAGGTGACTAACCTTCACGGCACAGATGTCATAAATCGGGTCCAGTGGACCTAATTGACTCAGTCGCAATCCGAGTGCCATACACGTCACACGCGGGCGTGTCAAGATACTTTTATGGATTTTAGGCAAAATAAAGGCACAGTTACCAGCAATAATTATATTATCCAACATTGGGCGCTTATACCTCTAGTAATAAAGACGTGTCAGATGTTTTTACGCCCAATATTGGATAATATGTTATTGCTGGTGACTGTATGACAATGCCTGCGTGTGCTTTTAATGGTTGTACAAATCATTCAAGAAGAAAAAACAAATTACACAGTATTACTTTTCAAAATTGCATGGACACCTTAACGGCTTTAATCTTTTTTTTCGAAAGAAACAACCTAGATGGCGTTGTTAACTAAGGTATTTCATTTGTTGTTTGTTACAACTTTTTGACGCTTTAGTAATAGAATCGATAATTTCGCTAGTTTACTAGAAGGGCCGTTGGTTAGTTTACACCCGCGGGGTCAGTCCGTGGGCAGGGAGATCGATAGTCAACGTTTTTTTTTTTAACTTATATTGTTTCACAAAATAAATTTATGTATAATTATTCTTTTTTTAATAATTATCGTTTTCAATAAATTACTTATACAACTTTTGTTATTTAAAATAAAAAAATCTTTGTTTCTTATAAGTATATTTATCACTACATAGTATAAAACAAAGTCGCTTCCCGCTGTCTGTCTGTCTGTCCCTATGTATGCTTAGATCTATAAAACTACGCAACGGATTTTGATGCGGTTTTTTAAATAGATAGAGTGGTTCAAGAGGAAGGTTTCTATGTATAATAAATGCTGGTTTTTTGAACGGGTGTTACAGAAAACTCAAATAAACCGCAGCGAAGCGAAATAATATTTATTACCTTTGTAACAATAAAACGACTACCTATTACCTACCATATATTATTGAGGTAATAGCTTAAGTATTTATTTACGTTAGCTCCATCCCTGTCACTCGTCATTCGAGACTAAATCGAGAGAAAGGGTGGAGTGGAGCCAACGTTACCTCGAACTTCGATTTTCAAAGTAGGTCCTCTGGTTTCCTCCAGCATTTCCACATAATGAACATTGCACTGTTAAATCCATTTTCCTCATAACCCCTCACCATGGCTTGACTCTGGGGTGTGCGTATGAGTCGTGGTCTACCTCATTTTTGCCGGGGTAGAAAAGATCCTCCTCTTCAAACCGCCGTACCCATAAAACAATAGTTTTCATCTGTAAAGAAAATATTAATTTGTAATAACAATTAAAGATGCGGCTGATGATGGGTAAAATAAAATAAATAAAAATGAAAAAGAAATTATTTATATAAACAGATAAGTAAAAAAATACTAGGTACTTACGGTCACACCGGTTTCTCTAGCAATATCTGTCAAATTTCTGCCTTAACTGTGCAAAGCAATTATTTGCGATCTTTTGATCTTTTGACCAGGTCAATATTGCAACGAGAAGTCATTTTTTCAACAAAAGTAAAATCTTAACAAAAGGCAATCGATAGCAGTGGCCCGTTTCACGAAGCTACAAGTGGAACTCTCTTTCTAGCAAAAGGAGTTAAAAAGAGACTTCCGCTTGTAATTTGTAACTTGTAGCTTCGTGAAACGGGCTACAGCTAACAAACGAACGAGCGTTAATAAATTTAGCCCTTTCCTTTTCTTACACTTGAACATAGACAAGGAGAGAGCTAACTGGCACATAAATTTATTTGTCGAAACAGGCCCTAAGTCTTTGTAATAATCAGTCTGGTATGTACAATAAATCTTTAGTCTACCCTCTTAGTAGTGATACTAAACGTGTTTCTGTTTCTTAAAAATAAACAAATCATAATAAACTACCTACCTACTAATGAATTTCGGCTTATCAGTAAAATTCTCGATGGTCCGATGGCACATAATATGGCCGCCTACATTTGCGCCCCGAGTGGGTCCCGGGTTCGATTGTTCGATCCACTACGTGGATGGGAAGTGTTTTTTATAATTTAACCTCTTAATTTGGAATTGACTGACACTTTAAAACTATTTAAATCATCTATTAATATACTTAAATATAAAATCTATAAAGAAAGAAAAAAATGTTTGGGTCTAGTATGACGAAAACAATATATTTCATATTTTTGGAACGCTATCTAGTAAGATTTTTTTGAACCACTACGAGCAGATAGATCGCGTAAGTTTGCCTCAGAGCATTATCTTTCTGAACTGTCCATGAACTTTTGCATCCCACTGTACATGTTTCTTATTAAATATGTCTCGAATTATTTCATTTTGTTCGCGGCTTTTTGCAGAACGGGACCGAAATATACGATACGTAATTGTGCGACAAGGGAGCCACACTCACAAGTTTGATTTCAGGGTAGTGTCAGCAAAAAATAATAATATAAATAGTCTTAATTTTTTTGACTGCAATATTTCACCCCTTATATAGGTTTATAGATGTGACTTTTGGTCGCGATATAAACGAGTCGGAGAGAGCGAATCCGTTTTGCAAACGCTAGTAAATAATAATATCAAGCGGGAAAACATAAGGCCAAACAGCCAAACTTACATACAATAATAATAAACACGCATTTTTTCATATCTTAAGGTATTTTGTAAATTAATAAGTAGACATGTTTAAATAAATCAAACTGCCGTACTGTTGTAATTTGTTATTAAGTAGTTGTTACAATTTTACTGTACTCGTACTTACGTTTCATAATAAGAATTTGCAAACATTCATTATTATTAATAAGTAGGTACTACATAAGATTTAACTTTTTATAGAAATAAATAAACCGAACGGATTAACACATTTTTTTTTGTTGACCCTACTAAGCGGCGATAAGTTATTTGGTTATGACCTCGCCGAATGTTGCCGAACGTTACCGAGTAGGTACATTAAACACATACCCATACACAATATATCGAAAGTTTACTTATCGATATTAATTTTCGAAGCACTATTGTTTACTTCCGAAAGAAAATCAAAAAATGCGTAAAAAACGCACATTTGCTGCACATAAGTAAGGTAGTGCCTTTGTATTCATTACAAGATGTAATACTTTGATAATATTTCTAGTTATGCGCTTGCAAAAGGGCCGCATTGTGGCCGAAAATTAACAGATTTATTGTAAAACATCACTCACCTGTGAGAGCATAATTTTCTTTGTTTCCCATTCGGGGTAGTACCCACGAAATTGCACCCATTTGCCATTGCACTTAAACTATATTTTAATTTTACATTGTTAACTAGTCCAATTAATATATTTTCTGCGTATTATTTTGAAATTCCGACCGATGGGCGAACAGAGGCCCGTTTCACGAAGCTACAAGTTACAAATTACAATCGGAAGTCTCTTTCTAACTCGTACTGCTAGAAAGAGAGTTCCGCTTGTAATTTGTAACTTGTAGCTTCGTGAAACGGGCCACAGATAGCGAACAACAAAAGTAAACCGACTAAATTAAGTGACACTTTTTCTTAATTATTTATCCGTCTATCCGCTTATTCTATCCATTCGTCTTTAATTTAGTAGGGTTCACATGTCCGGCATTGATCAACGAGCATTGGCTACACGGAATAGAAAAAACAGTGGAAGTGGTATGAGCTTCGCTTAGTATCAGACCTGTTGTCGCCAATACTCAAACTCATAAAAACAACACGCCACCATGGTTTTTTTTTGTTGCGGCTATCGTTTTTACATTCCAAAATAGCACAATACGGCATGCTTTTGGACTAATTTCCTATTTAATAAATATCAAAATATCGAAATAAGCTATCGCGGCAAAAGTATGGTAGGTTATGCGGAACTCCGCATAACTATGCCACACGTTACACGCCCACTTGACACTTCTACTGTTTTTTCTGTTCTGTGATTGGCTACAAAGCTGTGTTGTACATAGAAGAAATAGGTGGTACGCTTGAAATTTGGCTACACGGATCTGTTTTCCTACATCTAAGTGCCTCCTTTTTACCATAAAAAAAAACCAAAGAGTTGTACGTTTTTTACCCGTCGTTGAAAAAATGTCTGTGAGTTTGAGGGTTTATCCATACCAAAATTCATAAATATACAGTTTCTATTATATGACGGCCAAAATATTTGTTATTTAGAAACTATGTGATCTGCACTAAGTAAATGTAGTACGTAACTATTACTACTTAATTTAAACAATGCTTTTTGTTATATTTTATGGCGAGTACAGACGATTACGGGCGAGCACGATAGTGTAGAGCCATACTCGGCTGTATTCGCCGATCATCGTCTATGTAGACGCCTGCACGATCATCGTGCCGAATATAGACGATCATACCATCAAAGAACATCGCCGATAGTGTAAAGGAGCTATTATATATTTTACCATCACGATTAGATTTCTTGCAATGACAAGTGTGGAAGTGTGACAAAATTATAAAGTGGTTTCCTCTCGCTCCAGTTCGTTCTCTGGTTACCTATCGTCACAGAAATTGTAACTGTGTCTCTAGTTAATGTATGAGGCATAATTTTGAATAGCTATTAATAGCAGCTTGAATATAAAAAATAGTACTATATCATTGGATCCTTGCTAGAGCTAGAATCAGCCTCCTGGGTTAAATCACATCACTTCCGCCAAAGACTACTATTGTCAATAGGTGTCATACTCATGTCATATTCTTGTATACGTCCGCAAGTTGTCGAAATTCTGTTAAATAAGTTAACTAAATTCAACTTATACTACTGGACAGTAGCCATATATCAAATAATTGAACTTGAACTTGCAATTCAAATTAAAAATAATTAAGTAATGGCGAAATATTTTATTTTGTTGTTAACATTTATATTTACAATGATTTGTGGGGCAGACAGTCCCAGCGGCAACGAAGTTAAAGACGATGGAGTTGTATTGAAACCCGCAGAGTTGATCGACCTCATACTAGAAGAGCGAATGCGAACAGAGCCAGCGCGAGCTGTGGAAAGCCAAAGCGTTATCAATGATCTCAACCCGATCGGTGACTTAGACGAGCAGATTGTAGAATCTAAACCAGGTACGTAGGTTGATTGCATTAGTGGGGAAGATCAACTAATTACCATGTCAAAGTGTCTATCTTGGCTCTACGTTTTGGGTTTGTTAGATCAATTTCTCAGAATCGTTATTGACTTGTATCCGGATTTTATTTTTTCAAAATCTTTTTAGGGATCCGTACCAAAATGGTTAAAAAGAAACCCTTATGGTGAGACTTCGGTGTCTGTCTGTCTGTATGTCGCTACTGTTTTTCTCAGAAACTATAGAAGCTATCCACTTTAAATTTGGCATAGTTGTATAACTTGCTTGCGTGCCCGCATCTGTTTTAAATAAAAACAATATGAAAATATTTTTCTAAATATTTGAATAGACTAGAAGGGGGGGAAGGGGTGGGGTTTGAAAAATTAAAGTGATTTAATCATAGCAAATATAATACGCCATTTTAAAACTATTTAAAAAAATCCGTGACGTACCTACTTTTTGATTTATAGCCAAAAATGTACAAAAAATGACCGTGTCCCCCTTGTCTGCAAAGTTTATAGACCAAAAAATCTGAAATATTCCTGATTTAAAGATAATTATATATATTTTACGCGAAAAATAAAATAAATTTGTCATATTTTACAGTTTTGCAAAAAAATATCAAAAGCCTTTAAAAATGTGTTTTAAAATTTAGGCTATTCAAAATGGACCTTATTTCATAGAAGGTAAAGTTCATAACAAAATGAGTATATTATTTTTGGTATTTCCAACCATATCTTAAATAGGAAACCCTCGGTGTGCGAGTCCGACTCGCACTTGACCGTTTTTTTTACGGATAGGTAGATTTTCTGATGTTTTTTTATCATTACTACATTACTACAGAGACCGGGAAAAGGCCGGCCGTGGCGGGACTAGCATAAGTTAGCGCGGCCGATGCGCAGTCCAGGCGAGTCCAGCAACCGCCCTTCCAGGCTGAGGCTTGTTATACTTCTTTTCTCCAAAAATGCGAGAAAATATAACACAATTGCTGGTTTATATTTTGCGCACAGTACCAAAATAACCTTAATAAAAACATTGCCGCCATCAGCATAGACATCCCTCATAATGCTATTTATATTCAAAATAGATGTCCGTTCCCGGCGCTGCCCTGGACCCCTGGTGTAATTATTTTCATACAAACATTGTTCTGATAAATAAGAATACAACAAATAATTAAATGGTCGAGCCATCTTTGCGTTAGACTAACGAGCGGCAATTGATTTTTATATATGAAAGGAGAAAGAAGAAATAGAAGAAAGATGAAAGGTACAGTCGGCTGCAGAGAAAAGTAATCACCCCTGCATACAAGTTTCCTAGCAAAGGGGGTTACATTTCTCTGCAGCTGACTGTACTTAAAACATTTCACCATACTTGGAATAATTCTTTTCTTACTCCGAGATTAGGTAGTCTATAGGGTGAGTGGTTCAACAATTAACCACACAAATTTCAAACCATCACACCAAGCAAACTTTTCTCTATTCTGGACAAGAGGCAAGTTTGTTAGCTAGATATTGGCATTTAGAAAATGTTCATTTTCTCATCCATTTTTGTAGTAATAATATTTAAAAAAACCGGTCAAGTGAGAGTCGGACTCGCGCACCGAGGGTTCCGTATGTAAGATAATATGGTTGGAAAACGCAATAGTATTTTCTTCATTTTGTTATGTACTTTATTATCTATGCAATGAGGTCCATTTTGACTAGCCTAAATTTCAACACAAATTTTTAACCCTCTGCGACTGACGAAACGTCTATCAGACACCGCCAAAAAAAATCTCCGTTTAGCGTGTTATAGCTCTATATCGCTCAGTACCTTCTTCTAACGACTCGCGGAATTATACTCGTAAGTTAACCTAATTTAAAAAAAACCTGTTTTTTTTTTACTTTATTCAAGTTAGTTAGGTACATATTTTTATTTGAAAGCCCATTTAAATGTTAATTATAAATTCCAGATTAAAATTGAAGTAATCATGCTATACAGTAAAAAATTAGTTAGGTAGGTAACCTTATCAAAATTGTAATTTTTTATTTAATTAAACATCAAATTTTATCCGTATTTGTAAGTGGTGACTGAAAAAAGAATGAATAGTATCGCACTGTAGGTACATCAAAATTAGAAAAAACATTGTCATTGTCATTGTTGCTCGGCGCGCATCTACCCAGGCTGTATTTTTTTTCAATGATAGCTTCATTAATACGCTTTATATTAAGCTTCATTAATACGCTTTATATTAATGCATATTAGAAACCCCGTGTTGATTCGTGTTTTTGACTTTTTTGAAGAAAACGAAGCGTCGATACCGAGTAGGGAGTTTTATGAAGAATGGTTAAGTACAGCAAAAAAGATAAATGAAGGGCTTTATTTGACTACATCTCATGATTATCGCTCGGAATTCCAATTTTTTTTATGAAAAATGGGCTGAATGTGGAAAAATACAGAACCATTTCGGGACATTATCGCAAAAGGTATTAATTGGATGAATGGTGAAGACCTTAAATTTACTATACAACTTAAAATAATATAAATTCGAAAATTAGAGAATAACGCCCTATTTACGTCATACAAAAACCAGTTTAAGCTGTCCTCACATTTTATGGGAAATCAGCGTACAGGGAGATCAAATTATACTAGATATTAAGTTTTTTCGTTAAAAATAGCTTGTTTTTCAACTTTTTATAAATATTGATATTTCTAGCTTCAATGTGTTGAGTTTTGATCTCATATTTAGCGTCAAATAATATTGTCCACCTAGATCGGGCTCTTGTCGCACTGAACGCCGTTCCTTGCATAAAGACCCTGTATTTTTGTGATTTGATTAAAAATTTACAGATTTCAGATTTTTTCCTATACTTGCAGTAAAAGACGGTGTTACTTGCCAAATTTCATAGTTCTAGGTCAACGGGAAATACCCTATACATTTTGATTCCCTCGAGAGTGTCGAAATACACGTTTTTTGCGACATAAACGGCCGTATCTTTTTTTTACGTGATATTTGATTTTTTCACAGCTTCAACCACTTGTAACCACTTTTTGAGCAACTGTATAAAAAAATGTAATTTAAAACAAAATAAGCCCTCGCATCTGACAGTATATTTGTCACTCGTCGTGTTTCATAGAAGAACGAAGATTGCCGATCGCTATTAAGAAACTGGTTGTCGCTTTATTTTAAAAAATAGTACTCCTCTGACCGTGGTTCGCTTAAACCTTTCTATCTCTATCTCTGCCTCGTTCAAATATCCTTGTCGTGTTATTTTGACTACCTTGCTAAAATGGCTTCTACACTATAGAAGCACGTATAAAGCACTATTGTGATGTACTAATGTTCTTTAGAGTTTCTTGTCGGCTGGTCGAACTAACGGGCATCAGCTAAGAGGCTCCCCTTTCTCAAATGCCCCACCTAACCTAACATTTAGAAACGGCAATTTCGACGATCTTTTAGAGGAAAGCGGTGATGATATGGAAACTATGAAGAATCGTAAGGTGTGGAGTCGGTGGAGCAAATGGGGGTCGTGCTCGGTGAGCTGCGGCGCGGGCGTCATGACGCGGCGGCGCGCCTGCGTGGCGGGCCGATGCGCGCGCGGCGAACGCGAGGAGCAGCGCCGCGCGTGCCGGCGCGCGCCTTGCCGCAGCAGCAGCGAGCCTGATACAGAACAAGTCTAATCATAATACGTAGGTACCTAGTAATATATTTTTCTCCAATATGCTGGGAAATGTCCACCTTACTGTTGCAAAATTAAGCAGTCCGCGAAGTTAGTTGCAGGACCACGTAATAAAAGGCATTATTGTCGGTTAACAGCACGTAGCGGTCACGAAATAAATATGAAATTTTATTACATAACAGTTGTTTTACTTTTTAAAACCAGGACCCCCCAATTTTTTGTTATACCTACATGTCAGTCGATACCTACGCTCATGTTCCAGATGTCTTTGTGCTGTTTACAGAGTTGGTTTATCCTTAGAATAACTACACATTCTCCCTGGGTAGGTTTTAGTCTTTTCTACTTTATTAATATTTTTTTGTTACAAAGTGCATTGTTTTTGTTTGAAAAATAGATTCCTCGTCCTTAATTTAATCCGAAAATGATACATCGCATACCCTCACGGAATAGAAAAAACAGTGGAAGTGGCATGAGCTTCGCTTAGTATCAGACTTGTTGTCGCCAATACTCAAACTATCATAATAACAACACGCCACCATGGAAAATGTTTTTGGTGCGGCTACCTTTTTTACATTCCAGAATAGCACAATAAGGCATGCTTCTAGATTTATTTCCTATTTTAGAAATATCGAAATATTGAAAAATCTAAATAAGCGATCGCGGCAAAAGTATGGTAGGTTATGCGGAACTCCGCATAACTATGCCACACGTTACACGCCCACTTGACACTTCTACTGTTTTTTCTGTTCTGTGCATACCCTTGTATGTATAGTTTTAGAGAAATTTTGCTTCAATTACAGCGCGGCAGCGTCGAACTTCCCCCCCTCGCCCCCACTAAATGCGCGATGGCTCTCGATGACTCCCGGTCTGAATCTACTCAGGACCAGCTAAGAGTCAAGTGTGCCAAGTGTCAGCGCATAGTCATAAGCGCAAGGTGTCGTGTAGTCATACCCTAGCTAAAAACACTTTTGAAAATCGTCCGTTTTTCGGAGCTCATATCTAGACAACAATTGAAAATAGGTAAAAAAATTATATAATCAAAGTTGTAGAGAATTTTATCACCTTTAATAACGTCATACAGCAACATTTCCTATGACGCATTGTTTTCGAGATGTAAATAAAAAACAAAAAATGGGACCTTCTTTGCGCCTCCCCTCTTAGGGCTCACCTCCGAGGGATGGGGACTTTTAGTATGTTTATCTCCTAACTAGTCCAAACAAAGTTCCGAAGTAAAAATTTCTGCTTTCAACTTTTCCATCCACAATCTTTCACTGCCAGGACTATTCCCCCCTTATCTCCAAAGTTTATGGACCAAAAATTCTGAAAAAATCCTGATTTAATTTTAAACATAGGTAATTATTTATATTTAAAAATAAAATGAAGTTGTAAAATTTTAGTTTTGGAAAAATTATCGAAAATCTTTAAAATCCTGCAATTTTGAGCAACACGGCTCCCTAGCGGAAGGGAGTCGCCTTAGCTATGAAGACTATGAATATTACAGTCAAATAGTTCTGTAATTTCTTGCGGTGAGAAATTTGCACACAAATTCAGCTCTGTACACCTACATACAAAAATGAAACTGTAATGATAAATACTTACATAAAAAATAGAACAATACCCGGACAAAACTTGCACACCCCGAGCAATTTTTGAGTACGAACTAGTCAGAGTTCACAAATTGACACGATAGGGCTTTCATCTCTTTCATCGGCGAGAAGTCGAATTTGTTGCTCAACAGATCCGAAAACAGCAATTCGGCATTTTAAGTGTAACGTTCACTCGCGCGTCGCGCGACTGGACTCTGTCTAGTTGACAATCCGAGTGACAACTAGTTTTATTAGACGCGCTTGTTCTTGGACAGAGGGGAAAAATGGTGCTAATGTCTACTCCCTGTCGTGTTGCTCAAAGCTTATCCCTAAAAAACCTGAGCCGTACTCGTAGGTGAGCGTTCACGTACCGAGACAAAACTTTTAATCCGAAAACACTCGCAACTCGGAAAAATACTATGAATCTAACATTTTTGTCAAATAACCGCGCACCTCTAAAAACTCGTGGAACTAGTGTTTGGATCTAGTCTTTTTGTGGACGAGTACTTTGAAGACTCAGTAGACGGTTATCTAATCTCACCCCTAACCCAATTGTTAAGCTTTTTATATAGCGATTAAAGTAAGATGGTATAGATGGTGTTATATTGTACGAAAAACAAAAGAGTTGTGTATACATACACACATACTCGTACAAGTACACAACATGATGACGTAAAAATCAATTTTCTTTATCGTTTACCCTACGGATAACAGAAATTGTTACAAATATAATTCCCTCGCAAGATTTATAGCCTAGGCCTGTGCTACCAGATTCTGGCACCGCAAGAATGCTATAGTTATGATTTACACATTTTTCATTGGCCTAGGAATTTATTTATCAGCATTTCCTCAAAAAGTATTGCTTGAAAGTAATATCCTTCAAATTGAAAATGAACCGGATGACATCAAACTAAATGAAGCTTTGTTGCTGATTGAAATTCTTAAAACAGGTACGACTCTTGTCTATACTTCTATACTAATCTATACTTAATAATATTATAAAGAGGTAAAGTTTGTGAAGTTGTAGGGGGTAATCTCTGGATCTAAATAACCGATTTTGAAAATTATTTTACCTATAGAAAGCCTTGTTATTTGCGAGTGTCATAGGCTAGGCTCTGCGGCTATATTAACCCAAAAAAAACGTTTGTTGCCCAACGAAGTGGGCACGGGAACAGCTATAATCCTTATAAATCCTTACTATAATATTATAAATACGAAAGTAACTCTGTCTGTCTGTTTGTTACGCAATCACGCCTAAACTACTACTGAACTGATTTTATTTTTGTTGGTACAGAGATAGTCGAGAGCCTGAGAAAGGACATAGGCTACTTATTAATGCGAAAAAAGTTATTTTATTTCGTTATCTCATCAGGATTGAACGTTTAATTTTTTTTAAGTACATTTACGTTATTAATATTCAATACTTTTTCTAATATGACCGTTAAGACACTTTTATTCATTGATATTTAAGTTTATTCAATCAATAATGAAAGTTTCATTTTAAATTGGTCGTAATGTCGAAGATTTTTTTTTTTATAAAATTGCGAATTTAAATGTTTCTGAAACATAATAGGTTGCGTATAATCTCCTTAAAAGAAATAAAACAACATTTTGTTGAATGCTGACGTTTTTAAAACTTTTTAACATAATTATATGTGTGTATCATGGTGACCCATTGGTGGGGCACAATGAGACAAATTCCATTTTTCACCGTTTTTTCTTTTTAATTTTATGATTAATTTAAATGCCATATCAATCCCCATTATAGTAGGGGATTTCGGGATTTACTCGAGCGCGGCAGATTAACATAAGGGGGCATCCTTGTACCCTGTTGAGTACCTCCAGCATATATGAGCACTTTATCCTGGAACGAGCGTCCAGGATAACCGATCAGAATAGTAAAAAAAATCGATAGCTTGAAATACTCCAGCGCGTCAGATTAAGGTAAGGTAGATTAATTACATGCAAAAAAGTATACGTATGCGATATATATATATATATCGACTAATAACTTATATTTTTTGGGAAAAATAAAACGAAGTGTTCATTATTTACGGTTTTCGAGAAATAACAAAAAAACTAAGAAAATCTGTATTAAAATTTAGGCTTGTCAAAATGGACCTTATTGCCTAGAAAATAAAGCTCATAACAAAATAAGTAATTTATTTTGCGGTTACCAATCATATTATCTTCAATACGGAACCCTCGGTGCGCGAGTCCGACTCGCACTTAACCGGTTTTTTTTTTCAATTGTAATAAATCTCAGTAACAGAACTTATGAACCGACTACATAGCTAAGCGATTATATGCCACTTTAATGTAAATCATTTTTTTATTTTGAGGAAATATGAAATATTTATTTTTTCTTTATTTTCCTCATAGAAACATGAAGACCGTGCCGCACGGCTACGATTCGCCGATTGGTGGCAATAGATAATCCTGGAAATAAATAAAACCTCATTATTAAGAGTTGTAAATTGACTTTTACGTGTGAGGCATGAAAGCCAAATGTATATAAGTTCCTGCAAATGCAGAAAGAAACATAAAGTATCAATATTATTTGGATTCATTTACTATACAAATTTGACAGTACCTGCACATAATGCTCAACGATATTTTCGCTTGAGATCGAACCTTTTAGGTTATTTCCCTAATAACTAACACTTTGACTTAAAACAACAAACAATAACGAACTCTGACAAGCTGTGAAATTTAAGTTGACAGGTGTAAAGCAACATTGCCATATAAAAATCGATTTGTTGTTATGAAATTATGGCCACTGCAGCTTGAACTATGATCGGAAATGTTATGATCGGGAATGTCATGATCGGTATCATTTTTACTCGAAGTACCAGTTTTAACGTAGGTTATACAAGTTAAAGTATATTAAAATATATTTAATAATTCTAGTTTAAGTAGATAATACCTAGGTTACATTAGTTCTTAATTATTCAAATTATCATTGTACCTATAGTGTATAGCGTATTTTTTTTTCATTCCGTTCTACTGATTTATATCATGTTTTGCTAAAATAATCATACAAGCATTCTCCCTTCATTCTCCAAACTCATCTGATTTGTCACGTCATGTTGTCAATTATTTTTTCTTAAGACAATTTATAGACAGGAAGGTAACAAAAAAGGTCTAAAATAAAATGACCTAGCTATTACGTGAAATTGATGTCTTTGTAATTTACGTGTCATTGTAAGGGCTATTTATTACATATGTTCCCACCCTCGTATGAGTGGAGAAACAAATATTTTATAATTTCGAAGACCGACCTGGCTCCAGTACGAGAAGAGCGGGACGATTGTTTTTGTGTGGGCGATGTATTAGAATTAGAATACATCTCCGTATTCTCCGTGCTAAGAGGAGCACGGAGATGTATTCTTGACAGGGGTTCTGGGCCTCTATTCAACACGGTAAAAATTATATCGTTTTTGGACAACATGTATCGTATTGCCAACCTTTTGATTTTAGTCTTATATACTTGACAGTAATTGCGGCCCAATTTAAAACAATACCATAAACAGGGCAAATAAGATTTCGATTTGACCGCCTAGAATAGAGGCGCTGGGGAATCGTCGTCGCCCAGACAAATAAGACGCAACATGATAGAATCGGAAATCTCCTCTCGTCTTTCTCGGATGGACAGGGTATAAAATGAGTAACTTTCTATTATTAAAGAGTATGTCAATCTGCTGCGTCAAAACATACAACTCCGCCAAGGAGAACCTGAGGGTGCCACGGAGTATGCCGAACAGTCCACCTGCGCGCCTACCCTCGCCGCAGCGGACGCCGCCACGTCGCACGACGCCAACGCAACCCAGGCCTTGGGTAAGTGCGACCTTGTATAGTCGCGCCAATAAAAGAAAAGAAAATTAACCTTAACTTAAATTTAATACTTATTTAATCAGAAATTTTACATTTAAAATACCTCACTCGATATTCAAAAGTAAATATTTGGTAAGTACATCTTTTCCCATTTCTATTGGCACCGAGTTTTTCAATTGGACGGTTCAATTTGCGTTAGGGAGACCTGGGGCCGGTTGCATAATAAAGTACAAGCTGATTAGTGGTTTTGCATACGTTATGCAAAACCACAAATAACGTTAACGTTGCATTATAACGTTAATATAGTAGCTTAGAAAGTATCGATTTATTTCAAATGTATTGATATTTCAGCATTATAGTGTACCTAATTCAGTATATTGCTACTGTTCTGTTCTGTTCTGTTCTGGTGACATCTCCAGCCAGCAGTTCTGCTGCAAGGACCCGTACGCGCTGACAGCGACGGAGAGGAGATGTTAGATTAGGCTAGCGGGGAAAAGCACGCCCGCCCCACTCGGTCCGGTAGGAGTAGCGTATAGCCGGCAGAGCACGAGAACCTTAACCCGCACCGACCAGCCACCAATACTAAACCGATTAGGGTAGGCGAGCTTCGTCGCCTTTGCCGCACCAACCATCTCCACCCGCCGCAGGCAGCAGCGCACCTGCCCGAGATACCGGAGAGCCAAGTAGATAGGATAGGAGTGTAGGGTTTGCAGTCGATATGAAGGGAGAGACGGGAGGTGGAGCCAACCCGAATTCAGGCATCGTGAAGTCAGCATTAGGGAGATAGATACAATACTTGGTGTGTAATATATACTAAAGGTATGGACTGCTTAATATTCCTGCTTCACTTGCTGCGCCTCCAGTAATTATTCTAGATCCCGGATGCGCCGAAGCGCCTCCTCGTGCGTCTCGCGGCACTGCTGGAACTGGTCCACGTTGGCCTGCAGGCGGTCCCGCTGTTCCAGCATGTCATCGTACTCTAAGTCCGGCTTGAGGGTTTTGTTATTATTGATGACGCGCAGGACCTCCTTTTCACTCTCATCGCGCTCCTGCAACAGCCGTGCATTGAGCTCGTTGACTGTCTTAAGCTCAGACTGAGTATTCTGGAGTTTGTTCACCAGGACATCCCGACGGGTTGTGGGCTTCAATTTCAATTTTTCCTCGGAATGGCTTCTGTCCATATGGACAACTTTGCCAGTGTCAGGGTTTGAAGCTACAGATGATCGGTAAAAAAAAAGGTGTGGTAGTGGGCTTGGTAGTGGCTGAAATCATGGTGACAGAGTACAGTACTAGAACACAAAAACAGTTAAACAAGATACACTATCAATAGTTAGCCTATGTTAGTTGCCTTAAAAGTGACAATGTCACAAAAATAAACTAATTTCTTATGGAAATGTAGGTATATTAATGACTGCAATAATTTTACTATTACAATACTATTAACTAAAGCTTGAAATAAGCCACACTTTTACCAAAACATTTTAAAAACGAAAACCTTTTCGTGCTGTCAATGTCACATAATTTGATCAAAATACTTTGTTACAACTACAGTATATTCGTTAAAATTTAATGCAGTAGTAAATGTAATAACGAAATTATACAAAATGAATACTCCCCTGGTTTTGTTGATGATAAATCAGTACAGCAGACGGTGTAATTTTCAAGACATTTTCAAATCACGAAGTCGTTGACCCATTTACTTGTCAAATTTTGCATTCGTGATAATACTTTCTTCACAGCACATATAGTCGTGATAACATGTACACTTAATATTCATGTGTTTATCTTGGGTTTTAGTCCAAAAAATTAACAATTTAAACGTTAAAACTACTTCAAAAGAATTTATCAAAACTGGCACTCCATTTTGACATCTAAACCGGCTGGTGTTGCCAGTTCACCCCCTAGTTCTAGTTCTAGTCTATCAGTTCTAGATAATGTACCTAATTCAGTATATTGCTACTAGCGTTAAAAATGTCGGAAAAAATCAAATGATTTTTTCGGAAATTTATGAATATTTCGTTTTTTTCCGTTTTTTTCGGGTGTTTTAGGAAAATAACAAATGAATAATGACAACTTATGAACTTATTCATATTCAATCACTGTCACTCTCGCCACCTATTTCAATTGCTTCTGCCTTCATGTCGTCGATGTCGCCCTTTTGTAGGTGCAAATAATACCGAATATAGATTAAAATAACAGCAGAAAATTTATTTGGTTTTTTTCTAAAAAAATCCGAAAAAAACGAGTTGTTTGGAATAAAACGGGATTTTTTCCGGACTTTTTCAACGCTAATTGCTACTCAACAACGAGTTAAATATTTTGATAATTTCATTCCCGATTAACGTACAAAATTCTAGTTGTTTACAAAATGTTAGGAGGACCCTGTATAAGAACGGCACTCACACAGTAACAGCTGACATTACTTACGTTCAATCCATCGTGCCAGCTCTTATAAATCGACCTTATATGACTATGTGTTTTCTGACACACAATTAATATTATGCAGATATTTATGAAATTTTCTGTAAATTAGGTATTTTACAATAAGTATTCGAATATAAAAGTAAAATAACATTACTAATACAAAAAATAAACATTATAAAATAGCTACGAGTGCCGCCGGCAGTGGGACAGGGCTCAAGCTTCCGGTGGATAGGGCTGCAGAGAGAGGAAACTCCTCACAATGCCTTCACATTATTATTGTTATTATTAATGAATGAGTAAGACAGAAGTATTTATTCTTGCTTCAACTATTTCTGTCTCACTAAGACGTGGATGCTTTTATTTATAATATTGAAGCAAGTTAAGGTTCTATCTGCCTAATCCAATTACTCTTGATGAAGTCCATACATGTATATTAATTAATTATTATATTTTTAACTGAATTTAACTAAATAGAAGTAATTTCTACAGTTACAGAGACAGTGCCACGGACAGTGACGCCGCCGTCTGCTGTTCCTTCGTCCCATCAAGCTATCTTATCGCGAAGAGCTGCCGCAGAGCTTGAGACAAACGACTCGTTCCTGGCTGCTCTGTCGCCCTTTGTCAACCCTTCGCCTGTGATCGCTCCACCACCCCCGGCCAGCAACTCGTCCGTGGTTTCCCCTGTTCCCCTTGCTAACCTCTCGTCTCTGGTAGCTCCGCCACTTCTAGTTCATCCCTTACCTGTGGTTGCACCGTTGACCTTAGGTAACCCCATGCTTCAGAATGCCCCGGCGCCTCCTGCAATCCCTTCGCCACAGTTAGAACCATCGCACCTACTTAACCCCTCGCGTCAGTTACCATCCTTGCAACTACCTAACCTCCCGCGTCAGTTAGCACCATCATACCTATCTAACCCCTTGCGTCAGTTTGCACCTTTGCTTCCGGATATCCCCTCCCCTGTGGTTTCACCCTTGCCTCAGGCTACACCTTTTCCAGAAGTTTTGCCTTGGGCCGGTCCCGTGCTGCAGCCGTATCTGAGGCCAGCTTGGCAGAATGAATCTGTCACAGATGGGGCCGCTTTGCCGTTCTACAATTTTCCCCAGCCATCACAGCCTCATTTTGCGCCATACCGGAAGGAACCTGAAACCCCACTACGTAAGACCTTACAAATTTTTACAGTCTGTTTGCCTGCAACTTCGTCTGCTCAAAATTCGTTCATCGCTGAACTTCGGAATTTCGACGCATTAATTAAGCCGTTAAAATGTATATTAGACCCGGTGGGCACCATATCGGTAACCATAACTGATCTAGTACAAGCAGAACTCCCTCACTACAATTTAAAAAGGATGCGGCCCAGTTTTTTTAGGGCGTTATATATTGATTTCAAACTTTATTGGCCGTCATCCGTTAAATCATGCGGTATCCAAAAAGTGTAGAGCTCATCCAAAGCCTAAACGTGGTACTAAAGTGGTCGAAGTTTCGATTTTCCGATATTACAATACCAGTATTGAGAATATTGAAAATACCGAAACAGGTAACTAATTTTACTAAAAAAACTGAATTGATTCAATACATACATATCCTTATTACATTCTGTACAATAAACTTTGTTTTACTTGTAAACCTCAGACTTGTCTTGTTATATTCAAAGGAAATGGCTATCAACGAATTGTACTTACGTAAACATAGTCGCAACCAGTAGCATTAGTAGCCGTAACCAGTTGAAACAAAACAATATTTTATATTTTATTAAAGCGAATGTATTTATAAAATAAAACTAGTTCAAAGTAACGCAGTAAAAAAGACAGTACATGTATAGGTGGTAAACCTTCAAATTACACAGATGGGTTAGGCCAACAAAAATTGAAAATTCCTATTTTTTACATATCCTATAAAAGTATATGTTACCTAATAACTTATTAAATCGTTTACTAAAATAGTGTAGTACCATTACGTTAAGAGAAGTACATTTTAATAATAAAGCTGTTTAAATTAGACAAATCGTGCCAATATCAATTAATTAACATATTTTTTTTAATTTATAACTTTTTCTTCATACTAAAAATACATGTCCAAAACTTACCTCAAGACTTTTAAGTGCAAGATTATATTTAAAACAGCATCTTGTGCTGAATGGAATAACTTTAAATTACTTCAATATGTTATTTTCTCGGTTAATGACTGTTTATACTAACGTTAATTACGAATTCATCTATCCAAAGTCCCAAAACCAGTCTTGATATGGCAACACTAATGCTAAAAAATGGACAAAAATGTAAAAAAAAAGAAATGTCGAACAATTATCCGCCAAAAGTTTAAATTTTGTGTGTGAAGATCAAGTTGTACCTACACGTAAGTTTATTGAATTTATATACAAATTTTCGTGTTAAATTGTGCTTCTTTTGTATTTTTTATCAGTGTTGCTACATTCGTACTGTTGTGAATTAAGCATGAATTGACGCTTTACAGTGTATTTAGAGATACCACAATTTTTGGTTAGAGCTTAAGATTTTTCTGCCACGAGAGTTACCGAGAGTTACTAATGTCTTGAGCGTTTTCACTTGTCACGTAGGTACGTCACTGTGTCACCGCATCGAGAGTTGCATTTTAAATTTTTGGTGGTCTAGCCCAGATTATTAACTCGTCACCAGACATTGTAAATTTTGCAGCAAAACCATTGTACTAATGACGTATGACAGTATCCTAGGGTTGACGAGCGCAATAATATAATTGAAGTTTGAAATAAAATAACGTCATACATACATATATGTTGTTGCTGAAACTTAAAAACTACCCTTTTTACTTAATCAATTATATTTTTATTCTTTTTAAGTATTTTTTTTAGTGTCTGCAGAGAGAGGAACCTCCTCACAATACTTGCCGTGTCGAGGAGTATTATGTATTGCCATCGTAATATTGCAGTCTTGAGATTACAGTTTTGAGATTGCCAACGTAAGATTGCAGTTTTGAGATTGCCAACGTAAGATTGCAGTTTTGAGATTGCCATCGTAAGATTGCAGTCTTGAGATTGCCATATTTAGATTGCAGTTTTGAGATTACCATTGTAATATTGCAGTCAGTCATTAAAGGCCCTCGGGCTTCTAACACTCTCGTTAGTAATCCCCTTCTTACTACCCTTGATGCACAATGTACTATTACTTAAAAGAACGTAATTTCCATAGATTGGCTTCGGAATCAAAATCGACGACGTATGGGAGGTAGGTACGTTTTTAAACTTTTTTAAATTCATGAGTATTTAAAACTTTTCAATGTGTTACTTATTTATTTAACTTTATCTTCGTACAGAAAATTATCAGCAAAGAAGTAAATTTGGACCATTTTCTAGGCGAGGTTTTCCACAAGGTAACCATTTTCGTTAGCTTTACAGCTTGTTAACACCGGGCCGACTGCTCATTTGTTTGGCGGGCGCAGTCGAAGCGTTATTTAGACTAAGTCGCCATCCGCTTCTTCGGCCCAGTCAACCATCGCTTGCCGAAGGCGTTCTAGTTCTAGACTGGGATTAGGTCACAGGATTAGGTACATTGAAAGGCGGGCAAGCCGTCCGACCAATCGACTTGATATAAACGAGCTTTTAGTATCAACCCTTAAAAGTTACACCAGATTATTTTAAAAGTTCTTGACCTTACATGAATACCTACTCTGTGTTTCAAGGGCTCCGAAGACTGTCGTGACTAAGACCCGTCTATCCCACTAGTCCCATTAAGTTGTACCAGTATGGGACAACTGAGACTTTTTCGTCCCAGTAGTTCCATTACCGTCATCACCATATGAGTGAAGTTCAAAAAGTTGGAACACCGTTAGCCAGAAATCAATTGGATAGTGGCGATTCCTTTTTGTGGGTGGTCTGGCCCTTTGGGCCTGCTGCAAAACTAACATAACCTAAACCTACCTGTGACTTTTGAGACAAGAATAATAGTGTCACTTGTCCCATGGGACTACTGGGACTACTGGGACGAAATCGTCTCAGTTATCCCATGATGTGATGATGTGATGGGAGTAGTGGGTAGACGTAACATGACCGTACCTATCTCATCATAAGAGTATTTTATAATTATAACTGTTTCGTTTTCAGGAATGCTAAAAACCAACTATGAAACTTACGATGATTCCGTCAAAGAAATTCCTGCTAACGCAAGTGAGTAAAATCATATTGGGCATATTTAGTGTCCTAGTTTTAAACGAAGATAAATAAGAATAAATAAAACATAAATAAGTAACTTTCTCTGTTTCCCTACGTAATAAAAACCGAGTCTTATTTGAGTTTTCTGTAGCACCCGTACATAAACCAGAATGGATTATACATAAAAACTTTATTTGAAAAACTACCTATCTAACTAATGGTGAAACCCGCATGGAAATCCGATTAGTAGTTTTTGAGATTATCGCTAACATACAGACAGACGACGACATAATTTATAACATGTAGTGATTCTCTTAGCTCAAAAACCTAAAACTAATTTGCTTCGTCGCTAGTAGTGTAACTAATCCCCCCTCAACTAACTTACCTACCCTATCCTACCCTAACCTATCTTCTTCTAGCCTAGCCTAACTATCTACTTTTAAAATAAAATGATTGATTTGGCTCGTGATTGTCTAGTGATCAGGACTCTTTAATTGTGAACCGATAATAACCCTAACGTTCTTTATTCTATTGTTTTGACTTTGAAAGTACACTAATACATGAGAATCCAGAACAAAAGTTGACTAATTGAAGTAAGAATTTTAAAATTTAAAATGAGAATGAAGTAAGGTCAAACGCTTAAGATTAAATTATTAGAGTCAAAGATAATACCTATTAAGTAAGTAGAAGTACCTAATGAAATTAATTTTTAGTCATTTAATTAATTATTTAATTAAATAATAGTTAGAGTAAAGGTTTGTCATGGTCTTTGGTACTAGTTAGGAATACTAGGGTTATACTGGAAAGTATGCTTAAGGCATTTTTCTTTGCGCCTAAGGTCAGAGCCCATGACTCCCCGCTCATGACTGTGGGACTCGTCTACCAGACTGGACATCCCTCCAGCGCCTATCTTTTTTTTTCTTTCCAGGTGGGAATTATTGATTTTACTGTCTTTGTCAGTAGTCTTTAATAAATTAGTCATTAGTAACCTGTCTTCAGTCTTCAAGGGTCGAGAGGATTTCACAAGACTCCTTGCTCCATTGCAGGAGTTAAATATTAAATAATAATCATATGGTATTAATGATATTGTATGTAAACCATATTAAATACACTAGGAGCAGATTTATTATTATGTCCAAGTCAAATTGTCCAGATGAGGATAGTATTGGTAGGTATTCATATAAAACCAAATTAATGAAGATTTAATTAATGTTCATACATTACAGTTTCTATTTCAAGATCCTTCATTATTATGCTTATAATTTTGATAGCAACTTTTATCATTTTATAATAAAAGGTGACTTTAGCCTGATATTGCTAAATTATTGTATATAAGTTGTATAAGTCTAGTTTTGGACTTAGGTTTATTTTATACCAAAATGAAGTGTTCAATTTTCACCATTGTACTCATGTTGTACCTTATATTTTTGGTAAACAGAGGAGATACAGAAGTCATTTTGTCTTCGGCTATTTTGAAACCTCATAATAGCTATATATGCTTTGTATGATTTAGGTAACTAGCAATTCATTTATAAAGCCACTTTTTTATTGTTATTAAATTAGTTTGCTGATTTTTGCATCATAAATAAAGAATCTTTGTAATTAGAAACTGAAGTATTATACTATGTTTACATAATCTAGATTTATTTTATTATGGTTCAATCTAGATTAAATATATTTAATCTCTCAAAGTCTAATAATTTATACTATCAAACTGTATTGTATGTCAAATTACGATCTGGAGTATATCTCGCAGTTCTAGGAATCCTATTTCTATTATCAGTCCTAAACAGATATTTAGATATCAGAAAGTAAATAGGGAAACTTTCCTACTTTAAAAGTTGCCAACGTCCATATAAGCTATGTAAGACTTCTAGACTTTAACTATAGGTTTTAGTTAATCTAACCTGTCCATTTCAACCTATATTATCAAACCCTTTTATACGGTATATAATGTAATTTTCATGTAACTTTTTTATTGAAATTTACTATTAATAATTACGTTATAAAAACCTATTTTCTTA
Source organism: Acleris cristana (assembly GCA_948252455.1). NCBI lineage: Eukaryota > Metazoa > Arthropoda > Insecta > Lepidoptera > Tortricidae > Acleris > Acleris cristana. The sequence continues at coordinate 46,408,554 of OX411772.1, forward strand.
CTATCTCAACTTGAATATTTACCGCTAATTAATTTAATTCATTCAATATCATGTCAAATAGTCTACAGCGACTACTTTCTATAAGACAATTTTGACATTTCCTGAGTTTGACATTTATCTACGTTTCGATAACGCTACGCCTATCACAGAATACGATTTTGTATTGCTAGATTTCCTAAGTTTACTAAACTGATTATTTAATTTTAATATTTGGATTTTTAAATATAAATATTAATTTGGAATCCTAATTTATTTTAGGGAATTTCTAGATTTCTTTGTAATCCTACTCTAATGGTTTTATGACTAATTAGAGAGACTGCTGACTCTCTTATTTAGTCTAAAACTGTGGCGAATGTTTTAAAAAGTTCTTCACGGTGTAATGAAGATCTTTTCTAGCTATACCTATAGCCCTAAAGTTCTACTGTTTTAAATCAAAACTAAGAGTCATGTAACTCTTACATTTACATTTAAACGTGTGAGTTGTGTTTAAAAATATCCGGTGTAAGATATTTTTACTAGGCCAGCTAACCTATCATAAGAGTTTTTCGAAGGCGAAAGCCCTCTATGAGTAGCCTACTACCTGTCCTTCGGTTTAATGAAAAACCTTCAGATGAAAGACAGGCCGGGATCATACCTACTTTGGCCAGATATATACATATATAAAGATTCTGGGGATCGTCACCAAAAATATTCCACGTATCCGTCTCAATTTTCTACCGAAAAACGGTCCAACTTGTGGTCCTTTGAGAAAAATAAATGAAATATAATATCAGTGGCGCCTGATGTACCGAGTTAAGGCATCAGTCCTTGTACGCGAAAACCCATAATTTACTTGACTAATGGAGGTAAATCATCCGTTTTCTGATTGTGAAACTCTTTCAGATCTACAACCATAGTCAAACTGTAAATGCGGTTTTTGTATGTGATCAACGTCAGCCTCGGATCTTTATTAGACGGTTTACATATAACCATCACAGCAAAGATCTGGAAAACAGAAAATATTAATAACGGAACACGACAACACATAAAACAGCTTCCCACTTCCCACAAATATATGCTGCAAAATCCCCACACATATTAAAATAACACCAAATAAATAACGAGCACAAATACAACAAAGAAAATTACGCAAATGGAACGATAACCTTCAACCCACAATCCAAAATAATGACAACTCACCGCGTCGACGCTCGTAACAAAAGTGAGCCCCGATAACCTGCGCGCTCTTATATACCCTCGGTCTACATTTCGTGCAAAGCTCGCGCATCGGGCATTTTGAACATTTTGAGCACTTGAAGCACTTCGTGCACATTTGCGCTCAGAGCGCTGCCCAAGGCGGACCTATGCTTGTCGTCATCCCATAAGGTTCAATTTCGCGTACCCGCTGACATGCATAACATCAAGATGGCGTCTATTCTTATGTTTCTTATTCTGTTTACGGCCTGCTGGATCTAAACCCTTTATTAACCTTAATTTATTTTATTACCTTAATTTGCTAAATTTGGTTAAGTTTAAAGCGTAAATAATCATTATTTGTCCAATTATAAATTAATTTGTTCTGGCATTGAAATTAGCGCCATCTATGGAATTATCGATGTATTTTTTACTTACTATCGTATCTCGGACCCGCTAAGTGAATTTAGTATTCAAAAAAAATCAGAGAGGCCGCTGTCTTCAATTCATCAAGTAGAGTTAGATTGGTATGTCTTGTGAATTTAGTTCGCAAAATAAATCAAAGAGGCCGCTAACTACCCTATTCTATAAATAGATGTGATTTTTGTTATTTGTCTTCAATCTTAAACATAGTTTAAATGAAATCTTTAACTCTCAAATTAATTAACAATCTTATTTACTTTCCTACTTCACAATAGAAAGTTATTATTTCCTTTACTTTTGTATACTACTTAATTCAAAGTTATCTAACGATTATGAATGGAATATCGTTCCTTGGAAATAACTGAACAAGACCGATTGGACCATTACACCCTGCCTTTGATTTATCGTAAAATGACTATATACTTTAAAATTGGCATTTGAAGAGAAATCACCCATTTTCTATTTTAAATAACATTTCACCGCTTAAACTACTTTAAATATTCTAATAATTTATCAACACTTAGCCTTTCCTGATCAGAAATTCTGATAATTATGTGGTGTGTGTTTATACCAGTCTGAGTTGAAAACAAAACGTACACACAATTTGTCAACAATAAATATTTAGCCATAAAGTTATTGTCACATTTTTATTTGATGTCAAATTCTCTCTGTGGTGAATGGATGTTGTGAGTACCCACAGCTCTAGTAGCACATAACCAAATGAAATTAATCCGGATCTTTTGTATTTATGATTTGAACTTAATGCCATCGATTATGTCTCCCAGAGAGAACCTTAACGAGACAATCCTGTATATCATTCTATCCTATCAACAATCGTCTGTCTATTAAGTCTTACAACTCTGAGCTGGAGTATGTGTAGTGTATCGACGAGTTTGGTCTTCCTAATAGTGAAGTATTGTTTTGTTAATAAAATGCATACAAGCTACCCAATAATTTCATATTATCGCTAATATGAAATAGTACTCTAACCTAACATCAATGGGTCTATTTAATTAACAAAACATTTGTATCAAGTTGTGTCTCCAGGCTAAATTTTGACAAACATGGCTGGATGCTTAGATATGTGGTCTCAATTGTACCCCTTTCTAATATATAAAGCTAAATCTTGCAAAAATCTACTTACAAACATCGGTATCAAAAATTCTTCCAGACTCAAAATAAAGCTCGTCAAAACTCCTCATTAGTTTTACACACCAGTACAACCAAGAACACAACCTTTCTCTACATCAAACCATTATATACAAAGTTATTTCACATTACAAACTATGAAGTTTTCTCTTTTAAAACCAAGTTTAAATTGTTCAAAAATAAACAAACAATGTTAAAATGAATTGACATCTGTCCAGTCCAATTGATTCCATTGAAACATCCAAATGACGTTTTGCTCAACAAAACTCTGAACTAAACAGTTACCGCGATTTTTTCAATACCTCGAACGTTCCTAGAAAAGCTATAGTTTAAAAAAACCCATTTATGCTATAAAATATTTTTAAAAGTTTCTAACTTATATAAATTTTTTTTTTATGTCTCTACTCATATCTACAACTGTGTCCCTAGTGTAAATAAGTTCTTTCCTGAACTTTACACAACGTAAGGTAGGGTCCCAACTCCCAACCACCTGACGATCACGGCCTAATCTCTATTGCTATATTTTTCCGAAACATATTAATTAATTCGAAAGCTAAATCAATTTGCAATGTTTACATGCATTCATACATGTCATACTAACTATTTTCTTAATTAAATTGTTTTACCAAACCGATTTTTAATTGACAACATTTCATTTTGGTGACACCTGCAAATTACTATAGGAATCAAAAGGATTTTACCTCCTGAACACGGCAAAATATTTATTTCAATTTATTTTTCGTTATTTTAAAAATTATAAGATAGTTAAAAAATATATCGAATTTTACCAATACTACGCCCGAATAGATATAATACCATTGCCTTTTTCACGAGAAAAAAAACTGTCATAATTCAAAATTTGACATTGACACTATTGACAGACAGATGGATACATGTCATAATTATCGGTGGACTGCCATTATTAAAAAGAAGAAGAACTTTTTTTTTTTTAATACAGACTGGCCTAACGTAATATGTCCATCGTGTCGTAGAAATGAAGTTACGCCCTTTTAGAATAAGTACATCTTAATAAATGTAATAATAAAATAATTATTCATCCTAGGGAAAATTAAAACTATTAGTGTCTTCCTCCTTCCAAACAGTATCTATAGAACGAATAAAATTAAAGTCTTGAAAATATGAAATCTTGTCAATTCAAGAGAACTCGACAAAGACTTCAATACACTGCACTAAAGTTACTATAATTATGATATCGTTAAGATATTTCCGTATTCCTAATTATTCGTAAACTTTAACTTACACACATACGACTTGACAAACATACAAACATACAACACGTCATGTATTGTATAAATGCTCCCTATTTTTTTTTATGACAGTAATAGGTACCCGACTACCCGTATTAATAACAACTTTTTCCATACAACATACATACGGCGTATCTAACAAACTTACAAACATACATGTTGTGTAAAGCGACCCCTTTTTATCAATCCTAATTAATTGCGACCTATTACATACATAGGTACAAGTCAAGTGTTGCAATAGATATAAAATAATTCAGTTCTGACTGTGGTTCTGACGCAATTCTAAACGAAATTCGGCAAAACGACCCTATTTTCATACAAATGTCTCCTAATGTATTTTTTTATCACTAACATATTTGGTTTATCCTTTTTAATTAAAATTATTGTAATTGAAAGCCAACTATTATGAAATTTTCATATTGATCAACGGTTAATAAAATTATCCGCACCTCACGCATATTTAGTCTTATCAAACTTTTCTTGTCTCCTTAAACGCATTAGAATTATGAACGGAACGTACGCCATAAACGCCCCATTCATTGCAAGCTATGATTTGACATATCCTATAATCTGTGGCAATGAATTGACAGTTTCCTAACCTAATGATTGTTATTATCTGTGGATTGGATGGTTATTGTTGATCGGAAATAAAACTGAGCACCTATATTTAACAAATTAGTTATTGTTACAAACAATATTATAACTGTATTAAACTCCTGTTCAGTTGACATCACAATTAATGATATGTGTTCCCGCCTAACGACAACCTGTCTATCTAATTAGCAAAGAGGATAACAAAACACCGTAACAAAAACGTAAGTATACAAACGACTTCAATTAAACTGTTTCATATATTTGTGAGTTATTAACTTATTAGTATATTAACCTTAGTATATAATGTGCGCAACTTTGTTAAATAGTATTATTTTAAAACTTAAATTACTTAATAAAGATACCTAACCTCCCTAGTTAAAGTAAAATCGTTATGAATGTTGACTACAAGTAACTAATGGAATATTTTGGTTTTGTTTCAGCTTTTGCAACCTATATCCTTGAGAAATGATACCGCTGCTGATATATTAGAGAGAATTATCATGCTGACATAATGATGATAATGAAGGTTTTTCTGTCTACAAAATATAACTGAACTAGCAAGAACATTTTGCCTGGGAAACTATAACAAGCTAAAGGATTTGGCTTCCTACTTATGCTTGAATTATTAAGTAAAGTGATGTAATATGGGTTTTATTGCACATGTACCATACATATTATGTTACATAACCTAACTTTTTGCATTTTCTGTGTTTTGTTTGTACTATTCTTGAATTATACCATTCCCACTTAAGTTTCTTAATTATTTTTCTCCTAACATACCTAACATAGCATGATTGGTTTCCGTTACTAAACAAATTGGCATATAGATTTTTTTTAATTTGATAGAATTTGTTTACGGTTATGTTTTTATTATGTAAGTGCCTGGTGTTAACTAGCTTTGTTCATTATGCATACTGGTTAAATGTGAATGTCCTAAAAACCGATTGATTTTACCGTATGTAAGAAGTTTCAAATTTATGACTGCGGTACTTACTAATCTAAAATCTAAAATCTTGTTAATCTTGTTATCCAACATCAGACCTATTTATACCTATTTTAAATGATATGATGATTATAATTAACTGAATTTAACTGTAAAGTCATAGTTCTTTTCTGATATACAATTTACCAACTTGCTACTAACAAAACTTTGTAGAACTTATAAATTGATATTTTGCAGTTCAATAATAAGGCATTATATGCTAATTATATTAAACTTCTTAATTTATCCTTACCCAAAGCAAAACCAACATACAACTGTTCATCTAAGTTCAAAGGTAAGTACAGCTAAACAAAACCCGACTTTTAAACTGGTGACAGTCTCTAAGTACTATGATATTGAAAAAATAAGTCCTAATAAGAAAGTGTTGACTATCAATTCATAATTCATTCTATCATCAGGTCACTACTTTGATAATTACAATTTACCATTGTTTCATATCACTAGTTAATAATTAAATCATACTAAAACCACTTTTAATGAAACTACTCTACGGAACTAGTTTTAATAACTATAATTAGGATCTCAAATTTAATTGGAACTTCAATAAATTATTTCTGATTTTGTTATTTCATTACCTGCCTTCGATAAAACAACTTTTAACATCTAAAGAGATATAAGATCTTATGTAAATTTTATATATTCCTAGAATTTTCCTTTATACCATTTTAAAAGATAAGATATTACGTCTTTATTTTAGCATTATTAAACAACAATAAACCTTTCTAACTTCCTATTTAGCCCTGCCTGCCTTCGTCTATAAAACTTGTTAAATATCAAGTTATCTGCTACCTGCCTTTAACTATAAAATTAAAGAATATATATATTTTTATTTAAAAAACTCCTGCCTTCAACTATAAAATTAAAAAATAACCAATAGATACCTAACCTAACCTAACTAAATGATTTATAAATCTAAATCTAAGGAGATAAGAGACAACACTACTCCAGATTCCCACCGCAAAATGCTCAATCCAAAGTCAAAACAAAGAATCCATTTTCACATGCAACACTGGACTTCCGTCAGAAGTCATTTTCTTAAGTTAATAGGTAAAGTTAATAATGTAAGTTGTGAACTAATTAAATAATTAAACACTAAGGTACTCTTTGAATTTAAAATTGTAATCCTGCTTAAAGGTAAACCTTAACTGTAACCAGCCCAGACCTGGATTCTTTTCATATTAGCTTAATTTATTTAATCCTGGTTTAAGGCACCACTGTAACTAATCCCCCCTCAACTAACTTACCTACCCTATCCTACCCTAACCTATCTTCTTCTAGCCTAGCCTAACTATCTACTTTTAAAATAAAATGATTGATTTGGCTCGTGATTGTCTAGTGATCAGGACTCTTTAATTGTGAACCGATAATAACCCTAACGTTCTTTATTCTATTGTTTTGACTTTGAAAGTACACTAATACATGAGAATCCAGAACAAAAGTTGACTAATTGAAGTAAGAATTTTAAAATTTAAAATGAGAATGAAGTAAGGTCAAACGCTTAAGATTAAATTATTAGAGTCAAAGATAATACCTATTAAGTAAGTAGAAGTACCTAATGAAATTAATTTTTAGTCATTTAATTAATTATTTAATTAAATAATAGTTAGAGTAAAGGTTTGTCATGGTCTTTGGTACTAGTTAGGAATACTAGGGTTATACTGGAAAGTATGCTTAAGGCATTTTTCTTTGCGCCTAAGGTCAGAGCCCATGACTCCCCGCTCATGACTGTGGGACTCGTCTACCAGACTGGACATCCCTCCAGCGCCTATCTTTTTTTTTCTTTCCAGGTGGGAATTATTGATTTTACTGTCTTTGTCAGTAGTCTTTAATAAATTAGTCATTAGTAACCTGTCTTCAGTCTTCAAGGGTCGAGAGGATTTCACAAGACTCCTTGCTCCATTGCAGGAGTTAAATATTAAATAATAATCATATGGTATTAATGATATTGTATGTAAACCATATTAAATACACTAGGAGCAGATTTATTATTATGTCCAAGTCAAATTGTCCAGATGAGGATAGTATTGGTAGGTATTCATATAAAACCAAATTAATGAAGATTTAATTAATGTTCATACATTACAGTTTCTATTTCAAGATCCTTCATTATTATGCTTATAATTTTGATAGCAACTTTTATCATTTTATAATAAAAGGTGACTTTAGCCTGATATTGCTAAATTATTGTATATAAGTTGTATAAGTCTAGTTTTGGACTTAGGTTTATTTTATACCAAAATGAAGTGTTCAATTTTCACCATTGTACTCATGTTGTACCTTATATTTTTGGTAAACAGAGGAGATACAGAAGTCATTTTGTCTTCGGCTATTTTGAAACCTCATAATAGCTATATATGCTTTGTATGATTTAGGTAACTAGCAATTCATTTATAAAGCCACTTTTTTATTGTTATTAAATTAGTTTGCTGATTTTTGCATCATAAATAAAGAATCTTTGTAATTAGAAACTGAAGTATTATACTATGTTTACATAATCTAGATTTATTTTATTATGGTTCAATCTAGATTAAATATATTTAATCTCTCAAAGTCTAATAATTTATACTATCAAACTGTATTGTATGTCAAATTACGATCTGGAGTATATCTCGCAGTTCTAGGAATCCTATTTCTATTATCAGTCCTAAACAGATATTTAGATATCAGAAAGTAAATAGGGAAACTTTCCTACTTTAAAAGTTGCCAACGTCCATATAAGCTATGTAAGACTTCTAGACTTTAACTATAGGTTTTAGTTAATCTAACCTGTCCATTTCAACCTATATTATCAAACCCTTTTATACGGTATATAATGTAATTTTCATGTAACTTTTTTATTGAAATTTACTATTAATAATTACGTTATAAAAACCTATTTTCTTACTATCTCAACTTGAATATTTACCGCTAATTAATTTAATTCATTCAATATCATGTCAAATAGTCTACAGCGACTACTTTCTATAAGACAATTTTGACATTTCCTGAGTTTGACATTTATCTACGTTTCGATAACGCTACGCCTATCACAGAATACGATTTTGTATTGCTAGATTTCCTAAGTTTACTAAACTGATTATTTAATTTTAATATTTGGATTTTTAAATATAAATATTAATTTGGAATCCTAATTTATTTTAGGGAATTTCTAGATTTCTTTGTAATCCTACTCTAATGGTTTTATGACTAATTAGAGAGACTGCTGACTCTCTTATTTAGTCTAAAACTGTGGCGAATGTTTTAAAAAGTTCTTCACGGTGTAATGAAGATCTTTTCTAGCTATACCTATAGCCCTAAAGTTCTACTGTTTTAAATCAAAACTAAGAGTCATGTAACTTTTACATTTACATTTAAACGTGTGAGTTGTGTTTAAAAATATCCGGTGTAAGATATTTTTACTAGGCCAGCTAACCTATCATAAGAGTTTTTCGAAGGCGAAAGCCCTCTATGAGTAGCCTACTACCTGTCCTTCGGTTTAATGAAAAACCTTCAGATGAAAGACAGGCCGGGATCATACCTACTTTGGCCAGATATATACATATATAAAGATTCTGGGGATCGTCACCAAAAATATTCCACGTATCCGTCTCAATTTTCTACCGAAAAACGGTCCAACTTGTGGTCCTTTGAGAAAAATAAATGAAATATAATATCAGTGGCGCCTGATGTACCGAGTTAAGGCATCAGTCCTTGTACGCGAAAACCCATAATTTACTTGACTAATGGAGGTAAATCATCCGTTTTCTGATTGTGAAACTCTTTCAGATCTACAACCATAGTCAAACTGTAAATGCGGTTGTTGTATGTGATCAACGTCAGCCTCGGATCTTTATTAGACGGTTTACATATAACCATCACAGCAAAGATCTGGAAAACAGAAAATATTAATAACGGAACACGACAACACATAAAACAGCTTCCCACTTCCCACAAATATATGCTGCAAAATCCCCACACATATTAAAATAACACCAAATAAATAACGAGCACAAATACAACAAAGAAAATTACGCAAATGGAACGATAACCTTCAACCCACAATCCAAAATAATGACAACTCACCGCGTCGACGCTCGTAACAAAAGTGAGCCCCGATAACCTGCGCGCTCTTATATACCCTCGGTCTACATTTCGTGCAAAGCTCGCGCATCGGGCATTTTGAACATTTTGAGCACTTGAAGCACTTCGTGCACATTTGCGCTCAGAGCGCTGCCCAAGGCGGACCTATGCTTGTCGTCATCCCATAAGGTTCAATTTCGCGTACCCGCTGACATGCATAACATCAAGATGGCGTCTATTCTTATGTTTCTTATTCTGTTTACGGCCTGCTGGATCTAAACCCTTTATTAACCTTAATTTATTTTATTACCTTAATTTGCTAAATTTGGTTAAGTTTAAAGCGTAAATAATCATTATTTGTCCAATTATAAATTAATTTGTTCTGGCATTGAAATTAGCGCCATCTATGGAATTATCGATGTATTTTTTACTTACTATCGTATCTCGGACCCGCTAAGTGAATTTAGTATTCAAAAAAAATCAGAGAGGCCGCTGTCTTCAATTCATCAAGTAGAGTTAGATTGGTATGTCTTGTGAATTTAGTTCGCAAAATAAATCAAAGAGGCCGCTAACTACCCTATTCTATAAATAGATGTGATTTTTGTTATTTGTCTTCAATCTTAAACATAGTTTAAATGAAATCTTTAACTCTCAAATTAATTAACAATCTTATTTACTTTCCTACTTCACAATAGAAAGTTATTATTTCCTTTACTTTTGTATACTACTTAATTCAAAGTTATCTAACGATTATGAATGGAATATCGTTCCTTGGAAATAACTGAACAAGACCGATTGGACCATTACAGTAGGTCGAGATTCGTTATCATCAGTTACTTAGTCGTAAGTCGGCAGTGAATTCCGAGTAATATTCGGTGTCGTGTTCGTGCTCATTAAAGTCAGTATTATAATTATCATGGCTCGTGCCGTAATTGTAATCTAGCTCTGTGTAGTAGCCGCTGTAATATGAGTTGCTGTAGGGTGCGCACTCATTCACATGCATTTCTAAGGACTTGCGATCATTTTGACTCGTTAAAGGTAAAACTTTCGGCGTGTACGACTGTACTCCGCTCCGCTAAATTGTCTTTTGATCAATACTTAACTTTCTTTTATTTGACTTAACTTTGAGGTAAGTAGTTACATGGAATTTCACGATTTGTGAATTTGCCATTTTTACAGAAATTTGTCTCCCATAGAAAAACCTCTGTCAGAGTTTAGATTGGAGAGACTTTCTTACTAGGTACCCAAGGTAAAATCCAGTTTTTTGGTATAACTTCGTAAGATGATGTTCCTAAAAGCATAAAACAAGTTGTGAAAATGGAAATTTAGTTGTGGCATTGTAGAAAACGGCAAGCGAAGTGCATTACAATAAATATTGAGAAAACATGTAGGAGACTACATTTCAATATGATTGTATTTTTATTTGATATATTTACAGAATACTAAAACAAAATAAACTGCTTCATAATTAGCAAAAAACAGCTTGGGAGTCTAGAAATCAGATTTTTATTTTCTTAAAAAAAAGCTATCCCAGGTTTTCTTGCCTTCAGCATCGCCATTTCGTGTTCCCCCATTAATCACGTAACTAATTGTAATATAGGTATCTCATCTGTTAGTCTTATCGAACTTTAGTGGCGTGGGCTCTTAGACAATTAGGTGTTGTGTGTGCAACACGCTTTAAATGAGAGCGAACTGTTATGTTTCTCGACGGCCGGCTATTTCACAACAATATTACTTTTGTTTATTTTTTGTCCGGCATCATCTCAAAGGTTTACGGCGCGGGCGGCACATGGTTGAGAGAGGCGATGGGTGAGATACGCGTCATACTCTTGAACGGCTGCTGTTTGTGAGGTCCGGTCTGTTCACGTGTGCTAGGACTTGTTTTTCAGTCAATTATTCTTGTTTTATGAGTTTTGACGTAGAGACCTCGTCGTGTTGATGCTCCTAGTATTTTTTATTTATTTATGGTTATTGACCTTACTTTTGTAATGATTATTATTTATTACTTTATTACATTGTAACGTAACTTACTTTTAAGAATTATTTTATTTTATGGTTTAAAAAATGAGCTTCTCGTGGGGAAAATCCAAAATGAAAAGTATGCAATACAATTACTTGTACTATTACTTGTTCTGTGGCAGTCGTAAGAAAACAAATTGAATTTATTATTAACTGTAGTTTTCTTATGTAGTTCACTTAAGAAAATATTGTAAATGCCTGGAGGGCTAGCAATGTTGCCCGCGACTTGATTGTTGATTGCTCGGATCTCCCTTTCTACCTACGTAATAAGACGTACTTTACTAGTTTTATCGTAGTATTTTGCTGTTTTAGACTTCAAAATATTTGTTAATTCTATCATTACTTTTTGTAATTTTTTTGTAATGTGATTAATGCGTAGTTTTTAGTTTTATTGATCCCCGACTGTGCTAATACTGTTGCACACCTGTAATTGGTACACAAACAGCGCCTCTATTCTAGGCGGTATAAATGATATCGTAGTTTACCTGTTAAGGTATTGTTATGACGTCAGCCGTCATTACTGTCAAGAAAATAAGAGCTATCAAAACTTTGACAATACGATAACAGGACAAAAACGATATTGTTTTTACCGTGTTGAATAGAGGCGCTGGACTATTTTCTAGGTACCTACCTATCTTTTGTAATTGTATTTGTTTATGAAACCGTTGGTGTTTCTAATTGAATAAATAAATAAATAAATAAGCGTCGAGGATTCAAAACTGTAATGATTGTGTCAGTAATTAAGTACAGCTACTCTACTCACAACTACCTACCTAGATCGATGTTATAAATAATATACTTAAATAATAATCTTACCTTTCGATATCCAGGCAATTTAAATAATGAAAAGTCGACTTTCCTGTCATTATTTAAGCACCCGTATGCTATGCAGTACCTTTTGACTTTTCTAGTACGTAGCCATAGGTACCTATTCAAACAAAAACTGGAATTACTTTGCCTGCGTACGCCGGCGCGCGTCAAGACGAGCGCTTGCGTGACATTCAACTGATTAGCCGCCCGCGGGCGGCCGCACATTTTGTAGGCAGTAGCGCGGAGTGTCACCGGCCTGGCATTACTTGGAGTTTACCACTCGGCACTTTCGGTCTTTAACCGGCTGAATTCTTACTTTCACATAGAGTATGATAAAGTCCTAGAGGTTCCCTGTATCGACGTGTAATCGTAGAGCTCTCATGTGGGCAATTAACTGGATACATATTTTTAATTTTTAATTGAGACTTGTTAATACAATATTCCTTTAGATATTACCTATGTATTATTGATGTATTGTCAACTTTATGATAAGTAACTTTTATTTACTGGACAGTAATCAAATGGCGGCAGGGTAACGATAACATGCCAAAAGCATTATTGTTTTACCGAGTAGAAAAGAGCGCCTGAAATAAAACAATATTAGTCGTTCTTAAGGTATAAGTTTGCCATATGATATTCGACCTTAGATGGGTCCTAAATTAAAGTCCTAAATTATATGTAGGTAACAGTAATAGTAATGCTAATCTTTTTGTTTGCAGGAATGAACTTCAGAAGAGTCAATTACGATAATACCGCCAAGCAAATGCCAGCCACCACAAGTGGGTATACGACAAGCCACGCGCTATACGAGCAAAACATTTTGATAGGGTTCAATTTGAAGCATGCGCTGAGCATGAAATTATAATAAATATGTAAGATGCCCTATGCATATTATGGCGTTAGCTACGTAACATAATGTAGGAAAATTATTCTCTTGATAGAGAAGAGAACTAAGCGTTAGGTCCCGGGTTTTTTGTGTTCGGTCTTGCACTTACAAACTGGTCAGAAAGTGACAGCTATTTTGGTCACGTTTGTCCACATTGGTAAACATAACATTAAAAGGCCCGCGTGTCGAAAATTCTATTTATCTAGTAAGGGTTTTTTTAAATATTTTCAATGAAATCTCCACCAGCATTTATAGAGTTCAAAAAAAACACGTGGGTGGGGGCTGTAAGGAGTGTGACCCAAAAGTTTAACCGGTGTGCTATCCAGGAAGTCCCTCGTTTTGAGCGCGAAGTGCGCGGGTGCGTACGTCGTCGTGGTGAAGCAGTAAACCCGCGGCTTCATTTCGATACGTCAAATAGTTTCCGAAACATTGAATTTTATAAACTTCGTATGCGGCGCTCGAAACCTGGCGGCTAGCGCTTACGGATGATGACGTCATCGTTTAGCAGCCGTACGCGCCCTTGTATGAATGAGTGAGTCTTCTATCTTTTTAACCGTAATAAATAGACAATTGAAATTTCATCACACACACACACACATACATACACAAGATTTTGTTGTTTGTTGTTTTACTACAGATTACTGTTTGGTCGTAAACTATAGGTAAGTATGGAGTTTAGATTATTTTGTGACACCGAAATAAAAAGCTAATACAAATACAACCCGTACTTCGGCTTCCAAAGTTAAGCAACTACTTACATGCGTATTCTAAGACAGGATGGGTGACCGCTTAAAACATGGTGTTGATGAAATCAGTTTTATCACATATTTTTAGCAGTTTTATTTGAGATTGTTGTTAAGTCGTAAACTATGAAAGTTCGACTGCAATTTAAGCATAAAATAGCATCAAAATAATAAGCCATTATAAAAATATAATCCGTATAAAAATGCTAAAAAAAATGGTTATTTGTCATCATGTTTCTTGTATCGGGACCCCTCTTGGGATTTGATTTATTGTTCATTTTGTAATTTTAAACAATAACACATAATCTGTGAAAATTTCAACTAGTTACCTACTTATTACGGTTAAAAAAATATAGCCCTGTAAACTTACTCAATCATATTATAGGTATAAGGGGGCGTGCCGCTGCGAAACCATGACGTCACTCCAGTAAGATGGCGCCCGCACCCTTTAATATTATTGACCTAAATTTAATACGTTCGTAGAATCAAAACTACTGGGTCTATCTGAATGTAACAAAAAGTACTTAGTATGTTTGTTTATTTATAAGCTGTACTGTTACAAAGTTTCAAGCTATTTGGCATACCTACCTACTGACATTCTTCATTGCTACTGACGTAAAGAAAGGGCCGAAGACTGATTAAGATCGTTTACGAAGAACTAGGTAGTTCCTTTCGGTCCGTGACGGGAATTCATTCCTTTTAAGTTTTTAGTTCCTGACCGACACAAGACTATTTAGTTGCTTGTTGCTCACAGCGGTAAATACTTCCGTCCAGCATTTGGTTTCATAAAGGAATTGATTTATGGGTCGTTCTCAAAAAAGTGGCACCGCCACCTGTCAATAGGTCTCTCTTAGAACTTTTTTTTTACAAAGCGTCTTCCATATAATTTAGTTATCAATTCATATTAAAAGACACTTTTTGAATAGAGGCCAAATGCTTAGATATAAAATTAAATTATATTAATAACCATAAAAACAATTTGTAACTACGTTTTGTCGCTCACCTGCAGTGTCCCAACGCGAGGCACTCATGTTTCAAGTTAATTAAAACGTAAAAATCACCAACGAAACGTAGCTTGAATACTATTTTTTACTTACACATACACTCAAGATTTAAAACTGTAGTGTTGAATAAGAATACTATACTTATATTTCGAATTATTTGAAATTTAATTTTGTCCACGACAGTTTTTGTCGCTCACCTGTCATGAGATAACCGCTACCTCTGTGATTATACTATCTCGTCTTACCTGCCTTACCCCGCATAATTCGAGACCTACAGTCCCCAGCTAACGCTGTTAGAAGTAACACGTCGTCAGCGAGCCGTTCACAAAAATTATAAACATAAAACTTACGCGACTGGGAGTTTGTAATGGGTACGTAGTCGCTATTCTGTCTTCCATATTTTGATAATTGTTTGACTTATTGTATTGATATTAATTTATAGCACGTAAAAAATGGTTTATTTTTATGTGAATAAATATGTAGTTCCTTAACCAAGTACTTAACTAGTACTGATGATATAACTGTCATTTGGTCCATCACCTGTATGTCATTCACCTGTCTAAAAAAAACAGGTGAACGACATTTACGGCAGGCGAACGACAATTATTTAAAAACTTATACTGTAAACCAAATATTTTTGTGGTGTTAATGTTTTTTACCCGACTGCACGAAGCAGGGTTGTTTTCCGAGCGTATGTATGTACGTATATATGTATGTAACACCCTGTAGCGTATATGGTTCACCGGATTTCAACATATGAGATGCCGTTACGCTCAAAAGGTAAATAAGGTGTGTTATATTTTATAAACAATTTAGATAAGGAATGAAACGAATCAAAATTATTCAAATTAAGCACTTTTTGTTAGTTTAATGTAGTTTTTATTTAACAATTTACTTAACTGCAGCCGTTGTCGTTAACCTGCTAACAGTTTCACTTTATTTGTACGTATTTGTCGCCAACCTGCCCCTATTATCGATAACCTGGTTACAAATAGTCATTCACCTGCCTACCGCATAATTCAAATACCTTTATCTTCTAAAACAATAAAATAAATCACTTCCCTCCATGTGATATCGATTACACGATAAGATTTCTAGCGGTCTTAATAAATAAAAACAGCAAAATCGGAAAATTTCTGAAAAATGCAAAATTAATTCAGCGGTGCCAACTTTTTGAGAATGACCCTTATAACACATACCCCGTCAAAGTGAAAAAACTAGCGATCAATTTTTTTTCCCCGTTGCTCCTTGATCGCTTCACTTTGACAGACGTTAGTTCGTTTTGAAACAGCCAAACTGTCAACTGGCGCTTTGTTTCTGGATCGTATTGATAAATCCACGTTTCGTCACCCGTAATTATGTCGTAACACGTCGAGACGAATCTGCTTCAAATTTAGGAATCATGTATTGGCACCATTCCACGCATCGGTGAGGTTGTGCGGCACCCAGCGCTTTGTCTGACACTCGCAAAGCGGCATTCTATTTATCTCTGGGGGCATACATAGGGATGCTAGATAAAGACATATTTACCATTTTACCGGGAAAACTGATCGTGTGAAGGTTTAGTTGTTGCGAAGTGTTTGAAAAACTAAAAAGACATCTATTCGAATTGGAATGGTTTCGATTCACAAAATACACTCACCGGAAAATTTTGCTAAACAAAATAAAAGTAAGACATTTTGAAAAAGTTATTTTTTGGCCCGAGTAAAATGTTTAAGTTATTCATTTTTCATTAAAAAAAAAACAAATAAGATGTCATTAATTAAGTGTAATAGAAAATAAATATTGTTGAGTTTGTGAAACAAAACGTTCAAAATGTAGACTTTTCCGCTAAATATGCCATGAGTATAATTTTTTAATTTTTTTCTTGAACAATTATCTTTTTGATGGTGCATTATTATTTAGAGGTTCACCCTGTTGTGGCATAATTTTGTAAGTAATAATTATTTGTGGCATCCTTACTAATATATTAAGCGTGAAAGCTTGTATGTATGGATGTATGGATGTTTGTTACTCTTTCACGCGAGGTAATAACAGGGGAGTTGTGAGCAGAAGTTTTAATCTATCTATATATATAAAAGGCTAAACTGACTGACTGACATATCAACGCACAGCCCAAACTACTGTACCTAGAAACTTGAAATTTGGTATAGGGGTTCCTTTCATGATGTAAGTGAGCACTAAGAAAGGATTTTCCGAAAATCGACCCCCAACGGGAAGAAATGGGGGGAGTAGCGGGAAACTAATTCTACGCGTACGAAGTCGCGGGCGTCTTCTAGTATAGCCATATTAGGCTTTGCGCATAAACTGTTATCGCTGAATCTACATTCAAATAATTTGATTACGCAAAATTACGTTATTCCGAATATTATTCCGTCATATTTTTCATGTTCCGAATCATGTCTATGCTTAAATAACATGAGTATAAAATTGTTTTGCCGAAAACTATCGTTGCAGAAATATGTTTTGTCATAACATTATTTGACTGAATTATCAACGAACGTCAAAAACAAACGCAGCAGTTAGTGTTTGATAAGGTCACAATTCTAACCTAACCTGACCTACTTTTCTGGTAGCAGTTCGTTTAAATGTTATGGTCGCAGTTCTAACCTGACCTAATTTTCTGGTAGTTACTTATGTCAAGTAAGTTTCGTTCAATCGATTAACTTACCTACTCCACTTTTCTGGAAGCAGTTAAGTTTGTAAGTATGCCAAGTTAGTTTCGAACAATCGATAATATGCGGAATAACATTATGCTAAACAGAATAATGGTTAAAAATAATCGGTCATAATAATAGGTAAGTATGCGAACTTCATTTCGGACTAACTCATTTTCGGGATTTTACAAATTATGCCAAATAAGGTTTCTGCATTAGCATTACCACATTACCACTCCGCGAAAAGCGACAGATTCGGACAATAAATGTTATGCCAGATAGAGGGAACCCTTATTTAAATTTTGCAATATAGATATATGATGACACCTAATGCATAAACACTATTCTGTACTTAACCAATATTATTGATGCACTTGATGCAGATGGCCACATGAGTACATGATCAGATTATACTTTGAAATAAGTATTATTGCCAACAAATTGTTTCATTACAGTGGATACTATTTTTGCGTAATTGGTGCTTGTATGTTGTCATTACAAAGTTTCGTTTAAGAAACATTCGAATAACTGTTTCTGTCGTCTTGAAGACAGATTGTACATCCAGTGAAACGTAAATCAATCCGCCTTCATCTCGTGTGCCAACAAGTTTATGGTTTTCGTGCACTTCATTTGCGAATAAAGACTCAATGCATGCAGGATATTTAATTTGTTTACGTAGACTCTTTACATCACAAACTGCTATATATCTAACTAATCTGTTGTCTGTACTCAAGTAATTCAGAATCATCTAACAATCGAGATAAGTTTGCTTCGTGTTCATATATTGGCAAACATTCATCCACTTATTCACTTTCATCTTTATTATCTTCCTGGATCTATTGCTCCAAAGAACAGTTCCACGCGGTCTTGGCTAATTCGATATGTAAGTGATATATCTCGAATGTATTTGTTACTATTCACGTTTTATACAAAGCTTTCAGACTGTTGATACATATGAGAACACCAAGAAATCCTCTGGATGATTGTCCTTGGAGCACGCTCCTGCTTAACAGTTGGGTAGCCAATTTTACATTCATTATTGAGTTATGGAATTCAATATGTTTTTTGTCAAGCGATTCGCTAAATGTAGACAAATTTCTTCTTGCTATTCCGCAAATTTTTTGACATTCCCACATTATTTGTTCATCTTTATACAAAAAGATCGCTTTTAGTTGGAAATGATTCCTAATTAGTTTTAGCATGTGAAACAGTCCAAAAACACTTTACAGTCGCTGCATGGGTGCTTAAATGTAGTTTTAAGTCGTCTGGGGTCATTTAATTTACAACTAATACCTTCATGGCAGTCAAATTTGAGGAGTGGCCATCGAATGTAAACGACACGACATCAACACCGACTTCGTGGCAATTGGTAAGGACAGTCTGGACAGTTTTAATCATATTTGGTTTCTGTTCTCCTGACATTCCATGAACTAAAAAATAAGCCACTGGTAATTTCCAAGGCTCATTAAGTGATACCAATGGTAAAACGAGGAGAAACACATAATTAAGCCTCCGAAGGTGTTACATTTTTGTTTTCATTAGGACCAGTACCCAAATCGACGAGACCTTCATCTTGTTTGGTCTATTTATTAAAACACTTCTGCTGTCTGATTGACATTTCATCAGCAATTAATGCACAAGTTAAATTTTTATCTGATTGTTTTCGTTTATTCCAAAACGCGTCTTCTGTTAAACCCGGATTTTTTGGGCAAGGAAGGGACATTTCGAATTTTCTTCTCACGTAACATTGGGTGATAGAAACTGCAATGTTAAGCAAAATTTTCTAAACTCTGGTGTATACTAAGATAGAGATCTTTTTTTCATGCTAGCGTAAAGGTCCGCGGCAAATACATTACAACGCAAAATGTCATGTTTATCATTGTCGATAAATCTTTGTTTTTTTAATATCACAATAATGTCTTTAAACCGCCATTTTTACAAATATCCATAGCCAATCTTCAATAGGTTTGATTTATTTTCAGTAAGGTCTGTCATTTTAATGTCTGTTACATTAACTGTTCGACTAGTACTAGGAGATGAAATATCATCGTACATCATGTTATCATCACATTTTTTTACTGTGGACGTACGAGGATGAACATCTCTTGAACTAATTTCTGTTTTTTTGCTTATTGCTGGAGACTTCTAAAAACCAAACAAAAGTGTTTTATATAAGGTATCATATGTCACTGAGTCCAGTGGTTTGGGCTGTGCGTTGATATATCAGTCAGTCAGCCACTTTGAATTTTATACATACAGAAGATATAAGCTTCGCACTAACAGGTGGACATATTGCCTAAATTGTTCATTGTTATTTTACAATAGAAACTTACAATATCATAATATACAAATACTCTTAACAACCATCTTACCAACTCTTGCGACCTTTTTTCATGGGAGTTATCGGTTTTATCAGAATAAACTGATCATAAAAACAGCGCCTGCAATAAAAATATACTTAATAATTATGTTATAAATAACAATTGGAGATCATTTTATAACAACTAAGGTAAGTTTACCAGCTTTGCTCGCGGTATCGTTTTCTTTTTCAATCTTCCGACGCTTTTGATTACTGACGAAATACAAGTCTTTTATATGGAAGTGACCAGAGCATACGATAGTTGTTTTAGTCGGTTTGCAATAATCTTCTCCACGACTGCTTCTTGTAATGTCTACCTCTCTACGATTTTCGAATACCCGGGTAAAAAAAACATAGTTATAATAGGGATGAGGTTAGCAATGTGATTGCGAGTCTCAGCTTACAGTCTGTACTTATATTTTCTGTTTTGCGTATAATATTAACAGGTATATGAATAGTTTTATTTATATATATTTTATGGCTGTCCCAAGTTGGACTGCAGGCGGGGGTAATTTAAGACAACAACTGTTTTGTGACTTTTATCAACGTTACAGTGCACATTAAGAAACATAGGACACTAATAACGTTTTAAAAAAATGAACTAGTAAAGGTCTGTTCACAAAGAACACGTCTATTAAAAAAAAAACAACGATATGAAAAATCTCCTTAGAAACTTTAAAACTTAATTTTACAATGGAGATCTAGGTACGTTTAATCAGTCTTTTATTAGCTCAATGCGTAGGAAATCACAATCTTAACCTAATCATATAAAAAAATATTAAAAAATTAACATTTGGCATAGAATTACAAATTCTAATAGCAATTTATTTCATCCCAATTTGAACGCACCTTTACTTTTCTGTGTTTTTTTTTCGCGGTGGTTGGCATTACTGCGCCTCTATTCCCGACGGTAAAAACGATATCGTAGTTGACCTGTTATGGTATTGTTATGACGTCAGACGCCATTACTGTCAAGTAAATAAGAGCTATCAAAACGGTGACAACACAATAACAGATCAAAAACGATATTGTTTTTACTGTGTTGAATAGAGGCCCTGGAGTAATGTCAATTTCAAACGATCGGCGATAAAGTGAGGTTCTTTAGACTACTGGGTACTTTTATTGTGAAATATTTAATACGGAAATCGTGGCAGACACTGTTTTACAGACAAAAAAAATCATCAGTTTGGAAGCGCGTGCAACATCGCATTTTTAGAGAACTTGTGATAGAAATAACAACTTTTTGCGTTACCTGTTTGAACGAGATGTTGTTGCGGTTGAGTTGACAGCAAACAGACATGAATATTTATCTCTAACGATGTTACCATGACAAGTGATCAAATGGTACCCTACGTTTTGTCCTATTTAACACACCAGTCTAATTTTCCCCCATTTGACGGTTATGCATTACTAGGTACACTATAAACAAACAACATACTCGTATTGTAAAGCAAATTGATATTGACCCATTAAATATAAGTAATATATTTTCATATCAACTGTACCATTCTCGACTCGCACTTGACCATTTTCAGTTTTTTTTTATTTATGCATTCCTAAAAATCTTATGTTATAAAATCAAAATAAATGATTTTTTCAAATTCTTTTATTCTCCACTTGGCCGTTTTCTAATGGTTTTTATTTTTCAGTGACCTATATGTCTAATGACCTGTCCCCTTGTCTAATTTCCACTTCCGCTATTCTCGATTTACACTTGGCAGTTTTCTATTATTAATTTTATGTATAAACCAACAATAATGCCAAAATGGAATCGTAATAATTAGACATATTAAATTGTTTGATTTTTGAAAGAAATACTTTGAATTCTGAATTACCGATGCTAGGTGACTTTGTTGGTTGATTTAATACGTCCTTTGTAATTTCGACAAACTTTTATAACGCAACACGTTATGTTAGTGCCTTTTTAGCGAAATAAATTCTAACACGCAACACGACCGTATCCCTTGAGAACACTAAGGAGCGGAAAGCTACTTATTGGCTAACAGTAAGGATAAAAATTTCGACGCATTCATGTCTTCGAAGTTTTATTTAGGGAGTAAATAAAAGCTAACAGCCGTCAAAAGGCGCCCACTTCTTTCTTCATCCCTCAAAGGTTGGTGTTTTGTTCCACCGGTACACGGTTGCCTTAGAAGGGCCTTTATCCATAAAAGCCATTTGAAGTTTTTCAAACGTTTCTGCCGGTTGTAGACGACATTTGAAATCGTACGATGCAGTTCCATTTCTAGGGTTCCGTAATTAAACTAGTGGATACTCTTATAGTTTTCCCATGTCAATCCATCCTTGCGTCCGCAGCTCAGATCATAAACTCTAAGTTCTAGAAAGCTGTAATTTCGCATGAATATACATATTAGTCACGCCGGCAAAATGATAAAAAATATTTTTGGGATACATTCCCTACACTACACGTGACGTGGGAATGTTTTTTTTTCTCGTATATCCCATCGCGTGGGGTGTCGTTGGATAGGTATTTCAATAAATTTGCGGGTTTGGGGAAAATTCTTTCTAATGTCAAGTGTGCCTTCCAGCCTGAAAATCACACTAACAAAAAACATACTAAAAATCAGAAAAATATCTTAAATGAAAGCATATCATATTACAAATTTTAAAGGAAAACTATCACGACTACGTAGACTTGATTGGTTCCTGAGATACAGGCGACAGTAGTTATGTATTGGGCATTCTGTCCCACTCTCGTTCAACAAAGGTCGAAAAAGTGGGACAGAATGCCCAATCCAGCCATTTGAAATCTATTTCAAAAAATGATACATAACGCATTTCTCTAAATGGTGACCGTTGACGCAACCCGTTATTTAAGCCCAAAGACAACGTTTGTGATGTTGATACGTTATGATAGCATGCGTTCGACTTAATCAATATTTAATTTTTCGCATGTAAATTATTAACTTGATTATTTCACAGTTAAGTTGAGCAAAACTGTTGCTTGTACACCTGACAATTGTCGGCAGTTAACATTGATTTTCAATTGTCAGGCGCACAAACAGCAGTTGAATAGAAAGATGTACACAACGCATCACAGGTCGTCACCAGACACGTTAAGTATGTCAACACAACGCATCACAGGTCGAAACCAGACACGTCTGAACCCAATAAAGGACTCACATAACTTTCGTTATGGTGTTGGCACCTCACACATCAATTGAGCTACCTAGGAACATTGAAGTGAAGAGGTGTTGGGATCTCCAAATACTATAGTAGTCCAGTAGATTTAGGTGCATGCTTACGGGTGGGTGTGACCACCGTCGAATTTATTAAACAGTCCGTGTTTAACTACCTATCACTTTTGCCTCTCTGTCCCATATCCATCAGTGGTGATGACCCGCTTAGGTACTTACAAGTTTACGCACGGTTACTTAGGTACTGCACTACAGGATTATTTTCTAATTTTATTTTAACAAGAAAAATGATTGTACTACGTATAAAAATAAATTAAATCAGTGTTTTATTCCGAATCAAATCACTGAGGACATAGATAAAGCGGGCATTAAACGTTCATGTACTAATCAATAATTCAGGAATCGAGAGTATCAACACGGTTTAGGTGGCCGTTCGTCTGTCCGCCCGCACATCCGTCTGTGGACTGTAAGTAGGTATATCATGAACTATAACAGGTAGAGTGTTGAAATTTTACAACAAACATACATTCTTAAATTTAAATTCAAGGGGAGCCCAAAATGGTACGGATCCCTTCGTGTGCAAGTCAGGATCGCATTTGGCCGGTTTTGTAAAGGGTCTGGCCGGTCTGCTATAGTAAAATCGCCCCTGGCTGAATATGAAAACTGAATATGCACGTTTATTTGCCTCATTGTCAAATATAATTTTACTGAATATTAAGCCTTAAATACTTACGATTAGCGAAATATTAAAAAAAAAAAATTCAGTTTTTAATTTATATTGGCCAAACTACTTTATCGATTGACACGTCCTTCGAATATTTTATACATGTATTTAAGATACATTTATAAAAAAAAAAATTAAGGTCCTAGCTTCTTTTGAAGTCAACATTTTTGTCTGTTTTAGTTTCTTTTATTTTTTATTTTTTATTTGCAAGTTAGCGACACCTACCATATTTTGATATAATATACACAATTTAATATTCTACTACATATCTTTTTTTCAAAAATATTAGTTTGGATCAACAAAGTGGAAATAAGCTACTTGTATAGGAGTGGTATTCAAATTGATTCCGTAAACGTAAACAGAGCAAGTAAGTTGTTCCACCGTGTTCTAAATTCAAAGACTCGCATTTTGAATTTCGAACACGGCGGGCTTCTTATTTAATTCTTGCTTTTTATTTCAATTTTAGAATGCACCTCTGTCACTGAAAATATATGGAGAAAAATGTAATAAAATATATTATCTCTTCTCTGTATACATAAAAACGAGTATCTGCCCGTGTAAAATCAAAAGCTAGCGAACTGATTTCAGAGGTTTTCACGGAGTTTCAAAGGGAGTTTTGTGAAGTAGGTTTCCATTTCTAGAGCGATTGTTTTGATCCCGTTTCTAGCATCCTAGGTATGAATTTCTTAAGTATCAGAGCGAATTACAAAAGTATTTAATGTTTCCAAAAATAAAAGTATTTTTGTAGAATTAGCTATTTCCATTATTTAAGGAAGATGGCGTTCATGGGTGTTCTTTTTTTCCACCCTTTTACACAAATAGCTTATTTCCACTTTGTTGATCCAAACTAATATTTTTGAAAAAAATATATGTAATAGAATATTAAATTGTGTATATTATATCAAAATATGGTAGGTGTCGCTAACTTGCAAATAAAAAATAAAAAATAAAAAAAACTAAAACAGACAAAAATGTTGACTTCAAAAGAAGCTAGGACCTTAATTTTTTTTTTATAAATGTATCTTAAATACATGTATAAAATATTCGAAGGACGTGTCAATCGATAAAGTAGTTTGGCCAATATAAATTAAAAACTGAATTTTATTTTTTTTAAATATTTTGCTAATCGTAAGTATTTAAGGCTTAATATTCAGTAAAATTATATTTGACAATGAGGCAAATAAACGTGCATATTCAGTCATATTCAGCCAGGGGCGATTTTACTATAGCAGACCGGCCAGACCCTTTAAGGTTCCTACTCTTGCGATAAAAAATACTACATACTGCATACCTATAAATTGTACGTTTTGACAAATATTTCTTATTATTTTATCTTGTTTCGACATTTTAACAACAGTGACATTATTTTTAGTCTGTGTATCTTTTAGCAAATATACACCTAATATAGCAGTATTTAATAGTGACCATCTTGAACATGCATCTCCTGTGGGGTCGACAGAAATGAAGATCACAACATACATCTACCAAAGGTGGTCGTTGTAAAACAGTATTTACGAACCCTTCGCGTGGTGGTCGTCAGAAATAAAGATCACGGACGACCACTCTCGTGTAGGCCGAGGAGGTCGCTGTTTACAATATTGTTAGATGATCACCATTAGTCAGGTCGACAGAACGGCCATCCAGAGGGATGGACGGACAAATGGACAGTGGAGGCTTAGTAAATAGTAATAAGATCCCGTTGGCACGCTTTGGGTACAAACCCCAGTAAAGTTCGCTTATAAAAACAAATGTCATCCATGGCGTTGATTCGTTTGGGATACTATCTTTGTATAAATAAAATTAAACTAAAGTACTGCCTCATTTAAGACGTTCAAATCGGAAAATGAGAAAATTTGTTATATACTCGCAACTACACGAAAATGCAGCAATCCAGCATTTTCGTGTAGTGATATAAGAGTAGCTTAAGCCTTCTACGATAAGGGGCTTTTATTGTTTTAATAGTTGTGTATGACACATTAATATGAAGTAAAATTTACCTAGTAGGTACTTAAGTATGTGTACATTACAATAATAGGTATCATGGTGGGTATTTATGTAACTGATACGTAATGAAATGAGTCCTTAAAACAAGAGTGTGGTTTTATGAAACGAGCCAAATGCGAATAGGGCTTAATTATGTACCTACAGTTGCATACATAGCTTTATCTACACACATATTATAAGTACTCTAAGACGGGTTCAGAAGCCGAAAGGCAAATGAGCTACATTGCTACCAGTGCTTCCTGTAACATGTCTATAGGTGCTAAGCTAATATAAGTATGAACTGAAATAAAAAATAAATTCAGGGAAATAACATATTTTTTCAATATCACGGCTCATGTTTTACTTCGGAAAAGAATTTTCGAAAGCGGCACAACAAACAAATGAAACTAAAGGACGACTTTTCGACAAAAGTGGCGGCAAAATAAACCTGTGCTGTGTCACGAATACATATACATAAATGTTTATTTTAAACCATAGACAAACAAAAAGTCCCTATTCTCATGCAGGGACCGGAAAACCCCTTTATTTGATTAAGTCTATCAATCCAGTAGGTACTACATCATATGCTCTCTCTATCGATAGGCTTACCCTATCGATAGGCTTACCCTAATGATTTGGACACTGCTTTGAACTAGTTAACTACAACCATTGAGGTTACCAGTTTTGTAAGGGTTTCGATTTAAGCACTTAGCATTACGTTAGTGTTACCCTATCCATTCTCCTTCTCAGGTGACTCTGTTTCGCAGATTCGTGTGATTAGTTGGTTTCAAGCTTATGCAAAAATATTTTGTATGGACTGCGAGTAGAGATTAAAATAGCTTGAAGCGGTTCAATAAACACTTCATAGGGAGCCTAACGAGGGTTTTAAGGAATTGGTAAGCGCTTAGTCGAATTAATTGTATCGTATGGGATAGCTTTTCATTGGGGTAAGTCGAAGATATGCTTATCGCATCGTTAGGGTTTGTAAAAATCAGTCAATTATATACGCTAACGAAAACCCTTTAAAGTGTAAGCCGTTCCGGTCCCTGTTCTCATGTTGAAAAATATATATACCGAGTTGAATTAATACTAGAATTGGGCCTATTTAAATTGTGTTTGTTTTCGGAGATGTTCTAAATTTGAAACTCATTACTTTATAATATTTGATAACATAATTACAGTAGGTAATGCTAGTCATTGCCAACGGGTTTTGAACGCATAATAGAGGACTTATGATATGTGTGTAGATAAAAGTTATTGTTTTATTTCCTTGCAGTAGTTAAGAAAAGCGCTGTCTCACACTTGTACTCTATATTATTATCACTCGTCCGTAAATTACGTAATTTCTATCCTCTGCAAAAAAGAACTATAGTTATTAGGAAACATTGCACTTTGAGTAGGTATGTACGAAGCCATTTAATAAACATCTAAATCAACTGACCGCGTTATTTGTTGATTTTAGCAATAATATCTACACTTACAAATTCACCGGAGGAGGCTGCATCGCGGCGTGCGCCCGCGGCCGCCCCTGGCGTCGCGGCGGGGGCGGCCGCGGCCGGCGCGCGGCGCGGCGAAGGGAGGGCAGTAAGTCCTGCGCCGGCACCCCGAGCCACGGTCGCAGCCATCACCGATCTCCCTCCGCGAACACATTTAACTCCGACGTTAGCTTCGACCACAATGGCTCATATTACTAAACAAAAACAACGTAAGTTACCTCTTTTTATTAAAGCTCTATTTCCAGTATTTCCACACGGGGGGCCTAATTTTTAAACGCACTTTGCACTTTTCGATAATATTTTATTTTACCAGGGCTGATTTATCATTTCCATTACCTAGGTTTATCTTTAGTCTGGAAAATTCGGCAAAAAACAAGATACATTAAAAAATGCAAAGTCACAATTCCAAATTAAATGTAGAGTTTTTACATTAATAAGGTGCCTTTCGCATGGTCTAAAATTTTACGTCTAAAATTTTTTGGTTGTTCGGCATAATATTGAATGGCATACTTCTTTTTTACCATTGCGATTTTTTGCATACATATTTTTTGTTCTAAAGCACTTTTGGTCTAAAATTGTCTAGTCTAAAATTTTACTGACTAAAAGGCTAAATCCATAATATTGTTAGGTCGAATTGATATTTTGTTGATATTAATTAGAAACCGCTCAAGTCAGTCAGGTTTGCCTTTTACATGTCATCTATATAATAATATATAGATGACAATCTTAAAGTAATGATTAATGCATGATTTATTATATTTTTTAAGCACAGTAGCACTTGTTGTTTAAAATAACTCTGAAGAACAAAATGCTGCGTCCAAACAAGAATGTGATGTGTCCAATCAGAAATATGGCGAGATATGAATCGATCCACAGGATCTGCACTGTACTTTACAAAAACCTTTGTTCAGCAGACCGATACAGTACCTATAGCGGATTTGAAATAAGTAGTTCAGTCTCGATTAGCAGATGTACAAAAAAATAAAGTCAGCAACAAAAACTTTATTGGATTATAAATGGGAAAAGCGTAATCAACTCTATAAAACAAAAAATATTCAGTCTTTATTTTTCAGTTTTTGTTAATACAAAGTACAAAGTTGAAAAGTGTGTTTAAAATTTATGCCCTAAGTAGGTAGGTGATGTTTTTTTTTCAAAATCTCCAAATATGGATTTTACGGAGAAGCCTATAAACGGAACTAACAACATAAAATAAGTTCTTTTGGAACACCTTTCAAAGAAAACCCAATCAGACAAAAGATATTTTTTTGATATGGTTGGGTTCGGCGTTCGGGGCGTTCTAAACAAATCCGTAAAAAATCAGAACCTCTGCATCTAACGTAACTCTTATGTGTTATGTGCTGAACATTGCAAAAAAAAAGTGCCAGGGCGCACCTCGGCAGAGCAACTTGTTTTTTTAGGATCACCAATGGTCTACTTTATCTACAAATTGCTTCTATCCGTTAAGTCGATAAGGTAGCACTTTGAGTGACAAGCACCAAGCACTCCATCTCTCTCTCTTAATACAGCTACTTATTTACAGGCAAGAAGGTTTCGAAACTATCAACCAACCACACTACAGAAGTCAAAGACCCGGTTGCTTCACAGGTAGCATCGGAGCTGATGAAAGAAATGCGTCCGCTTAAAATAAACAAGCCAGACAAATCCCTCAGAGGTAGCCATTACTCAGAAGAAGAGGAATGGCCAAATTACAAGATAACCATGAAAATATTTTTAGAAAAAAGCACCCGATATCCTATACCCTTACCAGAGAACCACGCGTTTTGCTACACGAATCCTTATAATCCGCTTTGTCGAACTCAGATTAAATAAACATGCGCTATCCGCATCCAACTCATCTCTGTCGATCGCAGGGTAAACTAACTACCCAATGTATAAACAACTAGCTTCTGCCCGCGACTTCGTCCACGTAGATTTCGATTATAGTTATTCGCTCGGTAACTTATAAATTTTCCGGGATGAAAAGTAGCCTATGTGTTAATCCAGGGTATAAGCTATCTCCATTCCAAATTTCATCCAAATCCGTCCAGCCGTTGCAGCGTAAAGAAGTAACAAACACACACACACACACACACAAACTTTCACATTTATAATATTAGTAGGATTAAGTTATATATTTTCTCTGCTACTTGATGCTTCCCCATAGGTACTTTTTGCAGCTTTATTAAATCATCAGTTAATAAAAAAACAAGTAATATCTGTGTTTTTTTTATTACCTGGATATCCACAAAAACCGTGTTTTGTGTCTATATACCCTTATTTATATAAAGTATACAGGGTGCCTAATGTGCTCGGGACTTTAAATGTACTCGTAGGTATGGATTGTCCTCCTCTAATGCTGGGGTCCTAGTGAAAAAGGGTACAAGTCGACTTAACTCGTAATAAAAAAGGGTATATACATGAACGGAGTGTACTAGACTTAAACCCTTTTTCACTTGATCTTCAGAACACTTATACCCTTTTTCACTAGGACCCCAGTGCTGCTTTTTAAACGACTGTTTGTTCGCGGATAACCTCGTCGTTTATGAACCGATTTTGATGATTCTTTTTTGGTGGAAAGGAGATATCCCGAGGGTGGTACCATGATAAGGAAACCAGGATCTGATGAGGGGATCAGTGAGGAATTAAGGGAACACCTCAAATTAATATTGTAGGCAAACAAATAGCGATTTTAGTATTTTTAGTGATAACTCCAGCATTTGCATTCAGAAAGTAGGTATCATTTATTGCTGAAAAGGAACTGATGATGAAGACCACAGATGGCCACCGGAACTCCACAACGGTACCGATTTCAAGGGTGGCGATAAGATATCTCGATTAAAATAGTTGAGCGACTACAATGAAGCGCATTTAATTGTCTAAATATGACTTTGAGTTTCCCGCGGCGTTGCTTGCGGCGAGCTTGAAATTTCTTAAAGTTTCATATATCAACTAAGAAGTGGGACTGCTTAATCTTATTATGATCACTAAAAAGTGTTCAATAAAATAAATGTTTTAAAAAACAAAAAACCTTTTTTGTTCAAAAAAATGAATTATTTAACCTTAAGTCTGAATTCGATCAAGACATGTCAGATCTAGAACTTATTATTCATTCCTTGTGATTGACGACCAAAGAAACGGTCGAGAGGCTATCGTCCATTATTATTGCATATTTATTGCCTAATAGTAAAATAAATGACATATTGATAGTTGCTATATACTTCACTCTGAGATGTTAGATCATCTATATATGTTGAGATTTACCTTCTTTCCTTACCAACATTTGATATATTGATGATCTAACATCTAATCGGGAAGACTACGCAAAGTATTTTAAAAGAAAAACATCTTTTATTCTGGTTACAATTACCTAAGTCACGGTAATCGGTAAATCGTCAGATATTAAAATTATCCTTGGCTGCTCATAGACCAAGTTCCATACAAATTTGCCCATTCTCCTTTCCCAGTTTTTTCCTCTCCTTCCCCACGGCACTACTAAGCCACATTACTGGTAGTGTCGTGGGGTTTTTTTCCCTTTGCTCTACTGGCCCAGCAGTGCCGTAGGTAATTATTGTAAAAATGCATACGTATGCGTTCCCCCTAACACCACCAAAATTATATTCGTGAAAACATGTAAATAAATAACTAAATCGGTTTATTTAGCACAAATCCAACGTATTTACATAAAACCTCTTTAGTACATTTCCTAATTACGAGTACCTGTCAATATCATAAAGAAATGAAGTAAAATAATACACCATGTACCTAATTGTCACTCAATTTATTCACTCGAACAAAGACATTAAATGTATAGTAGGTAGTAATAGACGGGGCATAACGAACAAAAAAATGATGCAAAACTTGTTACCTCGAGGTAACAAGTCGTACGTCGTTTAGTCTACTTTGACACGCCCGTCATAGATGGCATTCATGATGCTTATGATCAAAGTTTTTCTATGAAAATGTCTCCGATGCCCACTCTATTACCTATAATATTAAATCTCTTTGCACTCGAATAAGATTACTTTGTTCTGTAAAGTCGTGGTACTCGTGGTTAGAATATTACTAATTCACAGTTTTATCTACGCAAGTGCAGCAGCCGGTTTGATGTCGGGCGGTGCTTCGGATCTTCACTTTATTCAAATTAACGGGGAGGGAGAGTCTTGCTGACCGATATTTGTCCAGTGTGGATAACTGGGATTTTTTTTCCCATGCAATTTAATCTTTTTAACCGACGAAAAAAACGAAGGAGGTTCTCAAGTCGACGCGTATATTTTTTTTTTTTTTATTAAACGTACGTCATCTTTCTCGATAAGTAATGTTTTGAACCTTTTTATACAAAACCATTAAAAAGCAAGTGGTCCCTCAGTCCACACACACACACAAAATCGTACTTTTAGTATAATTTGGGGCATTAGATATGTCTTAGACATAAGTAGAACAGATTATTGCAAAGTGGCCAGTTACTGACGGTGGCCAATAATTGACGATTTACCCTAATTGGTCAAAGTACCGTAAAATGGGGTGAATAGGATTCGCGGGGTGAATAGAGTTGCAGCCTAAAACCAATCATATTCTTCTAATTAAAAGACTGAGATTTTAACGTAATTTTCCAAAAGACTTGTCAATGTAATACTAGTTCTTATTAGTAACAAGTTATGCTTTGTTTTAGGCTGTAATTCTATTCACCCCGCGAATCCTATTCACCCCATTTTACGGTACCACCAGTGGTACGGCTGAGTGGTACGGTGGGTCTGTACCCTCAAAATTCAGATCTCATATATGCGTTGGAGGCACAGGGTGAAATCACAAAATATTATGCCCGCTCTGTGCGTTAAAGGCACTGGGTGAAAGTAACGAAAACGCATATAATATATGCGTTGGTGGCAGTGAATCCGTTAACACGTTCACTGTCCCCATACAAAACGATCTGACAATGTCAAGTCGAACTGTGCTTTCCGCGATGTCCAGTAAGATCACCTGGTAGGATCCCCTACCTATTAATTTTGTACGTGGGGGATCCTACCAGGTGATCTTACTGGACATCGCCGTGCTTTCAGTATGGGCATGTCACCCCACAGTGGGAGCAAGGACTCCTGAAAAAAAACTCCATGACCCCACATTGGGGCCACCCGGACAGGGAACGTGTTAAGGTACAGTCACCAGCAATAATATATTTTCCAACATAGGATGCAAAAATATCTGACACGTCTTTATTACTAGATATTTTTGCGTCCTATGTTGGATATTATATTATCGCTGGTGACTGTACATTGACGAAACTGGAGGACTGAGAACACTACTACGCTAAGCACAGGTCAAGCTAAATGAAGAAAAGCATTAAATTTTCATTACTTTTATTACGATAAGAAACCTAATTTTGACAATTTTCTGTTACTATGTTTAAAATAGCAATCTTAACTATATTGAATTTCCGTTTAAGTCAGTTCCCAAAACATGCACAAAGATAATTATCATATTCATTTAGTAATATTGAGGTAGTTATTAGTTTCAGAACTTATACCAATTAAAAATGGCTTCAAAAATAACAATAATCAATAATTTCGGTGAAATGGCGTTTAAACCATATTTTCTGTCGAACGTTTACAAAGCAACTTAAAAAATGCATGTATATTGGACCTTAGACTTTTATGAAGAAGCAACAATAACGGCTACTCTATCTAAATACAGCAGCGCTATGCCTGTACAGACACACATGAACACTTATCTATAGACTCGATGGAACATCAATACACAGTACACTGGAGGGACACGTGTAACGTACGAACAATAGATTGAGTGCTCCACATCCTCGCTAAGTAGAAGTAACAAGTATAGTCAATTAAATTAGGTACCAAAATGCAATGTGTGCTCGACGTTTTATAAATAACGCTTCTAATAAAATTGGATTTATACCATTCACAGACTTTATTTATAAAATACAACCATGCACATAAAATGAACTTGATAATTCAGTCGATCACACACCTAATACACAAACAGTGGTTACACACACATGAGAAAGTAATATGTAAATAACAGTAGAACCATCAAACAAGAATGATAAGGTATATCAATAGCGAGATGAGATGTAAAGTAATGGACGCGGGGGCGGGCGGCAGGGGTGTAGTCAGTCTCGAGGCCGCGCGCCGCCCGCGTCTATCGCAACTTAACACTACTTCACAACGATACAATTAATCAACTAAAACTATTTCTGCATCTTAACACATTACAAATCATAATGTACCCTCTTTTTACATTTGGAAGGAATAAACAACATGCCTGTATATGTACACTTCTGTCGCAGTGAAAGTAACCGTACATCTACTCCATTGGGTTGTATAGCCGATGATGCATTGAAATGCGGTACCGGCTGTCCAGCGGGGCTGGAGACAGCGGCGCGGGGCGCGGGGCGCGGGGCGCGGGCGGGGCGCGGGGCGGGGCGGGGCCGGCCGGCCCGCGGCGCCTCAGAGCCGTGGACAAACATATACTTGCCACGAGAACACGAGACCAACTCATTTTCTGAGTCCAGTATAATTACAATAATATGGAACAACATTTTTTTGTATTTAATATTTATTATGATGTGAAATGTTACACCAACATGAACGTTTAATTAATTTAACACATTTTAATTAACACCAACCTTAAAATGCATACTATTTCCCTACAATTGGGATGTGTTACATTGAAATACACAAGAAACTGCTAACACCATGACTAAATGTGCAATTAGAATTTTGTATTCAATCTAGATTACAAATCCTTATTTGGCGATTTTGATCACCTATAAACATTTAATACTTTACAATCCAGCAGAATGAACGCGACGTACGTAACGTCCGTCAAGCCGATCTTACGAAAACCAAACATTACTTGGAAAATGCGTCCAAAGTTTGCACATCACACAAACACAAAAACAAACTGACTACAGACAAGCAAAATAGTTGTCAGTGATTTATCTTTGGCCTTACTAAGACATTAATTCTAGAAAAATGTGTGAGCACCGTCATCAATTCTGATGTCATGTATTGGAATGTATCAATAATGCTATTATTTACCGAGAATAAAAATATCCGAAACACATTTTTGAGAGAATTTCGTATCCCGGGAGCCTTGCGAAGGCTGCAGCCGCTGCGGCGGCGGGGCGAGACATCCGACCTACCTATTGTTAACCTTGCGCTGGATGTCCCCGCGCGCCGCGCGGCTGGCCGGGCACTCGTCAGACACGAATAGCATAACGGCCCCTCACTTTCGACGCTGTCAGCCAATTACATTTGTCCAGAGGGCAAACATCCAGATGATAAAGAAGACCTTAAGACCATCAAATTAAAGTGAATCCAAGCATTCGAATTGATCACACAAATATTTTAATTATATTGTATTTATTTCAATCTGTAGTCCGAGGTGCACATAACGTCAGTGATGCGATAAGTTTTGTATGATCGCAGGTGGCAAAGATGTTTTGTCTGTCGTGAAAGTTAACTGACATGTCTGGTGGAATCAATCAGTAACTAACTTGCAAAACCGAATAAAGTGCATTTCAAACAATTGCAATTCAGTAGATCTGTATGGGAACTACACAATATTCGTGCTTTGCGTTTCATATTAGTAGAGCCTAGTAGAAATCCCTACTGAAGGCGTTATTGGAATAATGTGTGTTTTATTGTTTCATGTTTACCTTTTAACGCTTCAGCATGTAAGGATCGAACTCACCGCGCGGAATATCAATCAGCGAAGAGGAAGTTCGCGCAGCGAACGGTGGTCCTTTTTGGCTTTTACCACTGACCCTAAATACTGGAACGCTATAAGGACAAACGCCAAACGTGAGATTATTTTCAATAATATGTGGAAGCATACAAAACCTGTAGAAAATTTACAACTTTTTTGAAATGTTGCTCTATCATATAGTTTACAGAAGATTTACTCGTAGCAACGATGTGGTTTGTTAAGTATCATAGACAAGTTCCAGTCAAATGAATTGAAAATTATTTTAATGCATTTGGGACAGTCCGATTGAAAGGTCTAAAAGCGCAATTCAGCAACGGAAGGCGGCACTTCGACCGGACGATCAAGTTGCCGATAGACCTTCTTCAAACCTTCGATTAGAGATACGTTGTGAAATTAG
Source organism: Acleris cristana (assembly GCA_948252455.1). NCBI lineage: Eukaryota > Metazoa > Arthropoda > Insecta > Lepidoptera > Tortricidae > Acleris > Acleris cristana. Next base: position 46,444,184 of record OX411772.1, read on the forward strand.
AATGTTAACATTTTTTTGCCAAAACTTCCATATATTATCATCACAATTATAAATATAAATATCTTAGCTTTTCATTAATTTTGATATTATTCACTTAATCTTAATCTCTCATAGTTAAAATATCTCACTTGGCACAATAGTAACACAAATCGTACATTTCAATAATAAAACATATCACGATAGAATCGAACAATACGACGCTTCCACTGGCACCATTAATCGTTACGGTGTCTTCTTAATTTTTGAAATCTTTTAATCATAGTTTCATACACGAAAACATTATAAAGCTAACAAAGACAAAATTACAAAGAAAACGATCAACAAATCACTTACAAATTAAAACTCATACGTTTAATTCTTACTTTCCAACAATTACTATTATATCAAAAATATTTATATCCATCATAGGTGGATTCTCAAGACCGTGGCAGTCGGTCCGGGGCGAGCGAGGCAGCCTTACCCGCGGCTCGGCTCGGCTCGGCTCGGCCGTAGTCGAGCAGTCAGGGCTGTCGCTACACTGCCGCCGATCCGCTCAAGACAGTGGCAGTCCGTCCGCGGGCGAGCCTATCTCGCCCGCGGCTCGGCTCAGGTTATTCGTGGTCGGGCAGTCAGGGCTGTCGATACACTGCCGATTCGCTCAAGACCGTGGCAGTCCATCCGGGGACGAGGAGGCCTCGCCCGCGGCTCGGCTCATCCATGGTTGAGCAGTCAGGGCTGTCGCAACACTGCCGATCCGTCACACTATCGGCGATCACTCTTTGGATTAGTTACTTCACACCCAACGCACACTTTTGTAATAATTGTACAACATTCTCAGCATGCATGAAGAAATTCAAATTCTGTATCGTTAAGAAATCGTTACAATATACTCTCAAAAGCATCTGTCTGTTCATTCATTGAGCCTCCTCGGTAAAGCCATATCAGTTTAAATCCGTTTCAAGTCGGTTTTGTATCCCACACACCCTTTAAATAATATCAACAGTGTAGTGATTTCAACAGATTAATCTATTACTTTATAACAAAACAAAATATGTACTTCTCGTTTGTATAATAATGGAGTGATACTATAGCTATTGTCATCAACATGTGTATATGTATAGAGAACATAATCATTAACTATTGCATTATATGACAACTCTTTATAATGTAGCTGAAAACTATAACAATAAACTATATGCGCGGCATAAGATTAATATACTTAAGTGGCACTATCGTTAAGAAAATAGTGTATATGAATAGTATATATTCAAATATTAATCATCATCAACATATATAATCCCGGGGTAAAAATATGGATTTATCAATAGTTATTAATTACAAATTCACTACAATAATATCAACAACAACATTTGGACACAATATGTATGCTGCCAACAACAACCTGCCTGCGCAATAGTCGGGCCACTCAGTAAACTATACATCTGCGACAAGCGAAATCCTGTCTTAGACGTAGCTACTTTTAGGGTTGCCACTGAATTCAAACACTGAAAGAGAAAGTAGAGGTTTGTAGTAGTAGTAGTAGTAGTAGTAGTAGTAGTGGTGACGAGGCAACCCCTGCAAGAGCCAGAAGAGCGAGGCCGGCCGAGGCTGGCGTGAGCTAGGGTCGAGGCGGTGAGGCGGTGAGGCGGTGAGGGTGAGGTGGTGGGCGCGGGAGGGCTTACTGCGGCGCGGGCGGCGGCGGGGCGGCGCGGCGGTGGCGCCCGGGCGCGCTCGCCTGCGCCACCATGGCGCGGATGCGGCGCTGCGCAGACTGCCAACAAACGACATCAGTTAATCAAATGCCCGCCGACCATGGTCAACTACACGCGCAACTGGCCTTTTCTACCACGTACACCACATTCAACACAAACATTTGCACGAGCCCAGTTTTGTACTATTTGAACAACCATAGGTTTCATGCCTACGACGCTCAACTTAATTCATTCGCTTAATGCAGATTCGCTAGCCACCACATGATAATAAAATCCGAAATGAATCCGATGTGCCCATTTTTATTCCATTTATATCATTTGAATAAGAATAATGCAATGCAATGAAATTAAAATCTTGTGCGGGGAACCCGTAAATATTGTTATAAAAAAATGTGAATATCATGGTATGAATAGTCGACCAAGAAAGTCCTTTACCACTCTTGGACCTTGAGAAGTTTCTTTCATCTTATTCAGGGACCGGAAAACCCCTTCATTTGATTAAGCCTGCCCCAACTTTTTCGCTCGTAGACCACTTAGCAATTTCTTCAGTTTTGGGTGGACCCCTGCTTACCTAATATTAACGTTGTCACGTAAAAACTAAGCAAGAAATCTTCGGGTTTTTTGCACGGATAACATTGGAGGTCTAGTCGGCTAAAAATTGATATAGGCTACGATAAAAATATTGCGCGAAAAAATATTTTTTACACAATAAAAATATAGAATTATTTATAAAGATAGATATGAGTATCTTCTATATATATAAAAGGCAATGTCCCGGGTGACATATCAACGCCCAGCCCAAACCGATAAAGATAAAAAGTTGGAATTTTGAGGGGAAGTTGGTTTTGTAATGGAAGCGTCGTTTAAGAAGGGATTTTTCGAAATTCATCCCCTAAAGGTATGAAAGAAAGAAAATTGCAAAGTTTGTATGGGAAAAAACATTTTTATGGTCCAATTTACTTGAAACTTGGTAGAAATGCTCTTCAATGCAAATGATGAGACACGTATTTCAGCGATTACTAAAATTCAACCCCTAGAGGGATGAAAGGGGGTTGCAAAGTTTGTATGGGAAAAAATACTTTTATGGTCAAATTTACTTGAAACTTGGTAGAAAAGCTCTTCAATGCAAAAAATTTGACCCGTATTTCAGCAATTACTAAAATTCGACCCCTTGGGGGATGAAAGGGGGTGGCAAAGTTTGTATAGATCAAATATTTTTATGACCAAATTTACTTGAAACTTGGTAGGAATACTCTTAAATGCAAAAAACGAGACTCGTATTTCAGCGATTACTAAAATTCAACCCCTAAAGGGATGAAAGGGGTTGCAAAGTTTGTATGGGAAAAAATACTTTTATGGTCAAATTTACTTGAAACTTGGTATAAATGCTCTTCAATGCAAATAATGAGACACGTATTTCAGCGATTACTAAAATTCAAACCCTAGAGGGATAAAAGGCGGTTGCAAAGTTTGTTTAGGAAAAAATATTTGGTATCAAATTTACTTTAAACTTGGTAGAAATGCTCTGAAATGAAAATAATGAGTCACGTATATCAGTGATAACTAAAATTCAACCCCTAGAGGGACGAAAGGGGATTGCAAAATTTGAATGGAAAAAAATCTTTTGTAGTAAAATTTACTTGAAACTTGGTAAAAATGCTCTTCAATGCAAATTATGGCATATGTATTTGAGCCATTACTAAAATTCAACCCCTAGAGGGATGAAAGGGGGTTGCAAAGTGTGTATGGATAAAATATTTTTATGATCAAATTTACTTGACACTTAGTAGAAGTACTCTTCAATGCAAATAATGAAGACACGTATATCATCGATTTCTAAAATTCAACCCCTAAAGGGATAAAAGGGGGTTGCAAAGTTTGTTCAGGAAAAAATATTTGATGTGCTCAAATTTACTTGAAACTTGGTAGAAATACTCTTCAATGCAAAGAATGAGACACGTATTTCAGTCATTACTAAAATTCAACCCCTAGAGGGATGAAAGGCGGTTGCAAAGTTTGTTTAGGAAAAAATATTTGGTATGCTCAAATTTACTTTTAAACTTGGTAGAAATGCTCTGAAATGAAAATAATGAGTCACGTATATCAGTGATAACTAAAATTCAACCCCTAGAGGGATGAAAGGGGATTGCAAAATTTGAATGGAAAAAAATCTTTTGTAGTAAAATTTACTTGAAACTTGGTAAAAATGCTCTTCAATGCAAATTATGACATATGTATTTGAGCCATTACTAAAATTCAACCCCTAGAGGGATGAAAGGGGGCAAAGTGTGTATGGATAAAATATTTTTATGATCAAATTTACTTGAAACTTAGTAGAAGTACTCTTCAATGCAAATAATGAAACACGTATTTCATCGATTTCTAAAATTCAACCCCTAAAGGGATAAAAAGGGGTTGCAAAGTTTGTTTAGGAAAAAATATTTGATATGCACAAATTTACTTGAAACTTGGTAGAAATACTCTTCAATGCAAATAATGAGACACAGCGATTACTAAGTCACCCCCCAGAGGGATGAAAGGGGTTGCAAAGTTTGAATGGAAAAAATACTTTTATGGTCAAAACTTTAAACTTGGTAGAAACGCTCTTCAATGCAAATAATGAGACACGTATTCCAGCGATCACTAAAATGCAACCCCTAGATGAATGAAAGGGGGTTGCATAATGTGTATACTTAGATAAAATATTTTTATGATCAAATTAACTTGAAACTTGGTAGAAATGCGCTTCAATGAAAATAATGAGTCACGTGATAACTAAAATTCGACACCTTGGGGGATGAAAGGGGGTTGCAAAGTTTCTATAGGAACGAATACTTTTATGTTCTGATTTACTTGAAACTTGGTAGAAATGCTCGATTCAGGAAAAACTACTTCTGAGGAGGTAAAACGGGGGGTAGAAAATTGTATGGCATATTTTTGAAGTGAGAAACGTGGAAAATGTTGTAACGGCTACTGTAGTTATAAATTGAAAATATTGCTTTCGGCGATTTTGGAAACACTTAGGGGTAAATTGGCGGTAGAAGTTTGTAAGGGATAATGATAATTTTTGAAGATAAAAATGTGGAAATGTATATTTACGCTACTGTTTTTATGAACAAAAAAAAGTTACTTTCGGCGATTTAGAAAAAACTATCCCAAAGGTGGTTAAATGGGGGGTAGAAGTTTGGTAGAAATTTGGTCATTTTTGAAGTGAGAAATGTGGAAATTGGTACCTAATGTTTACCTTCCTATAAAAAACCTACCTACCTACAAAATAAAATTATGACTGAAGTTAGATACCTACATGGAACTCGGTATCAACACCAATATAAATTAAATAATAACCATTTTTTAAAACAATCCTTGAACAGTGTGAAAAGCGGGTGAAATTTTGAATAGGAGTTTTTTTTTTAGCCAGGTACATGAATCTAAAACATTGCAATCTTCAGTGTTTTTTCAACATTGGCACCTTAAAGGAATACTTAGTTAAGAGCAAATCCATTATCAATAAAAAAAAACTAAAGGGTAAAACTTGGGATCTAAGACTACTGACCGTAAATTTTGTATCGAAATTATGTAATATTCAAAGTTACTATATTACATACAGAAAATATTCAGCTTCGGTGTTTTTCGAAAATCTTCTGCTAAGTGGGTTAATTGTTTGTATAGAAATATGGCAAATTTATCTAGAATCGTATTAAAAAAACGTAATGGTGAAAGAGAGGCAGTGAATTTATTTTGTATGTCAATTTTGTTGTTTTAAAGGTTAGTGCCATGAAATTAAAGTAGTTTATGTGGACCGCTTACTTAAAATTCACGTTCTAGACTTTTTTTTTACAAGCCTTCAAATGTAAACTATAACTGTACTTTTAACAGAAGTTCTGACTCTCCGCAGACGAAGTCGCGGGCGGAAAGCTAGTATTTATATATTTATAAGAAAGTATTATGTAAGTAAGTAGGTGCCTACTATCTGTGTATGAATATGGATTATCCCATTAATGGAAAGCAAAAATTAAAGTCACACCCTTTTTAAATGGGATCCAGTATTGTGGACACCTATTTTCCTATCATGGAACCATTTATTTATTCCGCTCACATGGACCCCTTGCAGGTCGTCGTCGATAGATTGGGATAGGGACTGTATCGTTTGGTTGCCCTTTCATTGAACTAAGTCGACGATAGGCATAGCGCATCCTTGGGGTTTGTAAAAACTAGTCTATCAAATACCATATCGAAAACCCCTTTCGCGCTAAGCGGTTCCGGTCCCAGCGGGCCTAGTATGGCTGCGACTACATCGCGCGTCAAATGTGGATAAAGCATTCGTCAGTCTCGTACTTATATTACGTGTCAGAATTCGTATATGACAGTTTTAACATGACATTAAATAGACAAGGCACTAAAGTGTATACATAATTATGAACTCGACTGTACAAGGAGAGGTCCAATAATACGCGGCATGAAATGTTTATCTATTCAATTAAACAGAATAAACATTTTTTCTTTTCGATATAATTTTCTATATAACCCCTTCAAGTTCACATTCCCATTTTAGTTCTTTTTTTTAAATTTGGGAACAAATAATAATCGCTGGGACCAGCGATTCGAAACCTGCCAATAAGCACGACTGTGAATAGAAGCGGTCGCGACATTGCTCTTGTGTACCGGAGCATTGTCGTGCAGGAGCAATACACCTTTTCTCAACATTCCTCGCCTTTTGTCCTTAATGGCTTCTCGCAGTTTTTCCAACAACATTTCGTCGTAAGCTCCGGCTACATTGACACCCTTCTCCTTGTAATCAATCATCAAAATCCCTCTATAATCCCAAAAATTGTAGCCATTAGTTTTCCAACTGATTCTGACACCTTAAATTTCTTAGGAGGCGGTGCACCCTTCTTATGCCATTGCATCGACTCCTGTTTGTACTCAGGTTCAAAGTGATGTACCCAAGTTTCATCTCCAGTAACGATTCGTTCCAATACATGGCTAGGGTTATCACCACACAGGTCTAAAAAGTGTTTGGACGCTTCAACTCGTTGTTGCAACTGCAGCGGTTTGAGCATTCTTGGAACCCACCTTGAACTGACTTTCGTCATGTCAAGATGATCGTGTAGGATCCTCAAAATACTAGTAAGGTTAGGCCCTATTGCACCTGAGGGGCTATTGTAACTTTTCATACTAATTTTAAAAATAGAACACGTCTTAGTATGAAAGGTTACAATAGCCCCTCAGATGCAATAGCCCCGCCTAACCTTATCTGGTACGCCAACTAATGCAGCTAACCGTTTCTTTTTAAGACGAGCTAATTGACTCCTTTCCATTTTTAAAATAGATTATACCACCTACAAACCATGGTTTTACCAGGGCACTGATGCCCGTAAACAGTTTCCACTTCAGAAATAATAAGTTTGTGGAGGTTTTCCTTGCCTAAAATGTAACTTTATAACAGCACGATATTCAATTTGCTCCATAGTCGCAGTTTTGTGACGAATCAATTTGTTATAAGGCAATATCTCAAAAACAAATAACAACCTAGGTTTTAAATTTGACATACTAGGGTAAATATCGTCAATAACTGGCCACTTGAGAAAATGACATTCTAGTTTAATCGCACAAATATCAGCATATTTTTTGCTTCACACATATTATTGCAAAGTGGCAAGTTACTGAAGGTGGCCAATGATAGACGATTTACCCTATATCTAAAGAGTTCACATTACAACCATGCAAAGAGGTTTTACAGAATTATCTTATCATCTGCTTCATTCCGCGAATTATTGAACCTCCTAGGACCATGTGCTGGGTCCGTTCGGATCGCTTCGAGAAATTACTAGCATTAAGGCATTCTATATTAGTCCTCAGGGTTGGCAACGCATTTGCCGTCTTGCAGTTTTGCTTGAGAATAAAAATGTCTATGGGTCTCCATTTAACATCAGGTGGCCTACATAAAAAAACGTATTGCAATTGAATAAGAAAAAAAATGTACTTAAACATTGAATCGCCCCAAAACACGAAGAGGGAAGCCATAAAATCAGAACATCTTAAGAGGAATAAATACGTCCTGAAACAAATTTAGTCCAAAAATCCGGCACTTTATTTTAAAACCAGAAAAACATTTTCAATCTAAAACTAAAAATGTTCTAGCATTATTTGACTTAAAAAAATAATAATAGATGTTTATATATTAATTAAAAATATATTAAAAGAGCCAATAAATAAAAATAAAAAACAAGCACCTTACTGCAAATCAAACAACAAGTTTAAAATATAATGCATACAACAATGTCTTTTGGGACTTTTTACCTTTAGGTAGATGTGATCCTTTTTTGTTATATTACTAATAGAACCGTGTTCGTATCCCTTTTTGATTTTAGGTAGTTTTGATTGCGTCACACTCTGGTACAGTCGCCCACACACTTAACTGACCATTAAAGACGGAGCTGAGAATAAGTGTCAATGCTTGAAAGGGATGTAGATATATTTAATATGAAAAAAATATCTACATCCCTGTCAAGCATTGATATTTTCTCTCTGCTCTGCCTCCAATGGTTAGTTAGGTGCGTTGCTGTGTGTACCATTAAAACAGCCATTAAAATAGCTTTCACAAAAATGTTGTATTTCCAAGTACAAATATGCGATTAATATAAACTTGAATAATAATATACCCGAGTATTCAAAGTTTACGAATTATTGTTGTTTGATCCGCAGTTTTCACGCACAAGTTTGAAAAAGGAACGAGTCTCTACCATGTCTCAGAATTCTCCGGTAATACATCACAGTTATGGGGTCAATTAACTTTTTGCTTTTGTTATTCTGCTCGTAAGCCAGACAACAGTGATAGTTTCTTAGTTTTTTTTAGTAATATATACTTTTAGCATACTCAGGAGAAAACCTATAAAAGAATGGGTTTATAATTGCCAATAAAACTGATGTTTAGTTGACTTAATCCTTTGAAATCATAGCTTTAATTACTGCCGTACTCAGAGACGTCGATTAAATTCAATGCTTGATTAAAGTAGCTGCTGTCACTTTCTTTGCTATAGCAATAAAATAAGACAAAACGTTACTAAACAAGCATTCAATTTAATTGACGTCTCTGAGTGCGGCAGTAAGTGACACAAGAGACGTCGCCATGGCAACGAGGTACAACAGAAAATTTATTGACCCATAGTTATTATACTCCAGTAAAATTGGGGATTCAAAGTACGGCGTAGATTGCGTCAAATCCAGTAGTTCTGATTTTTTGCTGACTTGTTTATGATGTTGGCCCAATGAATAATCCAAGTTTGTGACCTCGAGCGCCGAACGCAACTTTGTCAAAATTTAAAAAAACCGCTTTTATATCAGACTTTTTTCAGATTTTGGCGATTATAAGGACTAAAGGACTAGTTTTTGATAGTACCCCCTCAGGACGTTTTTAAAGCAGACTAAATTTGCTACCATATGAGAAAAGAACTAGACTACATTCTGGTACCAAATTTAGTTTGCTTTAAAAACGTCCTGAGAAGGTACTTTCAAAAACTAGTCCTTTTTAGGGTTATAATCGCCAAAATCTGAAAAATATCCGAAATGTGCGCGGTTTTTTTTTATTTTGACAAAGTTGCGTTCGGCGCTCGAGGTCACGAACTTGGATTATTCATTGGGCCAACATCATAAACAAGTCAGCAAAAAATCAGAACTACCGGATTTGACGCAAACATGTTGACTAAAGTTACTGGAGTATTATCCGAAGACGCAAGCTAATTCTATCAACGTTTCGTCATCAAACAAAACATTTACACGATCGCACAGCGTCTCTATTCTAGGGGGTAAAATCCAAATCGTATTTAATCTGTTATCACACTGTTTTTAACTTGGCTGCCATAGTCAACTAAATAAGAGCTATCAAAACTTTGACAATACGATAACAGACGATGGGGTTTTAACCGCCTAGAATCTCTGCCTTGGACCATTGTCAGACCGAAAGGACAGTCATTCAAAAAAGCGGTAATGATAAAAATGAAAAGTTTAAAAAAGGTTGCAACTCGCACGATGACGTGATAGTCAAACATTAACAGGTAATAGTTGATCAAATTTTATTGAAAGTGTGGTTTCATGGTGCGATATTATAGCTGTTCAATTAAATCGCCTAGTGAAAACGCGGCTAAACGCGCAAGATAATTTACCTAATTTAGTAGAGCCTAATTCAGTAAAAAAAACGGCAGGTAAGCAGAATTTCTATGTGAACTAAAATTGTCTAATCTATTACAACCGCTTATCAAAGCCACCTGATGCGCGACGCGGGTTAAAACGCATCACAACGAGTAGTTACAAAAGTCCAATTAATTAAATTAATAAATTTGAACAAGGCGAAGCAAAAATTAAAGACCATCTCGAAATATCCTACTTATTAAAAGATTGTATTCACATAATTCGCAGTGTTATATTAGGCAAAACAATACTACTAAAGTAACACTCACCTATCAAGTAGCCAAAAAGCCGTAAATCATTAAGTCATTGGCCATTATGTGGAGCAGTTTCATTTCACAGATTTTGAAGTGAGCATACTCCGTTACGCGAGTCATCCGGCTTCGGGTGGTCGCTACAAAACGTAAAATCCTTAGTAACGCTACACTATGCCACGTCAATAAGTCATCGAGTTCGCTTTGCGTCAAAGGGGTTACCTACACTTATCGTAAACACGCTTTACACACCGTACCGAGTAACTCGACCCTTACACCATATACTATTTACATTAGAAAAACAGTAAAACTGGACTTGTGTAACTACATAGTGACTTAATATATTTTAATTTAAAAAATACCACGCGTACGCACAAAACGCCAAGGAATATTTTCGCATCGCAGAATTAATATTAGATCTGATATAGATCCGTTACTTTAAACCTCCCTATTAATATTAAAAAGTGAGTTCATTGATCTGTCTGTTGGTCCCGCTTTAACCGCCGCATTTAATGTATGATGGTACGAAGATAGCGTTAGACCCGACACATTAGGGCAAATAGTTTCCGAGGAAACACGATAAAAAAGTTCTATACGAGGCGCGAGCAAATACTTGCTTTGTTTTTTGCGCGAGAGCGGCGTACCCACTATAATTACCGGTAATAGTAAGCCTTAACATTACCCTAAAAAGAAAAAGCTTGACATCCTCGTTCCTTAACACATGGTTTGGCTCCATAGAACACAGCTATGTTACAAAGGCATGGAAAAGTGTGTTTTGTTGTCGCGGCGTACCTGTACGCTGTAGAAGGGTCCCACGATGTGCACGGTGGTGTCGTGCTCCTGCGGCGGCTGGCCCTGCTGCTGCGGCTGCTCGGGCAGCTTGATGAGCGAGCCGGTGACGCGCTGCAGCTCGCGCACGTTCTGCCCGCCCTTGCCGATGATGCGCCCCACTTGCGAGGACGCCACCACGATCTCCACCGTCAGCCGCACGTCGTCAGATCCGGACATGAAACCTTCCTCGCGCATCTTCTCGAAGATCAAATACTGAGCCTGAAATAAATACGAGAACAGATAAAGTGAATAATAATACGACATTGTATTTTGTTGGATAAGTTCGTATTTTTAATCAACCTGACAGATGGATACTATTACCTAGATGAAACATGAATCCTTTAGCCTGGGCCTGGTTAAAGGTTAAATACTGGCTCATTAATACTATCTCGCTCTACGCTAACGCTCGTTTCATAAAAGCACACTCAGTATTTTAAGGCCTCTCATTATGAATCAGTTGCATAAACTGCTATTACTCCTTTACGGCGGTATGGCGGCCATTTGGAACGGTCGGAAAAGTATAGCATGGTGATTTTCGTGAATGGCTACTCGACGATGACTAGGTGTGCACAAGTTCGCCTGGTACAAATGGTTAAATTGTTTTTTTTTTTACTCATGTGTTTCTCTTTGGTATGGCGTAATCCACACCGGAGAAGTATGGCATTAAGCTACCGCCGACTTCTTTTTTCATCGACTATCGGAAAATATAAGAATCTTTGTGTAACAAATCGTTCGACACTTGATTTATCCGATACGTTCGATTAACGCCCACGCGATTGGACCGCCGGCACCAGCGCTAAGCGCTAAGGCCATTATTTCCCTTTTCGTCATTACCTAATTAGACACATGAAGGGTCGCCATACTTGTTACAAATGACCGGAAATGTTGTGTCACTATCTCCCGGTCTATAAGACAGTTATAGTCGAGGGGCAATTATTGCTCAAAAAAAATCCCGTCTTCGGTGTCCCGTTTCAGAGAAAGCAATGCATCAGCCACCAACAACATGCATGGACGGTTGCGGCACCATCTTGCAGCGAAACCAAGCCAGCGAAATCGTCGCCTTTAATAAACAGATAATCATTACTTCGTCTGTGTTAAATATGGGTACGTATTATAATCAAGGATCGGAAAAACGCCCGTCATTTTGAAAACATAACCCTGTTCCGTACAGCAGAGACTTCCTTATGATGTTAATTTAAAATATTATTAGGTATTTTACATTTATTATACCATTATTTATATGTATTCAGCGACAATATTATTAATAAACAATACCGTAATGGATATGGGAAAAAATCACTTTCGCCAATTAAAAAGAATGTCTTTCTTTTAATTTTAATTTTTCGCCTGTTATTCCATAACGACGTGAATTAAAGGACCTATTTATGAGTCGAAAAAGTTCGTTCACAGTTTACGGACGTCATTGGGGCAAATTTAATCGTTGACATTTGTTTACTGTTTGTGTTTTTCCATTACCATTCCGGTGTCATTCATTAATAAAATTGTCGCTAAATACATATAAATTATTGAATGATAAATCTATAAAACACCTAATCATATTTTTAATTAATATCTAGGAAGTCTCTGCTATACGGAACAGGGTTATGTTTTCAAAATGACGGTCGGGTTGCCGATCCTTGATTATAATCCCGAAAGTTCATAATATCTACGTTTAAAATACCGACGATTAACACATCGGAAATCAAAATACCGAAAGTACAAAATGCCCATACCCGATATACCGAAGCTTGAAATATATATTTTCAAATGACCGAATGTTTAAAATCCCGAAAGTATTTATTTATTTATTTATTTAATCTTTATTGCACAAAAATACAAATTAGAGTACAAAAGGTGAACTTAATGCCTAATGGCATTCTCTACCAGTTGACCTTACGTCAACGTTCGTTAAAGTACGTTTGACCGAAGCATGAAATATCTATTTTCAAATGATCGAATGTTTAAAATCCCGAAAGTACGTTTGACCGAAAATTAATATACCTACCCTAATATTTGTTTGGAATACATACATATTGTTCCACTTAAAATTTGCGACTGCTCCGGCGCTGCGGGAAGTGCAGCTCCCCCGCCCTACAGAAACCGATCTGTCAACCCCGATTCTACGTGGTCTTGTCTGCCCTACCCCTTGAGTGTATATAAGAACGGCATCTTATAGGCGCGGAGGGAGGGCACCCCTCGCCGGTTGTATACAAGGGCGCCAAAGGCGACCAAAAAGCTGAAGCTGCGAAGGCGAACGAAGGTGCCGTGCTTTCTTACGCAAGGGCGGATGGGTTGCACTTCCCACAGAGCCGGACCAGACCGGAAGGTATTTCAGGTTTAGGTAGGTATATTAATTTTTCGGGATTTAAGTCTTCGGCTTTAAAGGCATTCGGTCAAAAGTACTTTCGGGATTTTAAACTTTCGGTAAAATAATCATTCGACATTTTAATATTCGGTCTTTTTGGCTCATAGGCCTTATGAAATTCGGTATTTTGAACTTCGGTATTATAATACGTACCCGTTAAATATCTACTAGCATATATCTCTCCGACATGATTACAGACAATATTCGTGTGACCAAAATAACAAAGCACCGGCGCACTTACCTTCCACTGGGCCTCGGGACTGCCAACTATGGTGACCTTGCGCTCGGTTTGAGCGCTGCCCTGCCCCTCGCCCGGCTGCTTGTCCTGCTCCAGGGGCGCGATCTTCACAGACGCGTTGCTGAACCGAATGATGTTGCGGATGTGTGACCCCTTTGTGCCGATTATGGCTCCCACAGCGTTGTTCGGGATGTAAAGATACGTGGTCTCCTGTTAACATCACGTACAAATTTAGATAAAAATTCCCAGGCAGGCGTACAGGAAGGAACCGAAGCTTAAACAAGATGAATTGTACTTTTACGAATACTAATTTCTCTGCCGATACGGCACGATAGACACGAAATACCAGGATTCCAATAATGTCCACTCTCTAAAATGACCAAACGCCATATTTTAAACTGCACACTTCTTCACACATCACACACACACATTGGCCACATCTCAACAGGACCACTTCCCAGAATACCCGCAGCCCTCACCACTCAGTGTTTTAATGTGATGGGATGGGAATATGTTACGGAGTTCTTATTATACTGGAATAAAGGCTCAGGATGACTTCACCCACATTCTTTTTTTGTCACCTTCCTTCCTTCCTATGTCGTCCACTATTCGATATAGTCCACTGTCCTAATTCATCCATATTCCTATTTTATCAACTTTATCTTGTCCTCAAAGTGTAATGGTCCACTATCCTGATTTGTCTACATCCCTATTTTGTCACCTTCATAATTTGTCCTTATTGTCTTGTCAAATAGACCACTGTCCTAATTCGTCCACATTCTTATCTTGTCACCTTCTATAAGATATCTAGATCTTGAGGATCCGTGTTAACTAGTTTATTTATAAATAGCTTTCCGCACGCAACTTCGTGTTTTGGTTAAAATCGTCACGCTTAAAATTTAGAATTATTCCAAAAAAAAAAACGAAACTTCTACTTTTTACCCGACTTCAAAAAAGGAGGAGGTTACCGTCTCATTGTAAGTATGTTCACCGATTACTCCGTCAATTGTGGAACGATTTTAAAAATTCTTATTTTTGAAATAACTTAGTTTAATATAAGCTAGACTACGTAACAGCGTATTATGATCACTAAAGAGTATAAAATAAAGTGAATGTTATAAAAAAAAACAAAAAACCGCCTTCAAAAAGTAAGACATGTCTGAGACATGAGCACGAGTTGGGACTGTGGAGCACTTAGCACTGGACCATTTAGGAATGTTGACGAGTTAACACTGTAGACCATAATAGAAATTTAGGCGAAATAAGATGTTGTCGAAATAGAAATGTGAACAAGTTAGGAAGATGACCATTTGGAAATTGTATGCAGACGACATGAAATTGTTGACGATATAGGAAGGTGACAAAAAAGGAATGTGGGTGAAGTCATCCTGAGCCGGAATAAGGTGCATTGGGACATATTTTCAAGATGTTGCGTTCTCCTATATTTATACACTTACTTTATTATAATTTTAAGCCACATTAACTAATACTAGTCTTATCCCTTTTGTGTATACAACTTGAGCATGTCGTTTTAAAAAATATATTTATACGGTTGAATTGAGAAACCTCCTCCTTTTGTGAAGTCGGTTAAAAATAAGAACCAAACAACGGTGAAGTACTATTTAATTTCAAGCACAAAATAAAAATCTATAGACTAAAGACCCACACTCTCAAACTTTTGCAGAATTTTGGGTTACAGTTTTAACACCCGTATTTAAAAACAACACTTAAGGGATGCTTCACTGTTCAATAAAGCTTTGTGATTGGTCCTTTTTGACCGACCTTTTGTTTATGAGACGATTTGAACCACCCTGTGCGTTCGTGAGCACTGTGAGACCTCATAGTGACGTTTGTGAATACGGGTGTAAGTATTGTAGCCCCCGCCAACCACAAGCTAGGGTCTCCCCAGAATGCTGGAATGCTGGAATCGGCTTGAGCCGGTAAGAAAAAGTTTTATGTCCGTGCAGTAAGAGTGAAAAAGACGTCGCTCGGCTCGATTCGGCGTTGCGAACGGAACGATGTCGTTTTCGCTCTTATTGCATGGACATAAAACTTTTTTTACCGGCTCAAGCCGATTCCGCGTCGATAGCTCTGGGGAGACCCCTTACTGTCATACGTCATTTAAATGGTTTTGAAACAAAGCTTACAACTCACTTAGAACTTAAGGTGTACCTGCGAGTCTCCCGCTCCTTGTTGCGCGCCGCCCTGGCCAGCCATGGGCGCGTAGATCGGTGGCGGGAACGGCGGCGTGGCCCCGCAGAACCCGCCGCGCCCGGTCGACATCATAGCCATTGGGTGCAAGCCCGGGAACATGATGCTTTGCGGCGCCAGCACCTAACAAGAACACTTTATTAGAATCGGTCTCACCACATAACTTAACAATCAACAACATCACACTCAACTCGGATACATACCTGCAAGTCATTCTCATAGCTCTGACGCAGCTTGGCTGAAATTTGTGACTCCGCCTTGGCCATATTTTCAATGGTTCCTTTCACGGTAATTATACGCTCCAAGTTGAAACTGTTAATGTCATTAATGGAGGAGACTGTGATCTTCGTGTCAGTTTCCTGCATGATTCTCTTGATAGTGGTACCACCCTTTCCTATGATGCGTCCGATCAAATTATTGTGCGCTAGGATTTTCAGCGAAATTTCCCTAAAAATAATAATAAATTATGTCTTTACAAACTGTCATGACAAACTTAAATCGCATGCTTAATTCTTATTAGTCAACTTTCAAGTAACCTTACCCTTTGTTTGTATTGTTGGCTTCCTGCTGCATGACCTCAAGTATTCTCTTGCAGGCGTTGGTGCAGTTCTCAGGATTGCCATAGATGGTGATAGCCTTCTCAAGGGACCCGACGTTGTCCTTGCGGTGCACGTCGACGCGCGCACGGCTTTGCTGCGTGATGAGGCGGATGGTGCTGCCCTGGCGACCGATGATTGCGCCCACCATGTCACTCTGCACCAGCAAGCGCAGCGGGAAGTCCGTAGGACGAGAGCCGCCGCCGCTAGCGCCGCCGCCGCCGCGGCCGCCACCCGGCCGCCCGCGCCGCCCTCCGCGAGCATTCTGCTCCGCTGCCTCTACTTTCATGCGACTACCCTCAAGCTCATAGCCATTTAGTCCGTTGATAGCTCTGAAACAAATAAATTGCTCAATATAGTAAAGCTAAAAATAAGAAATTGAAAACGCATGCACAAATATATAAAATAAAATTACAGTCTACTTCGAACGACGACGAATTCAATCATCAAAATATGTAATAAAGCCCCAAACGTTGGCGATAATTTGGTCTCTAAAGGTGTCATTCTGCAGCCGCCCGCAGACGGCAACGGCAGACGGCAGCGGCAGGCGTCGGACGCTTGCCGTTGCCGTCTGCTGTTTCCATCTGTGAGCGTGAGTCCACTCCCAACCGCACGCAGCGGACGGCAAAAGCAGGCGACGCCGATGCAGTCTGCTGCTGCCGTCTGCGGTCGGCTACGGAAGGTATTTCATAGAAATATATAGAAGCCAGTAGTGACGCCTGCCGTTGCAGTCTGCTGCTAAAGTATGCGGTCGGCGTTACTACTGAGTCCGCGCGCTGGGATGCCAGTGCGGTTGCGGTAAAGCTGCAGACTTCGTGACACTCGCTTCGAATGGTAGTGGCGACGCCTGCCGTTGCCGTCTGCGGTAGGGTGCGAAATGACACCTTTACAAAGTCCGCGTTATTCTGCATCGGTAATTCAAAATTGTAGTCATAGTTCATAATTTTCCAAGAAATAAGATAAGCAAGAAATAAAAACTATTTTACTGAGTATTTTGGTAAAAATATTACATAACTGCCAAAGCACAATAAATGTCAAGCGGGCCAAAGACGGTCTGAAGAGTAGGTGCGTGAGCAAGTAAGTTAGGAATATTTACTGAGACGCGACAAAACCTTAATTAAGTTAAGATGCTTTAGTCGGATCGGTTTAGAGCTAAGCTATGCAATAACACACAGTACAAAAATTACAAAAGTCAAAATTACAGCAGAATTTTTACATTTAACAGGTGTGAAACTACTCTTAATCCAATACATTAATCATACCCAAGACAAACAATAAAAATTCATAGCTACCGCCCTATTAGAGTACGCACAAGATAAAGAAACACCCAACTTAGCGGCCACAGCTACGAGGAGCCTGGGTGTAGTTCAACAAACCTTTTGCATAAACCACACTTTGACCGAAGTTTTAGACGTGAGAGATCAATAAACAAAATCGAGGTGTGTAAAGCCATGGGTGCAGGTTACCGCCGTTTTTTATGGTGACACCAAACGATATCAGACCGGAAAGTGCTAAGTGACACAGGAAAGCCTAAACACAATCATGCATAGAAGTCGGAGTGAAAGAACTAGAGGCAGTGAAAAGAAAGTGACATTAACAAGATGCAGGGAAGACCAAACACAATGCAGTGCACCCAGAATGGTTGCATCAAACAGTACTTACTGTTGCGCTTGCTCCGACGTCTCAAAGGTGATGAACACCGCTTGGGTGTTGGCATCACGCGAGTTGGCCTTGTCGCAGTGCTGCACGTTGCCGTACTGCGACAGCAGCGGCTCGATGTTGTCGAATCGCACATGCAGCGGAAGCCCACTGATGAGTACCTTGGACGACCGGCTGCGAGAAGCGACATAATCACCAGTGAGACGATGTTTATCCTCGTGTATAACAACTTTCTATTTTTAATTAGGGCACAAAATAAATTAAATTCACATGGCATCTTTTCCATTCCTTTCCTAATCTGTTACATGGGTTAAGATTTTTTAATAACGTCGAAAACTAGCATACTGTAGAGGTTGAGATATGTCTACCTACTTTTCCGGTTTGGCATTCAACTTATCAGCTTATAATATCCTACCGGCCGGCCGGTGTATCCCCGGGAATGCAAATATCAGTTGTACGTACTACAGGTAGAAAATAAACTAGTTTCGTGTGTGAAACAAAAGAACGCAAACGTGCAAAATTGTAGAAAAAAACTAGTGAGCAGCTGCGCTTTTCACGAAAGTTTTTAACCCTTTAATCGAGATATTTGCCGTCATACATTTTAATTTACTAACAAGAAAGCACCAAAACCTACTATAATACAATAAAACAAATAGAAGTAGTAAAAGTCATTTCGACCAAATTTGAGGTATTTTGCAATGTCCCGTTTAGTCTAGTTTTTTCTAATAGTCATAACAGTCATATTTCAGACATAATTTTGGCGGTATAAGATAATGAAAAAAACTTATTTAGAAATTCAATAAATTCAAGACGGAGATATATTTACATAAAGTCAAATCTGGGAATGGAAAACTCATATGAGAAAAAGTAAAAATAACAAAAGGTCAAACGTTGGGTTTAAAAACTTAACCACCGCATACCCCTTTATTGTTTAGGTATTTCGTTTATTTATTCTCGTCAGCCGAAGTAAGTTGCCCGCACTTCCCCCAATGCGCTGTCAAAAATATTATGTCACTGTATTGCTTAGGGCCTGTTGTTTGATCAGTAGTTAACTCAACTAATTGTTAAAATTCGAAAAAGGAATCGAAAATTTGACTCATTTCCTTGAGAATTTAACTATTAGTAACCATTTTTGACCATTAGTTAGTTTAACTACTGATCAAACAACAGGCCCTTAGTGTGTCGTAGACGGAGAGCGGCAAATATATTGCAGTCTTGAATTTATTGAATTTCTAAATAAGTTTTTTTTTTCTCAAAACCTTACACCGTCAAAATTATCTCTGAAATATGACTGATATGACCATTAGAAAAAATCAATAAAAAAACATTTGTACTGTGCCTACCATCAAAGTTTTCGATTTATTCTTATAAAAAAGTGTTTGTTTACGGGATAATAGATTTATATGAAATTTGGGCTTTATTGTTGTTTCTATTACTTAACCATTAACCATATAATAAGTATAATGTTGTTTGCGCTTGTATTTTATTACATGGCAGTTAAAATATGGTGGACGCGAATTGCTACACCAAATTTATAAAATTTCCACTGCGTCCGCAGTGGATGCGGTTTGGTCTAACTGCCTCCAAGTTTGAGTTTTATTATTATACGATAAAATATGAGAAACAATGTAAGTTTATTATTATTTTTAACATTATTTACATGCATATTATAATGGCCAATATGCGTCCACATTATCAAGATTATAGAAAAAGATATAGATGTCGAAAATTTACTTGGACGCAAACTGTTCCTATAGTAGATAAGATACCATAGAACAGATTGCGTACTCCGTATAATCGTATTTTCTTAATCGTATATGTTTAATTTATTTATTTGAAATTTAGAATCAATTGTGATTCCCAGTAACTGATGGGTAAAATCATTCCTAATAAACACCACTATATTTTAAATTTGAATATACCTAATAAAAATAAAACTTTCATTTACTAGCCTAAATAGGAAGAGATACACATTAGTGAGAAGCCTAGGGAAGTTTAAGAGCCTCTGCACACGGCGTCGTAACGTAAGCGTATCGTAATACACGCATAAGACGAGAGCGATACGACCACATACGTCTTCAAACAAGTCCGCACACGAAGCGGCGGCGTTGCAGCGAATCGTATGAGATTTTTATTGTTACTACGATAGTCGTAGCATACTGGTGTAAAAAACAAGATGTACGTGGTCTTATCGCTCTCGAACTACGCGCGTATAACGATACGCTTACGATACGACGCCGTGTGCAGAGGCCCTAACTTGCCTATGGGGAAAAACGGAACATTATCAAGTGTATTGAAAATCTTATGAAAATTGTAATATCTTTTATTTGAAAATCTACTTACAAAATGAAATGTTTATTGAATGATAATTAGATAATTACTTATAAATACGAATAAAAAATCAAGTCTTGAAAACAGAAATGTAAACAAAGTATGATCGTGTTCCGGGCACAGTACTGAGTAGGCTTGTCAAAATATAGTACAACACTTTATATTACAGTACCGTTGGCAACCCTAGTACTGAGTGACCTGTGCAGAGTGAGGAGACATTAACCTGTAGTGTACCAGACAGATTTTAATTGAAGCATTAAAATTCGAATTTTTAATCTTTTGTCAATAAAATTTAAATTCAAAATCTTAGAATGGCTGACGCATGACAGCGGTAGGTTAGATTATGTAATGTTTAATTACAGGCACGAGTACCTTAAGAGCTAATTATGTACCGTATACATAACTTTTTCTATAAGCTTAAAATGATACTGACAAAAATAAACTATCGGTAACGTTTCTCGTATACCTACTTTACTAGATTTTTCTGCTAACAAATGACTTGTCAGCAAAGTCATTTGCATTATTCTGATTGGCGTTAATACTTAGTTTGAGAATTTTATTGTTCAATGTTTACAAATTTCATACAAATTTTAATAGTTAAAAACAGTTCTGACAATTTATCATAAAAGTAGGAATGCCAAACGAAACGCCATTTTTTTGATATCCATATTGTACGTAACCATGGTATCCAAATAACAAATCAATGGATATTAATCATCTATGATCATTGATTTAATATATACTAGATACACAATCAGCAGGAAAAAATGGCAAGTCAAAACTACTGCCTAATCGACTTGGGCAGTAGTTTTGCTTTTAGTCTTGTTTCGACCACAGACAGTGGCAGTTGTCAATCATGACGAAATGTGCAGCGAAAAACTGCAAAAAAAATAACAAGAAAACGAAAAAAAAGGATGGAATGTCTTATTTTACGTAAGTTCTATTTATTTATAAACAGATTCTTGTTAAACTTATAATGCTTTCATGATTTTTAGTAATTTATATTGTACGTACAAATGATGACTTATCACGAAACAAAAATATATGGAGTAGCTATTACTTTTAAAAAATTAATTAATCGAATTTGTTTGTTTTGACTTATGACCAAAAAAGTGTTTATAGAGGTAATAATATTTCTTATATTTTTAAATTAAAGCTTTCCACGAAATCCTCTACGACGTGCAAAATGGGTCGCAATATATTAGCACGAGATAGGCGTGATCAACTGTTCAAGCCAAATAAGTCGTCTGTTGTGTGTTTGACCCATTTTCGTACCACAGACGTATATACCACAGAGAAAGGCTTTAGTAGACTGACTAAATCTGCAATACCTGTCTTGAATGTAAGTAAATGTCACACAATAGTTTTTATATTAATCTCAAAAAATATAAACTACTATTAAAGCTTGACTTTACAATCATCAAATAAAAGTATCTGTCAGTTAAAATGAGCCCTTTCCTTTTGTTATGTAAAGAAAAGGGCGAGCAAAAATTAACTATGAGATAATGTTTATCAGGCTGGTGATTGTTTTTTTTATAATAATAATAATTGTAATCACTTCCACTCATTTTATAAGAGAACTTGCTAATTTTACATTGTTTCTTAGTGCATTAAAATATCCTGGGTGAAATCGCATTTATAAAGCTTTTTCTAGGTGATGATTTTCTTATGAACAAATCTAATGACAAAAACAAAAACGAAGATATATATTTTTAGAGATGTATTGCTAAGTTGCTTCGCTTAACTTTTTTTCTCATCTTTGCTTAATAGATGTCGTAGGTGCAGGACGTTCAAACATCAAATAGTGAAACTATAAATGACGCCCAAATGCGACAAGTACGTATGAAAATAAGTATCCCTATAAACGTAGAATCCTAGAGGTATATTTTTTATTATGAATAATGTTTCTCTATTCATAGACTGCTTCTCTGGCCTCCGGATCAGGGGAAACAAATATCAGACGATTTCCAATAAAGAGCCCAACACCATCAACATCGTTAAGTATCGGTTCTGTTTTAGACAGCCCTAGAAAAACAATTCTGAAGAACGAAGTCCGCTTTTGCCGTAAAGTGATTAATGATAAAAATAAAACATTTATAAAACATCTCATAAACGTTTTTTTTAATTTGTCATTTCGTTATAATTAATACAATATAAAAATGAGAATTGCCACTCCATTCGTCCGATGTTCACTTTTGTCGTAAATATTGTGATAATGGCCGTTTCACTAAAAAGTTGCAAATACTTTGAAATGTTAGTTTGCAGATTTGACACTTGACGTCTATACTTGACGAGTATATTGAGTTCTTTTTTGCATGAATGTTTAAGGTAAAAAATAGCGATGTTAGCATGTATCTGAATACAGCTGTCAATGTCATTTGGGACAGTTTATAACAACATTTTTGTAGCGGATTGTGTATCTTGTATATATTAAATCAATGTCTATGATTTGTAATTTAGGGCTGATTTTCAATCCCCAGATAAAGCTATCCGGAAGGTAAATTTTAGCTCTGTCCTTCATGACTTCAGAAAAGGATAGTAATAAATTTAACTGACGGATAGTTTTATCTGGGGATTGAAAAATCAGCCCTTAATAATAATGTAATTTTTAAACACATAATTAGTCTCAAATTTAATTTGGTTTTTAATATACGTAATTTTAATTGGTATTAATACGTTTTTAACGGTTTATAATACAAGACTGATATCCGGAATGACCGTAACCATGGTAATAACAATGCTATAATAATTATTATAGAACTGTTATTACCATAGCAACGCTCATTATATAATTGTTTTCACGCTTCGGTTACGCTATAGGTTGTATTTTGATACCATTAACGATATCAATATTAGCGGTTTATAGTACGCGAGTAGAAAAAAAAGGTATTCCCTATACTCATGCATTTTTGTTGGTATTAAAAATGGGTATAAAAATGGTAATTTTTTCCTCAGTAGTTTTGCCACTGTTGCCAGTGGTAACAGGTGAAAAAATGCTAGCTGTTACCAGCACGGTAAGTAAGTTACTGTTTTTTCTCGCTTGTCGCTCAGTGCGTCTCTATCGTTACTGACTAGATAGAAAGGGATATCCGAGCGACAAACAAGTCGCGGGCGACTTGTGCTAGCCGCACAGTGGTAACAAATTGGTGGTAATAGGTGGGGATATTCCAACGAATTTCTTACATATTTGCACGTAACCTAAGAAATGCGTTGTTGGGAGTAGAGAGGTTACAAAAAGATAATAGAAAGGCTTCTTAACATTATCAAATTAATGTAGATTTCCAGTCAAATAAACATGAATTTTTAGATGCTGTTCAAAAGATTAAAGACTTAACGGCGAAATTATTTTATTTTAAGGTTTGATCGAGATTCAAAAAATATTTATATACACTTAAATATCGGGATGAATATCTGCAGTTATTAAATATTTAACTTCCCTATCGAAAACATTAAATGGGTAAATCGCTTTATTGAGCTATTCATCGATTTATAAAATAAAATAGAAGATTTTTTGTCCTAAAGTGTGCAGTAAACTTAAAAAGACTACATTATAAGGAATACATGACATCCATTTTTCGTTTGACTTCTCAAACTTACCAACTCCAATAAGTGGACGCGAACAGCCGAAATGACCCTACATCAGTCACAAATTTATTTTAGAGAATTCTAACTCGGGGTACACGATAAGGTATGTCGTATGTATTACTCTGGTTGCAAAATGGCGGAGCGGAGATGACATCATCGCAATCGCATATATGCCCTGCCGAGCACGCTACTAGCTAGACTCGCTACGCACGGCGGTGCCGGCCGGACAAGCACCCCGCATCCCCTCCACGGAGCCGCCGCCATTCACAACTCGGCCGCTCCGAGCAGCGCGCTGCACCTGCGGCTCGCTGCGTCCCCCGCCGCTCTAACCGCGCCGACCGACCGCGTACAGCTATCCCACTCTCCAATAACTCACACTACGGGCGTATCAAATCAACGCGGAAACTCGCGCAGGGGAACCCTCTAAGCATTTGAGGGTTAAGAAACTAGAGAACCTAAACTATTAAAACTTGTCCTAGAAAAAAATGACGCTTATATTTTATTTTAATTGTAGATGAGGATGAAATCTGTAAATACTTTATAACGTCGCTTAGTAAGATCCCTCAATTGACTAGCAATTAATTTAGACTTCAACTGACATGGGTTCAAAGGGCTCTGGTTCGGGACGCATCACACCTGAACTCCTTTACTATCCTTGTTTACGATTTACGGAGTGTAAAAATCGTTTAGAATAAAATCAATGCAAAAATCGTTTACTATACTAAAGTTAAAAAAACAACTCGCACACAAACGAGCAAAGGCTAGGATAGATTCCTTCACTTCTGACATGCTGATGCTGCTAGTCTTATGCAGAAATCATAATACCGGATTTCTTGTTTTCATCTACCATTTATAACAGACTTAAAAAAGGAGGTTATACGTTTCACTGTATATACCTATATGTTTTTGGGATAGAAGCTTTCCGTCCACATCTCGATATGAATAGGTAAAATACGACCAGATCGCTTTGTGACTACATCTCTATCTGACTACATCGCTTTGTGCCTAGATCGCAATACGACCAGATCGTTTTGCGACTACATCTCTACTTTGTTTTTTCATGTTATGTCTGTGTTAGCAATGTCGACGGAGCCCCGCATGGTGGGGCTCTTATTCCTGGCCAATTGGCCCTTCGCGCATTTTAAGTTACCTAACGAACCTAACCAACCTAGTAACGCAAGCGAAATGTCTGGACGGTTTTAGGTGAAAGAATTGAAATATTATCCTGAATTAACCTAAAGACTACTTTTCGTCATATGAATATTTGAACGAAGGAAGGTACAAAAACAAACAGTGCACAAAGGTGCAATACCTACCTAGGTAAGGGAGCTTTTGTGGCATTAGGTAATTACTTTCAATTAAAATAGTTAAGGTGTGATTAGGTCCTTACATGGAAAATAAAAGCTATAAATTTTGATTGTTACATGTATTTTTTTGGTAGCACAATAGCGAGAGGGCGGTTCGAACTCTACTCGCGGTACAAGATCAAACAGTTCGCTGTTGATACTGCAATCGGTAAAAAGTGTGTCGTTAGATTCGTCTAAACGTCGCGAGTGTCACCACTGTCACCAGGTAGGTACATGAATTAAAAAGAAACAACGGCGAAATTAAAATATACCTAAAAAGAAAATCCTAGTTCCTTGAAGACGGTCATTGCCAGAACACTACACCAATCTCTTCAGTTTTCCAAAACACCAACTTCGAATTATTAGGTAAGTAATTATAATCATTATTTCGAAATTCCACTATAATATTTCGTAGCATTCAGGTAGCACTTGACGGCCGCAATGTATGGCTAATTTTCTTCACATAACTGACAAAGATAAAGTTCCTTAATTTTATTTAATTTGGGGTACACGTTTTAGTGAAAACGCCCACAGTTTAGTCAGTTGAGTCACGAAAATTAACTAAGTAAAGTCGCCGTCAATAGAATTGGCGAACTATGTAAACAAAACCAAACGAACCAATTCACCATGATTACTCGATAATAAAGGCTTTAAGGTTTTATAAAGGCCTGTTTACAAGTTTTGACATTCCTGACCGAAATTTGATCTAACGGATCTTATAAAACCCAGCCTTAAAGATCAAGTGAGGTCTTTGCAACGATTTATACACTAAATCATTATTTTTATATTAAGTTTAAGATGAAATAACTATTCATTATACGTTATTTTTAATAAAAACACGCTTGGTGAATATGTGTTATGTGTCAAACAGTACTAATTTGTTTACATAGTTCGTTACGGCGACTTTATACCGTTATATGGTGGTATCCCAGACAAAACTCCTGTAGAAAGTGCGGCCATATTACTAACGGCTAAGGATTGAATCTGCTTTGTTTATTGCATTAATTGAGATATCGCCTATTGGCTAATGAGGGCAGTATACAGGTGTAATCGTTAAGTGTGTCTAGGCGATTATTCCGTAACTGCTACAGATATAATGTATTTTTAACTGATATCGAAAGTACGTTACCTAATCAGTAAAATGACATCAATAACTTTTTTTAAATCAAACGAGAAGTATCCAAAATTTTGACATTAAACACTCCCATACATTTAGTATGAGATTAGTAGAAAGGTTTTAGTTTCCTTATTTTAAAAGGTTATTTTAGCTTAGTACTGACATTAAAGGAAACTGTTAATAAACAATCTTTTAATTGAATAATATTTATTTCTTAGTAAGTACAATTTTTTGTATTTAAAGCAGATGTTCGAAGTGACTATGTCATTTTACTCATTAGGTAACGCGCTTTCGATATAAGTTTAAAGTTTTTTGATATCTGTATTTAATTACGAAATACTCGCCTGGACACACTTAACGATTACACCCTGTATAAATAAATAATTAATTTTCGTGACCGTCAACTGACTAAAATTACGGTTTCTTAATTTGAGTCCTTAACTATGTACACTTTTTTTGAACACCGCCCATAAGTGAGTTGGTTGGTTGGTTTTTGGTTAAGTTAAGTTAAGTTAGCTCTCCCGAAGGACCAAAAACGCTCTGCAATAACACAGGCAAGTATTTGCACTATAATCCATTATCTTTTGACCCTCAAAATGACTAATTTCTAAAAAATAAGACTGTTCGAGATGATGAAGTTAGCTTACAAGGAAAGGTACCCAACTGTAAGGCTCAGATTTTTTTTTGGTATATTTTAGAGAGTAGTCTCAAATAACACACACGTATTTTTTTTAGCTACCCAATCCCAACCTATTGGTGGGAGAAATCTTCCTCCAAGGTACTGAAAATTTCTGTAGTTTTGTTAAAGCAAATTGCTAGTTAATTACTGGATTGATTATAAAAAAAAACAGCTGTTTCATACATTTCGGCTGTTTAGCTCTCAGTTTGTATGGAACAGCTGTTTTTTTTTTTCTCGATTCTGATGTTGGTCCCGTAATAAAAGTTACAGTGTTAGTCTCTGAAGTTTGTCCAACATTCTGCCTAACACCCTGTATGAAAGTTTGAAAAACAAATAGCACGGTTTTGTTATAAAAAACTGGACAAGTGCGAGTCCGCACATGACACGGTTAACTCAATTAAAAATCTTGCATAAAGACCCTGTTTTGTGATTTAATTAAAAATGTACAGATTTCAGATTTTTCCTATACTTTTAGTAAAAGACGGTGTTACTTGCCAAATTTCATAGTTCTAGGTCAATGGGAAATACCCTATACATTTTGATTCCCTCAAGAGTGTTGAAATACATGTTTTTTCAAACTAGTATTAACTAGTTATTTGCTTGAACGAAACTGAAATCATATCGGAGCCGGAGAGTTGGGTACCTTTCCTTGTTAGTGTACCTCGATATACGTTGATAAAATTTGACAATTTATGTTGGGTAAAAGGAGATAATCAGAAATGGGCCAAAACCGGCAAATACAATGGATGCGGCAACCATTAAGCAGTGCGGACTGGAGCGTTATCTTGGTGGAACAACACCTTCTTCGATAGCATACCCACCTACCAAGCTTTTACTTTAATTTCCTTATGTATGTATGTATGTACGGGTCAAATCTTGCAAATTATATTTGACCTACTTCCCGTTAACGGCATGGGCTTATATTTGGACCATATATGTATACCCGATGACAATGCAATATTATGGTATCTAAGAGGTGATCTGATGATGGAGTCGGAAGGTGGCGACAGGATCTCCGCTATTTTTAACGTAAACGTTAGAACTGAATAGTTTGGTCTTGATAAGCAGATAAAGATTTTGCAAAAAAAATACAGTTGGCAACAAAAGCTTGTCACAAAATTGAAATTTTTGACAGAAACTTTTACTAAACCGTTCCTTTTGGTACGTATCTGATATAGTAGTAGGAATCTGATAGTCTTGAACCTGGCTACAGTCCTGTAGGGAAGTTCGTGTATGGATAAAAAAACAGGAATGTTTAGTAGGTGTCCTAGTAAGTATTGTAGACTTGGGTGGACATCCGCCACCTGGTACGTTTTTGGCTATGATATCATCAATTATATGAACATTTTTGTCTTCAGAAACCTACAGAGTAGAGTATCAAATGAAACTGCTTAAATTTTCTAAAATATACGCCGAATGACTAAACTTTTCGTTGTCAATGAATTTAAGTATTTATTTATATCGTTGCTGTTGCTATTTATTTATGCTGTGTGGTTGCTGGCTTAGAATAGTGCCACTCCATGTCTTCCCGTGGAGGTCGTAAGAGGCGACTAAGGAAATAAAGGCTTGTAGTATTGTTAGACTATGGGCTTGCATTGCAACCTGTGACTAATAATGCACCGGTAAACATCTTAGTCTGTTTGTGCGAAATGTCGTTACAGAATTAACAACAAGTTTTTAGAGTTGTTGGTAATTCTGTGTAGCTCTGTCTACCCCACTCTGGGAATGAAGGCGTGTAAGTATATGTGTGTGTATGTATGTATATCTTTGTCTAGTACTCATAGTACAACCCTTGAGCTCAGTTTGTGTGAGGTTGTTCCCTATTTATTTATTATTATTAAATAAGAGCTATCACAACGTTGACAATACGATAACAGGTCAAAGACGATATGGTTTTTACCGCTTAGAATCTCGGCCCAGGTTAATTCCTATTTGATCCGATGAACTCAAATGTCCACCATGAAATGTCACTTCGAAGTAGGTATTTGTATAGTTATCGATGAATAACATATTGAAAGTACCTGTTGATTTCGGAACGGTGATCAATTATATCCATTATTTCTATTACTATGTACTGTTTTTGTTTTTATTACCCGCCGTTATAATTAGAAATCTTACTTTTTTTTATCAATTTCATTGAAGCGCTAGAAACTGCATTTAATGCAAACTTTTCGGCATCCACATTTTCCAGCACAACTAGGTACAGTAAAAGAAAATGAGCCTTTGAACACTTTGGACTATGTCAAAGTGGCGTAATCAATCAAAACTTAAGAGACTTCATATGATTTTATTTACAGTGTAACTTTGACAGAGTACAAAGTGAGATCTAAGGAATCAATTTCCTTGACTGTACTTATGCATCGTCAAAAATAGAATGTACTGTCAGGAGCCGAAGGCGGTGACTGATTCTAGGTTACCATCAACTTCCTCGTTTCCAACCAAACCCCACATTTTAGAGGACAATGGGTTCCCTAACCACACTTACTTGGTGGTAGGTGGTATGCTGTGCGTCTCAAATATAGGCCCCGAATAGTACCTATATTCACTTTTCTTTAGGCAAGCAGGGTCTAGGATAAATGAAATTGAAATCTATTATAGGAAAAGCAAAATGAAACTATTTTACGTAGTGCATACAACGTAGGTAGGTTGTGTTAGTGAGGCATCCGAAGCAGACCCGTTTATCAATAGCCGGCCGGCCGGTTTTCTGCATGATTCATGAAGGAAGCGAGCGTCGCGCGCCGGCTAGCGGCAACGGCGCCGCCATTTTACTTTACGAATATCAACCACGTGCTCGTATGCATTTAATTAGCGACAATTTGTTACCAATATATACGCAAAATAACCTCAAATAACAGCAACTGAAGTTATAAAACTAATTACGATTAGTAAGTAACCATCGACTATAGAGTAATGTGCTATCGACGTTCAACTTTACATTATCGCAAATGTGTAACCATACCTGCGGTTTCTTGCCATTCTGTACGCCATGAGCCGGTTGTGAAACAGCACACGCTGGACGTGGATGCACAAGATAGTTACTTCTGTATAGATATATCACCACTTCGACAACAGCAGTCAAGAGTATAATGAAATCCTTTGTTAAATGGTCAACGACAGTAAAGTATCACCAATTCTAGTACGGCAGTCGGCGTCAGTGATGAACCGAGGGAATTTCGCAGGAAACCTGTAGCGCGCCTGCGAATGTTGCCGTGTGACTGAGCGGCGCGGCGGGCGCGGGCAGCGCGGCGCCCGCGCCCTCCCGCGCTTGCTGATAAAAAACAACAAACCATTCACTTACCTACCCAACTAACATTTCCTTCCTACTACCACAGCCTATTACTTAATCCTAAATTGCTGCTGCAGGTAAATGTTTCAGTTTAGATATGACCTAACCCGTTTTAGGCTTATTCATTTGTTTTGCAACAATCAATTTAGGACCGTATGAAAGTTAAAAGTTAAAAAAGTTAAAAACCAAGTGCGAGACGCACACACAACCTATCTCTCATACACGAAATAACACAGTCGGCTATAGTTAGCTACAGTGGCCGGCAATGCCTACCTAGCGAAACGAGATAGTTGTTTACAGGTACCTAATCTAATTTTCGTCAAAAAAAATATTTTCGTCCGATGCTGTTAAAAAAAAAAGACAAAAAGTTTCTAGTTTAACAAACACCTAATATGGCACAAACTTATGCATTAGATTGGGCAAACGGTCCGGAAACTACATGCCAAAAACAATAAGTTTAATATTTTTGAAACCTCAAAACTCAGCCCCACCTATGTATGCGTATGTACCAGGGTTGGCAAAAAATTAATCCCGATTACGATTAACCTCCCGAGACCTACCATACTACAAACAGGGAATCTACCACCAATAAAGTTCAATTACCTTTTACTCTGATTTTATCAGTTTTGAACAATTGACAACTGCAACATTTTTAAAAGATTTTCTTTAAAAAATCATCCTTATAGAGGTTTGTCTCAAAAGCGTGCATTTATACTTTTTTCATTACTTACTGAGAAAATAAACAAAGACTTTAAACGCCACATGGTCTTTTCTACGTCACAGCTAGTGCTAGACTTAAAACAAAGCACGGTTACAAACAATATGACGTCATTCCAACCACTAGCCCAAAGCGGACGCAGCAAACTAATATTAAAAAAATATATCTCAGTAAATAAAGAACAAAAAATGAAAAAAAAAAAAACTTTCTCGAATCAAATCGGTCGAATCTTAAGTACCCGAAACCGACGTGCATGCATGACTCCGATGTATGAATGTGGAAGACGCGAAAGAGATTTGTTAGGATCGCAGCAGGGGGAAAGAACTGGTCTCTGCCTACCCCTCTGGGAAACAGGTGTGATTTAATGTATGTTATTCTAATCGTCAATCGTTAATACAGATCAGTTATTGTTACCAATAAAGGGAAGCCTTCCTGTGTATTACACCATCCCTGAAGTGTCCAGCAAAAAACAAATCTTCGAAATCTTTCCACAATTTGTCAGAGACATCAAGTAACATACATATATATACGTCCTTTACGATTTACTTCACGATTGACGATTAATTAAATAATCGATTGCGATTAAATACTATCTTAATCACGATAAAATTTATTCACGATTAATTTAAATTCAATGCATAACACGAGGGGCGGCTGAAAAGTTCTAAGCCTAGGGTATCTTGAGGTCATATGTTTTCAAGGTACTAACCACTAGATAGAGCATTTAAAAACAAATAATAGAAAAAACATTATGTCATTACTATGATTGTTTCTTGAGATTTTCAACGATAAACAGCACCAGTTGCAAATTATTAACGCATATGACGAAAATCGAGTACCGGGCTGTTATTAAGTTCCTCACAAAAAGTAAAAAAAAAAACACCACCATACATTTTTGAAGAAATGGCTCCTATTTACGATGCCTCTGGGCCTTCTTATGCTAAAGACAAAATGTGGAGTAACTTATTTAAACAAGGACCACCCCCGCTCAGGGCGGCCAGTATCGGTGGTCACCGAACAAAACGTAGCAATAGTAAAAAAATTGGTATTGGAGGACCGAAGGATTAAAATGTGCTAAATAGCTGTAACCTTGGGCATTAGCAAGGGAAGGATTGGAGAAATCCTTAACACACATTGACACATGACTAAGTCGGTGCGCGTTGGGTACCAAAAATGATGACGGCATTTGAAAAAGAGCGGTGTGTTGAAACTTCTCAGGCGTTTTTAGAATTTTGTGAAGATGGTGTTGACTAAATTTGCTCCAGAATAGTGACCGTTGATGAAACATGGGTTAGACAGTATGATTCCGAGTCCACGACGGAGTCCATGCAATGGATTGAGAAGGGTGAAAGGCCACCGACAAAGTTTTAAGTGAAAACATCGGCCTCTAAGCTAATGGCCACGGTTTTTGGGACTCGGATGAAATTCTTTTGATAGATTATTTGGCAGGCTCAACAATAAATGCAACATACGATACTGATCTATTGAGAAAAGTGAGTGAAGCCATAGTTGAAAAAAGAAGGGGGTAAAAAAGCAAAGACAAAGCTTGAAGTGGATGGAAAGTTTGGGAAAAAATATTTAATCTGCAAGCAATATGTTTCTGTGGAAAACGCACTGGGTCATTTATCACAAATAAATGCACATATTTATGTCCAGAAATTTATAAAAGGTGTGATTTTACCATTTATAAGGCACAGCATGAAGGTAATGTGTTGTTTTGGCCCGATCTGGCTACTGCACATTATGCCCGAGCCACAAGAGTGTCTGGCTTCAAACAACGTGCAATGTGTGCCCAAAGATATGAACCTCTAAACTGTCCCCAGCTACGACCCATCGAGCGGTATTGGGCATTAGTTAAAGCACAGTTGCTTAAAAACCGTGTTCCAGCAACATCAGAGACCGATTTTAAAAACAAGTGGAAAAAACACGCCAACAAAGTCACCGAAACTACTGCGCAAAACTTAATGGCAGACTTGAAGAAAAAAAATCCGCTTGTTCAGCCGCAAACCCCTCAAACCATAAAATGTATATATATTAATTGTAAATAGACATAATACATCATATTAATAAAATAAAATATACTTGCCGTCCATTGTAGTTTAATTGATATAATAAATATACTCTGTTAAACAACTTTTCGGTAAACCTTAAAAATAACGATATACCCTGACTATATTTAGTCCACTAATAAAGTAAATTTTCCGTTCTTTTGATTTTTATAAGCCGATAAATCTCATCCAGTGTTTATATGAAAAAAAAACCACTAATTTAAGGAATACTTCTAAATGAAGGCTTAATTTCATAGGTCGATAGCCAGTGTTGTTGGCTACACAGATCCCCAGATATCGATTTTGGAAGCAATCAGTTGAATAACTAAAAAGTTCAATATGGCGGCTACTTTTTCTCAATCTGTCAGTTTTTAAGACTTAAATTCTCTAAACTTTATAGACTTACTGCCGCACTCAGAGACGTCAATTTAATTTAATTACAGCAATAGAATAAGACAACACGTCACTAAACAAGCATTAAATTTAATTGACGTCTCTGAGTGCGGCAGTTAAGCCTTCAAAGCTTAGGAGGCCTAAAGACTAGAGGTTTCTGTAAACAGCAACACAAACTTTTTAATTTGAGGCTTGTACGGTCGAGATCTCGAGGCTTTAAGGTTCGAGGCTTCAGCGGTAGTTTACGCTTCGAAGCTTAAATTCACAACACTATCGATAGCCCGCATGCTTGTAAGTCCCACCATACTACAACCAGGGAGTTTTTTTACCAGCAAGGCAATAAAGTTCAAATACTTTCGTTCGATAATGCCATTTTCAGTTTATGAAGATTGGCAATTAAACTTTATTTTCATCTTAATACAGTTCATATTAAATTGATTATATACATCCACACACACACTTACTTACGGGTACCTTTTGCGAACTTTAGGTAAATTTGCTCTGCCTAGTCGGGTCACTGCTTATGTTATGACTTATGACTTATGACCTATGAAGTGAATTTGGTTGATTATTCTTGACATTATTACCTACCTATCTGCTACGGGCCCCGCGCACCTACGTCTCCCTGATATGTATTCCTGGTTTTTTATTTAGCACCCTAACTAAACTTAGGAATAACCTAAAACAAACCAAGGGCCTCTTGCTACGGGCCCCGCGCTTGCTTAATCCGGAACTGCCACCACGCTACAATGCAAGAACTGTAAAAAGCCAAAAATCGCCGGGTTTTTGATCACTACTATCCGAACGGGAGAACCGAACCCTAAGGAACTAAAAGATTCATTGTAAGTTGTAATCCAAGTCTGTACGTAGGTACCTAGTCTCTAATTATTAACCGGCTAAATGTAGATATTTATTATTAGTTTCTTATTTGAACTTAATTGATGCAATTTAGGACAAAGAGCAGTCGGGCGGCGGCGGCGGGCTAAGAGCGCGCGTGCGGCGCGCGCCACCTGCCGGCAGGTGCAGGCGCAGCCGCGCCGCATCGCTCGATTCGCTCGGTGCACTACACTCTACACGCGGCGACAGACTTTGAGCCCGCGCGCAACACACTCGGATAATTACAGCATCCACACGACTTTAAAAACCGAAACAATTACATTACAATGATACTTGACAGTGCCTTAAAGTAATAGAGAAATGAATGAGCTATTGCTCTAAACACAGAAATTAAAAGATCTCACAGACTACGCAGATACTATAAGATATCTGTATCTGAGCGCATATCTTTCAATATCGCTCTCTACACTAAATTCATTGAGCACACTTCGCAGATAATTTATTTTTATCGTAAGGCATCTGTAGTTTCAAAGTGAGCGCTCTCAGTGAAGTTTTAAACATGCATAAAATTGGTCACCGTTATGTAAATATAGTTTTACCTGAAAGGTCTGAACTCCAACGAATATTAAAATTGAATTGGATTGGATTGAACACTAGGAGAGACTGCTCCAACGTTTACGACGGTAAAATATTAGGTGGTACGAGGTGCCAAGACGAACATCGCAGTGGTTGACCAAATGAAGTGACCTCGCCAGAAATGGTCAAGAAATCCACGGAATAGCGTTGGATGATCGTCGGTTGAAAGTGCGCGAGCTAGCAGATATAATAGGCATCTCAAAAAGTGGTGTACATCGCATATTGACGTACAATTTGAGCATGAAAAAGCTGTGCCGCAAGATGGGTGCCGCGTTTGATCACAATAGAAAAAAAAAGGATGTTTCTGTCGAGTGTTTGGCGATGTTTAACAAAAATAAAGCCGAAATTTTTCGCAGATTTGTATCTATGGACGAAACATGGGTCCATTTTTTCAAACCCGAGACCTAAGAACAGTCAAAACAAAGGAATCAAAGGAGAAACCGGCTCCAAAGAAGGCTAAGACGGTTCCATCTGCTGGGAAGGTAGTTAAGCGAACTTATTGCAGCGTTCGAGAGATGAAATAAAACAGGGGCTGCATTTGGCAAAGAAGAAAGTGTTGTTTCATAAAGACAATGCGCCAGTTCACACATGCGTGATTGCGATGGCCAAAATCAATGAGTTATCGTTTGAATTGGGTAAGTAAAGTTTTTTGAAGGGGTGTATATTATATTTTTTCTGATAGTGTATGGTCTATAAACCAATAATCTACAGTTATTTTATTTTGAATGTTTTAGTGGGGAGTTTTGTAAAGAGCTAGTAGTATTAATATCACTCGTAACGCGCAATGTAGCCTTTTCGTTAGGGAGTTTGGCGTAGCACTGTGCGGTTTCGTGGCCGATCCGTGGACACCTACCACATTTTTTTATTGGTTGCATACATTGCGAAGTTACTAATCATTATAGTTCTTCTAAAATATATTTTTTAAGTCCGTTTTGACAGTTCTCTGAGCATTACGGAACTGTACGCGTTACCTTAGCCTAAATGATAATTAAAAAAAAAAAGACGTATTATGACAGTACTTTGTCTGTCTGTTGTCAAAATTGTCAAACTAATAATGGTTTGGCTTTCGT
The DNA here is from genome assembly GCA_948252455.1 of Acleris cristana. Classification (NCBI taxonomy): domain Eukaryota; kingdom Metazoa; phylum Arthropoda; class Insecta; order Lepidoptera; family Tortricidae; genus Acleris; species Acleris cristana. Next base: position 46,480,259 of record OX411772.1, read on the forward strand.
TTGTTTACCTTCGTTTTATTTACCAAGTGTTTCCTTGAATTTTACGACGACTTCTGCTCAGACCCTTGAATTTGGATATTATCGCATTTCTCGAGGACCACCGCAACGCTATTTTGGACTTGGATTGGATCTACTCTTGACGACTCCCGCGCGTATTTTGGCTGACGATTCTTACTATCCCTAACGACCCCTGCTCTGCCTTCGGGTTACACTTTTTTTGCCCTGACACCAGAGGCCCGTTTCACGAAGCTACAAGTTACAAATTACAAGCGGAAGTCCCTTACTAACTGCTTTTGCTAGAAAGAGAGTTCCGCTTGTAATTTGTGACTTGTAGCTTCGTGAAACGGGCCACAGGCGATATAATCAGTGCGTCAAAGGAGTTCGTGCAAGCTGATTCCTGAGGCCCGTTTCACGAAGCTACAAGTTACAAATTACAAGCGGAAGTCTCTTTCTAACTCCTTTTGCTAGAAAGAGAGTTCCGCTTGTAATTTGTAACTTGTAGCTTCGTGAAACGGGCCTCTGAAATTTACCTAATATGAACATGACGGTGGTTTACACAACGACACCGTATTTTAAAGCAGCGGTGTGTACGGCATGCGATAAAAACGGTACGGATACGATGCGTCACTGCGATTCCGTACCTTAGCCGTATTGTAAGCAGCGGTGGGGTCGAACCTTTAAGTGGCGGATGGCGCCGTGTCGGGTGTGGTTTGAAAAAGCTATACTACTGCTTTCTTTCTTAACTTAGGGCCACTTGTTCCAGCAGGAAATATCTAGTTTTAGTCAAACTAAGTATGGAACTATAATTATGTCAAATCTAGATTGAAGTCTAGAACCAGGTTATCCTTTTGCTTCTTACAAGCGGCCCTTAGTGAACCCATTTTAGTCAAAGTCAGAAGTGTTAATATTATGAAGTGCTTTAATAAAATAAAACCAAGTATTAAAATATTCACTGTATTTTTATTATATTACCCTGTAAATTTTCTAGAGCACAGGCAACGGTCAAACTCTCGTCAATGTATCTTATATAACTGTGATTAATTATCGAGTGAGGTTTCAGGAAAGTGAACTCCCTCACCCTCCATATCACGCGTTCCACATTTATCCTTAGACTTGCGATGATTTTGCTTTGAATGACTTCTTTTTTTGTTGACATTTCAGTTGATGATACACTAAGGGCGAAGGAGTTTTACATGTTTGTCTTTAAGAAGAATCTCTATCCATTTGAAGCCTCGATCGGCTAATACCACAGCCCCTGGAGGAACAATATCAACAAAGCCACTACATTCTGTAATGGCTTTGTCTGATATCCTTCCTCCATAGCCTTTTGAAATAAGACAGATAAAACCGTTTGGGCAGCTATAAGATATTTTAACGTGTTACCGGACTTGTATTGTGACCTATATGTCCTGGCTTGAGTGACAGGATCTGAAGGCTTCTCTATTTGAATTTCGAAACAATCGATAATACATTGGACATTTGCATATCTGGCCTTAAATACTGGAGGTAACGTCTTTTTTATTTCTATTGGTTCTGGCAGTTAAATTTTTTTCCAGATTCGTACTCTTAATATTTTTTGAACGGTGACTTTGCTCAAGTTAAAATGGTCTTCTTTGTAGAGTATCATTTTGTTTTATTTTAAACATAGTTATTTATTAGAATGCGAATTAGGTTTAGTTTACATTGCTTTGCCAAAAAGTCTATAACCCAATAATACTGTTTCCGCACTTCAATATACATATTGGGTTTTTCTTTTATAAGGCTCATTATGTGCTGCCGTCCAGAAAAATGTCTGTGCTTTGTAAACACATTTTCCTTGTCGGTTGATGATGTTGAGGTTAAAGGGCTTGAGGGCTCAAACAGTGTTGGTGTCGAAAAGCCACTTAATGAAAGAAAATTTGGTTAAAGATACTGCTTTAATATTAGCTGCGCTTACTATGGATATTATCCTGGCTGCCTTATGTACTTTTTGAAATTCATACTGACTAGCTGAATCACATTGACATGCTCTTCACAGACATAAAAGAGTCGTTTTGAGCAATTCCTTTCCATGGTTAGACACCATGTCGCTTTTAGAGCTTTTGGTATGGACAAGAATAAGTGGCACTGGAATGGTCTCTTCTAAATTTTTTACACGATGGTACGAAACATCTTACTTCATCCTTGTAATATGCTCTATCAGAAGCAGCGTTTGCACTGTTTGCAGGACTAATATTTGATGTATCCATTATATAACGATGAAGATGATGCAAACAACTTGTATCGGAGTCCAAAAACTAATGCAGAGGTCGTCAGGGATAGTAAGAATCGTCAATCGTCAGCCAAAATACGCGCGGGAGTCGTCGTCAAGAGTAGATCCAATCCAGGTCCAAAAAAGCGTTGCGGTGGTCGTCCAGAAATGCGGTAATATCCAAATTTCAAGGGTCTGAGCAGAATTCGTCGTAAAATTCAAGGAAACAATTGGTAAATAACAAGGAGGTAAACAAACGAAAGCGAAACCATCATTTTATTCGTTTGACAATTTTGACAACAGACGGACAAAGTACCTGTCATAACACGTCGTTTTTTAAAAATTATCATTTAGGCTAAGGTAACGCGTACAGTTCCGTAACGCTCAGCGAACTGTCATAAAGGACTTAAAAAAATAAATCAGAAGTACTATAATGATTAAAAATAAAATAACTGTAGCTTACTGGTTTATAGACCAAACACTATCATAGAGAAATATAATATACACCCCTTCAAAAAACTTTACTTACCCAATTGCTTCCTCTCGCACCTTATTCGCCAAATTTGGCCCCTTCGAATTATTTTCTTTTCCCTAACTTAAGAAAATGGCATCGAAGCTTTTGAACATGGCTGGCAAAAGTGTATCGAGATGAAAGGAGACAAAAACAAAAAATTAAAAAACATGTCGGATTTTTTTACGACCACCATCTTATTAGATATGTTTTTAAGAAACGCCGCACTACATACCTCGGTTGGTATTTTGATATTTACACACTTCGTCTAAATGTTTCCCTATTTTAGAAGAAACAGGAAGAGAGGCAATACCTTTCCCTCAAATTAAAGGCTTCGGCACACCAAACGCGTGGCAGCAGCAGCGCGTAGCGTCAGGGAGTTGTAAAACAACAAAACAAATGGAACCCCGGCACACCGAGACGCGCGTGTGCGGCGCGTCTGCAGCTCGCGAGACGCGCGTCTCGGTGTGCACGCGTTTGGTTTGCCGGAGCCTTTAATTACTGCAACAAATTTGTATTAGTATTGTTTTATTTGCAGTGATAGGGATCTATTAGTTCAAATTGATGACATTCTAATCGCTGACATAGTGAATAATTAATATTCCACTGGTTTAATTGTCTCTCCCCTGGTCTCTTCTAAAACAAGAAATTATCAATAATAGACATAAATGATACGGATTTTAACTGTCTTAATGGAAGGCATAGATAATTTTAAACGTGGGAAATAAATTTAAGTGCCGTGCTGTCGACGTGCGCGTAAACGTGCGCGTAACCCAGTGTGATAGGGGTGATGCACACGTCTACGCTTACGTCGACGCAACCGGTGTGGCTCGGCGGCCGGGTAACAGACGATGGGGTATTGGGATAGGGTTAGCGCTTAGTCGAATTAATTGTATCGTTTGGTTGCCATTTCATTGAACTAAGTCGACGATAGGCTTAGCTCATCCTTGGGGTTTGTAAAAACAAGTCTATCAAATACCATATCGAAAACCCCTTTCGCTCTAAGCGGTTACGATCCCTGGTGCTACAAGCTTTTGTCCGCCACTTCATCTGCGTAGTTTTTGGTTATCGTTATTCCTTTTAATTTTCCGTGTGAAAAGTAGGGTAAATATCATCCAAATCCATCCAGTCGTTGCAGCTTCAAGGAGTATCAAATAAAAACGCAAACTTTCGCATTTATAACTTTAGTAAGAAGTAGGATTGCACTAGAAATCATCCGAGATAGTACCAAAGTTTACACAGATAACTAGCTTTATAACCAGAATCTTAATAGAAAAGTATTTTGTAGAAACGACGAGAGAACCCTACACTTATAAACAAAGATATAGGTATACAATTGGGTGAAAAGGTTGAAACAATAACCGCAATATTATGCTGATTACAGCTATGCTCTTATATAGCATGGGGTAACACTGACAATAAAGCATTTGTGGCAAAAAATATATGTATTAAAGCACTAATACACTGCGGTCACAGAAATGCTGTAGACAGTTGTTCAAAAACCTTGGTTTGTAACCACTTCCGTCTCTTCGCATTTATTAATAAGTAGGTATGTATAGGTAGGTTTACAGGCACAAAGAACTATTAACACAAAAAGACCTTTTGCCAGACAATCAAAGCTTAATAAAATCTGTATAAGTAATTATCTACGTAGCGTTTATCTCATGACAGGTGAGCGACAAAAACTGTCATGTCATCACGTAACAGGTGGGGTGACAACGTTATCAGAGGGTTTTGACCCTGCAGAATACGGATCTGTCAATACGGATGAAGTACGGTATACCGAAATAGGTGCAGCCGATACAAAAATTTTCGTCGTACACTTAATAAATCGTTGTTCTGGTCCAATTGTTGTGGTTTTTTGCAGGGATTGCATAACCAGAAAATAAAGGTACCGTTTTAAAACGGTATGACTTCATGCCGTTTCGTTACGGTTGATTTCGGTAGCGCAAAAGATTTTATCTACACACATATCATAAGTCCTCTATTATGCGTTCAAAACCCGATGGCAATGACAAGCATTACCTGTGGTAGTAGGTGACAGCAATGACAGCTGTAGTGTAATTTTGAAATAACGTTATCGAATAATATAATGACTGTAATGAGTTTCAAAGGCGACCATTCACGTTTCATACAAGTTTGGGCCCAAAATCAAAAGCGGATAAAGGTGTTTTAATCTGATCAGGTTATCGCTCTGAGCATTTCATTATATGACATCAAAACTCTAGAACCAACATTTTTGTTGGTGTTATAGATGTTCGAACATCCTGAGTTTTCATACAAAATCAAAAACACCACCACAACTATGCCAAAATTCGCTTATACACGAGTTTTTTTTTCCCCTGAGAGGCAGTATTTGGTCTTCATTGCTTAGGTTAACTTAAACATACGGAACGGTTCAAGCGTATAATGCGACTAATTTAAAGAGATCGCGTCCCGCAACAATACGCGTATGGCATGTTGAAATTTTAATCGGCCGCATAAGGGTGTGGCCCCACTGAGGCGGAGACGAGCGTTGCGGAGTTGTGCCAAAAGCGGCCTTTACACGAAGATTGGAACGGCGCGTGGCGTTTCCCGCGGTCCGAACTTTACGTATTAAGGCCGCTAATATTAACCAATAGAAGGCGCATGCGGTCACGTCGAGCGGCCCTTCCGCACGTTAGGTTAATATTGGCACAGCTCCGCTCCACTCCGCTCATCTCCGCCTCAGTGGAGCCTCAGCCTAATACATATATGTCCGCCATTGCCTTGTTTATGATTGTTTTAAACGTCACTCTCATCTCATGTCGTATTCATTCGCGTGTGATTCGTTATCCAGGAACTTTTTTATATTGTTTTGAGTTGTTAAGTTTGATTGTTAAGTTAAGAACTCCAAATACCTAGATATAAGGCTACACCGCACCACTATTAAGTTCGAAACTTGTTAATGTTCAAGCAGTAAAGCTAAGCGCCCACAGGTGGAAACATTAATTATTTATTATATTACATTAATTTTATTTATTTTATGGATGGCCGAAAATATTAACTTCCCTCGAAAATTCGGTTTCTATCACATTTTGTATTATTAAAAAAATTACATAAAATACTAAATGTGAATATTTTCAAAATTGCGTTTTTGGTGTTGGATATGAGGCTATTACATAATTATCATTTTAGGTATATTTTACAAATAATGATTCAACCGTATCATATCTGGAGGAGCCCAAACTTGGTATGTTTTGTTTTACGCACATTAGAATGTCGTCTTACCAAAAAAATACTTTTTGAAACTCATTTATATTTGTAGTACCTAATCAGGAAGACGTTTTACTCCAAGCACTGAAAGTTGTTTTTGTATGGGAGGCAGTTATTAGTCAAAAAGTCAAATTCGCCAAGTTAAAAAACCTCAGAACTATCTGAATACAATTCGAAAAGTTTTAACTATTGTGAAAAGATAATGTAATAAGGTATAATTTGGCTTGTATAATTAAAAATAATAAAATGTTTTTTAACAGGAGAATTTGGTAAAGACTGTCAGAAGACCGTGGACAAAAAAATATTGGTACCTACTGTGGATTATATAATGGTCTAACGGCCGAACCCTATATTCAAACCGCGGATAGATAAGGCTTACTTCGGGTTAAAATTTGACATTTGCCCATACAAATTGTGTCAAATTTTAATCCGAAGTAAGCCTATCTGTCCGCGGTTTGAATATAGGGTTTGGCCATAAGTCACAGACGCTCGTGTACAGTCTTTACTATGCCTTATTAGAGCAGGCTCCAATGGGATGTTCGTTAAAAAAATCACGGACCGCGAAATGTTTGGGGATTTGTCTACCTGAGACCCTAGACTTTAAAAAAAGCCATGTTGCCGCGCGCGCGCACGGACCTTTGTAATTCAGTCCCCCGTCCGCCCCGTTTTTAATTTATTATTCAAAATGAAAGTTTTCTGTAGCTGTACTGGCTATAAGGACCTACTAATTTTCTAATGAAATTACATATTTAAAACCAAAAATCTTTTGTAATTTACTAATAATATTTGGGAGGATGAGTGGGAGAAGGGGACCACAAAACTGGTTGGAAACATCTATTGATTGGCTATCTGGGATCTACACAGTATAATAATATAGGTACCTATAGAAGTCGAAATGCGGTTCACTGAGAGCCCGCTCTATTAGAACCAGAGAAATAAACATTTCTAGTCGGACATATATTTCCTCAAAAAATCTGCCATTTTGGGAAAAGTTACTTATATTATACTTAGGTATATAAATATTTATTTCTCTGGTTCTAAGCAAGTTTCGAGAGTAGTTTGGACTCTAAAAGGTGACGCTTATTATAAGGTACAGTCAACAGCATAAATAAGTGATCATTTATGTACCTTATCACTTTAACGTCGTGTTTGAAATGTTATACAAAATTGTAAAACGATTGAAAGCGACAAGGTACATAAATGATCACTTATTTATGCTGTTGACTGTACCTACTTCTGAAGTACGTCACCGATTTATCTTGCCAAGTTTTTTAGAAAAATATGTATAAAAAGAAATTGACATTTCTATAAATATTAGAAATTTCAAAGATTACTTTTTTCAGTCTCTAGGCACGTTTGGCACACGGGAGTTCTAGGCAATCATGTGAAAAGCTTAGTTGTACCTACCGGTTTATATATACCTAATACAGAACAGAAATCCGAAATACAGACAATGTTATGATGAGCCCGCTTAGGGATGCGCGTCCATAAAATTAAAAGAAAGGTTTGTTAGTAGGTTAGGAGGAGGTATTAATTCACATTAATAACCACAATCTATGCAATGTAGGTAGGTACCTCCTATCGTGAAAATTGTCTAAATGAAATGAAATAGGTAACTAATTGCGGAACAATAGGTAGGTATCTGCTAACGGCATTTCATTTAATGTATTAGATCACTTTACTTTTTTACCGCATTAACCTAATAATACCTAGCTATACATGACGAAAAGACTACCAAATATCAATAAAGTTACAAATCTGTAAAATGATAACTATATAACGTCTTGGAAACGTCGTAGGTATAATTATGATAATGATATGACTGACTGTACCTATTGAATTAGTATTTACGTTCCTCACATGTTCCTCACGCACGTCGTAGTACCACTACCACAGGCAACTTCATATTTCCTAGCTGCTTTCATCAAATTGAATCAGCGCCATTACCCGGGGGCTCTATTTTACTCAGTAAAACCTAATTGATTTTGGCATTTTAATGTTATTGTACCTATTGTTTCTACCTCGGCCGCCATTACTGTAGTAACTTAATAGAAGCTAAGTTTTCTTACTTTTTCTTCGCGTTTTTTACTATTATTATTATTATTATTAATAATTTTATTATTTACTAACTCCTAAGTACCTACATAAAAAGACGCATGTCTATATTTTCTATTAAGGGTCCCTCATTGAAGTCTTTGAACACCGAGTTTTTAATTAAAAATCATACCTACCTACCTACCGCTGTCGTTCACAATCCTGAATGCCTTTTATAACATTCGATTCTACTAAATACCTATTTTGGTAATGGTAACGTAACAGCAAATAAAATGTGGTAGGTACGTACCTCTAAAATGGTTTCGGAAATTAACAAAATTCAAATACCTAGTTTCAACTAACCTTAGATCCTGCTGATCCTCATGTTCAAATATCTGGTCCTGGTCTTCTTGTGAAAGATTAAGCTCGCTAAATTGCTGCTCCACGGAATTAGACATTTCACTAAGGTTAACGACACAATAATTTTACAAAAATACTGATAGGTTGGAATGTTCTACTTTTTATAAAACACCACTGGCTGCTAAACTGATCACGTCCTTGATAAAAATCCTGGTTTGGTTGGGTGTAGCTTTGTTATCGGCAAGTCAACTGCCTACGACTTCAACGGTAGCAGAGCCGCGCCTTGAGCATTTAATTCATTAACGCGTAGCGTCGCGTTGTTTTCTCCCGGAGGTATATGCCGGCCGGTGCACACGTGGTTTGCTTGGGATTCAATGGAGTGTTTATTTTCGTATTACATAATACACGTATGGTCCGAAGTAGGCAAGGCACCGAGCGGAGAAGTGCGGCACAAAATGAACGTGACCGGCGGCGACGGTCAGCGGCTTCGCTTCGCCGAGCGAGCGGCGGACTCGCTCGGTAAACGATTGGGGAAGGGATGGACACGAGGTGCACGTGTGCGCCGCCGTGCGTACGGTGCGCCAGCTATCAAGATCACTTCTCAACTGAGCACAGCACAGACTCGCAGGTAGCAGGCTACTCAGAGCTGCTTGCCGACCGAGATGGCACTTGGCGTGTGTGACTGAACGCGAACGACGCCGACTCGATTCTCTATGCATCCATTTCGTGCGGATTTTGTTTGAGAATGCGCGCGCTGGGCGTGGTTCTGCTCGGGGCCCGAGGGGGGAGCGCGGTACACCTTAGTGAAGCGCTTGTATCGATTTCACTTTTATCGAGTTCAGGAACAGGTGTAAAGCAATTTCGCATTTAAAATAAAAGAAAATTGTTATAAATATAGAGCGTTCTCAATGTGCGAAGTACTCGCAAGGGTTGCAAGTAGGGCATATAAAAATATAATGTAATAATCATTTTAATTGCTGTGTTAGGTTTGTATTGTGTTTTATAAGGAAGCAGGACTATGTATGTAATGTATATATGTCCATATTTATTGTTTATATACAACATATATTGTTTATTTATTGTTTGTAGGTATATACGAGTATGTATTACTTGCTTGTGAAAGTTGTTAATCTTAAAAAACAACTAAACACTTGCTGAAGTATTCGCATCCACCTCAACAATTCTGTTTGGCCTAGTGGTTGACAGGTAGAGAATGCCTTAAGACATTAAGTCCGCCATCTGTACTTACTTTTTGTACTGTGCAATAATGTTTAAATAAATAAAAAAATGGAAATGGAGGTCAATAATAAACGTCAATAATAGAAAGAGGATGTAATATAGATACGATTACTATTAACGACTTTCTTGGAAATACCTATTTTGATTTCAGGCTACATGTTTTGTAAACGGTTATGCAGTTTTATTTTGATATAACTAGTTTATTTTTTAATCCACCAAAATATCATACAAAAGATTTTGTACCCTAAAAAGAGGTGGAATGATTTTTATGATGAATACAAGGTACCGGGACCGACTCTATATAATCCATAAAAAATATTGGGGTACCTATGAACTGATGTTTTTCATAGCTACAGTTATTTTCAATAATCGTGTTTATTTCTGGTTAAATTCAGTTCAATAAGCGACACTTTGGTAAGCCTTCAGAGTTTAATCTTTTTCTTAACATTGCTAACGATTCCTTGAATTGTAATTTTTTGTTATATTTAAATAAGTATGATATATATTTTCAATACATATTTTTGATTTCTTCACATAAGCAGCCGTTTTTGTTTAATTTATGTCCGAAATCAGTGTTTGTGTTATTTTTTTCCTGGGAAACATCTGACGTTCTCGGGGTATCTAACATCGAACTATGTTCTCAAATGAACTATGTACAGCTTACGAGTATGGTTCATAAATATTTTATCCGCTCTTTTCCTGTTCGCGCTACAAACTCACAATTTTCTCAAATACTTCAGAAATAAGCCAGAAAAAGTAAATTTAATTTTTACCACGTCCGATCTTTCCCATGTCAAAATTGTATGAGAAACGCTGCTTTTTCCCATACAAGTTTAGATTAGTCCGATCTTAACCCGAAAGGAAAAGATCGGATTAAATCATACACGCTTATCTAACCGTTATTCGTGGTTCTAACATATACGTATTTTAATAATAATATGTACAAAAAATACACAAAAGTTACTCGGTTGTTGAAATACGCGGACACGGGAAAGTCCGGATTTCACGACCACACGGAAAAAACTCCGTTTCGACGTCCAATTAAAACCAAGCGGCTGCCTAAGGTGTGGGGCGCAACAAGATAGCCTAGAAAGGTGTGTTGCCAGAAATCGAAAGCTGTTAGTTTAGCAGTAATTTGAATTATCCGGTCTTGACCCGATCCCACTACCTTATATGATAGGGATAGGGATACTAAAACTGAACAGAACTGATGAAATAAAAAACCAGTCAATTTTTATGTCACCAGGCAGCAAAAATATATTATCCAAAATGTTACTCAAAAATATCTGACACGTACGTACTTACGTACAGTCAACAGCAAAAGAAACTGATGAAACGGTCTCAAAATAGTATATACTGGGAATTGAGTCAGATGTCACTGATTAGATTATTGTAGGATTAATTCGAAACTTGAAAACTAAGTGACATGCCATTCAAACAGTTAAAAATGTACAGTAGAAAATAACACTAGGTATTTGTAATATTTAAGCCTATATGCCAGAACATGTTTTGAAACGTTGATTTTGATAACTTACTTTTGACGTTGACTGTACTAGAGGCATAAGAACGTGTCAGATATTATTGAGCCCAATGTTTAATAATATATTATTGCTGGTGATTGTACCTACCTAAATGAAAGAAAATGAATAAATCATATTTTCAAAGAAAATCCATAAATTTATGTGAATATTTGACGTAGTAGCTAGGAATACTAATATAGATAATAAGAAATTATAGTTATCAATAATTGTACGATGTGCAGAGGATTGTACAGATGTAGAAAATAAAGTTTTTCCATCGTTTTTTGTCGGATAAGATCGTATTGATCTTGCTTTCTCGAAAAGCTTTTTTTTTATACCACGACGGTGGCAAACAATCGTACGGCCCGCATGATGGTAAGCGGTTACCGTAGCATATGGACGCTTGCAACACCAGAAGTATCTCATGCGCGTTGCCGTCCCTTTAAGCTTATCGGTGGGTACTAACGTTGACTGAGACAGCAAGATAAAAACGAACTTTTTCGACAAAAAACGATGAAAAACATTATTCACTACTATGAGACTAGCTGTTGCCCGCGACTCTGTCCGCGCAGAAAAAAATCATTTAGCATCTAATCGTGGAATAATTTTTGAAATCGGTACCGTAGTTTATTTATTCGTTTAGACTACACGTATAAAATTAACCCGGTCGCCATTAATGTCAAGTAAATAAGAGCTATCAAAACGTTGACAATTCGATAACACGTCAACGGGTCGAAAAGCATGTCAATCAGGTTCAGTATCCACTTATAACATAATTGAGGAAACAAGATGAATACAAACGTATCTAGCAAAATGTGATGTATAATTAGGGTTTCGACCGTTCTGTCAGTAGACCGTCCTTTCCCGAAAAATCCATTCCAAAATAACTTATCGAAGGCCAAAAGACCTGTATCTCACCGCATTAGTATATCAAAACGATTTATTCGCATTTTATATGCTTTCGCAGAAAGTCGATGAGCTCCGCGCGCGGAGCTCCTGTTTCTAGGTGGTTTGGCCCTCCTGGCCAGCTGAAAAACTAACATAACCTAAACCTACCTCATATTGACTCCAGCACGTAATGACCACCTGCCTAAAATGACCTCTTCCTAAAATGTCTATTTACCAGAATGACTTTATCCTATAATGACCATGTTTTAAAATGACTACATTTCACATTGACCACATCGTATAATGACTCTCTAAATGTTCACTATTCAAGAAAACTACTTTTCATATTGACTTGTCAGAATGACCACTATTTGTACCAGGGGCCTATTTTATAAAGCTACAAATTACAATTACAGGTTACAAGTTTCCATTTGACACAACCTCGACCAATAACGACCAGCCATTTGAGTAGTGTTGCCAGTTTAGACCTGTAAAATTGTTACTTGTAAGTTTATAAAACATACCCCAGGAGGCTAGTCGTACAGGTCGTATGATAAGAGTGGTTATTTTAGGAATGTGGTCAAATTGTGGGAAGAGGTCCTTTTTAAAAGTGGTAATTTTAAGGAATGGACAATTTGAAATGTGGTCTTTGTAGAAACTATTCATTTTAAAAAATGTGCTCGTTGTACGATGTGGCCAATATGGGATGTAGTTATTTTAGGTTTTGGTCGTATTGATTGTGGTCGTTTTAGGAAATGGGCATTTTAGAAAGTGATCATTTTGGGAAGGTGGTCATTACTTGCCGGAGCCCTCATTTCATTAGTATAAAAACTGAAAAAGTATATGGGTATAAAGTATTTGTGGTCATATGAGCCCACAGATCACTTAGCCCGCGGGCTGAGTTGACCGTATTCATTTTTCTACGGGTGACTTGACCCACTTAATCTGTTAGCTGAGCCCGCGTAATTACTTAGGTAGGTCTAGGTTACGTTAGCTTTGCAGCAGGACCGGAGGGCCAAACCACCCAGAAATAGGGCCTAGTCATCCGATAAGTGTGGGTCGAATCATCTACGTAAAAATACAAAGTGGGCAACTCAGCCCGCGGGCTAAGTGATCTGTGGGTTCATATTATGACAACAAAGGGCATATAAAATGCGAATATACCGTCAAAACACTCTGTTCTCGTACCATCCGTATGCCAAAAGATCCGTATCTCATGACAGCCTTATGCTCAAAAGACCCATTTCTCATCGCATCAGTATGTCAAAACACCCGGTTCTCATAGCACCCGAATACTAACCGAAAGATCCGTCTCTCATGTCATGAATGACACCCGTATGCCCAAAACTTTAAGGTAATCCTGATTTATCTTATTGCCGTTCAAAGACATAAGTAATATTTGTGACCATTCACAGCAAATATGACCACGCTAGGGATACGGGTGAGTTATTGGTAGTACATATCTAAAACTGCATACTATAAGCATCTATTTGGCAATCCATTGACGAAATAATCAAGTCTCTACATTTTTGGGATTTGACATTGTTTTGGGAAACGAATATCAAGAAAAACTTATCTTTTGGGAGAAGCGCATTTTGGGAAACAGATTATTCAGGTACCGGTGTAGTGATGGGAACGGTCATTTCGGGATAACGTCTTTTTGGGAAACGTATATTTTGGGAAAACTTTGGTAAACACTTATATCAGGAAATGGATTAAATGAAAACGGTAGTGACGGGAACGGATGTTTTGGGAAACGCATAGAAAGGATGTCTTGGGTCATCCCATTCATATACTTACCTGGGGCCTGTTTTATAAAACTACAAATTACAATTTACAGGTTACAACTTTCCATTTGACACAACCTCGATCCATCGCGACCAGCCATTTGAGCAGTGTTGCCAGTTTAGACCTGTAAAATTGTAACTTGTAGCTTTATAAAACGTACCCCTGTAGCCCGTTTCACGAAGCTACAAGTTACAAATTACAAGCGGAACCCTCTTTCTAGCAGTACGAGTTAGAAAGAGACTTCCGCTTGTAATTTGTAACTTGTAGCTTCGTGAAACGGGCCTCTGGTCATACTTTATGGTTGTCTCCATATGAAGATGTGTAAACACTTGTTAAATAATTAAAAAAAACCGGTCGAAATTGCATGAATAATTAATACATTTTAAGTTTTGGAAAAAACCCACACTGTTGTTGCAGACTGTAATTATATTGCTACTTTAACTATATAGCTATCGAAAAGTTCCTATGGCCACCTTCAGTCTCCATAATCATACCAGCTTTTTTAGTACCATATTGTATGTACAGTGATGAAAATCGTATAAGTAAGTATGTAGGTATACAACATTTTAAATCAATGACTTCCTAGATTTGATTACATACTTATTAAATTAATTAGTCGGTTAGTTACGATTGTTAGAAGTGAAGCTAATATAAGTGAGTGGTTTCTTTAACTTCTGCAGTACCTATGTTAACGAGTAATGTACACCTACCTACTACCTAGCTTTACCTAAATTCACATATTCTTACTAATAAATAACTGATTTATTAATTCGAAATCTTATCGACATGATGAAGCGTGGTCTAATCACTAGCAGTTCGTGAAGTATATTTGTTACTGGGTCCGTTCCACGGCGCCCCGCGCCCATGCGTTCTGTACAGCGCTCGCCCGGGGCCCGCGGAGGGCGGTCGCCCGACACCGCCTACTTCGTCTGGTACAGGCGTCATTCGCCTCGTGTCCCGCTTCACCTTAAAATTAAGTAGTCGAGACGTCGATTCAAGGAGAGAAAACGCCCTTCAAACAGCTTAGTTCGGTAGACGACCCTCGCTTCATGTCCGCTACCCTGTCATCCGGTGACTACCTAGATTTAACACTGTCAATATCTGAATCAAAACAGATTTCATTACTTAATTTAAACAAAAGTGAAAAGCATTAAATTAAAATTAACGGAAATAAACATTTTTTCTTAATGAAACGCGTTTATAAAAATGAAATTATGTAAGTAGATTATGGCAAATTATTGATCAACGAGTAATTAGTGTCGTAGCGAATGGTGACGGCGCGCGGACGGCCGCTCGCGCCGCCGCGGCCGGCGCATTAGCGCTCGTCGCACATGCACGTGAAGCGGCTCACGCACCGCGATTAAGCGCGCCGGCCACCGATACACCCGCTCAGCTCCACGAGTCACTACTAAACCACCACCCAGCACTTTCGTTGCCGTACTAACAAAAAATATATAATTATTTAGTATACCTACCTACCTACCTACCTAGGTAGGAATATTAATTCTAAAATACTAAGTTAGGTAAGTAGGTCCCTTCTTGTAGGTATTTTTAAATAGGTATTGCCTAGGCAATTTAGCTTGTCTAGGTATATTTTTTGTAACTAAGTTCTTGATATAGGTACCTAGGTAGGTACCTACTTTACAAGATATGCTAGATCTAAATCAGAGATGTCCCTACAGGCAAGAAAGAAGCAAACAAACTAACAATACGCTGATGACCTTGACCCGATGCCTCCACCCACCCGCAGGCCCGCAGCGCAGAGCTTGCACGCATCTTGATTTGCCATATCCGGCGCCCGACCCGTGCTGTGCGCTGTGCAACAGTGAGGAGTACATTTTCGAGCATGTCTGAGGAAAATACTTTTAGTCCTGGACCTGGCTGCAGTCCTGTAAGGAAGTTCGCGTTCTTATGGAGATTTTTTTTAGAAATGTACCTACCAAGTGGCGGATGTCCACCCAAGTCTAAAATACTTAGGTAGGTACACACACAGTCGGCCAAAAATGTGGTCTACCACCTTTACGGTTGAAGTTCATTTGCACGTCATGATAGGGTAAATCCGGGATAGGCGCCTATTTTTCTAAAACCTAACTTCCCAAATTCGCAGCAAAGAATTAATAGTCTAAATAGGGATAGGGAGCGCAAGGGCCACACACCTCAGCCCCCGTAGGCCGCCGTCGCGAGGCGAGGAAAACGCGTCTCGCTTGTGTACGCGTGCGTAAATCTCCGCGAAGAGCGCAACTAAAGAACGCCTTAAATTTTCAAACGTTACCTAGTAATTGCAGTTTCATAAGTTTCATAACTTTATACATAGTATTAAAGCTACTGTTCTGTTCTTGTTACTTACTTAAGAATATCAATATACCGCCGTGTACTGTAACTTCGCCTGTGCTACCTAATTTCACTTAGTTTGACATAAATTGCCATCGCCCATCACGGACTTAAAAAAAATCCAGATGTAACCTCGTTTACCCACTGCAACTTTTTGCAGCGATACAAACGCGCATTTGACAGCCGCGCCACTATACCACGACTTAACGTAGACGATTTGTGACTGTATCGATGCTGCATCGCAACTGAATCGCGATTGTATCGCTGCAAAAACTTCTTACAATTAAAATTATGTAAGTACTTACTTATTATCATTTATGTACTACCTACATACCTGCATTGGGTTTGATTGCGTCAACATCATTCAACCGTTTAAATTTGACCAATTTCAACTAAAAAAATATGGGACTAAGGACCTGTTTCACAATCGACAAGTAAATTTATGTGCCAGTTAAAGTTAGCCCTCTCCTTGTCTTCAAGTGTAAGAAAAGGAAAGGGCGAAATTTATGTGCCAGATATGCTTTACTTAACGATTGTGAGAAACAGGCCCTTAGAAATAAGAAAATTATAATGACAAATTAAGAGACGAGAAAATTATATGACAAAATTAAGAGACTAGAATATTATGTGACAAAATAAGAGACAAGAATATTATGTGACAAATTAAGAAAAGAAAATTATATTTTCACAACACTGCTCGAAAACATGGCCATAGATGGTCTTGTTTGGGGTCACAAAACGTCACTTATAAGGACAGACCAAGAAAAATTTCTCGGCGTGTTTGCTGATTGGTCGAGAACATTGTTGTCCAACCTTAAGAACCAATGAAAATCAATCAATCAATTTTTGTGTCGTATAGATCCTTAAAATGAAAAATTTAAATCGACCAATCAGAACACACCATTTTATGTCGTAAAATATTAGGCGTATTTTTGCTAAAAGATACACAGACTAAAAACTATGTCACTACTTTTTTTTTAAATGTAATTCAAACTTGGCCTCTAATCTCGAACCACTAGAGATGAAATTACATGGGAGATATGGCGAAACAAATACAATTTTATATGACATCTTCATCTCGAATGTTAGTTTATTAATACCGAGTGCCACGAGAATAGGGGTCCAGATTAAAAAAAAGTTATCTATAGTAAAATTGGCGGTGATACAGCTTCTATATTACCCACATGAATAAAAATTTGAGTTTTGAATATGAATTTTTATTTTATTTCCTCTCAGTAGTTGTGAAAAGCACTATGTCTGCCTCAGTAGAAAGTGCGATTGATGGACTCGTACACTAGAGGGCCTCAACTACGTTTCGGCCGTCTATATGACTCGTCCAAAAATCGCGTACTTTCTATCCTCTGCAACAATGTACTTAAATTAAGAAACAAGAAAATATATTTTACGAATAAAGCAATAGTTCATTATATTGCCATCGCAATTACATAAGTATGCTAAATTTCAAGAGAATCTGACAAATTAGAAGCAACTAAGTTAAAACAGATATCCAAGACTTAATTATATTCTTACCGCCTGTTTCACAATCGACGAGTAAAGCATATTTGACAGATAAATTTAGCCCTTTCCCTTTCTTACACTTGAAAGTAAACAAGGAGAGAGCCAACTTTAAATGGCAAATAAATTTACTCGTCGATTGTGAAACAGGCCCTTAGTTTCTTAGATTGTTTGTGACTTAGTTAACAGTGTGTAAAAAACGGGACAAAATCGTCTGACCCGCATAAGCAAGGTTCCGTACCATTACAGTACCACTAACGGCGTTACAGATTTCCATACATTTTGGGAAAAGTCCCGAGAAAAAACTGACAACACTGAGTGTCATTTTTGTTTGTAACTCTAATTTGCATCGAAGTAAATAAACACATCTTTATGAAAAATAGCACAAATAATCATAATAACTTACACGTGAAGTAACTCGTGTATAAGCGAATTTTGGCATAGTTGTAGCACTTGTCATGTACTCGCGAGGGGCACCGACGATCGCGGAGAAGCGGGCGGCAGAGTCGGCGAGTGTAATCTTCCTTAGTTTGCCCTCTCTGAGGGGCTAGACAAGATGCACTACGCTAACTATCGTTTCTAATCGCTTCGTTTTTAAACCAATCACATCACTGGTAGATCACGTGACTTTTCGTATCACGTCATCTACAAGTGATGCGATTGGTTTAAAAACGTAACGAATAGAAACGCTGGTTAGCGTAATGCATCTTGTCTAGCCCCTCTGATGACAAGGGGTGTACGGTGTACGTGTGACTCGTAACAAAGTTTTACAATGATTTAAGTATACGATTTGTTTTGTTTTTAACTGTAAATTTTCATCAAGGTTTGAAATTTCCACGAGACGATCGGTAAGTTATTTTTTAATTACCTATATTTAAAATTGTTGTTAGATGAGTTAACTCAAACTCCACCATTTAAACTTTTATTTGAATTTGTAGTAGAATACATTAAGGTGTAATAATGTAGTGTAGGTTTAACCTAAGTAATTAAGTAAGTATTCGTTTTAACGAAAGCATTAATGTAAAAAATCTTGAAAGATCTATTATTTTAAATTTGTTACTTAAATGTGTAAAATTAATTTTATCATTACAAACTACTAGGATATTATAACGTTCATTTAAAATAAATGTACTTATTAAGTATATGTTTTTCATGTAGGTACCTATTTCTAACATTCACAGATTTTTTTTAAAGAAACTTACCCATGGGAAGTTCAATAGTAATTATACGAGCTGGTTCTTCCGAGAGATTATAAAAGGATAGTCCCCCCAAAACCCTGGACTTATGTCAAAAGCAATTGCCCTAATAAGATTTAATAAAATAATATAAAAGGCACCTAACAAGGACTCATGGAGATCAAGGGGCCTTTGCCCAGCAGTGGGACACTCACATAGGCTAGAAATTTTTTATATCTTATGGCTTATGGCTGTAAACAGTCTTAATAAATAAAACATGAAATTAATGATTTATCGTGACATGGACATAAGGAAAAATTACAAAAATTCAGATTAAAATTATCAATATCTCCGAAACTAGTAGAAATCGCTGAACATGCATAGGGGTTAAATCGATAGTTTTTTAGCTGCTCTATCAGCCCTAGGCGGGTTGACGTCGGCTTCTGGGACACTGTATACCTGAATGAAAGGTATAGGTAGACAAAGGTGCAGGGTACTTAGTCGACAAACTTAGCTATTAGATCAAAAGCTATACTTAAGTCAGCCCTGAGTGATTATTATGCCTAGACCCCGTTATCAAGCGGGCAGTTTGGTGGCTAACATTAGTGATGTGTAGACCCCGGACTTTAGTCGCAAAATTACAGCTTTCTAAGAGTACTACGAGTCTTCGAGCTAGGCTGCGGACGGACCGACGCACGGACGGACATGGCGAAACTATGAGGATTCCTAGTTTGACTACGGAACCCTAAAAATGACAAAATGTCCGAATTTCATTATTAGTCAGAATTTGAATAAGTAAATACCAAAATGGGGATAGAAGCTTTCCGTCCACATCTCGATATGAATAGGTAGCTAATACGACCAGATCGCTTTGCGACTACATCTCGTTCTGACTACATCGCTTTGTACCGACCGCTCCATGAGACTCACTCTATTCACTTGCGATGAGGTTTATCGCATAATCTCAACGCGCATACCGCACAAACCAACGAAAGATGTATACGAGGTCTCCATGGAGTTGCTGTATTCGGTTGTTGACATTATCACTCCTATTCTAGTAAGGTTGTATAATATTTGCCTTGCGGAGGGATCTTTCCCTAAAGCATTAAAACTCAGCAAGATCTCTCCTCTTTTCAAAGGAAAAGGGAAAATAGATAATATCGACGGGTACAGACCCCTGTCTATTATACCAGCTGTTGCCAAGGTGCTGGAAAACGGTCTCAGTTCTCGTCTTACGCAATACTTAATGTCAATTGACGCTCTGTCCTCTCATCAGTATGCCTACCGATCTGGACGCTCAACAACAGATCTGGCTCGTGACGTGGTGCGCAAGGTCACGGAGGCCTTTGAAAGCAGAAAGCAGGTTGCTGTCCTTTGCTGTGACCTTTCAAAGGCATTTGACGTAGCAGATCACAGCGTTCTTGCGGCAAAGTTACTGCACTACGGTATACGTGGCAATGCTCACAGACTCCTCACGCACATTATGCATGACCGATCACAGGTGGTCATTGGTGACAGCGGAAGAACCAGGTCAGATCCGCTGACAGCATCCATGGGTGTAGCGCAGGGATCCTCCGTGTCAAATATCCTTTTTTCATTATTGCTCAATGACCTTCCAGAAGCGATTACAGCAGCTGAAATTCTTATGTACGCTGATGACGTTGCTGGGATTGTCTCTGCCTCAAATGTCGACACGTTGGAAGAAAAACTGATTATTGCAGCTACCCAGCTATCGCGCTGGTTTAGTTATAACGGTCTTTCACTAAATCTATCTAAAACCCACTTCATTAATTTTCGCATCGGAGGCAGAGCACAGAGGCAATTGCAGGTTAGAGCCAACGGAATCGCTATCGAGCAAGTAGAAGTTACTACATTCTTAGGGTTCGAAATTGACATGAATCTGACGTGGGAATCCCACATTGACAAGCTGTGTCGTCGACTAGGCTGTGCATGTTTTGCACTGCGTAGACTGGCCCGGGTCGTGCCGCGTGACGTGGCGAGGTCCTGCTACTTCGCAACCGTGCACTCGCTCCTGCAATATGGCGCGGAACTGTGGGGCCGCGCTGCTGAGTGGCAGCGCGCTTTTCGTGCTCAAAAAAGGGCTGTGCGATCTATTGTACAGGTGAACCAATACACGTCAGCGAAACCCTTTTTTAAAGAACTTGGTATACTGACGTTAACGTCCATAGTAATCCTGCAAGTAGCAATATACGTGTATGTTCACCTCGACAGTTATAAAAAGCGTGGCGATATCTCGGCTCGCTTGTTGCGCGATCCGAACAGACTCCTGCCGGTGCAGCGGCGACTCGCGAAGTCCGACAAAGTCACCCACGTCATGGGCCCGACGGTCTTCAACCAGCTCCCCGATACAATCACCTCGGCACCCTCCCTGAACTCTTTTAAGAGAAAACTCAAAGTTTGGCTTCTCGAGCACACTTTTTACAATTTTAATGAGTTCCTGACATTTACACATAAATAATGGCCGTTATACTTATATCTCAATACCCACATTTTATAATTATATTATTAAATTATCACAATTTTTAAGATGCTCATATTGACTAATTACATTATTATTAAGTATACAAAATTGTGGAAATTTTATTACCTATTACTATTATTTTTCTTTTAAGTAAGAATTTATTTTATACGATTATACAAATAAGCTGACATGTAATATAACATTTATGAATAAATATGATTATGATGATTATGATTATTACCTTGATCGCTATACGACCAGATCGCTTTGCGACCGAATTTCAAATAGGTAGTTTGATAGTTTGAGTCGCTAAAATAAATATTTTTTTCATCTTATGTCTGTCTTAGCAACGTCGACTGAGCCCCGCATGGCGGGGTTTCTATTCCTGGGCAAATTGCCCTTCGAGCATTTTGGCACGAAGTTACCTAACGAACCTAACCTATCTAGTAACGCAACCCACCTAGTCGCAAAGCGATCTGAGGCGCTAGACAAGATGCATTACCCTAGCCAGCGTTTCTATTCGTTTCGTTTTTAAACCAATCGCGTAACTGGTAGATCACGTGACTTTTCGTATCGCGTGAAGTAGAAGTGCTGAGATACAAGATGTTAACTTACTACTTACGAATAGCAAGCACCACAGGTAGTCTTAAGAAATCTGTGGCTTTAAAAAAAAAAAGTTTTAACAAAAACTATTCTCTTAAACAATTAAAAAGGTTCAAACATTACCATGACACCTACACAATATCAACATGAGCATTCCCCTAATCATTGTTAAAACATTATAAAATTATCCCTAAAAGTTATAATTATTTTGATTGCGTTTTAATTTTATAATGCACTTTTTTTTTACAGTAAGTAATTTTGTTGTTTTCTGTTTGCCGTAGTACCTAATTGTTTGAGTTCTCTGTCGAACAGAATGTCACATTTTTCGTCATTCCGCATTTTGAAATAGGTTGTCTTTCATTTTCGACTCTTGATAAATAGCTTACTTTCGCAGTAAGTAAATTATAATTGCTTACATCGTAGTCTTTTATTTAAACGGTTATGCCAACCTTCCAACGCATTATTCGTACCGCTCTTTGGCACAGCTTATTTCTGCCAACTGATTCTTAGCTAGCCAATGTTTTACGAAATATTCTTCGAATCTTTCAATACTGGTAGATTTTTCGGGAAAAGTGTTCATAATAGCAGTTCATCCCTCCGAAATGAGGTCTGCTGGTAACATAGGTAATTATGACGCCAGTTCTGTTACTTTTCGTCCCTCTTTGGTTTCGTTTAGCTTAAGATTTTCACATTTCATCCACACAGCTCTATTGAAGTGGAAGAAGCATCCGCTTACTTGACATTCTTCGTAGACCTCTTTTACAGCACTTATTTCTACTTTCTCAAAATCTGTTTTGTATTTCTTTATATATAAATATAAACCCAAAACACATTTAAGATAGGAGAACAGACGTATATATGTGTTTGTGTTTTTATTTGAATAGTAATCATTCTTATATACCAATTTTGACACCTGTTTATTTTGCTTTTTGATTTTGGCACTTGGGTTATTTTTACACTTTCGTATTTAAACGTCTGTACATTTTGACACTAACAGATTTTGTCGCTTTTGCATTTTGGCACTCGGTTATATTTAGATTTACGTATTTAAACCTCTGTACATTTTGACCCCTATTCATTTCGCCACTCGCACTTTATGACCATTAAACAATATACATCCATTGGACATTTTGTATCATTATCGATAACCGCTAACGTTTAGTTAAGCGTGATATCCTGTATCATGTCTAGGTACCTATGTCTGGTCTATTGCGTAGGAGATGCCGCTTTTTGGTTTAGCAGGTCAGCAGCCACAGCTATTAGTGCTACTGTTCGTGTCCCTATGGATTTCCGAGCACATCGCGCTCATAAACATATTTGTATTTGACCTGTTACCGTATTGTTTTCAACTCGGCCGCCATTACTGTCAAGTAAATAAGAGCTATAAAAACGTTGACAATACAATAACAGATCAAAAACGATTTGATTTTTACCGTGTTGAATAGAGGCCCTGAGCCCCTGACCGTAACGAGGCCACTTCAGAAGATCAAATCTTGGCCGCTGACAAGTGACGTAACGTGGCGCGCGCCACGCAACCCCGCGACGTGAAGATCTCTACCAAAACGATCTTTATTCCTAAAATGAACAATAAAGGGGGCTTAAACAAGACGGCCCAACCTCGAGCAGGTATAACTCTTTAGAAATTCCTTGCGTTTCATAACCACTTGCGTATTATTTTTGCGTTACCTGAATGAATAATTATAGAACTCGCTATGTTACGACCTAAACACTAAATTATTATTCGGATGTTTCTACAGTATGTATGTATGCCCCATTCCAAGCTAACTCTAACGTTCGTTCTAACAAGGTGGCAGCTGTGCGCGGCGCGACCGGTAAGCAGACAACCCCTCTAATACCCAAAATACACATTACAGCATTCTCCCAAGCCCTATTGTGCCGAGACACCAGCTGCAAAGGGCCTTGGGATTCATGCTCGTACTGAGCTCGCGTTCGACTATCCCTGCCCCCGTGGCCCTAACTTAATCGAGCTCTGATCTTGAAATGCGGTTTTGTTGTCGGATTGACCAATTTTTAGGGTTCCTGTACAACAGGGCCGATTACTAAGCCTTTGTTGTCGTTTGTGCTGCGTGCATAACCGAATTAGATTACCAACATACTTCAAGTAGTCAAGGGCGTTGTCTTTTAAACCGTGATATTGTTTTAACCTATCATGTCATTCAACATTTGAAAGCTCTTAGGCTATTTAAGATAATTATATTTTTGAGATATTTAAAATTTGTTATTGCGAGTTTTGGCTAATTAACGTACTTAACCGGTTCATTTACTCGTACGAGTATGTACCAACGTAGATATGTAACGTATGAGGAATGAAATCTGGACAAAGTTTGAACTTCGGTTTAAAATGTTAAACTCCTTAAACAAGTACAAGAATGAATTGTCTTTTATTTATCAACTCATCCTTAAATAATTACGACAAATTTCATGGACGTAGGAGATTTTTTTCAACAATAAGTACTTAATTATGGCAAATCGAGAAAAAATGCGTTGTGAAACAGTTTGTAATTTCTTCGATACACATCCCCTCTGGTCGAATGCGAAGGTCTTGGATCATTTTACACAAAAGTTTTAGAGTCCTTCCTACTCACTCAGAAAAACGAATACAAGAATGCCCGGTTCTGGAAGACTATCCAGTGTAAGCCTGTCTATTGAGAGGAGGAGTAATACAAAAACAAAAATGACTTGTGTTTTGTGTTTAGTGCCAAAGCCTGAAACGAAAAAACATTATTATTAAGAAGAAATTATATTAGAAAAGTAATCAATTCAATTACTTACAATAAATTACTTGACAACAACTTCAATGCGCCCTTAGCCATAAAATGCTTCAATGGCTTCAAGATTTACAATGTACTTATTTAAGTGTCAGGTTTGTAGAAACCGGTGGTATTATTTTATTACATAATTATCAGTAATTTCCAAAATGATCGTTAATTCATTACCAAGCATGGGTATTATCAGTTAAACGTGTATAGGTACACATATTTCGTACTCTAACGTGTATCATGTCAATTTACACAAAGAGGGAACAAGCCGGAGCCCCTCCGAAATTCGACTACCTAATCTCGATCTCAAGGTTAACGGGTCTTGTCAACTTTTAGCTGTTGCTTTGGACTGGGCCTAAGCCGGAACAACGGCCGTCCGCGAAGATCGCGGCCAGCTCGCTCGAAGGGCCCGCAGGTAACGACGACGATCAATGCCAACCAAATCAGCTTTGCTCTTTATGTGCGTTATTAAGCAATATAAAAAAAAACCAAAGCGATTTAGGGATGGCAACCTTCAAATAAACGTTATTTAGTCCAGGACCTATTGACAACTCTCCGGATTGCAATATTATGAGTGCAACCACTAGTTGCGCGTTGTTGGAAATAGGACTGGAGGAGGATAGGAGGACTGTGTGCAATAAGTCCGGGTGGCTGTTAGTAATGTAGGGGTGTGCCGTAACGCACATCAAATCAGGACAATGAGCCGGTAAGTAATTGTAGTTTTCAGTTTTGCAAATAATCGCACATGAAAAGTACGAACTAACGCCCTCTTCTAGTAGTAGTGCAGGGTTGCAAGGCGCCGCGCGCACCAATAGCGGAGTACGCCGGCCACTCCCCCGGCCGGTGCTCGTGCACCACCCCGTGCCGGCGCACCCCTAGTGATGCAGCGCTCTATCTAAATCATTATCAACATCTAGAACCAAGTCAACTCATCATGCGCCACCTAGCCAATTATTCATACATATGGAAAAATTGCTATTCAAAAACGACCAACAACACTCTCTTAAATTGAAATTACTTAAATATAAATAGGTGCGGTGGATTTGTGTACCTATCCTAAATCCTAGACACATTTTTTTAAAAAGAAACGTTTCCTTTAATAACTTTTCTTTTCTTTTTAGGGTTCCGTACCAAAATGGTAAAACAGGAACCCTTATGATGAGACTTCGTTGTCCGTCTGTCTGTCTGTGTCACAGCAGTTTTTCTCAGTAATTATAAATGCTATCAACTAGAAATTTGGCATAGTTGTACAACTTGCTTGCCCGCATCTGTTTTTAGTAAAAAAATATGAAATTAATTTTATAAATAATTAAAAAGGGGTCCAGAATGGGGGGTTAATAAATGAAAGTGGTTTGATTATAACAAATGGGATGTCCTATGAAAGGGTTCAATCTGCACATTTCAAATTTTTTTTTTTAATTTTCTAGTATGTACCTACTTTTTTATTTATAGCCGAAAAAGTACAAAAAATTACCGTTCATTCCGTTCGTCCGTTTCCACTCCGGAGTTTATTTAAAAAATCTAAAAAAACTCCTGGCGTATAGATAATTATTTATATTTTATAGGAAAAATAAAATTAAGTATTCATTATTTAAGGTGCGTTGGGGTAAGTTGGAAAACGGTGTAAGATGAAAAACCGTTCGTAACTCCCTATTCCGTGCACATTTTTGGTTCCTGGGCACTTAATTGAGAACGCCATTTTGTTGCTCCTCGCCCCTCAGTCAGTGCCGTTCGCTCAATTATTGTGGTCGTGTGTTATCGTCAATTTTCGACAAGGTGAATTTTTTACGTTCAAATCATGTTTTTTAATCTTACCCCATGTTTTGTAACTCCTTTTGCAGTGACGCTAGAGAGATGTTGTATTGGTACGTTTGCTTGTAATTGTTATTTTAATTACCTGTCAATGTGAATTTTAATTATCTTTCTTAGTTTCCGAGTTTTTATATATTTCAATCTTGCACCGCCTACTTTTAAAGGGGTAAGACGGTAATATTTTTGTTTTCATGTTACCCCGGTTTCAAACCCCATAGTAACAGTCACTGGTTCTCAAAGTGTGGAGGAATAACTACTTTCATTAAATATACTTAGGTAGGTAGGTAGTTTATAGAGGTTTGTTATACAACCTATACAGTACCTACATTATTTTAATTAGACGGGACTTTATCGTGAACTTGAATTTAATTATTTATTTCTGTGTTTGTGTGCGTTGCGTTAATAAAATTGAATAGAGAATGTCAGCCAGTTTAGATCTTCAGCTTATTTACCGTATTTGTAATTAAAACAAAAATTACCTGTGAAATAAACATTCGATAGGTACGTCAAATCGTTTCTGAGATATTGAACTTTAAACTTCGTATGATTCGTACGGATGATGATGACATCGCTGCACAGCGATTATATGATTGAGTAAGTTTACAGGGCTAATGACCGCTTAAAACATCATGTTGACAAAATCAATTTTGTCACATATTTGTAGCAGTTTTACTTGAGATTGCTATTTAGTCGTAAACTTTGAAAGTTAGACTACGATTTAAGCTTAACATAGCATCAAAATCAGAAGCCATTATAAAAATACAATCCGTATAAAAATGCACAAAAAAAAGGTTTTTCTTTATATTTCTGGTATAGGGGGGTCTTGGGATTTGATTCAAGCTAAGTCGTATTCTATAAAGAACAGTTTGAGAACCCTTGTCTATCTATCCTCAAAGTGGGGTAAGACTGAAATATCATTTTATAGAAAGCCGAATTTTAGCTGTAAATAACGGTTTTTTTTAAATATGAAATAATGTTTTAAACTGCTACGGTGCTATACCGTTGGAATTTATGCATCACATTCACCTACGGCGCATATTAACGATTTTAAAAACTATATCAATCTTACCCCGTCACCATTCCATCTTACCCCATGGATTTTTTAGTAATGAGTGTAACTTTATTTCAACTTTTTCAATAGTAAAAGTATTAGTAACTTCCTTTTTTAAGTTTTAATATAAAGGTTCATATGTGCTCTTTACCAAAAGCGTAGCTTCCTGTAACTAGTCCTCATATTCTTGGTATAATATCACTTTTAAAAAAACACCTCTCATCTCGTGTAAAATCCGTTCAATCTTACCCCAACGCACTACAGTTTTTGAGAAATAACGAAAAAACTTTGAAAATCTGTTTTACAATTTAGGCTAGTCAAAATGAATCTTAATGCATAGAAAATAAAGTTCATAACAAAATGAGTATTTTCTTTTGCGGTTACAAAGCATATTATCTTAAATACGGAACCCTCGGTGCCGAGTCCGATTCGCACTTGGCCGGTATTCTTAAGGCGATCACGTTTGTCAAATAAAGGCCTAAATGGCCGACCAAAATAGAATAATTGTCAACATTCTTTGCACTGAGCAATTATTATGTTACATTTTACTAATAGAATTCTAACATGGAGGAGTTTCTATGAACCAATGTACGTTTTTTTAAATGCAGGTATGTTTACCGACTTAAATAAATAAGTGTTATAGTCTGGGATCCAGAGTTACTTTTCAAGTTCTTTTCCGGACCATATAGGTAATTTGAATTTTTATTAAGTTAAAAAAGCTTTGTTACCAAATCCTATTATTATCTATTAATTCGTTTTCTGTCACTTTTACTTTTACAGCAAAATAGACTGCAATAATGTTTTCCCATGGCTAATGTAATAGGTAAGTTTAAAAAAATCAAATTGCGACGCGCGGTGAAACAAATAAAACGACCGCGCAGTGCAGCCTATAATATATATTAATATACTTACTGGAATTACTAAGATATGATAATATATATCCATCCCATCAATTATACTGGCGAGGGAAAGAGTATCTTATAGCAAGGTCTATTAAGCTATCTAAAGATACCTTGCTATAATATATATTAATATATATTATAGCTGCGTGTGTGGACTCTGTCAACTAGTACGTAAAATATATCGTAATGTGCATTGCTATAATATATATTTTGGCATATTAATTCATATTCCGTGTGTGACGCCCCTGACTGACTAGACACCTCAGGTGTCGCCAGGCGGTAGGTATCTAACGCGCCGATCGCGCGTCGGGAGCCAGGAGTTTCGCTTCTAAGTATATAGCGATTGAGGTACGGGATAGGCTCCCCTTTGAGAATGTGTATCAGCCTATAGGGTGACCAACGGGTAACGTCACCGACCGTTTCCGTTGG
Source organism: Acleris cristana (assembly GCA_948252455.1). Classification (NCBI taxonomy): domain Eukaryota; kingdom Metazoa; phylum Arthropoda; class Insecta; order Lepidoptera; family Tortricidae; genus Acleris; species Acleris cristana. The sequence continues at coordinate 46,509,143 of OX411772.1, forward strand.
CGTGCCCCCCTGTCGCCCTGACACTCTTCTCTTGTCTACGCCGGACGCCATTACGGTGTCACCTAAGAGTTTTTTCTTTCTATATATAATTGTGACAGTTATTATATTATAACGCGTCTAGAACAATAAAAGAGCGGCTGACTCGAACCCCTGAACCGCCCGGTGCTACCTACTACAAACAAGCATAAGTTACCATGACGATGACGATACTGGCCGTTATTTATGATGATAAACGACGAATTTCGATTATTATAAAAAATCGAGTGACCCGCACTCGCTTCGCTTCGGTTTGTGTGGTTTTTCTGTAATACCCGTACATAATCTCTTAAATCACTATCTATTAAAAAACCGCATCAAAATTCGTGGCAGGGCCCTCTGATGTGCCTACGAGGCCATCGGCGTCTGAGCTAAGGTGTACTTCGATCATGAATAAAATACGTTTGATTTTTTTTCCTATTTTTATTGGCTTTTGTGTTGCATTAATTCATGTTGAATACTAAATTATTTAAGTTTCTGTAATTCAAAATGTAAGAAAAATAACGATTTATTACTTTAGAAACCACCGCGATAAAGTCAATGTCCCGTACGCCAACAACACTAGTGATGAGGCCGGATTAGTTTAAGCATTAATTAAAATTGAATATTTTGAAAGTATGGTTTTGAGGGGGCCTTTGTCCAATATTTTTAACCCGAATCAATTATTACATTTATCAATTACATCTTCTTAGTAAAGTCGCCATCAATAGAACTTGTGAACGATGTAAACAAAGCGCCATATTGATTATTGTCTATGGTTTGATGAGATTATTTATTAGTGATGGGAAAAGTAGACTAAAAAAGATACATGGTTATATGGTTGTGACACCTCTAGATTTTTTTTCTCGGAATAGTCCATAAATTGGCCTCCTACTTGCCAAAATATCAAAAAAAAAGGCGTTACTTCCTATCAAAAATCAGCAATTTGTGTGGCCAGTTCTGTATTGCTGCGACTAGCCGACCAAAGAATTAGTTCTATGTGGTCATAAGTCAAACTTCATACAGCTTATCCGATTTATTCTAGTCTGTTTCTTCGTGCTCATTAAATATAATGCTCCTTTTTGCAGATTTTGACACATTTTTTTTATACGTTTTGTACAATAAAGTATAAGAATTATATAGAATCTCAATTTTATTTACCAAACGCCATTTCTGGAGCCATACCTAGTGCAATATTGCAAAATAATTTTATTGATCTTTTCTTAATTATTATTTATTTTAAAATTCCTGTTATTTGTAATTAATTGAATATTTTTGGTATTTTAAAACATTTAAATTATTGTAAAATCATTCATCAATCATTTGTCGAAACCATCCCATTTTTTTGTAAGCCGGGTATGGAGGGGCAGATGGTAGGCATACCGTTCTCATTCATTCTCCAATAAAATAAAGAATGTAGTTTATAGTGATTTAATTTTTATTAATTATTTTTATTTTTATTTTTTATTTTTTTACAGAATTCGACCACCTCCTAAGACCCACCATACAACGAAATTTGTCAATGGAATATGAATCTACTGCGAATGAAATAAAGTCAATTTTCTTATTTGATCACGAGTTCTAAAAACAAAAGAAATTTTACTTTACTTCCTTTGCACTAGATCTTTATTTCAATGGCAGTATTTTGTACTATTTTTAGTACAAGAACCCTCAGGAGGTACAATTTAATGTAGTGATTTTGTAACAGCGGGACTTTTTTAAATATGTTCTGATAACATTACAATAAAGATTCTGTGATGGTCTGCTCTTGGAATGTCAGAGGCCTGGATGTGTGCCTCATCGGTTACCTTCCTTTTTGATTTCAGAAATTATCCTAAACATAATCCTTAGGGCAGACATGAGCTAATTATACTTAGTACCCCTCATTTCTTTAACAAATGAACAAATGAGGTGGCGAACGCTATCCTTACTGTTTCCTATGTTTTAAGAATCTTACGATACAATTATCGATACAAATCACATAGAAAAATAGCTCGCCAGCAAGCACCTTAAATAATACGTTCGTTTATCATTTTCGTCTCCTTTGCGAGTTAGGTATGCAGTGAGCAGAATTTTCAACTAAGTTTCCTTGTTTTTGCAAACATGCATTCAGTTTCTATTTTGAGCCGCCATAGTTAACAATCGTATACAAATAAATAATTCATGGGTGAAATGTCGACTGTGGTAAATAGCCCATCTATGACGTTATCGGAAATGGGTTAAATAAAAGCTTTGTTTGAGCAGATACAGATGCAGGAGACAAAACGGCATGCATAGAACGGTGCATGATGCTGCCGTTTTGTTTCCTGGTGCCATTTGAGAATAAGGAACGAGCTATTTTTGTAAAAAAAAACCGGCTCCTTTATATTTTTACCTTTTTTTATCACTTCTTCTCATAGGTACTTTTGTGGTAGAATTGAGAGAATAATTTTTTGTCAAATATTTTATTTTTGAGATAAGCTTTTGTTTCCTGTTGTAGGTACTTTTTGTAGTCATTATCTACTTATCGAGACCAAATGAACGATACGGTGGGTCTACTTTAAGTACACCGGAGATCCTGTGGCGACCTATACCATAATAGATATAGTTATGGCATTGGCCTCGTGATGACTTGTGTAGGTACTTATTTCAAATTGCAGCGGAACGTTACGATAACGGAAAGTGGTTTAAAATTAACTACGCCCCACCTTTTGTAAAGCAATAACACCTACATACCTACACACTGAGTTACAAACAGTTTCGCATTCATAACGTAGAATGGATTTCGGTAAGGTTCTATTGATTAAAATTACACCGTCAATAAACAAACAGTGCAGCAGCGGCGGCAAGCGCACGCGCAACAAGGCGCGCTGGTGTCTGGTGTGTCGCTCCGCGCTGCTCCCACGAGTCAACGAACGCGCAAAGGAAATGGGACGTCTAGACCAGTATAGTATGCTTCAGCGTGTTTCACTAATCGTAAGATTGAATTGACGCAACATATGTGCATTGCGATGACAGTGGGGCGCAGCCTATCGTCCGTCTATAAAATGCGATAACTTATCGTTCATATATAGCACAAATAAACTGGGTATTATTAGCCCACCTGGAAGTCTTCCAACCTGGAGGTTTTTAGATTGATATTTACGACCGATCAATAGTCTGCGAACGACTCGTCAATAGAGCGTGGCAGTGTTCAGTTACAAAAGTTGAAGCGCTTGCGACGTTATCAGACCCGTGAGCAGTGAACACCACATGCGAACTCGACACGTTTATGTTGTGGCTACACTGCGACAGGCCGAATGCACAATTCAAATGCGTTGCTCGTCCGACACCGCCTTTATTTCAGAGAATTTACAGCAAATTGGACATGATAAAAACTAGTTTGGCCACAAACGGATCGTTTTAATAGTATTCTTTACAAATTGGCTATTCAATTCATTTCGAAAACTTCCTCGGCGCACGGTCACGTGTGCTAAAGCAAGCGCGGAGGCATTGTGCAAAAGTCTATAATTCAAGTCCTAATAAAAGGTGCGTCGCGCGGCAAGATGGGTCGCGGAGAAAGTGCACTTTCAGAAGTGTGCGGGAGCGCCGGGCGCGTGCCGCGCGCGCGCACCTGCTTCGCGGGCGCCGATTTTTTAGGTGATTCCTTTAAACATAACGGACAAACTTGTATTTTGAGTACATTTGAAAATGACTCCATGTATGAATGTGGAAGAAGCGAAAGATTTTTTTCAGGATCGTAGCAGGTGGAAAGGAGTAGGTAGTCTCTGCCTCCTGCTCTGGGAAAAAGGCATGATTTAATGTATGTATGTATGAAAACCGCCAAGTTAAAGTTGAGTTCCTAACGTAACTGTTCATACATTCTTCCTGTAGGCGTTAAATTAGGTTTTTAGTTGGTATTAATTTTCTTACTTGTTTACAATTGAATTGTTTAAAAATCCACGATAAGATTAAACCCTTAACTAGGCAAGGAATCCTTGTGTATTTACCACATAAAATCTACTCAATAGTACCTTGTAATAGAAGAGCCAACTGCAAAATTTCGTACCGACTTGATACCAGGATGAAATGCACAATGTTTTCCCATAAAAGTGATGCTAAGTCCGAATTTGATAGGTAGTCTGCCACGGCGGAACTTGCCGAAAGTAGAAAAAACATTTCCGGTGCGAATAAGGGGGTGTTACTTTACTCATCTGATACTGAAATAATAGTTATGGCATCAGCTAGGAATTTACTGGTAGATACAGAAAAGCGAAATCTGTCAGTATTTTTTTTGCCGGAAGTGCTTGGCAGACTCTCTCAAAGGAGACCATCGGGACCCCTAAATATACCCAACTGATACCAGAATGAAAGCAATTCCAACCGATAGGTATGAACCCTCATTCCAGGAATATGTATATAAGTCTGCCAAGGTTTTTTTCTGCCGAAACACCTTGACAGACGAGATTATGTAAGCAACATCCGTGGAACTCGTATTCTGGAATTGTAAATAATACGGACATTTTAATTACTGTAGGCACAGAACTAGGTATATCGAGATAAAACGGAAGAGTTCGTCGACTTATATGAGAACCAAGCGTATAAATTTTGCATGGTACTTTGACGTCACGCGAGTCTTTTAGTGATGTGCACAACATAAACAGAGTCGTTTCGTTTCCAATCGTGTCATCGATGATCGATCGCAACGGAAGAGCGTCAGTGATCAGTGAGCCAACAGACTTTAACGGGAGAGGACGCGCGCGCTGGTCTTGCGACGCACCTGCTCCGCATTCTACCGAGAGTACCGACCGAATAATGAGTAGTAAATAATAAAGTTCATAAGGAAAATGTATATTTTAAAAGAATATCTATTCGTTTTAGAGCTTATTTCATGTCATATAGAATAAATAATATGGAGTAGGTATTCTCTCTTAACCATCGTTACTGTAAGGCTATAAAATAAATAGAAACTATGTAGGTACTTAGGTAGTTATAACATGTTATAAAATCGAATTGGGGATCGATTTTCACACTTGACAGAAAAATGAGAACAAAAATGTATGTGATTTTTTAAGCTAATTTATGTTAGTCCGTAGTATAGGTATAGCCCGACATGCTTCGTATCATATCACTTCTGTCGGGCGCGCCGAGGACCGAGAAATAACGTTTTTTCTTTTTTTAAATAATATTTTTTTTGGATTTTCTCGATCTTTTAGACTTTTAATTACTTAACTTAAACTAGGTATATTAGGTTTATCTATATATATAAAAGGCAAACCTGACTTACTGACTTATATATCAACGCACAGCCGAAACTACTGTAACTTGAAATTTGTTACAGGGGTTCCTTTAATGATGTAAGTGAGCATTAAGAAAGGATTTTCCGGGAACTAATTCTACGCGTACGAAGTCGCGGGCGTCCTCTAGTATTTTAATTATTTTTTTTAGGATTGCAAGATTTTATTCAATTTGTTTGTCATTATAAATATCGTGTATACTTACCTATAATTGACATTCATATCAGATTGTATTTTTGTAATTTAGTTTTGTTGTAATTGTATTAATGTGTTTGTTGTTGGTGTACCTTACTAAATAAATAAATAAATCCTCCTACTATATATACAGGGTGTCTTAAAAACCTTTCAACATATTTGGCGGGGTAATAGTTCGCACGATTCTGATCACGGGGGTATGGTTCATTTTTGTTTCTGTTAAAGTAAAAAAAAAAGAAGGTTTAATTATATTCATCTTGTTACTTGATGTATCGCAGCCGATATCTTGACCTTGACATTTTGGCGTTGATTACTATACTACTCCAAACGCTCGTAGTAACTAACGTCAGAATTCCAAGTTCAAGGTCAATGACCATACCTACGTTGTTTACATGGTATGTAAACAAACAGTTCGCTAAATGTAAACAAAAATAAGTTAACATTTAAAAAAAAAAGATAACTTTTAGTGCAACTTACTGTATTTTTATTTTTGCAATTTGAACACTAGCTGGTTTTAAATGTGAAATCACTAGATCTCTTGCTTCTTGCTTCTTGTTCATGCTTTGCCAAGACTGATAATATCGTCAGTCTTATATTACTGTCGAGATCTAACCATTTACCATTGTTTCCTGCTCTAAAGTGGCCCATATAACTGGTTTACAGCAAAAATAATTACGACTAAAATATCTGAAAGTAACATAATTTAACAATGACATCTAATGACAGCCATAAATTCATAGACATCTAAAAGTTCGGATAGACATGGATTGAACGATCCGATTTTAGTGCTCTCCGTATTGATCCGTAATGCAAAACATTTAGTCGATGGATATAAAGGCCGTCGCATAATTGATTATAATTATTTATAATGTAACACTTACCATAGATAAAAAAAATACCAACCTTTCCCAGGCCATGGAATCGATAAACTTACGTAGTACAGCGCGATAGCTCTTAGGTGCTTCGGGTTTGTACTTCTCTCTCACTCGCTCTTAATAAGAGCGTATGGGAGCGAGTGAGAGAAAAGTTCAAATCCAAAGCACCTAAGTGCTCACAGACTGTACATATTTTGCACAATTAGGCTAACCTGTCATTATCTTACTCGTTTTTGCAATAGGAAGCTTCAAGAAAATGCCGTGTTATAGCAATAACCGTGTAGGTAAGAGTACAAAAAATCCAATACAAGATTTGCGAATTTGATGTGTTTATGGCATCAAAGATTAATCCTATTGCCAAACCTGCATCCCTGATAGATTTAAATCAAAGTGGTAGGTATAGCTCATAGAGTACTAGTACAGAATCTGAACTATATTATGAACTTTGCACCAGCTATTCTTCTCTGTTTTAGATTACGTATTTCTTAAGAAGAAATGAAACAAAAACTAGGCTGTTTTTTCTTCTTCAAATGTCACGATCGCAACGTCAAATTCGACTCTGATAATGGACCTCTCTTGGACTTTGAATACAGATCAGAATAAAATTATGTCCATTGTAATAAATTAATATTATTTATATTAAATAAGTTTAAACATCGATGATCATGTTGCCAATTTCACTCCGAGCAGTAGTAGCGACATAATTTTTACCCTTTTGGCTAAGCTACCATGCCTACGGATAAAAAAATTGGTCCTAATAACGGTTGTTGCCCTTAAGCCGGGTCCGCTGCGCCATGGTATCGTGTTTTTCTAACACCTAACATGTTAGGTTCTCCCTCCGCAGGCGAACGCGGGGGATATCATCCATCCCCCGCGGCAAACATGTAAGGGGCCTTCTAAACGGGCCATATTTTCACTGCAATATGTGGCCGGCAACTATTAGTGTCCCTGTCTTACTCGTATGTTAGAGAAAGACACCAATAGTTGCCGGCCACATATTGCAGTGAAAATATGGCCCGTTTAGAAGCCCCTTTAAGAAAACACGAATAACATTGCGCAGCCCGGCTTCGTGTTCGCTCTATCCTTGTCCTGACTAATTTCCTCTATGAAGGACACTTTTGTATGGATATTGTACTAAATTTATTTGTTCTTATTAAAAGTCATTGGGCAGGACGAGGCTATGACGACAGACTAACGATGACGGCTAGTTTGCTTATTTATTAGTAGGAGCATGACAACGAATGGAACTGTTTGCCTATGTTGATCGAAATTTATGAACAACTAGCGTTTGACAACGAGCTCTGCGACTCCGTCCGCACACAAGTCAAGTCGTTTGTCGCTCTTCCTCGGCTCTTTATAGTAACATCTGGGTACCAAATTTCACAACGATCGATAGGTGGTAAAACCGTGAAGACGTAGGTACTCACGTAATAAATCAACAAAATTTCGAGTAAAAAAAAAACTGAAGTATGCAGATAGCTCGAATCACCGAAATGGCCATAGGATAAGTAGGTACATTACAAACTTTTCATTACTCTAAGAAACTTATCATGTACGAGAAATTATACTGTCAGATGCGATGAGGAGCAACGATAGTAAGTGATAGCGATAGATAGACGTAATGTGGAGAAAAGGATCTCCGTCGACACTACTTGATTTGAAATTAAGAGCTCCTATTTCTGGGTGGTTTGGCCCTTCGGGCCTGAAACCTTCCTACGTATTTACATTTTTAGCAAATGAAAACGATCATTTCACAATTTGTCCTACTAGTAGAACTACGAGGAATAGGTCTCCCTCTTGGTCCTACTAATATGTTAAATCAGTAGGACCATGAGAAAACACGGCATATATTTTCGGCATAATCCTGATTGGACAGAATCAGCTTTGGACAGAATAGTCTTACGGCAGACCATGTATTAGACAAATGAAAAAAAAAAGTCATATGAACGATTTTAATATTACATTGTAACTAACCTCGAGAAAGCATTTTTACAAACAACAAATGTGTCACGTGTTACAAATGATAGGTAATAAAATTAGTACCTAGCATTTAGTTATTTTTAATCATACACACGTTTACTCTTGGTCCTAGGGTGATGGAACCAATAATGAACAAGGACCAATAATGGACACTTGATTCTTATAGTAGGTACAGAAGATAAGGGTTATTCATTTATTTTGAGATAGCGTCCATTATTGGTGCCTTCAGCTAAAAGTGTCCAACATTGATGCCGTCAATTGTATCAAAAGTGCACCTAGATTTGATCACGAAATACTAATTGTGGTTGTAAAAGTAGGTAGGTTAGGTTAGTTAGGGTTCTTCAGATGCCCGAAGGGCAAACCACCAAGAAACAGGAGCCCCGCCGAAAGTGAGTAGGACAAAATATAGTAGGACCACTAGAAAACAGCCGTGAATACTACTTAAAGCCATACAGTATATCATATTTTGTGGAACTGTACTTCTGCCGTAAAACGATTCTGTCCAAAGCCGAATCTGCCCAATCAAGATTCTGCCGAAAACAGATTCTGCCGTACACCGCCGGAGGGGATTGGTGCTTTGCTAGACCTATTTGAAATAAGGTTGTAAGTACCTTACCAATAATAATTATCAGGCGAAGACCGGCCGCTGCGCAATTTTTAACCGACTTCATTTGTGTGTTAAACGGGGTTATACAAAAATTATGTATACTAGTATACCACCACCACATTCATGGTACATACCACCGTAGATCACAGGTGCCCTTTACGAGGCCTCTTACTACAGCGGTTTTCTTGATCATTAAAGTGAAATTGCACCTAAATGTTACAACTCAGTCGCTACCTTTAGCGATTTAGCTAATTGCCATATCATAGGTAAGTACCTAATAGTGGCATATTTGTTATCAAATATTAAGTACCGGATAAATAATATCTGTCAGTGTACCTTTATCAATGGAATTTTATTAATTGACGACGTGTTGAATAACAGTATTTTATTTTGTAAAAAGAATAGTCATTGCGATAATTTCAATAGTTTAATGACAATTAATAACTCTAATTGGAACTTAGGTCTACTCATTTTATATCGGTTATAACTTATAATTTGACGGCTCACATACGGTGTGGAATAAAACCGGTTTTACAGTCCCTGCTATAAATAGGTAGGTATGTACCTACTTTGGTTTTACAGTACATTTCCTTGACTGCACAGTCAAAATAAAAAAATATGTTTTAAATTCTCATGCTCTTAAAATGTTACTTTAGTCTCTGCGTATCGGGACTAAAGCTCCTTATTAATCTCTAGGGATTAAAGTATTTTTTATTTATTTCGGAATAGTACATTACTTAACAAGGGCTGTAAAAGAAAGAAAGCCCGAAATCGCAGGTATTTGAGACCCGAGCCGTAGGCGAGGGTTGTAAATATGCGATAGAGGGCTTTCTTTTTTACTGCCCGTGATGAGTACACAATTTTACGTCTTCACCTGGCCACAATGCGAGTTTTACCGTACGCGCAGCGTGCGATAAAACTCACATTATGGCCAGGTGTTACGTAAACCCCTAAACATCCTATCACCGTGTTTGTGAATGAACGATTATCGCCATTTTCAGTGATTTTGCATGGACAATTTTTAGGGCGTGGAAACAACACCTCAAAATGACAACTGTGAAAAATATTATTAATTAAAAACAAAAAACCGCAATCAAAAACGCAAAAAATTACTTCTTTAAAATTGTAGATACCTAATAGGTTAGTCCAACTGATGTTGAAGAAGTTGTTTTCTATATTCTATATTCTTCGTTGCAGTCGCTCAACTATCTTAATCGAGATATCTTATCGCCACGCTTAAACTAGGTACCGTTGAGGAGTTCCGGTGGCCATTTGTGGTCTTCATCATCAGTTCCACTTCACCAAGTGATACTTTCTGAATGCAAATGCTAGACTTGTTACTAAAAATACTAAAATCGCTATAAATAAATAAATAAATAAAATAAAATCAGTTTATTGCAGACAGTGTCCATATTTTGTTAGTAATTACATTAGGCTTAGAAAGATATAATTAGTAGGTAATTATTTAAAACGAAACCGATATAGCGATAGCTATATGTTTGCCTACAATATTTGAGGAGCTCCCTCAATTCCTCACTGATTCCCTCATCAGATTCAGATTTGGTGACAATGGGACCTCGGAAGTATACTCTAACAAACCAAAAAAGAATTTAAAAAATCGGTCCACAATTGACGGAGTAATCGGCGAACATACATTTTAAAAAAAAACATACAGTGGAACGTATAACCTCCTCCTTTTTTGAAGTCGGTTAAAAAATATTTAATTATATTAAGGATGAATTCATTTTATAATGCATGTCCAATTAGTTTTAAAATAGGTTTCAAGTTTAAACCTGTTGGCTAAATAAGCAAGCATGTAAAGCGGAACTTCATAAAAAAAAACGAAAAGAAAAAACCGCTGAACAAATTTTGTAAGAAACTTTCTTATAATCAATATTGTAACTTTGTATAGAACATCGTCAGTGCCGGATTGAGCAAGCACGGGGTCCGTAGCAAATTCTATTAAGATACCAGTTTTGTTTTAGGTTACAGGTTGTGGCGGGCTCTTTTCCGCTACTGGGCGGCTTAGATATGCGCCTATTTTGCGTTGGGGTTTGTTTTAGGTTATTCTGCTGGAGAATATCGACTGGATTATTCATCCTATCGTCAACCCTGATAGATATGAGTACACGCATACTGATGTAAGTACCAAAACAGGAGAACGTCTACCATACTAGCATTTTAGAGGTTAGACGTGAGTGCGCGGGGCCCGTAGCATTTTCTACTCTTGCTACGTGGCTAATCCGGCACTGAACGTCGTTTTTTCAAAGGGAAAAGTAGAGTGTTTAACGCGAGACTAAACAACCATAATGACACCCGAACTATAGCCACCAGCGTTTCGCTTGGGTGGCTAAACACCTCGTGTTATTATGGCTTATTTTAGTCCCTTGTTGAACAATCTACTATTGTATTTAGCACCTTATTCAATTTCATTAAGGTAAACAGTGTAGGTATAAACACTTTTTGACAAGTATAATATAAACATCGAGATGTCAGTTGATCACCAAACACTATCACTGTCATTGTTCATGCGTGTAAGCATAGTTATAAGAATGCTATGATTATTATAAAAGAACTGTAATTCCCACAGCATCTGTCATTATGGAACTGTGTTCACGCTTTGGTTAGGTTATAGATGGTAGTCTGAAACTGAGCTATTAAATACCTTGAACATAAAAATTGAATGTATTGAGCGTAAATCCAAAGTTTATATCACATTTACTGACATTAGTGCAAAGTAACATTTGAGCTTTAACCGCAGATGATTGAAGACATTTCGTTGTATTTATGGTCAGCGGTAAAAAAATATCTTGAAACGCTAAGGCTACGCCTTTATGTGACATGATTTCTTTGTTACCCGTATTTAGGGTGACTTGGCAATCACGAGTTTTGATCTTTCTAACCATTTTCTATCAAGTTCATGAAGTAAAAAAGTAAGTTAGTATTTCTATTCCTATAAATACTTACAGTAGCCTACATTAAACTAGGTTTTTGACCCAGAAATAGTTTTCATCTTAAAATTGTTATTATATTGATGAAGAATTACGCCAAACAAGTCTTTATAATACTTTTAGAATCATGATTTGAGAAGGATAACACAGCTTGCTCTGAATTTGATTTTTGAATAATTCCAAACTATTAGGTACTATGTAGTTATGGGTCATGGGGCAGGGAAAAAGAAGAAAAATAAAGAAGAAATTGTGTGGGGAAGAAAAACATAATAAAATTGAAGAAAAATAAAAATGAAGAAAAATAAATAAGAAGAAGGAACTATGTGGAGAAGAAGAAGAAGGCTACAAAAATGGCTCTACGTGGCTACCGCTCCTTGCAATGCAACACTCTGCAGCAGAGTACGTGTGTAGACGCACTTTGCGCAGAGTGTTTGCATCGCTGCGAATAGCCTCGAAGGCCGAGATTATGCGGCCTTCTAATTCTTCTCCACTTTCTACTTCAGACTGTTTACTGTACACGAGGTCTTTTACACTGCCCCACAAAAAAAAATCTAGCGGTGTGAGGTCAGGGGACCGTGCCGGCCATGGCACAGGCCCCCCTCGCCCGATCCACCGCCCACCGAAGCGTGCATCCAAATGCTGCCGCACCACTCGCCAGTAATGGGCGGGAGCGCCATCGTGCTGGTAATAAAGCTCTCGCAGGTCAGCGAGCGGAACCTCTTCCAGCATTTCCTCGAGTCGGCCCGTGAGGAATTCTAAATAGCGCGTCCCGTTAAGCCGGTCTATGAAAACCGGCCCAAGGACGACACCATTCAAAATTCCAGCCCACACGTTCCGACTGAAGCGATGCTGGAAGGAGCACACTTTCACTGCGTGGGGGTTTTGTCGAGCATAACGATGCTCGTTATGCATGTTGAAAAAACCCCCGCGAGTAAAAGTGGACTCATCCGTCCACAGGATGTTCCGCTCCCGGTCCTGCAAAAGCCACTCACTAAAGCGAACCCGCGCTGGCAAATCGAGCGGCAGCATTTGTTGCACCTTTTGTAGGTGGAACGGATACAAATTTGCAGATTTTAGGGTGATGTGGACAAAATTTCGGTCGAGGTCAAGAATGCGGCTGGCAGCACGGACGCTTTCATTGGGGTTCTGTAAGAAAAACCGGACCACGGCGTCTATTTCATCTGTATGACAAAATAAAAATAGATTAATATAATTTAAGTTTAATCCATAGATATCATAAATTAAATGTTTTAAAAACCCACTTCAGTGTGCCTGACCTATTTATTACCCACCATTTTATAAGAAGTTTTTGATGGCGGTTTTTGTTTTTTTCAAACATTTTATTTCATCCTTTTTACCTTATACTTTTTGCTGTTATGTTGTCCCACATAGCAGTAATATGACTTTTAAAACTCACCGCAAGCAACGCCGCGAGGAAATCATAGTCATATATTAAACCATCGAGATATCTTATCACTGCCCTTGAAATAGGTACCATTAAGGAGTTCCGGTGGTCATATGTGATCATCATCTGTTCCACTTTACCAAAAAATGATACTTTCTAAATACAAATGCTAGACTTGTTACATAAAATACTAAAATCGCTATATGTATGCCTATAATATTTGAGGAGTTCCCTCAATTCTGATGGCAAATACCTGATAAACATTCGGATAGGCTAGCATACAGACAGACAGATAGAAGAAATTGGTTGGTAAAAAATCGGTTATCGCTATTTTCTTGGAAACTATTCAATTTTTCGGGAAAAAAAGCGTATGCTATACAAAGTGGAAAGTTAAGATGGGACAGCTACTAGATCCCTTGCTGCTACGCGGAAATGCTCTTAGAAGACCTTTACTAATTTTTAAATAATGAAAATCGACATTCACAGTAGTATACGAACTGTATGGAAAAAGTTTTCTTTGTTTTGTGGGTTTTGTAGTACACCTTAGTTGGTCCCAAAGAGTGTTTTAATCCTTGAAAGAAATGGGACCGATCGGCATTAAAAAAAAAATTACTCAAATTTGACGATTTTCTCGCTGACTGTACATTTCTTCAGCAATCTGTGAATGTCGATTTTCATTACTTAAAAAGTTAGTGAAGGTCTTCTAAGAGCATTTTCGCGTAGCAGCAAGGGATCTAGTAGCTGGGTAGTGATTATTTCAAAAGCAAAGGTGAGCGAACGCAGGAGTGAATGTCCAAGCGGCGAGTTTAAGTAGTCCCGTCAGAGCGAACAAAACACATTATAGCGCGTGTATTCAATTTGGCAGCATGTCTTCTTAAACGTATAAGGCTGCCTAATTGAGAATGCACGCGCTAAAATGTATTTTGCTCGCTCTGACGGGACTACTTAAACTCGCCGCTTGGACTTCACTCCTGCATTTGCTTTTGAGAGAATCACTACCCTGCCCTTACTGTCCCATTTTAACTTTCCATCCTGTATGTCCTTTGCTGACTCAAGCTAGCATACCAAAATTCATTGAAATCGGTCCAGCGGGTTAGCCGTAAAAGCGTCACAGACAGACAGATAGACAGATCAAGTTACTTCCACATTTATAATATTAGTATGAATGGATTAGATTATCCATGTTTGAACATAAGAAGGAAGAAGGAAGGTTTTATAACTACAGTGCGATAGCTCTTAAAATAAGCTTGAGGTTTGTACTTTTCTCTCAATCGCTCTTATACGTTGATCCTCTGTCTAAAGACAATAACAGTCTAGTATTTTTTTGGCAGTTATGGTAGTCCCGTTCAGCTACCAACACATGATATCTTATAAACAATGACACAACGCATTTGGCGCCGTTTTACAAGGCACTTAAAATATCAAATGCACCTTAATAATGACGAGAGTTACGAGGAAAATTGGGCACGAACTGGCACCAGCGCTGTCAGGAGCCGCTGGCTGCTGACGCGCTGCGCGCTTCATGCCAGCGGGCCTAACACTATTTTATTCACTTCCGTCCCTTTAAGAGCTCGATTAAGGTACGTACGGTTGCTTAGGAAACGGTGCAGTCACGACTGATTTAGCATCAATCAGCGCTTTCAGTCTTACGCCACACTTCACCACTGGGTAGTAGCGCGTACGTTCAAAGCGCACATACATACAATGTACCCCTGTTTAAAGATGTCCATTTACCGCACAAATTATAGACAAAGTTTAATCTATTATGTATCGTACATGCGTATGCTTTTTTCACAATCAGACAGGTATTTAAATTAAAAATAAAATGCTAACTCAAACATAACGTTACCTTGGGTGTGGGAACTAGGTCTACCGGCGTCGGTACTCTGGACTCGGTACGACGCCGATTCCCTAACCCTCTGCGCAACGGCCCTGAATGTTTGTCCGCTTGGTGTCCGGTTTTCCTCAACGAACCCCCTGGCAACGTACATTCGACGGGCTGCCGCCGCATTCCCGCCAGCAGCGTCATAACATAATAACATGTTATGGAACTCTCTATCGGAATAGTTTCTATACGGCATGTTAACCTATAAATTGTTTAATATTAAATTCTATTCATTCGTATAATATTGAAAAACTCGTCGTAGCACAAATAAATGATTAAGTACCTACCTGAGACCGACCGAAATAAATTAATATTTTATTATAAATAAAATCCCTGCTCTCTTAGTTTAAGTTCAATTTGACAAGGTTAGGTTAATTCTTTGATTATATGGCTTCTGTCCAGTGAGACAATTTGGCCAGTGTTCAGACGTGTTGAATAATAGAATAAGTACAAACATAGAATTCTTCCGGTAACCTTCATGGAGGGAAGATGGCCGATTAAAAGAAATCGGAGTTTTTACTTTTGATTAGGGCGTATTCGACCAAACTGGAATAAGGTCTTATACCTAGATTAAATGCCGATTTGTATCGACTAATCTCGGAGTAAGTCTTTGGTCGAATCGGCTCTTATTCTATTTACTGATTTACTCTACTCACTTGGCACTGGCGAAATCACTGCGAAATACCGCGGTGAACAGTCATTCGGTAATAAAAACCAAACTCGCGTGGAGAGGGTTCCGTAAATTAAAACAAACTACATTCCGTATTTTTTTCAAAATTTTAGGCTCAGTTGCTTCGGAGATCAGCGGGGAATAGTCTTATAAAATCAAAACTATTTATTTTACAACAATAACAAAACGAGTTCCTCATAACGAGCCCTTTCATTTGACATCTGACACAGTAAGGATTGCAAAACTTTTTTTTTAAATTTCTTAATTTGTCCCCAGTAAATGACCCCTATTTAAAAAATAAACATTTACTTTGCACATCTGTGTTTGGGTCATCAATTTACATATGTGTACCAATTTTCAACTCAATCGGTCCAGTAGTTTCGGAGTAGATTGGCTGTGACAGACGGACAGACAGACGCACGAGTGATCCTATAAGGGTTCCGTTTTTTCATTTTTGTACGGAACCCTAAAAAAGAAGAAGAAGAAGTAGGTACAAGCATAGCGACCTATTTGTAGTTAAACTTCAACATTAGGTGTTTGTTTGGCGCCGACTCAAAATTATTTATTAAGGTATTAACATTAGTGTAGGAGCTTAATTAGACTTAAAAGGCCCTGTTTTATTTTTTGCTTTTCAGTTTTCTTTCTTGGGCGGTTTTTTTTTTTCACTTTTCAGTTTCTTTCTCTGTTAATAGATACTTATTCTTTGATTACTTACTTTAACTATTCATTGTTTCGCTACAAAACACAACCGTGTCTAAACAATTCATTCCACAGACGAGTCTCGTGAAGTTGCTACCTATGGGAAGAAACTTCCCGATAATTTTGTTCCAAAAGATGTGAACAACTGCGGTGGTCTTTTGTCTGAGCAAAAATTAGCTACCGAATCCCGTGTCATGCTTAGAGGTAACATATTATCACCTATAACATTTATACCTGTGGGCCTCCTCAATGGTGTTTATTTTTGTTTCTTAATTAGTGGCTTTCACTCCTTGTTTTAACCAGGGACCGGAAAACCCGTTCGTTTGCTTAAGCCGTTCGAATCGATATCCCCTTCATACGATAACCCAAACGTTTCGGTAAGCCTTTCATCGGCTTAGCCGTTCATTACGATAGCCCGTTCAAGCCGGGTAACCCGTTCCGTAACAACCGGTAACCGCTTACCGAATCAGATCAGAGAATCAGGTTTTCGAACTAACCGCTTATCGTTCGGGTTACGGTAACCCGTTCCATCCCCTCTTTTCTCGCACTGCACGCGACGTGGTATGTGTAAGAACTAAAATATCTTAACAGGTTCAATCAGCGCAACAAGGGGTAACCCGTTCGCGGCTTATTGATAACGGTAGGAGTTTAAAAAAAAAACCTTTATTTTATTTTATACTTTTTAGCGATCATAATAAGTGTAGTTCGACTTCTTAGTTGATATGAAACTAAGACTTTTCAAGCAATGCCGCGGGAAAGTCATAGTCATAATTAAATGTTATTCGTTACAATTGCTCAATTACCTTAATCGAGATATCTTATCGCCACCCTTGAAATAGGTACCGTTGCGGAGTTCCGGTAGCCATTTGTGGTCTTCATCATCAGTTCCACTTCACCAAATTTAATGATACTTTCTGAATGCAAATGCTGGATTTGTTACTAATATGCCTTTAATATTTGAAGAGTTCCCTCATTTCCTCACGGATCCCTTCATCAGATTCAGATTTGGTGACAATGGGACCACCTCGGAAGTATACTCTATCAAACCAAAAAAGATTTTTTAAAATTGTATCGCGCTGTAAAAGGTTATGCGTGATCATACATTAAAAACCGGTCAAGTGCGAGTCGGACTCGCGCACCGAGGGTTCCGTATTGAAGATAATATGCTTGGTAACCGCAAAAGAAAATACTCATTTTGTTATAAGCTTTATTTTCCAGGTAATAAGGTCGATTTTGACTAGCCTAAATTTTTATACAGATTTTCTTAGTTTTTTTGTTATTTCTCAAAAACTGTAAATAATGAACACTTTATTTTATTTTTCCCAGAAAAAAATAGTAATTATCTATACGGCAGGATTTTTTTCAGAATTTTTGATTAATAAACTTCGGAGATAAGGGGGGGAACGGTCATTTTTTGTAAATTTTTGGCTATAAATCAAAAAGTACATCACAGAAAATTTTCAAAAAAATAGTTTTGATATGTGCAGATTAATACCTTTCATATGACACCCCATTTGCTATAATCGAACCACTTTCATTTTTGAACCCCTCATTCTAGACCCCTTTTCAATTATTAATAAAATTAATTTCATATTTTTTTTACTACAAATAGATGAGGGCAAGCAAGTTGTACAACTATGCTAAATTTCAAGTTGATAGCATTTGTAGTTGCTGAGAAAACCTGCTGTGACATACAGACAGACAGACAGACAGACAGACAACGAAGTCTCACCATAAGGGTTCCTTTTGTACCATTTTGGTACGGAACCCTAAAAAAATACGCGTCGACTTGAGAACCTCCTCCGTTTTTTTTGTCGGTTTATACGTGCCCAATGCACCCCTACCTCCCCTACATACATACATAAACTGACGCCTTCATTCCCAGAGTGGAGTAGGCAGAGCAAAAACAAATGTTGTTCTGTACTACATTTGTTTTTGTTATTTAACTACCAAACTAAGTAGCGGCTTCTACAACATACCTATACTCCAAATTTCATCAATAAATCTCTTGTAGTTTTAGAGTAAAATGCCTGTAACATACAGACGGACGGACGGACTTGACAAAACAAGACGCTAGTAAGCACTTAACACAAGCATTACTTACTTATTTTAGTTTTCTTAGCTCTATTGCGAGTTTTCTCAGATATAAGTATCTTCCTTGAGCTGGCTACTGCTTGCAATTTCTTAAGAAGTAAGTACCTAGTTACCTACATCACTTCTTCCTTCATCAACGTGATTTATCGATTTGCGTTCGTAGGTTGTTCTATCTAAGTTCCTTGTGTAAAATTAGCTAGATAATAATAATAGTTATTACAAAAAAAAACATACTGAGGTACTTACTTAAATTCATTTTTGCAATAATATTCGGTGATTTTGTCACATTTTTCAGAGTTGAAAATTCTTTGACACGCTGTCAATATCATAAAAAAGGTTTAGGTTAGGTTAGGTTATAGCTGCAGCTTATCGTTTATTCATTTAGGTTGCGTTAGACTAATCTGGAATAAGATCATATTCCTAGATTAAACGCCAAGTAAGTCTCGGAGTAAGTCTTATACATTCCAAGTTTGGTGAAATGCAGACTTAGAATTAAAAATAAAGGTACCCATTTATTTAGTTAAGATTAATGTATTTTACCATGATTTTACCCCTTTTACATGCCATTGTGCATTAATAAAATGATAACAAAACCTCTAAAACTAACTCCTAAAATTCCAGCGAAAGGAACAGAGTTATTAGCACTTATAGCAGTCAGTACGAAAGGGACATGACTATAAGTTATGTCCCTTTCGTAGCCTGGTAGGCAGTTGTCAGTTTTGAGTTCGTTATATTGCCTCCATGCAACAAGCGTGCGTGTCTAGTAGGCCGGTAGAGACCGGACCCTGTGGCCAGACCAAAGAATACTTTGTAACCAAGGACTTATTACTCAAACTGGACTACTGATTACTGCATAGAATAAGAACATATAAAGTCGCCGTCAATAGAACTTGTGAACGATGTAAACAAATTAGTAGTTTGACACATAACCTCAAATATTCACCAAGCGTGTTTTTATTAATTCATCCAATTACTTTAATATAGAAATCTAGGCCAAATAGTAACATTTTCCTGGTTGTAAGGTAAGCAATCGAAGTTTGCATAGTGATGTGAAAATTTTTCGATATTTGCAGATTTCCAAAAGATGGATACATTTTGCGAATACGAGTAAACCGAGAAAATCATAAACCTAAAAGACGTAACAAGGTCTGATCCAAAAAAAAAACATCCCGACTCTTTTTTGCCGAGCGTGCAAAGAAAAGGACAACATGTTAAACCCGATGCCGTACCTAAAGTCAGGGTCAATGGAAATGGCAAAAGATGTAAACAAATCAGTACTGTTTGACAAATTGTCTCAATATTTCTGCAAACAGTTTTTATTTAAAAAATTCAAATAGTTAATGGTTACCCATTTTATTTTAAACAGAATGTGAAAGTAACGATCCGGATTGGATCCAATTGTCCAAAAGGACGTGATTAATGTGATTATGGAGTAATAATGTTAATTTGGTCCGTTTGGTTTTGTTTACATCTTTTGCCATTTCTATTGGCCCCGACTGTATGTTCATTGTATGTACGCAAACATTTTAGGAGCCACGACTAGGTTTCAATTCCCCTGGACCAGAGAACTTCAACTTGACTTTCACCAAAACGGTTAATGATCTCTTTATAATTTGCAATTGATTGTTAGCTCCAAAATTGCAAATAAAATATTGTTGAAATTATAGAATATATTCTTTATTTAAATTATCTCTCTCCTTTTCTTTCATATAACAAAAAGTTTCTATCAAAATTTTGCTTTCAGGACATGCTTTTATAGCCGACTGTACTTTTTTATGCAATGTCATCATCTGCCTATCAAGGCCAAACTAACGATAACGCAACATTCTTTACGTTTACCCGCCAGCAGATGTGATGATGGAGTCGAAAATTGGTAACAGGATCTGTTCGGTGGGTCGAACAGATCCTGTTACCAATTTTCGACTCCATCATCACATCTGCTAGCCAATTGCCTAACTCACTCGCAATCGCAATCGACTTTAAAGCGGAACAATTGTTTTGATTTTGTATGCAGAATTGTAGACAAGCCTTCGATTTTCAAAATGAAAATGATTGCGATTGCGAGTGCGTTAGGCAATATCCCCTCGGGTCTTTTAAATTATAATATTGCATCATCATCGAGTATACATTTAGTACGGCTATTGGGAAAATCGGCCGTAAGACTCTTAGAAAAAAATAAAATGTGAAGTTGAATCGACATCGATAATGATTCTCGACTCAGCAACAACATTGGCGTTGTCAGATCCAATTCAAACCCTGTGACAACATGTAAGATAACGAAAGAATAGGTACCTAAAAGCACATAATTTTCTAACTCCTTATGAATGCCATAAATAGAAAAGGTCTTCTAAAGGTTTCTATGCTACTACTTATTCTATGGATTATTTATTGTGAAGGAGAAGACACGTTACATGTAGTATGACGGCATCCTCGCTTTGCACCCTCGGCTCACACAAATTAACCAAGTCTCAATCTAGTCTCGTACCTAATAATGTATAATAAAATAATTAATGATAAAACATCTTTAAATAGCTTCGAAAACATAAAATAAAATGCTAGCTGTATTTGTTTATGGTTTCTGAAAAACCCGCCGGAATGCAACGCCACCCTAGTGCTTTTGGAACATCTGAGTGAGACACAGTAATCGGGTTTGTCGGTCTCACTTGAACTAAGTTTTCTTGGTTCCCTGTCATCAAAGAATTTGTAACCGCCTTACTGGCTATAACGGTATAATTTTGATTAGCAATTAATAGTTAGTAATCGATCCAGTCTGAATATAAGATCCTTGTGCGTAACTTGTTCTATGGACCAGACTTTCAAGTGGATAGTTTCCCGTTCAAAATGCACACAATGTGTTTGCAGACTTTTTTCCGGTGTCGAATTTTGGCAACATGATCCAATTTTTTATCAAAGTATTGTAGTGTCACCACGAGATGACCTCTTCTCAGCATCTTCTTACTAAGCTACAAGTACTAAGTTTTATCTTTCTTCTAGGATAAGAATTTCATTCAACAACGTGTATGATGCCAGCTTTAAATGGAATTCTGATAAAACGTAACGTGTAAGGACGATTTTATTTTTACAAAAGAATTCTTAAACCTCCTTGCACAAAGAGGTACAAGATTTAAAAAAAAACTTTGTCAAATTGTCAAAGCATACTCAGACTTTAACGATTCGTTTTAATTGTTGTGCATAATTTATTCGCAGTAATCTCTGGTAGACGCAAATAAATAAAATTAATCCATGATTCATATTCTCGTAGAAGAAGTTTAATGTAAAAGTGATAGTGATAGTGTGATAGTGATAGTGTATTTTAGTTGTGTACGAGACTGATGAGTAAAAATCGTAATCGTAAGTTTCATATTTAAATTATTTCAGACATAAGCCCTTAACAGAGACCGTCTTTTCGTTCATATTACACAATAAAGTCTCAGTTTTCTAAACCCCATGGAGCATTTGACCATGAGTAGAAACATTTTCCAGTTTGTTTATTTACAATACGTTGTGACACATGTTATGAATGAATTAGTTAAGATGGGGCACACTGAGAGCATCATCAGGAAGGGCGATGACAAATCAGTCTGTAACTCAGTCAAAAATTAACTTAAAAAAAAAATACCAATGTAGGGATGATCCAAATCGTCCACCCTACCTACTGTTAAAAAATGTTGAAAGGTTTTTAAGACACCCTGTATATACGTCTACGATTTTAAACATTTACTATTATAAAATTTTATTTGTTACAATTGTTACCTATCTACGTTGCTTTTTACCAATGTCCGTTCTAGTTCAAGATCCCAGTCAACCCAGACTTACGTGATTTTAGGAAAGATGAAATTTTTAGGATCGGTTGTATAACATAAACTTAGAAAGGATTGGATACTCGCTAAGCTGAAAGCGGGGCCGTTTTACAGGTAACAGGAATCACAGGCGGAAATAAATCATGCTAACTTACGTCAAAGTAGGAAGGCTGGCTGTAAAAACACATGTCATATATGATATTGTTATAAGTTGCCAGACACATCCTGTGGGCCATAAATTTTGACAGACACTTTAAAAGTCGTAAAAAGAATGTGGGATCTTACGTCATTTTAGGAAGGCTGAATTTTATATATTACTAGCTGTCCGCGCCCGGCGTCGCCCGGGTGTAATTTTTTTTATACAATCCTTATGAAAAATAGTTTACGACCTATTCTCAGACCTACTGAATATACACACAAAATTTCATAAGAATCGGTCGAGCCGTTTCGGAGGAGTTTGGTTACAAACACTGTGACACGAGAATTTTATATATTAGATTAAGTATAATATTTTAAACTAGTTTCCAATGAGCCAGACAAATCTGACGGGCCAAGCATCCTCCCAGACTCGTTAAAAGTTCCGCTGTGCGAAGGGCGAGAGCATTAGAGCATTGTTCAAGCGCATGAGATGCACTCTGACTCGTGAATATCTCTCTTACAACTCGTGGCTACTCTTTATTCGAGGCTCCGGCACACCAAACGCGTGTCAGGAGCGACGCGCTTTGAACGCGGGCACGCGCGAGTTATTTACGTAGTTATCTAAATACATTACGAACGGGAAAACAACAAACAGACAGAAACACAAAAGGTTTGTACTAAGGCGAATTTATCCCTTTAAGTGATCTCTTCGAGTTAACCTTTGAGCGATTGGAAAATGCAATGGTTGTAACAACAAATTGGCAAATGTACAACAGTGAAAGGAACTATCAAATTCGGGCCTAGCATCACTTTTATGTTAAACCGTTGTACATTTCAGTATCGATTTTTTTGCTAATCAGTATTTGAGACCAAAAACGAAAGGGAAGAACGATGAATAAGACTTATTAAGAGAGAGACAAGTTCCAGAATTTGATCAAATAAGATAGTGGAGGATAGCGAACAAGACGAATAGAATGAATGGCGAATACATAATTAGACGAATACAAATTAAACAAAAAAAACGAATGAGACGAGATAATACGATACCGTAACATTTGTTCCACCTTTTCCACCGTTTGGTAAGGTAAAAATATTGTCCCTAGTTGCTAATTGCTATGTAGTCTTCGGTTGGGTAAACAAAGAGACGTCATGAGACTTCCAAGAACAACTTGTCAAGTAAGAAGTGTGCTCGGGTGTAATACTATTATGTAGTTCATACTCGTACAGGCTTGCATGCCGATGAAATAAAGACTTACTCGTAGGAAAATTATTGTCCTTTAAGATCATCTGGCGTTAAGGTAAACCAAGATTTGTTTCCATACATTCAAAAGTTACAACCTAAGTTAGAAACAAGTCAAACAACTAATAAAACTACTTAATTATAATTCAGTCCTTAATAAAACTACATATTAATTTGCAAAAAAAGTATTTCAGTAAGTACTTTTAATCCTAATCTTATGTTCATAGGTCTGTACCTACATTGTCGTACTCTATTAATGGGTTTCTGGGGATGCAGCTTTCGAAAATGAGTAAAAATGAATAATACAGAAGGATGTTCAGTATCCAGATGTAGATGACGTTGGTTTATAATTTCTAGAATTCTTTTTGTCATAGTTTAGTTTTTTTAGGAAACCGATGTAGGTAAAAATGATTTTAAAACTGCTATTTTAATTACAAAATTAACAACTTTTTTCAAAACCGGTATCTCCAGAAACCCTTAAATTACTCCCATGTCAAGTTAGAAATTAAAGTCATATCCGATCATCATAGTGTACTCAGTCGGTGGAACCGCGTAAGACCTACAATGACACAATCCTTTTACTTTTGCTTAGCTTGCGGCACACTGCCGCAAGACGAGTAGGTAGTTTGATAGTTTCCCCTAACTCGTTAATTCCGCGTAGCAAACTTTCCATTCGGATTTTTCTCCACTCGATTTTCCATCCATTCACCTTTTTTATCATTTGTTAGTATTGCCAATAGGTAGTCGTAATTATTCAATCACTTAAGTATTTATCAGTTTTTATTATTATCATACCCCGCAATCGAAGTAGTAAATCGGTAGCAGTTGTACCTACGTCAGGGTTGTCACTAAGTAACTACTACGAACAATTAAAAATAGAATGTTATTTAAATTATACAATTTATTATTTAAAATTCACTTCGACATCATTTAAAAACATTCTATGTTCCTGTATGATTACGTCACCATTTTTAGACAGGCGACGTGGCGACAACAGTGTTCAAGGTTCTATCGATGTCCAAATAAATAAGCATATTTTTTTCCAAATTTATTGCAGTCAAACTGCGTCGCCTACTTTTGTAAATGCATTTTGAAGTCGAAAACGACCGCTCCACATCTACCGACGTCAATGGTAAATACTTTAATTTGTTCGTTCTTTTCAAGCACACCAATATGTTGAAGCAATAATGATTCCATATCAATATTTGAATGAAATACGTTATTTCATTAACAAAATGACAGACACATTGAAACGCATTTAACATTGACATAGACGTGTTAATTTATATTCTTTGATAAAAAATTAAACAAGGGTTATTTCAATATAGGGTCAGTAAGGTTATCATTATAATAATAGTACGTACAATAAAGTACGAATCATCATAATCGTCAACCCTGACATTAAACTGTCAAGTGCTACCGATTGCGGGGTGTGATTATTATTCGCGAGGTATCGTCTTGGGTCGTCCGATTCGTTTTTTGCCAAGTTCTTAAGTCGTCTCATTCTGATTTCGTCATCCATTCTTCATTCGTCACTTTCGGTAGAAGTCTTTGTCCTCTTTGGTCATATTCGTTGTTTGTCTTTTTCTTATTCCGGGTCATTCCGCTATTAGTCTTTATATTTATTGGTCATGATCGGTGTTAGTCTATCTCTTTTTTAGTCTCATTCGTTATTCGTCCTATCGCCTTTGGTCTTATTCTAATTTCGTATTTTTCTTATTAGGCCACTTTCGAAATTGATCTCATTCTTAATAAAGAGTACAATACAAAACAAAGTACACATTCACTATTCACTATTTGTCCCGTTTGATATTCGCAATTTGACTTGTTTTCTTTCAGGCGACTAGAATCACAAAAATCACGAAAAGAGAAATTACGCAAATTATGAAGTATAAAATTGTCTACTATACTTAGTCAGGGGGTTCCACTCCTTTGTACGAGCAAATACGGCTCCTAGGTAAATAGTGATCTGGAGTTCTAGACAAAACGCTTCGATATCCATTGTCGAAATTTGTTATCGACAAAATGTATGAAAGTGACATAAGCGTTCGCCGCATTTTTCGAACTATTGTTACAGGCTCAAAGTCCGCCTGCAAAAAGAGGGGTGTTATAAGTTTGACCGCAATATATGTCTGTCTGTGGCACAGTAGCTCTTAAACGGGTGGACAGAGTCTTTTAGCGATGGTTGTTATATCGAAATCGGTTCAGCCGTTTTTGAAGTATTGAACTTTGAAATGTCAATGTCGGGGGTTTTCCAACTTTTTGTTGGTTAGATTATTCGCTAAAGCGGGAATTGAGACGAAAACCGAACAAGACGGATTATGAATAGACCTAAAAACAAAAGTGACTTACTGCTAAAGGGACCAACAACGAACGTGTCGAAAAAAAATGTGACGAGTAACGAATGAGACTAAAAAATAAAAAGACTAACACCGAACATTTCAAAAGAAGAAGAGACGAAAATCGAATGAACCTGAATAAGAACAAGACAAACAACAACTATGACCCAAGATGACAATGACTAACAGCGAAAGTGACGAATGAAGAATGGATGACGAAAGCAGAATGAGACGAGTTAAGAACTTCTCAAAAACCTAATGGGACCACCCAAGACCAAGACCATTCGCGAATGTTACCAGAGTAATAATTTCCTAATGGGGTATTAGAACATATTTTTTTTTATATTCGCGAAACTCACTTTTATTATTACTTAGCAAATATTGCCAGAAGCGTATCCCCCAAAAAGCGTATTTTTTCAATCTCTTTTTACCGGCTACAGCAAAACAGGACATAGGAAGAGAATATAGGATTCCATTATATTATGATTTCAAATGACACCTTGGGAAATATATGTATGAAAAATATTAAAAGTAGATAGCAACAATATACCAGAAATAAAGAAACGTATTGCGAATAATTAAAGTAATAATTACGTTTTAGAATAGGAACACAAATATTGCGAAAAAAACGACTGGAAAACTTTTGGTACCTACAGGAACAATGTCGCGTAAGAAATAAAAATATTTCTACAAAAACGACTGCGAAACTTTTGGTAAGTATAGGAACAATAATATCGCGTAAGAAATAAAAATATTGCGAAAAAAAACGACTGGGAAACTTTTGGTATAGGAACAATATCGCATAAGAATTATTAATATCGTGCTAAATGTTTGGGCATATTTGAGAATAGAGATGCTAGCTAAGCTATTAATGATAAAAAATGTGAATGGGTAGAAAGTTGGGAAAACTGCGAATAGAAAGTTTGCTACGCGGAATTAACGAGTTTGGGGAAACGATCTAATTACTCCGCAAGACCGCGAGAGAGACGTGGGTAGAAGACTCGAAGGGGTCCCGACCCACAGGTTCAAAAACTCTGGTTTAGGGTATTAAGTACCACTTTGTTTATTGACATCATTTAATACGGGAACGAACTAGGAGCTCCAATCGACAGGCAAACGGTGAGACGCGCACTAATTATTGAAAAAAAAAACCCGCCTTCAGGGCCCAAGCCTATCAGGATTATGGCTAGAATACCTCAGAGTTCACCTTGTAAGAAATATTTCTTGGATTTCGAAATTCTCACTGTTCCTTGCTTATACATCCATATAGTTATCTCAGACCTTATGAAGCATATCACTGACATAGAAACACCCGAAGAGCGAAAAAAGCGACTGGCGACACGGAGAAAAAATCTGCCACAGTCCAAAACTAGGCTTAAAGTATTAAAGCACTCGGCGGGTTACCAGGCAATTGTTCTTTTTAATAAGTTGCCTGTTGAAATGTTTGTTTGAAATGAAATTGCTTTCAAATTATACATATATTTAAAAATAATTTTAAAGCTGATTTGCTCAGGAAGTGTTTTTACTCAGTTGAGGATTTCTGTGACGCGTGAAAGATTTTTTTTAGTGATTAAAGTGTACCTAACGACTAACTGCATTAATAGTTTTGTTAAAATTGTATGTTGAAATATTGATTATTTTTTTATATTGTATTTTTTAATGATCTATTAATTAATTATCTTAAATTAACTTCTTTTATAATGGTAGGTCGTCATTTACACCGGAACGAAATAGGAGCTCCAATCGACAAGCAAACGGTGCGACGCGCACTGATCATCGAAATAAAACAAAAACCCACCTTCAAAAACCAAAAAATAACTTCTTGTATAATGGTAGGTAAGGGTCAGTCCAACTGAAGTCCGCTTTTGGTTAAAATATCGTAGGACGCCGACTTCAGTTGGACTGATCATACCATACCACCACCATATCATTTTAAAAGAAGTTATTTTTTGCTTTTTAAATGGGGTTTTTTTTTAAAGATGTATTTTATTTTATACTTTTTAGTGATCACAATTATGCTGTTATGTACTCCCACTTCTCAATTAATAATTAATAACTTACAGAACATTTTAATCTCGCCACAAGGAACGCCGTGGGAAAGTCATAGTCATATATTTAAACCTAAATATGCTGTCGCTCAACTATCTTAATCGAAATATCTTGTCCCATCATTCTGTGGTCTTCATCATCAGTTCCACTTCACCAAATAGTGCTTTCCAAGAGCAAATACACGAGCTACAATGAAAAATACCAAAATCGCGATAGGTGTAGGTAAGGTACCTACCTATAACTTTTGAAGAGTTCCGTCGATTAATCATGAACTCCATCATTAGATCTTTATCTTGATAAGAATAAGACCAAACGGGAAGCGCCAGCTTAGAAATACATGAAAAAATTCAGTCGAATTGAGAACCTCCTTTTTTGAAGTCGTTTAACAATCGTGACTATCAATTTGGAGGAATAAAGATCTCTGTATGCCTAAAAAGCCATTTCTACTTATAACGATTGTACTTATCTATAAGATAAAAGTTTAAATAAATAAACGTAAGTATACCTGCCCGTTGGAATAATTAAAAAACGTAAGATAATTAATAATACTTATTACGTAGGTTAGTATACAAATTTAGCCAACAGGCGCGATCCGGCACAGCGACACGGACACCCCTCGGAAACACGATTCCCAAGGGGATTAGGGGTGAATAATATAAATAACGGGCGCGGAGCGGAGTGTCGAAGGCTAGCCTTTGCCAACGCCTTCTATGTAAGTAGTTCCCCGTTATCCTGTGTAAAATTCGAGAATCGAGTAAACAGCATGACCCGACCCAAAAATATAGTTTGCTTCCAAAAAGATCGCGACGGATGTAAATGATTTTAAGCGTCTTGATAATTATCATACGAGCCTAAAAATATCGACGGTGGAAAGGAGAAACCCTTTAAGCGACATGATGGGCGAAATTAAGTTAAGTATATATATCGTTGGAATCGGCTTTTTTTCTGCGTCTTTTGAGCCGGGTTACTCAATTTCGCCCATCATGTCGCATAAAGGGTTTCTCCTTTCCACCGTCGATATAGATTGATAAAATAGCCATTTACTCACTTATTTAGTCATTTGGCCTGATCTGAGCATATTTTTTTTCTAGTTAAAAATTTCGTGTCCGTAAGGTACCTATATAGATCATTTGTAGGTCAACCATAATCAGTAAGTAGGTACCTTGAAAAATACTTGAAACGTCGATGTCTCTAAAGCTTACAACAGGCTCGAGGACTATCTAACAGACAAAAATGCTTGGCCTAAACTAGATACCTATATAACATATAACCTAATGATAACTTAGTCATAAAAATGTGTAAACATTGTATCTTGGCTAGCGGTCACGTTTTCTGTAGGAATAACGTATCCAAACTTTTTTTTAATGTCGTTGTCTAGCACCGTCATAGGCAAGTTTATTTATTTATTTAGTAGCTCTTGTGAAAATTGAATTGTTTTGAAACTTATTTCTGCTCAACACAAAATATTTTTATTTTGCATAATGCTAGGTTAAGATATAAAACAAGACATTAATCTATCTATCTATATATATAAAAGGCAAACCTGACTTACTGACTTAACGTACAGCCGAAACTACTGTACAGTCAACCAATTTGATTCCTAGGCCACTATGGACTTTGTCAACGTGACGTTGTAAACCAAATCATAGGAAGTCTCTTACGTTTTGGTTGTCAACGTCACTTTATCATAGTCCATAGTGGCCTAGAAATCAAATTGGTTGACTGTACCTAGAAACTTGAAATTTGAAAACTCAGTGTAGATTTCCGAGAGAAAAACAACAAGCATAAACGAATTTCCTATTAAAAGTTATTTGGTGCCACACCCGAGTCAAAGCCACACTTGAGTCAGACCATGCGAAGATTTCACTGCCTGAGTGGAAGGTCTTTAGCGCCTCTACGAGAGATGCCATTAAGTCCGAAAGAAGAACCGCCGCCAATAATTCGAGGCGCGGTATCGATAACATCCGAAGAGGTGCCTCTTTAGATTTGGCACAAACTAGTTGGACAGTGACAACGCCATGTTTGTCGACTGTCCGGCAATAAACGACCGCACAAACCCGTGAAACTGTAAGACGACAAATTCCTTTACCATCCGGCGAGGTACAGCCACGCGCGGCTGGCACAACTTGCCCGCGACTTGTTTGTCACTCGGATCTCCCTTTCTATCTAGTCAGTAACGATAGAGACGCACTGAGCGACAAGCGAGAAAATACAACTTGGGCTACCCGTGCAGAGCTCAGTGACGACAGCCGAGCTGCTGAGCTTTAAGTGCTTGCCACTCAGGCAAGGCAGTGAAAACTTCGCATGGTCTGACTCTTTTAAGAAAATCATACCAGCATTATTCAGTACCTAGGGACAATGGACTTTATTATTTAGCCAAAATCCAATATTTAAATTTTTCATTATTTTGAATGAAACTATGAGGCCACTTTGGTATTAAATGGAAGCTAAGTAATTAAATATCCTCCAAAACAAAAATCAATGATTTTTACCGAGGAGAATTAGTTCAACCGGTAAGTACGTGTCTTAGAAAATGACCCTACCACATTATTTTCACTTTTTAAAGAAAATTGCCCATCTTTGACTTGCTGTATCTCCGCAACCAATGTAGACTAGGCCCAAAACTGGAAAACGCGTCTATAAACCATGCAAGCGGCAAATCATGTAACAGTTGGGGTGACAAAGTTATCAGAGGGTTTTAACCCTGCAGAATACGGAGCTGCCTGTCGCCATTCCGAAATTTGAACCGGAAGTACGGTACACATAAAAATGTACACATGAAAAACATAAAAGTATACTTAAACGTGTGTTTTGGACTGTGTTAACGTTTGCTCACCAGCTTTTAGCTGTTTTACCTATTCTTGTATTTTCTCTTTCTGCATTTTAATAACTTTAAGATAATTGAAATGCTTACTAGTCTGTTAATTTTTTTATTATTTTCTGCGGGTCATCAACAAAACATCTATAAAAAATATCGTTTGAGGGATTGCTATCTAAGGTAGGAAGTAAAAAACAAAACTGTGTAAGATTGGAGGTATTTGGCAATCCTTTTAACTTGATAAATTAAAAAACAATGTTAAATAGATAGAAAAAGGCATTTTATAACGTCATATTCATTATTTTTTTCTTGTTATGTACACAAAAAGGTGTAGCCAGATGTATTTTATTGGAAACGTGCTGTTTTATAAAGAAGATTTATTTATACCTACTAGTTCAACGGTTCAACCTATTAGTCAATTAGCTAAAGCTTGATAGTTTATTTTATTTCTTGTAGTCATGTCATGGCAAAATTGAGCACAATCTGTATTGGGTTTTGGTTCAATGTGGACACTATATTTTGAAAAGCTATTCAACCCAAATAATATTTCTTCCATTTTGGTACTTATGATAGTGGCATAAGGTTCAATGATTTAGTGTCATTGGATACAAATGGAAAATCGTCCTCGTGAAATAATCATTCTGAAAATGGGTCAAAAGTACCTAATAGTATCGAAAGTGAATTGTCAAAATGTAATTGAGCTGAAAAGTATTTATAACCAAATTTAGTTTCGTTGTAAATTAATTAAGTCCCAATGGAATTTTGTCCATTATAAATTATGAGCAAAATGAAATACGAACAAGTGAATGTAGTGTAATATGAATTAAGGCCATATAAATATAATATAAATTGTACATGTTTCAGGTAGGACGTATTTACAATTGGTCATATTTCTGAGTGTACGTAAATACAAATAGACATATTTTTTTACACCAATATCATATTGGACACTTACCATGGGATATGCTTAAATTTTAGACGTTATTCAGGATGGACAATTTTCCTTTTTGTTGTATTTCAAATGGTCATTTTTCTTAACTGACGTATAATTTCAAGTGTTCGATTTTCCATTTGTACCTAATGAGAGCGGTTGCGCACTACGTCCGATCCGAATAAGATCCGAACCCGTGAAAATATGGTCCAGTGTATTAGATCCGGCTTACGTCATCCGATTTTATTATGTATCCGGTCTAAATCCGAATTTTCACGGGTTCGTTTTGGATTCGGATCGGCGTAGTGCGCAACCGCTCTGACAGTAAATCGGTATGATTTCATCAGTAGACTAACTTTAATGTAACTCTCAAAATGTATAAAATGTTGAGACATACGTCATTTTTTTTTCTTTTTGTGTGTTACGTTGTTACGTATACGTTTTTGCTTTTTGAGGACTTACTAACGTATGACAGATTTTCATCAAAAAAGTAATGTAACCGCCATGCTATCTCCGAAAGTACAAGTGCTGGGCTTATGCACTCTGTTTAAATTAATGAATGATTTTTGGCGCTCACATTAATTGATCCTACAAGTGACGATATTTATGAATTTGACTGTAACCATGGTACCAACAAGCCTAGACAACAAGCTTAGTTTGGGACTAGGTCAATTTGTGTGAGGTTGTTCCCTGATATTTGGTACTACATTTGAGGTTTTTTTTACGAGATGTATGGAATGGCCATATGGCCAATCGGTACCTGCGAGTACTATCCATGCGCTAGTAGAGCGCTTGAACCATGATCACAGATGGAATACCTACCCAGGATGCTGAAACTCACGATATGTTTTATTATGTACCCACCCTATTTGTTTAAATATGAGCTAATTTGAACCATCGATCAACCTACTTAAACCACGGATAAGTAAATAAACTTAATTAGGTATTTAGGTATCACCGACCACCGACTCTGTAGGTAGGTAGCTGTAGAAACTACTAGAATACAGAAAATAAACATTTTATTAGTGTCAATATTTTAATGATTGGAGATAAAGTTACTGGTGAATTGCCTATTTAAGTTTGAGTCAAATGATAATAAATTCTTATCTTGTGTTTTATTTCCCGGCCTACCTACAACAACCGCCTCCAAAAATGATCGAGCACTTACCCGTCATCATACGTCGGGGAGACCTCACCAGAAGCGCCCTGGGATATGTCCCCTTCCATTTGTCAGCTCGAAGGAGGAAAACTTTGAAAGGTAAACAAATCGGGAATAAACGCGCGCGATAAAAACCGGTGCACGTAGGACGTGCGCTACGCCGAACTACGGGTGTGCAGCGTATTAGGTCGCGGTGCGCCGCGGGCGGGAGGACTCTCGCTTCGAGCGGGGAGCACAGCACTACGCTATGGCTCGCTATGTGCTGAGCTGAGCAGCGCGGCCGGAGCGGCAAGAGTGAACGAACCGAGCGGGGGCGGCGCGGGCGGCGGGGCGTCGCCAGGGCTGTCTGCGAGCTCCTCTGGCGCCGGGCGACGCTTACCGGCATACAACAGGTCGCAGTGGTTACCGAAACTGTTCTGCGTACGGCATTATATCCTACCGTTATAAGGAATAATTCAAATGAATTATTTAACGCATCAATCAAATATAACAGTATAGGTCTAGGTATAGGCCTTATAGGCCTTAAACGAAACGGAAAAGTATGAACATCTGATTAGCACCTCTATTCTAGGCGGTAAAATTCCAAATCTTATTTGAGCTGTTACCGTATTGTCAACGTTTTGACAGTAATAGCGAGGACTTCGACACTAGCCGGACCTAGGTAGATTATGCCAGATCGTCTATCTATGGTTTGCTATTTGCCATTGTAGGTATTTAGGGTGCTTGCATGCACATGCAACAGAATAGGCTAGATTTTTTTTCTTTTGCTGCCAATCGATCCGATTTTTTGTAAGGAGCAAATGCTGGTAAGTAGGTACGTATGGGAGACTAACTGCAATCAGAGCACTGTTAAGGTCAGAAATAAGAGTCACATCACAGCCCAACATTCTTGAATAGCGTTGAAAGCGCCCCATACAAATTGATTTTATTTAAATTACCTATAAGGCCGCATTTCACCAAATTGGAATAAGACTTACTCCGAGATTAGTCTATACAAATTCGGTGTTTATTCTAGTTATAAGACCTTATTCCAGTTTGGTGAAATGCGGCCTTAGTTCTGTATTAAGTATAAGCAATGGAAAAACAAGAAGTAATTTGTAATAATGATGGTGAAAAACTGGTAGGTAGGCAAGGCACATGGTTGCCATACAATTTATTTTTTACTCAAAGGCAAGGGGGTGGTTCTGATCTGATGGTGGTACCATTAAATTTACTATTCGACCGACGACGACAGCGAGTTGGGCAGTTGACGTAATATCAGCGGGTGGGATGGGGGGAGCGCCGAGCGAGCCGCCGCCGCCGCCGTTGCCGCGGCAACCGCGCCGGTCGCCGAGCGGACTCCATTAATACCTACACGTGGTGTGGTGCGGCCTATGCCGGCTTTTATCGCACCGAAAAGATGTGGCTTCACGGACTTTGAAACTTTTGATTGAATGATCATACCAACTGAAATGAATGATGATGACTGAAAATGGGTTGTATTATAGGTACCCGTTGGGGATTTGTTAGATGACTTTCCCAAACGCATTATTTCTTTGAAGATAAGTAATTTTCTTTCCGCGTGTTTTCCCGAACGCGGTATTACCAGTCGCCTTTACCCCAGTAGTTTATTTTCACAGTCGTGTTTTTCCCCTTGCGATCTTTATCCAGTCGCTTCTTTTCTTGGCACCATATTTTCACTATCGTGTTTCTTTTATTCCAAAAAACTAATTTGACACATTTGACGGAGCTCCGCGCGGAGTTTGCTATTTCTGGGTTATTTGGTCCTCCGGGCCTGCTGCAAAACTAACATAACCGAAACCTACCTACATTAAGATGTTATTGCTTTATGGAATAAGTGCGACTGGGATAAAATCGAACAAGAATAAATACGACTGGGTAAAAAGTCGAACGAGAACAAAAGCGACGGTAATAAAACTGAGTAGGGAAAAATGACATTGGGTCAAATTAAGAATAGGAATAAATGCGAAAAGAAATATAGCTTTACGGAAATAATGATTTTGTGAAAATTATCTAACAAACCCCACTGGGTACGTGCTTCTATACTATACCTACCTACGTAAAGTTTGTTGAGAAGTCGTTCGCACCTGTTGAGCGATAACGACCATTTCAGTGGGTATTTCAAGTAAGGAGATGTCAAAAAAGGTTTATAGATCTTAATACAGAGCTAACAATACAGGAGTTCCGCATGGGAGTATTCTAGGGCCTTTATTCTTCCTCCTTTATATTAACGATCTACCAAAAGCCATCATACAAAAAGCCATTATGTTCGCTGATGACAACAATAGCGGTGAAATATGAAAAGATGGATACATTTGAGTTTAATATTAATAAAGGAATGTTTGACACTATCAAATGAATTAATAATAACAATTTGCATATTTACATTAGTGAGACTAAATTAATACAATATAATTCATATATTTCTATATCTATACCTCTTAAAATTAAATATAAAAATGAGACAATCGACGCAGTAGATTCAATCAAATTTCTGGGCATAATGATTGACAAGCAGCTAATTTGGAAAGACCAAATTAATGAAATATGTATTAAAATTAAACCGTTTTGCGTTTGCCCTTGAAAGGTCAAGAGATACGGTTTCTATTGAAGCGGCACTAATGGCTTACCATGGATATATGACTTCAGCACTAAGTTATGGCTTGATTCTGTGGGAACTCAGTAGAGTTTGATAGAGTATTTAAAATAAAATAAAAGTGCATAATGGTGATGATGATGAGTAATGCTCGGTTAGACGACAGCTGTGTGCAGTTATTTAGAA
This sequence comes from Acleris cristana, assembly GCA_948252455.1. NCBI lineage: Eukaryota > Metazoa > Arthropoda > Insecta > Lepidoptera > Tortricidae > Acleris > Acleris cristana. Next base: position 46,545,030 of record OX411772.1, read on the forward strand.
AACTGAATATTTTACCACTACCGTGCGTGTACATAAGAGATGTATGTGTGTTCTTCAACTCCCACCCAGAATATTTTATGAAACGGAGTCAAGTAATTAAAAGGCAGACAAGAGCACGTATTATTTTTCTTTGGTACAAACCTCCCTGTCGCAAGGATATGTACAAAATAAATATATTTAATATGAGCATTGTAGTAATTAGATCAGTACGAATCCATTTGGTCCAGTCAATTAAGGTCCTATGTCGCTGCGATTTCGTGTTACAGCGGATTGAAATCATTAGCACATGTATGCCTCTACGGTTCTTGGTCACAAAATCATCTTTGAAACAAAGAAAATCGAAGAGGCAGACATTCAAGGCTCTGCATTATCATGGGACGGAGAAGTAAAAATGATTTAAAAAAAAGCTCTACTAAGTCATTTGCACACGGTTCTCATTGCGCCCATTCTATTCATTATGACTAGGGTTAGGACTTTTGGTGGCATATCGTGGTTATAGAATCCATGGAGTCGCTATTTCCTAATTATTATAAACACACTAACTGTCATCAACATAAGTGGGCAGCAGTGCTATTGTGAACTTAATTAACTCGAAAACGAAACCATTCAATATGGAACGTAATTGTAATATTATTTCTATAACATCCAGGAAAGAATATATGGAATCATCTATGGAGTGATACCGTCGAAAATTGCTTCCTCTTACACTTTTCTTCCCATCTTTACGTTATAGTGCATTTTAGCGCAAATCGTAGAATCTTTTAGAAGACAAAATTATCAACAAATTGAAAGTTTCTACGATACCTAGTATCAGTAATACCACATACGGAATGGTCAAGCGTGGCTTAGTTCGTATAGCAACCTTGTAAAATTTGTAACTTTCAAACCCTCGCATCTTAGATGGAGCTCAAATTGAAACATTGGCGAGAACGGTGGCACAATTGGTGCATTTCAATCCGTTCCTCATGCACGAGCACATGGTAGTCAGGCACTGGGATGATTAATTGAAGGACACAATATCCGTGTAGGCTTTGGGGATGGGCTCGAGGGTCTGAACGGGGATATATTGGTTTTGATGAGGTCTCCAAAGGTTCCATCACCACCGGTTGGGCATGATTAGCATTTTCCCATACATTCACCTGAAAGATTTTTAAATTCCATATCTTCTTTCCTAGGTCGTGGAAAAATAACAATTCAACAATTATAGCAAATTTTGTGACAATATTGCCAAACTACAGTTTGCGCTAAAATGCACTGAAACGTAAATATGGAAGAAAAACTAGAAAAAAGTAGTAATTTTTAACGCTAGCTCCCTAAAGACGATTCCATATCTTCGTCGCTAGGGGTCCTGGAGAAAATCTGGGAACCAAAAAGTAGCAAATTTTGCATTCTACAATATTGTAGAACCATGAATAGTACTAGAATGAACTTTAACGACATTAAAGGCATAAAACCGAAAAAGTGTCAGTTTTTCCTAGATGACGGAGAAAGATATAGAGCTGGAGGAACGAAAAATTTGGGTTATCATGACTTATTTATTATCCTTTACGGCCAATTTTATTATCTAAAATAGTGCCTCACTATAGTTTGCGCTAAAATGCACTAAAACGTAAATATGGGAGGAAAACTAGAAAAAAGGGGCAATTTCCAACGCTAGCTCCCCATAGACGTTTCCATATCCTCGTCCCTAGGGGCCCTGGAATATTGCAGAACCATGATTATCACTATAGAATGAACTTTGACAGTATAGGCAAAAAAACAGAAGATGGCGGAAAAGAAATAGAGCTGGAGGGACGAAAAATTTGGGTTATCATCAGTATAAAACATATTAAAAAACCATAATAATCAGACCTTTTTTAGGGTACCAGAACAACGATTTACTAAATGTATGTACTTATCACGAAATTTTTTGTGTGGGCCTTCCGGTTCAAATTTCGGAATAGCGACAGGCAGATCCATATTCTACAGGGTCAAAACCCTCTGATAACTTTGTCACCCCAACTGTTACATGATTTGCCACTTGCATGGTTTAGAGACGCGTTTTCCAGTTTTGGGCCTTGTCTATATAGTCTGCTTTTAACCTCGATTTCTACCGTACCGTTTTTTTGCCAATATGTATGATTACAGTAAAGTAAAGTGTAATGCCGCAAGAGGCACAGGTTATACGGGCGGCGGCCGGGCGTGGGAGCCGGCTCAGCGGTAGCAAACGCGCCGGCGCGCCGCCGCATCGATCGCGCCACGTGGGCGCGGTGCGTGGCGTTGCCGGGCCACGTGCGCCCTAAGGGCGGCCACATACATACGGAATTCCGGAATTTCGATTCGGAATTCCATATATATACATCACACACATACGTTTATTGCCGTTCGGAATTACAAGCGTCAGCTGAGAGACGCTAGTCATCGAGTTCGGACATTCTGGCAGCGAAATTGCATTGTTGATATATTCTACTAGGAAAAAGAAAAACCCTCGCCATTGCTGGGTGCATCCCCTTAGCACCCAAAGACTTCAAGATATTCATTTTTATGTAAAAAGAGCCAAATTAGGTACGATACAATCCCGAAATAATATTTAAATATTAAATGTGTTTAATATTATTTATGTTGATTATATTTTTAGGGTTCCATACCAGAAGTGTAAAAAAGGAACCCTTATGTTGAGACTTCGATGTATGTCTGTCTGTATGTCAAAGCAGTTTTTCTCTGAAACTATGAACTTGAAACTTGGCATAGTTGCATAACTTGCTTGCCCACATCTGTTTTTAGTTATAACAATTTGAAATTATATTTCTAAATACTTGAATGGGTTAAAAATTAAAGTGATTTGATGAAAGCAAACGGTATGTCATATCTAATACATATCTACAGGGCTAACGATATGAAGTGTTACCAAATCGTTTTTATCGAACCTTGTGTCAAAGTAAATGCGACTTACTATCGGGAAATTATTTTGGAAGCTACATTGGAGCCTTGGGCACGCAAACATTTCGGTAGTACCTAGACCGTGCATGTCAACAAGACGCCGAGTCTCATAAACAGGGCCCGTAATTTTCATGCCGATGACATCAATTTGACGTCACGCTCCATTAGGGTGATCCCAAATAGTTTTATTGTAATTTATTAATCATTAGTCGTCAATCATTTTATTAATGTACAAATGACTTCAAAAGTACTCTATTTACACGTGGAATAAATAATAGCTACTTGATACGTGAAACGTAAATAAAACTATTTGATTTGTTTTTATACATACATTTTATTAAATGGTATTGTTAATAACACATTACAATAATTACGTAGAAAACAGAATTCCTCTCTAACGTATAGCACGCCATCCTTCTAGCATTCATTCCCGTGCAAAGAAAATCTAAGTCATCTTCGCGTTCATACGTAATGCAATATTCATGAAAATCCTTTTGTTTTGTAATCGTATTTGTTTGTTGTGTCACACATTTGGATTATTATCTGCAGAGGTTATTCAATGATTAATTATGACGAATTTAATCGGAATCATACTCTATGCAACGTGACGTCATTTTTGCGTCAACGGCATGAAAATTACGGGCCCTGCTCATAAAGCTCGTGTGAACCAAGAATGGCTGAAAAACCGCGTTCCATATTTCATTTCGTCCACACAATGGCTTTCGAATTCCCCAGACGCGAATCCGATGGACTGTTCTATCTGGTCCATTTTGGAGAGCAAGGTCAGGAGAAGAAAACATGCCAGAAACTACTAATTTTAAAATTTGATATTTTTTTCTCATTTTTTTCTTAATAAATAATAATTGGCTACAACAAAAAAAATCGTGGCCTTTTGAATTTGGTAACACTATATCAAATCAATCTGTAAATTTCAAACCATTTTTTTTTACCGTGGCGCACTTTCTCGTTTACAGCCAAAAATTAGGTAGTTTTCGAAAAAATATCAAAAACTAAAAATCTATATTAAAATTTAGACTAGTCAAAATGGACCTTATTGAATAGAAAATAAAGTCGTGCGACGCAAACTGGATGCGTTCCGAACAGAATTTACGATTGCGTGATGCGACCCATACAAAATCTATGGAAGACTTGCATTCCTTTTCCGTTGGGAATTCCGAACGCACAGGCCATCATTCAGTTTTTTTTTTTGGATTCGGGTAAAGAAACCGAACGGAAAACTACTGTGCGTGTGTGGTAGGGTCATTGATTTGTATGGATTAGCTGCATTCGGAATTCCGAATCGAAATTCCGAAACGGAATTCCGTGTGTATGTGGCCGCCCTAAGCCGGTCGCACGACGCCCCAAGCCCGGCCCGGTCCTTATCAATGCCTACGCGCTTGTTGCTAAGCTACGCTCAATCATTGTCAAAGGCGTCCTCGAATACTCGGTACGCACACCATAGCTCAAAAGCACAAAAATATATCAAAATGCACAACTTAACTATCTCTTATACGTGTCCTCTTATAATGTTACACGTAAGTATATTTTAAAGCAATTATTAAAACTTTTTTCCTAGACTAGAAATAATGAATGAGTTTACGAAACTGAAGAAATATTGTGAGGTATAGGCATAGAGGCACTTGAACAAATCTTTGTATTAGGTACAATCAGGGAACGGAAAACTCCTTCGTTTGATTAAGTTTCGTCGTTTGGCTACCCAATCGTTAGTTTCCCCATGATTGCATTCTCTATATAAGTAAGTTTATCGTTGTCTGGTACGACCCAAACTGAGCTCCAGGATATAGGTACTATGGGTATAGTACACCCTGGAGCTTAGTTTGCGACTAGGTCAATTTGTGTGATACTGTATCCTGATATATATTTATTTTAGGTTGTGCTACGTCGGGGATAAAATTATTATCTTGGTTCGTCTAACCTTGCTTTTCGACTGGCGAAGCGGGGGAGGCGAGACGAGACCCTTTCGGCTGACAATGCTCCTTTTCAATTTACACACTCCCAATAATGTACAGTCAACCAATTTGATTTCTAGGCCAATATGGACTATGTTAACGTGACGCTGACAACCAAAACGGAAGACACTTCCTATGATTGAGTGATTCCCATCTTCCAACTTAGCCATCCCACCCAGGCTGGATATTGGGAAATCACAGTGCCATCTTCCAATCTGCGGCCTGCCTCAGGTTGGATAGTGGGAATCAATTTTGTTATTTATTTTTCTTCCCATTATCCAACCTGTACTGAATAGGGTACAGTCACAGAGAATATCCCGGCCACCACTTTACTTTACCCGGCGAAGCGAATGGTATTACAGTCAAGTCGTTAGTGTATTTGCATGATTATATCATGTAATATATTTGCTTGATTGCATGATATATAGGAGCTCCTATTTTTGGCTGGTTTGGCCCTCCGGGCCTGCTGAAAAACTGACATTATCTAAACCTACCTCTTTTAACGCACCTGAAGTTTACATTCAGAGAGAGTGTACATTTTAGGAATCAGAAATTTTAGGAGAGTATACGACATTGGGACTGCACTTTTCACTTCTTGATTTAAACATATTATAATTTATAATTAGTTATATCACCTGATCATTATTGCAAATGTTTTTACAATTTTTAATAATTATACTTAATGTATAGTATATCAAATGGCATTATTCCATATGAATGTTATACAAAAGGTTGTTAGGTATGCTAAATGAGTGTTATGTTATACTATGCGACTGTTATGGTACAAAAAATATACATTTTGTTTTATACTGGACGTTTGTTATTCGTAGTTAGTTAAGGGCTGATTTTTCAATCCCCAGATAAAGCTATCAGGAAGGTAAATTTTAGCTCTGTCCTTTTCTTTCATATGACTTCAGAAAAGGACAGTAATACATTTAACTGACGGATAGTTTTATCTGGGGATTGAAAAATCAGCCCTAAATGAAATTATACAAAAAGTTTTTATACTCACTCGCACTCATTAATTTGTACCTATCGTTCAATTATACGGGGGGGAGGGTTTACGATTTAACGTCGTGTTTGAAATATTATACAAAATTGTGAAACGATTGAAAGCGACAAGGTACATAAATGATCACTTATTTATGCTGTTAGCAATGCATCATTGCATTGCTAATTGTTTCTCCGGTACTAAATCAATACGTGCCGTCTGATACCTTCCTCAGTTTTATTGATGCGTCACTATTTTCAGACTTTTTACACAGATGGTCTTGAGGCCACTTACTTAATAAAATAAAACATGATAATTTGTTACCATCACAACTTTACCATTTGTTGTGGATTTTATCATTTTTTAATTAAACAGATGCGACTATTTCTCGGTAAAGTGCATCTACCCTATTGATCTCAAACAAGGCCGCAAGGTATGTTTATAAAACAACCACTCTCTGTAGGGAAGTTTCAATCCCCTACGAAACAGAAACGTCAAGTCGAAGTTGGTAGCATATTGTGCCGCACAACACAATAGAACAGTGCGTCGAAGTACAAAGCTTTATGAAGGATTGTGATCAAGAACTAGATTAAGGTTTTAAATTAGTATGAATTCTTTGAAAGAGTACCGACTCGAGGCCACAAAGCGCAACGGGACAAGTGCGTAGGTACGAAATTCCTTAATTTACTTGTCGTTTGAGCACCAAACATTGAAGCCAGGGATTTATAAATTAACAACTACAGTTACTCGTTTACTTTGCCACTTATGTTGACAAAAGCCTAACTAAAATTATGAACACGCCGAAACCTGAAATAATAGACCGAAAACAAGATCCTGTCCGAGCCTCAAGCAAAATACACTTAACCGATGAAGTACTACAATTTAACTTTTCACTGAGTTACTAAGACACTTACCTCCAGCCGCCGGGTGGAGAGTCATTGCTGGTTTCCTTCAGCTGGGTAGTGCTTGCGCTTTGCAGATTCAGTACATTCACGCTGTAACAACATTCAATATTTAAGTAACAGGTAAACCGACATATTAAAACACTTGGTACATATAAAAGGGTTGATAATACAACTTTTTGGCTATTTTCAGTTTGCCTAATATCGTTTGGAATGTTTAACCATTTATCTAATAGGTATCACTTTTCATATATTTTTAGTTTAGTATAATGATTTATTGATCGAACCGCGTTAATTCTAATAGACGTTTTGCACCATTTTTGTATACCTAGTCTAATAAGGGTGCGTAACGATCGATGTAAAAATATTTAGATATTGATGAAATACAAATAGTTAACACGTTAAATTCTTCGGTATCTATATTGATTCCAATCTAAACAGGAAACGGGAACTGGAGGCTGTGGAAAATTCAATCCTCTCAGCATGCTATGCCCTGAGAAGCCTTAGGGAGGAACTTGGAACGGACCAGCTGAAAATTGTCTATTACGCTCTTGTTGAGTCTAAGCTATGCTATAGTATCAAGTTCTGGGGAAATAGCTTCCAATACAATATAAACAGAGCTCTGATAGTACAAAAGAGAGCCATTCGAACCATCATGCGCATTCCTCAATGGATCCCTTGTAGAGAATATTTCCAGAAGTTGGGTATTCTCACGGTTCCTAGTTTGTATGTCGTCGGTTGACAAGCAAAAGTCACTAAGTACCAAACTGACACAATGGAGATAAACGTTTACATACAAATATTTCACTATATACACTGATTTTTTAAAATTGCGGCAGCTAAAACTCGTTGAGCTTAATAACCATTAAACTAACGATAATATTATTAAAATTTGCGTCTTATTATTTGAAATTATATCAAATGAAAATAAACTTTTTATGGGAGGGTAAACCGCTTCGTTACGTAACGCGTTACGGCGCCAGTCTGTCTGGCTTCCCTTTCTCTCACGCATACGGCAGCGGTAGGCAAGCTCCTCCTCTCTCACTCTAACCCACACGATTACAAGGCGAAGTGAATGTTTATGAAAAGTGATTTTAGGCAAACTGACATTATGCCAATGGCAAATAGATAACAAGTTTAATCATTAGACAGCCACAGGGTGTCCTATCGATTTGCCGAGCTACATTACGCCTTTTTGTTTCGCAGACAACGATCCGCAGATATTTCCTTGAGTTCGCATTTTATTAGGTTTCTCGAGTAGTCAATATGCTGGAAGTCGATACACCTTTCGTCGATTGTTCGATTAGTAATTGTCTTAGTTAACCGAACTACTATTGGTTTGTATATCGATAACTCAGATAATAATTTCTCATTATTATCAGTAGTACATAGAGTTGCTATAAATGAATCCGGATGGCCGTTTGACCCCGCGTAGGAAAAGTAATCAAGAAATATCAACAAGAATAAAGTTATGAAGCAACTAAAATAATTCAACTCATTATTACAAAATCATAGTTTTTAATCAAGTAGATACCGCACCGTCGCAGCCTGTGATATCCATCTTCATCTACTTTCATGTATAAGTTGAAGTTTCCAGAATATGACATGTGGATGACAAGCTGCGCATTAAACTACAAATACCAAGTTTATTTGATGGATACTCCGTATCTCGTCTCATTAGTTTTTCGTTTAATTCTTATATCGTGTCATTCTAGTGCGATAAACTAATTAATGAGACTAGATAATCCGATACCGTATATTTTATTTATGCCAATATTTTGCTGATAATTCGTGGCTAACTTCACATTGTTGGTTACCAGCGCATTTTTGCATTTTGTGAGGTGAATTTAAAATTTTCATTAGTTCGAGATCAAAATATTTATGACAGTTAAAATTATTTGTTTACTTTGACTCTCAATCGGACCAAAATTACTGTTACTTTCTGCCATATTTTATGCAAACTGTGTAACTTAGAGTCGCACGTGCCCAGACAAAATAGTTTTAAAAATTGTGGGTAATTCTATAGTTCTGCCTACCCCACTCTGGGATTACAGGCGTGAAGTTATGTATGTATGTACAATAAAATAAGACGTATATTTTAGTGCATTGTAAAAAGTATTTAGAATTTTATACTGACATTATTTTAACAAAACTCTTTTTATGCTGATGGTACCTATAAAAGTAGAGGAAATTTAAATATAGAATGCCTGTAAAGACATGTTATCACTACATATGCAATTCCACGCTCTCGGTAATTCATCTATAGGTAATATTATTTAAAAAAATAAATGACGGGAAAAATAATAGAAGCTCCTGAAGCTTCTATCCAGCTCTTCGAAGCCATTGTTGCTGCATTCACAATGGATTGTTAAACGTTAATATCAGGTAAACACAAACGGCCACCCGCCTTCGTGGGAAATTTAAGTACATACAACAGTAGTGGTAACCTCTCTCGAATTTTCTCGACCGCGGTCAAAAACGTCGGTGTTAAAAAACCGGTCAAGTGCGAGTCGGACTCGTTAGTCGTAGTAGTACCTAGTAGTAGTTACTACATTTCGGTTTGAATATTTTTGCGGGTTAAGGTTTTGAGAAAAAGGGGGCAATATAAATATAGCCGCTGTTCGTGAAGCGTCTAATACAGCCCCTCAAGAATACAGCCTTAAGAATGCAGCATCAAGAATGCAGTCTGAAGACTGTATTCTCGATGCTGTAGTCGCCTTTCTAAGGTATAGCGCCTTAAGTACCAATTTCACCAAACTATGTTAACAACTTAACAGACGATGAGAGCGTTAACAGCTATCAAAATGTATGAACTAACAGTCGATTAACATTGATTAAATTGAACATCGTATGGTGAAATCGGTACTTAAAATGCAAAAATGAGACAATCCGTCGTTGGATATCATATTCGCAAAACATGATATTCTCCAAAATATCATAAAAGCAAAACCTCATATTCGCAAAAATGAATCCGCCACCGCGGAGCTCCTATTTCTGGTTGGTTTGGGCCTCCGGGCCTACTGTAAATCTAACATAAATAGGGAATGTAATAATAACCTAAATCTACCTACAATTTTATAACAAAACCCATTTGTAAAGATCATGTTTTGCGAATATCGTGTTTTGCTATATGATGTTATGCGTATATGATATTTTGCTAGTATGATCTTTTGCGAATGTGATATTCACATATGAACAGAAATGAGATACCAACCCTGATGTGAACCTAAATGTATTGCCCGCACGCTAGTGCCCACGCTAGCTAATTTAACCCTAGGTTAACCCCAGGTTAAATTATTAACGAAGGTCAGATTCATATGAGAACCGACAATTTTAACGAATTAATCTGCTAACCTAGGGTTAACGTTTACGTGCAAGCGGGCTTTGCTGGTTGTTTTAAATACACCGGTACACGTCATGTTTATCAAATCTATTCTACACGATTTGTTGCGAGTGCACATGTGATTGTGTTTATATTCGAAATAGTCAATATCAGGAGCTATTGCGGCTCAGAGGGGCTAGACAAGATACACTACGCTAACTATCGTTTCTAATCGCTTCGTTTTTAAACCAATCACGTCACTGGTAGGTAGATCACGTGACTTTTCGTATCACGTTATCTACAAGTGATGCGATTGGTTTAAAAACGTAACGAATATAAACGCTGGTTAGCGTAATGCATCTTGTCTAGCCCCTCTGGGCCTCTATTCAACTTTGTAAAACCATTGCTTTTAACTCGGCCACCATTACTGTCAAGAAAATCAGAGGTATCAAAACATTGACAATACGATAAAACTTTAAAAACAATAAGGTTTTACCGCGTGGAATCCAGCCCTGATCTACTATGTCAACTACTCGTGACTCGTGTTGGTTTCCGTTTTCCGTCTCCTTCACTGCTTCACGGTACAATGCGATAACGATATAGAAACAAGAACGACCATTGCCTACCCTACATTTTGACGTAAATTAAATATAACCAAAAAAGATCATAGAGGTATTTATGACGTTGATGATACGTTCGTTTCTCTACATTAAAAAAAAATACTTGTCTAAAAAATCTACTACGATCTCCTATCACTATAACTCTACTTATAATTGTGTGACACGCAAACCACTTTGTAAAGTAGCCTAATAGCAAAATAATAGTATCGTAACGTATATCACCCATTACATATGCGAATGTTTGTGTGTGTGTGTTAGTATGTTTGATCCTCTTTTACGCTATATCGAAATAAATGGCTGTTCTCGTGGGATAACGAAATTACTAATTCTATGCGGATGATATCTGGGGTAGAAGCTAAATTTAGACTTTAGTGGAGTTCAAAATTACAGCATCATTTTTAACTCTGCAGGCAACTCTAGTTTTGATACCTAAGAAAAGGTATCGGATAATCTAATCTCTTAGTTTTTCGTTACAGTTTTATTTCGTCTCATTATGTATTTTTCGCTCATTTTTTATTGGTCCTGTTCACCATCCGTCACTATCTTATTTGGTCAAATTCTGTAACTTGTCTCTTGTAATAAGTCCTATTAATTTTTCGTCACTCTTCCTTGGACTCATTCTTTGTTTGTCTCCCTCTTTTTTAGTATCATTTGCAGTCTATTTTTAGTCACATTCGTTATTGGTCTCTCTTTTTGGCTTCATTGGCAATTCGTCTCTTTATTTTTTGGGCACATTGGCTACGCGTCCCGTCCCGTGTCTGCGAGGTCTTCAGAATTCGATCTAACCAGGATGAATAATATAACTCAGTCTCAGTGTAATGCTGGGATGCACCGCGCCTTTAATGATTTATGTTTTTTTAGGATTTGTAATGTAATTTGTACCTGTACGCAATATTATGAGTTTTTTTATTGACTGCTAGCACGTGCAATTTCTAAGCATGTGATTCCCGCGAGCACGCCACGTACCTACAGTCAGCTGACCGCGCGAGAAACATGGAAAAACCAAATTGACTCCCGCCACTTTCAATGTCTGGCTTCTCTTATTTATCGCAGAAATTTTAATTGCCGATTATCACTTCGCAGAATTTCATTTCGCCGAATGATCATTGTGTCTTACGTATCAAAGATTTCGTTTTATTTCCCAACCTCACGATTAGCAACTGTATGTTTTTTTTTTATAAATCCACTTTTTAAAACGCTACCTTTCGAGTACTAGAATGGTTTACTTAGAGTAATATACATTTCATTTTTTTTTATTAAGCCTTTGTAAGGTTAACAAGAAAAAAACAAAAAGAAATTGTTTAAATTAGTAAGTATGTATTTTACGTTTCTAGGTAAGTATATGGATATATTTTTAAATGAAAAACTCTTGAACAGTCAAGACTGTTGAGAAAATAAAGTAAGTAGGTAAGTACTTTACAAGAAAGGTATAACGGCATTTTTTTAAATAACCCAAGAATGTTTTCGCCTAAAACAAAGTAAAAATTACAAATGAAATACAATCGTGTCTTCTGTAAGTACCTAATTAATAATAAGAATCAGAAGATTAAATGCCGCACTCAGAGACGTCAATTAAATTTAATGCTTGTTTAGTGAAGAGTTGTCTTATTCTATTACTTTAGCAAAGAAAGTGACAGCAGCAACTTTAATCAAGCATTAAATTAAAGTCTCTGAGTGCGGCAGTAAGACAAATATTTTTAAGTATAATCGACGTTATGAACAGTGTGGCTAGCACAAGTTGATCTCCCTTTCTGTCTAGTCAGTAACGATAGAGACGCACTGAAAGAAACTTGTGTGTGCTACCAGTGCAGACGTGCTTACTCTGGGCACGTTCTAGGAATTGGACATCGGTAAATAAGATATTGATTTAAAGTTATAGATGTGCTCATTGAAAATCCTCTACTATTGTTAAAAGGGTAGATATTATGTCTGATACATCGAAATATAATAAGTATGGAAGAGTAACGTCTAACAAAAACGACTGACAAATCCGCTCCAAAACGCCCACTTTTTGAAATGAAAAGATCTTATGTATCGAGTGGTTTCAATAATCAACTAAATATTAATTGAGTTAAGGTATAAAGTCATTTATGTCAGATGCTGGTATAACGTTTGAGTAGACAGTAATTTCAGTAAGGTTTTATACCGTTTGAAAGACAAAAATCTGCAATTGGTTACAAGCTCTCTGACACAAGATTTCCATTTGTCAATATTTTTTTTCATAAGGGTTATTTGAACGCGGCCATGTCTTTCAACATTTGACGTGGATGGTTTAATACAAAAACAACACAGTAATTGAATAACGAATTTTATTAATATTTTTTTATATGATTGAATGATTGTTCCCCTTGAATCATTTAACATACTTACTTATGTTACACTATTATAAAGTTGTAAAATAGTATATCAGAAGATATTATGTTGTAAGAGTAGTCAGCGTTAAATAGCCTTTAGCATCTAAAGTGCCAAATATTATATTGCAACCCCTTTTTTATTCTTATAGGCATAAAGATACGTGACAGTATAATACCTATATATAGGTATATAGAGTATAATTTATATTAACCGCCTGTTTCACAATCGACAAGTAAATAATCCGATTCATCAAAATGGATGCTGCAAATCCTGCAATGTTTGCTAGGCATCCAATTCTCGTTTCGCAATTCGCGACGAACTGCATCCACCCAAGCCAGACGGCGTTCTTAATTTTTTGGAAAACTTAAAAAGGTCATATGTATTTCGTTTTTTTTTATTATGTACATAAACTATAGTTTGCTCAATATAGGATGATGCCTGTGACAGCCGCATTTTGTAATTTCAATCACTTACTACACTCGCAAGCGAAGCAATTAAAAATAGGTGATTAATTATTTAAATTCCTGAACGGCGTCGCTAGGTTTGTACTAATGTAGTAAATGTGTAAAGTTAAAGAAACAATTGTAATACGTGCGTATAAGAGCTGTCACAGGCATCATCCTATATTGAGCAAACTATAACGATAGTAAAGATGACATAAAATTTAATTTCCTATTCATTCAAAGTAGTTGCTTGTAATTCACATTTTTCAAAGATATATTGCATAACATCGGCCATGACATTTTGGTATGGAATATTAAAAATTCAATAACTTACTAATGAAAATAAATATCGCTTTGTTTTGCATCTGTGTGGGTCCTGCACCAATTTACAATGCAACTTGGCATGGTTGCAGCGTCATTTAAATCCGGTAATCATTAATATCGATTTTTTCTTTTGTGATTGTAAACAACTGTATGACACTACGTCAGAAAGTCGACTGATAGACAGTTCGGCACTCATTAATAGCTCCACCCCCGCCGGCACTAAGTCAGTGGGGCAGATTTTGAGCGTCAATTACTCTTCCATACTTATTATATTTCGATGGTCTGATACCTATATGGGTGTCAGTAATTTAAAACAAAGCAAGACAATTTACTTCTAATGCCACACGTAGGTATGCTAGAGTCAATCATATTTGAAGTAACATTCTGCTATGAGAGTCCACAATAATTTGAAATGGATATTTTCATCTCGACATATGAAATTAAACGTTTGCGAATTTGACCGTTATTATTCAAATGTCGAAAAAAATAAGTACCTACTTTACAATACCTAGTTGAATTGTTCGATAACTTTAAAATTCTCTTATCATATATCAAGATGAATCAGAAGAAAATATTACAGAAATAAAAGATTTACTTACATTTTCTTATTAGCAACTGAAGGTTCCACAATCAAAGGAAGGCCGCAATAAGAATAACCTGAAAGGAAAAGTTGCTTTACTGCGGATTAACATGTTTGATTCTTTTTTTAAACTAACTAAAGTACCGTTGTCGCGAATAATAATTCGACATCGTGTTTAGTTAATTGTTTTACTTATCTTGCTTTCTCAGTCAGCTTTCGTAGCCATCGATAAGTTATTGAGAAAGCAAACGAATACAAACGTATCTGACCAAATAGGATGTTGTTTGACTATGCACTACACCCTAACTACACCAGTATCTATTCTCCAAGAGTGTTTTAGACAATCACAGTCAATTAATTACACATTTCGTACCATGAAGTTTATCGATTGCGCGGTCTGCGGCAGATTGATCCGGAAAATCCACAAAAGCGTATCCACCTCTCTTCACAGAGATGTCGGCCACGGTTAGGTTGTGTTCCGCAAAAAGCTGCCTGACTGCTGCTTCGTCTGCCTCAATAGGTAAATTTCCTATATACAGTTTGTTCATAGCAGAAACGGTTTTCAGCTGCTCACTCATTTTCGGGCGGTATTCAATAGGAAACCTTGGTAGTCAAGTCCGATTTTTCGTCAAATTACGGGCGACCGGCTAATCTAGCAGGCCTGTCGAATTTCTTTTGTCTTTCTCTGTCTGGTTGCCTTTGACATCCACCTAAATTTCGAATGATTTTTGACATATGTGTCTATATGGCCATGATGACCTTTTTTATATCAAGAAGGTCTTCGTACTTTCGGTCAACATCGAAATCTATAATAGTGTGTCTGTATATTGAAGATAAATATCGCGGAAAAAATATAAAATAAAAATGTAAGAGAATATTGTAAGACCTGCCCCCTATTTCACCATACTGACAATGACAGGTGACATTTCAGTGTACATGGCGCAGCTTATATATGAAACCCAGTGATGTATCAGCGTGTTAACTCTCGTCCCCGTTCCGCTTCAGTGGAAGCAGTCAAGCGGAGACGAGCAGAGCGTAGAGGAGACGTAACTGCATCCGCACAAAGTTGCAAAAATATGTACACATAGACCTTATTGCCATAGTAATGCAGACGAAGTCGTGGGCAGAAGCTAGTTATATATAAACCTGGTCAACGTTTGTTGAAACGTTTTAGTGAAAACCGCATTAACATTGGTTCAGTGGTTTTCAATTGATACGAAGAGAAACAGACACCAACTCTAAAAATGTAGAAACGTGTTCTGCTGCTTATTCTGAGGGCCCCTATAGTATTTTTAAGTTCATATCTCGAATGTACAGATTTTTTCCCTTTTACAACTTTATTATCGGAGCCAGTTGTCACTTCGAACATAAAACGTCGTAATAGTAACTGTCATTTGTTAAATTGAGTTGTTTACGTGACAAAACGCTTGTTTAGATGGATGTTCTTTATAATAATTAATAATAATTAGAGAGATGATTTTATGATGAGTTATTGTTTTGTTTTGACAACTTGCTTCGACTGAATTGGTTATTAGTTCTCAAACGAGTCTTGCCGATTGTTAATATGTCAATTTGATTTTAAAGTAGCTGCTATTTAATTGTTATCTATCTATATATATATATAAAAGGCTAAACTGACTGACTGACATATCAACGCACAGCCGAAACTACTGTACCTAGAAACTTGAAATTTGGTACATGGGTTCCTTTCATGATGTAAGTGAGCACTAAGAAAGGATTTTCCAAAAATCGACCCCCAACGTCAAGAAATGGGGGGGAGTAGCGGGAAACTAATTGTACGCGTACGAAGTCGCGGGCGTCCTCTAGTAACTTATAATGTCAACAGTAATTAATATTGGATTATTGAATTATTTTTAATGAAAATTTGAAATAGAATTAAGGTCTTTTTAGTTTAAATATGGAGTAAACACGTGTCGTATTTCCGCACGCCGTTGGACAGAGACCGAAATCCTCGGCCGGCGGGGACCACTTCGCGCAGCCCGCACCCTAGCCTGCGGCAGCCCTCCTCGCAACTCCCGACTCGGTCCCGCTCACACTGATGCCCCGGGGTGGGATTGCGGGGTCCGGCAAAACGCCAAAGGCCCTGTGTCGCGCCGCGGTCCGTCCCCGACTGATCGCCCCACCTCGATCGTCGCCGCCGAACATAAGGGTAGTTGTGAACCGGCCGGTTTACAACTACCCTCCGAGGAGGAACATCAGTGCGTGCAGCTGCACTTCACAGAGCTGCACGCCCACGAAGCCACGCGAGGAGTCCAGTGGTTCTCCTACTCACCGCAGGAGGAGAAACGGCTGACGAAAGTCGCCATTCGCGGACTCCCCCCATCCACGGACCCATCAGACATCGGACAAGTCCGCCCTCGCTGCCAAAGGACACCCGGCTGATCACGTTAGATTTAGATGCATCCAGGGGCGCAGGGGGCCCCCGGGTGCGTATTCTACGTCCAGCTCGCCGGATCTCCTCTCCAAAACCCCGGGTTGTACACAGTCCACGAGCTGCTGTGCATGCCCGGAATCACTATCGAGCCCTGGCGGGGCAAACAAGGCCCCGCTCAATGCCACCGCTGTCAGCAGTTCAGGCACTCCAGCCAGAGATGCCATCTGCAGATCGTGGCGAAGCACACGCCGCCCAAGACTGCCCGCGAGCCCGCGACGAGCCCGCCACTTGCAGGAACTGCAAGGGGGCCCACCCAGCCAACTACTCTGCCTGCCCCGTCCGCCGTAGAGAGGCGCGAAACAGGAGGGCAGGCACGGTAGCGCGCACCGCAACCGCCCGCCCGGGCACAAAAAGAAAAAAAGCTGCGTCGGCGAGCGCCCCCATTCCCAGTGGCGAGCGCCCAAAAGAGAACCCCCGGACAAAATCCGGCACAGAATCCGCGCCGGACTCAAGACCCGCGCCCATCCAAGATCCCAGCATCGCTCCAACACAAGTGCCCGTGCAGAAAGCCGCCACAGCGGCGCCGACCGACGAGCCAGGGCCTATCCCTCCCGGCTCCGCGGGGTACGAGAAAGAGACGGCGAATGCCCCCACCACAGAAGGCATGCGCCCAACCACGAAGCCACGGACAATATTACCCTTCCGGCCCATTGTTATGGGTCGCAACCCCCACCGCATCCAGTTTGAATCTGAGGGCCCACTAACGCCACTAACGCCACTACCGCAAACAACAACCTAATGACCGGTCCGCAGTAGCGGACCGCGACAGCCACCGCCTTAGAGGGCTAACGCCCTGAGAAGGCCTCCCCACACTTCGTCGCTGACGCGAGGAGTATGAGATGACCTGATGATGATGTGCAGGCAGTCAAAGTTATGGTTCGACTCAGGAGTGAGCTCCCCTGCTCCCGGCAAATCTGTCGGTTTGCTCTGCTTGGCATGAGTGCCTATAGATCTGTGCAGCTACATGTGTACCTAGCCACTTGTTGTACTTCGTTACGCTGCCTTTCGGCATATTGTTGCCTATCATTACACAGTTACTCTGCCCTTCGCCACGCCGAATCTCGGGGTATAATCTGTTTTGTTTTGACACAATATTACTTTTATGTTGGTTGTCCGGCAGCATGAGCATGTCATGCTCGCTCAAAGGTCTTTGCTTACGGCGGCGTTGTTGATCAGGTCTCCACTTTCCCGAACACATGGTTGAGAGAGGCGATGGCCGAGATACGCGTCATACTCGTGAACGGGTGCTGTTTGTGGGGTTCGGTCTGTTCACGTTTTCAAGGACTTGTTGTTCAATTAATCATTCTACCTAGTTATGGCTTTTGACGTAGAGACCTCGTCGTGTTGTTCTCATAGTCTTTATTACTTATTAGTTTAAGGTTTATTGACCTTACATTTGTAATAATTTTATTTTTGCTAGTTTTAAGAATATATTGTTTATTACTTTATTACCTTATTATTACTTAATGTAACTTACTTTTAAGTATTATTATGTTTTTATGATTGAAAAAATTACCTTCTGCTAGTTTCTTGCGGCGGCGCTTCTACTCCGCAATGATGGTCTTGTCCGAAGCACTGGTAGACTCACTCAATGTTATATACCGACGTGTAAAAGAGCCCTCATGTGGCCTATTTACTGAATAAATATTTTGAATTTGAAATTCTGTTGGACGCTCGCGCTATTTTTTGCTTCTTAAAGATGACTATTCTCGTTTCCTCCCTGTATATTTCTTGAGTCAGAAGAGTGAGGCAGTCTCGAAGATTAAAATTTACCTAGCGTTGTTTTACGAGAATGAAGGAAAGCCGGTACAGATTAAACATCCTTCGTACAGATTGTAGCGGAGAGTTTGTCAATCGTAAGCGGTTTTTAGGGATGTTTTTAGACCTGAAAGGTATTAAATATTCAAACGTCTGTACCGTATACACCAACTCAAAATGGTAAATGCGGACAGTGATGGAAGCCGCACGTACTATGATGAAAGCGAGCCAGGCGCATAAGAACTTATGGGCGGAAGCCGTCAATACCGCCACAAAACTAGCGCAGTTAGGTGGAAATATTTAGTACCGACTAAAGTTTGAGCACCACTCAGCGCCACAACATTTCTTCTCTAGATCGGTAATAAGGCGTAACGATTCGGAGTATGTGCAGATCAAGTTTCGTAGTTCGGTAAATGGTACAAAACAGGGTAAGCCTTCCAAGAACCGTTAAAAATATTTTAAATATATATCTAGCCAGGTAATTTATTTCCAGGTACATTACCAATGACGACAAACTTATCAAAGTCCACCACTTTACTACATTGATAATAATTGTATAAAAATCCCAGACCTTATTAAAAATAAAAGTACATCCAGGTCTTAAGCGTTCGGGGAAACGTACATTTACCTTACATCGTCTGTCAAAATTTCAACTGTAGGTATACTAGTTATCACGGTTCATGAGATACAGCCTGGTGACAGACAGACAGACAGACGGACAGTGGAGTCTTAGTAATAATAGGGTCTCGTTTTTACCCTTCGGGTACGGAACCCTAAAAAAACGAAGTACTTATGGTCGTGAAATGTTGCAACGGGATCCATAGAGCTCTGGATGTGGTCCAGTGTGCTATTTGATGCATGCAAATAGTATAGGTGGAGTCATACATCACAGTACACCTTACATGTTCGCTGACGATTTGTGCATTGTGTCTGCCGGGACTGTGCTTGTTGACATGAGTCGCTCTATTCAGCTTGATATAGATGCAATAGTGCGATGGTCTCATGACAACGGCATTTTGTTGAACGCGGAGAAGACTAACCTACTTGGAATACACTCGCCTTATTTGAAAATACCAGATTTCACTTTTCAATTGGTTGCCCATGGTTATCTTTGCCTGCATAATAACCAGGACAATTGCCAATGTAATCCTATAGATAATGTTGATTGTGTTACATATTTAGGAGTTAAATAGATACTACTTTTTCCTGGTCTCAGCATGTGGATTATATTATATCTGTGACAAATTAACAGTTTTGCTGGGTACATTTTACCATCTTAGTGTTAGGGTTCCTGTTGGTACTTTAAAATGTTTATATTTTGCGTTGATGGATTCTGTACTGGGGTATGCTCTCAACATTTTATAGTCTCGCTTTCAAAACTTAATTAGACAAACTGGAATCCTTGCAATTGCGTTTTTAATTTTTTTTTGTCTCTTAATCATTAAAATTAACTGTAAAAGTGATTATCAAAAATTGATCAAAATATGTAAGATACTTCCCGTCACTTTAAACCACAAATGCCTTTTGGCTATTACAATACATAACAGTTGGCAGTATGACCTGAGTAGAATTGATCATTCATGGTACAAGATTGGTGTCCGCGGGTAACTTTGAAGTGAATAAATAAAAAGTGGAAATATCGTACTGTACTATATTCTTGGGCACCATCTTGAATTCAGAACTTCCGGTCGAAAATCGGGAGTGCCAACATCAAAATTCGTATTTAGCAGGTCCGAATTACCTAGTAAAAAATACACATTTGGCGAAATGTTACTCAAAATGCCTCCAAGATTGTAATCCGTCGAATAATGGACCAGTCGTTACGTATATGGCACTGATTTAAAGTGGCAGTTGAATCTTGTACCTACTTCTGGTAAAAAAATATAAATTACAAAATGAGTTTATTAACAAGTTCGGTAGTAAAAACTCATTAGCATTTTACTAAATATAAATAAGACGTAACAAATACTTAAACGGGTATTTAATTCAGTAAAATGGCTGAATGGGTCCCCGCAGACATTTAGACTGCTTTTTGGCACGTGAAGTAGGTACACTAGCAGCGACTAGTTGGATTAAGGTCTGAGTAAATAACTATCCAACAATATATCACAAGATGTTGTAAAGTCCCGTGTGGTTGCCGGGTTAGAATAGTGCCACTCCATGTCTTCCCGTGGATGTCGTAAGAGGCGACTAAGGGAATATAGGTTTGTAGAACTGTTAGGCGATGAGCTTTCACCCTGTCACTAATACACTGGTAAACATCTCAGCCTAATTGTGCAAAATGTGGTTACAGAATTATCAACAAATTTTTAGAGTTGTTGGTAATTCTGTAGCTTAGCCTACCTCACTCTGGGAATGAAGGCATGACTTTAACTATGTAGGGGAACCTGGGGAGGGTTGATCACCCCTTTTGTTTTTTGACTCTATTTTTTTAGATTGGGCTACAATTTAGCTTATTATTTAATGAAATGTCATACTGTAGACTTTTACCATGTGTCCCCTGTGTTAGGGAGAATTGTTTAACCATGATTGGGAGCCTTGATCCCAGGGCGATCAAGTGTCCAAGATCTTGGTGAACAGATTTTTAACGTGTCTCCCCATACCTGATTCCCCTTAAATAAATAATTAGATTCGCAGTCAACAATGCATCTAAAAATAGGAAAACACACAGCGAACAGAATAGATATTTATGGTATATTCCATACCTAGAAGATTCCCACCGACTAGATCACTTGATCCGCGGGAATCAATCTCCCATGATTACAGAATTGGGACACATGGTAAACAGATATTCATCGCGAATGCCATACCCAGAACTCCCAGAAGGTTGATTTCTTTTTAATTAATTGACTCGACACCACGGAAATAGAATTTATCAGGAACGCAGAGAATTTCCAAATAACAACACAAAACTGGTAATCATTTTATCAATAATATTATCATATTTGACAAATCTGTCATAATTTTTCACTCAATTTTCACGTTATTAAGTTTTGTTTATACCAGGTGATGGTACAGACAGCGCACTGATAACTATGGTGTTATGAGTGAATAATGTTTGATAGTATTTCTAAAAGTAATAACAGAATTTGTATTTTATTTACGTAATATAATTTAATCTTTTTTTTCCAAGCAGCTTATCGAACTTCATTGTACTGAAATAAGTATTTTCATTTATTTGCAAACTCTTCCATTGACTGTCATTTTCATGTTTCAATTAAAAAACTACATAGTTACCTGCTTAATTCTATTCTAATCGCGGTTTGATAATACATAGACTTGAAAAACATACCCCTCCTTCTTACACAGACGGATAAAAATGGCGGATAACTTTTGCTACGTAGGGACATAATTGATGCAAATGAGTTCATTAAAGTTAATTAACCTCCCATCACTACCGTTTTCTTAATAATCAGTTTCCCAATATAAGTATTTCCCAAAATGAGCATCTCCTAAAATATAAGTACGTTGGGCTTCACATCCGTTTCCAAAAAAGACCTACTCCCGAAATGACCGTTCTCGTCACTAATAATAATAATAATAAATATCAGGGGTCAATGTCACACCAATTGACCTAACTACCCAAACTAAGCTCTAGGCTTGTACTATGGGTACTAGACAACGATATAAATACTTACATAGAGAAATGTATACTTAAATACATAGAAAACATCCATGACTCAGGAACAAATATTCGCGCTCATCACACAAATATCTGCCCTTACCGGGATTTGAACCCAGGACCGCTAGCTTCGTAGGCAGAGTCACTACCACCTAGGCCAGCGCGTCGTCACTAGAGTTTCCTAATCCGTTTCTCAAAATATGCTTCCCTCAAAAGATAGTTTGTCTTGATATCCGTTTCCCAAAACACCCTTTTCCATTTCTGAGAACAAAACACGAACGTGTAACGTAAATAAATGAATCAAGTCTCATTATTTTTTTAAATGTTTAAATTGATTAAACATTTAAAAAAAAAATGAGACTTGATTCTTTCATCAATGTATTGCCGAATAGCTTATACGAGTAGTATGCAGTTTTAAATACTACCAATAACTCCGTATCCCTTTGCTTTGAACGGCAAAAATATAAATCAGGATTTCCTTACGGATGTCGTAAGAAACGGGTGGGAAACGGTTTTGGGCATACGGGTGTCATGCATGAGAGACGGATCTTTTGGCATATGGTTGCTATGAGAACCGGGTGTTTTGACATCCTGATGCGATGAGAAACGGGTCGTTTGGCCTACGTTCATTTAAAAAAACTATTATTTTGGAACGGGTGTTTTGGGAAAGGATGTTTTGGGAAACGGACAGAACGGTGTGAAATCCTTTACGTCGACCCAACCTAAGTAAAATCAAAGATTTAACGCTTTTAGTTATGTTACTTAGTTTCTTGCATGCTATGCGACCGATTAGATAATATTATATAAAAAATATTACATTTAATTAGGTCAAACATTTCTTATTTTTAACCGACTTCAAAAAAAAGGAGGAGGTTCTCAATTCGTCGGAATATTTTTTTTTTTTTTTATCATTATAATGACGACAAGGCTTAAATTTGTACTTTCATGACTACATTTCACAATACAGACCATAATGTTAAACTTATTTTATACTGTGAATATATTGTTTTCATAAATTCTCTTCAAAACTGTAAAATAAACTCTCAAATCCGTACAACACTTATCATACAGTAATAGTCCAAGAGCTGTTAAGCATTCTAAGTACGGTGTTTGAGGCACCGTGGAAACTTGTACTTCTTTAAAGATATTCTGATTCATAGAGGCCGACCTGGCTGAAGGGTATTGGGACTAAACCGAGTTATGATTTTTTCAAAAAACAGACTTGAGGCACTTTGGAAAAATATTTAAAAGTTAAATTGAATATCTAAGAAGTTAAAAAATCTAAGAGCCAGGTCATTTAGTCGGTCATTGAGCCAGGTGATCGCAAACGTATTATTTGAAGCACGTTGAAATTTTAACAGAGCAAAAAAAACACTAGTATAAAAAGTCGTAACTCGGTTTAGCACCGACACCCTTCAGTCAGGTCTGCTTCTTTGTATAAATATCATTTAAGAAGTACTGTACAAATTTCTACGGTGCCTCAAACACCTACGCACAAATGCTTAACAGCTCTCCTACTATAAGAGGGTGTTACTCGGTACAGCAGTCACCTTGTTCACCCTTTTTTCTTATACTCCTTTAAATTAATACAGTATATGCATAAAATATGACCCCAAATCTGCGCTAGTAATATTACAGGGTGTCCTAGGAAATGGGGTCAAGCGAAAGTCCAGAAGTAAAGCACCTCATGGTATGGATTAAGGATCAACTATGTTTTGATTCAAATTATTGGTATGATCCCGTAATGATAGATTAATAAAATGAATAGGATAGAAAGTTATTACGATAAGGAAGTTTTTGAAGATGGCTTGCAAAAATAACGTTTTTCTTAATACAAAATGGGATAACGTTTTTCTTAGTCCTCCTAGCTAGATTTTTACGATTTTTGTACATGTTGTAGATATTATGAAAAATTAGCTGAGTACGTATTCATAAATAATAAAAAAAAAAAAAAATTGAATATTAAAAAATAACAAAAAAATCGAAACGTACTGTCTCTTGTCACTGTGTGAGTGCCGTTCTTATACAGGGTCCCCCTAATATTTTGTAAACAACTAGAACTTTTTAGTTATTCAATAAAAATTAAAATAAATTACATATAATCTGATAAAAAAATATAATATAAGTATGTTAGTATTTTTACTGCGGCTTGCGATTACGGATTTAATAACTTACTGCCACGAAGCATACTGTTTTGCAAACATAAAAATATTACGCTTTACATTTAATTTTGGGCGGTTAAAACAGGATCGACTAAAAACAAAATTATTACTTATTGATTAAATTAAAAGAGGTGAGGTCTTCCTACCCCTCTGGGAAAAAGGCGTGATTTAATGTATGTATATACTTATTGAATCAACCTGTATGTAGCCATTTTGCGATGCACACATAGATATTTTCATTCACTCATTCGATCCATTCCTGCCAGCTCTTGTGAATATATGTCATATTCAAAAAATCTTAAAAATCGGACTTTATTTAGGGGGTGAAAAACGTTACCGCCCGGAGCTAAATTTTCATGGGAAAACTTTGACAGCTACGCGATTTAAGCGTCGGTTCACAATCCTCTTAATGTAGTAAATATGAGCAAAATTGTCTCTGTAGTCGCAGTTTAGTAGAAAATGAGAAAAAACCATAACTCCTAAACTACGAAAAATCGAAAAACATACATAGGGGTAATTTGGATACCTCTTGAGGTGCTCTAACTCTGGACTTTCGCCTGACACCATTTCCTGGTTATTAATATGCCCGATCAAGTACTAATTTCTAATTCAAGTTCTTTGATCATAATCATTCTTGAATGCATGCGGAACTGCAGCCGCGATTCCAAGGAATATCCGGAATACTTCTTCCTGCAACAAACACATTTAGTTATTGCCACTTAATTAAATTGAGAAGGTCGGGAAGTAAATGTAATGCCTAGTAGGGTGATTTACATTGGTACGGAAAAAAACGTCATATTTTTGCAAATTTTTCATACGCCGGCCCAGAGTTATTTTAATTTAAAAATATAAATGTCAAATTTCCAGGTGGTATGCTGATATGATAGGGCATTTTAGAGTTTGCACTTTACCACTAGATGATAGCAGATTCTCAATATTAATATTTTTTTCCAAAAATTACGAAATAAAATCTTAGATGTCAAACACTAATGATATCGACCATCTTAACCATTTTTTTGGCTTGTTGCGGATTCGGTGAATTGCATAATCATGGAAATGGATTAGCAAAGTTCGCAACCCAAAACATACCAACCAATTTAATTAAACCTTTGAACACTGGTCTTTTATATAAGTAGGACCAAGGAAAATGCAAAACACCCTAATGCCTAGAGGAAAACGTGACAAAATATAAAACGAAACTTGCAAAAAAAAACACGAGAGGATGTTTGCCGTCTTGTCTAACTCAACTTCTCTGCTGGAGTAGAGTACCTACACACACTTGGTGTTTTGCGCTAGAACAGAAGCAAGTAAAACGGTCAGTTTAAAGTAGCGTTACCTGGTGTCGTGCAGGATCTGGCTGGCGCGCTCGTTGTCCCCCAGCGCGTGGTAGCACATCGCTATCTCCCCCATCGTGTACGGCAGCAGGAACGTGTCCTCTTTGATTTCGTTTTTTAACCTGAACAAAGGCATTGCATCAAACTTTCATCATAATTTTAGCGAACGTTGCGGGAGCCTTTTGAAAGCAGGCGGTAAAGCAAGAGTTATTGTGAAGATGTGATGATAAATTGAGCAATTGTGGCGTCTGATACCGCCCAGAATTGAACCACTACATTTCTTTTGGGGTTTGAAGTAAATCGTCGGTGTTTATCACCCGGCCACGATCTAAATAGAAATGTAGCATACCGTCAGCAGAGCAGTACCATACTCTTTTGAAATGACGACCCTGGCCCGCCCCGCCACTCATATTAAAGTTACGTCAATGTACGCAAAAATAACAATTATCAATGAATTACTTAGACCTACTATTACTATTGCCAATGAAATAGCGCAACGTCCATAATTTCGCTACTTGTATCTTAGTTTTTCCGGGACCTGTAGAACGAAACTTGGAGTGGAAAATCGCTCATGCGTTTAGAAGAAAACCAGACTTGTCTGTCAGGGATGTCGCCAAAAAACTACGAACACCAGCAAGTTATGTCCACCGAGCCAGAGCACGAATTGGTCTTAGAACATATAAAAACAGAAAAAATCATAACGAAATGATAAGCAGGCCGCATGCGTGAAACCAAGAACTCGAAATTGTTACGGAAATCTCTTGTGCCGCAAATCAGCATATATTATTATGGACGAGGCATACATAAAACTTGATTACAAAATGCTACCGGATGAGCAATTTTATACTGAACGAGGGCCAGGATATCAGTAACGCCTACAAATCCATTTACACCGAAAAAATCTGTAAAAATGCAATGAAGTGGCAAGCTATTTGTGAGTGCGGCAAGTTATCCAAGCCATTTGTCACTACGCCAATAATCCGCAAGCATGATTGGCATGATTGATTGTTCTATTTTGACCGGATTTGGCATCCGTGCACTACTCGAAGACCACGTAAGCTTGGTATAAAGACAACAGAGTCGAATACGTGCCTAAGGATATGAATCCTCCGAACTGTCATTGCATATGCTTTCCTTTTCTCCCTCTATCTCTCTCGTTAGGTTTTTGGCATGTTTTCCTGCTTATCTACGCATGTTATTTGATATTTTATTTTATTTAATATTTATAGCTTTATATAATGCTAGATTACGTACTTAGTACCATTGTAATATGAAATATGTTTAAAAAGTGTCTGACTGCTGAGTTTTTTGCGGCGTTTCTTCTCAGCAGTAGTCTCCGCTTGGGAAGCGCTGAATAAACTTACTGAATAAACGTCTTTTATCTTTTATCTTTATCTTTCGTCATATTGACGTTGAACTTCCTTTCACATTCTGATCGCGGACTGATAATGATCTCGAGTCACTTGAGAACCTAATAGCAACCGTATCCCCACAATACGTACTGCATGACTGCGTCGAACGAGTCGAGCGCGAGGCGCGGCAGCCCCATGGCGGCGAGGCAGCAGCCGTGCAGGTACCGCACCAGCCCGCGGTTGTCGGCCTCGTAGCCCGCCCACGAGCTGCGCTCCACCTCCTCGCGGGAGCGCTCAATGAGCTGGAACAAATACCATCACGTCATGAAACATCTTCAGTCGAAGACGATTAATTGTTCCTTAGTGATGATATTTCACATACAAGTTTGAAAAAAGAACCAGTTAATTGTATCTGAAATCTTTTTGAATACGGCGGTAAGAGATGCGGCTCAAAATATACTTTATTTACAGGGGCTTCTAAACGGGCCATATTTTCACTGCAATATGTGGCCGGCAACTATTGGTGTCTTTCTCTAACATCCCTTACTAGCCAGATTTACAAAATTAGCATTTTACTGCTTACCCTTAATTTGGCACTGTTCTTCACAGTGACCATACCATAATGTTCACTTTTTTTGTTTGGAATGTGTTTTTGCTGATTCAAAATCAAAAACGGTTTGAAATCCCGACTTTTTTTATTTTTACCAAATTAAGGGTTAATTGTTGTAATTTAATATAATATTTAAAAAACATAAGATTTTGGTTAAATACTCTACCAAGTTGTTTACTTTAAAAACTCTACGTACTTGACTCTAACAAAAATTTGCGCTTTAAAGCTTAATATTTCATAAACGAATCCCGTAATCAAAAGATTGATCTTACAAACCCGCAATATTTTTTAACGACACCACACACTATGGGGTAGACAAGAAAAAAAAATATCCCCACGTTAAGTGTAGTTTGACCACTTTGTTAGCGTGACTAATATGTGTATATTCATGCCAAATTACAGCTTTCTAGTACTAAGAGTCTCTGAGCTAGACTGCGGACAGACGGACGGACGGACGGACGGACGGACGGACGGACGGACATGGCGAAACTATAAGGGTTCCTAGTGTGACTACGGAACCCTAAAAAAACGTGTGCGTCTTGGGTAAAGTCCTGTTTACACTTTGTGAAGTAGCAAGTGCAGGTGAGAGGTGATAAGTTAACAAGTTTTTACGATGATAAGTGTCAAGAAATCGTTTACAAATTGCTTTGTGCAAAAATGGAGGACGAGCAAAGATTAGAATTACGAAATATTTTAAAAAGGATAGTCGCGGTCATCGCTTCAGAAACTGAGAATGAGGTGTTAGTTAAAATCGAGAAACCTTAAAGGTTATGGCAAAAAAATGGATCAGCAGAAGAATTCATTTAGAGTTCGTTCGCCTCCGTACGGTCACAGTGTGGCCGTTTACACTTTGATTTTACTATTCACTTTACACCTGCACTTGCTACTTCACAAAGTGTAAACAAGCCTTAAGGTATTAAATGTAGGGTAACCACGCTTAAGGATTTTAATTATTAGATTCATTAGAAAATTAACGATAGTTAAATAAGACTAATTTTAAAAACTAAGTTAATTTAATACATAATTGAGCTACATTGAAGTGTTTTGTATTACCAATTTGACCCCCGCCGGCACTAAGTCAGCGGAGGCGATGTTCAGCGTCAGTTACGCTTCCATACCTACTTATATTTCGATGAGTAGAAGCCAAGACTTTAGTTGACCCTTGACATTCATTTACTTACTGATATCACGATACAGTATAGCGGTCAAAGTCAAAACACAATCGCTCCCCTGCGGGCGAAGCTGTTGACAGTTGACAATGAGGGTACCTTGAGGACGTTCTGCGCGGCGCGCTCGTCGCGTGCCAGCATGTGGAACATGTTCCAGAGGCAGAGAAGCTCGAGCGCCGGCAGCACCAGCCGCCCGCCCTGCGCGTGGAACCGCGCACAACGCTTTATCATGAACTTCTCCATGGGCAGCGACTTGCCCGCGATGCGCTGCTTGTACTGGCACGCGTCCCTGCACCAACACACACATTTCATACAAGTGGGGATGGTGACGATCGATATTTACTCTAGGTCTACCGGAATCTCATGACAAATTTTCATCGCTTGTTAGGGTTTGTTATAGTTTGTTATTTTTACTCAAGTAATGATTTATTATTAGGAAGATGTCCTAAAACCCCTTCGATCTCAAGTGAAAAATATCGTTCATAATGTGTACTGTAAAATTTGTGTGGAAAAAGATGTGAATCGAACACAATCTTTGATTTTGGGTCGTGTTTTTCAATAGACCAGTAAATTAAGCCAAATAATATTGATACTTGAGTTCCGTTGTACATTTGCAGGAACGTTACTTATCATTCCATTTTGCTTTTGTCTGACACGTTAACATCCATTTAGAACCCTTTGACCCCTCCGTTTCCTTTCCTTTGAACCCTTTTTTTTGTTTATGACATGTGTGCAATATAACTGTAACTTATATTATGAAATAAATAAATCTAATCTAATCTAATATTTATTATGGTTATAATGAGGTGCTATTTAATTACAGGATTATCTATTACCACCACACGGCGAATCGTAGCTGTACGGCACGGTCTTCATGATGTTTTTATGAGGAATAGAAAAATAAGAAATATTTAGCTCACATCGCCTCAGAATACGAAATTGATTTACATTAAAGTTGCTTATCGTCGCTTAGCTAACAATACCGCGTAAATTCAAGCCTAAACTTGGTGTTTAGGGGTACGTAGGTAATTAATTAATTGTTTCTAATATTATAAATGTTTGTTTTATCCATCTTCACGGCATAGGAAGATAGTTTAACTGCACAGCTTTTCTATTTGAATATCATGGAAAATTTAATAATTCAAACATCATAATTTTATAGAACTGCGGCCCGTTTCACGAAGCTACAAGTTACAAATTACAAGCAGAACTCTCTTTCTAGCAAAAGGAGTTAGAAAGAGACTTCCGCTAAAAGGGTAGAAAATCCAGAATCAAAATCTTTAAGTTCGGATCGGAGTAGTAAGCTATAAATTTGAATTTCCCTTTTTGTCATGAGATTTTAGAAGACCTATAAGTATATTATACTTGTACTCTATAAATATACAAAAATGGAAATTATCATAACAAAAAAAAGTGAAAACAAAGAAAAAAAGCAAAATGATGTATCGACATTAGGCTTCAAAAATTTTGATTGAATAGTAGTTTAAAAAAACGGCACCTACCATCAGAACCAAAGACTTTAAATATAAAATATGGCAACTATGTACTTAAACGCAGTTTTTACACGACTGCCCAAAAAAAAGAGTGTAATTTTTTCATTGTTCATTATGTATGTAACTACGATTCTTTATTCCACCATAACTTCTAAATGCCTGAGCCGATTTAAATGTGTTGGTCCCATACATACATTTGATCCTTACAAAAAACTGAATCGAATGAGCCCAAAACAAAAAAATGACATCTAGCCTATTACTAGTGGGTCGTCACGTCTGTCGCATGCACCTGAATAAGTGGGCTAGTCTAGCCACCATTTGGATGCCGCAAGATGGGCGACGCAGACGGGACAGGCCAAATGGTACATGGTGGGACTACTTAAAAACAATTCTCAACAAATCATATGTGTGTTATATATGTTGTATTTGTAATTGTTGGATTTCCTACCAATAAATAAATAGCCAGAAGAAGCATCAAACAAGTACTCGTGGAGATTTAGGGGAAAAGTTTTTGGCCAGGAGTCGAATTCACAAAAACTCAGCAATAAAAGAAAAAAGTGATGGAAACTATATGGTTTAAAGTCCCATGTTCGTCACAGTTCTGTCTCTTTTACACGCTATGCGATTTGGACATAATAAGTTGTTTCTTCATTGCGTAGGCCAGTAGAGCCCAGCTCTTGGTAGCGGGTACCTGAGCAGGTCGACGCAGAGCGGCGCCTCGGCGGGGGTGAGCGCGGCGCCCAGCTGCAGCAGCAGCGCGGCGCGCGTGTACGCGTAGATGGTGCGCGACCACGTGCTCTCCTCCATCAGCCGGTTGGCATACGCAGCCGCCTGACGCCACTCCATCTTCAACCTGCGCCAACACATGGTAAGCGTCGTCACAGCCAAAAAAAAATAGATAATGTAAGCCCACGCCTATTAGTTTATTTCGATTAATTAAGATTTAATCGGGAAACATGAACACTCGAGGACGAAGATATTTATATACCAATGACATTCTATACACATGGACAAATAACGTCATACTACAAAAAGCCGAAACACGGCGCTGCATATTATTTAACCATATTATTCTTCGACTTGCTTTGTCTAGAGTGTGTAAATCCCATACGGGCATATATTTAAACTAAACGAAGGTTCTAAAAATCGTATTAAGAAGGAATTAAGTTAATAGCTCCAATAAAATTAGTGTAATTCATTTTTAAAGGGTCCATGACCAGCTATGTATTTGCGCAGCTAAAAATTCTCCCGTAAATCGTTATCCAAACTAGTGTTATTTATTGTGGTATTAATCGTAGAAGTGATCCCTCTTCTCTTAATCTACTTATATACGAGTACATGAATTATGTATGTACATAACATGCTAGTTTCCACCATGGTAAAGTAACTCTTTTTCTTACTCTGCATAGTGACTGCTCTGCTAGTTTTAGTCTACAGCTTTTAGGTCAGATCAGGTAGCCTTACGGAATACTTTGGGAATAAGATCTATTTTGGCTATATTGATTTAAATCAAAGTGCGCGGTGCACGATTCCGACTGGCACCTGACTTGTTCTTACTTATATTAGTCAAGAGTCGACTCACCCGTTGACCCACATGATCTCCCAGTAGCAGACGTGGCGGAACTGCAGCCACACGTCCTGGCTGTCGATGGCGAGGTTGTACGTCGAGATGGCGGGGTCGAGCTGCCCGCGCATCAGCTCCAGCCGCCCTTTGAACAGAAGGAACCACACGCCATCCGGGTAAACCTGCAAGTACGATTGTTTTAGCGGGTTTGAGCAATAGATCCGGTCGAGGCTGTCACCATCACCAACATTACCGTTATAAACGACGTAAAATAGTAATTAAGTGCGACGGCTTTGCACTACAATCTACTACAATATAAAAATATTTAGGCGAACTTGATTGTCAGATAAAGTGTTGCCAGATATACAAGGTGTCCCAAAAACCAACGCCAAATCTGAGAGGGCTGATAGAGCAGCTAATACGCTATCGATTTAACCCCTATGTATGTTCAGCGATTTTTACTAAATTCGGAGATATTGATCATTTTAATCTGAAGTTTGTAATTTTCCCTTATGTCCATGTCACGAAAAATCATTAATTTCATGTTTTATTTCATAAGTTTTTCAGTGTCATCTTACATTATTAGAATCATTACGAATCAGCGTAGTTTTAAAACCTATTTGTTCGTTTTTTTTAACCCATTTGCTCATGTGTAAAATGCCCTTGTGGTATAAAATCGTTAAATACCAGTACAATTTTAGTATCGCTGACCGCTCAGAGTTTTTATTAATATGATACCTAGAACAAGTTTTGGTAATAGTAGAGATTTTATCCTTTTTTACACATGTTTAGCCACCCAAGGATGTATAGTTTAAGTGTCATTATGCCATTATAGTCTACTGTTATTGTAGTTTATGCAACTACACAGGTCGAAAAAGACAAGTGGCGTGTGTAACAATGTGAGCCGAAGGGGAACATCGTAAAGGAAGACGCCACGAGTGTTTTTGACTTAGTTATACACCGTTGCATACAATACTTTTTCTACGACTAGGTTTCAAATAAAATGCAAGACAACAAAATACGCGATATTTACTCGACAATAATATAGGTAACTAATACGAACGAAGCACAGAACAACAAACGAGCGGGTAACGTGAAAATGACAAAATATTTGTCTATGGTTAACTTTTACCAGGTTTAATATTTTAAAAAAGTTTTTTCTTGCTGTGCGAGTACCTTTAGCTCCTTGTCGAGTATCTCCTGGCAGATAACCAGGTCACCACGTGCGCCGATAAAGTGGCAGATCACCAGGTGGTATGCTAGCAGCGTCAGCTCGCACAGTACCGAGCGAAGCCCCGCCGATCGCATCCCCGCCACCAGCTCGCTAAGACCTAAATTCTGGAAAAAGGCAACTACTGTATAATGAGCCGACTTTAATAGGCTACCTCTTTCACTGACTAGAACAGCGCATAAGCGACTGCACTCAAAGTCACGCTTTCTGTATAAAACTTAATTCTTGTCACTGTACTCAAGCACTTTGTAGATGAAGCATACGCAGCATCCTTACGATGTTGCGTTGAGGTGTCCAGTACAATAACACTAAGATGCTGTGGAAACTGCTGCAACACTGCAGTGCGTCATGTCAGGTATGCTCGCCCAGTAAGGACATTTTTTTACGAAATGGTTAATTCCTAGTAGCTAATTTTTCATTCGCGTTTTGACGTGATAACGTCTTATATATAGATGAACGCCGGCTGCACGCACGAAAAAACATGACTCAGTTTAACGTTCCGCCTCTTTGTAACGTTCCGCCTGAGCCAAGCTTAATCACGTAAAATTATCATCCGTAAACCGACTTTACAGAAAACCGATTTTGTTTCACTATTAAACTTTCCCCTTTTCCCCCCTTTGGATTAATTTCTGCTATTTAATAGATGCTGCAAAACTAACATAATATAAACCTGCCTACATATTTCGTCTAAATCACAAATAGGGAAAAATGCGCTTGGGAGAAATCCGGGTCGAATAATATACGACTGAAAATGATAAAAGACAAGGGAAACAAAAATTTAAAATTCGTGTCAGAGAAAGTTTGGAATGACAACTTGTACCTTGGGCCTTAAGAAGATGCATTCTACGAACGTTAACGACCACAAATCAAAGAAAATGATGAAAGGAATGGCGTAAACTGCCGTACGGCGGCATGGGGCGCATGTCAATGGCAAGCATTTTGTTAGGTTTTGAAAGACGTTAGCTATCTTAGAATGCATCTTGTCTGGGCCTTTCTACCCATTTAATATACATGCATAATGTAATAAAAAAAGAAAAGGAAATCGTAAAAGGGCTACCCCAACAATAATCGGTTTTCCAGAATGTGACTTTCTTAATTGTCGATACAGAGCAAAGGTAATTAACGTTTAAATATAAATTAAGTAAATATACTTTTATTTAATTTGCACGTAGGTTTGAAGCCGGTTAGTGGTTTGCGTAGTTTTAATTAGGTTACCTTCTTGGGATCTGTGGCGGCGTGATTAGGCGAAGCGTTTTTGCGTTGCTGTTAGGCTCTGGCCGTCAACTAAAAGTCGTGCCACTAACGCCACGACGGCTACAACAGTCACAAGTTCAATATTAGAAGAGATTTTGTTTCGTATCAATTAAGTTGTAATTCTCGTGTGTTGTTTGGCGTGTGAGTGACACATTTTTTATTTGACATAAAGCGTTCAAAAGGTTAAAATAATTATTTAAAAAGGGTGAACTGCACTCTGGCGCGTCATCCGCGACATTTCACCAATGTAAATTATGTTTTCAGCATCCAAATTTGCCAAATACCGTAGCGTACTTTTAACATACGCAACTACAAACGTATCTATGGCGGGTTTCCAATAACGACACAATATATTTACACATAAATACATTTACAATTTGCATTTATTACCAATGCCCGTTTTGACATGGTAAATTTGTTTTTGCTAAAAGTAGCTTACTTGGAAGTTCAATTCAAGCGGATGTGAAGTGTTTTCGGATCTTATCTCATTTTCAACTGTTCGGGGTTCTAGGGTTCGGTTGTAAGTAAGTACCTTGTTGCCCGAGAAGCCAACGAATTCAAGAAGGCTGATGAGGCGCGGCGGCAGCAAAGAGATCATAACGCTAAAGGTGGCGGTGCCCAGACGCACGCCGCTGTGAAAGTGCACGCGTGACGTCTCGCTCTCCCACTTCTTACGCGCCAGGATCTTCGCGCAGTCCCTAATACAAACAATTGTATAAGCAGATTATCTCCTGGTAGGCTTTTACACGTACACTCAACAGAAAAAACGTTTATTTCTCTAACTTTACTTTTTAACTTTTTAATGCTGCTGTGGTAGTTCACTGCTCACTAATAATAACGTGTTCATAAGTTACACATTTCCTACAATCTTAGTTGAAATTTTACCGTAAAGGGGTTTGGGTAAAAGTGTTGTCATTTGTCAAAGTCATACATTTTCAAGGTGAGCGGCCATTCGTAAAAGTGGAAAATTATGATAGAATTATTCAAATTAAACATATTTTGTTATGTCACGTAATAGTCTTAGGTGCATCGGAGCCGAGATATTTAAATATTCATACCTGGGCGTACTTTTAGTACCAAAACTGAATACTTAAATCTTTAAAATCTCCGCTCCGATATTATTTAACGCCATAAATTATGTATATCTATGTGTATTTAGAGGACCTCTAAATAACGGCATAACAATCAAAAGTGGCCTCTGAAAAAAAAAAGACAATTTACTTCATACAAATTTACCCAATGCCCTTTACAATAACAACAACTTTAGCTACGAAAAATCTTGCGCTTGGTGGTCAATCAAGAGCCAAGCATTCTTTAAGTACAGGAAGATACAAAAAAAATTATGTAGGTACTTAGACGTTTCTAATAATGGTATCAAATAATAAAATATACACAATTAGGACAAAAATATTACAAACATGGATTCAATTCACATTGAGCAAAGCTATAGGTATTATAAAATAACTAAAGCGAAAATATGGAATAGCATAGTTCCTTACTTGTAACTATTGTAGCAGGTCTTGACCTTGAGGGTGCCTTTGATAAGGCCGGTGAGGTCCTCGCCCTCCATTATGGTCATCATCGCCTGAAGCAGCAGTGCTTCTGCGTAGCACAATTCAGCGTGTGCTTCTAGGTCCGTGTAAGTATTGAAATTTGGCTGAAAGTAAATATAAAAAGTGTAGTTTAAAAAAAACCGCGATTAAACCTTGCTTGCTTTAATATTCGTTAATTTCAGTAACACTCATACAAACTGGTATGTATTAGAATGTATTATACATTATTAACTTCCGGAAGAAATATCTAAATGATAGTAGTAGCCGCTTTCCTTTAATTATAATATAATTGCTATCAGTCCATAAATTAAACGTTATCGCCCAGAGCTAAATTTTTATGGGTTTTTTTTGACAGCTAAGCGATTTTAACGGCGCTTCACAATCCTTTTAAGTATAAATACTGCTGATCCTTCCTTATTTAATTTTGTGAAATACATCTCTTTCTTAATCTTATGGCAAGACTAATATTTAATTTTCTTGATAAAAGAAAGCCGATACCGATGAAGGAAATGTCAGGTGTGTACTCGTTCAGTGATTATTTATATTAAGCTGGTCCTGAAATCGTTACTACACTCACCGGCAAAAAAATACCCGCCCACCCGTCTTTTGTTCATACAATTGCTAACAAGTATAACTTCCTAAATGAGAGAGTAACTTTAAAAATACTGAACGAATTTTGACGTAGAGCTTGTAGTATTTTGTTGCTAGTCAACCTAGGTTCAAAATGGCCACCAAGTTTTTTTTTTAAAAGTCGTATCTCTTTCCATAGGAACCCAAAAGATCCATAAATTACCCGTTAAAAGTAAATTATTGAGTTTTGTCCGAATTTCAAATCCAAGGATCAATTGGGTTCCTTTGGAAAGAAGCCACAACCCTTTAAAAATATATTGTATGGCTAATTTGGACCTACGTTAATTAGCAACAAAACACTGCAAGCTTCATCGAAATTCGTTCAGTATTTAGTTACTTTCTGATTTAAGAAGTTATGCTTTTTAGCAATTTTATGAACAAAAGACGGGTGGGCGGGTATTTTTGCCGGTGATATTTAATTGGAATTTCTGTATATGTTACCTAGTGTTTATTGGACGTGTTTATGGGTTGCGTATTATTATCTGTGCTTGTTACCTTTCGTATGATAGTACCAATGCTCTCGACGATGGAGTAATTCCTCCTGTGCTGGTTGCAGAGGCCGATGCACACCTTGAGCGCCGCCAGCGCGCGGTTAATCTGCCCGTGGTCGAATGTGAGCATAGCGGGGATGAACTCGAATATCGAACTGCCGAGGCTGTGGTACAGGGACGTGCGGCACCTGTACAGATCATTACCCGAATACCGTTTTATCCAAAAAGAGCGGGCAAAGCAATAGGCGCATGTCAATCTTAGGGTTAAATGTGTGCCAGTGAAATTCAAACATTTTAAGATGGCGCGGCGTCTTGTTGCCAGCTGAATTTAAAAAAGTCCCAACAGTCTTTGAGCATTCAGAAGGTGCGTCGGGTTTGTACTTCTCTCTCACTCGCTCTTAATAAGAGCGTATGAGAGCGAGTGAGAGACAAGTACAAACCCGAAACACTTTCTAAGAGCTATCGCACTGTACATAATTTTGGGATTTTAAAAAGCACCTTAATAACATACGAGGGTCATGCCAAAACAAATTAGTTAAAATGTCAAATGAATAAGAGTCATTTGTTTGATTGTTTGAACTTTTAGCATAGGCATAGTATAGAGAACAGTAGATCGACTTCAAACAAAGATACATCGCGCAGCTTGCATGTGTGCATGACGCGTCCGTAACTCGGGGCGGGGGCGGGGCTTCTATTTCTGATCATATATCTTGAATTCTCCGTCCAGTCTTGATTGTGGTGTTCTTTACCGCATTATATTATACTACGAACTACGAGTACAATCATATTTACCAAGGTTTCATTATGTTTGATGCTCCGACTAGATCATTATTGAAGAACTTTCGCATAGCAACTTCGCATTCTTCAAACGCAGTATGTAAATCCATTGTATACCTGAAATAGAAATTAGTTAAAGGTTTACAAAAATACGTATACTCCATACCATCTGACTTGTTTGATTTCTAGGCCACTTTGGACTATGTTAAAGTGACGTTGACAACCAAACTTTGACAGACTTCTTATGATTTGGTTTACAACGTCACATTGACAACGTCCATAGTGGCCTAGGAATCAAATTGGTTGACTGTACCTCTATCTTCTCATATGACCAATTTACTGAATTAATGTTCGAATTTTGAATTTTGATATGTAGTAAAAATGATACTAATTCGGATACGCAAAGAAAAATACACGCATTTGTTAGTTAATTAGGATTTACGTAACCATTGCTAACTACTTGGAGAGTGTAAGAAGTTACTTAACTTTTAGAAACCCTTGCGATTATCATACTTAGGAAGTTTATTGACGCTACTCACTCGAGTGGCTCCTCGGCAGCATCTTGAAAGTCATCCTGTAACACGAATTGTATGCGTTAATCCAGATTTGTTATCTAGATGAATTACCCAAAACCGTTCTTTCTCAGGAGCACAATTTCCACTCGCATTTAGTCCCGAATTAAGTTTTCACTGCCCAGCTAACACAGTTCATGAGATACAGCCTGGTGACAGACAGACAGACGGACAGACGGACAGCGGAGCCTTAGTAATAGGGTCGCGTTTTTACCCTTTGCGTACGGAACATGACGGAACCCTAAAAAAGTAATAACGTCTCCAAGTAAATTTTCATAAAAATGGAGAAAACTTAGGTGCGTGCAAACCATCAGTCTATGAGTAGTGAGATCAGTCTGCTTTTCAACTATTTTGGAATTACCCGGGCATATTTCGTATTTCCCCCAAATGTCCAAAAAAGTTAGACATGACGATAAATATGCATAAAAAAGAAACAAAAGCGTGTTTTTGTATGTAATGTCCACTAATCATAAGTCTATTCAACAATTTTCAAGAGATTCGAAAATATAGGCAGTACAATTTAAAAATAAAATGATATTTTAACTAAAATGCTGTCATTTACTCAACTCGTCACAATTTCTATCGTAATTACCCCAATGCACCCTAATGAAATGACATAAAGTTTGTTTCTTCATACTAGGTGTCCCAGTGTTTGCTTTTCACTTTGTAGGTATGGAAAAAAAATATTAAGAAAAAACGAGCAACTGGGTTTAAAAACTTCGCTGATTGAAATGATATGAAATTAATGATTTTTCGTAGCATGGGACATAAGGGAAAATTACAAAAAATCAGATTAAAATTATCAAAAGGTATCTCCGAAACTAGTAAAAATAGCTGAACATACATGGGGGTTTAATCGATAGTTTTTTAGCTGCTCCATCTGTCCTCTCAGTTTTGGCGCTGGTATTAGGCATTCCCTGTATATCGCGGCCTCGACCTCATCTCGGCCACGCTAACTCATACTCGTCCCGCAAGAGCCAATCTCCCGTTCTTTACAATAATCTACAATACCACGTCATCAAAGTCCTCGGAGGCCAACGGCCGCGGCGCGGCGGCCCCGCGGAATGGCTCCGTGCGGTGCATCAGCGGTGCGGCCAGCGCTGGGGCAGGCTCCTGTCTGAGCGCCATCTAAGAATAAACAACGCAACATCTTTATACTGCCAGAAACTTATCAGCGTATCGTGACCGCGGGTTTAAAAAGACCGGTCAAGTGCGAGTCGGGCTCGCGCATCGAGGGTTCCGTAACGCCGCACAGTAGATTTATAATTAAATTCCGATTCTGCGCACTGCGTCTAAAATATACTACTACGCATAAACTAAACACACTGGCGCATTCCTCGCATAACCGCTACACAAGTGAGTCAAATGTACTTGCTCGTATGCATTATCTTGAAATCAAATATTTTTAAATACAGTTGCACAAAAAGTGGTACTTTTCGTAGCTGTATATCTTGCGAAAAGTTGAATTTTACAACTAGTGCTTTTTACTATTCAGAGCTGAACATCGTGCGGATTGTTGGATATTTCGCATTAGTGTGTTTTACTTTTCCATTTTTTTATATACTTTTATTCCAAGCCGTGCGCCTAACCAAAGACCAACCAAGTATGCATGTTCAACAACTTAATTTTTGATTGTACATCAACTGTACAAACTGAAGGTTCTTAGAAAATCAAAAACTGAGCAAAGTAGCAAGTTATTAGTTTTATTATATCTTTTCAAAATAGTGTCGCTGCATCCATTTTTCACGCGCTTACATGACACATACACAGATACACACGTACACAAAGACTCACACATACACAGATACACACGTACACAGAAACACACGTACACAGATACACACGTACACAGATACACACATACACAGATACCTACATTGATACACATATACTCATTTTTTCACAAATGTATTAAAAAACGTCGTTTGATACACGTTCGGAACTGTCGTTTTCACTTGTCCCTAGTCTTATCCCTCGCTTACAGCTCGGGCTAAGACACTTCGGGAATCGTGTAAAATGACATTACTATCCGTACTTGCATCAAAATGTACTATAAGGCACCTACCGTATTTTTAAAGCAAGAAGATGGTGGTTCGATTTCTGTAACTATCTATAGTTTACTTTGGACACGTCTACTTAGAGGCTTAATTTTTGCTCGACGCACGTATGTGCTGCTTCCACCTAATGAGGTTACTGGGTCAGCGTCGGGCTAGAGCTACATTTGTACTTAACGCTTCTCTTAATTGAATTTAACTATTCGGTCGCTACAAAAAACTTTGTAAATTGAGCATCATTACGACAATAACCATCTTACAATACAAACCACTTTATTGAACATCACATATAGCCTTGGCCTAAGGTGCTGAGCACCCCACGTTTTCCTTCATGTGCAAATCTTTTGTAATATCGTTTCGAAGTAGCTATTTGCGTGTGAAAACTGAAGCTAGAAAAAGTCGGGTTCTACAATTAAATGATTAATTGTATTTTTTCATGGAATTTCCCTTAACGTCAACAAATATGACTAATCTTTCCGATAGATTTACAACTTTCTAAAATAAAAGATACAAATGTAGGTACCTTTTAAAGTTTGACTTTTATATGAAAAACCTTTGGCCAAGGCTGTACAGCAAGGAAAGTATATACAAAAAAATACATGGGTGAGTCAACAGGCGGTCTTGTCGCTAAATAGTGATCTCTTCCAGACAACCTTTGAGACGGTTAAAAATACTCATAAAAATAGGCAGGCGGTGCAAACTGAATTAAAAAAAATAAAAACAAACAAATATCCTTCAAATAAAAACACACAGGTACAGATTGAATATATAATATATTAATAAATATATTATACGAACTTAAAAGATAAGGAAAACAACAAAGGAAGTGATAAAAGGGGTTGTTTAGTATTCCTGTTATTATATAGGCAACTTTCAGAAAAATCTAGGTTAATTCCTCACTGAATGACTTCTTATGTACTTTGGCTGGATCTCCAAACGCGCGGGTCTTATCCCTGCGGGTGCCTAAGAGAACGAAAATGGCTGTCGTCGCCTGCGCATCTTTCTACTATCTGCAGCGATGAAACACTGTGCTTTGGTGTGTACTTTCGTTACTTTCCCTTTTCTTATGGACTCCACCTTTATAAATTTCAGAAGAAGAAGAAGAAGAGGGATCAGTTAAGATACTTTTTTCGGAACAACGCACAGAATAAATAAAGTAACTAAAACGCTCCTAGAGACAGTGGGGAGTTGCTGGAATGAAAAGAATGCTGCAAAGAAGGTGAGAATGTGATAATACCGGCGTAGGCGTATTGGAAGCCTCTTAAGCTATAAACGGAAAGTAGAGACGTGGTTATACTTGCGCAACCCAAATATGAACCGAATGCACAAATTTTGAATTCGCTCAAGCTTCTTCAATTTTACCGTGCTCTGTACGATGTTTATTGCTTTAATCATAATCAGAGACCGTTTCACTTACCCGTTAATCCCGTTATACCTATTTAAAATAAGATCGATAGGAAGTTATATTTTAGTTGTTATAGATTATTTAATAATAGCTTTTGCTCGCGTCTCCGAGAAGCCGTTTATCAATATTCCCTCGCAAACACTAATTTTCCGGGTTAAAAGTATACCTATGTGCGTCTACAGGTGCATTATGGTAGCCATACACGAAGCGATTTACTTGCGCCAGTTTAGACTTGCACAAGTATACTGTAACGTGTATTGGAAGATACTTGCGCAAATTTCTGACTATAACGATAACTTGTATTTGTGCAAGTCTAAACTGGCGCAAGTAAATCGCTTCGTGTATGGCTACCATTACTTTTATCATAGACACCAAGTCGATCGGTTCAAGCGTTGAACCAAGAAGATGAAACCAACAAACACAATTTCGCATTTTATAATATCAGTAGGGATATGAATTTTTAACTAAGTATACCAGCTTCACTCAAACCATCATAATCATAATAAGAAATTAATTAAAGTTGCATTAGCGTTCTTTGAGCAAACATCCAAATAAAGAATTACTACGTGATCTCATGACCTGATGAGTTAAATATTAAACGTCTACCTACGTAAACGAACGACACTGACCTTGTTATTTTGCTTGCGACGAGTTTTTTTGGTTACTGTATCATTTCTTTACATCTGTAACAAAAATAAAAGTGTACAAATAATAAAACAACCTTAACATAACCTTTAGGTAAAGGCTCAATTCGCTAATAAACCATTTTAAGCACGAAATAATAGGCTAATTAATTGCTTCTACGTATCGAATATTTCAGTCTAAAGAACTACTTAGGTAGTCCAGTCTTCATATCAGCCTGTTGCAGTCCACTGCTGGACATAGGCCTCCCCCAAGGAGCGCCACAGCGCGCGATCTCCCGCCCTTTGCATCCAGTCACTGCCAGCTGCCTTCTTCAGGTCATCGGTCCATCTAGCCGGGGGGCGTCCTACACTACGTTTGCCTAAGCGTGGTCTCCATTCGAGAACCTTCCTGCTCCACCTCTCGTCGGTTCTGCGACAGACATGGCCAGCCCACTGCCACTTCAGCTTGCTACATTTTTGGACAATATCAGTCACCTTAGTCTTGTGTCGTATGACCTCGTTCCGGATCTTATCCCTTAATGAGATCCCCAACATAGACCTTTCCATAGCACGCTGAGTGACGTGAAGTCGGTGGGCCAACTTGACTGTCATGTTCCACGTTTCGGCTCCGTAGGTTAAAACAGGTAGGACGCATTGGTTAAACACCCGGCTTTTCAGGCACTGCGGCAGTGTCGACGTGAAGATTTGACGCAATTTCCCAAATGCTGCCCAGCCAAGCTGCACTCTTCTGGCGATTTCCCGCTCGAAGTTGTCTCTACCGAGCTGTAGTACTTGCCCAAGGTAGACGTACTCTTTGACAACCTCGAGCGTAGTGCCCTCGACGGAAATTGGTTCCGGGATGACATGTTCGTTGAACATTACCTTTGTCTTGTCCAAATTCATCCCAAGCCCCACACGTCTCGAGGCAGCGTTAAGACTGTGCAGCATTTTTTGCAAATCCTGCATCGATTCCGCCATAATAACTATGTCATCGGCAAAGCGAAGGTGCGTAAGATATTCGCCATTTACATTGATGCCCAGTCCGTTCCAATCCAGCGTCTTGAACACATCCTCCAGTGCGTTGGTGAACAGTTTCGGAGATATAACATCTCCCTGTCTAACACCTCGGAGCAGCTGGATGGGTTTTGTTCGGTGGCTTTGTACTTGGACGGACATTGATGCCATATTGTACAGGCTTCTTAGCACCTTCACGTACCGCCAATCGACTTGGCATCGCTGCAAGGATTCCAGAACAGCCCAGATTTCGACCGAGTCGAAGGCTTTCTCATAGTCCACAAAGGCCAGGCATAGGGGCTGGTTATACTCTTCGGACTTCTGTATAACCTGCCGCACCGTGTGAATGTGGTCTATGGTACTGTAACCTTTGCGAAACCCAGCCTGTTCCGGTGGCTGGAAAGCATCAAATCTTGCGGAAAGACGGTTTGTGATGACCCTCGAGAACAGCTTGTAAACGTGACTCAGGAGCGTGATTGGTCTATAGTTTTTTAGGAGACTTTTGTCTCCTTTCTTGAAAAACAATGCCACCACGCCCCCACTCCACGCTTCCGGAGTTGTCCCATTAGCTATGACGGAATTGAAGAGCCTCTTAAGTTCGCCAAGCACAGGTTGGCCTGCAGCTTTTAAGAGCTCAGATGTGATTCCGTCTTCGCCGGGAGCCTTCCCATTACTAAGCTGTCCGAGGGCCGCCTCAATCTCATCCTCCTCCACGTCTGGGAGATCTTCAGTGAAGTCCAGTCTTAATCCCACTTGAATACTCCACTCTACTATATTCCATAAAATTACACATAGAAATACAAAAATTACAGTACTCCTTTTTATTTTTAATGTCTCCTGGTTTTTATGGCAACAATCTCCTTTTTTTGCAAGTGGTGCAGAGCGATGCGCGAGCGCGACCGGAGCGGAACAACGTAATTCGCGAATTTTGTTATGCTTATACTGGGTGTTAGGTCGCTATGTGCAAAGCTTTAAAGGGTGATAGTCGAGGTATGTTTGAAAAGTTTTTAGCTGTGTAATGTCTTAGACTAAATTTGGTAGGTTTTTTAATGAAATTTTAAGAATTTTACAGAAAATACCCAAAATAGTTACGTGTTAATAATGTTCCATTGAGCATTACCTTATAAACAAAATCAATTATTTTGGATATTTTAATGTCTATTGGACCAAATTAAACAAGTTTAAAAAGGAGAGGATTTATGACGTCATCTTTTTTTTGTATGGGAAAAAAATATTTTTGTTCTGAAACCTATCTTGTGTGGTATCTAATGAAAGGGCTTACTAAGCCGATCCTAAAAATATATCACATCATTATATTTCAGTCACTTGTTTTAAATTAAAATAA
This sequence comes from Acleris cristana, assembly GCA_948252455.1. Lineage (NCBI taxonomy): Eukaryota > Metazoa > Arthropoda > Insecta > Lepidoptera > Tortricidae > Acleris > Acleris cristana. The sequence goes on from OX411772.1 coordinate 46,589,924, forward strand.
AAATCATTCGCAAAACATACCAAGTTTGGGCTCTTCCAGATATGATACGGTTGAATCATTATTTGTAAAATATACCTAAAATTATATGTAATAGCCTCATATCCAACCCCAAAAAAGCAATTTTGTAAATGAGACCAACTAAAAAGTTTTTTGTTCATCTAAGTTTAAGGACAGGAACGTCTGTAAAAATATGCATTATTAACTCCATTATATTTTATTTGGTTACTCTCGCTTGCACGGTTTAGATAAAATAACAGTTTAAAACTTACCTTGACTTTTTAACATTTTCGTGAATAAATCAGAAACAAAAGAAAACCGGAAGTTGATATTAAGCATACAGTGTTCTTAGGCCTTACCACTACTTTACCTAAAAGTATAACCAAATCCCTCGTGGGTGGCCAATCTTGTTAGCTTGGTAGCACTTCACTTGGCCATGTTTGCCAAATATTGATCTTACATCTCTTTCGTTTGACATACTGATTGAAAGAGATGCAACGATAATATTTGACAAATAACAACCAAGTGAAGTGCTAGACCCTTTCGGCATTTGCTTCAAATTCTTCGAAAAAACTACCCTAAGGGAGCGTTTTCAAGTATCTTTGTTCTGTATGGGGTTGTGTACACCAAACAATAGTGAATTATACTAACATTTTTACTGTGATCTTGTGACAGAAATTGTCAGTCCTTCAGGGGCCCTGTGAGGATGGAGGCCCTAGGCACAGGCCCTGTGTGCACTTATGGTAAAGACGGCATTGGCCATGTGTTGTGTGTTCTAAATATTTACCTATTAAATACTTATATCCATTCCATGGGTGGTTTTCTTAAAAAACCTATGAACATTTTGTTTTACGATTAAACTGTTTAACACATTCACTGCCAAGTACCTGACTATCGGGTATTCGTATGATGTTGTTCCCACACCGCACTACACGATTGTCGGGTACTATGGTAATATTTGCCATTACGCTGGCGTGTGGTTCGGAATTTGTTTCATGGGCTGGCAGTTAATGTGTTAACAGGTCACATTGTATTACAAAATCTAAGGTTCAACACTAAGGTTAACTTTATTGAAATAAAAAGATTGCATAACATGGTAAACAATAGACAAGCTCTTTACGAACATTAGGTATGTATTAACATGCATCTTCATCACCTTTGCTTTCAGTTTATATATTTTTAAGTTTTAAAAACTGCAAATATATTTTGGTGATGCAATACCTATATCCAACAGCAATAAATACTTGAATGTTAAAACTCTTTTAGCATAAATATTATTTAAAAAAAACTAGTATAAATACCTAGATATTCCAAATAGGGTTTTTTCTTGACACTGTCATTTGTAAGTTATGCGAGCACAAGTGAAGAGGTAATTTAAAGATGCTGGAAATAAGTTTGTTATTGGTAGGTAAGTAATGGACCCACGGAGAAAGTCGTCGGCGGTGCCCATGAACATGAGCGCTTTCACTCCGCACCACGCGCGCACATACCTACGGTCTCAGACACTCACGCATATCATTATGCTAAATTTATTTAACCTAAAATGCGATGATAACAATGTTCCGAAAATCTTCAAAACGTACAATAAAAAAAAAAACAAGTTAACAAAGCAGTTAAATTTTTAAATCAAGAGTTTAATAATTTACATAGGTAAATAGATATTTTGTTAGCTGCGTGCTTAGGCTGCGTGTTTAAAAGAACACCAAATAAGATATTTCTTAAAGAAATCAACGTTCAAAAAGGACTTTACAATACTGTAATATTCAAACGAATCAAATGTGTACAAACAATATTAGAAAGGACTGCTAGTTATAGAAGGAATTTAATACACACCTGCAGATTTAGCATACCACGTAGGTACCAACTATACCTACGTACGTATTAAACAACATCATTGCATTTTAATTTTTAACAGTTAAATAAGTAAATTATTTCACATAAAAACAATACTTACTTGGGTTATTAAGCTATCGGTTCAAAACGCACAGTTTATTATTACTAGATAAAGCTTTGTTAAAATATTCCGCTGATAAAAATATATTTTACAATAAAAAACACGAAGCATCTAGACGCAAACGACTAACCGCAGCACATAAATACTATACAAGATCATTCTCATCGTAAGCTAAATAGACTCTACTGAACTCAACTCTTCTGTATAGGTACGTACCTACTAAACTAAACTAACTTTTAACTACCAAGTGACATGACAAGTGAGCAAAGTGAAATCACAGATTATAAAAGGGGAGATAGACGGTCGAGCTTAACACTTGGCGCGCACGAGCGACTTTTGTGGCCACGACAGTACATATCTCTTTTTCTCACTTGGAGCGTGCAAAAGAGACAGATATACTGTCGCCGGCGACAAAGTTGCTGGTGCGCGCATAGCCTTAAAATCGCGATAATAAAGTTCGTGAACTTGCTCGGCTCGCTTCGGTGACACACGTTGAACCTCACACTCATAGCCGAACGTAACCATGGTAACCAAATAAGAAATCGATGGATATTAACCATCTATTTTTAGTAATTTAATAAAAATGAAATTTTATACATATAATTAGTCTCAAAAATATTTTTTGTATTTTGATATAAGTACGTAATTGTAATTGATATTAAAATAATTTTAACGGTCTAAACGTCAAGACTGATATTATGGTGATAACAATGCTATAATAATAATTATAGAACTGTTATTACCATGGTAACGCGCATTATAGAATGCTTTCCCGCTTCGGTTACGCTATAGGTTAGTTACCGTTAACGATATCAATATTAGCCGTTTATAGTAAGTACGCGAGTAGAAAAAAATAAAAATAAGAAGTTCGACACGAAAACCATTTCAACGCACTCCAAATAACTTAAGAAGCCAAATTAAAATTGAAGACGAACAATTAATCGACCCAAGAATCGAATACTAGACATTGGTATAGAAGATTGCCATACCCCGGCAACAAGAGGAAGAAAAAAAAAAGTTCAGTGCTAATCTGTGTGCAGTGTTCATTTAAGTCAAGTGTCGTCTCTTCTATACTCCTAACTTAAATAAATTTATTAACTAACTTTTCCACTAAACAATGATTTTGTGTTACTGGGTCAGAGTAATTGACTTTATTTACTAAAGAAAGAAACGAACTGCATTTATTGTATTTCAAAGTTATGTGACGACGACTATGGCATCGTCTTCAAGTGTTTTTAATCAAATTAGTTTGGAAAATATATGTAGAACTTGTTTATCAAAAGAAACAGTATTACATTCGGTGTTTGGCGTGTACTTAGGCACGATCACTTTTGACCATGTTATTGGTGCAACAACAGGCATTAAGGTATGAATGATTTTATCTAATAGTACCCAAACTAATTCAGTTAAGATAGAATACATTTGTGTTAGTATTTGTACTATCATAACGTAATCACAGAATTATCTTACCATTGTTGTATTAAAGTATAAAATTATACTTGTATATTTCTTTTGCTCATGACAGTCTAGGATCCTACAGCAACAGAACTTAGTAAAATATAATATTATGAAATTGCAGTACATTAATGTCACAACACATTCATGATTATCTATGGATTAATAGGCCTTTTGCTGTTAGCCAACTATGATTCTGTTGTAAACATGATGTACCTGAAACGTAAGGAATAATATGAAAGGGCATTTATAAAAACATATCTGTTGCCCTTGCTTTCATCTATGTAAAGGCTTTTATCCCTATCCCTATTAAATTTGCCCAGACTAAAAGTACCCTCTGCCCCTTCTCCGAGGTAGAAGCTAGCTGATGTTCAGAAGTTTATCTGTGAGATTGTAACAAACAAGTAAACAATTACTTTCACTTTTATAACTAAACATCGGTATCAACATACAACTTTCATGGCACCCGGTAAGGATAGCAAATAAAGAAATACATTCAAATATTTAATGAATAATAATGCTTATATTCAGTGTTATTTTTAAATTTAATTATGCTGCAGTTAACTGTCCCTATATGTATTTATACTGTACTTATACTTAAAGAGGTTTATTATCTAAATAATGTCATATAATCTTAATACCTATTTTGCATTTGAAAATTAATATGTGCCAAATAGGAAACAAATTTCAATTTAATTGTCACACCAAATAAATATTAGTCAGTGTTGAAAGGTCATTTGGTCATTTAAAATGGATATTAAAACAGACGTCAAATGTTGACGGCAAAATCCATGGAACAAATTTTATTAATTTATTCAAACCTTTAATACATTTTTAGCGTCTTTCTTTTTGTTTATAAAAATATAGGTTCTAAATACTACATGTATTTGTTTTTCTGCAAACTGTACTTTGCCATGAAAGTTGAATGTTGATACCGATGTTTATTTATAACATTAGTATGTTAAGTACCAATTTCACCTGTTCTAATCCACTGTTAGTTCATATATTTTGACAGCTGTTAAGTTGTTGGTGAAATTCGACATAAATTAAATTTTTGAAAAATTATGGCAAGTAAGTATAAGTATGAATGTTTCTCTAATGCCCGGTTTCAATATTCAAGAAACGAATCGTTTTGCTTACGTATCGTTAAAATTTGACATTTGCTACGTACAAAATGTGTCAAATTCACCTTCTCTTTTCCACTTCCATTGCCGCCCATCTGTCGAATCCCCATTTATTTTAGACTCATCTGACCATATTACTTTTTTCCAATCCTCTACAGTCCAATTTTTGTACATCTTCACAAAGTTTTGCCGTTGATGAATATTTTTTAACCGACTTCAAAAAAGGAGGATATTTTTCATGTATTTTCACCGATTATGGACCGATTTCAGAAATTATTTTTTAGTTTGATAGAGTAGGTATACTTCCGTGGTTTGGTGGTCCCATTGTCACCAAATCTGAATCTGATGAGTGGATCCGTGAGGAATTGAGGGAATTTCTCAAATATTATAAGCATACATATAGCGATATTAGTATTTTTAGTAACAATTCCAGCATTTGCATTCAGAAAGTATCATTTCCTGAAATGGACCTGACCGAACTGATGATAAGTACCAAATATGGCCAACGGTACCTATTTCAAGGGTGGCGATAAGATAGTTGAGCGACTATAACGAAGAACATTTAATTTCATATCAACTAAGAAGTGGGATTATATAACAGCTTATTATGGTCACTAAAAAGTATAAAATGAAGCCGGCTTTTCGTTAAAATAATTGTGAGTCGCCGACAATACAATAATTATTTTAACCAAAAGCCGACTTTAGTTGGACTGACTTATACCTACAATTTTAAAAGAAGTTATTTTTGCATTTTTGAAGGCAGTTTTTTGTTTTTTAAACATTTATTTTTTTTGAATAACATACGTATCTTTTTCTTTTCAATAGCTCTAAACTAAAGATAGCTTTTTTCAGATTTTTTCTACTGTCCATTTACTCACTACTATCCCAACATCCCTTTTCAAAATATTTTATATTATGAATCTAAGGTAGGTGTGACAACTTTCTCATAGCAGCTGAAAAAGACTGAACCAAAAAAACATTATACATTGAGTGATCCACCCTAATAGGCAACCTTGCGGATCCCTATTATATTTAGTTTAGTAGTTTTGGAAGTTAAAGTGAAAACAATAGCTCGGTATAGCAGACCTCCAAGCAGTTGTCTGGTCTGCGCCACCCTTAAGGATTAATAAAACAGAGGTGTGATCTGAGAAACCGTCGTGACAGGATTCGAGTTTCGTGTAGAGCCAGCGGACGCCCTTAGTTATAAAAAATGTAAAAGAAAAGGGGGTTTTTAAAATATTAAAATCTGTGGACTAGTAGGTTGGTTCGCAGGCGGGTTATGCTGTATGGTTGTGGTATCACAAATTTTACTCCGTAACGGGGTAAAAAAAACTGAATTATTTTACCTTTTTCTTAAAACTATCTTGCCATACAAAATGTAAATAACTATTTTTAAATTTTTTCATAAAGATTGTCCTTCTTCATTATTTCTTGATTTTGTTGCAGATTGAGCAAGACGATGGGTTACCTGCAAATATATGTCAAAGGTGTAAAGAGAAAGCTATTAGTGCCTTTGATTTTAAGATAAAATCAAATGAAGCAAATGCTGCTCTACAGTCTATATACAATAAGGGAAATTTGGAGGTACGCAGTTAAATTACTAGGAAACATTATTAGATGTGTCCGTACTGTCCATCCGCTGGGTGTGACTGCTGCCATTTTTAGTCCACAACTATTTACTATAAAACCCTGTTGCAGAAAGTTAATGATTGATAACAATATTATTCAATATAGTTCCTTATGTCTTGATACTGTCATTATAACACGGTTTTATGGTGACCTTAAACTCTTAATTTTTATGGTTGTTGACTGTATCTGTGTAGTGTAGGTACACACACACACACACACTTTACTGTGCCAAACTTGAGGGTTTTATGTTGCGGACATGGCAAATGGCCATCTTTGAGCGTTTGGATGTTCCATAGAAGTCTATATTCCATTTATTTAACGACCTAGTGTAGGCTTATCTCACTCGTAGAGATGGGCCATTCTCGATAATCCTCAGGAACGACTCTCCTTTTGTATGGAGAATTTGAGAATTTCCGAGAATTCTCGAGAACGGCACATCACTACTCACTCGCACAGTGTCATACAAATGACAAGGACAAAAGTTAGTGGCAGGTAGCCTTATGACTCGTTCACAATGGTATTTGAAAATAAAAGATTAAGGAGACATCGGTCCGTTTCACTAGCCAAGTTACGGGTAAACGATAAACAATAATGCCCTTAGTTATAAACGTGGAATAACCTTGGTTTTGTCCTGTCGTTGTGACATTTGAATTCGTCGGATAAAGTATGGCTTAGCTACTCCGTGGTTACTTCACGTTTATAAGTAAGGGCATAAGTCGCAAGAAGGCAAACAAACGCGTCCTCACCGTAAAGATGTAAGAGCCGACTGATTACCTGTTCCATTGTGAGTGCGGTTTTATCGGATTCTCACTAGCCAATCATATGCAACTGCACTTTTCCACCACTAGTTCGTTAAAGTAAATAGAGTATAGTTTGCCCTGCCTGTGTGCTGCATGTTTTTGACCTTGCACACTAAGTCAGCCCTGGCCTGGCAGGTGGTCTTTCTTATAATTTGTTAATATAATTTCATATAGAGTCAATGGTATGATCACTATGTAACAGTCGACCTTAAGACTGCGCCGAGCAAACGTCGACCGTCCAGTGGCGCCCTCATCACTATTATTGTGTTTTCTAATTAACTAAAGAATTTCCTTGCAATCGGACGATGCTTTTTTGTAGCGCAAGTAAAAACACAATTTATGGGATACGTAACAAACTTTGATAACAATTACCCTATGAGTAGTCAGCTTAACGGGAAAAGGTGGCCACTTTTTTCCGTTAAATTGATAACTCAAAGGTCAATTGTTATTAAACTATGTGATATGTCCTATAAGTTGTACGCTCGGCGTAGTCTTAAGACTACGCCGAGCGTACGCCGGATGTACAGTGGCGCCCTCATGACTATTATTGTGTTTTCTAATAAAATAAAGTATTTTCTTGAAATCGGACGGTGCATTTTTGTACTACAAATGAAAACACAACTTATAGGACGTATCACATAGTTTAATAACAATTGACCTTTGAGTTATCAATTTAACGGAAAAAAGTGGCCACCTTTTCCCGTTAAGCTGACTACTCATAGGGTAATTGTTATCAAAGTTTGTTACGAATCCCATAAATTGTGTTTTTACTTGCGCTACAAAAAAGCATCGTCCGATTGCAAGGAAATTCTTTAGTTAATTAGAAAACACAATAATAGTGATAAGGGCGCCACTGGACGGTCGACGTTTGCTCGGCGCAGTCTTAACTATAAGAAGCTGCACACTTTTGGACCTTGTTGCTATAACGCCTTTGACACATTTGGGCAGCAGCTCAAACATGACAAAGCACTAAAGTGTGCAGCAACTTCTAATGCTGATCGTACCTTGTCACTTTTACTCCTTAGACCATTTCATCCATTTCAATACTAATTTAATTAATTTTAAAACAAACGGAGATTAGGTTATAATACTATTGCAAATGAACATTCCGCGCTTTATTACAGGTTGAAACATATACTATTAAAGTAGAACAGGCTGGGGCTGATGATCAGGATGATGACTTGGATGTCGACATTTGTCTGCCTCTCTCACCTGAAAATTGTAAAAAAATTGGTAAACAAAGATTTAATTATTGTCATAATTATAACATTATTATTTTAATTATAATTATTACAGGTTAAAAAGTAAAGACGGGTCAGGTCCATACTACTAAAATCCTTGCCGATAAGCGAAAATCACCTAATAGAGTAGGCCCAAAACTCGAAAACGCGTCTTTAAACAATGCACAGCTGGGGTGACAACGATATCAGATGGTTTTGACCCTACAGAATATGCCTGTCACTATTCCGAAATTTGAACCGGAAGTACGTTATACCGGAGAAGGTTCAGATCATACACAAATTTTCCTCGTACATTTAGTAAATCGTTGTTCCGGTACCGTAAAAAAGATCCGATTGTTATTGATTTTTTATATGTTGTAAAGGACAAAATACTCATGGTAACCCACATTTTTCATCTCTCCAGGTCTATATCTTTCTCCGCCATCTTGGAACAACCGTCACTTTTTTCTGTTTTTTGCGTATACTGTCGTTAAAAGTTCATTCTAGTGCTAATCATGGTTCTGTGATATTGTAGAATACAAACTTTGCTAAAACTTTTGGATTCAAAGATTTTTTCCACGACCCCTAGGGACGAAGATATGGAATAGTCTATAGCCCATAAACGATTCCATATCTTTGCGCCGGTTTAGAATGGCACTTAATTTTTTTTGATGCCACGTATCACATTTCTTTCTTTAAAGTAGGTACACAGAGTTATTCTAGAGATAATATCTCTTTAGGTGCTCCGTAACCGAAGGGTGCCAAACGAACCCTAATACTGAACCTTCGCTGCCAATCAGTCTCTCTATCTGTCTACCTATCTATCTTATGAATCGTTATAAGTAGAAATTTGAAATTTTTGCGTGTATTTCTTTTGCCACTATTACAATAAATAATTAAAACAAAGTAAAATTAAGAAAATTAGGGTCCCCATACAAGAAACGTGATTTCTTAGGCGTTTTTCTCGGTATTAATATTGTACGTTTGTATCGAACCCTTTATGTGTGAGCCCGATTAGCACTTGGCCGGATTTTTACCCGACTGCCGAGGAATGTTTTTGATCTGTATATATCTGTATGGTTCATCTGAAAAGATGGCCCGATTTCTGCAATCGAGGTGTCGTTAGATTCGTCTTAACGTCGCTACTGTCGCGAGTGTCAATGGGTGCATTAATTTAATAAACATAAATAAAAAAATACTTAACCAAGTCAGTCTGGAATAAAAATCGTCAAGGACCTGAAACGATGATTTCGAAAAATATAATATATTGTGGCTATTAATACAAATAAGTAGTAATACTTTATAAGAAATACTTATGATAATTTTAAATAAGTTTTACCGCTGCGTAAAATATGGTGTCGTTGCGTAAACAAAAGACGGGGTAATAGTAACAACGTGGCGCCGACCGTTTTTGACGCACCGTAATATACCTACGCACCGATAGGCTGCTTCCTGACTTGTCGGTATGCTTGCAGTAAAACACGGAATCGGTAAGGGTTGCTAGGCAACTAGTGGCATCTTCCAATCAACGTGCAGCGTTTATGCCGACCGTACGTTTTACTGCAAGCATACCGCCAAGTCAGAAAGCGGCCTTAAGCAGCGGTGCGGTCGCACCTTTATGCTATTCTTATTAATAAGTCCCAGCTGGTAAAACTTATTTGAAATTATCACAAGTATTTCTTATAACAGACTAGTGACCCGCCCTCGCTTGGCTTCGGTTTATTTGAGTTTTCTGTAACACCCGTACAATACATCACCGTTTATTATATATAAAAACCTTCCTCTTTAATCACTCTATCTATTTTAAACCGCATCAAAATCCGTTGCGTAGTTTTAAAGATCTAAGCATACATAGGGACAGACAGACAACGGAGAGCGACTTTGTTTTATACTATGTAGTGATTATGATTACCTACCTACAAGAAAAAAAAATGTTTCTGACTTTAAGCAAGCGGGTTTATTGTTTTTTAGCTAAATTATGATGTCAATCGTTTTTGACAGATTTTCACCATCTATCTACTACGTTTCTTGTTTTAGGGCTGATTTTTCAATCCCCAGATAAAGCTATCCGGAAGATAAATTTTAGCTCTGTCCTTTTCTTTCATATGACTTCAGAAAAGGATAGTAATACATTTAACTGACGGATAGTTTTATCTGGGGATTGAAAAATCAGCCCTTAGTCAATTAACTTGACGCAGAAGAGTAGTAAAGTTTAAATTTGTAGTCTTGTTAGGGAAATGAAGAAATAAAATAAATCAATTTTTTTTTCCTAAACGCCTATGACAAATCAAAACACATTAAAAGAGACCAAAAAAAATTGTACCACCATTACCACTTTATTTAGGGTAATTACAGTGATCCGATGTATAAAAATTACTCGTCGCGTGCTCGCAAATGGCTTGAGATTCAGAATAGACGGACATCCTTTATCTACTCGACAGACCGGCCCGCGAGACCAGTATCCCCTCAACCGTCGGGGTTTTTTAGCGACGCACGCCGTGTCGCCGCGCGTCCACAACTTAACAAAAACGTCTGTATATTCTAAACTACAAAAGCTATAATAAAAAAAAACTGAGGGATACATGAACGTATACCTATTCAAATACTTTTTATAGAATAATAAAAATATATACGATTAGTTACTATAATCAAGATTGAACTTATGAAATCGGTAAAATACGCTAAAAGACTTTAATTTGACGACTAATTAAATTACAGAAAATATTGCCGGCATGTATTACTAGATGGCCCTATAATCAACTGTTCTTTCTTCCACACTTTGGGAAAATAACGTATCCGCGGACGGTTAAGAGCATTTTGGTTTTGGATAATATGCTATCGTGGGACTGTCAAGTGGTCACCCCCACGAGCTGTGGCGACGAATTATCGTCCTGCCATAATTCTCTAAACAACTCTAGGCGCGTGTCTCTATACGCTGCTGTGTGTCTATCTAGACTTCCGAGACTTGTTACTATTGTTTATTTATTAAAATAAGTGTTTAAAAGAAAAATCTGGGTAGGTATAGGTAAGGTCTATGTTTGTATATCTTAATATGTGTTTTTCTTAATTAATGTTTGATGCTTTTTTTAAGATGCAATCAAAAAAGAGAATGAAGGTGACAATAACCAAACATGTCCACAATGTAAAATCTGTTACCTTGTGTTCGATTCTTCTATTAAACTAGAAGAACATAATATACAAAAGAAATGTGTAAAAGGTGAGAATTAATGTCGTCTTTCGTTGTAAGTTTCGTATTCGTATTTTTGAAAGTCCTCACTTGAAAGCTAGTGATTTATTAAATAATATATTCACGCTTTTCGTTGTACGCGCTGGAAGTCAATGATTACCGGTTTTGTTCATTATGATTTAAATATTAATAAACATACGACATAATTAGAAGTAGTAATTAAGGCAAGAATATTATTATTTACCTATGTGCAGTTTCAGCGTTTTTAACACTGTTTACCAAAAACTTTTACTGTTTAAAACTAATAAATCAAACGTTTAGTCTGCTATGGTTCTTTGTCTATGTATGATATTTGAAGTTCGTTTGAAAATTAAACATCTGTATAGTAGGTGCCAGATCATTACTCCCCAAGTATTATGTTATCTCAAACTTACATTTTCGTAAAGATTTACCCCCCCATTTCAATAACAGCTAAATTGATCTTATCAAAAGCACTAAAAAAATAATAGGACCCAATTCCTTCTCGCACTCAAGACAAAATAATCTGACGTTTCGAGTAATCAAGCATACCAACCTAAAGAAAATTATAACACGTCTATGTTTGAAATCAAATAGGGTAATTACTACGAAAATGCATCAGTAGTCATTTTAATTCTATATGGTTATTATCTATACTCAAAGCTGGTACAAAGTACGTTCATAATTTATCAAAGTATGAAGTGACGATGGCCTGCTTTGGACTTTGACAGATGTCAAAACAAATTTCTACTGATTAGAATTGAAAAGGAATGGTGTGGGCCACTCGTTCTTAAATTATGTATCGCTCGCAATTAAAAAATACGTTTACACAGTCTTTTCTCACTTTCGAGCGCTCGAAAGTCAAAAGTCGACCCCTTTTCGCTTTCCTTAGGCAGAATATTACGAATTGTAGCCAGCGAATTTTTTTCTTTTGGTTTTAATCGCTATGTATTGAACTTTGGCGAATGATATGTCATATCATAGCGCAATCATACCAAAATAGTATATTGTTAATCAAGGGACTGTAACGGGACATGAATTACACGTGCATGTTGCTCTTCCACCGCCGTCGCACCGAAACTATCCGACGACATGACCAACATCTTATTGGTTGTTTTTAGGTCTTGCTTTTAAAGGAAATTAAAAAGAAAAAAAGTAGCTTAGTCCTTTTAGTTATAAGTCATTGAAGAGCGTGAGAAGTGAAAACATAATTCTATAAAAAGAAATGTAAATCACTAACTACCTGGCTCATTGTGGGGAGCAAACAGTAAGACTGATGTGAACACGCCTTTAGAAATAGGTCAGAGTTCTTTTTGTAAATGCACTGTATACTTATTATGAAACTCCATTAGGAATAGATTGTATTTTAACCATGATCGTTAAAACGATAAAAGAAATGGTAACTGTTATACATATTAGGGCTAAAATGAAAAACGTCAAGTTGAAAAAACCAAATTGAAGTTGAGCCAAAAAATATACTATCCAAAGTGACTTTTGTTAAATTGTAATTATGCTTAAAATATTTACTTGTCGATGTAAGTAGGTGTAACGAATATTTAATTAGTGTTTTATCGTGCAATGACGGCTTTTGAGTTTTCAGTGGAGCTTGAAGACGAACAAGGCACATTTTGTCCACTTTGTGGCACATGCTTTGAGAATGCTGATAATTTAACGAAACATATGTGGACAAACCATGCTGAACTTATGGGGCCAAAGAAGAGAGGCAGACCCAAGAAGTTACTAACAAGTGTAAGAATATGTTTTTCTTGTTGGTAAGAATGTTCATTGACACAGAATTATATCCGTGGTATTTCGGATTACATTAAATAGGGACGTTGAGGAAACTAAGATCTATCAAATTGATCTCCATGTAATTTTAAGGATTCTATACGAAAGTCTACAATCGAATTGTGTTTTTTTATAACATTCTACTGTGATCCTGCAACGGGTCGGTATCATAATGACCATATCTTTAAAACGACCTGACTAGCAATAATACTAAATCTCAGAAAGACCACCTCTGCAGAAAGTCTGCATCTATATCATCACTACCACCCACATAATCACCATCAGTTTGCTCGTTTGCGTTATCTGTCATAAAAAAGAATGAGTGTAGCAAAACAACCACTTCGGAAGAGGTCTTTATCTCTTGATGACTAAGTAAGCAAAACGGCTAGTCGTACCAAAATTAATGCTGATAGACTATATCTAAAACCCACTAGAAAAACCACTACATCTCAATATGTGGGTATTATCAGATCTATTGACTTTGTGTGTTCATAAGTTTTGACTTTTTGAGACAAACTTTTACTTTAAAAATAAAACATAATATAATAGTGGCAGCGGTCTAATTCTTTTTTCAATTTTGAATTTGGAATGTTTGTGTTCTATTTGTATGTTTTTATTATTTATTTCAATTAATTCTTGTGATGGCGGGAGCAAAAGACATTCCTACACACTACACATATAAAAAAACCAATGGAAATTTTCCGTGTCTTAAAATGTTTTGGGTTTAGCCGCAACTTTATATTACACCATAAAACGTTACAAGGAGACTGATTCTCTGAAAGATCGCCAAAGGAGTGGTCGCCCGCGCCCTTCTGTATAGACAATTGCGAATATCAAAATAATCAGACAGCGACTTCGCCGAAATTCATGTTGCACCCAGAAAAAAATCGCTCTGTAGACTAACATTTCGCGTGTTGTGGTAAAGAAAATACTGAAATAAGTATAATCTCAAGGCAAAAGTATTTTTTTTTTGTTAATTATTTGTTTTTGTACCTTATTTGTATGCAGACGACCTTCAATTATATTTATCTTTTAGGCCTGCGGAAACAAACTCAGCAGTGAGTAAACTTAACACTGATCTGGGTAACGTAGCTGAGTGGTGAATTAAAAATAACTTGGTTCTCAATGCTAGTAAGTCAAAGTTAATGCTGATTGGTTCCGAAAAACAAATACGCAACATTTCCTTTTGTGATCCGCACGTTTTATATGGGTGATCATCTGGAGATCGTTTCCGAGTTTCGCAATCTCGGCCTCCTGATGGATAGCAGACTACGTTTTGAGGGACACGTGTCAGAACTAGTTCGTAATTGATTTTATAGGCTTAAGGTATTATATCAAGTGCGCAACCACATAAGTGTTGACCTGCGTATTAAATTATGTGATTCCCTGATCCTTTCAAAATTAAGTTACGCCGATGCTGTCTTTGGTGGTTGTCTATTAGCTCGTACGAGCAAGATGGTACAGCGTGTTCAAAACGCTTCTGTGCGCTATTTTTTTGATGTTCCTAATCGCTCCCATATCACACCTAGCTACATTGCTACTTGGAGTTATAGGCAATTAGGCAAGGGTGAACCATCTTCCCTCTTCGAAAAGCTCAAGTTCCCTATTTCAGGAGTCCGGGGTGCGCCACGTTTGTTTTGCCCACGACAAAAAACAGCTGCTTTTCTTGGCAGCTTTCGTTATGCTGCCACGAAGTGTTGGAATAAACTTCCACCGCCAATCAGAAACGCTAAGTCTCTGATCTCTTTCAAGAACAACCTCAAAGAGTATCTGATTGGCCTACAATTATCCAATACATAGCAGCAGCATTGTGTCAGAATTGCACTGGCGCTTTCACATTGTTTTATTTTATCTGTTAAAGTACCTCTCTGTGTATGTTTATCCTAGGTATTTATCTATACATATATGCATGTACATTTTGTTTACAGTTCCCATTATTCATTTACTTTACCTATATATACCTACGCTCTTATTTGTACATATGAAAGGACCAGCAGAGCATTCTCCCTCTCTTCGTCGTCTGGTTGCCCTGAAAATCAGCGTCACGGTATTTACATGTGTGACACTATGCTGAGTGGCACCCAAATTGATGCATTATAAAATAGTTTTAAGTTTTTGTTCTAAATTATTTTCTTACTGTATTTCGTTTTATTATTATTGTTCTGTGTCTTGCACCAAATAAACGATTTTATTATTATAATTATTTTGTGGATATTTATTTAATTTTCTGTACATTAGTTTTTTATAATAAATATTCAAGTATAAAAGTAAAATAACAATACTAATACAAAAAATTATACATTATAAAAAGCCGCCGGCAGCGGGGCAGGGCTCAAGCTACCGGTGGTTATGGCTGCAGAGACAGGAACCTCCTCACAATGCGTGCCGTGTCGAGGAGTACTGCCTTCTGTATTTGGCCCTTGATCCAGCCATCTAGCGAGAGTCTCTTGAGGTGTTAGTCGAGACTCTTCGCTATAAGACCGTTTGCCTAAACAACTATCGGAGCAATGATCGTCGAGTCAACATCCCACATGGCGGTCACTTCGTGAGCCAAGTCAAGGTACTTGCTGAGCTTGTCCTTCTCAGCCTTCACGAGGTTCTCGTCCGTTGGGCAGTAACGGTGATGGCTGATTCAAGGGTCTGAAACAGAAGCAGCATCCGATCACGGTACGCAGTGAGGTTAGTTCCTCCCTATGTAGCCTTTAATACGCCCGCATCCAATTTTCGTTATTCGTTTGTGACCATCTACTACACTAAACCACCGGTAGCGGGAGCCATGCGCGGAGCAGGATGCCCCGCAGAACCCAAGCGTGCCGGCAGCGGTGGTCGCTCGCGTCGCGCAGGTGGTCGCGGCGGCGGAGGCGGCGGCCTGCGCTCGTCGCTCGACTCGCTGGTGTCGGGCGCAGTGGCGAACTCATCACCCGACGACGATTGCGAGGAGCTGGACGAAGCGGGCTGGGGTGGAGGGTGTGCGTTACATGTATCCGCTTGTTTGTGCAGTCTCGATCTTGTTATCATTCTATATTACGCTTTGTTTTTGCTTGGTGACATGTTGACGTTTAATATTATTATTATTATTATACAAACATAACGCTGAAAAATCAAAACCATACTGTGACACATTGACAAACAGTGTTCAAAGAAGACATATATAACGAACACAGAGCTTTAGAAAGTCTTTAAATGTATCTGCAATGTTTCGTGGTAGCAGTGGGAGTTGTTACAAAACATTTAGAAATACCGAAATCTATATATATAAAAGGCAAAACTGACTGACTGACATATCAACGCACAGCCGAAACTACTGTACCTAGAAACTTGAAATTTGGTACATGGGTTCCTTTCATGATGTAAGTGAGCACTAAGAAAGGATTTTCCGAAATTCGACCCCCAACGGGAAGAAATGGGGGGAGTAGCGGGAAACTAATTCTACGCGTACGAAGTCGCGGGCGTCCTCTAGTAACTTATAAGTGTAGAAAATAACAAGGTGAAATTGATAGATCTTGGTGACCTCCATATTAACTCGTTGACTGGTAGAGAATGCTTGTAGCCTTAAGTTCACCTTTTGTACACCATTTTAATTTCGTGCAATAAAGTATTTATATAAATAATATCCATTATTCACTTGATTCGGACTTAAAAGACACCCTGGATTTAAAAACACCTTTTTTCAGACGATATTGAGTAAACTATCAGAAAACGGTTATCAAATAAAAGCTGACCCTGTCAAAACAAAAGGTTGCCTTTTTTGTAAGGAAGTATTTAAAACCAAGTTAGAATTAGGAATCCATATGATGGAGCACAAGGGTAAGCAAACTAATGTTCAGTATGTATTTTAAATATATGTTTGTTTGGTATCACAGGCGGTAATTCAATTAAACTATTGTCATTTCAGGCACAAAGATTACATGTTGTATGATTTGTAAAAAGATGTATCTTAATAGTTTGAATTTCGAGCAACATAATTGCATTGATGACCATAATAATTCAAATAAGATGCTTAACGTAAGTAGACCTGAATGAAGTTGAATGCGTTTACATTATTTTCTGGTATTGACAAATTAGCTATTTCAGGAAGATAAAACATTAAGTATAGAAACTAACAACAGCAAACACATTAGCTATATAACAGAAGTATTACTACAAGAACTGCTCGATCCTAATGGTGACATGGTAAGTGGTTAAAGTATCCCGGCTGAGAAAATGATAATACTGATAATTATCCAGATTGTGTAGTATATTATCCATAATCCCGGTGCCATCAGTATAAGAGCGTGAAATTGTTATTTTTTTAAATAGACTTAATGCATCTTTGAAACACAGTGGTATGTGTAGCTGGTCCCTTTTAGGTCCGAGAAAATCGGCACAAATTGACTCCGATTGAACCGTTGTTTTTACTAAAAACAGATGCGGGCAAGCAAGTTACACAACTATGCCAAATTGAAAGTTAGCCTGCTGCTGTGAAATACAGACAGACAGACACCGAAGTCTGACCATAAGAGTTCCTTTTTTTGGTACGGAACCCTAAAAATACGGGAAGATACAAACTAAGTTTTCATAATAACT
Source organism: Acleris cristana (assembly GCA_948252455.1). Lineage (NCBI taxonomy): Eukaryota > Metazoa > Arthropoda > Insecta > Lepidoptera > Tortricidae > Acleris > Acleris cristana. The sequence goes on from OX411772.1 coordinate 46,607,662, forward strand.
ATAATATTTCTGACCTTGATCGGAAAATAGTAAAACAATTGTCCATTATTAAAATGTATAAAAAAAAAACGTAACTCGTAATCGTGTCGATACTTTTGGTGGCACATGAGAACTTTTTTACATTTTTGGTAGGATGATGTAGTTAAATGTAGTGAACCTAAGAAAGTAATGTAAGTTGTTAAAATGAAGTAAGATCTATAATGTCAATGTTTTTCTTATATTAGGATAACCTAAATGTACTTGAGGTGTGCAGTATTTGCAGTGGAGTATTTCTATCAGAAGAAGATCTAGCCAGCCATAAGGATGCTGAACACCCGGAACTTTCGCAACGTTGTAACCTTTGCTCTAAGGTAAGTGAGGAAGTAAGAGTATCGGCTAATGTGCATAAGTTAGAAAAACTTATTGATACATGGTGACCGCAGGGATTCCAACTCAGTACCTTTATTTATTACGAATCGACTCCCTAAGCCACTGACGCACTCTAAGGACTATCTTTTGATCAGTAGTAACTGAACTAATGGTTTAAAATCATAACAAAGTGACACATTGTCGACTCGGCGATACTAAGCGCAGTTTCCGGATAATATAGTTCGGACATAAGATAAATATATGCCTGAGCAATAATTGGAAACGATTTCTATTCATTATTGATCGAAAGAGTGGGAAATTGTATAGTTGATCTACCCTCCAGTAGTGACTTATAGATGGTAAACGAGTCAGTCCCATATAAAGCAACATATCAATAAACTTTCGTAATTCTTCGCGGTTAGATAGTTAGTATCCTTCCAATATCTGAATCGGGAATGTTTTTGTACTGGTCTAGCCGTACGACCTGCGTAGTTATTTGTAGCTTGCACTAGTGAATTAACAAAATTCGTTAGCTCGGCTCCTGATACAAGCGGCACCTCGCCTCTTAACACAAGAGGTACCTCGCCGTCTGATGTCGAGGATAACAATGAACACGAATCAGAACTTGACTCTTGTTCTCCTTTACGATTTTGATTGTAGTCGTCATCGGACCCTGAAGAAAAATCTCCATCATCTGACGAAACTTCTTCGTACAGGGCAATAGCCACTTCGTTATGATTTAGTGGTCGTAACGGTCTCGTGGTTCGGCGACCTTGCAAAATACGACGATTAGTTCCCTGTCCACGCGCACTGGTAACTTCACTTTGGTCTATCACAATACGCCTCGATCTCCGTCCACGCGTCATAGTGATAAATCAATCTAGCCAATGTCAATCTCATTGCGCGGGCTGCGCGACACTAACATTACCAAACATTACGGACAAGCGGCGGGAGAGGCGAGGGGTCGCGCGGGTGCGGCGGGCGTGCATCACTTTCTCTCGTTGGCTCTCGCGACGTCGGCGGTCTCGCTCTAAAGTGGCCGTTGGACGCCCGGCACGGCGGGCGCGCGAACTTTACGGGAGCGCGTCACTCATCTTCTCGCTCTCGCGACGATTCTCATCTCGGTAAGACAGGGCACAGATGGCGCTGTCTGTATTCACTACAAACTGCTGATTTATGGCATGGCATCTTATTTTACATTTTTTTTAGGTATTTGCTTCAATAAAGTCTGCTGCCCGTCACAGAAACATATGCAAGCAAATTGAGAGAAAACATAAATGTAATACATGCGGCCTTAAATTTGCCTACGAAATTTCATTAAATAAACACATATTAAGGTTCCATGAAGGACAGAGTGTCTCAGTTAAGTTTATGGACTCAAAAACGAAGTTACATGACAGGCAGTATCAGTGCGACACATGCAAAAGGTGTTTTTACAGGTTTGTTAAATATTATGATCTGAAAAGTATTAATGTGAGACATGAAGAAAATACGTTTGAAGTGGATCATACCTGAATTGAAATAATTATATTTTTCAGGAAAGATTTACTTGTCAGACATACCAAACAACACATGCCAAGTGAAAAGTATTTTGAATGTAATGTGTGTAAAAAGAAATTTAATAGGAGGGATAATCTGATGTGAGTGCAAAACTTTTCTTAATTTGACTTCTTTTCCGGAACAGTGAAAATGTGATTATGGTTAAAAATAAAAGGATTTTAGGGAACTGATACTAAAATGCTTTTAGGATTTTAATGTCCCTGCTATCTTGAATATCCAATAGGGCGGAGCAGACTAGTACGAAAAAAATTCATTTTCTATAATTCATTCGTAATAGTGTGGAAAAGTTGCGTGATGGTACGAGTATTTAAAATATTTTTTATATATTTTTATGACATTATATAGTGCCTCTGCAATGCCTTCAAAGTTTATGAAAAAAGGACAATATAGTGATTGTTGTAAAGTCATCAACAATGTTTATTTTTTTTATTTTATTGGACCAACCATAAAGTGAAACCATTTTTCAGAATCCAATTTAAGTATATTAAATATTAAAAAAAAACTTAAAGCAACTTTAAAAAAAGGCTGTTACACTGCTCTAAAATCTCTCTTTGTTTCAAATTTTGGCATTATGTTTCTTGAAGCCAGTTTTGTTTTGATGAGCCACAATCACAAATCTGTGTTGAAGCTTCTGTGTTTACTTTTACTGCCCTTTCTACAGCTTGTGTATGGCTAGGGAGACGGGAAAAGCAGTTGGCTTACAAGGGCCAATAGAGTTTTGCGATTATATGTAGCTACAGAGACAACATCGCGAAATTTGAAAATTTTGCCTACTTTTGTAATAAAAGTTTACGCTCCAGTGTGGTTCACCGTTAAATCGGCGCCGTCTTGTCAACATGCAGCCCGGCATTTTTTTCAAGAGGTTAAACGGTCTCGATACTTAACTAGTAACCTTAAAAAATAGATGACACTGTATTAAAAAGAAACTCATACGCCGCGCACACGGAAAACTAAAAAAAAATATCACTCCACCTTAATATACGACATTTTCTAATTCTGTATCCACCCTTACTCTCATGCCAGAAACGTCATGTCCGACACCGTAAAATCCAAAAAATACGTCAAAATCCATATCTGCACCCTAATTAAAAAACCTAAACACAATAACAAAATCACAATAAGTAATTGGTATAATTTTCCGTAACTATGGTAACTTAACTGACTTAAATTTGTTCATAATACTTTATAATTTAGTACAATCAGCTGCAAAGAAAATAATCCCCCCCTGCCTACGAGTTTCCTAGCATTGTGGTTACATTTCTCTGCAGCTCACGGTACCTCAATTCACCCGAGTTATTTTTAAATCGGGGTATAAATCAGCTATCTTTAACTAGGAAGGCATAAACATTATCTAAAAAAAATATTACTTTAAAAATGCGAAAAAAGTAATGAAGTTTTCTGTGTCTTAGAACAGCATAAAATAGTGACAAGCGATAAATTAAAAATATTCTGTGTCCAAATAATGACCACCGTATTGACTGCATTATGTTTTTATATTGTGTATTCCAGTTCTCATGAACGGGTCCACGAAATCCATCGCAATAAGAGCGCGAGCAACAACTGCTTGTGCCTGTATTGCGGTCGCAGCTTCTCGAACTCGTCCAATCTGATAGTTCACATGCGTCGGCATACGGGGGAGAAACCATATAAATGCGATTTCTGTGGAAAAGGTTGGTTTTGTAAGAGGTTTCAATAAAAATATATTTAATGGACAACTTTGATTATTGGGTTTAAAACAAAACGGAATGTGTTTTCAGGCTTTCCGAGATCATCAGATTTGCAATGTCATAGACGATCACATACAGGGGAGAAGCCGTGCATTTGTGTTGTTTGCGGAAAAGGTAGATAACATTTTTGTTTATTCGCATGTACAAGTCCAAGTCAGAAAATACTTCTGTTTTGTAGAAGTCTATTACTTAATAATTTTAGAATGTGTACAAATGAAATAAGTAAAGGTCCGCTTAATTATCAACAAGTTTTTGGAGTTGTTGGTTAGTCTGTGGCTCTGCCTACCCCACTCTGGGATGGGAATGAAGGCGTGAGTTTATGTTGTTGTTGTTGTTGTAGGTCCGCTACGAAAACAGGATACTTTTCTGACCAGTCCGATAATCTCACAAGGATTCGGAATAATACTTTTACAATCTTCTCTCGTGGACATGTACCTATTTATGTGAATGGACACTATTTTGAAAAGATATAATACTAATAACTTGCTAGTTTGCTCGATAGCTAATCGCTTCCTCGCTGGCAGTGAGACAAGTGCCTTAGTATTATTAAATTATGTTGCAAAAATGAGAAATGATACCTACCTACTTAATTTCTTGTAACTATCAATAATACCAACCAATCCTAGTGCCATGTAAGCGTAGTTATAAGCAACTGACAGCTCCTGTCTGTTTGGGACCATGATTTGAATCGCTATTCTTTCTTGATAGAGTTTTGCACATTTTACAGGTTTTTCCCGCAGTAACAAGCTGTCCAGGCATATGCGAGTACATACCGGTCACAAGCCCTACAAGTGCACCTACTGCGATAAGGCTTTTTCGCAGAGCAACGACCTCACTCTTCACGTACGGAGACACACCGGGGACAAACCATACATCTGCGAAGTATGCGGGGATAGATTTATTCAGGTATAAAAGAAATTTGCAAGATTTTTCTCTGTTATTAGGATTATAAACTAGTTATTGTTTTTTTGATAAAGCTCGTCGTTGGTCGTGGTCCACCTATGTTGTCCACCTGGGCATTTTAGCAAACCTTAGCAGGTCGACGGAGCTCCGCTGACGCGGAGCTCCTACTTCTACATTATTTTGGCCCTTCGGGCCCCCTGGAGAACTAACATAACCTAAACCTACCTATTGATTTTGTCCAGTTTACTCTCCGTAATCCACGTAGGTGGACCAACATAGATGGACCACGGAGAATACCCCCTTTAATCGCTGTTACAATTCATACATGGCAGTTTAAACATGCCATTAAATAGACAAGGTACTAAAGTGTACACATATTTATGAACTCGACTGTACAAAACAATTTTGTATGAATTAATTAAACAAAATATATAACGATTTAGTGAGTACCACAATGATGCAATTTTAAAAGTACATGGTTATTCACTTCTACGATTGCCACCCAACCAGGGATCATTACCGGTATTCTTACTACCGGTTTTAAATAAGGTATAACCGGTTATAATTGCATTTTGGTATTTACATCACTAATAAGCGGTATAATCAAAACCCATATTCAAATGTAATAGCGGTTTCGACAATTGACAACATTACATACCTCTATTTGATACTTTACCAATAAAACCATTACCGGTAATACCTGTCAGTGTCCAAACAAGCAAGTTTTCTAATTTTCAATTATGACAATCACCGAACAATGAGGGAAGAAGGCAGAGGGGTAATGTACCGAAGGGCGACTATAAAATATTACACTTTACTGTTCCTTATGATAAGTATGTCTTCGATGACATCATCATTAAGCCTGCAACGTAGGCACGACAACACATATTTCAGCGAAGAAAACATTCTTTCAACGCTTACTTGCGTTGCTGGAGACGCCAAAGCGGTGATTGCTAAGCAGTATAGTAGGGGCCGAGTCGATTTGATAGATTTCCAAACCTCTAACACTACAGTCGTTGATTTAACACGGGGAAATCTAATAAAATCTCTTAATATGTGCTCAATATTAATGCTGTATTCGTGAACTAAGTAGTCCAAATTGTTATTTATTTGTTCTTCGGCTAGACGTAACATGTTCTCTATCACATTGTCAACATCACTCATAGAATTGTTCACGGAGTAAGTTGTAAAGGCCTCCGAAGCAGAATGTGATGGAGTGTCTTGAAAACTTTGAAGCTTTTATCTTCTTCTTATCTCAGATGGCTGATGGCCATATCCATTTTGCGATGATGTCAGAATTGAATGGTATCTAGGGTCCAGAAATATTGCACTTAAAAATGAATCGCTCTCGAACAGTTTTTCTTGTCTTCTTTCCATAGCTTTCACATTTTTATCCGAAAATGTTGATATATTTTTAGTTAGTAACTGGCACTTTGTCCAGTGATACCAAAAGTCGCCAAACGTTAGGTGCTCCTCCTGTAATTTTTTTGACAGAATTTTGGACAGTTTCAGTGATTTTTTAATATCGTAAATTAAAGTCCACTCGTCACCAGTAAAGTAACTTCCTACCGTGTTACTTGTCTCAGGCAAGATGTAATCTTTCAGCTCCATAAGGTTTTGTATCATATTATAAGTTGAATCCCATTTGGTTGGAAAATCTAGAATTGGCTTTTGGCCAAAAACGGCATCACAGACGGTCTCCTTAAATTACGAACACAAGATCGCACATCAGATAATATTTTTTTGTATTCATTATTGCAGTTAATAGCATCGTGGATTGCTAGCTGCAAAGTATGAGCCGCACACCTTACTGCAGAAATGGAAATCGGTCCTACAGAGGTTTCTTCGTTGCCTAGCGAGAAAGCACCTAAATTGTCTGCTGAATCCTCATGATCTTGTGACTCTTCAACCTCTTTCTGTGTTTCTGAATTGATCTATGGTTAAAGGATATTTAGCGAAAAGAAACATTAGTTAACATTACATATTAAATATATTAAGATGTCAGACAAGAAGAGGAAATGGATCGAATTTTAGACCATATTATTATCAATACAATAATAGCGACTAAAAGCAAAAAAAAAGTACATACTTATTCCACTTGTTTAGTGTAGGTATGTTATTTCTTTGTTTTAAGAAAATAACTTAAATTATTTACCTTTTCATGCGAACGGCACAACCACTACAAATTTGCAACTCCGCACTCTTGATAATTTATCTATAAATGTGAGCTTTGATAGACCCTTGACAATACGGAAACGCGTCAAAAACAATAAGGTAATCCGCGTAGAATCTCAGCCCTGATATTATTTCATAATTACTCTTCAATTTAAAGAAGCCTTTACTTAGAGAATTAAAAAGTGGATTTTACTGACTACTTATGTCGGCCGTTACGATACTATTTTTCATGGTATAATAAGATACTTCGCCTGGTATTCTCTTCCGAGAAGCTATGGTCACGTGAGTGGACACGTACTACGTCTTATCCGGCAACCGAACAGTTCCAAACTTAAAAAAAGGGGTAATTTTAAAATATTTGCTCGTAAATATTAACTTGACTATCATTGTACAGTCAACAGCATAAATAAGTGATCATTTATGTACCTTGTCACTTTAACGTCGTGTTTGAAATGTTATACAAAATTGTGAAATGATTGAAAGCGACAAGGTACAGAAATGATCAGTTATTGACTGTACATAGGTATTAACGTTTTGACCATTTACTGTTTTCTACCTAGTCGGTCCTTAAGTTCTGTCACAAAGGTTTAGTCAAATAAAACTAACTATGGTCATAGGTCAAATAATTAACCTACCACAAAGAAATTCCGACATTTCTTTTCTTTTCACAAAAATGCTTACCTGCTACTCTGAAACAAATCCAAGCCGCAGAGCATACATGTGGGTCAATTCGGCAAATTTCGGTAGATAGCTATTAAGGTTTGACCCCTACCTTTGACCTTCGTTTGTTCCGACCCTCGCTAACACGCTGTATACTGTGTCTGAAATCCTTCAGCCCCTCTTTATTATGAACCCGCGCGGGGACTAGGGCCCGATCCTTCTTAACTCAATGTTACGCTGTACATTATGAGACTTTATTTGTTGCAGGGTACTTCGTTACATAACCATCGGCGTGCTCATGGTCACTTTCCAGCCTCTTCGCCTGATTCACATCCAAATGCTCAAGGACTGTCTTACACGTCAATTGCACCTCACAGTTAAAATATTAACTCATCTGTTTACTAGTCGTTTGTCGTGCCTAAGAGAAATTGTTATTAGTTGTGATTTTTTAATGTATGTAAAGATGTACTGATTAATTCTGAATCTCAACAATTATCTGTTGAAATGTGTAATAAGAAAAAAACTCAGACTACGAGTATAATAAGTTTTATATTTCAGTTTGTGACAGTTACGAAATATTTTAACCCAAAGAAACTAAGCATCAGAAAAGTTACGAGAGAAGAGATATCGCAAAACACGTCGTCGAATATTTTATAAATGCGTTAAGGCGTTGAAAAAAAAAGTGTTTATCTACACACATATTATTCCTCTATTATGCCAAAACCCGTTGGCAATGACCACCATTACCTGTGGTAGTAGGTGACAGCAATGACAGCTTATACGTGATTTTGAAATATGTTATCGAATATCATAAAGTAATGAGTTTAAAATTTAGAACATCTTCCAAAACCAACCCATTTTAAATAGGCCCAATTCTATTATCAATTGAAACGTCAACCCGGTATATTTTTCAGTACAATATCATACGACATTTACGTATCGTACGAGATTAGGGATTTTATTAGTTTGGCTATGATTAAAAAAAAACCCTTCATATTCGTGACACTGACCAGCACAAGTTTGTGTTGCCGCCATTTTTGTCGTCGAGTTGTCGGCGTCAGCGGGCCTAATATGGTTGCGTTTATCGCGTGACAAAATGTGGATAAAGCATCCGTCACTCTTCTACTCATACACGTGTCAAAAGGTGACGGATGTTTTATCCATATTTTGTCACGTGTTAAATGCTGCCATATTAGGCCCCCTGAACCCATCTTAAAGTATTTATAATATTTGTGTAGATAAAGTAATATATGTAACTATACATAATTAAGCCTTAAATTGATCGTGTGATCTTTTTTTTAAATCGCCTTTGGCTCGTTTCATAAAACCACACTCGTGTTTATCTCATTATGTATCAGTTACATAAACGACTAATTACTCAATTGGGATACACCAATTTTTAACAATGTATTTGAAACAATTTCGAGGAATAGGCTTCTCGAATCGATCCATGTATTTAGATTACAATAATATGTTACAATGAATTAATTATAATAAAATTAAAAAATGACCTTCATTTGACCCCTAATTGCTGGTCCGAATTGCGCTATATCAACCTCTTTTGTGGTTTTACGTATAACTTATTAAACCAAAACAATATTTTATTTTATAATTACAATTTAGATATCTAGCTGGTCATGTCAAAATTATTTGTTTACAAATTGATTACTCTTATGACTGATTAAATATTAATGACCCTTTCTCTTTTGAGTTTTGGGTGATAAATGTTAATAATTTGTGTGGTGAGGTTTTTCAAGAGGTTTAAATCGACGGCATCAACTATTATTGTAGAAACTCATGATTGGGTATGGAATCCGCCTTTTCAACAAACTTAACGTGATTGTGTTAAGTAAATCTAGAGTTTTTATCTATCTATTGCGATTGTTTACATTATCTTTGAATGACTTTAGTCTGTTATGACTTTAAAAACAGATAATAAAAAATCGTATTTCTAAATCTTAGACAAAGTATACCCATTTTTCTAAATAGCTCTGCCATTTTGTCATAGTAAGTCGGCGAGGTTACTTTTATTTAATAAATTATTTTAAATAGCAATAACACTTCTAATCATGAAATTTTCAAATTAGATTCTTTCGAATAAAAATGTAAAAGCAAGCAGTGACTTCTCAGAAAACAAAGGCACAAAGAAGCAAAGGGTTGATTACTCTTTTAATTGTCATGGGGCTTAATCTTGCTAGTCTTTGCTTTGTCTTTAAAATTGATTGAGTTATAATGAAATTAGGAAAATATGTCTTTTTACATTATTTAGCAACACCAAGCATCTTGCATTAGTTGCAAGTTGCATTGGTTATTTACTCATAACCTCAGTGTTGCCAGATGCGGGAATACAAAAAGCGCGGCTTTTTAAATGAAAATGCGGATTTGCGGAATATGTTTATAGGTTTATTTTGCATGTTCAAAAGCCGAAGAAAAATAATTATAAATTCCTTAAAAATATATTTTTACTTTTAAAAAGAAAAAATGTCCTTGACATCTTCATCCGCTCCCCGACATTCACTTTAGGGAAGTTTTAAATGATGTTTGCAGTGATTCTTGACAGCATACTTTTCATTGGGGAAAAGTTAATGCAGCAGCCACCGTTTTCGCGCACCGCTTGATCGGCCAAAAGCACTCCGTTTACGGTGCTGGTTATAAGTCGATTCCTTTTTGCTGTTTTGATGTTGTTTATTTTGGAAAATTGCGTTCGCAATCATCGTTTGAGATTGGGATTGCCAGGGCCGTCAGCGCAAACTCGGGGAGAATAGTGAATACTTGTTCCCCAATCTTGTTCTTATGCAGACGAATCTATAAAATTCAATAAAAAAATAAGTCAAGAAGACTAAAAAACAAAACATAGTAAAAATGGTAATGTATAATGTAACGTACTTATACTGGAAATAAATACTTTATGCCAAAACTGATCGGCTTCAGCACAATTCAAAATTTCCGGCGGGAGTGAATTTTTTACTATCACCAATCTCCGCCATTCGTCGTCTATTGCTTGCAGTTAGAATCGGATTGCTCAGTGCACCGACTCAAAATTGAGACTAGTGGCATTAAACTGGGAACCTGCTCTCTGGTTTTATGTGCTAGTGCATGTGTCGGTCCCAGTAACGGTAACTGGGAGAGTACGGGGTCGTCAAAGTCGTACCTGAAAATGTGCGGGTAGCAAAGCAATATTAGCAAAGAAATATTATATGCAATCCTTCAATTTAAACTACGTAACTAAAATAAAACATTACCTGGCTTTCATCTGGATGCAAGATGTTATCATGAATTGCAGGCAATTTTTGCGAAAGATAGCTATTAATTCTGGTCGCTGCATTGCTTCCGCCGAGGAAAGTTGCCGCATTGTTGCAACGCCCAAATAAATATGGCACACGTATTCTCTTTCCATATACATAAAAAAAAAGTATGTGTATGTTTCAGTAATTTTTTGGTGCACAACCGTTACCACTGTTTTTTCAGACTGGAAAAATTCGTTCATTTTAGTGAACTTTGGAAGCACCCACTGAAGGAACATGTAGTAACCCTTCACAAAGGGATCACATAGTGCTCTGTAAATATCTTCTGCGGACCTTAAGTGCTCAGTAAGGCACTTGTCTGCAAAAAACAATTTGAGCGCTTCCCACATTTCCAGCATGCGGTCTATCACTGCCGCAAGTGACAACCACCTGGTTTGGCTCGGATGTAACAATTTTAGAACATCGATTTGAAAAACTTTTGTAATAGCGCAAATTGTGCCTGTCTTTCTGACGAGTTTTTTAATTAAAAAGTTGTAGCTATTTTTTGCTAGGTCCTCGCAGGTTCTGGGCAATGCCTTGCACGCTTCACTGGCACACAAGTGTAAGGAGTGGCAAATACACTTAATTATTCTAATTCCCGGGCATAACTCCATCATTCGAGTTTTAACAGAGTTAGTGTTTCCCATAATAACATTGCACCCATCGGAAGCGAAACCAGTTATATTATCTGTAGGGATATTTTTGGTCCTAAAGGTATCCATCATACCTTCATATAATCGGGCAGCGGTGGCACCTTCTTCAGCGCCCTGCGGACCATTTTCGCTGAAAACCTGCTCCATTTCCCAGAAACGGCTTACGACGCGCCCACATTTCTCATCATAAAATCGAACCATTACGCAAGCTGTCTTCACTGATGAAACATCTGTAGACTCGTCCGTTAAAACTTGGATGTGCGTAATTTTTCCGCTAGTTCCTCTTTCTCAACGTTATCAATAATGTTCATGACTACCGCTTTCATTTTTGTGCGCTTTATGGCCAGGGATTGCGATATTTCAGAATCAGGAAATATATCCTTCAAAACTTCAACAAGGTGATCCATGCGTGAGAATGGTTCATCATGAGCTGCAAAGTAACCTGCTAGTTTTATTTCAGCACGCTTTACTTTATCCTCCATTGGCGCAGTCTTTTTGTTGAACATGTCTGCAAAGCTTTTTTGTGTACTTGGAACGCATGCCCTCATTATGGCCACATGTTTTGCAGTTGCGGTATGTCTTTTGATGTCAGACCTACAAGAAAAAAATCCTCGATGTCGAATGTGTTTAATAAGTACTAATTGTTTTTTTTTGTGAAATAGTTATATTTCAAAAATAAATATGAATAATGAAACTTAACAAAAAACTATGTTATATTATATAATATACACAAAAAAACAACGAAAGCGGGTACGGATTGCTCAATTTCATTTTATTTCAATCATATCATAAATTAAGAAAAAAATATGTTTTTTATTTTTAGGCTTCTATACATTTCCTGATAAATACGGATTTTGGGAAAGTCTGAAACCCCATACCGCATACAACGGACAAGACAAAACGTGTCGTTCAAATGTCGTTCCCATAACACTAATCGTTTCGGTTGACGCGGGTAGTTCGAATTTGATGCAGTTTTTAATTTATTATGAAGTAATAATAATAACAGCTGATTCTATTTATTGCTCAGTACATACAACATATAGTTGAAAGTTTACTTACGTTTCTGCTCGAAATAATTTTGAGCATAATTTGCAGAATGCCTTAAATTTGTCACTGGAGTCTGGAGATATCCATTTGTACGTTTCCTGTAGTTTCTTGTTGTATTGCACGGGGGGCCTATGCGTATGAGATCCAGTTCGCCTTTTCTTCGTTGAAGATGGACCAGGCAATTCATCGTTACCGCAATCACTATCAGTGTCACCCATTATTAAAAACAACAGCAGTCATCATCAACACATTATTCAACACAACATGAACTAAACAACAAAACAGCCACGAAAGGAAACAACAACAAAATGATGGATAGGCGCACTTTAGAAGTCTGAAGTTAATTATGTACCACAAATAAATTTATTTACACTTTCACCACACTACAAATATCTATTTACAATTTTATAGAGACTTTTTAAGAACTAAAAGTTTTGTCGTGCATTATTTTACACATAATAACTAATAAATTTGATTTCAATATTTCGTATTTTTTTCCAATCTCGCAACGTCGCTTGACATTACCAGGTTATGATTAAATGTTAGTGCAAGCTTTGAAATGTATAGATATACAATGCCTGCTTATGCTACAAATGAAATCCATTAAACAAAATATAACAAGCGATGTACGCTGAGTAGTAGTGAGTTGTTGCCAATTTTGCCCGACCTTTGTTTTCTAAGTATATGCTACTGTGTGAGTGAAATAGCATTATCGCAATAGCGCGCAAGTGCTTCCGAGGGGTGTCTGGCAACACTGCATAACTTTTTCAAGTTGACGTCAAATAGGTACCTATATGACATCTGAAAAGCAACGCTTTGTAACCTAATGATGAAAGGTAGCGACTTGGCTGTGCGGCATTGCAGACAATATGGAATAGGTATGCAATGTGATAGGTACCGAAATAGTCAAAAACTATTATTTGTAAACTTTATTGCTATAGAAATATATCCATATAGGTATTGGTTTTTGAAATGTATCCTGTCTGAATTGTGAAATTTAATCATCAAATAGTTGCGTTTTTGATATTTTTTTCGCAAATTTTCAAAACTCAACGCTATTGGTGAAACGAAACGTGACGTCACCGTGCACTCGGCGTCTACTGTCACCAAGAAATTTGTATGGTTGTTGCTGGTTTTTTGCATTGTTTCGCGGTTGTTTTTGTTAAATTATTAATGAATACAAATATACTTTTGAACCATTTCAAATAGGTTCCCTCTTTCCTTAATAAGTGAAATAAGTATTTCAATTTCCGGGTATTTAGGTGAAAAACCTAGTACTTATATGGGCCGCCATTCTACCTACTTTTTAGCACCTTATTTCGATGCCGTTTGCAGATATATTTTTAAATAATGTACTTTTTGTACTTTTAAGTGCTGATTAAGATTCTTTATTATCTATTTTAGCGTGTTATACTGCTTGCAGCGATGTTTTAGTTCTAGGAATGGTCTGAATAAATAACACCTGCGTTAGGTACTTCTTAAATAATAACAATTCATTTCAAGAACATGCGTTTTAATGACTTTAAAAGTTACACTACCGTCAAAAACTTTAAGAGAAAAATATGCAAATAATTAACATTTTTATGAAGTTTTATGAAAATACTACTGCCTACAATCGAAAAATAAAGCGTAAGTATAGCAATTTATTAAACAAATTTAATTTTCAAAAGGCAATAATGTTTTTTTAACAGCAACAGCCCCGAACACCATGTTGAAGGGTCTATTCCCACTAGTTCCATTGACAATTCCATTGATAGAACTAGTGGGATTTTTTAAAGGACTTCAGATACCTGATGGAACTAGTGGAGATGATTTTTTCCCAGTAGTTCTTCCGCACAGATTTCTGGAGCAGTTAAGCGTCGATTCCTTTTGCTCATCGTCACTATCCTTCGTTCCTCGACCTTGCTCGTTACTTTGGTTCTTCCTGAAGGTTCACGATCCACTCCGATTCCTGGAGATAGTGTTATGTTATGGCCAGCTGTTTTAGACATTTTAGATTTATTGGCTATATAACCTCTCTTTTTGTTTTGCGTATTTTTTCGATTTTTATTTTATTTGTATGGCACTGGAAATGCTCTGGGGTTAAAAAACCGTTTATTTCATCTCAATAGACCTCGTATGAGGCGAGGGTTCACAGCAATCAATGTTTTGTTTTAAATCTTAAAAAAAAGACACAAAATCTTTTTTTGTCGCTGAAATTGCATCTAGTTTCATCGTTATTCGTTTGTGACACACTGTATAAAATGGTCTTTGCTTAACAAAATATGATTATGAAAATTTTGTATCAGGATTTTCTTTTTTAAATGAACCGTAAAGATTTTTTATTGAGTTCAATAAGTATCGTTTTTGCATTTTGTATTTTTATAGTTTTATAGGTCACAGTTTCTCTTTTGCCCGCCGTAGCCCTAGAAACATCATTGTGATCAAAAAAACTCTTGATTTTTCTCAACATTAGGTAGGTACCTAATGTTGAGAAAAATCAAGATTATGATAAGATTATGTAATGTTCTTTTTTTTAATACTCTTTTCCTTTATACTTACCTATTCTTAATTTTTGCGTATTATAATTCCTTTAGAACATTAATTAAAGTTGAATATTTGTTTGTAATTCTGGACCTGACTTGTAGGTATTTATTCGCTCTTTGGGTTGTTTTTTTTTGTATTTATGGCATTTCTTTTTAAGTTTTTACAGTTCTTCGTATAATTTAATGTTTTTCCTATTCTTGTCTTCTGCCCCGAGAACTAGGCAAAACTGGAGTTCCTGAACGAGGCGAGGACTCGGGTGTTTCAAGCATAATACGTTGTGCTGCATTTTGACGTTCCCGCCGTTTTTTGTGTGCATAGTCAATATTTGGAAATTCCCATTTACTTAATATTTGTATTACATAGGTCCTCTATTACGGAATCAGTTTGGATATTCAAATGGATCAATGTTTTGGAAAGTTTTTAAGAATTTTTTGTTAATTCTGGAGTACCTACCTACTTTTTGATTTCTGTTTCACCTTAAGGTTGACTGGTAGAGAATTCTTGTAGCATTTACTTCGCCTTTTGTACAGTCGAGGTCAAAAATACCTTTACAATTGATTGTTACAAAAACACCTTTACATTTAAATACCTACCTAAGTTTACACACTACATGACAAAAACACGCACATGACAGATTCATATTTTCACTTAATGCACCAAAGTTCTGTTTACAATCTGTTTTCCATAGTAACATTTTCACAAATTGTGACATAATAGGGTTACATTACATGTTACAGAATAAGGTTTCCTGTCAATGTGCCGTAAATATGTTTACATTTGAAGTGGCATTACAAACTTTACATTCAAACTTACATTTCGTTTACTTACACCTATTGCTACATAAATATCTTTACAGATTGACACCATTCACCGTTCTTATTTTAAATAATGACAAGCACCGAAAACAGTACTATACTGTCGAATACCTAATCTATCTCTTTCGTTCGTGCAATTAGTAGTCGTAGTAATTGGTTATTACTTTCTGTATATTTTACGGGGTCTTATTTTGTTTTACCTGTCCCGATATTTGTCTGCAATCAAATCTTGCAAGTTAAATTTGATCCTCTTCTCGATTACCATAAAACTACACAACTGTGGTCCTGGCCTACAACAATAGTCCAATTTTACTTCTCATATTATTTTAAAAATATGATAGCTTTAGCTATAGCTAGAGTTTAGAGCAATCAATTTTAGGTCAAACAATACATATACCCAGCAATAATAGCAGTAAGGTATTGTATTTTAGAATAGTGTAACGAGGAAAATTGGACTATTGTTGCAGGCTAAGACCATAGTTGTGTAGTTTTACGGTATCGATTGAGCTGATATTTTGCGTGCATGTGTAAATCAGATGACAATGCAATATTATGGCACCACTGATCTGATCTGATACCGGAGCTAGAAGAAAGCATAGCAACTCCTAATACATACAAGATAAGCCCGTCGTGCTAAAGTATAAACATATTTATGGCTTAGACCAAAAATTATTTTTTTGACAGAAACTTATTGATTTTACAAGGTGTCGCGGACATATATATATACATCCGATACATCATACTCTTCTGGGGCCCGTTTCTCAAAGCGTATTATTCTTATAATATTAGTGTTTTGTCTCGTAAATCAAACTAAAAAATGAGACAAAACACTAATATTATTAGACTAATACTTTTCGAGAAACGGGCCCCTGGTGCACTATTTTTATAAGCCATACTCTCTATCTTCTCAAGAACAATTGAGAACATCTCATTCATCTTACTTTTCAACTCCTCCACTTTTGATCGTTTAGTCTTTGGTTCAACCGAAGTGGAAAGACTCCGCAGTCTCTTTTCCCCCCAATCTTTTTGTTCATCGTGGGAACTATTTGATTCTTCAGAACAATATCCTGTCCGCTTCAGACCTGGACACCAATAGAGACTTAACTGGGGTTACCGTGCTGTTAAATAACTCAGTCTGCGCTGCTGAACCTCGAATTTTATTCGCCAGAGCCCCATTATCAGGGATCTAGTGAAAGCGCAGTCGAGCAATTTAACTTTTATTTGCCTGTATGACTTCTCCGACAGTCGCTCCGCCTCTGGGTCAAAATCCTAGCTAACTCCGCCGTCGGTAGGGCGGACCTCGGCTTATTTAAGGGTCTGAGGGTCTAACTATTCTCCAAGGACCTCAGGCTTTGACAAGTGCACGACCTTATGGCACGACCTTCCATTAGGTCCAGGCCTCGGGTAGGTACTCCTGAGCCAACAACTTCAGGCGCTCCAGGATTTATTCCTCGTGCGCGTCCTCCTCCTCCAGCAGATCGCCCAGGGTAACAAAATTGCCGCGGGTCGCCATCTATAAGCAACAAAAACTCCAGACAGAAGCATGTAAAAGCTTGTATTTTCAATGGAAGCGGGCTTGTTCGCATTTGGCCAGGCAAGGGTCATTGTATAGTAAATTAAGAGGCAACGCCCTCCTCATGTCGTTGGCTGTGAAAGCTCAGCCACCTGTGGGAGCGGATAGTTGACTGATACAAAAACAGCGAGCCGACGTTTGCCACGGGCGAGCCGTCGCGTCGGTTATAGGACTATGACTCGACGACGACCTCATTTCTCCATCAACAACATCAGCAGTTGGGTTATCTAATATCACCACTGCCACGCTAGCGTACCAGATGTCACTCTAGCGGCCATCCCAACTGCTGCTCCTTGTACCGCCATCGCTACCCCGTCTGTTGTTGCTACCTCGCGGGATGCCAATACTGCCTCGGCTGTCATCAAAGCACTAATGCAAAAACATGCCCAACAACCTAATAAACCTTATCAGTTCACTGGTATTTGTATTTGAAGCGAAACACCATTACCCTGCTGAGTATCCGTTTTTAACCACACTTAACAGTAAAACCGTCAACGACATCCATGCAAAGTTTGCCACAAACGCACAGTCACTTATTGCGTGGGGTGCAACAAAGCAGTTTGTGCATTCAAATGCTTTTCTGCACTACAAAAGTAATATAGCGTAACGCTGTTGTACATAATAATATAAAAACAAATTAATAAATAAAAAAGCCATCTGCTTCAAAAAACTTCAGCGTTGAAAAAGCTAGAAACAAGCCCTATTATCAAAAGAATATAATTTAAATGTTGGAAAAGGTGTTACAGGTGGAGACAAGCATTTTCACTTTCAGACCACCGCTTGGACTATATAGCTCGTTTAGGCTACAGGAGGTGACAATGGAACAGACATATTCACATACATACATACGTGGGAAAAACATTACCCTCCTTCCGGGCCAGTCGGGTGAAAAATCACATTGATAAAAAATAAGATTAGTAGGTAATAGCATAAAAAAAGTCGCATCCATACTATGGATAGCCGCTCTTGCCAGATAGGGATTATTACAGATGTGCGACACCGAATGTGCGATGTACGCTATTGCGACATTTCTATTGATCGACATAGCAATTCTGCGATGTTGAATGGTGCGATGTATTTGTGTCCGACAATACAAATGTACGATAGTATGGATGAGCTAAGTGCTGGTATGCGATGTACTTCTATTCGACTATACAAATGTACGACAGTATGGATGGGCGAAGTGATGGTATGCGATGTACTTGTATTCGACTATACAAATGTACGACAGTATGGATGAGCCAAGTGCTAGTATGCGATTTTCTTCTACCATACAAATGTACGTACTATTACATTAAACTTTTTAAGCAAATTTTCTACGGATTAAGTACCTAGATGTCTTCATATAAAAAAAAATTGCTAACCCTTATTACGCACTAGACTGAGTCTTTGTCTTCCTTGCTTACAAAGCTTAAATGTGATGATAGGCCCATCATTAAGTTTGTTAGGGTCTTATGGATGAGCGAAGACTTAGAATGCGATAAATTTTTATCTTACTCATATATTCATGAAATCAACTTGCAACTGTAGGTATATGAATGACACCAAAAATAAAAATGCAATACTCGTAAAAATCTGAAAATGTATATTTACACTAACAAAACTTAAAATTTCACAAAGTATCCTTAACAACAAAACATATTAAAAATCAATTGTAACTTAACACAACGAGTAGGTATCTTATTTCTTTCTTATACATTAAAAAATAAACGAATTATAAACGTGTTATGCTTGCCATCCCGAGTAAATATGTATATATACCTATCCGTCTCGTTTTTTTTAGTCATTTTTTGCATAATTATTGATTCATATTCACTGACTTTAAGAGGCTCATTATTTTGTATTAGCTGACGTTGCAGGGCTTTTTCCGTATTTTTTGGCTCTTTTATCAGTTCTTGAACTGTTTTATATATATTTTGTTTGTTTTGTTTTATCTGAGTATCGCTTATTCATACTTCGCACAAACGACGTGTCGCTCAAATGGCCTGTCGCTAATCTGAGTATCGCTTATTCATACTTCGCACAATCTGAGTATCGCTTATTCATACTTCGCACAAACGACGTGTCGCTCAAATGGCCTGTCGCTAATCTGAGTATCGCTTATTCATACTTCGCACAAACGACGTCCCGCACAAATGCCCTGTCGCTAATCTGAGTATCGCCGAGTGATACTTCGCACAAACGACATGTCGCACAAATGACATGTCGCAATACCGTGCATCGCTTCGCACGAACGATGTGTCGCTCATTCGGTGTCGCACATCTGTAATAATCCCTGCCAGATGTGCCAAAATTTGCAAAACGGAGGCCGCCAGAAGTGGTAATTTCTTTCGTTGTCCCGCTGCGGGAGTTTGTCACGTGAAGGGTTAACGAACACATTATCTTTGCCCCTTTAACTAATTAGGGAGTTCGATTCGACTATATTTCATAGTAATTCTTGCTTGTAGAGTTGGTTAATTTTATTAAAATGATAAATTGTTTACCTACTTTCATATTCTTTCCTAGTTTTTGTTTAAATTTAAACGTAAGTTTACGTTGTCACATTTCATGCAATCCTACGGTATAAAATGACGATTGCGTACTTAATAACACTGTAGATTTTTTATTTTTAAACATAAATATGTCTTTAAAATTGTAATTTTTTTTTCGGTGTTTTATAGAGTAATACCTAGTCATTACGTAGTTGCATTATGTCAAAGGTCCAGGATTTTATATGTCACGTCAGCATGGACTTGTACAGTCAGCATCAAAAATATGTATAAGTACGTCAACAAGATTTCAGAAATATGTGGTCACACTTCGATTTCAGAAACATTTATCAGCATATAACACCATAAAATTGGATACATCATTTGTTTCATACTAAAGTATTCATAAAATACTTCACAAATATGTCTACTAGACCAAGTGCAACAAGTGAAACATGCGTTGGTTTCATTAATATAGTCATAACAGTTTCGAATATATGTATTCACTGCTCATTTCAGAAATATGTCACCACAATTTTCAAAGTACCTATATAAATAATATCAATTTGAGTAACTAGTAAAGATAAAGATATTTAAATGGGCCATTATGCCAGTCAAATAGTAAATTTATCAGATTTCCTGACGATTTTCTCCTTGTTGTGTTGAAGAGCTCGTTTCAAAGATTACAAGCACATAAACCGAAAGCATTTAAAAAAATACGCTTTAATCAATAAAAACAACCAATTAATCATATAAACAAGTCAAAAATTATAAGTTATATTATAATTCATTCAAATTACTATATTTACTTAAACTAGTGACATATTTGAGACAATTACAATTACTTGTATGCCGACATTCGATAAAACATGGACTACCACATATTTTACAGAATAAAATGCGGGTTCAAGTTCGTCTTCTTGATAAATTTCTTCATCGCCCATAAATCCGTAATAATGGCAGTTAGTACATATGCCAATGAAGATTGTCTGCTCTTTTTCCAAGTTTATCTTAAAGTTTAGGTCGTGGATGTAATCCAGGAAAACATCGCGTAGTACGCATTTTGGCAAAGGTAGCTGAAAAATCCTTGTTTGGTATGTTTTTACAACGTCCCAAGATATATCATGCATATTGTCTTTCATGGCAGCTTTGATTTTTGTTATACATAATGAATATAAAGAATCGACAAGAAACGCCATGTTTTGCACGTGTCAACACTTCACACTTGAATGAAGATAAGGATCTTTAGACCCAAGATTAGCGAAAATATTACGTACACAACCTATTTGTAACTTATTCAGACAGGTTACATGTTATAAAAGAAATTCACTTTTAAGTACTCTATAGAGTTTAGTTTCGAATAAACCACTTAAGGTAAGGTGGGGTAAGATGGAAGTCATTGGAAGTAAGATGAAAAATATCTCAAAAATACTCCTTATGTCGTTTCAATAAAGTCCTGCTTTCGATCTTTCCCATACTATCTTATGTTTCTATCTTACCCCACCTTACCTTACTTAATAACTGCACGTTGTTTTACTGTTAATTGATTTTTTATAATATTACATAAATATTTTTAATCATTGGTTGCAAATCTTAACCCTTAAATGCATGAAGTATCAAAATTCATACTACTGAAATGGCAAAAGTCAAAGTTAACAAGTACTCATTTCCCTTATCCGGCTAGGATCTTTTTTTCTGAGTGGAAAATTAATGAAAAGTTATTTACATGACCTATTTTTTGACAAAAGGATAAAAATAAAATTCAACAAACATTTTATTATTTTATTATTATTGCCATACTTACAAAAAAAACACCATTCACTGTGGGAAAATAAAATTAGACTTATATCGTTGTAGCGTTAAAAAATAAAATCAGTACATCCGAGGACTACCTCTTAAAATCTTGTGTATCCCCCTTCAGCATCCCTTACATTTTGCAACCGCTCGGGCATCGACTCGACAAGGTTTGTGCAAAGAGGTGAACCTATAAAAGAATCCCACAATTCGTACACATGCCGTCTCAATGTTTCGCGGTCGCGTACTTGTGAGGAGTCCCAATCCTGCACCATCTTGCCCCACAAATTCTCAATGGGATTGAGATCAGGTGATTTCGGAGGCAGTGCGATTTCTCGCAAGTTCTGTTGGCTGTCAATCCATGACCGCACAAGTCTTGATCTGTGAATAGAACACCCGTCTTGAACAAATTCTATTGGTGTTACGTCTCCCAGTACCACATTCGCCGTTGGTACCAACACTTCCGACAAAATGTCTATGTACATCGCAGAATTCAAACGAGTCGTTACTTCCACAAGCTCTCCGGGTCCTGATGCGGACATCCAGCCCCAAAAATTTAATGACAATCGGCCACTTTTGCGATTTGGAAGAACATTGTTTTCCTAATATCGTGTTTTATTTGGCCGCCAAAGCGAAACTCTACCGTCCTGACTTGTAACGAATGTCTTTTCGTCGACAAAAATGACATTAGAAAAGTCATAATTTTCATAGTTTCTTGCCCAATTCAGCCTTTGAGTTTTTTGCCGTAGAGTGAGAAAAGGCTTTCTTGCAGGAATTCGATGATGAATTCCGGCATCATTTAATCGTCGTCGAATCGTTGACGAGGAAACTGAGAACTCTTGTGCTAAATTTGGGATTCTGATGAAGCCACCTTCCCGCACACGGTTAACTAAACTTGTGTCCGTTTCAATACCATTTTTCTTTGGTCGGCCAAAAGACACGTGGTTCCTTAAAACTCCTTCTTCTTCGTATCGATTCAACCACAAATAGACAGTTTTCCTCTATGTATCATTAAAATTTGAAGTTATGTAAAAACGTGTTTTACCACTATTCCCAGCGTTTCAGCAATTTCAGTAACAGTACATCCCTCTTCTTTTAAAAAAAATATCCGATGTTTTGTTTCCTCGTCTATACGGTACATTTTTTAAATTGTTTCAGACAAACGTAAATTGTGCAATGATTACATTCAAACAATAATTAATAATTATTCAGAATCTTGCTATTATCGCGAGGTATCTCAAGTGACTCTTGACAACAGATTGCTTCAGAAATTTAAATAATGAAATGTAACTTACCGGCCAGTGTCTAAAATATAATCTTTTATGACCACAGAAAGAGGTTGAACGCATTTTCAAGATACTAGGAATCATCAAATGTAATTTGTGGTGACATATTTCTGAAATGAGCAGTGAATACATATATTCGAAACTGTTATGACTATATTAATGAAACCAACGCATGTTTCCTTATATTTGACTGATACGTATATTATATATAAGTACATGGCACTCGGTCTAGTAGACATATTTGTGAAGTATTTTATGATTACTTTAGTATGAAACAAATGATGTATCCAATTTTATGGTGTTATATGCTGATAAATGTTTCTGAAATCGAAGTGTGACCACATATTTCTGAAATCTTGTTGACGTATACATATTTTTGATGCTGACTGTACCTACACTGGACTGAGTACTAACTTTTCCTAGCCAATCAAAATTGAACCATATTACACAGCAAGACAGTTACAATTATGTGATGATAGGAGATGAGGATGAGCGAGAGCAACCAACCCGAGGACGGTGTCCCACTCACACAAGTTGTCAATGTAAAAAAGGTAATGACATAGTGGTATTAAATAATACTGTAAATAATTACCTGCATATATACTAAATAGCTACATTTATATAAGAGATTTTACGTTTCAACTAATTTGTAAATGTTTAAGATTTTAACATTATTTACTGATTAAAACACGTTAATGAATAAAATATTGTGGTAATCAAGTAGTAATTGTAATTTTTTTCTGGTATCCCCAACGTAGACATATTTCAAATATTTGTTTTAATGTTTGTCAACTAAACAAATAAGCTTACAATGGTGAAAATATGTTGTGTGAAGCGTTGTAGAAGTGAAAGTTTTGGTGACTGTGGAATATCATTTCACAGGTAAGGAACATTTGGCTCTATTTTACGATAAAACGAGAAAACCATATGCCTAACTTATTAGGGTGGCTATGATTTGGGCCGGTGTGAGTATGGATACGAATGCAATTTCATAGATAAGTTGGCAGAGCATTTATATTTGGTACTTAAACACTATACAAATTGTCGATATTTAAAAGTTTTGTGTACTGGTACCATTGAATTATTACGTTACACTAGAACAGACATTTCAAACAAAAGACCGCGCGTAATTTGATGACGGAGGGGCAAGCGCGGTGTGTGCGGGGGTGTTCATCTTCTTATAGATTAAGTGAGTGCGCAACAGAGGCGACATACAGTTTATTCTACCTACACGATGATAATTCACAGTGTACAATAGGAATAATGGTTAACCCTTGTTTTAAAGGCACTCGTTTCATAGAACGTTTTACTCCGAAGAATTTTCATTTCATAGAAATCTATTTTCTGCTGAACGTTCTATGAAATGAGTTTCTATAAAATAAGGGGCACCGGGGAATAATAGTTAGAAGTCATTATATATTTTATGTCATGCGTGCAAATATAATGAAATAAAAGAATTGAAACTGCAACATGATATTTAATTTCCTTCAAATAAAATAAGTTTCGTCAGTTTCTGCCGTTTAGTAAAGTAATGTACACTTTGATCAGTTTTTGCTTCGTGATGCAATCGAACTATTGTGTACTGATTTATTATGGCTCGAATTAAATGAATCCTGTGGTTGAATGTTGATGGCTGATTTAGTGAATGTTGAATTAAACTTACAAATACTTCTTTATTAATGAAGTGCTTAAGGGTGTGTACTGTTATATAACTAAAGTCATATTTTGAAGCCAGACCTTTTCCACCGCTTTGACGTATAAAATTACGTATGACTTTTTCCGTAGACAAGCATATTATATAAACGTCTTCTGTAGAATAACATAGACCACCCATGTCTTTAATAGATATGAGTGCATGATGGGCAAGTTTATTTACTGTGGTCAATTTGTTAATGCACTCTTCACATTTTAACTTTTTTGTTAAAAGTCTAGACACATATCCAGATATATATCCTACTATCACCTTTGACTCGCATGTTATGGTTTCGTGGTCAAGCATTGTTGCAAAGATATCGCAGTTATTTTTAGCGCCCAAATCTGATGTCAGCAAACGTGTAGTTTGCAACACTTTATATGGTTCTTTATTATCATCATATCTGTATGAAGAAGCTATGTTTTCAGATTTAGAATTTAAAATTGTGAAATTATCTAAAGGGATGCAGTTGCCGGTAAAAGATGAACGAAGTTCTAGATGATTTAATGTTTTTTTATATGCTGCTCTGAATTGCAAAATATTGGGATTGTTATTATATCCGCCATGTCTTCTTATTAATCCAAAAAATAGTTCCAAGTGATCCTGGCTTATTCTGTACGTAGATATATAGCTTAGCATCTTTTTTCCTCCACTATGTAGTTTTACAATGTCTTTAGTGAGTCAATGCAAATAATGGCTCCTACGAATCCGGTTTTATTAACAGATTCAACGACTTTTTTTTTCGATATTTGCATCATTATTCTGGACACACAGTTTCTTCGTTTAATTATTCTCCTTGATACAATACGAAATTTCAATCCAAGTAGAAAAGATTTAACTTTGTCTAAGAAAGAAAGTATTTCAGACTTGCTTTTGTAATCAATGGGACGCTTATAACCATAAAAATGAAATTTTCGTGAATTCATAACGTCAAAGAAGTTATTCATTAAAGTAATGAAATTAACGGTTCCTGATGAATCTTGAAACTGTGTCGACTTTAAAAGTTCGTCACAAAGAAGTAAAGCTTTTGCTACGCTCATACTCAGCAACTGTGTTGCAAGCTTTACCTTCATTATCTGCTGTCTGAAATGTATATGACGAGGTGTTAACTTGTTTGCAAACCTAAGACCTTCATTTTGTTGAAGCTTATTCAGATTTATTAATAACTGCCATTTTATTTGTTTGTCATTTTCATCGAACAACAATCTTTTCTTTTCAAACGTGTTCCTTATTAGTTTTATGACATGACATGGGTCTAAAAAAATGCAAACATTTTCTCCCGTTGACGGATGTGGAAAGAAAGTCTCCATGTTATATACATTAGATAGTTTACAGCCCAAAATTTCAGCAGCACCCAAGTTAGCAGAACAGCCATCAAATGTTACACTTACAACCGTTGCACCAACTTCATGGCATCTTTGCAAACACATTTTAATTAGATTTGCCTTAGTTTCAGCACTTACTCCAGCTGTCAAGAAGTAACCTACAGGTAATTTCCAATTTTCGTTTAGGGCAACCAGCATAAATACTAAAGCTTGTGTTGCCACAGTCTCATCTTCTTCACCTTGTAAAGGACCTGCTCCGAAATTAACTGCACCCAGTTTTTTGTTGTTATGAAATAGTTTTTGCTTCCTAATAGAAATTTCGTCAAAAACTAATGAGCAAAGTACAGGTTTCTTGGCACTTGCGTTGGATTGACATTTCTTTGTCAATGCGGCAAATGCTTCCGTTGTAAAACCGGGTTCAGCGTTAATCGTTGAGTACCATCTGCAAATTGTCCTTGGATGTGGGAGAGCTTTATTGTAGCATTCTCTTACGTATTTGTAGGCAGCTGGTGAATAATAGTGCAATGTAAGTGCAAATTTTCGTGTATAACAAATAATGTCTGCTTTGCTTGCTTTTCTTCATTAAAGACTTATGCAACTCGACAACTTCAGCTTTAGCCATTAAGTCAATCTCAGCATTAAAATCAAGGCAGAATTTATCTTTCAATTTCTTTACAATTGCTTTGTAAGAGGCACATTTTTGCTTGAGATAAGTATTTTGTTGTTGTACTTTCTTCAATTTCTCTGAAAGTTTCTTCTTAGCCGCAGATTCCTTACGTAATCGTTTTTTTAGTGCTATTTTTCTAGGAGAGTCAAAAATTGATTCAGAATCGCTTATTGGTTCAGACAACGGTTCTAATATTTCTAGTTCACCCAATTTTGCTGGCTGAAAAGAAATTAAATATGAATTTATAATTAGAGCCATTTACTATTTTGTACACTTGCAAAGATCTAAATTCCGTATATATATATATATATATATCATTTATATTTTATTTAGCTTAAGTAATATTTTATTGACTGGTTTCTGACATTAATTCGACCGCTGGTACGTCTTGTACAGTCGACGTCAACTATATGTTTACACTTTCAGACCTATGAAAAAAGGGAAAAAATGTAAAAAAAATCTTTGACATCGATCGTACCAGCGGTTCAGCAACTTTTTACCACATACAAAATGATTATTTTCGCCTATAGATGCCCTAGCCAGAGATTGTATAGGCGAAAGCACAAATATGTTTGTTCACCTATTGAGTCAAATATATGATGTATACACAAACCTTATTGTCAGTGGCATAGAGGCATATAGACGTCTTAGAAACGTATATATCATGACTCTGACTGTACTATACATAAGTAACTATCGTACATATAATAGATTAGGGATTACATACAAAACATGAAAATTCTTACATTATCACATGGTACTGCATGTTTCTTTAGGTACACTCGTCCTGTTTTTGTCATATATTTCTCATCTTCTTTGAAATGCACGGAACATATGCGTGTATGTGCTGATGGTAACCACATTTCTTCGCTTCGATTCCTTTGGACAAATTGAATCCACGCTTCTCTTTTTTCATGATCCGGCCGAGGAAAGCTTTATTAAATATAAATAATTAATTGTGTTATTATTTAACAACTTTAACCTTTTGTTTCGTAGTCGGCAAAAAATATTATATTTCATTAAATGTCTGATAGGGAACTTCAAAATAACTTCATTATATGTATTAATAGTCCACCCAACGCAGCCCAAAAACTGCCTATCAGGGGAAAAAACTCGTGTAAAAGCCAATTTCGGCATAGGTGTAGGGAATGGTGTTTTAAACCACATACTAAAAGTAGGTTCTGATGGCTGGAAGTGAAGCTAATTTGGGGTGTAAAGGTCCTTTACTCGTAATCGGTAACTCGTATAAAATTCTCTACAAAAAAAACATATCATTTTTTGCTGAGATCAATTTTTAATGAGATATGGAGGGAAGAAGATGGACATTTGGATGGTTTGGTCATTTAGAAAGTATGGATGAAAGAAGAGTTACGAAAGATATGGCGAGCGAGAGTGATCGGAGATGTAGGTAGGGGACGTCCAAGATGGACGTATACGGTGATCAGATTCGCGATGTACTGAATAAGGGTCTAATCAAAAGCACCCGAAACCGACGTACGTGCATGAAGAGATTGATGAATGTAGAGGAAGCGAAAGTTGTATGTTTAGACCGGTGCACCTGGCGTTCCATAGTCTCTGCCTACACCATTGGGAGACGGGCGCGAAGATATATATGTATGGCTTTAAGTCCAATTTACATTGGTCATGGACAGTGGACAGTACAGTAGTGTAAACCGATCGGACGGTAGCGAGTCAAATTGCCTTGCCAGTGGTTCCAAATCCAAATAGAATCGCTTCCTATTTTTTTACCCCCCTGTCCTTGCCCCTGTCCTTGACCAATGTAAATCGGGCTTAAATGACCAAACCATTGAAGTATCCACCTTCTTCCCTCCATATCTCATTAAATATTGATCCCAGCAAAAAATGACATGATCCTTTTTTGTAGAAAAAAATATGTAGAATAGTTATGTAATAGAACAATTTTTGTTATGGGCTACCATTTACGAGTAATTTACGAAAAAGTAAAAAAGGGACCTTTACACACACACACAGTTATAGCTTGACCCCCACCCATCAGTACTTTTATTACGTGGTTTAAATTAAAACACCATTCCCTACAACTATGCCAAAATTGGCTTTTACACGAGTTTTTTCCCCTGATTTTCCTTCGTTAGGTAGGCTATAACACTGCACGTCGATATTGTCCGGTCTGCGTAAACCTACTTTGTTACTCTTTGATTTCAACGAAACATGGCGTCCACATGACGTTTCAACATGGAATAAAATTGATATAAAAATAATTAACGTAAGCATGATTAACGAAAATACAGTAAACTTACTTGTGAAAAGTCACTCCTTGACTTTTATTAAATTTTCCTGAGCAGTTATGGCAGTACCTCAGTACACATGAAGGCATATTTAACCGTCACACTTTTCACTCCAATGCGTTGAGCTGTCGAAGCCGTCCGGCACAGACTGAGCGCGTTAGTGCCGATCGGCTCTAACAGGTTTTAAAAGAAATGAGGTTGAGGCGTCCTCTCTAGTAGTATACATAATTACTCAAAGACTGGTACTATTAATTTGAAAAATGTATACTCGAATGCATGGACTTATATATATTATACCTAAATAATACTTTCTCAGTAGGTAGGTAATAACTCAAATGATTTCAGTTCGAGGACGCGAGTGCTAAGTACGTGTTTTTGAGAGATTTGGGAAATAAAGTAGGACTCAGGCAAAAACTACACAAAACTATATTATTTAACAATATATAACACATGTATAATAATTTGCAATTAATAAATATTTCTTAAATAAATATTCTTATTTTATTTAACAATTTAGATTATTTCTTACTTACCTATGTAAATTGACACATTTATAACTTTTAAAAAAATCCTGGTATCCGCAGATGTACTTGGTCACCCTAATTAAAACGAGATGCAATTCTCTAGTATGGTTTCCTTGTCGGTCACACTTTTTTATCGCAGTAATCAGTCCAGTGTAGGTACAAGTCCATGCACGTCAGTGGTAGTTAGCTTTGATTAACAAAATACAGTTATTTGAAGTAATTTTAGTTGAACAAGTCTAAAACAGCAATGTCTTTTCTTGAGCGATGTATGTAGATTACATTTTACGTATTTTATCTACTAAAAACAATTTAGTGTTACTGATATTCCGACAAATAGTTACTTGTATTGTAGGTTAAACCCAGAAAAAATATTTTGACAGAATATTATTGTAAGTAAGTGAATAATAGTTCTGGTGTCACTTTGTTCATATTCATATTCGTATTCTTGTTTTGTTACTTTCTCCTATGACGTGGCATACATTTCTTCAAACGAATGTTTTTTGTTTTTCATCATTATGAAAATTATAATCTACCTACCTATAAAACCATCTATTTTGAGACATTCCTTTTTTATTCGCAACATCCTAGATTAGTCGCATCTTGCTACTCGATAGGTAGGGTTGCATTCGGCCTGCGCCTCTATTCTAGGCGGTAAAATCCAAATCGTATCTGACCTATTAAGTATTATTTTTAACTTGGCCGCCATTACTCTCAAGTAATAGAGCTATCAAAACGTTAACAATACGATAACGGGTCAAAAACGATACGGTTTTTACCATGTTGAAAAGAGGCCCAGCCTTTAGTCTATAACGATTAAAATTATAAAATGCTCTGTTTGATTTATTTTTTATTGAATGAATAAGTTATACAAAGTGGCCAGTTAAACACTCTCCGCATAAACAGTTTTGACGTATAATATTTAATGAGAAAATCTTATTATAAGTATGTGTTCAAATAAATACGTATTTTAGGCAACGAAATGTTTGCACATGTGTCCAACGCACTGTAAAAACGTAACACAATTTTACTTTTGTGATGGTAATATCAATTGTTGTTGATATATTCTTATATATATATATATATTGGTAATTCGACGTATTCCCGTCAGCAGGTGATAGGAGTGACTATATGCTATAATTTTAAGTTTAAGTAAACCATTTCTGTGTTATCATGTTATTAGCTTTTATCAAAATAAGTCTAAAATCCATCATCAAACATTTATTTAAAAAAGGGTCAATTTAAATCTCGTTTTTTCTTCCGATTTATAAAAACTATTAAATAGGTACTGGCTATTTATCGATATCTACCGGTCCAAATTTTAAAATGCAAGACGAAAAACGACAGAATTTAAAAAAAAAAGATTTCTTTCCACTAAAATCCCTTAAAATAAAAAATAAAATGAAACTTGGCTTGCAGATTATTTTAAAAACATGACCGTTTTCTTAGCTCTCCAAAAATGCAACAACTAGGAACTTTTTTCAAAGAAACTGAAAAAATAAGATCACAACGGAAGCAGGCGGAAATTCGTATTCGAACTAAACTTAAAATCGCTCTTATGCGTAGTAGCTAGTGCAGGGACGAAACTGGCAGGATACAAAAAAAAAAGTTTTTAAAGAGACATTTTTCAAAAACTTTTCACACGTGCATTGTATTAAAAATTGGCGCCGTGTTTTTTGAAGTAAATACACTCACGATTGTATTTTATTTTTTAATTTGAATTTTAATATGGAAGAGCTTGATCTAAATGAACAGCGTGCCTACGAGGGGTGATCAATAAGTTTTGAGAATCAGTATGAACCATCCACTTAATGATATTCTTTTAATGTGGAATATACCACGGCACTAATCAAAATTAAATTAGAGAAAAAATTTTTTTACATTATTCATTTGTTTTTCTGCGACAGTTAAACAAAAAACATCTGTATGAACAATTTTACAAGACGGCAAAAATAAGAGTTCGTTTTGTAATACTTTGGAGCGGTGTGGAGAAAGTTCTTTTTCACTAATAAAAAATATTGTTATTAAAAATGAAACCTTGATTTATCATTATGATTTAAAGGATTAAAAAGTTATCATTGCAGTGGTATTTTTATCTCCAGCTCTGTAACCAAATTTTAGGGTGGTATTTTCGGCCTTATCCAGGACTATTGAGGCCTACAAATAAATAATGTGACATTAGTTTTTAGCCATTGAGTTCAAATAATCTAGGAGAGTTATATAACATTATTCTATCATAGTTATGGGAAAATATTAAAAATAAGATGAAGAAAAAAAAAACGAATTTGCGGCAGGAATTGTGCTTCAGAGCCTTCTAATTGACAAGGGTGCTGCTCATCGACCAAAGATCAGAACTGATAACCGCTGTCCTCGTTATTTAGCCCTAACTTTCGACTACTACTTCTCATTCACCGATGTTAAAAAAAAACTATATAATAATCACGAGCTGGTGATGACTTAGGGAAGGTACAAAATTTGACCATTTAGAACTCCAAAAGTAAAATTATTTTTATAGTGGCAAAATAAAACAATTGAATGAAGTTAATAAGTGTTTGGAAATATAGAAAGTGTGCTTATTCCAATTAAAATATAACGATTTATATATTTCCCATTTTTAATACCGATTATCAAAACTTATGGATCACCCCTCGTATATTTCAAAATTACACAAATGAAGAATACGCCGATATTGTGTTTGGTTACGGTTTTTGCAACGGTAACAGTGAAGTTGCTCGTCAAGATTATTCCCGTCGGTTTCCTAACCGCCGCGCCCCATGGTTACCCCATGTTTCAGTTTTTAATCGAGTGTATAGGCCAATCCGAGAAACTGGTAGTGTTCAGAGACGACAAATTAATGCCGGAAGACCCCCAGTCCTTGTTGTTAATTACGAAGAGGATATTCTGCAAGAATGTATCGTTGAAATATCAACAAACTCCGTCGCCACACGACTGTCTGTAACACAATGGAAAGCGTGGTCTACAGTGCATAATGCAGGATTCTATCCTTACCATTATACTCCCATGCAAGTTATTCACGAAGAGGACCCTGTAAGAAGAGTTGCTTTCTGTAGATTTATGTTTAAAGCGGATATAGGAGACGCGTCTTTTTTGAAAAAAATCCTATGGACCGACGAATCCAAATTCGATCAAGATGGGATTACTGACTACCACAATAAACATCCAATACAGTAAGAAAGTGCTCAAAAATCGTATTAAAAAGAGGCCAAAAGTGTCGAAACGTCGTTTTTCGGTCAATGTGTGGATAAGAATAATTGTCGAAAATTTAATCGGGCCACATTTTTTACCGAGCACTGGCTATTAGTTATTACGCATTACAGCGATTTTATGTTTAGTTTGAATACGAATTTCCGCCTGCTTCCTGTGTGATCATTTTTTTTTCCAGTTTATTTGAAATAAGTTCCTAGTTGTTAAGCATTGTCGGAGAGCTAAGAAATCGGTTATGTTTTTAAAATAATCTGCAAGATAAGTTTCTTAACGCTTTTTTTGTTTTTAAGGCATTTTAGTGTAAAAAAAATATTGAAATAATATCGTGTTTTGTATCGTATTTTTAAATTTGGACCGATAATTGTCGTTTTAAAATTGATAAAGAACTTATTATAAATCAGAAGAAAAAAGAGATTTAAATTCATACTTTTTTAAATAAATTTTTGATGTTGCATTTATGACTTATTTTGAAAAAATCTAAAAAACATGATAACTCAAAAATGGTTCACTTTTGCATAATGCATATGGGGTTAAAATTATCGCAAATATTTAACCCTATCACCTCCTCACGGGAATACGTCGAATTACCAATAACCCTGTATATAAAACAAAGTCGGGTTATTTACACCATATATTACTATTAGGGCCTCCACAGACGATCAGTCGAACAGGTCGAACTGACAGGCCGAGAGGGACGCGGCTATTTGATAGAACGAGAAAGTTAAATACCTACGTCTCTCATTCTAACAAATAGCTGCGTCCCTTTGGCCTGTCAGTCCGACTGATCGACAGTGGCAGCCCTTAGCATTAAAATAGCAGAATAACTATTTAAACATCGGGAAAAATACGAAAAAAACATTCTGAGGCGGTACTAAGTTCGCCAGGTCGGCTAATGTTATATAAAAAATCATTAAGTTACGCACCAAAGATCTGCAGTCTCCTCCTGAACACTAAAACAGTTTTGTAAAATTAAAAAAAATCAGCCAGGTGCGTGTCGCATCGTGTGAGCACAAAGATTGGCAATTCATTCGGCCATTTTATTACTAACCACGAAACTATGTATACTTATAGAGTGGCAAATGAATGGTGAGAATAAAAAAATGACGGTAAATTCAAAAATCAAGGTGTGGTATCCCTGACGTACGAGGGTTGATCCCTATGCTCCACCCCTAACCCTCTTACAATTAAACTACATTCAAGATTTATATTTTATTTTTCTACCTAGTCTCCCTCAACACTAATACACTTATTCCATCGGTACTCCAGCATTTCAAAAGCCTCCTGAAAAAAAATTTGTCCGGCCTCTGAAAACCACCCCTCTATAGATGAATTACCGAGAGCGTGGAATTGCATATGTAGTGGTAACATGTCTTTACAGGCATTCTATATTTAAATTTCCTCTACTTCTTATACCAGGGTTCGCCAAACTACGGCTCGCGGGCCAAGTCCGGCCCGCGAGCTCTTCTAATCCGGCTCGCGGAAAGAAAGCGAGAGAGGCCACACACACGTTTTGTAATTAATCACAAATGAGACCGCTGGGATTTATTTAAGAGTAGTAACAAACAAACACGGTGGGCTAAAATTTGTATTAGTGCGATGAATATTAATTATGATTTCCTGATGACCAGCCATGAAACCAAAGTCTAGTCCAGTCAGTAGGTATTTATGCTCTACAAAAGGTGGCGTACAAAATGTTTTGAAACAATATTGTTTAGGTATGACAGGTTAATAAAAATCCAAGTTCTCGACCTTGAAGGACCCAGGCGTTAGCCGCCATCTTGAATTAAAGGTGCCAAAATTAGGTATATTTTAAATAACTTCTCAATTGTTTACTAAATCACAAAAGTGTCTATGAGAGGTATAAAGAAGACAAAATTGTTTACATTTTTTGCATACATGTTTATTCTGTAAGTCTTAAAGGTAAGAAGTTACAAGCGACGGAAATATAATATTTACAAAAATCATCAATATAATTTTAATTTTGTTTAAAAATTGTATAGCTATCATTTTTTAATTCTTTTTGATGGCCCGGGCTGGTTAATGGTGCCTTCTTCATTATCGTCGCTGAAGTTTTAATTGTAATAGAGAACTTACATACCTATTTTCATACTTCTAAGTCCTAACTTCCCCCCCCCTATTTCACCCCCTTAGTGGTTGAATTTCTAGAAATCCTTTCTTAATGCTCACTTACATCATGAAAGGAACCCATGTACCAAATTTCAAGTTTCTAGGAACAGTAGTTTCGGCTGTGCGTTGATATGTCAGTCAGTCAGTTTTGCCTTTTATATATATAATAGATATAAGAACTAAACTCGCAGTGTGGCCAGGTGAAGACGTAAAATTGTGTACTCATCACGGGCAGTAAAAAAGAAAGCCCTCTATCGCATATTTACAACCCTCGCCTACGGCTCGGGTCTCAAATACCTGCGATTTCGGTCTTTCTTTCTTTTACAGCCCTTGTTAAGTAATGTACTATAGTGTAATTAAATTATTTTTTGTAAATATTGTTGTATCTGTCGCTTGTAACTTTTTACCTATAAGACTTACAGAATAATCATGTATGCAAAAAATGTAGGCAATTTTGTCTTCTTTGAACCCTTCATAGACACTTTTGTGATTTAGTAAACAATTGAGAAGTTAATTAAAATATACCTAATTTTGGCACCTTTAATTCAAGATGGCGGCTAACGCCTGGGTCCTTCAAGGTCGAGAACTTGGATTTTTATTAACCTGCCATACCTAAACAATATTGTGTCAAAACATTTTCTACGCCACCTTTTGTAGAGCAAAGGCTTTTACAGTTCCCCACAGACTGACCTAGTCTTGGCCCGCACGAATCTATATTATGTGCAGTGTGGCCCTTGAGTCAAAAAGTTTGAAGACTCCTGTCTTATATCATCAGCATAAAAAACAGTTTTGTTATAGTAGTTTATGTGACTGTTGCATAATAAGGGGCATTAAAATTCGAGTGAGTGTTTATGAAACGAGCCGAAGGCGAGTTTCATAATAGCATCTCACGAGTATTTTAATGCTTATTATGTACAGTTACATACACTGCTTTATCTACACACATATCATCAAAGCTCTCTATGATGTATTCAGAAATCGCATGTAATGACCGGCATTGCAGCATTGATTAGAGCTATTAGTAAAATAATACAAAAAATAAATGGGATAACAGAGACAATTATTTTTTGTAATAATTATTATTTACTATTTACTATACTTAGCACGCCATACCCATAAAGAGAAAGTTAGTGTTAAAGGTTGAAAACGCCAAAACTTGGGCACTCAAAAATGTATATAAAAAATACAATAAAAAAATGCAGTACAATATTATGACTTTCGAATAACATCAGCCTTTTTATCAGTCATGGATCGCACTTTGCGTCGAATAGGTACGATTCATAACGTTTTGCATTTTTCGCAGTACAGCCACCGATTTTACATTCCCGCCTTTATTTTTTAGAATTCCTTTCATAATACTCCAGTACCTACTCTTCAATAGGCCAGAGTTCTGGACAGTTTGGCGGATTGCTATCTTTATGCACCCACGATCCTCTTTGATTTGTACTCAATAGATATCAATTATATACGATTCATGCTGATTTATCTACGTCGACAACAACAACCCCGTTGTTTACGCTTTAATGACGGATAAAACCGAAGAATCGTATACCATCTTGTTCTGGTCACGGATACCCAATTGGTCTCCAAAAAAAATTCATTTTGACTTTGAAACTGCTGCGAGCAATGCCATTTCAACCATTTTTCCCGACATTCAAATCAAAGTGTTTTTACCATTTCACTAATTCCCAAAGGAAGAATGCAAAACAAAAAAATCAAGATCAAAGATGGAAACAGAGCTGTTGGACTATGTTCAGCACTCGCTTTACTTCCCGATGACAGAATTGCGGAAGGGTGGTGTTACATTAAATCGGATACTCCTAACACTGAGAAAATTCAAAAATATTATAAATATTTCGAGAATACGTGGCTAAAAAATGAATTGTTCATAAATCATAAAGCAATGGTGTGTATACGGACAAAGATATCGCACAAATAATGTTGTAGAGAGTTGGAATGCCCAACTAAATAAAACAATTAAAAGGCATCATCCAATAACAGTTGAACGCTTGCTTAAAACATTGTTAGAAAAAGAAACAAATTTCTTTGAAGAGCCATCTCCTCGTCGGATTGAACATATTATATAGGTGATTTCATAACAAAATGTCAAATGGAGTTGATACATAATGAAATAGATGTTGGTTATTTTTTGAATAAAGTGCGATAGGGATTTTATGTTTATTTATTCTAATTAAGGTTGACTATAGGTACACATTTTCAATGAAACATTAATACAGGGTGAATGATTCGATTAGTTTGACCATAAGGAAGCATAATTCCTCGTAGTCAAACCAGTTGGACAAAATACTTTGACTACGTGGAAGGACCGAACATTTTCAGTTTTCAATTAAGTAACTATGGAAACTTTTATATGCCCAAGTTTTCGCGTGTTCAACCTTTATGTAGTCCTTACCTTATTGCAGGGTTTGTCGTACTCCTATTGCAAACGATGAATGGTTAGTCAACATAATTGCCTTTCAATGTTATCATTAACTTACACTTGCTTGACACTCCCATGCGTGGCACTAAAATGGAAAGTGAAATGCACGTAAAGAGAATGGTAATAACTAGTAATAAGTAATAGAGACAACTTGCCAGCTACTGCGACATAGTATCGCTAGCATGAGACAACAGGAGCGGACTGAAAACCAGCGCTGCCAGCTCCCGCGTTTTAGTACGGGCGGTAGTGTCACCCAATGTATGGAGAGGTCAAAATTTGGTATCGGATGAATTCACTTGGCACAGATGTATCCTAGGTCAAACTGAGCTGATTTAGCCCGGTAGCCATCAGCCACCCCCTGGTGGGTAGGAAGGGGGGGTATTCAAAGTTACACGCCGCCGCGCTTCAGATAAAAAATTATATCGGCTTCGGTTTACCTATCACCTCGAGTGTGGTGTCATTTTCTGATAAACCATAGATGGGGCTTTCATTTTTGATATAATAATTACACTCTTTCATATAAATTTATTAATATAATAAAGAAGTTTCACAACATCAGCTTATCATTTTTGTTTCAATACACAATATTTTATAATATATGTATAATATTGTATTTACAAAAAATACGGTTGAAAAGCCCAATTAATGCAGATTTAAAAAACATATAGTTTTAATTTATATTATTTATTAGAGATGAGTAGAATAATTAAATATACTCGCGCGGCAGCGTGAATTAAGACAGCGGGCGGAACTAACTGAGACTTGAATTCGCCACGAAGTATTGAAATTTATCTACCACCTCGAGTGTGGTGTCTATTTGTAATAAAATGGGCATGAGAAATTAATTTTTGAGACATTTAATATACAGTTTTCTAGAAAAGAAATGTATAATATTGACGAAAATATCAAAACTGATTTCTATTTTTTTTATTAAATAGTCAGTATGTTTGAAAATACTGAAGTTTTTGCAAATAAATCAATAATATCTTAAAGAACATTTATTCAGCTTTAAACAAATATATATTTGATTATAGTTATCATACGTCTATGTGAAAAAGAAATCGAACTTCCAAGTCAATATTTTAAAATTAACTTTTAGCAAAATTTTGAACATCTCACACTCACCCGTGGGTCTCAAACAACCCTCCCCGTAAAGTACGGTGGGCTTTGCATTTGGGCTATTAGTTATTGTGCTTGTCCGATACAGAGGATGCATGGCGTAGGTATCTGTTACCAGGGTGAGAATTTGCGAGTCGAAAAAGCTAGCCAAGCAGCATGTGACCTTATTTCGGTCAAAATTTGCCATCGCAAACTTTTGGAAAATACTCAAAATTTATTCGAGAAGGCCCGTTGCTCCCTTCACGAACCCTAAGGGGTTCTCTTTTAGATCTTTATACTTTAAGGATAGCAGTGTGCCTCCACCGCGGTCTTAAAGTCTACGAGCCGCATCCTTGTTGCTGTTGTGGAAATGCGGTCGACGACCGAGGACACCACGGTCTGTGTTACCAATCCAGTGCTGGTCGAGTTTACAGACATGTATCGATAACCTTTTTGATCAGTCGGGCTTTAGCACAACGCGAGCAAAGTCTCATGTCCAAGGTTCTGCTCGCAAGCCAGGAATCGTCGCAGACCACGCCCAAGCCATCAGGTGCCGCAAATATACTTTTTTAAAGCCAAATTACGTAGTTGCTGCCCTTGCTATAGAAACTTTTAGGCCGTGGTCATCTGACACAGATAAATTTATAAAAGAAGTGTCAGATAAATTAATCAGCGTTTCTGGCGACCACAGGCAAGGCTCCTTTTTTGCCCCAAGACTGAGCATCGCGGTGCAGCGGTGTAACGCTGCGAGTGTCCTCGGCACGATGCTGCAAGTGGGTGTAATGGAGGGCTTTACTTTTAAGTCAGCTGTAGTACAACATTTTATCTTTCACTTTTATTAAATAGTTTTTTTGAACTGATTGTTATTAGAAATTAAGTATATGCTGTAATTAAGTTACAAAATTCTTAATTCCTTTACACATAGTTTCATTTATCATACAACGTCTATCTGAAAAAATTAAGATAGCGTTTAAGCCATTATTACATTTTCCACCACAGTGGCATAATTCGGTATATTACTAACAGTGCGTGTGCATCTAACACCTCACTGTGACTTGCTCTTGCACCGAATTAATTCCAGACAAGCTGTAGCAGCAACGGGTGCAGTAGTCGGAATTGGTTTCCAATTGTGATTCGATTGTAGTTCCCATCCCCAATCCGCCGGACGAAGAATCGGCACCATCGCTTGGCCCCATACGTGCACACCCTGGTAGACGGCTCTTAGGAGATGCTACTGGCATCTGTAGGCGGAATATTCTTTAGCTGACGGTCGTAAAATCCGTATTTATTATGAATTGACCTTAAGTTTATTTTGTTAATTATGATATTGACGACAAGTCGGTTGGCCTAGTCGGTTGTGACCCTGCCTTCGAAGCAAGCGGTCCTGGGTTCAAATCCCGGTAAGGGCAGATATTTGTGCGATGAGCGCGAATATTTGTTCCTGAGTTATGGATGTTTTCTATGTATTTAAGTAGGTATATATTTCTCTATGTAAGTATTTAAATCGTTGTCTAGTACCCATTGTACAAGCCTATAGAGCTTAGTTTGGGACTAGGTCAATTGGTGTCACATTGTCCCTTGATATTTATTTATTTAATATGTAATTTGTGATATCAATAGTAAATATCTAGTGCAGCAGGCTGCGTGGCGAGTTCTCGTCTGAGTTAGTTCCGCCCGCTGTCTTAATTCGCGCTGCCGCGCGGGTATATTTATTTATTCTACTCGTCTTAAATTAATGATATAAATTAAAACTTTATGTTTTTTAAATCTGCATAAATTGGGCTTTTCAACCGTATTTTTTGTAAATACAATATTATACATATATTATAAAATATTGTGTATTGAAACAAAAATGATAAGCTGATGTTGTGAAACTTCTTTATGTATATTAATAAATTTATATGAAAGAGTGTAATTATTATATCAAAAATAAAAGCCCCATCTATGGTTTATCAGAAAATGACACCACACTCGAGGTGGTAGGTAAACTGAAGCCGATATATTTTTTTATTTGAAGCGCGGCGACGTGTAACTTTGAATACCCCCCCTCCCTACCCACCAGGGGGTGGCTGATGGCTACCGGGCTAAATCAGCTCAGTTTGACCTAGGATACATCTGTGCCAAGTGAATTCATCCGATATCAAAATTTTTACCTATGGTCGTTACCGCCCGTACTATTTTACTGAGTTGACTCCTTTTACCACATGCCATACTATTTATGACTTTGTTTTTTTTAATTATTTGTGTGTTATTTTTTGTATTGTGGTAAATGTGATAATAAATCATTTTCTTTCTTTCTTTTCAATCGTGATTATTAAATAAAATATAAATCCGAGCTACTACTACCCTTTCATAGAGTACCTATCAGCGTACAATTTAGTACCTTATCATTCTAACATGTTTTGTACTGCCACTCATGATCATGAATTTATTTAGGCGTTTTAGCGTTTTAGCGAATATATGTTCCTGTTTGTTCACTTTCAAATAATTTCCAAAAGGACTTCATTATCCGAGTCCGTTTCTGTTGTTATCATTTGAGTATTTTTAATACACAAAAGCAAGCTCTACTAGTTTAATCAAGTGCTTTCGTGGATGGAGAACACCGTATTAAAATGTAAAAAATAACGGACAACAAAATAAATAGAAACACGTAACGTACATACAAAAGCAAATCTATAGGTACCGTAAACAAAATATGAATTATGAAATAATTTAAGATACTAATTAAATTTTTCAGACAAGCCTTTTTGCCGAAATTTATATTTCTTTGCATAGGTAGCCAGCTTTTCAGGATCAATCTAACCAGTTTAAACTACGATGTATTACAGCGTATATTCGGTGACAACATTTCAGTTTTAACATCAAATCAGATCAGCAGCGCCCTATACCACAGGAGGCGGCTAACTATAGTTATGGTATTTAAGCATGTTAAATTTATTTTTTTCTACCAATATTCATATAATATACTTCGACTACTAAATTGCAGTTCGCCACCTACTTTGGTATTACGGCAGAGTAGCAGACATCACAATATTGCATTATCATCGGGTTCTAAATGTCTTCGTATTTCGATAGCGGGAGCTAAGGGTATAATGAATAGTTAATCGCGGTCCACATCTCGTTACGTGGAACAGATTAAAAAATATTTAACTAGCAGATTTGATCTGCACAACTAAGTAATTAATTAATACGTAAAGTTTAAAAGCTTGTTAGTAAAAATATTTTGGAACTTACCTCTGCAACACAAGATGTGCCCTGACACTAGGTGTACAACAAAAACGATTTAAAATTGCTAAAACTTTTATATATCTCGTATAAAAAAGGCCGTTTACAAATACAAACTAACATTATCACACTTTTCATTTTTGTGACTGATCAAAAGCAAAATATGGCCAGCGGAGTCTAATATAACTTAATTTACGAAACGCTTTGTTGACTTTGGTACTATTTTATTATTAATTCTTGGCGTGCTATAGACCTATAGCAGTGTACCTGTACACTGTGTCCAATAAGTTTGGATACACTTTTTCCTCTCGTGGATATAAAAACATGCGAATCTTTATGTTGACATGAATAAAACACAATCTTTCAAATGTCAAAAGGTTAGACTTACCTTTCAATTCAAGTCAAAACTTCTCTATATCGACTTTAAGTCAAAACTGTAGTTTATGGCATTTGTAGTAAATAATTTATAGTTGTTCTTAATTATTAAAAGTTGACCTTGTGCAAGAAAACGATCCCTCTGCTTCCATTGATGTTAGTGGGTAAAAAAACATTATTTTGTTATATGATACCGCGTTTTTGTTTATTTGTTATGAGTTTTTAAAGGGTATCATTTAATCGATCAGCAAAATATTCTTTTGGTGAACAGAAATATGTATTTGGTCAGCCAAAATAGCTAGTTGGTAAGCAACTTATGGTTAGCAAACATTTATAAATCGGTCTGCAATTAATGATATACTGAACTGCTCTAAATTATTTTGTCAGCAAATTAAATTGTTAAGCTGCATTGAGCTGCATTGAGCGACCCACAGTTAATATAATTTTGGTAAGCAATCAGTAGGTAAGCAAAATATTTCATATTGTCCATCAAAAAAAAGGAGGGCAAATTTACTGCCATGCCGGCAACGCACATATGCCAAACCCACAATCAAATTTGGACAATTCCATGGCAGAGAGTAACGCATGTTACCATTTTCTAGCCTTCGGCTTGTGTTTTTGGTTATATTGCTAAATGGAAGAATTCTTTTATCTCTATATACGTATTTAAATTCATATCTAGAAATATATTAGCATTGAAAGTTAAAAAAAACACACATTGAAATGGTAACTTTCGTTACATAATCGTGGAATTACCCATTTACAAATTTAACAGAGTCGACGGAGCTCCTATTTCTGGGTTGTTCTGCCCCTCCGGGCCTGATATAAAAACGAACCTAACCTAACCTACCTCATGTATGATACAAATTTTTGGTTAATCTAGGGTGTAATTACTACTAGCCTCGAAAATACCAATGCTTGGGTGCTCGCGTCACGTGGTCTGATTTCGCTCCGCCCGCAATAACGAACACTCCTGATTTTTCAAACTAAACGCAATCCACTTATTTAAATAGATAACCATTATTTTAATATGCATACCTCTCAATTAAACTGCTGTTCAGACATGTTTTCTCTGCTGACCAATTGTAAAATCTTGCTGCCCAAGTAATTATTTTGCATCTCGACTGTTTATTAGGCAGACAAATGATAAAAAAAGCAGATTGATATTGGGTTAAATGTTAACCGTTTGTAAGTTGTTTGCTGAACAAGAGTTGAGCCCGATTTTTATTAATTGCCAGCCAAATCTTTGTATGCTGCCCAAATGAGTCAATTGCTTATTTTCTTTGCGA
This sequence comes from Acleris cristana, assembly GCA_948252455.1. Lineage (NCBI taxonomy): Eukaryota > Metazoa > Arthropoda > Insecta > Lepidoptera > Tortricidae > Acleris > Acleris cristana. The sequence continues at coordinate 46,650,733 of OX411772.1, forward strand.
ATCAATTTTAATAACGGCTGGCCATTTAATTACTTCCCGTTTTTTAATAGTGTAATAATAATCGTAAGATGTCCTGGATGTTTGATAATACAATTTTTAGCTAAACTATTTAGTACGAATTCCTATTTTAAATCATACAAGAAAACATTATCACATCACATATCTTGTCGTACTGTGCTAAATTAATCGTACGAGATTACCCATGTGTAAGGGTTGGTCTCATTTCGTCTAAAAAGCAACTGGTCTATGCAGTAACTCGTCTAATAAGCATTTCGTCTATACATGTAATTCTCATGTCGTCTAACTTGGAAGTGGTCTAACTTATTGGACACGGTGTAGGTATATTATTTTGTAACTGACAAACTAACCTTTTGTGATATACCTAAGCAGATAGGCATTTGGCATAATCTTAATGAACAGTGATAAAGATAAGTGCTATAGTAAAATTTAAAAGGTTTACCTCCGTGATGCATCGATCTCCGGTACACTAGAAATGTAAATTGTACATCTTAACCAATAAATAAACACAAAGCGTCTAGAATTAAAAAATATTTTTATCAATTTTTCATATATGAGCTTACAATTAAATAAATGTTATTTTAGTTCCTACTCACTCGGTGTTTCTAACACATTTTCAATACGCGAACCACTTAAGCAAAGCATCTTTTTCACTTTTAATTCTCGTAAAATCCTTTTTTTTACTGTATTTAGGCGACATAAAAAAGGCTTTTTATGCCCTAGAGCAATAAGAGTTTTCTTTAACTTATCCTTATAACCTACAGCCAGACGGGGAACAGAACATTCCATAGGAAAATCTCATTACTTATTAAAATAGCTTTAATTTATTTGCCTTCTGGGTACTGTAGTCAAACACGTTTTTCCGTCGTAAAACGATCCACAACAAATTTGTCGTATCTACACAAAGTAATTTTCATGCAACAACTATCATATTTACCGCCAAAACAAAATGGCGGCAAAAAAAAGTTGTATACCTCCAAGTTGGCCACCCTGAACATTAAATCACGTCTTATGAAACTCACAAATATGAGGTAGGTTTTTCACACAATTATTTTTTCGAAATGTGCATTAATTTTCTTCAAGCTATAATAATCTCTGCCTTTTTTTTATCCATCAATTCGTCATCCACTTAAATTCCAATTATAATAAAATCGTCCTTATTTTTCAAAACAAGACTTATTTTTAGTTTGAGTATATTCCATTCCCGTTCCATCTTTTAGGCGATTGCCTTAGCCCATATAAGGACTTTATTTAATCCTTGAGCTGCACATGTTAAGTGAGTCATGTTTTAAAAAACTGAATCCAATTTCTTACCCATTTTCATCATATAAGGTGCTGCGTCAGTCACCAACAATAGAACTTTTTTGAAATTATCGCTATTTGAATCACAGCACCAAAATGTTGATAGGGACGTTATAATCAAATTTGCAACAGTTTCATTATTTGTCTGCTGTAAACATTTACTTGCAATAACAAACGCCCGACTTGGTGTGTTGTGAGAAAGTTTGCCAATGACAACATTTGCAATTTGGTCACCGTTAGCATTTGCAGTTTCATTTACAGACACGTAGATGTAATTGTTTCCAATTTCGTTCCTAATTTGTTGATACGTTTCATTGTAAATTGGAGTAAGAAATTTTTTTCTGATGTGAGATTGCGAAGGCACTGAAAAATTCCCGTATCGTCCAGAAATGCAATTTTGAATAAAACCGCGAAAATTTGGATTCTCTAATTGGTACCACGATATATTGCAAGCCACCATAAACATAGTAAGAACTTTGTAGAATTTATATTTTCCTTCTTGAATACTTGTATGTCATTCGGTTTTCATGTGCCTAACAAGAGAATATTTTTTTGCGATGAAAGGTCACTTGACATTTGCTACAGTGTAACTTAGACCCGCGTTTAAATATTTCGGGAAGTCTTCTATTTTTTGAAGAGGCATTATTTATTTTTAATGCACAAATATAAAATATGTATTAAATAGAACGTCTTTACAAATGACAGTGTCCGATGACATTGACAAGTATTGTTTCATATTAGTGTCTAAGTAGGTAAGTTACGTCTATTTAATTATCTGAAGAGGTTAAGATAATAGGTATCAACTATTTTATAGTGCAATAGGTATTACGCCTTATCTATATGTGACCTGCCGATTATTTTAAAGATGCTACGTGTGAATTAAACTATAATAATAAATTACTTACAAGTCAATGGTCAATTGATTAATTTATCAATGATTAAACCCCGTTATCTAACGCTCAGTTTGAGGGCAAGTGATGGGGCAGTTTCGATAATCTAAATCGATATAAAATGAAGTTAATTTACTCTATTATTTACATATCAAAAGATCTGATTCATACTTAACAGAGTTTTGCTATAGTGATTTTTTAAATTACTATGAAATGAAAGATTTTTTAATATTATTTATTATTGTATGTTTCATAATTAATTAACAATATTTTTTCTAAATTATATGAAGTCAAACTTCGTCGCCTGCGTGTCAAAATTCATTTTAAAAATGAAAATAATTTTGGATGGACCTTTTATATGATGAGGTGAAAAATTAAGAAAAAGTTGCGACAGGACCCTTCTAGATCAAAAGCTGATCTTAAGGAGAAACTCACCTATTTATGGAATGGAATAACCCCTGAATAATGTAGAGAGTTGGCAGATACAACGCCACTCAGGATCAAAGCTATTTTGGATGCAATAGGTGACACCACCACGTGGTAGACATTCTAACCTGCGTCGGCTAAACTGAAGACGAACTTATTTGCGAGTATTGAATTTCACGAAATATTGTTTTTTTATTCACTTTTTTTTTTAATTCCGTAAATAAAATATTATTATATATTAGAATCTATATTAGTTTTATGTTATATACAATTACCAAACATCTAAGTCACCCTGAATTTTTAGGTTGAAGTTAGCTTAATACATTTTTTCCTGCCAGACGAACTCCTTTCCATTTGGGCTCGTTTAAATAGGGCATACTTAAAGCCGTTCAAGGCCGCCTACATCCAGAAATTACTTACAATATTTTTAATAATTCCAGTTTAGTACTTTATTACTCATATCTTTTATTTTTGATCACTTCTCGTATGTCCAGCAGCGGACGTGTTGTCGTCTTCGAAAAACTCCACCAAGGTCTAGCATTACTAATTCGTATCCAGCTGTTACCCTCGATCTTTACCTGATCGTCGGACCACGGGTATGCCACTCCAGACCTTTCCGCCCCATTGACCATGAGTTCTAAGATATAAATTATATTGCAAAAGGTATACATACATTTGCATGACACATATGACCGTGACACTGAAAAACAAAGTATTATTACGTTTCTTTATGATAATTACTAAGACATATGTGTTCGGGCGTTTGCCCGAAATATTCAAGATATTCACCTAATTGCAAAAGTTTAGCTAGGCACGCATAGGTAGGTACTGGTTCCCAAACTAATTCCTTAGGCAAAGTATAATTAAAATTAAGTAACATACAGTGTGTAAACGGAATACGAGCAAACAATTTAACCAGATATAGGATTTTGTAGTGTAATCATTAATTAAGAGGATTTTTTAACTAACACTTAATTGAGACCCCTAATTACAACAACAACAACATAAACTCACGCCTTCATTCCCAGAGTGGGGTAGGCAGAGCCACAGACTCACCAACAACTACCAACCCCTACCCCTAATTAATATTAAAAAAATCATCAAGCAGCAATGTAACGCAAACATGCCATCCATGTTAGCTACCCAAAAAGGATCTGAATACCTGAACTAGCATTATTTGAAGTAGATCATTTTCAAAACGCTGCACGGAATATCAACCAGCTCGCTCAATTACATAACTGAAATGAGTAATCAAGAATGAGAATGTATTTGAGTAATGGCTAATCATTTTATGACCCCAACACTTGTACCAACACCTTTTTAATACTAAATCAAAGTTGCTAAAAATAAAAAACTTTTCGCTCACAAGATTTCCGGTAGAGCTGTCATGATCAATGTCAAGTTAATTTTGATTTGTGTTCATTTTAAAAACTCCTCGCACATTAAAGTTTAGCTCTCAAGAATTGAGCGATATGATTTAAGTTTATGGAGCTCAACAAACCGGAAACAGAGCATTGGCTTTATATCAAGAACGTTTCCCAAATCGCTGAGTTCCGAGCAACGCTCGGGTGATCGTTAACTAACGAAGACGGACGGTGTCGGCAGTAGTCAATCCTGAGCTTCCAAATCTGACAGAAGAGAGAATCTTGGCCCACTTTTCAGCTGAACCAGAAAGTAGTACAATAATTGCTGGGCGTCATTTTGGCGTGAACCACACGACAGTACCTACACAAAATTCTCTAAAAGGTCCACGTTCCGCTAGTGCCGTTGGTGGAGCACTCCTTCAACGACAACCAAATGGCGAGATCAAGGTTGTAGCCTATGCCAGTAGGCAAACTACAGCTACAGAAGAAAAGTATTATAGCTTCGAATTAGAGGCTCTGGCTATGGTTTTTGCTATCCAACGATTCAAAGTGTACCCCTCTGGAATCGAGTTCCGAGTCGTGACTGATTGTTCAGCTTTATGGATGGCTTGGATGAAAAGAGATTTGTGTCCGCGGATTGCCCGCTGGTGGCTTGACTTGTAGGAGTATAATTTTGAAGTTGACCATTGACCTGGAAGTTCCATGACACATGTTGACGCCCTTGGCCGGAATCCAGTGACAATACACCACATTCAAGAAAATGATTTGATTGATGCGCTACAGGGAGGTGACAAAGAAATCCAATCATTAATTTTCAATTTAAAGCTGGAACAAGAAACTCAAAAGAAAAATAAAAAATGGGCTGTGCAAATAATATAAGGTTGTAGATAGTAAATTGTGTCGTGTGATGCAAAATGAATTTAAACCAGTTTCCTAAAGCCTAAAGGTGCGAGATTCCATATTCTGAAGATTTATCATGACGAACATGGGCATTTGGGAACAGTATCAGTGCTTGCTTCCGGAGCCTCATAGCACTTGTTATATCCATTTATTATACACTTGCCTAGGGGGCCTACACAGTGTATCTTATCAGTGTTTGCTTTCGGAGCCTTCCAGCGCATGCTATAGTAACTATTACACACTTGCCTACACGGGGCCTACACAGTATTTTTATCAGTGTTTGCTTACGGAGCCTTATAGCAATTGTCATATGAAGTCAAACGCTTGCCTACTACATAGCGTTCCCAGCAGTGCTTGCGCCTAGAGCCTCACGAAGCTCTTGTTTCAAAACTCATCATCGTTAGCGCTTGCCTTCGGGGCCTATAGCGTTGAATTCTACTGCCAAATCTGGACAAGGGTTAGTGGATATCAAGCAAGAAGAGTTTTTAATATGTGACCTCAGCTGCCGTTCCAGCCGGGTAATTTTCCTTCAGGGACTGAGGACTGCAGGATGGCCGAACTGTTAGGTGGAAAATATCGATTGGGGACATCACTAATTTTCGAACGCATCCCTATCTGGTTTGACAGATAAAAACACTCTCTCGAAGTTTTCCTTTTGGCGGCATTGTGTTGTGCGTGTAATAAAGTTGTGTTTTAATTAATAAATAGACTGTTTAAAATAGATTTCTGGTTATTAGTAGGTACCTAGTATAAAGTTAAAAAATTAGAGATTTTACGATTATGAGTTACAATTGAGTATTATCAAAAATCAACTGAAAACCCAATATAAAAAAAAATTAACTATAAGTATATTGAAATAAACCCATAGCACCGGTAGCAATGAAGAAAACAGATAACATTGGCGGTAATCAGGAAATATATTCTTCATTGCCACCAGTGGTGGCGATTAAGCGGTAATCAGGAAGAATATTCCTCATTGCCACCAATGGGCGGCAATCAGGAAATATATTGCTCATTGCCACCAGTGGTGGCGATAGAGGTGGTGGCAACCAGGAATAGACGGTAATATTCAAGTTTGCTGAAAACGCTGCTTTCGGAGAACTATCAAAATCATGTACTATCAGCCCAATGGAACCCTGACCCACCATAGAACGGTGTCACAGTGACATTATAAAACAATTTGTTTGACACTTCTTATAACTTGAATCATAACGTCTCTGTGACCCAGTTCTATGGTGGGTCAAGGTTCCAATGGTCTGATAGTACCTAAATGCTCGGCCTTTTTCAATCACAAATGAAAACAACTTACGCCAGAAAAAGCTCCAACTCCTTCGCTCTGAGGAAGAAATAATTAGTTTAATAGAATATTTTGTGGTGTGATATTTGTAAAGGCCGCATTTTCAACGACGAAATAGAAACATTACTGTAGAGATCTCTGCTGGACGAGTATGAGTTAGCGCGGCCGAAACGCATTTAAGGCCGTGCTATATCCTACTCTAAATCCTTCACGGTTCACTCTGTCAGACTGTGGAACCGGCTGCTATCTGATATTAGGAAATCGCAATCGGTCGCATCTCTACAAGGAAAATTAAGTACATAATGGCTTGACTCCTTATAATTGTTTACTGTCCTTTGTTTTATTACATATATATTGTATGTATGAATATTATGTATATGTGTATGTACAGGGTGACTAGACCAATTCCTTGAAAGGGATTATACTAGAGCTGATTTGCAATAATTTTGTACCAGTTACCAAGGAACACTGATCTCTACCGCTACCGGAAACTCATACACCGGTTTGAACCCTGAGTATTTGGACTCAAGCACTCCATCTTGAAGCACCTTCAGCAGCGGCACCTGCGCTCCGTATCGCGTGGCTGAGGTGTGAGGAAGCAAAAGTACTGAAGCACGTTGCATCCCACAGGAGACTACTGCCCCTAGCCCACGGAACCAGCGTAAAGCCGTCTGGCCGCTTACTATCCGAACAATGAAGACCCCCTGGCTCAAACACACACGACACATTAGCTTGAACCAAAGCCCGATGCAATGTTTTTAATGTCAAATAAACCAAACCAAAATCTCTCCGAATTAAATTCACATCGCGCCTACTGCTCGTTTAATAAGCTTAATTTTTCAAACCTGTACTAAAGTGGTCGACGTTTGCACCTTTTTGGGAAGCTTATGAATTAAGGAAGCTATTTCCGTGCTTTGTACGCCGAGTATCATATTTTTTTTGGAAAAATCTTCTATGACAGAAAAGAAAATTTTCAAAAAAAAAAAATGTCTTGTTATTTGAAACATTTGCTCATTCAACAGCTTTTAGAAAAATGCATTTTTAGTTCCCAGAGTGAAGATTTTACACCAAAAAGCGTAAAATATTAAATCTATAAAGTTAAATATCTCGAAAACCCTTAAAAGATTAGACTCCCAGTTAACTGTGACAAAATTATTGCAAACCCCTTTCAAGGAATAGGGCGAGTTACCTGTCACCCTATGTAAGTTTGTTAATTTAATTATTTTGATATTTATTATTATTACTTGTATGTATGTCTCTGTTAGTACCTAGTCGTACCATAAGTTCTGGTACTAAGGTTGAGTCAAATAAAACTGTTTAGTTTTTTATTTCAATACGTATAAAAATTAAAAGCTCAATTAATGTACATTTTGAAGAACAAAATAATCATTTTCTATATTTTCTATATCTATTTTATATATAGTCGCCGCAATTTCTGAGATAATCTTTTAATATTCACAACCGGCATCATGAAATAATGAAATTACGCATGACTTTTCAACTCTCTACAAGAACTCTTACAAAAGTTGTGACAGTTATCAGTATCATCGTCGTGCGTGATTTAAGCTCTCATTTTCTATTCCCAAATTGGAATAAGTACTTCATACTCGTACATCAAAGCCTCGCCAGTCAGAGAGGAATGGCTGAAATTTGTTTGGAGTGGTCTGCGTGATTGGAATAGGACAGGACACCCCGACCGAGTCACAACATTCGAAACATTTTTCAACAGACTGGTTTATTATGAAGGCTGATAAACAACTTCAAACATCAATATTTATTTCATTTCATAATAATAGTAATACATTGAATATAATACAATCAAATAAATATATTAACATGTACAAATTACTTCAAACAGGAATGGTTGGAGATGCTCTAACAGAAATGGTTCGTCGTGGTTTAAGAAGTTGCAATGCAATCCGGCATCAAAAAAGGGTCACAAACTGTCTTCCAATTACTTTTTGTAAGGCTTATTCATCATTATTACAGATAAACGCTTTATTTCCAAATAAAAACTGTAAAAAACTGTCTTTGTTTTTATTGCTCGACATAAAAGTTAATTTCTCAATTTACTTTCCAAAATAATGGTACATCAAAGAATTGCAATAGTTTAAAAGTTCAAAGTTTTGATTAATATACAGGTTTATGAAAAACTCCTTGAATTAATTTTTTAAAATGTAATAAATCTCAGTAATAGAAATTATGACCCGACTAGGTATTTTATTTATTTATTCATAAGGTCTAAAATTTAGTTCATACAGTTTCTGTAAACTTTGCTTTGTTTTGTACATGTCTACCACATTCTACTTTTCTTATTTTTCTCAATCACCCAAAGGTTAGCTGGAAGAGATCCCTTTAACGGATAAGTTCGTCTTTGTACATTCAAATTCTGTCAATATTGTATTTGAATATCTGTTTTATACATTAGAGTGTTTACATACATACACATACATATACGAGTGCGAGATAATAAAACAATATCTATACCTAAACTAAAATCAATTGCCGCATATCATCCATCATCAAGAACGGCTCGGCCGATTCTAACGAGAGTAGTATGGAGAGCACGGACCTAAGAAAAGTACGGATGTAACCTCGGCTAATCATGATTGAAGCATGCAAAATGGCAGTCCGTTTACCCGTGTGCGTGCTTTGAGGGTTGCCATATAAATAGTCAAATTGCCCATTTTAAGGCCTTTTACCCACTCCAACTTTTTGCAGCGATAGATACAAATGCGCATTTGACAGCCGCGCAACTGTTTCGCGACTAAACGTAGACGATTATTTTGTGACTATCTATATTGATGCTGCATCGAGACTGAATCGCGATTCCATCGCTGCAAAAACTTCGTACAATTAAATCATGTTATCATTTATGTACTACCTACTTCAGCATTCGGTTCAATTGTGTTATGCTACCGTTTTAATATAAAACATTTAAAGTTTGTTATTCTGAACTTTCGGTTTTTTACGTTTTGTGCCTTTTAGACATAGGCATGGCTTGATTATTGTAGATATTTGGATCGTTCGTAATTCATGTTCAATATTTTAACATCGCTGTTTTAATTTCGCCGTATTCTGTCGGAGTCGTTCGTGAAGTGTCAAGTTTTCTTTTTCACTCTTTTGACTAAGGCTTCGCACAAGGAAGTAACTACTATTGTTTTGTTTTTTGTACGGCAGTTTTGGACCCATGTTGATATAACATTATTTACTCGTAACACCACCATGAATCCATGGTTAAAATCTGTCGGTATACTCCTTTCCCACCCTGTATAGATAAGTTTATATGTTCAAAATGTCATATAGGTAATATAGTCATGTTCATGTACGTACCTGTTATTAGTTATATAAAAATCGATAAGAAAGGTTTCAAACGTTTTAAAACACGCCACGTATAAATACGATGTAACTATACAACAAATATTTTTAATTAAACGGCGATTTTGTTACACCCTACCCCCCTTACTAATAAACGTTGAGTAACGGTGGTATAGCTTTACAATCTTTTGTCCTTATCTGTCATTGTGACATTTGGATTTGACAGATAAGGATAAAACATTGTATAACTATACCACCGTTACTCAACGTTTATTAGTAAGGGGGTAGGTATGTAACATAAAGGATATGAATGACCATAAAAAAGGTAAAAGCGAATATCCGTTAGTGAGACTATAAAATGTTAAATTAAATATAAGTGACTTTTTGGGTCAAACATCCCTTTCAGTCGGTGTTAGGTCCTTACATGTGACAAACACGATGCAGCGTGGCACTGAAATAAAACAAGTAAACAAAGAGTAAAGTTTATATTAGTTATTTTACGATAAAGATTAATAAAATCATAATACTTAGTTCTTTACAGAAAAAGGCTACTCACCTCAGCTTCACAGGCTCGTCCAAAACACTGAGAAATAAAAATGTTGACTCAAACAAGTTGTAGACCCAGCTCCGTGTGATTATTTTCTGTTCCCAAGTTTATAGAGATGGCGCGAATAACAATATTTTTGACAATTATGAGAACTGCTTCGCAAGCGTGAAAGGTTATTTAGCAAACCTCATAAAATCATTTTTTTTTCAAGAGGTGACAAAATAGAAAACTTGCTGGAATAAGTGGTTGACTCTATGGAGACTATTTTTTACCTTCCATAAGGACTTGACCAACAGCCCTCGTACGTTGTAACAAGTTATGTAGAAAAACAAACTTGTAGTAAGATATTTCTTGGCGCTACCACAGTCTTAATTATAATGTCTTAAAAATAAATGCATTGCGAGTCTATTTGTGCAAATTACACAAAACTTAGCCTAGATTACATTATAAATTAAGTATTTCAGATTAAAGGATAGTAATTTAACTGACGGATAGTTTTATCTGGGGATTGAAAAATCAGCCCTTAATATGCTAAATATTATGTGGCGAATACCTATTTAGCCTACCTAGGCTAAAAAAATCCAGTCCAGTAGGTACATAATAATATATCATTAAACAAAATATTAAATTGAACTTTTTTTTTAAATTGCAAATTCTTGTTTAATAGACAAACTACGTAATAATCGAAAGTATGAAGCCTATAGAATATGCAAAAATTAGGTTTGGTGCAAATTATTAGTACCGACTTACCTGTTAATAACTGCCTATCCAACGTTTGCATATTCTATAGGCTTCATACTTTCGATTGGTATGTAATTTGTCTATTAAACAACCAACTGCATTTTTTTAAAACAAAGTTAATTTTGTAAATTTTTAATTAATTATATACTGGTCTGAAGTTTTAAGGCCTACCTATTCGCCATATACTACTTAGTATATTAAATTTGATATAAAATACCTTCTATCGAATAAACAGCCCGGTGCTATTCGGATCTCCTACTAAGATGTCAGTGGAGCAAATTTGAAAAGAGACACTTCATCGGGTGCGGTATTATTCGAAATTTAAACTAGTTGTTAGAAATGGTCTTAAAATATTCATACCTTGTTAAAACAGGTGTACTCGTAAGTATCCCAATTGTTATGTCGGTATTGGTATAGGAGTAAATATGTATTTCTTATTTTAGAATTTCTTTAAATTAGTTACATAAACTACTTACCGTCTGACTGAGGAATTAGTACGGAGGTCCAGTACCAGGGAAACCAACTGCCACCAATGTTCTTTTAACCAAATGATACTGATTACGCGGGCGAGCTCTCGCACGAAGCAGGTCGTAGTTTTATTAGATTTAAGAGTTTTACTGCTTCCTGAATTATATTGATCGACCTTGTAACAGTATTATTGTTATTGAACAAATCGAAAGTAAGGTGCGCGGAAAGCCAATATTTAAAATGTGATATTTTTATACTTACCTTGGCCATACAAACATTTGCTTCGCCGTAACACTGAAAGTTAGATATGTCAGACATAAGGTATCTTAAATAAATGAAAGTTATTTTCCGTCATTGCTTTACTACCAATGCATTGCTTTACTACCTACTACAGTTAGGTTAATCCAGGATGATCTCTGTGTATTGCAGTGGTTTTATCTCACAGAAGCGTGTGTGTAGATGCACGGGTTCGTCGTCTCTGAGTGCTAAGTTAGCTCGGGAGCCTCAGTGTCGGCCGAGTCGTGCCGGCGGGGTTAGTAGTGCTAGTTAGTTCGTACCAGAAATAATTGTTGACGAGAACAGTGCAAAAATGTTAAAGGAAGAAACATAAAATATCAAAAGAAAAAAGAGATGTTGCTAGAACATCTGTAAAATTTACTTAGCCGATGAAATTCCGAAGAAGGAAAAGTATTTGATTAGACATTGATGGATTTACAGCGGATGTCATGAGCACAATAAAAAAATATTATATTGTATAAAAACTAATTCCGACATTGGCAAAAACAGTAAGAATAAAAAAAATAGTTTAATAAAATTTCATATGTATTTAATATTATTTTCTTCGTTAACTATGAGCTTGCTAACGCTACGCTAAGAGCGCCTGTCTATATGCATTCAAACTTTTTTTTTTTATATTTGTTGTGCCTGTGATAGATTGAAATTTTACATTTCACGCGAACGTTGTGCCAACAAATTGAGCAGTCAACTAACTTAAAAAAATTCGTATCTATAGTAAATTCGTTTCAATTTTTTTTATTGTTTTACGGATTAAAACAAACTATGCACATATTTCATAAAACTGCACAAAGTTTTAATACAAATTTTTAAGAGTAAATGATTCGATATTTTAAATTTCATATTATCTTTTGTTTTCTGTATTATCTGTCAGTGTTGTACAAATCATTCGCTTGTAGGAGTTGTGTAAAAAATTATGGCAAATCTCGAAGAAATGCGTCGAAAAAACGTGTGTGATTTTCGCGACACACATCCAGATTGGCCGAAGTTGAGGACTGTTAAACATTTTACAGAAATGGGGGAGAGCCGAAGGGCGGTGTATAAAATATTATCATCCTATTCCCTTCGACATACGACTACTAGAAACCAGATTCGGGCAAAGTGTGTTCTTTAAGCCGATCTTTGAAAAGAAGCCAACTGACAAAAATTACGGCAGGTCGGGTAGTTAAATCCTACAGAGAACTCCGTTTTTTTTTAACTGTGATGGCAAAGCATCTACATGTTATGGGCATTGCGAAACGAGCACGAAAAGTAAAACCCACCGTGTTCGAAAACCAAAAACTTTCCCAGAACAACTTAAAACTTAAAACTTTATCATGATCCACAATAGAATAGCCGCAAAATACTGATTACGGTTTTGTCCACCACACGTGTCTGAAAACAAGCTGACTTCTTTAATCTCCTTCTTCACGCATGTGGTTAAATAATTATGTAAAATCGTTCCAATTTCAGCAATGCCTTTTTTACCATGCACCTCATTCTAAACAAAACAGTATGCTTCATTGGGAAGTACGTTTTCGTAAACTGTCAAATTATACAAAGTCAACTTCCTTGTATAGGAGTGAAGAGGAATTCGTAAAATCGCTTGCAAATCTAATGAAACTATCAAGAACTCTGCTTTTTACTTATTATTAATTCGTTGACTGAACGTAACATAGCTATTATCCCTTGATGTAAAAAACAATAAAATATAGAACGATTTAGTCAGTACCATTGAACATGGTTATTCAGTATTACGATTGGCACCGCATCACCCAACATTCAATCCGATTGAAAATATTTGGTCTATGGTTAAAGGATATCTAGTGAAAAGAAACATTTCATTAAACATGCTATTCAACTGGAGGATTAATACATTTACTGATGAGGACTGGGAAAATATTTGCCACCGTTTCGAAAGAGAAGAAAATAAATATACTTTCTTAGATGTCAAGAAGAGGAAATGGATTGAATTTCAGATCATATTATTATCATTAAGTACTTGTGACAACTCAGATGAAGATGTAAATATAGCGACTGAAAGCAAAAAAAGGAAATACTTATTCCACTTGTTTGAGGTACCTATTTATGTGTAATCTCATTAAATTAAGAAAAAAGCTTGATTACTTTCCTTTTCATCCGAACGGTACAACCACTACAAATGCGATTCCGCGCTCTCGATAAGTAATTTATCTATACATACGAGTACATCCAACTTTTCGAAATATTAAAACAAAAGTTAACTTGAAAATAAGAACTGGCTACAATAAATACAATTTCAGTGGTTTATCCGAATGTGAAAAAAAAGGTTGCTATTTTAACTATAGTAAAGCAATTTGGAGAAAAGCTAATGATATCGGTATGACACGAAGTTCTGACAGAAAAATTGTCCGTTTAGTGACTAATTTAGCTTTACTACCCAGAGGGATGGTTAAATGTGCAACCCAGAGGGATGGTTAAATATAAAAAAAGAACGAGAGAATCGTTGACAGTGATTTCTTAAAAAAATGTGGCATTTTATGAAAAACAATGGATGGGATTAATCACTCCAAATATTTTTGGATGTTCGAGACAAAAACTTAGAACAAATTATAGGATACATAGAAGGTTGGCAACATCGTCTAAATCGGAAATTGTCAGAAAATGTCTTGAAAAGAAAATGACCTAGGTCGAAAATGTCATAAAAAGAAAATGACATAGGTCTAAAATTTCTTTATTTCTAAAATATACGTACGCTGGCCTGACAAAACGCCCCGAGACACTGAAAAATAGTTAAATTATATCAATCAAAAATGGTCGGATTAGGAGTAAATAGCAAATAAGTATTAAGATTTAAAATATTTGCACTAATAACTTCCTAACCTAACCAAGCTTAATCTCCCTATTACTAATACTGTACATTTTACTGCGCGTATAATCATAGCTCTTGTACTATTGTTGCGGCTGGCACGTGGTTGACAGCGGTTATGTTTAGGTGACTAAAGTTAGATTCCATCGAAACGGAACAGCCCAAAAAATATAGCTTATTTTATGGTCTTAAGTGAAACAAGAGCGCTATAATAGCAGCCATTGAATGTTATGGCGATACAAAAGATTTATTTGACAATATTATCACTTAACAGCATACAACAGGTCTATAAGAACGCTTCGAAAAGCTTTAACACGTAATACAGCGACTATGATCGCGTCTATGCAAGTTAAGAATCTTGTATAATAGCTCTGAGCGAAACTTAACTCTCTTACCGCCTGTTTCACAATCGACAAGTAAAGCATATTTGTCAGATAAATGTAGCCCTTTCTCTTTCTTACACTTGAAAATAGACAAGGAGAGAGCCAACTTTACATGGTAGATAAATTAACTCGTCGATTGTGAAACAGGCGCGACTTATAGAGGTACCTAGCTACTAACCTAGACCTCTTAACTTTAAAGTTCTATATTGAAGGTTATAAACTCTCATTAAACGCTAGTGGTTCTATAACAGAAAAACTAACGACTTTAGTTATTTAAGAGCGGTAGTGTAGAACTTTTTATTGCTATTTAGAGGTAAAGCATATTGTATTACAGGTTGTAGCGAATATCATAACTCTAAGATCTATAAAGGCAACTACTATCTGTTAAAGTTATATAATAGCGCGAAAAAACCCGTATAAACTCTAGATGATATATAATAGCAATCTTTTCTAGCACCCAAATGTTTGAGGTCTATAAAACTCCATTAACTTTTAGCTATACAATGGAAACATTCAATACTGTAGTAGATGCTAGAAAGCTGAAGGCAGTAAAAATCTCTGCTATACCACTTTTATAGATACCTTAGTTGCAAATAAGCGCTAATAACCTCCTTTATAAATGTAAAGGATTTAAAATCCACATATTTGGTGGCTTATACCGGGTCGCCATTTGTATTGGCCAAATTTAAAATAAACAAAGCAATACAAATAAAACAATTAGTGTCAACCCTATTTTTGTTAAGTATTCTGGTGTATTATATGCCAATCCGATATACGTTAATACATTCGTTATACATCAAACAATAATTAATTTAGTTGTGTTTGATATTGACATTACCTATCTATAAAATGTTCCTAGAATAATATTTATTATGATTTTGTAAAAAGCCAATAGATTAAAGGCCCCTTGAATATTTGATAATAATAAACGTACCCCCTGAGTAATAAACGGAGTAACGGTGGGATAGCTATACAATGTTTTGTCCTTATCTGTCATTGTGACATTTGGATTTGACAGATAAGGACAAAACATTGTATAGCTATACCACCTTTACTCAACGTTTATTAGTAAGGGGGTTACTGATTAATAGTAAACTTACCTACGCAATAATACTTCACACAACAGGAAGGATAAACAACACATTAATATGGCGGTGACAATATTTATCTTGTCGCTGTCAAAATCTCAATCAATCTGCAAATCTTGGAGCTCAGGAGAATAATATATCTAGAAGTGTTTCAATTCGCCTTTATATACCCGTTCTAGAGCTTGAACCTTTCTCTTAGAGTTAGTAATCACTTTTATAGACCAGTACTACCGCTTAAGCCGTTAATTTTGTTCTACTGTATCGCTTTTAGTGTGTGTCATAAATATTATAGCGCTCTTATAGCCCCGGTAGCGACTACTAACTCTTTTTTACTGCCATTATAGACTCTTAGCATCTAAAAAGTTATGCCAAATCGGGGGTATATCAGGGTTATAACCTGCTCCAGCGCTATTTTTTAGCGTTTTAATGACACTATTAGAGTTGGATAGCGTTTTAATACCACCCTTTTAACTGTAAAATAAGCGCCAAAATGTTCATTGGGAGATAAAGGCCTTAAACTTCTTATGCACCATAGTTACGAAACATAGATATTTAAATTATTTTAAGGTTACATAAAAAATACTTAGTATTATGCCAGTTATTATCTTTATCACACTTGCTTGTAAATACTGTCACTAAATGCAGTGGGCCTAGTTAAGTGTACAAAGTGGCCCCTAATGCCATGACAATAACCACCAGATATTTTAGCGGGCCCAGTATGGCTGCGTCTATATCGCGTGTCAAATGTGGATAAAGCATCCGTCACTCTCGTTCTTATTTACGTGTCAGAAGGTGATGGAGGCCTTATCCAAACTTTGTCACGCGATAAACGACGCCATATTAGAGCCCCTGATCTTATTACGCCGTATCGTGCATAATGGTTTTATGTTAGGCTTCATGTTTATGTTATGACCCAACGCAAAAACATCCCAAATAGTAACTGCCCTACGACGTGCTATCTCTTGTGTATATATTAAATTCTAAACTGGTTGTTGATATATCAACGCAGAGTCCACACTGCTGGACCTAGAGACTTGACATTTTGCAGCACCTTAAACAGTATTGAGATCCACTAGGATTTTATGAAATTCCACCCCTTAGGGAGTAAAATAGGGGATGAATATTTGTATGGAAGTCCGTCAGCTTTGAAGAACAGTTAGACTCTTCAAATTTTGTGTTTAGGTTGGCGATTGAAAATTAATTTCTGGCCCGCTGAAATATCTAGTGGGTATTGTCATGGCATTACGGGCTACTTTGTAAACTTAACTAGGCCCATTGCATTTAATGACAGCATTTACGAGCAAGTATGATAATAACTGGCATAATTCTAAGTATTTGTTAAGTAACCTTAAAATAATTTAAATATCTATGTTTCGTAACTATGGTGCATAAGATTAAGACCTTTATCTGTTTGTCATTCCAGTTCGATTGAATCAAATATTGCTTATTACTTTCTTACCTCTACGGTAGAAAGGTCTCCGATAACCTGTAAAGTATCTAAATGTTAAATATTTCCCATCCGACACCTGATCATTTTGATGTTTGTATTAATATGCTGTTGCTTAATTGCATCGATATTTACAAATGAGTTCAAATTTACCTCTACTGATGAGTTGAATCCTATGGCCTGCAAAGGTTGGTTGATATATAAAAAAACTGCCATCATAGAAGGTGGTTTAACTTACTACTACTGCGGGGATGCAAATTCGGTCAACCGATAAAATTGGCCTTGACAGGGGTCGCCGGTTCTGTAAAAATCAGGTAATTTATCTGCCAAATCCAAAACCGATAATTTGTACCAAATGCATCAAATACAATATGTAACACAATACGAAGCAAACCTTCAACCCGTTAATATTATGGTGGGAAATAAGTGGTAATTCGAGTAGGTACATATCTAAAATGGGTTTTACTTTAAGATCATTTATTCTAATTACTTCACTTAACTACATGTTATAAAAAAAACCGTGCCAGAGCGAGTCGGGTCATCATTAGTAGGTATATTATTTTAGTCACTTACTCGTAGGATAAAACCGGGATAGATGCCACACTTTTTGAAAAGGCCTCATAATTTCAAAACTATCAATTTTCCATGAATATTTCCTTTCGATATAGCTAGTTTGGTCTTTAATCTTTCGTTACGACTAGTTTTCGTTTACCTAATAATTACTGATTGTGTAGAAATTGAGGGGTATAGCCCTTGCGCTCCCTATTTAGACTATTAATACTTTGCTGCGAATTTGGGAAGTTAGGTTTTTAAAAAATAGGCGTCTATCCCTTTGGGGCATCTATCCCGGATTTACCCTATAGGTAGATACCTCAATAATATGAAGTCATCTTGGTCGAGATAGTATTTCTTTAAATTCGATGTAATACAACGTACACATGAAGTTTTTTCAAGAGCTATCCAACCACACACACAAATAAATTACACTTGCCTTACATGTATGGGAAAAATCCAATATTTTAATTTACCTACTCTTTATGGTTCGTTTTACTGCGAGTTTCCTATAAATACATAAGTATACAAAATTCAGCTTTGTGATCTTGGTAGTTTTAAGAAAAACAAAGTGTGACAAAACTTTTTGAGGAGCATCCTAATTCGATAAAGAAGATAATTAGAACTAGTCGATCGTTATTAGTTTATTTTTAAATGCAATGCAAAGTTGGCTTTTTAGATTTCTTTTAACCTCCTTTTGTGGTTTTAGGGCCCGTACTTTTTTTTTTAGCTATCGTGTTCACCAAATATTAAATTTGTAAGATTCTAGTATCAGACAAGATAAAAATAAAGTAAAAATGTTGCCCGTTTTATCATTTTCATAAAAGTTATTGAGGTTTTAAATCTTGAAAACGGAATAATAAAAAAAAACTTAAAAATGATATGAAAAAAGTCAAAGGGCCCAGGTGATTTTTTCTTAGTGGACCGCGTAGGAGGTCTCCCCTCCTATCCCCTTTATACGTAAGTCCATCCATCTGCCAAACACTTGTATATCTAGCCAGGTAATTTATTTCCAGGTACATTAAAATGACGACAAACTTATCAAAGTGACCACTCTACTATTGATAATAACTGTATAAAAATCCCAGACCTTTTTAAAAAAATAAACGTCCATCCAGGTCTTAACCCAGGACCACTAGCTTTGTAGGCAGGATCACTACCAACTAGGCTAACTGCATCAATAGGAGCTCATTTTACCTTCGGGCATGGAACGCTAAACATAGGGGCGTAATAAATTACCTCGAAAATATCTTTATGAGGTAAGTACAGAATAAGGTATTGGTTGCTCCTTCACTAACCGATTAAAGTAGGTATGTGAGCTTACCAGTCCTTTAGCCATAGGACCCTTGCACTGAAAAAACAATTATAAATATGGTAGTACTCAAAGCGATTTAATATTAGTATAGGTAGAGTAGCCATTGGGAACATTGTCATAGAAAAACTTTGATCATAAGCATCAGGAATGCCATATAGCGTTTAGTAGCAAAGTACGCATGAAACTAATAAGAACACTTAAATTTATTTCCGCTATTGGACGGTAGGTGACGTTAATTGATCAAATTCATTTAGGATGTAACCAATTCGATATTGAGGTATAAATACTATCGAATTATACTTATTTTAATCTTTATTGAACAAAAGAATACACTTTATATACATCGGGCGAACTTAATGCCGTGGTATTCTCTACATTAATTATAATTCCTCCATAGGAAAGTAATAGTTTTCTATTTGGAGGAACTGTATCCATTTTTCACGCACTTTTTTGACAGGCGGAAATCTACAAGAGTCGACATATCAACAAAAATAGTAATGCCATACTAATATTGCAGTTATATGATTAATTTTTATTGTATTTCCATTCATTTAATAAGTAACTATTCATTAAAAGTAGATAGGTAGGTACTCTTATTATTTACTTAGTTAAGTAGTAAAAAAAATGTACATAGTTAAGGACTCAAATTAAGGAACCATAATTTTAGTCAGGTGAGTGACGAAAATTAATTATTCATTTATATACTGTCCTCATAAGCCAATAGGCGGTATCTCAAATACAATAAACGAAGCAGATTCAATCCTCATTCGTTAGTAATATGGTCGCACTTTCTACAGGAGTTCAGTCTAATCTAAGATACCACAATTTGTTTTATAACGGTACCTATAGTTAATTTTCTTGACTCAACTGACTAAAGTTACCGTTTCTTAATTTTAGTCCTTAAATATGTATTTTTTTTTAAAACCGCCCTACAGCAATACATTATACCCTATTTAAGTAATAGTTCATCTACTCAACAACAGAGGGCGCTTATAACAACAAATTAATTTTCTAGAATCATCTATGACAATATTTTAATAAAAAATCGATATATTAAATAAATACACAAAATAATAGGGAAAATAAAATAAAATCAAGGCAAGCGGCTTTTTTGGATCGCGATTTACAATAGTGTAACACGAAACTCGGCATGATTCCGTTGACATGGGTTTTTCTTCGATGACACAGATCCGACCTCACAGGCGGGCGTGTAAATTAGACTTAACGACTTGTTACCTCGAGGTAATCATCATATCTATCATAATAATGAGGAGGTTAATCTTCGTTTCAACTGCAAGGTTTTAAGTGGTTCGGGAAAAGTCGGTAAGACTCGGGTCACAGTCGTAATAATGTGTATTTAAAACTTGTTTAGAATTAAAAGCAGTGGAAAATCCTTTTATTTTGTTGTTAATTAAGTAAAAACACTTAACTCATGCACATACTGACTAATACTACAACTACTATTACTACTACTATTACTATTTTATAATTATAATACCACAGTTTCTTTTGAAGTAGGTATAATTCACAAAGCTTAACACGGCGACTTTGTATATATAAAGAGGGTTGAGGGAAAAGTGTATTAATTTATAGGAATCTAGTGACTGTAATGAAAACTCGCTCCTATGCATTTTTTTAGTTTTATGAATTCGGTTCAGTCCTTTAATGCTTTAACTTTGTAAAACTGGCACAATCAATTTAATTTTAATTATTTCCTAACCTAATCAAACATCAGGGTTAATTGCGGATTCAGTAAACTAAACATTTCCTTTCAAGGAATACTAAACAAATGCTTTTTTGTGACTGGAGTTACCCAATATAACGATGCTACATAACGTAGTCATGGTAGGCAACTAATGCGGTTTTTTTTTTCAAAGTCGAAAAACAAACTTATTTAATAGTTTACACATACTTTCTTCATGTACCAATTCCTAAATTACAAACTTGATCCAAATGTATGACTAGAAATTTTACATTGATATCATGAGTAACGGGGTCTATTTAAATAGGCAATGTGTGCATTTCCTCAAAATTGCAAAACCTAGATTTTTTGGTAAGGTAAAGATCGTTAATACAATTGAAATACGAATGCCATCAAGTTAGAAGATAGAAAATAACCCTGGACTTGTGTGTGTGTTTGTTGTGCATAATTTCTTACATTTGTACGACAATCTATTCCAGAGCACTGTGGAGGGAAAATATGTTATTAAAAACCAGTTACATAATTTACGAGTATGTACATTAATCTACAGGGTGTCCGGGATTGTTGACCACCTTACAAGACTGGGTAGCTCAGATCAGGAGTGTCGAAAATATGATAAATCATGTTTAGTAAAACTCGGATGGAAAACGAGATATCTCAACTTTGTACTTGGACACTTGTAAATATAAATATTTTTTTACTCCATTAATAACCGCGTCTTTGTATCGCATTTAAAAAAGTGATATCGAGCTTGGATTTTTCTTTCAGTATACTTAATAATTTCTGGTAGGTACTATCAGCCCAATGGAACCCTGACCCACCATAGACCGGTGTCACAGTGACATTATAAAACAATTTGTTTGACACTTCTTACGACTTGAATCTTAACGTCACTGTGACGCAGTTCTATTGTGGGTCAAGGTTCCATTGGGCTGATAGTACCTACGTCGATTGGTATTAATCCGTCAGTAGGCAGGAAAAGACTGACATAACAGAAATAATATTTTAATGTTATTTACCTTATTTATCAATGGTTATAAAGTTTATAATATTAAAATAATTGAGCTACACGGAACAGGTGTTTCTTTTATTTCAGGAGTTTAAGTTCTGTTTACTACTAAGTTTTTTTAACTTTTTAAGTTCTTTCGCTGTAGCTTGGCCCTTGGAACATTTAGCGTTATGTTCCTTTGCAGGTACGTACGTTTTCAAATATTTAGAAAAATAATTTCATATTGTTTTTACTAAAAACCATCGAAATATAATAAGTATGGAAGGATAACCTCAAACAAAAACGACTGCCAAATCCGCTCCAAAATATCCACTTTGAAATGAAAATTATTTTTGTTGTAATTATAAACAACTGTTTGACACTACTTCAGAAAGTGAACTTATAGACGGTTCGGCACTAAGTATTAGCTCCAGCCCCGCCAGTCAGTGGGGCCGATTATCAGTGTCAGCTTTGCTTCCATAGGTACTTATTATATTTCGATGCTAAAATCAGATGCGGGCAAGCAAGTTATGTAACTATGTCAAATAATTCTATAATTTCAGAGAAAAACTGCTGTGACATACAGACAGACAGACACCGAAGTCTCACCATAAGGGTTCCTTCTTTACCATTTTGTTACGGAACCCTAAAAATTGTTTTCATCATTTCTTTCATAAATTAAAAAATCTATCAAAATTTTAGGGAACTTAAATTTTTCTTGCGAATCAAATTTACCGGGTGCTTTTAAAGCTGTTTTTCTTCTATTGTACAGAGCAACTGATTTTGATTGGGCTATTGGTTCATCCAAACCAGTCGTAGGTATCCTATACTTACTCCTCATACATTTTAGATACTGATTTAAATTCCTTTGTGACCCGTTATTTAATGATTCCAACAATTCAACGTTATTTTTCAATAAGTCAGGTACGCAGATATGTTGACTATCTAGAATGAGAAGTTTTAGATTTAGAGTTTATTGTAATCGAGCGTTAAACAATACGACAAATGATCAGTAGATAGTAATAATAATAATATGCACAGCAATTAATTAAATAACCAAATACACTTACCATTACATACATATCTCCTAACACATCTCCATATCGTTGTACTTTTGAAATTAAACTGATAGACAGCTCTTAACAATTTTGGTTTTCCCCTGTTGCTTTCAGTAAAAGTACCTATTTAAATTCATTTTGGCCCACCGAACTCAACGCTATACTTAATTAATAGAAAGGAACTTAATAGTTACGTTCAATGCTTATTTTAATACAAAAAGGAAAATATGTAACAAGCATTTATATGTTGTATCACAGTCGTGAGGGTGTTAGTATGTAATTTAGGAAATAATAGAGTAGGCGTAAATATAGTTCCCTTCCGTGAAACAATGTCCATGTAAATCAGTGTTTTTATATTTATATTGTAATTACAGCACTTCATTTTAATTGTAGTATTTTTCTGTTGGATTGTACCAATGCTTGACTTAAACACGTTAATGACAAAATAAGCATTTGACGAAATAATAATTTTACTGTATATAGCACTCCTCATCAATTTCGATGACGCCAACCACAATTCATTTTTCAAGATATACAATTTAATTTCTAGCGTGAGCTCTAATGTGGCTCTAACGATATTAATCACTATCGGCTAAGGTCAAAATCTATTGCAAATAAAGTCTACTTTTACCTTTAAAATTAAATAAAAATTGTTATCCCAGATAGCATTAATACTAGACTTTATAAGAAAACAGAATATACGACCTTTGAAGAACACGGCGCATCGGACGACACGACCTGTTAAGTAAGAACACCAAAATCAAATAAATATGTAGGTATGTATGTACAGTAAGGGAAACTGAAAGACGAACCTTTTTAAGTTTTATTCACAAGGTTCAGGTTTTAATTTCCATGACTGTATGTATGTTTCTAAACACTTTATTGTACAAACATAAAATAAATAACATAACATAAACTCACGCCTTCATTCCCAGAGTAGGATAGGCAGAGCCACAGGCTCACCAACAACTCCAAAAACTTGTTGATAATTTTGGGACCACATTTTGCACGACCAGGCTAAGATGTTATCCAGTGTATTAGTGAAAGGTTGCAAACCCATCGCCTAACAGAACTACACAGCCTTTAGTCCCTTAGTCGTCTCTTACGACATCCACGGGAAGACATGGAGTGGCAACATTCTAAACCCGGCACCACACGGCCAACAAAAAAACAAATGTTAAAACATAAAATAAATGTTGTAAAAAAAAGCTTCTAACCAAAAGGTTTGCGTATTTGAAGGCGGTTTTTTGTTTTTTAAAACATTTATTTTATTTTATACATTTTAGTGATCATACTAAGCTGTTATAGACCGGGAGATTCTGACACAAAAAATTCAGTCATTTGTACCAAGTATGGCGACCCTTCAAGGGTCTAATTATGCAATGATAAAAAGGAAAATGATGTTGTTATAGCGCTGGTACCGCTGGAATCGTTTTTTTTAAATTAATGTGTTTTCGTCGGTATGGCGGACTTTAAGCCACACCGGCGAAGTATGCCATTACTCTACCGCCTTCCTCTTTTTTCATCGACTATCGGAAAATACAAGAATTTTTGTGTTACAAATCGTTCGACTTTCTTAATTTATCCGACACGTTCGATTAACGCCCATGCGATTGGGCCGCCGGTACCAGCGCTATGATCATCATTTTCCTTTTCGTCGGAGGGTCGTCATACTTCGTACAAATGACCGGAAATTTTGTGTCAGTATCTTCCGGTCTATTATGTAGTCCCACTTCGAAATTGATATGAAACTTTACGACATTTTCAGAAAGTCATAGTCATATTTAAACAATTAAATGTTCTTCGTTATAGTCGCTCAACTATCTAAATCGAGATATCTTATCGCCACCCATGAAATAGGTAACGTTGAGGAATTCTGGTGCCCATCTGTGGTCTTCATCATCAGTTCCACTTCACCAAATGATACTTTCTGAATGCAAATGCTGGACTTGTTACTAAAAATACAAAAATCGCTATATGTCTCTCTCTCGGATTCCCTCGCGAAACATGCTTGGATTTTTTTATTTTTTTATATAACTCTATATTTTGTATTTTATAATATAACGCAACGCGATACATTGCAAAATATCACAAAAATCCAAGAACATACTTTATTTCTGGACCTTTTCATATTATAGTAGTAAAAACGATATCTGTAATACATCATAACACTTGCCAATGTAAATGTTACGGCTATTAACAGGAAAGAAAAATTGAAATACATAACGCTATTCACTTGTATCCCTGCTGCAGTGAATTATCTGTCTTGTTATCGTAAATTTGATGCTTGATTGGCTTTGGCTAGAAAACAGATTAAAATTATCTTTTTAATTAAACGTTGAAGTCGGATTAAAATTTAACTAGCTTTTGCCAATGACTCCGACGGCGTTAGTGAAGTTCTATCACCTCTATCATAAAGGTACATACAGACATGCATAAAAAAGTATGCTTAAAATGGACATGCCCTGAGCCTCTATCCGAGGCGGTAAAATTCAAATCGTACTCGACCTGTTATGTAGTATTGGTATTGTTTTTAACGTTCATATTGAACTTCCTCTTACTTCTTTAAAAAAGATCGCATCGGTGTAAAAGTAAAGACCATTTTTCTCAATCTATATTTATTTTATATAATTTAATATAGGTACACAAAAAGGCAACTATTGATACTCTTAGAGAGCGAAATGGACTAATTGGTTTTATATCGTATATAAAAACAGATAACAAGTATTTGTAACATTTTGATATTGTCTGATAAGAATGAGCTCTAACCAAAAAAGACGAAAATCTGTTCATTTTGTGCTATTTAGGTAGGTAATATTATTTGATAAATCAATAACAGTGAATTAAAAAGGTCGATAACAATAGATACCTAGAAGAATGCATTTTTAATACCTAATTTTACAATTACTTATTTTCTTTGGTCAGTAAAATCTACATCATTAATTTAAAGATATTCCTTCATCATAGAGCAGGTACTAAATATTTTTTTCTATTTACACACACGCGGTTGTTATATTAAGACCATAGAAGATCTGCTATGTACAAATTCAGCATTGTGCTGCATTATGTCGCTTACATAATATCTAGTTGATCCCGCTTAAATTACACATCTTTCTTAGCGATTACCCACACCACTTCTATTCGATATATCGTTTATTTTTACCTGAAGTCTTGAGTATACTACTGCTATTTTTAGAGTAGTTTATTAAATTCACAAGGCTATAATAAATTCACTACGTATAAAGTAGAGACGCTGCTGTTGTCACATTACATTGCTACGGCAGGGACGAAACAATTTTTTATGTCCACTTATTTCTTATAACGGAATGAATTCGTCGTCCCCACATCAGGTGGTATCATACAATCGTTCCTTGCAAATGCTGAGTGTCGGGCGCCGGCGAAGGGGCGGCCAGTCCCATGGAGGTTGACGGGAGCGCTGCGGCGATCTCCTGGTATCCTCCGAGGGCCATGCTGGTCCCCGGAAAGCGTTCCGAAGGATTCTCCTCCGGTGGTGTTACTTCCAAGCCTATACTACCATTTAAAGCTATCTTGATTGCATTTACGTTTTGTTGCTGCTGTTGTTGTTGGTGTTGTAGCAATGAATTAAAGTGGGATATGCCTATTTCTTCAAGGCTACTTTTTCTTCGCCGGGAGCCAACACCGCTTAGACTATGCCGCAAAGAATTGGATCTTCGTAATAGTATGTCATCTACGACTCGAAGTGAATTAGATCGTCCTCTGAAGTCTGTGATAATGGTAGGGCTGTCGGGCAGAGATAGCGAATTAGCCTTAGTAGTAGAAAGGGGTGGAGCTCTTGGTTGTGTGAAGCTGGCACCCAATCCAGACCCCCTTCTACTTGCAACGCTCTGAGCTTGAATCAGAGCTTGAGAACAGAAACTTATGTTGGATTTTCGGCGACTATTATGGCGTTCGAATGTTTTTTGTGCAGAGAACGGCGAAGGACGAACCAAATAACTGAAATCAAAAAAAGTAATTGCTTGCAACATAATTTATTTACACAGAACAAAATTAGATTTTCGTGTTTACTTGCCTAACTTCAAACGCTGCTTACTACCATACGTAAAATGGTTTAAACCTGATGTACGCAGACTGTCAAGATGTAAACGAAAATTGAGTACCTAATTTGTGTAAAGGTCTTGAATTTTACCTTATTTAGTACCTAAAAGATGTTTAAGTTCCCTTTATATTGCATAATATCGATTGTTCGAAATGTACTTCGCATAACAGTTATCGCAGAATTATTTTTAGCCGAATGAACTTTAGCATAATAGTCTTCGATCAAGAATACCAACTAGATAAATAGTCCCATAAAAAATCAAAGATAAATTCTGTCCGTGTGAATATATCTATATCAGTTGCATTTATTCACTAACGAACCGAGACAAACGTTTTAAAACAGTTTAAAGTTAAAGTTGGCAGTGTCAACGTGAAGATTTGACGCAATGAAAGAAGTTAGTGTGGTAAAATAAGTATATGAAATGGGAAAGCAGTAAAAGATGATGAAATACCAGCGCAGGTGGGGAAGATATTGAAAGATGATGGATTTATGTGGTTGATTTTATCCTACTAATATTATAAATGCGAAAGTTTGTGTGTGTGTTATTTTGTTACTCCTTGACGTTGCAACGGCTGGAAGGATTTAGATGTTTTTTTTAAATATAAAAATAGCTAGTTTCTGCCCGCGACTTCGTCTGTGTGGACTTCAGAATTTGATCCTACGAGGATGAATAACATAAGTTTTGATTTCACCTTATTAATTTTGTTACTCGTCCATACAAAGTGGCGCCACCTTGTGAGCAAATTCACAGCATTTAAAGATTAATTTGATTTCCCATAAAAATTAAATGATTTTTAGTGATAAAAACTATTCTATGTCCTATAACAGGACCTAATCTATATGCGTGCCAAGTTTCACCTCGATGCGTTCAGTCGTTGAAGCGTTATTGAATAACAAACATCCAAACATCCAAACTTTTTCATTTTTAATATTAGTAAGATATCCTACTAGAATTACGTACCTTTAAAAATATGGGTCCTGAGTGGTAAAACTCATTTGAAACTAGTTTATACACTTTCGTTATTGAGAAGACTAGTATGGTTTTGGTTTTTATAGCGTATTGAAGCATCCATCCCTTCCGAATGACCAATGCTTTACGTGCGTGACAGAAATAAATGTGGTGAAGTTCGCAGGTGGATTGACATTTATGTTTGTATTTGTGAGTATTAACTGGCAAATTTAGAACTACTCGTAAGGGAGGCCGGGGCTTGTTATAACGGGGGTAAGTATTAACACGTCAATAGCGGCTAAAATACTGGAATCTAAATCATGATTTTTTCAAATTCTATCGTGGTTTATGATGCCCAACACGTTGTGACCAATCAGTTGTCAGCAGAATTCCAAACAGAAAAGTTTTTCTGCCACCACGCCGACTTTTTGCAGGTGAATGGACTTTTTTACGATTGCAATTTTTTATTAACTCATTAAATATTGCTGCATTAAAATAACTACTTGGGATGTGCATAAAGGTAATTTGATTAAGTAACAGTAATAGTTGTTATTATCATGTTATTTCTTTGCTTTAATTTTAAATTAAAAAAAAAACCGTTGCCGGTACCTCCGGGGCCAGAATTAACAAAACAGGTGGGGTAAATATTAACGTGTTAAATACTTGCCCAAAAAATATTCACATTTAAATAATTTTTACGTGTGCAATGTACCATAAATTGGATGCAGTTTAGGGAAACAGTTCGAATTCCGTTTGTATGTCATATCCCAACGATTTTTTAACTGAGTATTATCTGATTTATATTCTTTGATTATATAAAAAAAACTGGATCTGTACCCTGATGTTTTATTTGATATTTCACATGATTTCATGCTTCGTTATTTTTGCCCCGCCTGTTATCTCGTGCCCCAGCCTTGTTAATTCTAGCCCCGGGCCCGGGGTTCGTACTAACAACGGATTTTTAAAAAAATACCAAATTTTTAGAAAAATGTTTTTATATATAACGTTTATTTGTTTTTCATATTATAGCTGAATAACTACCGAATACATGGATATGGAGACAAGACACGTACGATCTGTAATTTTAAAACTACAGGTAAGTAAAAGTTTGAAAAGTGTTAGATTATGCCCCGGCCTCCCCTAAGTTGTCATTAAGTTGATGATAGTAAGCTAAGCAGTCGTGTTTTAAAACGCAAATTAATACGTAATATCCATGGATAACAAAGTCCGGTCGTTCTTTGAATGTGGTGGTATCATATTTTCAAATTTGCCCAATTTACCCTCGTACGGATTGCGCTGTCACTATTATACATTTAAAGAACGTCGAGATCCTGTGATCAATTTTTATTTTATTTTTTATGCGAAAAAGGATTCAGACGAGCAAGCGAGCCACCTGGTAAGTGACCCATAAATAACAATAAATATGAAGTGAAGTTTTTATTCACCTTAACTCCTGCTCCCCATTACAGAAGTAAATATAAGTAGATACCGTAAAACCCCCTGAATTCGCCTGGGATACCTATCATCGCCTGTTTTTATAAAAGTTGAAATTCCCGCCTAGTTTTTAGGGCAGGTTCCACACAATACTACTAAATAGAAAGTGTTTTTTATGCATGGCAATATTCTCGCATCAATTGTGGCTAACTTAATGCCGTTTACGGTCAGTGCCGTTTTTTCGTACAAGTGACAGCACGTGTTAATTTTTACCGTGGCGGAACTTCGCTATAAATAGTGCGAAACAAGAGATAAAGGTAAGCTTTTTCTTGTGTTATAATCTACAACTAATGCTCTTTCTTATGGTATTATTATTTTGTACTTAAGTTATGTTTATACGTCGCAATTGACTAAAATGTAATTGAGGTGATGTTCCTGCCATCGCATCATGTAGCTACACTTCGCCTGCCCCTAGGGTTGTCAATCCAAGTGTGTGATATATTTATTATCTGTGGACCGTTACTTGTTGTAACGATTGATAATCTGTCTCACTGGTTCTAAAGATGTAATTAATAGTTTCATGGGCTGTTGTTGTTATGTAACGATTGGAAACAGTTAAGAAATGAAAGCGTAAATATGGTTTGAGTTTTGAGATGTTATAATAAGATAATCTTTTGTCAATTTGCAGCGACGCAAATGTTGTGCCAGGATGGGCGAATGTTAGAATAAGATTTAATATAACGGTGAAATGGGATTTAAGTTGGTATATTCGAGAAGCTATAATAATATTTATTTTATTGTTATGAAAACTATTTATAGCGTTGGCTGAATAGCACACACTCGTGCCTGTCCAGTTTCGAGGAGGGTCAAAAAACAGAGGAGGTTGGCAGAACTGTCGATGATCGGAAAAAGGAGAAACGGAAAAATGTAACGAGAATAAAAATTTATAGCGACTATTAAAAGAGACAAAGCGAAGTTAAATCAAGACGGTGATTCTGTTGGCGAAGGCTTGGTTATGTTGAATGTATCGACGTCGTTGTAAAGTTGAAAAGTGGAAAATTATAACAGTCGTATGCCATAGCACATGTTTTATTTAACATAGATACACCTTAACTAACATGAGTTTTAATAATTATTTATTAGTCTAAGATAAAAATAGGTCCATAATTTCTTATATTATAATTTCATAATTTTAAAACAAGTATATTTTATTAGTCCTAAACCATTACTTTCTTTTTTGTTGTCGAGTAAGTTATTGTAATTTTTGACAACCCTATCGAAAATACAGTAAATGTATGAAACTACATTCAGATCGTTACCTGTCTTCGCCTACCATAGTTTTTTTTTAAATATGACTATTTGGGAATAGTTAAGTTTCATAATCGAAAAACACGTTAAAAGTTGATAAGATAGCTGGTGGCAAATTCAAATTTTGTCTATATTTGACGCTCCGGCAGTATGTAGGCGAAGACGGCATTTTGCCCATACTTCGCCTACCACCTTTGAAGCCCAATTGTAGTCATTCTACAACGAAATTTAGAACTTATGTTACGGTAAACTAAAGTCCTATATAGATTAATTAGTTTTTAATCTTGAAAATCAGAAATAGGTGTAAATCTGTGAGATTTTTTATAAAAAGTGCCAAAACCCAGGCGAAGTCCAGGGGTTTTACGTACCATCTGTTTTAACCAAGTCCAGTTGACCGCAGAACAAAGGTTAGCAGAATAGATAATAGTGAAATCTCATTATTGGCGTCATTGATAGATAATGTATCATTATTAGACCTTTAAAATGTTCCTTACCTTGAGCTCCAATATTTGTAGTTGCAAATACAAGCAATAATTACTGTTGTAAAAACTTACATGATATCTCCTTCTTGTATGTTTAGATCACAGCTTGGGTTAATAATGACGTATGACAAGCTATTCCGCTTTTCGCTCACGTCGTCGTAGTCAATGCCAGTGAGGTTTAGTGACTCCATGCGCGAACGCACTAAATTGGCGATTTCGGCTCTCTCAATTTGCTGCGCGTGATTGTCGCGTGCTTCGTCAGCAAGACTTGTGGAATACTGTAGATATTATAAAAAAAACTTTAAATAAATGCTAATATTAACCAAGTCAGCTACTAGTACCTAATTAAATGAAGTGTCAACTTTAAAAAGACGTCCATGACAGGATATAGGACGAGTTCGTGTCTTAACCGCATATTTTGAATAATTTATTCGTATTTGTATTTGTGTACCTAGTCTGGCAAACAGCGGATCCGAATCGAAATAAGAATCCAATTACAGAGAAGAGCTTAATAAAACCCTTGAAAAGACCAAAAGTGTGATTTAACGGCTGTTTTTAGGGTTCCGTAGCCAAATGGCAAAAAACGGAACCCTTATAGATTCGTCATGTCTGTCCGTCCGTCCGTCCGTCTGTCCGTCCGTATGTCACAGCCACTTTTTTCCGTAACTATAAGAGCTATAATATGGAAACTTTGTAAGTAGATGTATTCGGTAAACCGCATTAAGATTTTCATACAAAAATAGAAAAAAAACAATAAATTTTTGGGGTTCCCCATACTTAGAACTGAAACTCAATAAAAATTTTTTCATCAAACCCATACGTGTGGGGTATTTATGGATAGGTCTTCAAAAATGATATTGAGGTTTCCAATATATATTTTTTCTAAACTGAATAGTTTGCGCGAGAGACGCTTCCAAAGTGGAAAAATGTGTGTCCCCCCCCCGTAACTTCTAAAATAAGGGAATGATAAATGTAAAAATAATATATGATGTACATTACCATGCAAACTTCCACCGAAAATTGGTTTGAACGAGATCTAATAATTAGTTTTTTTTTAATACGTTATAAATCGTAAACCGCATTTTACCTTTCATTCAATCAACTCCAATATAATAAAATTAATAAATAATAAAGAAAAACATTTATTTAGATGTATAGTGGTAGGGAACCCTACGTGCGCGAGTCCGACTCGCACTTGGCCGGTTTTTTTTAATTGAGTAGATCTTATGTATATTATCAATCACCATTTGTCATTAAAATTAAATTACCGACATGGGGTTTAATAAATATCGGTTGGTCTAAAGTTGTTTGGCCTATTTTTGATACGCCACTTTTTTTTTGCATACCCACGTTTCGTTGAATGATTTAAATAAATGTCGAAAATTGATTGATCGAAATTGAATTGCATAATATTGTTTGTCCGAAAAATTGGTTAGAATAACATTTAACACACAATCATGTTAATTACCTACATTTTACAGATGTTTTGTTTGGAAAGCAAATATTCATATGGAATGAAACCTGACCCTGAGGCGAAGTCGACGGACGGAGCTCCTACTCCGTGTAGTTGTAGCGCTTCGCACCTTGACACAATTCTAACCTAACCTATAGATTTATTAGTTGAGTAATCACCAAGTGACCTAGGTGTTTTATATTGGGCCGCCATTACTGTTCCGCCTATCCATGTATCAAACATGCTTTCATCTATCTTCACAAATTTTTCTAGGACTAAAAATGTTTCCTACTTCACGCTGATTAATTTAACGTCTAACTAGAATAAAAGTCGGAGCAAAGACATTGAATGTTAGGCTAAATAAAAATTTGACCAAACAATATTGTAGATTTAGCCTTTTAATAATTAAAATTTTAGACGACACAATTTTAGACCAAACGTTCGCTAGAACAAAATACGTATTCAAAAAAATCTTTATGCTAAAAAAGAAGAATGTATTTAATAGTATACCAAACATTTTCGACCAAAAAATTTTAGCACATACAATTTTAGACCAAGCGGGGGCCCCGACATGTACCTACTGTTGTACTGCATACGCTGCTTATGTGACCACTTCTGCGGAATTCGAAAATTATTCGTGCTTAACTGTCTTTCTTTCCTTAGTTTAGGTATTGATTTCTAAATGTTTTAGTATAAATTAAAATGAAATAATTAATTCTGTAAATGGCGACCTCATGGGCTCTTTTACAATAATTAATTCTGTAAATGGCGACCTCATAGGGCTCTTTTACACGTTTGTTAATAATGTACAGTCGGTGATCGAATTCGAGATCAAAATCCTAACCTCAACGGGCGCACATTGGCTGTGATTACTGCATTTTGGTTTAAGTGTAGGTATTTTTATCAATAAAACTTATCCTAATATTACTGGTTACACGAGTTCTCATTCATGTTTTTATGAAATAATGTTAAAATAACTTAATAATCAAGACGGGAACTGTCAGATTTTGCTCTCGAATTCGATTACCGACTGTAGTGAATCTACCAGTATCGCTTCGGACAAGACCATCATTGTGGAAAAGAAGCGCTGCAAGAAACTCTAGCAGGTCATTTTTTAAGTAATGAAATACAATCATACTTAAGTGAGTAACATCATAAGATAATAAAGTAATAAAACAAATAATAATTATACTTGTTAAAAATGTATAAATAAAATATTAAATGGTACCAAGTAAGAAATGTAATGGGAGACGAAACTGAAATTAAAGTTTATATTAACCAGTGGCCTGGGAGGAACTGTTTTTCTTTACAGACAACTATCGAAAATATCAGTTTACTACAAGAAAAACTAAATCCTTGCAGGTAACCAGTGGCCTGGTAGGAAAAAAATTCTTCACAGGACACTGGTTACCTAATCCCGGTTACCTAGACGGAACAAGGGGACGGATGGCGTATGCTCGGTGCAGTTTTAATAAAATTGATACAATTTTGTTTCATAACTTAATATATTTATGGATACATTTAGGAACTCGAATATATCTTCAAACATCTCTCCTGAATTTCTTGTTCTTCATCAGATAAATGGATTTAATATAATGATGCAGTGGAAGACTCAAAACTGCATGGCCATGCGACTTTGATGTTTTACCAATTTCATACATGGGTTTTTTATGTATTTAAGTATATATTTCTCTATATAAGTATTTATCGTTGGCTAGTACCCATAGTAAAAGCCTAGAGCTTAGTTTGGGGATCAATTGGTTTAACATTGTCCCCTGTATATATAATTACATTATTTGATTTGACAATCCTAGCCAAGGGTGTCATTGGCGTCATTGCCATATGAAAATCGTTTTCTTTGTAGGTACCAGTAAATTTGCCATGAGATTCCGGTAGACCTATATCTATCCTTCAGAAAATAATCAGGTCTAAGTTGTTTTCCGACATTTAATCGACACTTTATCCTGCCATGACCTGTCAAAATTCAAAGTTGTTATATCGGCTTAAGAGGCTTCTTACAAAGACGAAAACGTCGAACATATTCGTTTTTGGGAGCCCGTCGCATCGCCTAATGATTGTTAGTCCTAACGATTGTTTGGTCGAAAATCTTTTAGACTAATATGCCTTTATACTGATATTTAGGAATTTAATAAACATCTATTGTTTAGTTTAGTTAAGTAAGTTTTTTATAACAATAAAAAAATACGGTTTCAATTGCAAAAACCGTTTTCGACCAAATTATTTTCGACCAAACAATACATTAGGAGAAACAATAATTATGCCATTCGTTTTACTTGATTATTGATGTGAAATTGAGTGAAATTTTCTAATGTACTCGTATTCAACTCTGTGCAATGATGTACAGTTGAGTTCATAAATATTTGTACACTTGAGTTAATACGTACCTTGTCTATTTAATTTCATGTTTAAACTGCCATATATGAATCGTCACAGCAATTAAAGTGACAAGGTACTAGAGTATACACATGTTTTTGAACTCGACTGTACCTATTTAATTTGTGTGAAGCAATATTTGTCATGATGGTTTTTTATTGTGTGTTTATAAAACACAATAAAAATATGTTATACTATAAAATTATTCGAAAAGAACCAATACACTACCCCACGAAAATACTAGTAATTTTAATACCTACTTATAAAATTAAATAGATTCGCAAATGTATTATACCTATATTCTGCATTAATCCACATACACTTATAAAAGGCCACGACAGTAACGGAATATGAAAATTAATAAGTTACAACTATGTAAAGAGAGGAAAAATGCTATAAGTATTATCTTAGTACTTTGAAAATATCCAGATTAATTAACTTTCTTCCATCTACATATAAAATGCACTTATTTTGGTTACTGCATGACCCAAAATTTATAATTTGCATAACTCGAATGAAATAAATTATACCAGTGTTTTGGTATTTATGCTAATGTTCATACATGTATATTTTGAACTGAATCTAATTAACCAAAAATAATTTTAATCAAAAGTTATTTAAGCTACAAAAACTCCTTTCAGTTATTTTTTGTATGTTATGTATGTGTTATATATGATACATTTTATTCTTAACTAGCGACCCGCCCTCGCTTTGCTTCGGTTTATTTGAGTTTTCTGTAACACTCGTACAATAAACCAGCATTTATTATACATATAAACCTTCCTCTTCAATTACTCTATTTATTAAAAAAAACCGCATCAATATCTGTTGCGTAGTTTTAAAGATCTAAGCATACATAGGGACAGACAGACAGACAGCGGGAAGCGACTTTGTTTTATACTATGTAGTGATTTTTTAATTTCGGTCCTTGTCAATCAAGAAATTTTTACCACAAAAATAGTTATATTAATAGCATTTTTTGCAGGTGAATGAATAATTTAATTAGTCTTAATAGTTAATACGTTTTAAAACTATTTATGTGCCCTATTATAGTAGTTTAAGTACCTATAATAACAAGGAGCAAAAATTGTTTTATATATAACGTTGTATTCCTTTTTTTTTAAAGACTTATTTACCCCTCAGTCGACTTAACCCCGCAGGACCATAAAACCTTTTTCTAGCAACGTGCGGTAAGATATTAAGTTTATCAAAATAACACTCTGAGACCGTTTACAGAACAATTAGTCTGATATCGAATTATTAAGAATAAAATCAGTCGGCCTGGCGTAGACAAAACATTTTTCATTAAGATCATTTGATAATTATTGTTTAACCTCACATCAATAATCAAGAAAACGATATATGCGACATCGCCTGCGAGACTTTCCTTTGTGAGGACCGAGAACATGCAAGTGTTGCATAGCATTCAATATGCGCAGCTCATGAAAGATGAATGTTTTATTGCATTATTTACATAATTGTTTTAACAGTTTACTAGAATACAGGATATTGTAATAGTCGCGTGAGTTCGCACGTGGATTGCTAAAAGCATCTCTAAAGAGTAAAGACTACTGAAGGATAACTCACTCCGCGCCGCACCCAGCCCTCGCGGCGGCGTCGAACCACTACCGCAGCTCCGAAAACTAATTAACTACTTCCTACTTAGTGTAATTTATAGAGTAGTGCAAATAAAACATCTCTTTCATTATTGGTAAACTCTGCACTTCATTTAATGTGAATTTAGTTTGATATGTGAACAACAATTAGTTCACCGTGTTGCGGCATCAGCTCGGATTTCTAAGCACTAGGTGTGGCGCAAACCCTTAAATTTAGAAATGCAGTTACTTAGTGCTATGTTTTTTTTCTATGTATAATTATTCTAAAATTCTAAACGATCCCTAGTTAAATAACTAACCTATAACCTATTATGCTACGAGCTTTACGTCGAGCTTGAACATGCGATACAACAGTGCAAAATTTTTTTCACTTTATTTTTGTGATTGGTGGTTTTAGTTTAAAAAAACTGTTTCCACGTGTTCTTACAGAGTCTTACTGGTAGGAACGCGAGGACCAAAATGACCTTTTACCCCTATCGGACCTATATCCTCTTGCATATTGTACTGTTAACTATATTTTACCTGCATTTTACTTACTAATGTGTTTACTTACTAATTTTACTTACTAAGGCGCTAATAGTATATAAGACCGGAAAAATGGCTGTTGCGGGACGAGTAGAGTTATCGTGGCCGAAACGCAGTCGGGGCCGCGCTATATACGAGTCCAGCAACCGCCCTTCCCGGCTGAGGCTTGTATAGTGCTTTTCTCCAAAAATGCGAGAAAATTTAACACAAATGTTAATATTAAACACAGTCCTAAAATTTACTTGAATTCGAAACAGGTACGATTTAGTATGTGAAATAAAGCATTAAATAAAATCATAAATTTAAACGTAATAAATAAAATAAAATAAAATGGTATTATTAATTTGAATATAATATAGTTTAAATTATAACATTTATCTCACTTGTAGGTTATTTCGGCAATTTATTTTGTTTATGAACGCTGTCTATAAAAAAATAAGATGTTTGAAAAGGTTTAACTTTTTAGTCTATGACATTTAAAAAGTAAAATATACAAGAAATAATTTTGATTGCACGAGTGTTTGGCTGTTTGGAGTTAGTTATCCTAGTCCAAACATGGTTTTAAAAAGTAAAAGACCAGCTATGTAATTAAATTTCATAAATTTTCGCGGCCGCTACCGTTGGTAAATAATAATTTTATTTTTTTAAATTTGCCTGACCTGATACTCAGAACTTCGCGGGCTGATTTTACAACAGTAAGGTTAACATTTCCGAGCATGTGGGAGAAAAGATACTTGAATATACTGATATTGCTAAACGTACATGTGCTGGTACGTATACAAAAATACTTTCAAATGGACTATTATGTACACGCGTTTATAGGGTGTCCCAGAACTTGACGTAAATATAAGGGGATAAGAAAGCCCCTTCTATACCGGTTCAGAATATTAGACTTAACTTTGCAAAGTGATCATTAGTTAAGGAGATATTAAAGTGTTAATGATAAAAGATAAAAAGATAAAGGACATTTATTCAGTAAGTAAGATACTGATAAAGAAAGCTACCATGCGGTACACCTTTATTAATTTGTAACTCCAAAACTAATATCTAATCCTCAATCACGTAGCAATGTATTGAATTGCACCATAAATTTAAAAATAACAACGCATTTTAACTAAAGCCATACTTTCTAAACCACAAAAGCATTTTTCGTTTTCCATTCAACAAGTTTGATGCATTGTATTTAAAGAAAATAATTTAACTGCTCCTTTTCTTCCAAGTAAGTTAATTTCGTTTAAATTTCGCTCCCATCCCAAAATCCTCAGTTTAAATTAAACAGTCCTGTTTGATGTTAATAGACGCAATTTGATGTAATTTTACCAACACTCCTGAAACGTTGCAGTAAAATAACGACCCAAACCAAGATTCACTGAGTGCTCCAGGTATCTAAGGTCTAAACAGACCAAATTCATAAAAATGTGATAGGTAATTCTCGCTAAGTTACCATCTATTAAGGGCCTGTTTCATAATCGTCAAGTAAAGCATATCTGACACATAAATTTAGCCCTTTCCTTTTCTTACACTTGAACAAAGACGAGGAGAGAGCTAACTTTAACTGGCACATAAATTTACTTGTCGATTGTGAAACAGGCCCTAATTATTTTTATAGTTAATTATTACATTTGTGCGATTCCGTTTATACTTAGATACCTGAAAGTGAAAAAGTTAGAAGCGACCCACACCGCAGGCTCCCCGCAGCTACGCTGACGCAGCCGGCAAGGCCGCTGGACTTAGGCGGCCTGGTGCGCCTGTTAAGGGGTCGAAGAAGAGAGCTCCAGCTTCCGTGAAGGAGCTCCCTCGTACCGGTGTGGATAAGAAGGGATTCACATTGGTGCAGCACAGAAAACCACGTAGGAAGCCTCATAAGACTCGGTGTGGTACTACTGCAGTAACGGACCCAAATTCCGAGCTGCGAGCAGCAATACCGAGCACGGCGCTCTACGTGTCTCACCTGCACAAATCTGCAACGGTAGACGACGTCGTGGAGTACGTCTGTCAAAAGGTTGGGTGCAGTCTGACGGTGTTCCAGCTGCGGTCGCTTCGCTACGTGCACTTCAGTTCGTTTGTAGTGCGCGTGCCGCGGTTTATGATGGGAACCGTCGAGTGTCCTGACTTCTGGCCGAAGGGTGTCGTGTTCCGGCGGTTTTGGGGCAACCTACCGACAGCGACCACCACGCCAATAATATTTCCGTCAAGTTCTGGGCTCTGTGTGTATATGATTTAATGATTGGGAATAAAATAACCACTAACTTCACAACCGAATACGTACGTACTTTTAGAATAAGTAATTAACCTGTATAGGTCATATGATCATTCTACTTTCCTTAGGTTTAGTTGATTTTACTTCTGTTTAGGTGCCTTATCTTAGAATTTATTTTTAACCAAGTAGAATTGTTAGTATGCATGCCTATGCCTTAACCCTTTTTAGAGACAGCTACGCTAACTCTGGGCTCAACATTGCTTTTGACCTGCGCCTCTATTCTAGGCGGTTAAATTCAAATCGTATTTGATCTGTTATGGCATTGTTTCTAACCACGGAATAGAAAAAACAGTGGAAGTGGCATAAGCTTCACTTAGTATCAGACCTGTTGTCGCCAATACTCAAACTATCATAAAAACAACACGCCACCATGGAAAATGTTTTTGGTGCGGCTTTCGTGTTTACACTCCAAAATGGCACGATAAGGCATGCTTCTGGATTTATTTCCTATTTTAGAAATATCGAAATATCGAATTATCGAAATAAGCAGTCGCGGCAAAAGTATGATAGGTTATGCGGAACTCCGCATAATTATGCCCCACGTTACACGCCCAGTTAACACTTCTACTGTTTTTTCTGTTCAGTGTTTTTAACTCGGTCGGCATTACTGTCAAATAAATAAGAGCTGTCAAAACGTTGACAATACGATAGCAGGTCAAAAACGATTTATTTTTACCATGTTGAATAGAGGCTCTGTTATCGTATTTTCAACGTTTAGATAACTCTTATTTACTTGTACTTATGTACTTGATACTTGTATCGCGTGCAATGAAGATAGACCCAACAAT
The DNA here is from genome assembly GCA_948252455.1 of Acleris cristana. Classification (NCBI taxonomy): domain Eukaryota; kingdom Metazoa; phylum Arthropoda; class Insecta; order Lepidoptera; family Tortricidae; genus Acleris; species Acleris cristana. The sequence goes on from OX411772.1 coordinate 46,690,945, forward strand.
TATAATCCCGGATAACATTTTTTTATTAATATAATGTAAACGAAATTAGTAAGTAAACAGGGTTTACTAATTTCGTTTATATTGCATTACAATGACTTAATAATAAATAGTTTACGATGTTGCGCCCGTTAATGCTCTTTGGTTTCTAAACCTTTACAGTATAAGAATAGTAAAAGACAAAAACGAAACCTAACTTATAAAAAACGTTTGGGAGATTAAGCTCACTTATTTTACGAGAGCAACAAAATTACTAATTTCCCAATGTTTCCCAATGCAAACTCTGTTTGGAAATGGTCTGGGTTGTAACCAAAATTGTATAATTTGTAACAAGTTGGGGGACACACTGGGAATGAAGTAGGTAATTTATTCCATTTGTTAGACCGCTTTTGAAAAATCGCTTTTCCATACAATGACATTTGCATTCGCATTTCTCCACGATCGCTTTTTTTTCTAATATTAAACCTTTTGGCTTTTCGCGACCCAATTTAGTGACATGCTGATACTTTACATTCATACATACATAAAATCACTCCTTAATTCCCAAAGTGGGGTAGGCAGCGATACAGAATTACCAACAACTCTAAAAACTTGTTGATAATTTATAATCAACTAAATAATTTAAAGATGAGAAACATTGACATACATGTCTTTTGACGGATCATTCCAGATTGTGCCCTTGCCCTACTACTAGCTGTACACGATTCATGGCGACATTGGAAGTAATATAGAGGTAAGCTACACAATACTAGCCTCTTTCATATATGTATTACTGGCTAGTAAAAAGCAAATTAGTTACGAAATGTTATGTCAAACAAAGAATATGTCCCCAATTTCAGGCCCAAAAGATTTAAAATCAGCAACGACTTTCAAAAAACATTTACATCATTAAATAAAAGCGGTTATTATTTGCACTTTTCGCAAGCGGTGCGGATGCATGCGGCAAAATATGAATTGTACAAAACACGTGAAGGTTTTAGTTACATCAGAAAATGCATCGCAGTGGTCAATCTTCCTCCGTCTATTGGAAGCGTGGTGCAGTGTGCAAGTAAAATCCCGTTTTTAAAAGGTTATTGACGTTTTTAACGCTTAGGGCCAGTACAGACGGTCTGCATTTGGACTGCAATCCAGCTGCAAAATGGCAGTTCGAGGGCAGCTGCGCAGTTCGCTTAGGTAGACTGCACGCCAACTGCAAGCGGAGTGCGCAGTGGTTACATAAACTGCATCAGAACTGCCCTCGAACTGCCATTTTGCAGCTGGGTTGCAGTTCAAATACAGTCCGTCTGTGCTGGTCCTTATATGACTTCGCAATCATTCAAAGTTTAAAATACCAGTACAATATCATATTACAACCAACAACACCACACAAAAGGGATTAGGCCAAATCAAAACTTCATATCATACCACAGTTAAAGAAGAAGCTAAATTGCAAGACTTCATTATCAAGCAAAATAAAATGAACCCCACTGATTTTCGTAAACCGATGTGAAGAATGTGTGGGTATGGGCAGCAAGCAATTTCATACGACGGAATATTCCATTGGAAAAATGTTTGAAAAAAGTTTTTTTTAAAACACTTTAGATACTTAATGCCTCGGATTCTGGGTAAATATTTTGTGTTAAGTAATATCATAACTGTCATTTGAAATTATTCCAATAGATGTCAGCCAAAGTAAGTGACAAAATATAATTAAAAGTGAGAATATATTTATGTTTAATTATTATACTCGTAATACTATTTGGCCGTCTGGTTGCCGGGTTAGAATAGTGCCACTCCATGTTTTCCAGTGGGTGTCGTAAGAGGCGACTAAGGGAATAAGGGCTTGTAGTACTGTTAGGCGATGGGCTTGCAACCTGTAATTTAATAAAATACTTAACTACAATTATTAACAAATTTATAGAGTTGTTGGTAATTCTGTAGCTCTGCCTACCCCACTCAGTGCGGCTAGAACAAGTTGCCCGCGACTTGGTTGTCGCTCGGATCTCCCTTTCTATCTAATCAGGAACGATAGAGACGCACTGAGCGACAAGCGAGAAAATACAACTTGTGCTACCAGTGCTGCGAATGAAGGCGTGACGGTATGTAGGTATGTATTTATGAGTCTTATAGTAACCTACTCGTAGTTTCTGACGAATTTATTGAAAAAAGAGCACTTTGGGCTAACTCCCGGTAACAGTATAGAACGTCAACTGGTTAATACTATAAGTTATAAGGTTTGTATGGATGTGTGGTTGTGTGAGTTAGAATCATGCAAAAACGGCTGAATGAGTTTGGATGAAACTTGGCACACCGTTAGTTCATATCCTGCATGGATTAGCAAATATGTAACTCTTTAACCCGGTTTTTTTATATTTCCCGTAGGTAAACGACTCTACACGAACAGAGTCGCGCGCAAAAGCTAGTTATATTAAAATTTACTTATATTGCAGTACAAGTATAAATTAACAATTAGTAAAACCGAGGAATATTCTCGAAAACATTTTAAATTACGGGAACGTGCTACCAAACAGAAATACGTCACATAAAAATGCTATTCAGAAAAAGTCCAATAATAATAGTAATCATAGAGAAAATTAACAATTAAAAATCTTCCGATCGACGACAACAGCGTACATACACATAATGCGTTACTATAAAGAAACCGGATCAAGAAGTTATACTATTTGAAAAAAGCAATCGCGTAGAATTCCGTGCACTGACGGCAAAACGATAACGGTAAATTACAATTTACCACATCAAACAATATTAAAGTTCAATCAAGACCTTTCACAAGGAAATAGACAAGTACGATATAATTAAAAGTACGCAAGAGTTTGGACCTGTTTTAACTTTCTAAGGTGCGAGTGCTCTTAGGGCATATTAATGAACTGACCATGGCTGAGATCTTGACTCAAGATGTGTCAATCAGTTAATTATTACGGCCATTAGCGGGTTCCTGGGAAGTACCAAATACAAAATTCTGAAGCTCCCTTTCACTCTTGACTAGTTATTATGCAATTCAGAGAAAGGAACCAGGTAACATAATTTCGAACATTTTTTTTTGTGTAAGCCTGCTTGTGTTGTTCATAAACGACGGACACGGTTCACAGCGATATTAAACGTGACCGGAGAGCTCTTCAATTTAAAAAATAATGTTGTTTTAGTTGATCCTTGTGAAAGGGCTCCGACAGTGCCTTACCGCCGGCGTACGCTCTCCGTAGCAGCCGCCGAGGCAGCTAGTGGCCTGCTGGCGCCCGCACGCTGGAAAACTCCCTCCTTCTTCCTCCTCCTGCTGCAACTGTCGTGTCACAGTTTTGTTTCCGACTCGTGCCTTGCCAATATTTACACACGACTAACTACAATCTCACAACGAAAGGCATAAATATTCCAAATATGGGCGCCACACGGGTCAACATTGAAACAGTTTTTACGCTTACGGCACCCAAAATATTAACTTTAAATCAGGCGAACTTCCTTAGCGAAGTTTCCTTTAATTTCGTATAGGTATTGTCACATTAGCGTTTCTAGGCTGGCCTTGTTTTAAGATATGCTTCTTAAATATTGTGCATATTTGGTAGCAGCGTTGAACAAAACATGATCGAAATGATTAATTAAACTCACGAGGTAACGGGTTTCACGGGGATTGGCCATAGAACTAAGTAACTATTTATTTATTTAAAACCAAATATTGTTGTCATTATGTTGCTTCTGGTTTAATACAAATAGTGATGTACCTACTCGATCGCAAGTGGGGAACTCTTTCAAGAGATACATTAACTTGAGAATGAGTAAAAGTAACATGTAAACTACTGCGTCGGTGTGTAGCTACAAAAAGTATTTATTACGAGTAAGGTTAAGTGAGTTTCTACCTTATGTATTTTGGGTACAGTACCTAATGTATGCATGCGTCAAAGCATAAGCAGATTTATATATTAATAGTGCGAGCAAAGTGTCTAACGTAAAAGCAAACAAGTATTTGTGACAGAATCAGGACTCAAGGATATGGATATTATTTTATTCTGCATGCAGTGGTTGCTGTATGGCTTTGACTACACGCTAGTCTTACTACTTGTATGTTTATTGATTTTTAGATATTATTAAGTTAATTACCTATTTTTGTGTTAATATGTAGAGAATTTGTTGCCTGAATCACGATGTGTAGTTTTCAAAACCTTTATTAACCATTATTTATATTTTTCACTTGTACAAACATGCAAACATCTACAACAGTTATAAATACTGAGGCGGGATTGCGATCATCGAGTTAAATACTTATTCGTGTAGAATGGTTCCTCAATCAATGGTAATTTAGGTTTGCCAATAAGTTATGTTTTAAAAGTAGAATGGAATTGTTAATGTTTACTTTACTTAACTTTGCATCCACGCAAAAGCGAGAATATTTTCAATTAGGAAAAGATAGCAGTTGGCCATAAAACAAAAATTAAGCACGTGTATTTTATAAGGAAAATCATGGTACGCGTGAAGAATATAAATTCATTATGTAAATTCTAACTAAATTACAGACACGTCACAAGTGTAAGGCTGAAGATGTGAGTCAACAAGTTACAATCATCGGGAATAGTGATTCTGTCCCGCGACAAGAGGATCAAAAGTATTTAAACCCGAAATACAGTCCAAGGACTTGGACTAATAGATTGCATACAATTGATAAGGGTACGAAACTATATATAGGTAGCGATGCGATAGATCATATTAAAGATGCGTTTCGTCCAATAGCATTTAAATTTATAGAAGAGAAGGACTGTATTTAAGGAAAGCAAGTTTAGAGTGTAGAGGTAACCGACTCACCAATCGACGCGATGGTCGCATTCTCGCGAGGCGTGACCAAAGCCAGTTTGATGGGGTCCGTGGCGACATACTCACGTGGTGGGACGGATCGGCTAGGCTCGTGTCCTGCGTGCGATATATCCCGATAGGGATTTCGCACGAAGTTGAACACAATTTTTGGTATAGCCGACCATACGTACGTATCCACATGTCCTCTTTTGATATTTTTATCTGTCAGACGTCCAAATTTTTTAATTATTATTACAATAAATATATTCTTTGCTTTTTTATTATTGTTATTATTCGCAGTTTATACACAATTCGCTGAGATGAGTAATGATGTGAATGAGGTGAAATTCGCACATAAATTGAATATTTCGCAATATGCTTTTAATTACAGAATATTTTTTACTGCATCGCACAAGTTTGGTCATCAACTTACTGAAGTTAGAAAACCAGAACCGGGGGCCTGGTCTACGCCTAGCAAAAGGCGGACAAATGTTATGACATAGTCTTTGACGAACGCCTGGTAGAGCAATGTGTCCAGCATGGAGGCCGAGAACACTGAGCCAGCCGCGAACGGCAGCCGGAACATGTACGATATGTGCGACCCGCGCTCCTTCTCCAGCTGCAACATGCGAGGCACACCACAGTCACACTTCACTCGCCTATGTATTATACCTAAGCAAATATCAACTTGACCAGAACCTTTTCCATCTTCGATAAATGCAAGGCATATTTGTCGTGGGCCCTGAATTGCATAAAACGCATATTTGACGATTGTGACAATTCCGTTATGGATTTAATTGATGGAAAAAACCTGAAATGAACAAAAAATATCTCTTACTCTTTATTCAACGGACTTAAAAACAAAAAACATTTTTTTTTTACTCGCATAAGCAAGAGCAAAAATATTTTGAACATGAATGTCGCTTGGCTATTTTAAATATCTTTGTATATATTTATCAATCATAAAAATAAAACTTTACTTAAACATAGTCTGAACAGCCACAATTGTGTTACAATCTGCCAGACTGTCTTCTTCGGCTGAGTTAGAAAGTTCCTTATTGACTACCACCACGTTTTCTGCCAACGTTATCCCGGCTCGAAGTAGATCGTCTAAGCTGCAACATTTGAAAAAAAAACTTGTTATTAAATACTTTATTAATTTATTTCAAACTACTTTCATTTTGGTGGGATTATATCCATCATTCATTAGAGTGTAAATAGATCCCATCAGGGCGAAAGCAGAGTAGGTCTCGGGTTGGTCATGGGAGTAATGTTGACTGCAACAGCAGTTGTGGATCAGTGTGATTTAGGTTTTAATACATATTTTCGTCAACATTACTTAATATAATCCTTTTACTCACCAATCTATAGAACCAAGCATCCAATAAACCAGAGGAAAATAAGAAATTGCATCTAGAAAAGCGATATCTGGCCTTCTCTCTAGCAATAAAATGATAGGGTTCAACGATGTCTTCGATCTAAAATGTGCTCTTAAGGGTATAATGAAGTTATAAATCCCATTAGATGCGTAGTCTGCCGCCAGAATAATAGTTTTGTTCTGCCATTGGTATTCTTTGGCGTTCCTGTATGCGCAGTGTTCGCAGACTTGCGCCAGCTGCAGGCAGCACAGAGGCTTTTTTTCCTTTAGCAGGAAGCACAAAGTCGGGCTCACGCCTATGAACGGCGATACCGGTGGAAAGCCTTTGACAATCCTGAAAAAACTTGATTGAATGTAGCCATCCTATACTTAAACACGCTATTATGCCGTGAAACTTAATACAAACCTTAGGGCGGAAGCAAAGCTTAGAAAGGTATCCATTACGAGTATATACAATTTGCATTTTAATTTCTACGATTTTAACTTACCAAAGTATACTTAATAGAAAATAGTAAAGCAATAAATAACATTGGAACAGTGTAAAGTATTATTCAAATATTATTTATTATAAATGCTGTTTACCTAAAACATAGTGCAATTTTTAGGGTCTAGTTGCTAACATTCAACATAGAGGAATTCGATAATGGTATCATGCTTAAAAACGACAAAAACGACAAGGAAAGTGCAAAATGACATTCTTTAAATAATAGATCGGGGCATTTTGGAATACTTAAGTGTATATTAACATTACCTCGAGGTGGAGCAAAACTGGTTTCCTTTTAGACTTTTTTTAAGAGTATAGACGCTAGACTCTTTATACCTATACATATGCTTCTAATATTGAATTTCAGCCATGACACAATTATGGCCAACTGAATTTATTTAGGACACAGTTGTTGGTCCCAAAAGTTTTGACAATGCTGCTATTTTGTTGTCACGTCGCTTTTTATCGTCGCTTGTCGTGGCTATAAATGTAGTTTGTCGGGTACATGTGGGTGAATACGATGAGGTCAGATTTCGGCTAGTCAGTAGCTCACCTGGTAAAGTCGTTGCGCCATGCGCTGTGAGGAGTCTCGCTGCCGGCTAGCGAAGAGAAGCTGCTGGTAGTGGCATCATCGCTGAAGGCAGAGACAGGCGGGACGGGTCGGTGGCCAGGGTGGGATATATGATCAGGAGTTTATACACACACACACACACACACGCACACATACATTGGACGGAGTTGCATTGGAAACTTATGAACAAACAGAACTACTATCGGTGTACCTAGGTACCTATACGTCTTAAAAACTTGTTGACAAAAGAATGTTACAGTATCGCCTGGTATAGAATTTATTAAAAGTTTTATGTTTAAGTAATCATCTTTGCAAAATGTTTTTAAACGGATCCAACTGATCTAAGTTTAAATCAAGATTTGTTCCTTCTTCTCTTACTAATTTCACGCTAGTATTACTCAACTAAAAACCAATGAGATTGTCAATTAGAGTTTATGCTGTTTTACTAATGTGTACCTACTCGTAGATGTAATGAAATTAAGTATACAAGACTAACCTGACTATAAATTTTCTTATTAGGTTGAATGATGTGAGACAGATTAAATAAATAAAAAACTGATTATTCGGGGTAAGAAGAATATGTTCAGAATGGTTGATTACTTACTGTACATGTTAAAGGCTGTCTATCTTTATTCGGGAAAACTCTGGATTGGATGCAGATTTTGAGTACTATAAGTACGTTATCTGGTTTACGATGGCATTCGAAGTAATTAATTACTTACTTAAGTTTTTTTAATAAGTATGTCTCTGCACGTTCTTTAATAGTAATTGTAAATAAAAAAATGAACCGAAATATAAATCTAGACACTCTACTTGTAATTGTTCTCATTAAATTATTTAATATTGTTTGCGACAATCATTACAATCATTTTCTTACAACAGTCGCTCATTTTACGAAACACCGACGAAATAAAAAGACGGTACCTAGTCATTTTGAACAGATTCTTCTTATCTATATAAAACAAGCAACGAAAAACAAAACAGGGAAAGCTATGCAGAATACACTTACATGTAATAAAAATGACGAACGTATTGTGTGGGAGTCATGCAGCTTGCGTGATCCAGTTCTGCTATGTAGGAAGTGAATATACAGGCTAAAACAAGAAAATAAAAGAACATAGTCGCTAGAGATGACGTCACGACTACTTGCAAATTAAAGGATAATTCCTTGTTCCTATTGTTGAAAAACAAATAAAATAAAAACAACGGGTGAATAAAGGTATACAGATAATACGAAACAAGTAGGGTGGATCCCGCAAACAGAAACAAATCGGATGCGCTGTGCAGCACCAATTCAGAGTTATTTTATTAGCTCTTTTAGCTCGTAAAATGGTTAGTCGTTGATGGAAAATAATTGATTAAAATATTTTTGTATGACTCAAACCATTGAAGGAAATATAAAGGACGTTAAGTTACCGCGAGACTTGTGAAAATTATAATTGATCTCCGTATTATCTCTAGGTGAGTCCTTTTTAATTAGGCTGGTTAAATTTTCATCCGTTTCTCAACATTTCTGTTTCTTTCGACCCACCCTTTTTGTCACACGATGTTGTTTATGATTATGATGAACAAAATAAGTAACTGAAAGACTGATGTTAGTCTATGAATCTACCAGAAAGGGTTTAAATAATAAATATCATATTAAAAGAGTGTTAAAATGTACAAAGCGTGCATGTGAATGCAGTATTAGCGTCGGCTCAGGTCGGACGCTTACGCAATCTTCTCGGAGGGCGAGCGCCAGGGCACGTCGTCGTCCAGCTCGTCCTCGCTCTCGTCGGCCTCGACGTCCTCCTCGGCGTTGTCGCAGGTGATGCTCAGGCTGCTCGTCACCATGTCCGGTACCGGCAATATTGATGGTCTGCGACTACCTATTTCATTTCGATTTTTAGGTTAATACATGTCAATAACCTTAATTACTTTTATTTAAAACTAAATATATTTATCAACTTTCGTACCTCTCCGATAATTTAGCGCGTCTGGACTGAGAAAAATTGTGTTTTCCGGTTTGGGCAAGAGCAAGTGACTATCAGTAACGCTGTCAGTGCCTGGAGAATCTTTGAGGTATGTCCTAGAGTCCGATGCAGATGTCCCTTCGCCGAATTTTGCTGTGTACGATATTATAATCATGTATTCTTTTAAATACACATAGTTTTATAAAAATCAGAAACATAAATATTACACGGCAGCAAGTTCTAGTTTAAAGTTCAAGTGTGATACTCGTATTCTTATTCGAGGCGAGCGGCTAGGTCAATGCCATGTAATATGGGTCAAACAAAAATAAATACTTATACATTTTCTCAAACATACATGATCTAATAGGAATTGCAACTTTGAAACTACTTTACATAAGAGTAAATTTGAAACACAAAACGTCAGGGCTTCTTTTCTACTCGGTAAAACAATATTGCTTTTGAGATGTTATAGTATTGGGTTTTAACTCGGGCGCCATTACTTTCAAGTAAATAAGAGCTTTTAAACGTTGATAGTATGCGAACACGTTTAAAGCAATAAGGTTTTATCGTGTAGAGTCTCAGTCTAGGGCCTCTGTTCTCCTCGGCAAAACCATATTGCATTTGACATGTTATCGTATTGTTTTTAACTCGGCCGCCGTCAAGGGCCTCTAGGTACTCTACTCGGTAAAACCATACTGCCTTTGACGTGTTATCTTACGAGTCAACGATACGATACGATAGCTCTTATTTACAATGTCGGTAATGGCGGCCGAGTTAAAACAATGTCATAACATGTCAAAGGCAATGTGGTTTTACCCAGTACAATAGAGGCCTAGTAATCGCAAATCAAGTATAAAATTATTCAACAAAATAAACTAAGTTGCGTTAACCATTAGAATAGACGTCGGCTGATTTCTATATTTTTATAAGAACGATGCATTTAAATATAGATGTTTTATTATCAGTGTCAAAGTCTATACCGTAGCGCTAAAACGAATTTTGAATAGGTATTTAAATACTTTTATAGATTAAAAAATATCAGGGTATATATATATATATATATATATATATATATTTATCTTGAAAGAGAATATATTTTTTTATATTTTCTAGACGTTGTATCGAGTTTCAGTTGTATTTATTAAACTAACAACTTTGTGTAAGTGTCTGTCAGCGTAAGCTGGAACCGCCACGAGAAACTAAGTGTAAGCTTAAGGCGACCAGCAACAGAACTGCTATGCAGCTATTCTACTCGTAGTTTGCAGCCAGCGCGCAAAATTACGCAGATTGAATAAAGAACTAAAGAGCTAGTCTGCAATCCAAATCCAGATTAGATAAAACATGACTCATGAATTGTTAGATTAAGATAAAAAAGATAAAATATGTTCATTCAGTAAGTAGGCCGCACGTTTACATGTTAAAATTCTAACAACGCTTTCCAAGAGGAGACCACTGTTAGACCAACACCGCAAGAAACTCAAAAGTCTGTCATGGATTATGGATTCTGGATTTTCCATTATCACTTAGGTACCTAACTAAGGTCCTTTGGCAGGTATATAAAATCGTACCTCGTTATACTATATTCATAACTAGGTACTAGTTACACACAAACTACTACCGTGGTCATTTAACTGACTGTCACTTTAAAAGGTAACGTAAAATTTAATAAAAATATTTGAGAGTAATATGTAGAGTACTGAAAATATAAAGTTTTAACACAGCTGCTTCTGCAATATTTCTGATCAGTTTGAAGGAACAAAAACAAAAGGCAACTTAACCAAATGCAACAAAAATAAGATCCAATATACGAAGGATTAGAAAAAAAATGAGTTGAGATGTATTCAGTCTACTTCGGGCGTTTATCCAACTGTGACACTCACAGCTAGCGACAGTAAACTTAGCGGATGATACAGTATTAGCTTGGTTGATGCGAGATGGCGATGGCTTTGGTGTGGAACTCGTGGGAGCTTGGAGAATCACTTGTGGGAGTTCGTATTGAGCGACGTTACTACCGTCAGTTTTCTTCTGCTCGCTAGAGCCCTCCCCCGGAACGTCAGGCTTCTTCTCGTTTGAAAGCAGGCTACAAGCGGTTTGATCTTTGGGTATAGTCCGTTTGCTCTCGATTTGTTTATCGGATGTGACAAATGCAGAATTCTCTTCTTTTGTTATACTCATATAGTAACAGGTATCGCTACTTTTCATGATATGCCGAGGTCCCGGATTCAAAAGTATGGTTTCTTCATAAAATTCTGGTAACTCAGCTGGTCGTACTCCTACTAAAGCCACACCGTACCTAAAAATACGGAGGGACCCTTTGAATTAGTCAACATTCATAAAGATAAGATTACTGTACTCTTTTAAAATATACTTACTTTCTATGAGAATGGAAACTTGCGTATGTAAAACTTTTGCCTTCATATTCTCCAAAAAAACGACTGTCTCCTAATACAATGTGATAAATTTCATTTCCGGAGCATTTCCCATAGAGTCGATGCCATTCCTCCGGGGACTGTTGGCCTTCCCTGTTAAGGAGATAAATGTATATTATATAGTGCTCAAGATATATGCAAACGAGGCTTGAAACGCGCGCGGTGACTTACTGTCCTCTGCTGGTGTGCAACAGAAGGGTGACGAGGGTAGAGGCCCCGGGGCACGTGCAGTTGTTCGCTAGCAGCGCGTACTTGAACTCGTCTTCACAAACTACGAACTCGGCAAATTTGACGTGTAACTTGTTCTCCGGTCGAAATATTTGAACATATTGTGGAACATCCGGTGCAAAATCTTTTACAGCCCATGATCTGCGGAAACGTTAATTCCCTGATAAAAACGTAAAATAAATAATTGTTAAAGAAAATATTTTTATAACAAACTTGCCTAATTGATCAACTGCTCAAGCAGTTCAATCATGGTGTTCAAATAATTAGACAATCCAATTACGATGAGGCCCTATTTCAAACAATGTAGTCTGTTCCTATTCAGACTGCCAATGACAATAACAAGTACCTATACCTAACTGTAATTGTCTTTAGATAGAGGATGAAACAGCTATGAGAGTAATGTTAACTCTAATTAGTTTATTAAAAAGGTTGAATATATATTCATCATCATCATCGTATTATTATGCTGAGTGCGACAGAGACGAAAACCTAGCTTATCAATCAAATCTATCAAAACTTCTTCTCCATTTTCATGTCAAATATATTTCTAAAAATGAAATGTATGTGTCAAGCACAAGTCAGTGTCATCGTCTTTTACCAAAAGTACTTTTCATCAAAAAATACAAGGTTAAATAGAGATTACCACCTCGAAATAAACATGAAGACAATGATTAGGTGTATAAATAAATAATATGACTGTGCTCAACCTTCAAAAGTACGCGAATATGGAGTTAAAATGGTAAATTGATTTGTATACAAGAGTGACCGAACGAATAGGAACAGATTTTACATACATACATTAAATCACGCCTGTTGCCCAGAGGGGAAGGCAGAGACCTCCTACTACGAGTACGATTCTGACAAATCTCTCGTATCGGTTTCGGGTACTTAATATTCGGCCCTTTTCCAGTATTTCTCCGATTTGACTCGAAACAGTACGCCTAGGGCGTCCCCTTCCGACCCTTCCACTCACTTTCGCTATCTTTCGCTCTGTATATCTCTTTTGTCAATCTTCTTTCTTCCATCCTTTCCAAATGACTCCACCATCGAAGCATGCCATTTTCAATATTAGTCACTACATCTTTTAGCCCACCTGATCTTTTCATTCCTTACCCTATTAATCAGTTTCACGATGCATAAAAAGGTACCAAGTTTGGCACTAGATTGTTAACAGTCAAAGTTATTTATTGCCACTAATTGCATTTTGAGCCGTAACTTGGTAGTTTTCTATACAGTATGTGGACAATATCATATTGTAATCTATTGAGTATTTAAGAAAACTGTCAAGTTACGAGTGTTAAAACTGAAAATGCATTTAGTGGCAATAAATTGATCTGACTGTCAACGATCTAGTGCCAAACTTGGCACCTTTTTAGATATCGTTATTTTTGGTGGCACATGAGAACTTGGCTTGGCTTTTTTACATATATATAATTTCACTTTTGAAAAAAATCAAGCAACTTCGACATAATAAAAATGAATGATTCTAGATAAAATTTAATCATCATAAACATATTTCTACATAAATGCAGTTTGTTTTCCTTGTTCCTATCATAAAATCATAACAAACCAATGTCTAAAATAATATACGTTATTATATAATTAGATAATTACTCATTGTCGGCAACATTGTGTCATTATTTTCTGCATTAACGTCATTATTCTCACAATATGACATTGTCAGCAACACCATTTTTTTTCTTATTTTTAAAAAATATCCGAAATTAATGTACTAGTTTTGGTACCTTCATCATGACATGGCATATATTTGATATACATATAAAACTGGCCGTTAATGGAATCTCTGCCGCGAGGTTTATAAAATCTTTTTTTTTGTCAAGAATATCGTTTTGAGGAGATTCGCCCAAGCACGAGAGTGACAGATGCTTTATCACTTAATTGGCATAGAATTGTTTTTGTTATTTTTTTTATTGGTCTGGGTTAGCTCTTGACTTGACTAACTCTTGCCCTTGAAGAACGAAGATTTCATCGGTTTTTTAATTAGTAGGTACTTAGCGGGAGCGGTATTATTCTCGACCATATGTTGCATTCATTCATCCTAAAAGGATAACAGTACAGTCAAGTGCAAAAATATGCATCGAAAAAGTCCTCGCATAAATATGTTACGACGTTCTTATTACACTGGAATAAGTTGCATTGGGACATCTTTTTGAGATGATGCGTTCTCCCATATTTTTACACTTGACTGTACCTACTTCGTTAAGTTTCTGGTGATATTTAATTACCTGACGGTCCAAGGGTAATGTTTTTACCCGTTTTTACCCGACTATGTTTGGATTTAATGTTCATGCTTTTAAAGGGTATCGTTAGATAGGTCTTTATCCGAGGAGTGTCTAAGGCTAGGAATATATTTTTCGTAAGTAATAAAACTAATCTAATTTTAATTGGATACAGCCAATTAGATATAGATATAGAAACTATAACCAATAAGCCAGAGTATCAAAATATTCATTTGGTGCCAGCGCGTTCAGAATTATTTGGGAAATGCATTAAATGCATAGTTATATAATAAGCATAACTAGCCTTCTTAAGTATAAGAATTAATATAAGTATAGTATTCTTAACAATTCTATGACGACCTTGTCTGCGAATGTAACCCGTCGAGCATAAGTGAGTAATAATAATTTTAGGGTAGTTTGTTATCAAAGTATTTGAGAGAAACAACGCTCAGAAAGTTGCCTAGTGCTACCTCAGTATTGTGTGCTCGTCCGCAGCGGTCTTGTCGGCGTAGTTCCGAGCCGCCAGCACGAAGCATGCCTCTGCCTCGTTCATGCGCGCCCGGATCAGGTCCGTGTCCTTCAAACACGAACCCTGGATGTAAATTACTCGCTGTGCCCATATTGGCACCTGAAAATAAGCAGAAATACTTCGTGAACCAAGAGATAAAAACGAGTTGATACTTTAATCACGGGCAAAACATTTAAACGAAGAGGAATCGAATAAACTTTACTGAAAAGAACGGAAAAAGGGCCTTTACGGGACGAGTATCTATGATAAGAGTCCAGCAGCCGCCGTTCCCGGCCGAGATTCGTATAGTGCTTTTCTCCAACAATGCGAGAGAATATAACACAAATAACATTTAACACAATCCCAAAATTGCCTTACATAAAAACGACATTGTCGCCATCATCATCGACAAAACTCATAATTCCATAAACATTCGAATGAGGTACGAAACTGAAATAAACCATTAAATGGAATAGCAAATTTAAAAATTGTTAAAATGCACGAATACACCGATAATCAAAAGTAGACTTTAATAACGCACTCACTTAAACCGTTACAAACAATTATTGCACAATAAACTTCGAATACTCAGATAATCGCTCAGGCGCTCTATTTCGTACTGTTCGCTTTCCAAGTGAAGTCTGACTCTCTCGCAACCGGTCCGCCTTTTTATAGTTCCTGTGTCCGACCATTCCAGATCGCCTTCCGGAATGATCTATGTACTTCGCCCCGCCGGGAACGATCTAGACTATTCGTCGCTGGAATGTTCTTCGCCTTGCTACCTGGTTTTGTTTACAATCGCGACGTCCTTGGCTCGTGGGTCTGGAATATTCTGCGTATTGCGGGCTCATTCTAATCGTGTTATCTCTTTCACACGCTTCTCGAAAGTTCTCAGTATCGCTGTCTCTTTCTTATCATGCTATCTCTTTCACTCTTAGTGGAAAATTGCCATATACTGAAATGTACTTCAAAGGCCTATAAGGAGTCCTGAAAATGCCTGCAAATGGGTTTTCAGATTATGGCGTAATCTGATAGAGGGTGGCCGGAAACGGCCTGAAAACATGTTTCAGCCTGCTGAAAACGCTTCCAAAGCACCAAAATCCAAGATTGAAAATTAGACGCCTATTTCATCGGCGTACATGAAAGAACGTTCATTGGAGTTAGTTGTCCTAGTCCAAATATGGTTAAAAGGTAAAAAACGTGGTATATAATGAAATTTCATACATTTTCGGTTGATGCCGCTAGTAGGGAGAAGTGGAATGAAAAAGCCAGAGTACTAAACAGGGCCAAAAGATACGGTTATTAATTGTTTAAATTATGGTTTAGAACAAGCACACTTAGCACACAGGCCACCTGGTGGCAAGTGGGATCTGTGACCATAGACAATTGCATTCTCAAGACTACAATCTGAAGACTGCAATCCGAAGAATGCTAATGCGTTGCCAACCCTGCGGACTAATATGGAATGCCTCTTTACTAGTAAGTAATTTTATCGGTTGTCTTATCCCCACACCGGAACGCAACATTGAGAACACTGGTGCTGCCTCTGTCTATTTAGTAATATCTTACCTGCAAGATCATTCTCATCGTCGTGTCTAGCTCCATAGGCGATAACAACACTACATAGTAGTCCTGTAGCAAAGGGTGAGCGTAGAATTCGTTTAAGAAGTCCATGATCGTGTCTGCATGAAGGGTAGTAGAGCACACCACTACGTGCTTTTCGGACTGAGCTCGGTGCGACGAATACGAGCCGCCTAGTTTTTGTCTTTCCATCCAAGTGAATGCTAGTTGCTCGAACTGTTAATAACAGAAAAGTTTTACATTAATACAATATTAATTAACAGAGTTAAATGCCTCTTATATGCCGATGATCAAGTTATACTTGCTTCATCGGTACTTGAGTTGCAGGAGATGGTGACAATGATGAATGAGGGATTTAAGCAAAAGGGGATGAAAGTAAATGTTGCCAAGACCAAGGTCATGGTGATAGAGAAGGACGAGGAGATGACTGAGTGCGTGATAAATATAAATGGTGTATTAGTAGAGCAAGTGAGTGAATTTGTGTACCTGGGAAGTGTGTTTACAAGAGATGGTAAGTGTGAGAAGGATGTCGAGAGGAGGGTGAATGCGCGGAATCAAATAAATGGAGCACTGTACTCATTTGTGAGCAGAAGGGGCATTTCACAAAAAGCCAGACTGGCTGTTCACAATGGAGTGCTGGCCCCTACTCTGATGTATGGTAGTGAATGTTGGGTGTGGCAGGATAAGCATGAAAGTCGTATAAATGCAGTTGAAATGCGCTCTTTGCGTAGTATGTGTGGTGTGTAACTGACTGATAGAGTAAGGAATTAAAAAGTTAGAGAGAAATGTGGACTAAAAGAAGATGTAGTGACTAAGATTGAAAAGGGCATGCTTCGATGGTTCGGTCATTTGGAAAGGATGGATGAAAGAAGAATTGACGAAAGAGATATACAGAGCGAAAGTGAGTGGAAGGGTCGGAAGGGACCGCCCTAGGCGTACTTTTTCGAATCAAATCTGAATGAATACTGGAAAAGGGCCGAATTTTAAGTACCCGAAACCGACGTGCGTGCATGACTCGATGTATGAATGTGGAAGAAGCGAAAGAGATTTGTCAAGATCGTAGCAGGTGGAAAGAAGTGGTCTCTGCCTACCCCTCTGGGAAACAGGCGTGATTTAATGCATATGTGTATGTAATTAACAGTAAGAAAACAAGCAAAAAAAGTTCGCGTATAAGACCTCTCGCGGACATTTTTAATATATGTTTTTTTTTTTATTTGCAATTTCTTCTTGGTCAGCAGAAAAAAAACAGTAGGTAATGAAATCAATTTGTCAGCATAAAATAAATAACCGGTCACAACACTGGGTCGGCTATTAAATAAAGTATTATCGGCAAATAAATCGATACTTTGTAAGCTTAAAACGTTATGTGTCCGCTAAATAAATAATCGCGATATTAAATAATTATTTGATCTGCAAGATGATTATGATCAATTGAGCTGCGTTTTTGTTTAAAAATCGGCAATGATCAAAAAGTGGGCGTGGCGGAGATTAGTCGCCTGACATTAGCAACCAATGGCGTGCAAGCATTGTTATATGGAGATTGATTGCAGTGTTTGGTTGGTAACCAAACCAATTTTTTTTTAATTAATCCAATTATTCCATACGTGAAAGTTAAATTAATAATAGTTAATTGAATGTCGAGGCACTATATAGAGGTTTTAATTGGTTTAAAAACTTAATCAAGGCATTCCGTTTGCACCGTGGTCTTGTCTATCCAATCCCTAGCCAGAGGCACACGAGCAAGCCCTGAGCGATTAAGTGCACGAGGCTTGATATTCATTATTAAATGAATCATTCATTATTAAAATAATCTTCTGTCAATTTTACTTTTTGAAAACGCTTATATTTGTATTTGTTTACCTAGGAACTTTTTTTGTTTAATATAATTAAACTTTCTACCTCTGTGTACCTATGTTTAGAGATCAGCATTTTATTTCTAAACGCGACTCAATTCCAGCTTATGAAGCTTGAGATTTGGTGTGTTTTCGTATTGCTGCAAATTGATGTGAAATCGTATAGTCGATTTAATGAGACATCAAGATTGACTGGTGTACAAGCGGATCTTTAGTTGCTTGGAATACATTTGTATAAGAATTTATAGCTAAAAGTCTGTTCAATATGTGACGGAAATTTAAACTCTCTACAAGAACTCTTACAAAAGTTGTGGCCGTTATCAGTATCATCGTCGTGCGTGATTTGAACTATGGTTTTCTCCAAACTTTTTTCACCACTTTTTACGACAGCACACGTCATGGCAACAGTGATTTCGTTCGTGACAATGTCTTTATTATTAAAATGACCGCCTAGTATCAAACACAAAAATGTTTATATAAATATGATTATTTTATTTTATATATTAAGTATTTTCTTTTTTTGCCTATCATATCCAACTCGTTTTGTACAAAAGTTAGCTAGCGGTTTTATTTAATGTTTTCCTGTTTTACTGTTATTAATCGAAAAGTATAAACAAATATAGACCCCTAATAAACAGCGTTTAGTTTAAACGACGCGTACCGCAGTGGATCGATAATGCTTTGTTAAGAATACATATATTTTTTTTTATACGTTCTGATGCAGTGAAAATAATGTTTATATTCATTTGTTTGATGTTTTTAAATTGGCATTTGACCTTTTCGTGCTTACCTCTTAAAAGCCTTTTCAAAGACTGCCACAGGTCTGTTAATATCGTAGGTATGTTATGGAATTTCAGTACATACTCTCTACTTTACTGGACACCTTCATAGTTGTACAGGAACTTAAATCTACTGGCTCCTGTGTCCTGGTTTTATGGCAAGATTACATGGCATTTTAAAGAAAACTACCTTATGTCTTATTTTAAGGAAAACTTTAAATTTTATGCTACACGAAGGATGCACTCAAACAGCAAGAAGGTTGCGCTCGTTTCATGCTTAACAAATATAACTTTATTCTCTGAACAAAAAATATATCCAGTTACCTGAAATTTTATAAAATGTTTCCTACAAAATGCAGCAAATATATTACTTATCATAAAATAAATTGGCTATAAAATAAATATAAATTGGCTTATCAATAAATTTTAGACCAGCCCATACATATGACATTAATATCTGTTTAAATTTTGAAGTTTTAGGTGACCAATATAAATAATAAGTTCTAAAGATTAAGGCTATTGATTGTGAGAACTTGAATATTGATAAGCGCATTTAATAATTTAACACTTTACAAAAAAAAAAAATTTACAACTTTTACCGCGACAGTTTGAAAATTATCGGTGCATAATTAGCGTAATGATACCGAGCGACAGCGGAATATGATATTCCCATAGGATCGAATAGTGTATGACGAGAAACAAATTGACAGATTTATAACCAGTGAGAAATGGCAACTTTGTGATGACGTACAAAGTGTCCCTTTCGGAAGAGAAGACCTTGTTTTATTAGATGTTATGGAATTTCAATAGTTAGGTACTTACAACCACCAATTGATTCCAAATTCGAAATCATTCGACTTTACTGGTGTCATGGTATGATTAGGAACATGATTCGTACTGGTTACAAAATTCAGTTACATCACTGGACCGAAGGGGTAAAACAATGTAGTAACAGTAAATTAAAGCGACACGAGTGGATTTTTGAGATGACGAACCTGCGTTGGGAGCACGACGAGCGCGACACCTATCATGATCACCATATACAGCTGCGAGGGCCAGATGTCCGGCACAAAGTCGCCGTAGCCCACCGTCGAGAAAGTCACCACGACGAAATACGTGGCTTGAAACAGGTTAAGGTGCCGGTGCCCTGCGCGCTGGAAGTGTTGAATGCCGCACACACTGAAAAATGAAAGTAAAACAGCTTTAAAGTTTATTCTGAATAGAAATATAGTTTCTCTTATACTTGGTTGAGACGGTTTGTGATCGCGGGTAGGGTTACCATCCGTCCGGACTAGTCCGGACATGTCCGGACTTTTAGACTGTATTCCGGACTTTGTCAGGCTTTTTAATTTGTCCGGTTTTTTTTGATTTGATGGAATATGAGTAATAAAAGCGTCTGCTACCATGCCACTGTAACTAAGTGAGTAATGCTTCCATTTTGTGACTAAAAACCCCGGACTTTCATCGAAATATCAGGCTTTTTGTCAGGACCTTTCAAATTCCTAAATCGTAACCCGTATCGCGGGACACATAGCGAATCCGACGGGCTCTTATAATTGCGCACGGGCGGCACCGCTTCCCACGGCCCGCGGCGCCCGGCCGCGCGGCGCGGCCCGTGCGCCGTAGGCCGTGAGAACCCAGCAATGGGACTTACACTCAATCGATTACTTTAAGGACAAAGAAAACATGTTATATCTACAGGTGCATACTTTGAGATAACACGAAGTACCTAGATAAGTTAACTAGCCAGATTTTATTTCCAAATTGTCTACAGTCTAGGTCACCACTATGTAGGTATATACCACAAAGTATTAAAAACATGTACCTACATGGACCTTTTTACTATGGTATAAAGTTAAAGTATGCATATTTTTGCAACGTTGCAGCGTTGTGCGAATATTTACCTACTTTTAATCTTGACTGTACTCATCACATCCATACTGTTACATGCATACAAATAAGTTTGTTAAAAAAAAGAGTAGCTAAACGCGTTCGTTTAGATACCGAAATCAAATTTGGTTTAGTAACAGTTAATTATAGGCTTAGATTGATTTTAACATATTATATGTCCATGTTCTTTAAACAAGTTTCTTATATATTTAGGTAGCTAACTTGTATATTTTTTTTAGTACCTGATAGATCGACCGTCTGTCGGGTTGAAAACGAATTTTCCCGAAGATGACAAAATGACAGATCGATTTTTCGCCCCCGTAAACCCCGTGTTATAAATCTTATCAAAATCGTTAGAGCTGTTATCGAGAACACGATTATACAAATATAAATTTATTCACAAGTTCCCCATTTAATAGTACAGGAATAACATGGCCTTGACTTTATTATTATTTATTAAAAACTATAATTTTGTTAATATACTTCGAAGCGATTTTTTTCCTAGACTCGTTTTCTATAGGTAAATTATAATATCTTGTGGTACCTGCTAAATAAAAAGTATAGTTAACTAACTGTTGCTTGCGACTCCGTCCGCGCAGAAAAATAAAACATGGCGTATGTTCGTCAAGGATAATTCAGGATTCTAATTGTGAAAGAATATTTCAAATCGATTCAGTAGTTATGGAGCCTATTCAATGCAAACAAACAATCAAATCTTTGTAATAAGTGTATACGTACATAGTCTTTGCCATAAAATATGTAAAATTTAATTATTTTTTAATATTACTATGACTTTATATGGTATAAAGACTGAAGGTTTTTCTAATAGTCATCCGATATCGCATGACCTGGTGCAAATTGATAAGAGCCGTTAACAATCTGGATTGGCAAAACCTTAAAAGGGTTTATAAGTGGATTTATTAAATAGAATTTGTAAAAGCGACGCGTTCCGGGTCCATTATTTTCCTTTTAGAAAGAAAATTACTGGAAAATATGATAATGTTTTTTATTTGTTGATGTGTGATGAGCTGATGATGAGGGTGAAAACTTGACGCTTTAAGTGTGTCATATTGCAGTGGAAATTGCTTTTTAGGTGAGTACCTTGGTAATAGATATCGTACATTAAAAAGAAAAGTTCCGTTATTATAATGACCAAATTTTACACGGCCCCTGCTGTTTAAAGTTTTGTGTAAGTTTTACTTTGAAAAAAGTGTCGAATAACTTATATACTTATACAAGTTTTATATATAATTTCTTTAAGCGTTTTTGTCTACATTTTGATTTTAAAGTTTAATGTGAAAATTCATGATAAAGCCTTATTTTGCTACAAAATGTAACTATTCCATATATAATTTCTAAATTAATACCAATGATTAATCTTAAAATAAAATTAGAATCATGGTAAAAATGTGTTTGCTTGAAATTATGATGGGGATTTTAAAATGAAATTTTAAATTGTGATGTCCCTGTGGAAATGTAGATTCACTTTCATTAACTAGATCACCCCGCGACACTCTAATGTTGGAAAAGGGCATTTCATATTGCACACCACTTAGGCCGATATACCTATCAACAGCTTTTTTCCTCCAATCACAGCTAGCAACCCGAGCTCGAGCTCGAGCTGACGTCAGCCGAACAAATATTTTCTTCCTTGGTTTTATTTATTAGATTTTCAATGTAAAATGTAATGTGAATTATTTCACGCATTTTATTAAAAATAAAAATAAAACACTTCACACACAATGACAATATCCGAATAATGTCACTTTCGAACCAAACACTACGGCAACATTGTAGCCGCAAATCAAAGTGTAATTTTAGAATATTGTAATACGCTGCTAGGTTGATTTAAACTTTTCAATAACAGTGGCGTATTTTTTAATGCCATTTTTCACTTCATATAAGTAAATATATAAACGGTATTCTCATATAATTTGTAGGTTATTGCAAAACATGTCACTTTTTTACATAAACGTACACTCATACGTCTACCGCTGCAAATGCGAATGGGGCACCATTCCATAAAAAAAATGGAGGGAACCCGCATAGTAGAAAGTGAGTTGAGCTACATCGACCACTGTAGACAAAACACTCCAAAGCGATACTTTACACCACACAATTTGGTTAATTTGTAGGCCATTTATGCATTAAAACCAAAATCAGTCTTTTTTAATAAACTCTCTTTTCTTTTTAACGCACGATATATCAAAGATAGTCAAGAAGTCTCTTCTTTTGTAAGTTTTGGTTTTGGCTTGTAGAAAAAATAAAAGCATAACAAGTCCCGACGCCTTTTTGGCAACGTTTTCATTCGCACTAAGACTTAACTTTGCTGTTCAAAGCTCGCCAACCGTCATTCAAACCCGATTTATCACAGACAACCCTTATCCTGTCATCGTTTTCGCCATGAAACTGCGCTTATTTTATTAATTGTACAAATGGGTGTAAATTACTAGTACCGACTTACTTGTTCATTATATTACGCCAGGAACAAACTAGACTACCCAGCGTTAGTACATTCTGTAGGTTTCGTACTGTTAATACGTTAAACTGATTTCAATGATTAAAAAACACATTCTTGAATTTTTAATTAATCTTAACCTTGCCAGTATTTTTTCGCCAACCCACTTGCGATATAGTATAGTACTGAATTTGAAGTATTTTATACTTTTCATCCATTAAACAAATGGGCGAAGGTAGTTTATAATTAGGACCCTCTACTATATTGCATTGTATTTTCACTTCCATTATTTTTAACTAGCTTCTGCCCGCGACTTCGTCCGCGTAGATTTCGATTATCGTTATTCCATCGGGAATTTTAAATTTTTCCGGGGTAAAAAGTAGCCTATTTTTTTATCCAGTGTATAAGCTATCTCCATTCCAAATATCATCCAAATCCGTCAAGCCGTTGCATCTTGAAGAAGTAACAAACTAACACACACACACACAAACTTACGCATTATTTTATTACTACGATTATTTTTGGCATTTTAAGGCTTTATATAAAATCACGAAACAATGGCAGTTTTGTTTACTTGAGTTAACATACGATTACTTTAACGTGTGACATAAGCGTAACAGTGATTTTCAGATTTCTGCTCATGAATACTTCTGATAAAAGTTTCTACATGAACACAAAATGTGCTTTATTCATTTTTACTCTAAGATCAATACTTTAGTTGCTACAGGGTGTTTAAGATCACAAGGAGATATATAGACGATTTCAGAAGTAAAAACGAAGTAGGTGTAGGAAAAAGCAAATCAGTTCGTCTTTATTATGTTACATATTGTCTTCTACATCGACTTCAATTTTATCGCTGCAAAAGTGGTTGCACTGGAAAACGCCGATGTTGAAAAGCCGGTATATCATGCAGTCTTGTATGCTTCTGCTGCTTGGGTTCATGCATAATCGGTGTACCTGCAGATGTCATAGATGGAGAAGACGAAGTTGTCGGTGTAGACGACCGCTGATCTCTCCTCTCTCTCCCCTACTAAAGGGTCGGCAAAATATCACGCATTACGAGTATTCCACTAACTACAAGAGTGGCTGGGTAACGAATTGCCTCCTAAAGCGAGGAGCTGATGGAACCCTCCAACCAATTACCACCACTGATCCTCCAGCTCCTGACGCCGTGTCTTTATTTTATCTCCTTGTTAACTTAAACACCCCATAGCTCCTAAAGTATTGATCTTAGACTAAAAAATAATGTAGCAAATTTTGTAGAAAATGGTATGTACAGGGTTGGGTAGATTAAGTGTCCTATTTTGGGGTTTCTTCTTCTTCCGAAAAATTATGTGCACGCAGCACGCACTACTTCTTCAGGTATTTCATTCAATATCTTAAGCAACCGTTGCTTGAACGCATCTAAATTCAGGCCATGGGTACTCCCGATCTTGCTTAACATATAACCCTAGATGGAGAAATCCAAAGGGTTTAAATCTGGTGAAGCCGAGGACCATTCATGCCAAGGTATGATATCGGTTAAATTTGTTCGGCATCAGTCCAGAGTGCGTCGAGCTTTGTGGGACGGAGCAATATCTTGCTGGAAGCAATAATAATCGTCCCCATACAAGTTTCGTGCATTCTCCAGCAAATGATTCTGCAAAACGTTTTCAATGTAGTAATCTTGATTTTGACACCTCGGTCGATGAAAAGTAACGGTAACTTCC
Source organism: Acleris cristana (assembly GCA_948252455.1). Lineage (NCBI taxonomy): Eukaryota > Metazoa > Arthropoda > Insecta > Lepidoptera > Tortricidae > Acleris > Acleris cristana. Next base: position 46,715,778 of record OX411772.1, read on the forward strand.
ATCTTGGAAATATCGCACCCCATACAATGATTGGAAACGTTGTACAGCTAATTTTTCAACAGGAATATCCCTCAATGAAACGTCATACACGCGATTATTCTGCCGATTGTGACTATCTTGTGATATGAACATATTTTCGTTGGAAAAAAATATGTCATCTCCTGCGTGCCAAGCTGCTCCTTGCATTTTTTACTCAAGCTTTGTTTAGAGCGGCAGTCAGTCGATGATTTTTTTGTTTTCTGTAGGCTTTGAACCCAAGATCGTCACGGAGGATGCGGCTAATCGTTCGCCTAGATATCTTTTGCGAGTTTGCTAGCACTCTGAGCCGGATTTCGTGGAATTCGCTTACGAACGCACTTAATCTTTTCGTCACGAATCGATGGTTTTCGGCCAGGTTTGGGCCTGATTCTCGACGTTCGTTCCTGTTTCTTTGTATCGTTTTATGGTCCGCGATATGAATTTAATATTGATACTCAAGTGTTTCAGCTTCTTTAATATCTCGCACGGGCTGAAACTTTGTTGATGTAATTTCACAAGGAGTTCGCGTTATGCTTCCATTGTTGTCAAATAAATAAAACAAAAGATGCGAACCTGTCGCCTTACATGCATAGATACTAAATACAAACTTCATCTTAAACACATAGTGTCAACTAAAAAGCCGGCATATTATAAATGAAAAGTCACGAGATAAAACTAGGACACGTAATCTGCCCAACCCTGTTGAAACTTTTAACAGAAGTAATCATAATGATATTCGTACAGATATTCGAGATATGAGCAAAAACCTGAAAAAGAAAACCTTTAACCACCCTTACACCCTCAGCACACCCCTCACCCTTGAGGACTTTTAGTATGTTCATTTGGATACCGCAAGGTATAACTGTACCAATTTACAAAACCACACGATTTTTTTTCCCCTGTTTTTTTTCTTGAGTTATGCAAAATATAATTCTAATATTTAAAATTGTGTAATCAATGCGTGTTGATGATGGATTTCTAGCGACATAATATAATCACGGATGTTAACTATTTATTCCACTAGATAACTAAAGAGGTATAAAATCATGATAATACCGACTGCTTATAAGATTGACATTAACGAACTAGTCTTTTCGACATATAGACAGGTGTCATCTGGCAGTATACAATCTTGCGATACTGAAAATGAAAAATGTCTTCTTCCGCCGAATTTAGTTTTATTCAGAGTAGTCGTGGTGGCGATATTTTATTTATTTGAAACGATCTAACCTAAGTGGTACTTCTAAATGGGTATGTACTGGATCAAATGTTAGCAAAGGGTCCTTTAAAGGAACCATTTTGCTCAATGATCAAAAGGCTGGAATTATAAAAAAGAAAACACATTCCTGTCCTATCCTGTCCATGTGTAAAAAAAATAGACAAGTTGAAAACAAAAGTCATCGAGGATTACTGGCCAATTCCGACATTGTTTCGAGAAGAAATGAGTGACCAACAACAGGAGGAATACACTGATAAATTGTCTTTCTTTAGCAAAAGGGACGCTTTATACAGGGCACGGCGTAAATATGAAGGAACGACAGCCTTCAAATCTCGTGAAGACGTTACTTCCACCTTTGACTGAGTTTTAACCAAAAAGGAGTAGGCACTCATTTTTATAACACCTTACGCAAAAGATCATCAAAATGTCGACACTTTTGTTCATGGATGTTACGTTTAAAATTGTTCCAGGACCGTATAAACAGCTCTACTCAATACACGGTGACATCGGATCTGACACGAATTACACAAAAGTACTCCCATTTATATTTTCTCTTCTACCTAACCAGGAACAGAAAACGTACAATGTCTTATTTCAAGCAATTAAAGAAATTGATCCAAATTTTCAACCAAAGACCATAAAAATAGATTTCGAAACTAAGGAAATAAACGCACTTAAATCCACATACAGCGATTGACACATTCAATGTTGTTTTTTTCATTACTCGCAAGCGGTATGGAAGCATGCGTCAAGTTACGAAATCAATGAGACCCGCGAAGGAAGCAATTACAGTCGAGTTCATAAATATGTGTAGGTACACTTAAGTACCTTGTCTATTTAATGTCATGTTTAAACTGCCATATATGAACTTTCACAGCGATTAAAGTGACAAGGTACTGAAGTGTACGCATATTTATGAACTCGACTATATTTACGTACCTTCTGAAATGTGTAGCTCTGGCTCATTGGCCAAAAATCAAGATACACGAAGGGTCGTTCGTGTTAGGGCACAAGCAAACATCAATAATATGGAGGAGTTTATTAGCTATAATATGTCCGATAAACATGGGCGAAATTGACACCCTGTCTTGCTACGGTAGTCGACATTGTATGACAAGCGTCGTCGAAGCCTGCCACCAAAACAATAATGTAAGGGTCAGACCAAATTCGACTTTAATCTACTTTATCACAGACTTGAAAAATGAGGTATTGGGAGCTGAGGGCTTATTGTCTAACGCACTCGCAATTGCAACCGGCTTCAAAGTGGAGCAATTGTTTTCATTTTCTATGCAGACAAGCCTTCGATTTTCAAAATAAAAACGATCGTGATTGCGAGTGTGTTAGACAATAAGCCCTCTGATTTCACGTTCATTCAAAATGAATTGAATTGATAAGTTTATCGGAAAAGGCAACAATAATTCGTATTAAAGGATTGATTGATAATATTGTGAACAATTAGTAATTGTCAATTACTTCACAGGAGTTATTAATTTGTACCAATGCATCAATAAATTAGCATATTTAAAATAGTGATGATTTTTTCATGATGTAACATTGATTACTATTAGTTGTCACATTAAGCAAACAATAAATAAGCGATAAACAAGTTATCAATTTTTATAACATGATGTAGGTGTTTTTTTTTTTATAATGTGATAATTAGTTATTTTTGTTAAACTTATTTTATCGTATTATTTGTGTAGTTTTGTAAGTCCTGAGGCAGGTTGGAAAATGGCACTATGATTTCCCAATATCCAACCTGGGTTGGATGGCTAGGTTGGAAAATGGGAATCAAACGCGAAAATAGAAGTGTGTAATAAATTCGTGGGAGATTAGTTTAACAGAACAATTACGATTGTAGAATCTATGCCGTTAGCAATATTTGCGTTTAACTTAATTAGCAAATGGAGAAATCTGCTAATGGAAAAATCATGTAAGGAATAAATACGACTGAATGGGAAAAAACGCGACTGGAAAATACGCTGCAGAAAATATATGATTTCGAGAAACTGATCTAAATAGTCCAGGCATGGGATAAGACTTGAATCCATAACTTTCTTTTTTATATTTATGGGCATACTTCTTTGCAGCTCCAGTATCTGTTCCATGTATTCTTGACTCTTGTCTCTACTTCTGCATCATTGCTGATTTTGTTAAACCCGATCTGTTTTTCCAGATAAATATAGTGTTCGACACATTCTAAGGTTGCATTTGACCAAACTGGAATAATATTTTATACCTAGATTAAACGCCGAATTTGTATTGCCTAATCTCGGAGTAAATTTTAATCCAAGTTTGGTGAAATGCGGCCTAAGGGTTTGCCATCTATCGTAATGGTGGTCTTTGAAGAGTTTGACATAGTTTTTGTTTTGGTTATGTTTATCTCAAGGCCTACTTGCTTATTAGCCTTATGAAGAGTTTCGAACATATGTGCCTAGAACTTTTTAAGACAAAAGACACAAACAAAACGCAGAAAAATAATAAAAAAATAACTAAAACTAAATACTAAAATAAATTAATCGTGATCGTGTAGCAAATATTGTACTCAAAAAGTGTAATTTCCGCTAGAAGATATACCTACTAAAAATCATCTAAGAATCATATAAGATTGAATAGAAAATTCGTTTATACCTACTTGTTATTTTTGCTAGTTTTTAGCGTTTAAAATAACGGGTGGTTGGAAACCCTACTCTGAGCGTGGTCCGGCATGCTCTTTGCCCGGTTTTTTACAATAATATGTGACGTATGAAATGAAATCATTATTCTTACTTAAAATATACCCATATGCTGGAGTATTCTTTGACGTGCAACATAAATCACGTGTACTCGTAATCCACGTTGAGCTTTTTAATGCACATGTATTTTCATAACACACGTCCGCGCGGTTACGGAGCTGAGCTCTAGCCACAGCGTACAAGTCTGTGGCGAGTTTACCATTGAATCATTTTACTTTGTTCCTACATTCCTAACAATATCCAACATGAAGGTTTGTTTGCTAATTTGTGCAAAACGCCGCGACTTAAAGATGTTTTTTTGGTGAGTCCACACTCAAAAAAATTAGACCCAAAAAAAGAGATTTTCTCTTAGTTGACAAAAATGAATACAATTGTTAAGATATTAGTTATATCAACCAAAGCTGATAGTAACAACAGCAATTTTTTTAGTGATTTAACTAACATCTTAGTTGATTTATCTAACGTCTTGTCAGGCTCGTATGGAATCAAGACGCTTATGCACAACAATCACAATCTTGTTAGAATCAGGGACCGGAAAACCCCTTTATTTGATTAAGTCTATCGATCGAGTACTGCATCATATGCTCTCCCTATCGATAGGCTTACCCTAATGATATGGGAACTGCTTTGAACTAGTTAACTACAACCATTGAGGTTACCAGTTTCGTAAGGGTTTCGATTTAAGCACTTAGTATTACGTTATTGTTACCCTATCCATTCTCCCTCTCCGTTGACTCTGTTTCGCAGATTCGTGTGATTGGTTGGTTTTAAGCTTATGCAAAAATATTTTGTATGGACTGCGCGTAGAGATTAAAATAGCTTGAAGCGGTTCAATAAACACTTCATAGGGAAAGCCTAACAAGGGTTTTAAGGAATTGGTAAGAGCTTAGTCGAATTAATTGTATCGTATGGGATAGCTTTTCATTGGGGTAAGTCGAAGATACGCTTATCGCATCGTTAGGGTTTGTAAAAACCAGTCAATTATCCTAACGAAAACCCTTAAAAGGGTAAGCGGTTCCGGTCCCTGGTTAGAATCGACCATTTTTTTTTCAGTGCGGAATGCATCGCTTGACGCACACAGCATAATGCAGACAACAAACGGTGGATGGTATTAAATACTCGTTACTGTACCTAAATCATAAAATGAGTCTCAAGTAAATGCAAAAAACATTTGATTATAAGAAATAAGGGTTACCTGGTAAAAACGAGACATAGAAGCGTTACACACAGAATCATCAGTTGCTGTGAGAGTGCCGACTGAGATTTTTGCATTGCTCGGTGAAGATCATTCTGAAAAATAAAAATTCTAGTTTGTACTTACCTAAAAAATTAGACTTACAATGTATGATGCTAATAACGTAGGTAGAGAGAAGTCATGTAAAATTTAGCCGACCAGTAATCCTTTTTGGCGTACTTACGAACATATTTTCCAAAGATCGTTTTGCTAGCCAGCAGTTAAGGAACACTGGTATGAAGAGATTTCGGAGCGGAGGAAATGGTAGCTGCAACAAAAATAACGTATTTTAATTATCTCGTAAAAAACTATTAAAAAAATGAGGTCTACATCAATGTTACTTACAGTTAAAGCAAAAGGTATAGTGTTTACCATTTCTAAAATGAAATGGAATGACATGACTTGTTGCCAGATGTTGCCCTGTAGACATAAATCGTACTGTTAAAACATAAAACGATCATATTCATTATTTTTTTCAAAGGTCTTCTCACACTTAAAGAATGAATTCACGGTCTCCATTTCATTTAAGGGTAGCGGCACCCAAACAGCAGATGGAAATTGACCCACACCATGAAGTTTATAATCAAAACCTCCTTTTACATGATTAAAGATGGCCCCGTTCATTTCAGTTTAACAAGGAAACAATAAGGATAAGGCGCGTAAAGCTGGCATAGAGATAAAAGTACGCTCTCAAAATCAACCATGCTAATATATTTAATTAAGGTACAACTTAAATAATTACATTTTGATGTTATTGGGACAGTACAACTAAAAAACCGAGTTTGTTCATATGTTTTTTCAAAAAGCCTTTTTTAAGCTTTTCGTGGTTAAAACTTCAGTAATCGCAGAGTGACGTATCAGTTAGGAAATTGGGAAACATAACGTAAACAAAAGTTGAAATACATTAATTTTTTTACAAACCTAGACTTTAATTTAACAAACACACATATAATATCTTGATAAGGGATATGACACTTCAAATCATGACTTCCTATAAATGTTCGTATCGATGAATTGAACCTCTTGACCTCACTAGACTACACATGCATACACACACGCCTTCGTTCCCAGACCTACACAATTACCTACAACTCTAAAAAGTTTTTGATATTATCAACAACTTGTGCTAAATGTGCTTAAAGAATTTCTGTAACCACATTTAGCACAATTTGGCTAAGATGTTTACCAGCGTATTAGTAACAGGTTGCAAGCCCATCGCATAACAGTACTACAAGCCTTTATTCCCTTAGTAGCCTCTTATGACATCCACGGGAAGACATGGAGTGGCACTATTCTAACCCAGCAATCACACGGTCTCACTAGACTAACTATCCCTATTGACCACAGAAAACTTAATTTTATATAAAACCACAAAAAGGTTGATGTAGCGCAATTCGAATCCCTTTTCAAGTGAAAGTCATTACTTAATTTTGACGTACATAGTTGATTCATTTTAACATATTTTAAAAATCTGAGTAATCGAAAATGTGTTCGAATTTTCATACATTGTTAAGAGGATTGTGAACAGGCGCTTAAATTGAGTAGCTTTTTTTTCTGTACTAATTGGGCTCCGGGCCATAACGTTACTCATCCCTAAATCAAGCACGATTTTCACGATTTTCGAATAAATAATGTTTTAATTATATAAGTATTACTACGATATCGCATTTTGTATGGACATTTTTAACTTCACAATCCTCTTAAAAACAGGTCTTTACCATTTTTAAAACTTGATTAGGTATGAACTCACCTTATATCCTAGGTAGGCTAGGAGTATAGCTTCCGTGAAGGAGATCATAGCGAGAATGACTTGAACTATCCATAGGTAGAGTGGTCTGTTGACCCAAATAATGCCATCCCAGTTGATAATAGGGTGTTCTTGAAACTCCTCTTCGGTTAAGTTGGCGGAATGTTCAAATTCAGTCTTATTTCCAACTTTACATTCGTAACTGTAAACAATAATGTTTATTTGGAGTTATGTCAACGTGACTTATAAATCAAATGTTAAAAAGTCTCTATCCGTTTGATTTGTTACGTCACTTGGACATACCTATTGCAAAAATAACCTATAGGTAGAAATCGAAATACTTGAACAACATAAATTACAATAGATATTAGGTTTTTTAAATGAATCCATACTAATATTATAAATGTGAAAGTGTGTTTGTCTGTCTGTCTGTCTGTCTGTCTGTCTGTCTGTCTGTCTGTCTGTTACCTCTTCACGCTTAAACCGCTGAACCGATTTAAATGAAATTTGGTATGGAGATAGCTTGAGTCCCGGGGAAGGACATAGGCTACTTTTTATCCTGGAAAATTAGACAGATCCCGAGGGAGCAGCGATAAACGACTTCTATGCGGACGGAGTCGCGGGCAAAAGCTAGTTAATAATAAAGCGGATAATATTACACGTTTTAAATATAAACACTGGTTAGAACATGATGGATAGCTGTGATTGATGAGAACATTGTTCTGGTTATACTATTCAGTATTTGTTTTTGATTTGTCCCAATAGACTAATTAAAATTGTCAAGTTTGCGTAAGCGGAATGCGAGCTCAACGAATGTACGAAGCTGGATGGCACGAGCCCGTTATGCTCCGTGCGATATTGGCGCTATCTTATCTTTAGTCACCCTTTAATTGTTTAATGGCGGTTGTCCTTCTTTTATGACGTAGGTATACCAAATAATGTGGTTGTCGACATGTGGATAGTTCATCCACATCCTATCCCGATATGCATTTATAAGAACAGGAAACATAATTGAGTAAGCGCGGCGGAACAGGTAGGAAGGACGTTTCAGCGCCGACGCCTCCAGCCACGAGCCCGGCGCGGCGAGGGGCGAGCTCATTGTGCTCGTGGCGCTACGAGCCCTTCGGGCAAGTGATGCCTCTCCACAGCTCAGCGTTGTGTAACGAGTAGTGTCTCGGATGCTTCCACAAATTTAAAACCCTTTGCATTTTTTACCGGGCGACAGAAGCACCCATTACTTGGGGTTTTCTGTACGAAACTTATTCTAAAAAATATATTTGGTGTCCACGGAACCTATAAAGACAATAATAAAATATTCAAGGCAGTATAATAGACATAGTAACTCACCAGGAAGCAGTTATAGGATCTCCATCAGCGCAAACGCGGAATATGTACAAGACACACGCCAAAAGTTTGAAAAACAAATTTGCTATCCTAATACGTAAACCTGTAACAATTACACATTTATATGAGCTTTTAAATCCAAACATAAAGCGCCTTTTGATTCTTCATATGCTGTTGAAGTCGTTAGTAAAAAGAAATATTTTTTTTTTAATAAAAGGCACTAAAACTCGACACAAGACGAATAAAATATGTAATTATAGGTAGCTTCGGATAATCTGCAATTTATATAAAATGAAATTCTGTTAGTTGCAATATATTTAGCCGAGACTGAAGACGAAAAAGAGGTTTATATTAAAAATCACGCAATGTACCAATAATAGTGAAACATATAAAATATACCATGTGGGAAGGCCGAAAGATAGTTAATTAAATTTGTTTTTGTTTTCCGCTTCTCGGTACTTTTGACTATATCTTCAAAAATATAAATATTTTTACGGTGCCGTTACACGGGTAATTTATTGTGCAATAATTATAGACCAAAAAAAATAACTCACGGTTTTTACATTCTAATTCGAAAGAATGGGTAATTTTAGGAGACCAATTTCATACATTGTGTATTTGGCCCAATAGTTTTGTTTTAATTTCTTTATTTATTTAGCAGACATTTTATGGATGACATGATTATTTTAAATTTGAGTTGGCATTTTCTAAGAAATTACAACAATTCAATTAATCTAATGATAAAAAGTGATTGTAATAGTGTATTAAAACACTATTTCAAGCGGTTTTCGCCTAACCCGTAAGATACACATATGAGGGCTTCAAGCCGAAAACGAAAGTCAAACAAAGGTTAAATATACTTTTGTCGAAATATCCGAAATAGATAAATATTTCAAAAACTTAATTATGCAGAACAGCTTTAAAACCCTATTCCTCGAAATGGTTTTCGAATTAGAGTAATTGTAAAAATTTGAACAATCCCAATTCTTCATAACACCAAATTAGAGTAAGACATATCAGGAGGATACGCGGCAGAGCGTAAGACCACTTGACTACTTAGATTCAAGTGAGTGGTTAGAACTAGTGAGTAAAACGGCAAAATAATAAAGATGATCATAGGACGGTAACTGCTACAGGGCATCATATGAGAGACACTTAAAATGTGGCATCACTCTTTTCTGGAGCTGGTTTATATACATAGGTAGCTACGTAACCAAATAATACATTAAATATAAACATAACTATACGGTAGTATTTACTAATAACTACGATAGTAAGCAGAGCAACAGAAATATTATTATTCTCTACTCTAAATATGTAATTTTTTGAGATTTTTACTTTCAGCGATTTCTGAAATAAAGAAGGGAGGGTATTTTTCTTTGCGATTCACGTTAATTACCAAAATATCTAAAGTTGTCACATTAAAACCTTTTTTGTTATACATTTAAAATTTCTTAAGATGAGGCTTTATTTTGACCTCTAAATACAACAAATAATACCACTAATTTCATCACGATAGATAGCTTTAGCCATTTCAGAGAAACCTCACTAGGTATATACTTTATCTATTCACACACCCAAAATTTTGGCCGTGTGGTGCCGGGTTTAGAATGTTGCCACTCCACGTCTTCCCGTGGATGTCGTAAGAGACGACTAAGGGCTGTGTAGTGCTGTTAGGCGATGGGTTTGCAACCTGTCACTAATACACTGGATAACATCTTAGCCTGGTCGTGCAAAATGTGGTCACAGAATTATCAACAAGTTTTTGGAATTGTTGTTGAGTCTGTGGCTCTGCCTACCCCACTCTGGGAATGAAGGCGTGAGTTTATGTTTATGTTACACCCAAAATGAAAACTTTTACTATTTTCATAAGTATTTTTTTTCTGGTTACGCGACTATATGGCATTTCAGCCGTTTTAAAAGTTTGATCCATTAAAATTGTTTTCCTCACATGATTTATAAATAAAAATTAGTTTTTTAAACCTTCCCTTGAAGGTGGTGAAAGTATATTTGTAGTTTGTAACGAAAGTACTGACCCTGCAGACGAAGACGCGGTCGGAAAGCTAGTTCGACGGCGAATTAGTCTAGTTCATAGGTTACCAAAGTGGTCCCTACCGCCCCCCAGGTGTGCGCTTAAGGTATCCGGGGGGGCAAGAAAAATAGGGGGTGCTGAATCTTATTCAGGGGGTGGCACTGCCTGTATTGATAAAATATAAAAGAAATTTAAAAAAATATAGAATAAAGTAGAGTAAGTACTAACAGCAAAATCTTTAACCGAAATTCCATTGAGATACAATTGATTTTGCAATCAATGTATTTTAGTGCTTTTATAGGAGTCCTTGGTATTATTTGTCTCCTAGTAATATCAAGTATTCCTCATAGCTTAGACGAAGTATACCCTAGACCTGACAAGTGCGTGCTACCGTAAGGGATGGATGCATTCTACATATAACACATGGGGTAGAGCAGTAAAAAAATACCCCACTTTAGCAAATTCCAGATAAGTCATATTCAAATTTTTGTTTTACAATTTTTTTATAGAAGTTGCCAAAAGAAATTGACAAATTGCGTTTAAATTACTGCTCTACGAGCTTTCGTTTTTGAAATACAATAATTTGAAAATTGACGGTGAAGCTACCTCGCGAGGTCTTGTGGCAACGCTCCATAATGAATAGCGCACAACTTGTGACGTTACTGGTTATGGAAATGTATGAACGTAATCACAAAATCAGATAATCACATTTATTTTTTATTGAAACTTCAGTCACATGATTACTCCCTGGAACTTGCCTTGAAACCATGTTGTGAATGAGTATGTTGGATGACGATCACGTCAGGGTCACCAATGTAGGAAGAGAGTGTATTAGAGAGATCTCTCTCTCTCTCTAGGCGGGTGTGATGCCTGGGGCACGTTTTATAAAGCTACAAGTACTTAACAATTTTACAGGTCTAAACGGGCAACACTGCTCAAATGGCTGGTCGTCATTGGTCGAGGTTATGTCAAGTGGAAACTTGTAACCTGTAAATTGTAATTTGTAGCTTTATAAAACAGGGCCCTGGGGACCGAAGTCAAAGTCGAAGATGAAGTTGGAAGCTGTATATATGTCAACTGACGGTAGAAACTTCGTTAACGCGATGTAGAACACTTTAGTTGCGCTGTCTGACGCTGGTGGCGCTGGCGAGTTGGTTGTTACAAGTTGACGCTAGATGTTGCAATGATCAGTTAAATGTTGAGAGCACACACGAGTGTACTTAGTTGGGTTAACCACGGAGTACGCACAGTATCGTCTTTTGGAAAAATGGAACAAATATTTTACCTGTTACATGAGGAAAAAAAATATTGTTTGTCTGGCAACCCCAAATCACTTAAAAACTGGCCAAATTGCATATAACACAGCTGCCAGCCAGCCGTTATTTATCGACATTATCGACATTATCGTGCACTTCAGTTCGTTTGTAGTGCGCGTGCCGCGGTTTATGCTAGGGACTGTCGAGTGTCCTGACTTTTGGCCGAAAGGTGTAGTGTTCCGGCGGTTTCGGGGCAACCTACCGGCAGCGAACAAGATGCCAATTTTGGCAGAACAGTAATATGTATGTTAGTCTATAAGGTATTTGTAAATACGGGCCTCGTTGCCCGAAATAAAATTTATTATTATTATTATTATTAAACTACTTACGTAATTTGGGTGGGTAATACTACAATAATCTAATTGTCTTGAAGCAAATTTTAGAGATGTTTAAATGATCTTGTTTTTTTTACACGTAGTTGAGATTCGTTGCTGTATTTCTCGCATTTAAAACACAAAAATCACTTTGCTCACTTTCACAGCTGATCACACAACAATGCACAATTTTTTAAATAAAATACTAACATAACATAAGCTTACTATCATCAAACAAATCGTTGAAAACAATATTTTCTGTCTTAAATTTGCTTTTAACACATAATAAGATCACGAAAAAAAATTGAAATGACAGCGGTTTGCCTGCCACGAACCTGAATGTGCCCAGCTAAAAAAAACACGTCTATGACAAAGATAAAAATAAATGTCTCCTTCACTGTGTCTCTGACTGAGAACTTCATAAAACTATCTCCTTCAATCTTGGTACATTCATCATTTGCGTGATCATTGATCATTTGCGTATCAGATCTAGGGTATACTTCATCTAAGCCTCATAGGGAGATAGACGTCAATCCTTGTACCATTTTTCTGTTAGTAAAAAGTTAAGTAGGTATATTTAGGGGGCGGTGAAAAAAACTTGTCCTGCTAAGTGGGCGGTCAGTCCAATAAGTTTGTGAACCTATGGCCTAGTAGATAGTAACCTTGCCTACGAAGCTAGCGGTCCCGGGTTCGATTCCAGGTATGGGTAAATATTTGTGTGATGAGTGCGAGGACTTTCTGAGTCTTGGCTGTTTTCTAATATATTTAACTATGTATTTCATAGTCATAGTACAAACTTAGAGCTTAGTTTGGGACTAGGTTAATTTGTGTGAGGTTGTCCTATGATATTTATGATTCGTTTATTTATTTATTCTAAGCGTAGAATAGAGGCCCCTGGTGTACCAACTTGATCTGTGCTCGTACATACTACATTCAATCCAAATTATGAATTTGTCGCTTCCTAGAACGTTAAGAATGAAGTAAACGCCCATCAGTCCAGTCCGTCCAGTTCACATAACACATTCTCCTCCAGCCACTGCTACGAGTGCTACGCTGTAGTCTGTAGCAGCATTTTTCCACTATATAGCTCTATCTGCTTTGAACAGTGTACCCGACTATCGGGTCATTGGCGCTGAATGTGTTCATTCTGATGGCGGTAGTAGGTAGAAAAACTGCGTTTTATATATTCATACGTATAAAGATGAGTATAATAATATTTAAAGGCAAGGTGTCCTCAGGAAACTCTTTAATTGATAAACATTACGGGATAGGGGTTATGAAATCGACCCCTCAAGTTCAAGTTCGCATATTCGGGAAAACTTAATTTTAGGCCACCTCCCGAAACTTTCAGCTTTTATAAAATAACAAAGTTCTGGCCATCGCTGGCACTCACGCTCAACTTTTTCATGCATCGCTACGTAAAATCAATAGAGCAAGTAAAAATATTTTGATCGTCGACTCTACACGATTTTCCTGTTATGAATGAATAAGTAAATAGTAACATTTATCCATATTTCCATTTCGTATTTAAATTTTGTAACTTCATAAACATTATATCAAACGGCAGTAATTAGTCAATGTCATCTTTGGCATTGGCACGCTGTTTGCCGAGGTGAAAGCCCTGGGTGCTACGGGTGGTGTAGTGATTAATAAAACAAAATAATTCAAGTTAATTGCCCTTACCAGACTGCCGCAGCCCTGAAGCGTGCGAAATCGTCATCGACTTACTTCCCGTACGCATCCACAGAAACACGATTATATCCATCTTCACAAAACAAATAAAGAGTAAGTGAGATTTTACTTGACCAAAGCTCATTTCGGAATTAAAGATAACAATTTAGCGGACAGTAAAGGGAAATCTGCCGCTAACTTACACAAAACCCTATCATACTCTATTAGTAAAATAAGATACCACGGCAAAAGTTTTCATTTTTACACGTAAGCCGAGTTTTATAATAATATCAAACCAACCTGCCATGACCTTTCATCCTAACTATATATCCCCACACTCGCTGACATGAGGCATGGATGTTTTATATGTGTTTATGTATGTATTTCTCTATATAAGTAATTTTATCGTTGCTTAGTACCCACAGTACCTACAAGCCTAGAGCTTTGTTTAGGACTAGGTCAATTTGTGGGAGATTGTCCCCTGATATTTATTATTATTAATATTCAGATATTAATTTAATTTTCTTTCTGCATATTAGGTTTTTTATAATAAATATTCAAATATATAAAAGTAAGATAACAATACTAATAAAAAGAATAAACATTTTAAAAACCTAACCTATCTAATTTACAAGTATCGCACTGCTAAATATTATACTCTATTTATTGATGTTTTATTTTTTCTATTATTAAAATTAACTTTCTAATGTATTCGCATTCAAATAAACAATCTTCACATAAAATTTTGAAGGAAAGATGAGCGTGGTCGTGGTTGGCTGAGTACGTTAAATATATTTCTAAAATATGGTTTCCTACAAAGAAAAATAAATTCTTAATTATTTCTTTGAGTCTTCTCGTAAAATTCACTCGTAGAAAGTATTACAATAACCAGCCTAAATCTTGATTTATTATAGAAGAAGAAAGAAAGAAAGTACATTAAAAATGCTCCAAACATACATACTCCTACAATAAGGTCCCAAAATGGCCCGTGCACAATCATTGAAATGAAAAAAAGTTACAATTCGTTACGTGTATGTATTTTATGTTTGATGTTTCACACATTTTAATAAGAAGAAATAATATTAATGTCAAGATCATGGTTACAATTATTTGTAGTTTCAGATTTTTTCCCTCATCGGGTCATCGGGAAACATTCCACAGGTTTTTACTTAGTGCGTCAGTCAGTCTCGCATAAAAAGTTAAGTACTAATTTCCAAATACGTCGTTTTCGGATAAGTAAAGAACTTTGATTTGATTACTGGCCTTTCAAGTTAGTTCTGCTTTTTACAAGCTTCTATTTAACTCGCACTGTTCGTATGTTTGTAAGTTGTTCGTCAAATTTTGCAAAGCAATTTTGGACCACTTCCCGTTTATAGGATGGGCAGAAATTTGGACCACATATACCCAATTGCAAATGCAATACTTAACGTAGACCCACCGTGTTGGGATTAATTAGTTTGGTGTTCATAAGCAGATAATGACTGCAAAAAAACGACACTCGGAAATAAAAGCATGTCCCAAAAATTATATTTTTGACAAAAACTTATACAGTCAAAAAGTACTGAGTTAGGTGAATCCCCATTAATCCCCATCTTTTGTGCAAAATTATGCACATTACATTATAGTCTCATTTATTTAGAGTTTTTTCTAAAACGTTCAGAGCTTGTTCTGAGTGCTTTGCAATGCAAGTGACGATGTAGAGTAAAAGGCAAAGCAAAGTAAGTCTGGGATTTTTCCTTCGTTTGCTACGGAAAGGCATCCTTGCAAAGGTAATTTTCTTACGCTAATTCACGTAGGTAGCTTTACAATTTCTCCTGTTACTTGATTAACTTGCCAGTTAAAGGTAGCAGGAAAAAAAGTAGCAGCACATAATATGTTCTTTTTTTCATTTTGTGGTAATTTTTAAGCAGTGCATTTGTTATAAATAGTAGCTATCTAGAATTCAATGAAATAAAAAATAACAATTGTTAAAATGAACGGGCAAAGTTTCAAGTTTCAAGTTTTCGCCTTTTATATTACGAGTAGATCTCTCCTAAAACTTTTTGGACAGCGTCTTCTGAGAGAATTTGTGAGGTGTTTGTCATAATAAACATTGATTTTTCTTTAAGTTTTATGGGCTACTTAATACCTTATTAAATTGTCTTTTGATCAAAAGTTAACTTTTTTGATTTGACGTTACTTTGAGGTAGTTACATGGAATTTCACCATTTGTTTACATATTTGCCATTTTTACAGAAATTTGTCTCCCATAAAAAAACCTCTGTCAGAGGTTAGATTGGAGAAACTTCCTTACTACCCAAGGTAAATTCCAGTTTATTGGTATAACTTATTCGTAATATGATATTCCTAAAAGCATAAAACAAGATGTGAAAATGGATATCCAATTGTGGGATTGGAGAAAACGGCGAGCGAAGATTGTCAAATAGTGTTGTCCAAAAAGATATAAAGTGCACCTACATGCAATAAATATTGAGTAAACTCAAAGAATCTCATACATTTCAATATTATTGTATTATTATTTGATAGTATGATATCTACTATAAACTACTATAACTAAAAATAACTGCTTCATATTAGAAAAAATAAAAAATACCTATATACCACATAATTTATTGCTACTTTTTTACTGAACCACTCCTTAATAAGTGAAGAAAAGTTTTTATTATTTCATTTACACATTTCGCTGTAACCACTTGGCATGTTTCATTATTTAAATTTATTACAAATTTTGATAATGTTTATTCATATAACTTTGTGCGTGCAGTAAAAAAATAGGTCGACAAATGAGTCTAGTTTGTAACTTCGTTCTTTTTACACGACGGAAATGAACATGTCGACATTAAGTTGGGGCCGCGCGTCGAGGTGGTCGTCATTGTAATCGACACTTGAGTAGGGTCCACAGTCTGCCGCAATGTCGGTCCCTCCTGCTTCTTCACAATCTAGTGTAATCTTTTCAATATGCCGTTCTACGGAGACGAACCTTAATTTTTTCAATACGAAATGCGTTAGTGGTTGTTCCTCTTAAAACTAGTCCAATTAATACAAAAAAAACGATGTTATGAAAGTTCCCAGAAACGTATTACTAAATATGCATGGTTTTCAACTGAAAAAATACTGAAACCAACATATAAGATACAGGTGGAAATGAATTTGACCAAATGGTTGGTAATGTTACCGCCCGGAAAAATAAATCTACGGAAAGCCGCAAGACATGGTGGTGTATTTTTAAGTACCTACGTCAATTTTATTGACTGTCGAAATAACCTTGTACAAGAATGGACTTCATTTATTATAGTTTATTTGGCATAACTAATACAATTGCATGTATTTAGGAGGACAGTAAAACCAGAGTAATAACTAGTACTCGGCTGTCTATCACGGCTCGGAAACCTGGTCATTTAAATCTTTTTAGTGCTGCTATGTATGTATATGCGGCTATTTCGGAAGGCCCGTTCCATTGAGTTCGCGAGTCTCCGCCTGCCATTTCTAACAAAGTATTTAGCATTGGCCGGGCAGGCGCCGTAGTTTCATCAATAGCCTAGTTCACCAATCCATATCAGTTCATTAATAGAGCCTATTATTAATGTTAACATCCTTCTTAAATAGTCTTACACTAACCGGTTGGAGCATACTTCTATAGTTTGAACTCAGAGATAATCGCCGGTTGGTGTCCCATCACTTTACTAAATTAAACTTGTCTATAGGGCCTCTGCGTATTAGCTTCGGCTCCATGTAGGTACGTCTTCAAGACTTACAAATAAAATTAATAATTAATTTCTCACTTTCAATTAAACTGATATTACAAAAATCTTAGCTAAGAAAGGACACCAAGTTCGATTGAAAGAGAATTAAAAGTTTGCGCAGATTTATTTTATAATGGCCCCTACACTAGGCTCAGCCTCTTCTCTTAGGTAGCCAATCCATAGATAGGTGAGTTTATGTGAACAGTGAATAGAGGTGACCAGATTAATAAAGTAAACAATTTAATAAAAGATGCATGCAATTGAAATGATACTTGAGTGGGTGCGTACTTAGTTGTGTGTTGCGTATAGGGTGTTGTTATTGAATCTGTGTGTAAAGAGAGATTTTGTATTGTTGGAAGAAATCACCGCAAACCCGTCAGTATCAGTTCAATTTCTCAAAAATTATTCAACTGAAAAGGGTTCTTACAGTTAAAATAGTTTTTTTATTAATCTGATATCTGTAAAATAAGGCTGGCATATATGACGTTTTATTGATTTTTCTATCACAACAGTATTGTACTTCCTTTTTGCCCGTCAATATGTAAACATCTTTGGTATTAAACGACTTATTTAACTAATTATATCCTTATTTATTATCATGTTGGAGTACTGCATTTTGCCCCCAACACATACTTGTCAATTTAAGTGGCAAGGAATTTCCTTTGAAGAAACATGCAGGTGATATTAAAATGGTGTATTAACATTCTACAATCTAGACGAATTACTACTTTATAATATAGACGTTTTTTTATATTTTACAATTTGACTATTATAGTTTTTATGCTACTAAGACATTCTGCCAGATTGCTTGTTATGATCTTAAACCTTTTGCTTATTAAGTCGTAATGACATTAAGACGTTTTACAACCAAGCCCTTTCGCCTACTTTCGAATATTGCAATGCGGGCGTTTTGCACAGACAATAGTTATACATTTAAGAAGTTTTGGTTACCAAGCCAAAATACAATTAAGTCCTGCTGAACCGAAAAACTTTTAAATGCTTAAGCCGTTGCTAAAATTTACGATTTGCCGCGTGTCTTTATCAATAACTCCCCTAAACAGGGTAATGGTTCTCGATTCCCCAATGCGTGACAGCACAGCACTCATGCGGGAAAATCGATTTTCAAATTAGCGCTAACTACAGCATGTGGTTTTTGTATAGCCTCGCCTCCCAGGTTTTAATTTACTAAGTGGCGTTTGTTACCCTTTCAAACCAAGTGAAGTTACTTAACTAACTCCTTGACACTATCCGTTTCGCGAAGGATGTAAGGGCTGGTAGATATTTTATACTTCTAGGTGCTTCTAGGTCACAAAAATGTATTGAATCGGTCTTCGCAGAGGAATATTCTTGAGTTACGCCAGTTGCAAGTATTTTGATTAAAGTTTTCATCCACTTCAACATAGATTGGAAATATAAGTAGGTACATTAATTGATTTATCTAGTATAGAGCCGGACAGGTGCGAGTTGGACTCGGGCACCAAGAGTTCCGCACACCTACGTCGTACCTATTTGTATGAAATGTTAGAAAACCCAATAAAGTCCTGCTGCTACTTGCTGGCTTCATACTAAAAATCCCACCATACAGGATAATATCTCTTTAAAGTAAACAGAGCCGTAACTTCATCAACTTTGTACTAGGATTACTTACCCTGTAACAGTTTTTATCATTTTTATAAAAATCATAAGTGTCAGAGTAATTCTTACACTGTTCCTAAAATATAAATATATAGATTATTTCCTTGTCTCTATAATTTATTGACATTAATATAATTATATCTTCACTATCAGAAGTAGAGGGGCGGGAAAAGGTGTTTTTATTCGCGTTTCACGTTAATTAGATAACCAAATATATCAAAAATGAAAATAAAAATATATTGCCTATTATTTTTAAAAAAGTGTTATTTTCTTCGTTTGCGGTTTTTCGTTTTTTAAATGTTTTATTCAAATGAGAGCTAAACGAGGGTACGTTCTAGTTTATTCATGTAACATAATCACTTCGGCCCTTTTTGGAAAAGCTTTTGTATTGTAGACCGGCAAATTTTTCGTTAGGATTTATTAAGTACAATATCTATACTGAATTTGAATTTAAAAAAACATTGGCTTTTCTCGAAATCTATCCCTAGGTAAATGGAATGTGGAAAGAAAATGTATGTTACATGCATACATAAAAAGTTAATTTATTTTTATCGTTTACGTTTACCAAATAACTAAATGAAAAGCAAGCTTTAAAAACCCGAGTGCATTATTTATATTGTCGTCGATATACTCGTATCTACCTATGTTAATAATTGTCAATTTTCCATTGTTGTTATTTCAACTTTAACAGTTTAGGTATCATATGACATAGGATGGTGAAAGGATCCTTACGATACCACACACATCTAAATCAGTTCAGGCGTTTAGAAGTTATATCGGAATAAAGAATACATACATACATACATGAACCCTGAAAACATAACACTCCTTTTTTTTGGACAGTCGTGTAATTAGCCCAACAACGCTAAACAAAAGTAGGTCAGGTGAGGCAATGTCACTCGTGTAACATAATAATCGGTATACCCTCTTTGTTTATAGTAAATATGCCGTTCTAAAAAACGTATACCTACCTACCTACTTTTTATAAATTAAGTAGTGGTTATGTTTTGTGATTCTATCGGTTGTCTCAGACTGGCCTTAATAGTATTGGACTATGAATGCTTTAATGATCAGAAACGATTACTTAAAATAGTATCAACTGCTACTTCCTGAATATGTTTATTAATCTTTCTCAACCGTTACTGAAATATTTTTAACGTTGCCGTCACAAAGCAAAGAACCGTTAAACAATACGTTTAAGGGCCTTAGGGTCCACTTCCCGTGATTCCTTAAGATTACTATTTAAAGAAATTAATATTTTAACAGTAGCATCACAATTTATTTATGAGAATATTATTTATGTCATTAAAAATCAAGACTCTTTTATTAAGAATTGTGACATACATAATTTAAATACAAGAAATAAAAATAAAATTGCTGTTAAAAAATTTCGTGTCCGTAAGGTACCTATATAAATCATTTGTAGGTCAATGCATTCATTTCTATAATAAATTACCTGACGAAGTTTTAAAGTTACCATTTCCAGTACTTAAAAATTACTTGAAAAAGTCGTTGATGTCTAAAGCTTACTATAGGGTCGAAGACTATCTAACAGATAAAAATGCCTGGCCTAAATTAAAACCAAATTAAACACCTAAATATCTTAATACTTAATAAGTTAATTATACAAATATGTAAACATTGTGTATTGTCTAGGGGACACGGTTTCTGTAGGAGAATGTATCGAACCTATTATGTGTTGTTTTGCACCGTCGTAGGTTAGTATAATTTTTTATTTATTTTATATATTTTCTATTTTACGAGTTCTTGTAGAAATTTTGATTTTTGACACATTTTCCTACTCAACTACGCATGATATATTATATAGGCATATTTTTGTTACATTCATTGTTTTATATAATGCTAGGTTAAGTTTTTTTTTTCCGTTGTATAATATCATATCATAAGCAATGTTTAAAAAACGACTGACTGTTGAGTTTCTTGCGGCGTTTCTTCTCAGCAGTGGTCTCTTGCGAAGCGCTGGTAGATTTTTGACGTGTAAAAGTGCCCGTGCGGCCTACTTACTGAATAAACATCTTTTATCTTTTATCTTTTACTTAAGATCAGGTGGACAAATAGGTTGTAACGGCGATCGGGTTTGTAGCAAACAGCTTTGACCAACACCTTAAACACTCTTGCCAGATGACTGATGGTTGCCAGCGAGAAAGCGATTAGCTATCGATTGTTTTCTCGCTCAAGAAACGAACAAAAGATATAAGATCCCGCGTCAATAAAAGAGACACATGTCGTGCGTTAACAAGAAGAGTGACGTTATGAAAAAATACAGACTATAATTTACAAACTAACCAAATTATATGGTGTAAAGTGGTGCTCAAGTCACTTTTCTACTACGCGGGTTCCCTCGCATCTTTTTTATGGAATGGTGCCCCATTGGCATTTGCAGCGGTAGACGTATGAGTGTACGTTTATGTAAAAAAGTGGCATATTTTGCAATAACCTACAAATAATATAAGAACACCGTATTTATATGAAGTGAAAAATTGCATCTAAAAAAATACGTCGCTGTTGTGAATAAGTTTACCTAGTGGCGTATTACATTACAATATTCTAAAATGACCCTTTTTGATTTGAGGTTACAATGTTGCTGTATTATAGCAATATAGTATTATAGCAGTATAAACCTGCCAAGTGCGAGTTGAACTCGCGTGGAGAGGGTAATCAAAAAAATAATTTTGATCGAGTTTTCCTGTAATCTACAAGCAAGCAATAAACTATATTTTGTTTTTTTCAAAAATTTAGGCTCATTAGTTTCGGAGATCAGATAGGGGATGGTCAATTTTCGTCTTCTTTCTTGAATAAAATAAAAACTATTTATTTTACAATATTAACAAAATTATATTTGAGGTCCTCATAACGAGCCCTTTCATTTTATATTCAAACGCTGCTCATAATATTAATACATATTCAAATACAGGAAGTAAGTACCTATCTAAATTGGCCTCGGGACAAAACAGAGAAAATTTTTAGGGTTCCGTTCCCAAATGCTGTCCGTCCTACCTTTACAGAGCTAAATATATCTGTTGAACCGTAATATAGATAGCGGGTTGTTTTCTTTTTCAGAATATGTGATATTAGGGCGGATTTAAAAATGTTACTTAAATAATAAAGGGGATTATATAAGAAATGTTTTTTTAACGGATTTTTGTTTTTTTAACATACAAAATTCAAATTTAATATGATTATTTCACAAACCCTGAAGAAAAACAACAAATACAAAAAAAACAAGTGCTAGCTCAGCTAGGCTCGCTCTGATTTGATTTTAAAATCGAATTCAAATTGGAATATAATAATAGGTTTAGGTATTAGCCTGCGTTATTAAGCGGCACGGAACCCTCGGCGAGCGAGAGCGACTCGCACTTGACCGGTTTTAAAATTTCTCCGTTTACCGATTTGAATTCGAATTTGTGCTTATTTGTGGGTAGTTGTAAATCAAATGGCAACGGTGTGAAGACGTAGAAAGTGTCCCTTTTCGAAAGAGAAGACCTGGTTTTATTAGGCTATGGTTCCATTGATAAATTGTACCTACCTAGTTACTACATGCAATAATAGTGTTCGATTCATCTGGTACCAATCTAAAATGATACTTTCAACTATTTACTAGTACGCCGAGCGAGGAAAGTAGGTCAGAGTTTAACTAACTCTGCCTGGTTAATAATACATAGAAGAAGAGCCGTTTCTGCTAGGTTCTAATGCTGGCCATACACCATCCTTCCGATCGTTCAATCGGCATGACGCTGCAGGCTTGATCCAATCTGCAGTTCGTCTATATACACCACACATGATCAGTTTGAACTGTCCAATCGGCAGCGACGATTTTTTAGCCGTTTTGGGCATTTTACACGTGAAAATGAAACAAAAGAAAAGAAAAGATCGAGCAGAGTGGTGCAAACGGTGGTTAATGAAAAGAAAAAAGTTTACCCATACAAATTTATTAAAAGAATTTAGGATTGCTCCAAAAGATTATTGTAATCATTTACGAATGAATGAAGAAACTTACATGGTACTTCTAACGTTAGTTACTCCTCTAATTGAGAAGCAAGACACTGTTATGAAAAACGCTATCTCGACACACGAGAGGTTTAAATCTTTACCTGATTGAACTGACGATCGTCGACCGCCATACACGGTCCAATCGGAATGATCAAGCCAAAATAATCGAATTTCGATTGTACCGTCAAGCATAACTGTCATGCCAATCCACTCCCACCCACGGTCAATTCTAACTGATCCAATCGGTAGCGTCATGCCGATTGGACGATAGAAAGGATGGTGTATGGCCACCATAAGCGATCATCGAAGCCAACTTACACTAACGATATGAGAACGAGCGTCAAACGGGTCGCGTGACTGCGTACCACATTACGTTCAATCATACCCTAAGCACTAATTAAAAAAGACGGCACACCGAAAACTAGCGTTTACAGCGGCACGTTATTGCAGCATGCTTAAAAGCAAATGGCGACTATTTAACCACTTTTTTCACCAGTAAATGGCTGGTAGGTAAGAACCAATTCCTTTGAAGTAATTTATTTGTAATTATCTAGAACTAGAGGACGCCCGTGAATTCTTACGTGAATAGCAGTTTTTCGCTGCTGTCCCTATTTTTTCCACTGGAGATTGATTTTCGAAAAATTTCTTAGTGCACCCATTAGGGTACCCGATTCATGTTTCCATAAAAGTCTAGTCCCTAGGCTCAGCGGTTTAAGCTATGTGTCAACTGTCAATCAGTCAATCACAAAAGCTTTTTACATTCCCAGAGTTCAATGGAAAATGTGAGAGCGTTGAGAATGTACTTTTTAATAATAATAATAATAAGCTGAAAAAAAGTCATGAATATTCTCCAATGACCAAGTCCCAAACTAAGTCTTAAACTACGATAAACATACTTATATAGATAAATACATTCTTCAATAGAAAGAAAACATCCAAAATACAGAAACAATTACTAGCGCTTATCACACAAATATTTGCCCATACCGGGGAATGAACCCGGGATCGCTAGCTAGGTAGCCAGGATCACTGTCAACTAGGCTTAACGCGTCGTTTGTATTCCAAAATAGCCCAGGTCAACGAAAACAAGAGTGCCATATAAGTCAAATTGATCCCAAAACGACTGATAGGCAATCAAAACTCCGCGGCAAGAAAGAGGGGAGAGGGATCAAAGTACTTAACGCTTGTGCTTAGAAATAACATTGTAGAGGATGTATTTGGACTACCTACTGGGAAAAGTTACTTATCAGGTAAATCGAAGATGGCCAATTCATCTCTTTGCTGGATTCTTTTTTTTCAAAGTATTGATTGAAAAACGTGAAATGCTAGTGTCTTAAAAAGAATCGGCTTATTTTAAATGTGCTGATATTTTGGAATTATGGTGTAATTAAGTATATTGCTACTTTGTCGAGAACCACATATCAAGTTTTGGAATCACTAAACCACACACAGGTCACAGTCACATTCGCAGCTAACGCGATTGGCAATATAATTCCACCGATGTTCACGTTCCTACGAATCCGATTTCAAGGTCACTTTTTGAGTGATGCTCCTGTCGGTAGTGTCGGTACTGCAAATAATTCTGGTTGGATGCAAGAGGAAGATTACCTCGTGTTTCTAAAACACTTACAGCACTACACAAATTGTTCTTCTCACGTGTCCATTTAATGCATTGACTATTGTTGCGCTAGTGGGATCGTCATGTTGTCTTATCCTCCACACTGTAGTCACAAGTTACAACCATTAGACCGCTCTGTATATGGGCCATTCAAGAAAGCATTTAATACGGCTTGCGATTGTTGGATGAGAGCAAACCCAGGAAACAACATGACCATCTACGACATACCAAGTATAGTCGCAACTTCTCTACCCGGGGCTTTGACGCTAACTAACATTCAAGCTGGTTTCAGAACTACTGGAATTTATCCATATAATAGAGAAATAACTATTTCCTGATCTAGATTTCGCACCCTCTTATGTCACGGACAGACCAGACCCCAATTGCCCTTCAAAGTTGCGAGAATTCATCAGTAGCTCGAGATAAGATATCACAGCTAAGTTATAATGCAGTAACCGAACTTCCAATGCTTGGACCACAGACAAATTCCCTAGAATCCGAAGCCATCGTTCCGTCTACAGTGACTATGATGGAAATTCAGCCAGATGTCACAATGCTGACTTCACAGTTAGAACCCGCCACAGGATTTAAAGTCCTTATTTCATCTACTCCAAGACACTTCACGACACCACAGCCAAGTTCCTCTGTCGTGGCTATATCGGAAATTCAGTGTGACCACACAAGACCGGTGACTCTACTTCCAAATTACTCTAACGTAGTTGAACGCGAACAACGGTATTCCGAGCAAAAATCTCATCCATTTTCACAAAATTTATCCAATGCACCTGCTACCCCTAAAGGTCGCCTCCATTACTATACATCCAAGTTTTCCTACAAAACCTTCAACAAGTGAATTTTCGTCCGAACATGTGAGGCCAATCCCTAAAGCGCTACCGAGGAAAAGTGTAAGAAACACAACAAAAAGAAAATCTACTATTCCGAGCAAAAATAGAATATAGATGAAAAGGAAAGCAAGATAAAGACTAAAAAGAAACCACCGCAAAGAACCCCAGAGAACTTATCTTTCAGTTCAGACGACGAACAGAGACTATCTTTTAATAAAGAGGATGACGAGTCGATGAACGATGTAAACGAAGATATAGATCAACTTGATGAATCAAGTTGCCAATCTGATACTGATGACGGATCATCAGAATACAGGCAGAAAATTGGGTGGTTGTGAATTTAACATCAATGATAAACCTTGTACACCGTTACGTCGGACAACTCAAGACCGTTACAGAAGACGGTTATGTCCAGAGTTAGTGTCAACTACAAATAGATGTATTCAATTTTATTTTACAAAATGATGTATCCCTGCGAGTGCCACAATTAACTAGCCAAAGAATGTGACAAACATGGTATCCACCGAATCTGACAGTAACATGTATGCATGTAAAGAACAATAATTATGTATCCCACTACATTTCCTCTGAAATGTAAACTACAAGCTTAATTAAATATCTATCCAAATCTTGTGAAAGAAAATTGTATTCTACCAATTTTCCTATTATTGACCTAACTACAAAACAAAATACTTTGATGTTTCACGAGAAAGTGTCATTGCATACATCTACAAAACATTATTCACTGCATCTGCATCTCACATTTTACTAGAGTGTTCGATGACGGATAAGAAGCTTTTCATCGTTTTTTTTTTAAGTTCTGATTTTACATTTAAGATGACAAAGTAACAAAATAGAAAATAAAATATATCAATTCGAATAAACTTATATGTACCTACTTAAAACTACGCTCTTCTTTAATGTCATTTTTAAATCTGGTAAAACCATCTTCGGATGCTAGCAGGTCAGGCATAGACTGAACGCAGTTTTCACAGAAATTGCTTCCGCGACTGTTGCCCCATTAATGGTAGACATGTTCTTTTAAATTTTGGACATTCCTTATATCTGTTGAATCCCAATTCTGTCCGCGACAAAACTCTAATTTGGCATAATAAAATTATACATTTAAATTACGCCGACAGTTGTAAAATAAAATCGTAAAAAAAACCTGTACCTCCCTGTATATGTGAAGCAAAGATTAAGTTATTATTTTACCTTATAACATCGAGGGAGGTATCATTAGACAGCTCTTAAAAATCATTATGTATTTGGGGAACCGTTTAGGACATATTGAACTGGAAAAGTCTAATTTTCGCTAGAGTTGAGTATCCCCACCCCGTACCCCCACACTATAGTATGTATGTATGTAAACACTTTATTGTACAAAAAACATAAAATCAAATACAATAATTACAGAGTTGGAATGTACAAAGGCTATAGTCAAGAGTACAAGTGATAAAAATCTAAAATATGTCTTAAATGAAAGCACATAAAACTAACTTAAAAGCAAAAGTAACACGACTAAGTAGATAACAAAATAACTTTAAATAAAAAATAGATGTTTGTGTTTATAGTAAGTAACCCTACACTACACTGAGGTCCGACATGCTCTTGCCCGGTTTATTTCCATTTAAATATGTTGGTCGTTTGTTAACTATAACATTCATCATATTAGATACATGCATATTTAGTTGATAATATAAAATTAAACAATATTCAATTATTAGATTGGCGGAAGTTTTTTTGCTGAGTAGTCTTAAGAGCAATCTAAAAGAAATCACTTATAGATTTCAAATTCACTGAACGTATATCCAGCTCTAAAACATGCACAATGAAATCGCAAAAGAATTTACTTTAGTTCTTTAACTAATTAATTAAAAAAGAACGTCCACATAATGTGTACTTACTCGATCGTTGATTTTTTATAAAATATAGTTGCAGTCTTTCCTTAAAAGTATTTTCGTTTACGTAGTACTCCACACGAACTCTGTAACAAAATAATACATAACAATTAAAAAAAAGTTTATTCAATTGATTCTTTCGGTATAGATCAGTCAGTAAAGAAATCAAATTGGGATATCAACCCTAAAAAACCGGAAGGTTCCGCGCCTACGTCTTATTTGTATGACATAGGTATTAGGAACCAAATAAAGTACTGCTGCTACCTGTTGTCTTTAGAAACCGCATCATACAGGATACATACATGGTCGTTGCCATTTAAAATAAACAGAGCCGTGACTTCACCAATCGGAGTAGGTAGGTACTAATTGTAAATTCATCCTGTTACAGTTTTTTTTCTAAAATAATCATACTTTTTTTTATTCCTTGTGTTATTGTTGTATGTTACTTTTAAGTATTATTGTATTTTATGATGGGGAAAAATGTCCTTCTGCTGGAGTTTCTTGCGGCGCTTCTTCTCCGCAATGATGGTCTTGTCCGAAGCGCTAGTAGATTCACTCCATATAACCGACGTGTAAAAGAGCCCTCATGTGGCCAATTTATTTTGATTTTTTATTTTGCACATTATTTATATTTAAAAAAACAATTATATACGGAAAAGCCCTCGTACTTGTTATGTAGCGTGACGTATGCAAAATGTCATAATTAGACAGTGACGTTTATCAGGCATTTGAATTTCAAACGGTTGTAAATATATCGAAGCAATGAGGAGAGCGCTAGGGTCATTCAAGGTAAGAAAAATATTTTAAAATATCTGACTCGGTGTAACTCTGAAATTATAAAGTATGATATTACATAATACTTTGTTTGGTTGATGACAATTTCCACCTCTTTTTACTCGATTTATGCATACTGAATGTAGCTTTGGTCAGCATGCTTAATTGGTTGTTTCAGCTGGCACAGCGTAACCGCGTTAGGCGTATCCTAACTTTAGTTCCCAATATTAAAGCGGATTCATGTGCAAGTGAATCTAGAAGAACCGACGAGGCATTATGTACAGCTACCAGCTCCCCGCATTGGTCCTCGGTAGCAAGTTCGCCAGCGCCCTCCATCGATTCGTCATTGGAAAGGTTAAATTTACTTGATGAGACGGACAAATAGTAATAAAAACGGGATTGCCCCCAATTTACGCGACGTATTTCCAGAGCCAACACGTTCTGATAATAATGCTAAACCCTCAAATTCATCTATACCTTCTCTACCATCTGTGCAAAAAGCCGATATGAATATACCATCTGATCCATCACAAGACACCTCAACAATCACGCATAGTACACCTATTTATGCAGTTACTTACATCTATCTACACACAAACGTAGGAAATTATGCAATTGCCTGCAAATGCAACACGAAATCGCAACTCAAAATTAAACCTTAATTTTAAATAGAAGAAGACTCGCTTGTTGCACCATGCCGACATATCTAAACCTGTATTTACCTACCGAGCAACCTCCATCAGACTGGTCTCCACTATTTCTTCCTAAATAGTCTTATTGAAGACCTTGTCGTAAACACAAATTTATATATAGCGTGCAGGAAAAAAGCCGGTTGATCCCAGTTGTCCAAAATGTAATGACAGACTTATTGGCAATAAACCTTCCTTCGTATAAAAATTACGGGATCACTTCATTTAGGTACGCAAAAATTGCCGATTTAATGCCAATAAAAAGATTTCAACCAATAAGAAGGTTTAATTACTTTGTTAATAATGCAAGCAAATACTTCAGATCGGTACTATAAATTGCGGCCACTTATTGACAAAGTACGAGAACGATGTCTGGTTGTGGAAGAGGAAAACGCTTTCTGCGTCGACAAAATGGCGAAAGCTGGGAGTCGGTGCCAGTATAACCCCAAAAAGCCGAGACAGGGATTTAAAAATATAGTTCGTTCGGGTGTATCTGAAATCGTGTCTGATTTTGTACTTTACGCTGGAGATGACACATTCAGGCATATTTATTACACGACTAAAGAAGCCAGAAAGCATCGGTGGTAAAATGGTTCTGGCTTTGTGCAAATCATAGCCCAGTCAAATGACAAAATAGGGTTTACCTCAGAATGAGGGATAATAAGCTGGAAACTTTTAAAAGTTGTCTCAGTCATAGCCCTCTAACTAAAAAACGGTTGAGAGCATGAAAAAATGTTTAGCACATTTGTCGCAGATTTAATGCTCTACAATTTTATAGTGGAAGTTAACATCATTTGAGGTGTAGAAACCTAGATAATTGCGAAAAACCGATTTTCGTGACATTTGACCTTGAAAAACTTACGACAAAACAACTTGGGACAACTTTTAAATCGCCGAAATGAAGGTACCTATATATACGAGTTTCCAGCTTACTATCTCTCATTCCGAGATGAAACCCTAATTCGACTAGGCTATCTAAATAAAATCCTACTTTGCTCTGACAATTACTTCACTTCGTTGGAGCTAGTATACATATTACGTGAAAATTACGGAATTTTCAGTCTTAGCACGGTACAGTCACGAATTTTAATTTAGGACCCAACTCCCGGAATATTTGTTAAATGGGTATTTCTCAGAGCGTTTGAAACGCTGTCACAACCGTGGCTACAATTTTGACGATTTTCTGAGGAGAAGCTAAACAAATTTGATAAGAATTGTAAGCAGAGGTTGAGTTCTACAGAATAGCCGAAAATGGCATTCGAGTCTACAGGGAAGCCGTCAATAATGCGACCACGGTTGTGACAGCGTTTCAAACGCTCTGAGAAATACCCAAATCACTCTTTCGCAATAAGGGCGAAAACGCTAAATCAATAGCTTCGTTAATACAATTCGAAATAATTTCGTTAAGCCTAATCGTTTCAAAAGGTTATCACACCGCATAATTTTTGACATATGTATCTTTAAAGAGAAATGTGTCAGCGTCAAGGAAGAAAATATTTTGTCGAATTTTCACGCATTTTGGCGGACGACGGATGCAATATGGTGACGAAAGCACAAGATGGATAAGACTTTTATTAAGTTTCGAGTACCTACTATTTATGTGTGAAAATATATGCAGTAATTACGCCCCTCTTACGTATGCAGATGTGGAGAGGTCATTTTCTTTTTATAAGTAGATAGTGAACTCAAAGTCAAAGTCAAAGTTATTTGTTGTTCAATTTAAGCATAATATAATGCACTTATAAATGTAAGAAAGCTTTACCACTATAAAAGGAATTGCAGACATTAACTATAAAAGGAATGTACTGAAAATACGTAATAAAGAAACAAATGTGATTATTTATTCTATCAATAAACTTCTATAACTTTTTTTGCAGTGATATTTTCTTTTTTTAAATCAATTGTAGTCATATTCATATTACGGATATCATTCGACATTATTGTGACGTAATTTGCATCCTTCGTCCGCACATTAATTATAATTATTACAAATCAACAATGCGTGGCATTTGACTAGACGGTAGCTCATACAGAGGGGCTATTGTCTAACGCACTCGCAATCACGATCGTTTTCATTTTGAAAATCGAAGGCTTGTCTGCATACAAAATGAAAACAATTGCTCCACTTTGAAGCCGGTTGCGATTGCGAGTGCGTTAGACAATAAGCCCTCAGGTTAATGAGAAAAAGAATGATGACTAAATTAAGCACTTTCAACACCAAGTGTATATTGGGTTGGTAACAGGTAATATAGGTACCTGTTTCAGTAAAAAAAATATCTGTAGAAGTAAACAAACAAATTATAAACCCGGTATCTGAAAGGCCTGTTGAAGCTGTAAGATTTGACCAAGTAGGCCACTGGCCCATGCATACCGATTACGGTAGATGTAAATTTTGTAAAGTAGGCCAAGCCGTAGCAAGTACAAAATGTACTTAATGAAAAATTCACCTTTTTATGCGAAGTTTTGTAAAGTATACTATACTGTCGCATTATGTTTAGTATCGTTGCAACCGTTGTACTGTTTACTATATATACTTCTAAAATCTAAAAAACCACAATGATTATAGTTAGTAATAGTAAATACATTAATATTAATTTTAATTATTCTTATTATTTTAAAATGCAAAAAAATACACAACAAAACGACCTTCAGGGTTAAAATTTCATTTATAAGTGAAAATTGACTTCATATTGACTGTAAAATCTATTTTTTTCATTTACAAATGCGGCGTTCCTATATCAACTTACTACATTTCGAGTCAAAATTTTGCCTTCACAGTTTAAAACCTTTGCGAAAACTAGTTAATCATCACAAAAGATAAGCTAACGAGCCTGTAGGTACTGTGAAGGTTCGCTACTTGTAGCGTGCTGGCTCATCTAAGTTGTACTGGCTGATTATTACGTTAGTAATAATAAATTCAATATTCAAAATTTAGTAGAATTGTCTAGTTTCCAGGAACGACGTCATTCGCTTATGTTTTTATGGAGTAGTCGCAGCCCATCAAGAAGTGTAATTAAATGAAAGTACAAGAAAATAAATGAAGTAAAGTCAAGTTGGGCAGTATTATTTAAATTAGGGGAAAGTAACAGTAAATAAGCGGATCGAAGAAGAGGAAGCCGACACCGCAGGCTTCTAACAGTACATTAAGTTGAGGTTTTAGACAATTATATTAGGTACAGTTAATGGTTTGAAAGCTGTGGACATAATGCCGATAACATTGTAGTCATGGCAGCCATAAGTGCAGCGTTCAATGACCTTGGCAGAGCCTTCCCACGATCTAGTCTTAGGATGAACATGACCAAGATAAAGATCATGTCAAGCATTTCGGCACTTGAAGTTATTGATGATTATTTTTAACTGTGTCTGCAAAATAAGTCCAACGTCGACAAAGAGGTCATTCCTCAAATCTGACTAGGCTGGGAAGCGCTCGGAACGCCACTTAATAACTTTTTGCCCAATATACTACAGTGTTTCAAGTCGAAAGTCTTCGAACAGTATTCGTTGCCAATTATGACTTAAGGTATTGATACATGGACGCTGAGGATGGAGTTTATTTGAAAGCTCAAAGCCAATCAAAGAGCAATGGAGAAGGCTATGCACGAAATTTATCTGTGTGATCGAATTAGAAATAAACTAGCCCTAAGAACTGTTAGAATTAAGTGGCTGTAGGCAGTAAGGCTCATCGCTCGCAGATCAGTGGCCTGTTTTATAAAACTACAAATTAATATTTACAGGTTACAAGTTTCCATTTGACACAACCTCGACCAGCCATTTGAGCAGTGTTGCCAGTTTAGACTTATAATATTGTTACTTGTAGCTTTATAAAACGTGCTCCAGGTGGCGATTGAGTGGTACCGTGTCCGCGTACCGGAAGACGCAGCGTGTGCAGACCTCCAATAAGGTGGACACACGACATGGCTAAGGTTGCGTAAACCGATGGATGTAAATGGCATAGGACTGTTCCTTGTGGCAAACCTTGGAAGAGACCTATGACCAGCAGTGGATGTCTTTCGGCTGAAATGATGAAGGCTGGCGAACACCCCGAAGATTAAATTTTAAATTTTCCTTCCACGAATACATGCAATGGCCATAATAATAATACAAGTCTAACGAAAAGCAAGCTTTAAAAAACCCAACTGCTGTTTGGATAATGTCGTCAAAGTAATGTTACTTATCATGTATATTATATTTTTTATTTCGGCAACTTCACATTTAAATAATTTTAATATAGCCTTTGACAGTCTAGTGGTTAAGACGAATCTAACCATGTATAATTTATTAAAATCAGTTTAGCATTTAGTAGTTACGAGGGGACATAGAGTCGGACATATATACAGGTCAAACACATAACCCTCCTTTTGGGCTATTCCGCAGTCGGGTAAAAAGAAGTATTGTTTTGATTATGATTTAAACACCTACCCAAAATTACTTAACAGCTCTTGGACTTAAATAATAATAATAATATTGTATTATATTTAGCGATTAGTAAGTCTGCTTGTTTTTACCTGTATACATTTTAATTTTCGCTCTTCGTCTGCATGCGAGTACAATTAAGTGTTTTTGTATTGTATTGTACACATCAAAAATCACCAGGGATAAAAAAGCATTAAATTATTTTGATAATTTACAATGTGTCGCATCGGAGTATATTGTAATGTAAAGTATCAAAATAAAGTAAAGATATTTTTTATCCGTGGACATATTTGATGTGTTAATAATTATTGTAAATATTGTAATGGATGAGTTATTAATTATTCAACGTCTCTGCACTTCTGGCTGTTAATATAAATGACGAACTTTAACTTTATATCGTAACATTTGCTTATCGGTTTAAAGAAAGTAACAATTGTTAATCTTCGGTAAAAATGCTGGTATCCTGCCTTTTGGTAGAAATAACTTTGGCCGAATGTATAGTTTCCCAACCGTTTCATTTGCCAACTCACTTTTTTTCCTGTAACTGTAAATATTTCAGGATTTATTTTAGTACCATCGTGTCGTGTAGAACCCTATATAGGTTAGGTTAGGTTAGCTTTATAATTATAAACATCCTGAAATGCAGTTACAGAAAAAAAGCGGCTTGGCAAAAGAAAGGGTTTGGAAACGATACATTCGGCCAAACATATTCCTGCTAAAAAGCAGAGCACCAAAAATGCCACATGCATACACAACAATTAAACGCGTTGATATACCTTTTTACTCACATTCACTCACAATAATCTTTCCGTAAAAAGTACCAATATTAAGTGTGGCGTCTACTAAACGCATCTGGGCTTCACCTATAACGTTTTGAGCTCGTGCACGATAAAACTATATTTATTCTCAGTGACAGCACTGACAGCCAAGCGGCACTTAAGGCGATAATAGCACCAAAAGTATACTCGAGTCGTGTCTACAGTGGAATCCAAACCTTGAACAAGCTTGGCAGGCACAGCATGGTGAAACTGACGTATATTCCAGGAAACGAAGGATTTCCCGGTAATGAAGCCGCGGACGAGTTCAAGGGAAGGGTTCAAGGACGTGTTCGTCGGACCTGAGTCATTTTTGGCACTTTCACCGTCAGCATTAAACAGCCCTGAACAAAAACACGAAAAACACTAGAAAAAGTAGAAAACCACAGCAGGTTTAGGGCATGCAAAGGTCTTTATACAGAGTTGATCACTGCTGAACCAATAAACTTAAGAGAAGACAACTTTGGTGCATTATCGGAGTGTTCACTGAACACTTTGGGGTTAATCATTTATAAGCAAAGATGAAAAGAGTTGGGCCTATATGACCACACAAATTGTAGAATATGCGGCGAAGAGTTAGAGAGAATGAAACAATGTGGTTAAATTTAATGTTCTCGCGGAGTAAGAATAAACATTTTTGGTTGTGTCTGCCCATAACCAAACGATTTCAAAGCCCTACCACAGCACTCCACCATCCGCTATCTGGAACAGCGGGTCTATTAGGGTTGCGTTTATCCCGTGTCAAAATGTGGATAAAGCATCCATCACTCTCGTACTCATGTACCTGTCAGAAAGTGACGGATGTTTTCTCCACATTTTGTCACGCGATAAACGCAGCCATATTAGGCCCCCAGGTGGAGGCAGCATTGGATTATGCTAAAGAAGAAGATTTTGGAAGTAGCAAGGTTAGGTATGTGTGGTAATAAATAAAACTTCATGAATTAAAAACGATATAGGTAGGTATATTAAAAAACAAAAGTTACAAATTTAAAACACTAACATATTTTCGTCTATTTCGTGAAATTCGAAACTGTTGATTGTTGCTTTCAAAAGTGAAATAAATTCTCATCCTCATATACAATTTAAACGGAAATTGTTTTGGAAAGCATGGACAGGGCAAAGTAACAATTTCTTTAATTTTCCAGAAAATAGTGCAACCAATTCTGCAATTTAAAATCTCTTTCTTGAAAGCGGTACAAAACACCTGCTCTAGCCTCTCAATGTTATTGACAAAGTCATCAGGTCGGACCACTAGAAGATTTTGGTCAGTAGTGTCAGTACCATAATCTCGATAAGAAAGGTACCTCGACTCAAGAATTGAAAGCTCGGTCACGGATATACAAGTATGACTTGAATAGTTCGCAGTCTTTATGATGATTAATGCATCTCATCAACAAAGCTCCACAGACACAAAAACATGCATATTTTTCTGCAATGTCAAATTGCGAATAGTCTGAACGTACGATTTCAAGTAAATAATTTTCTGGTAGGTAGGTACATACATATGATAGCTCCGGATTTTGTATACTATTTTTTAAAAACCCGTATACTGAACAATATTTACGACTTTTCAGTAAAGACCTTGTCGCTCGATAGGTAAGTACGCGCACTACAACCAAACGTGACCGAACGCAATGACACCGCGGCCCCGACTAAGTTACCTTGTGATGCCTCGAGATGTAGTTTCGTGTGGGAGGTTCGCCCCGCCCACAGCCGTACGGACGGCGTACGCACACATGCACGCCAAGCGATGTATCTTTCTTTGAAGACGATTTACTGTTCTATATACTGTGGTCGAAGTGTACCCGAAAGGTCTCCACCGATAAGATAAGATTGCTAGATTACACAAAAAAAGTAAACTTAGGCAGGTGACAATTGCAGAACCAAAATAAGAATGTGGGAACTTTTGCAAGGATTGAGCTTTTTAACATACACCTCCAGCAATAATGGAGTTTCGAGAAACCCTTATTTTGTACTTATAAATAAAATATTTTTTCACTAAATTGGCCACATGAGGGCTCTTTTACATGTCGGTAATATGAAGTGAATGTATTAGCGCTTCGGACCGTCATTACGGAGAAGAAGCACCGCAAGTACCTCCAGAAGAAGGTTTTCAGCCATAAAATACAATAATACTTAAGTAGAAGGGGTAGATTTTATAATTAATTGGTTGGGAAAGAAACAATAAAAACAAACAAATGAACAAGAAGTAAGACATTATAAAGTAATAAATAAGAATCATTAAAACGAGCACTAATAAAATCATTACTAATGTAAGTCCTTACCTAACATTAAATTAAAATTTACTAACATATTATTTTTTTATCGGAATACACATCAAAGGTTAACTGTTCTCTCTCCAAGTTACTTTGTACTGTATTCACCTTGAAATACAGCGTTAGAAATAAAGGTTTCTGTTCACGACTCTGAAGAACTTACCCTTGTTTTATAGACACTCATTTCGTAGAACGTAGGTACCACTTCGCAGAATTTTCATTTCATAGAAAACTATTTTCTGCTGAACCCGAGTTGATTTCAGTTTATCTTGTGTGATGGTTACAAGTCTAACCTAACCTAACCTGAAATCAACACGGGTTCAGTAGAAAATAGATTTCTATGAAATGAAAATTCTGCGAAGTGGTACGTTCTACGAAATGAGTGTCTATAAAACGAGGGGCACCTCTCAGAAGTCACCCACACCGATACTATTATCAAACCGCGATTAGAATACACTTCGGAAGTACCGTTAGCACAAAGTACATTTAATGAATAAATATAATTAATTATAAGTCAACGGGCTTTTGCAAAAAAACAATAATATCAATAAAAAAAGAAGAGAATGTTGCCATAGAAAATTCTCGAAACTGAGCACTCCTAAAAAATAGACTTTTAGACAATTTCGACAAAATTGTGCCTTATGTAATATTATTATAACAAATATGTACCGAAAAAAAAAATGTTAATATGTTATGAATAAAATTTTGATGGTATTCCTAAACATAATTATTACATTATTTGTATTTTTTTTTAAAGTAGGGAATATAATTTATGTTTTTTTCCCAAACTTTATAACTTCTTCATACAGAAATATGTATTTTCATTTATCTGCACACTCTAACATTGACAATGTCATTTAATGCATAAATTCAGAAACGACATATGTGCTCCATTGTATTCTAATCGCGGTGTGATAATACACAAAACCTATTCCCAGACAACGGCAAATAACATTTTCTATAATACCTACACAAATAGATTAGATAGATAGATTGGATTAGTAATATACGAATATCTCCCTGTAGGAATACTATACTAGGAATCGAACTCGTTGGACGGGCACTACCAAGTAACTGGGATAAGAGCGTGACCGTATAAATAAAAAACAAAATGGCACAATTTACGCGCACAACGCGCTTCTTATTTCCCGCCAACCGCACACCGGTTTACACGAACGGAAGTTTCTTAATGTCATGACCTACCTCGGTATTTTGTCATAACTATCCCAGCCAGTCAAACAGTTGTAGGAACTGTATCTGCTCACGGTGGCCATGTCCAGCTATTTTGTTGTTAGGATCCTTGGTCAATCCAATTTCGCATTTAATAAGAGCATCGAAAGTTCGAGAAAGAGCCCGCGAGTTTTAACTTATGATTCGACATACTGACTCTCTTGGCAGTTTGAATCAAATTTCAATGTTCAGTATTTTCGGAACTAATGAAGGTCAGTGTAGTAAGTTGATTAAATGTTTTGTGTATCAAAATTATTTCATTATCATGTTTTTTAACCGACTTTTTTAGTTATAATTATTATAAGTGCAGATGCCGCAAACAAAGACTGAACTAATGTTTAATATTTTCAGTTTTTAAAAACATAAACTTCTGAGTAAAAATATAGTAGTAAATTCGATCGTTTTTTGCAACTTAATTAAATGTTTTCTATTAAAGTTATAGCACCTTGTGATTAGTTTGAGTACTTAAGTAATTACTACATTCTCATGAAATTGATAATTAAGCTTAAGTACGATAGTGTTAATTCAGTGAAATGTATAATAGCAGTAGTAGTAAGATTCTCATGTCAAGTTAATAGTGTTTGGGTTTTATGACAAATGTCGCGAGTGAGCGGCGAACGGCCGCCGCTGCGCGCGACGAGTCTCGACTGAGCGCACCGCCGCCCGCCCGGCGCCCGCCGCGGCCGTGCCGACGCCGGCCGTCCGCCGGCTGCCGCGCTCTCATCGCCGCGGCGCCGCATCGGCTCTGCTCCTTGCACGCTCCACAGTTGCACACTGCACGAGTGAACACCACATGTCAGCCGCCTAACGTTACAAAACAGTAAACCGTTCGTAATTAATAACACTCAC
Organism: Acleris cristana; assembly: GCA_948252455.1. Lineage (NCBI taxonomy): Eukaryota > Metazoa > Arthropoda > Insecta > Lepidoptera > Tortricidae > Acleris > Acleris cristana. The sequence continues at coordinate 46,754,207 of OX411772.1, forward strand.
TCGATAGGCCGCTCTGTAACATTGCTTTGTTTGAAGTGTTATAACCGGTTTTATAAAGCTACCCCTAATTTCAGATCAAATTACAATTCCTTTTTTTGTTGCGCTAAATAAACGGACCTTTGGTACTAGTATAACTAACCGTTATGGACAAACGGACTTCGTAAACGACTAATGTTTTGCGTGGCGTCAGTTTGAGCCTCAGGTTTCTACTTAATACAATTTTATGTTAGTTATGCAGGTAACTTATAATCGATACACGCCAAGTTAATATTAACCTATTCAAATAAACATGAGAGCCTCAACAAGCCTCTAGTTTCTTCCATAATGGTATGTTTATAAAGGTTTTATGTTTGCAGCCGCAGTTTAAAACGATTTTTTTATACCTGGTCTACTAACGCTTTGCCTTAAAGAAACAATAGTATGCGAGTGAGGTACCTACTTGAGTCATTAATGGTTGCATAATGCTGGAATTATATGGAATAATGGGAAATTTAATTTTTAATTTCAGTCTGAATTGATGTCCTCTGCCGCCAAATCGTACAGGTCAAACCAATGTCGAAGTTAAAAAACTGGAGGTACATTTGAAAAAAAAAAAACATATGTAAGTATTATATTTTAAAGTAACCGTTTCAAGTTTCTGACCGTCCGTCCGTAGCTTAGTCCTCCAAAGCATAGTATAAAGGGAAAAGTACCTACTTAAGTTGTTAAAAAAAATCCTCTGTGAAAATTCTCGATTGAGGTAGCTACTGTAGTGTGCAGGTATAAAACATGTCGATTCAGCGGGGTGTCGAAATAACAGTAACTAAGTTTTTATTTGAGTATTGAGATAATTGGATAATAGACTTGGAAAAACAATTGTCCAACAAAATGTATGGTTTGACTGGAGGGTCCTCTTCTCCGAATATGTCCAAATAACGAGGTCATAAAATTTATTACTTATAGTATAAAAATTATTAATAACCAGCTGATGTTTTGTATGTAGCTTGGATAATATTTGTATAATGAATTGAAGAAGAAGAAGAAGAAAATCATTTATTCGTGACAAACATAAACGAGAACAGATAACAACGTACAAAAAGAAAATAGCCACGAAATGGTCCCAACTCAGCGTAATGCTGGCTTTAAAGTCAGCCCTGAATTGGCCACATAGTCTTACAAATTTAGTGGTAGGTAAGTACTTTTTCCCAGTCCTACGCTAAGAAGTTGTCGATTCCTCGGAAAGACTTTTTTTTTATTGATAACTACTTAATTTAAATTTTGTCCTATCGGGAATACAGTGTAGAACCAAATGTTCAAATCTCATTCATTACTAATCTTCTCTTTAATAATAATAGTATAAATTAAAGTAGCTTCGCGCCTGTCTATTCGTTTCTCCGCTAACTTCTAAACCACGGAACGTAGGTATTTTGATACGGTTTTCATTGTCATTTAGAGAATTTATCCTGGATGGTTTATATGTACATTCCATTCCAATTAAGTAATAATATAGTTGAGAAAACTCAATGTTTTCTTACCAAGTCGTCAAAAAATCCATTTTCGGGTGCTTACATAGCTTACGCTGGCTAAACTTTGATACAGTATGTAAATCCAATAGGTACGAGCAAACTTTTTAACGACGGTTAATATCCATCTTAATTAACATAAAAACATGTGTATCGTTAACATAAGTTGTATTTTTTTTTTCATACTAATTAATTCGCCACGCTATGTATTAGAAATAGCTCAATTAACCTGCAATTAACTGCGACTTAAATCTTCGTTTCAACTGACAAGGTTTCAAGTCGTTCGGGAAAAGTAGGTTAGACTCAGGTCACAGTCGTAGTTATGTGTATTTAAAACTTATTTAGAATCAAAAGCAGTGGAAAATATTTTTATTTTGTTGTTAATTTAATAAAAAACACTTAATTTCAAGCACATACTGATTCCTTTACACATCCAGAAAATTTAAAAACATCTTCGGTTAATCCTTAGTTGATCCACGATGTTCCAAACTCAGCGATGTAAATCAGGGGAAACATTGTAAAATCACAAGACAATGTATAGGTACTTATTCTTCATAATAATGCAAAATTGTAACGTTTTCTTTATAAAAATCTATCAACATACAACCTTGATTAATACTTAAGGTTATGTGAGTGTCGACCACTCGTAATGACATTTAGGTCAACATTGGATATACCCTCCTACCCAAAGAAAAGAGTTTTGTACCTTACTGGCACTATGAAAAAAAATATTTTCTCTGTTTCTATTTTGTTGAGCTTCGGCAAATCATATCACTCAATTCCTAGGCACTAAAATTAGATGGTCGCGGCATTTTAGATTTATGTAACTTTTTTCCAGCTATATGTCATATGTCGTACACACACAGTAGATATCCTTTTTTTTACTACATGATGGGTTTTCTGTATGCAGTAGTGCTAGTCCTCATATCTAAACTGTTTTCATAATAAAGAAGTACGTAGGTACGATACAACTTCTTCGTCTATGGTCATCTGATATTACGATTGATTATGAAATTGTCATTACCACAGGTCATTACTATACCAAAAGTGCCCGTGCGGCCTACTTACTGAATAAATGTCTTTTATCTTTATCTTCTAAGTAATTTATTAGCTGAAAAATCGAGGAAAGTGTATAAGAAAAGTTAGCGATTGTTTATTTTTGTCATTATCATCTTAAGCTTGAAGAAAAAGTTATTTTAGCAACGGTACATAAGCTCTTAACGTTCTCGTGCCTGTAATTAGAGTGCTCGCAAGCTCGAGCTCTAACGAGTGTATAACATAGTTTCGACTACGTATTCTCGGGATATCATGCTATAGAATGTTCGTTGGCTCGACTTTTATTGTAATGAATATTCGCTAGATCGAAATACTTGTGGCCGAAACATGTACAATCGACAAAACGTAATCTATGAGAGATTATGAGAGATTACCAAAAATTAGATAGAGGGTGAATAAAAAGTTCTAAGAACTAAATGGTGGTAAAACCTTTTTAAATGTAGGTCAATATTTTACTATTTTAACTGTCATTTTGACATAATTTGGCGTCTTTTATTTGATTACTCGTACCAATGCGACATAATTAATTATTTTGTGATGAAAATCGCTCAAAATCTCTCATTTTGGACGAAAATGAGTTACGTGCCGTGACTAAGTATCTGTGTCTAAAAAAATGTCCTCTAAGGAAATTCATTTGGAAATCGAGCAGACTATAGGTGGGTGGATTTTTAGGGCAGTTTGTTAGATGTCCCAAGGCTTTAAAAAATAATACATCGAGCCATAACATTATAAACACTGCTGTTTTAAGCCAAAGATGGAAAAAAAACGAAATTTCAGAATACTAGGAGCAGTAAGACTGTGAGGCCTGTCCCACTCGCGGTTTTCTTCAAACAAAATTTGTTAAAATAAAGTTATAATAATTTAATTATTATAACTTTATTTCTAGTCAGCTTATTAATAAGTTATATGTATACATTATTACAAAGAAACATAAACAACGCGTTTCAATAAACATTACTCAATGCTAATATTTTTTCATTTGAAAGTATGTTGACCATTTTGTCTTTGTCCCACGATTAGCAACTAATTAATACCGTTCAAACACCTGCTGTTATCTAATTAGCCAACTTACCTACAGCCATCTTTGCGATCCTATTGAGTCGAACATTAGTTCTGCTTAGGTCATTCAGTGGAGTAGACGAGCTGTTGCCGAGCATTGCCTCTGTCGAGATAAGTCTTTCACACGACGTATTTGGTTCTCTCAAACGTTATTTCCATGGATTATTATATAAGAATGTATAATGTCTTATTTCAGTTCATCTTTTAATATTTAATAGGATACTTTGATATAATTTACGCAAATCGGGCGTATATTTATTGCGTAATTTATTTAGTAGTTATCTCAAAAATACTCAATTGTCGTCATGCTTGACATAGCCCTGTTTCGAAAATCTTCACGTTTGTTTCTGTGCTGTTAGCACCAAACTATCCATTCTATTTAAAAACGAAAGTTTGTTGGTTTCCGTCTGTCATATCTAATCCTACTAATATTATAAATGCGAAAGTTTGTGTGTGTGTGTGTTTGTTACTTCTTCACGCTGCAACGGCTGGACGGATTTGGATGAAATTTGGAATGGAGATAGCTTATACCCTAGATTAACACATAGGCTACTTTTCATCCCGGAAAATTTAAAAACTACAATCGAAATCTACGTGGACGAAGTCGCGGGCAGAAGCTATGAATTAATATTATCGAAATCGATGTTATTATTTAGCAATAATAACATTTTTACAGATAAGAAATTTGTTCTAAGTCTGTTTTTGGGTCATTAACCGACTTCAAAAAAGGAGGAGGTTATACGTTCCACTGTATGTTTTTTTTTTTTATGTATGTTCACCGATTACTCCGTCAATTGTGGACCGATTTTAAAAATTCTTTTTTGGTTTGATAGAGTATACTTCCGAGGTGGTCCCATTGTCAGCAAATCTGAATCTGATGAAGGGATCAGTGAGGAATTGAGGGAACTCCTCAAATATTGTATGCAAACATATAGTATTTTTAGTAACAAGTGTAGCATTTGCATTCAGAAAGTGTCACTTGGTGAAGCGGAACTGATGATGAAGACCACAGATGGCCACCGCGGAACTCCTCAACGGTACCGTTTTCAAGGGTGGCGATAAGATATCTCGATTAAGATAGTTGAGCGACTACAACGAAGCTCATTTAATTGTTTTAAAATGACTATGATTTTCCCGCGGCGTTGCTTGCGGCGAGCTTGAAATGTCTTCAAGTTTCATATATCAACTAAGAAGTGGGACTACATAAGCTTATTATGATCACTAAAAAGTGTAAAATAAAATAAATGTTTTAAAAAACAAAAAACCGCCTTCAAAAACGCAAAAAATAACTTCTACTACTAGGTACTTAGTAGTAGGTACCTATCCTATTAGGTTAGTCTAACTGAAGTCGGCGACCACAATATTTTCAACAAAAAGCCGACTTCAGTTGGACTAACCTAATAGGATAGGTACCTACTACTAAGTACCTAGTAATAATAATATATCAAGGTCGTAATATATAGTTTCACATTTATTTTCTGAGGAGCCGTCATTTCGGTGGTGTATTTATTTTCAAAATTTAATTGCGACTAAAGTATTGTCATTAATACGGTGCCTCATGTATATTTAACATTCTTATTTGAATAAGTAACCTATCAAATGATAATTATAATAATAAAAAAAATGGCACCGAAATTACGAAAAACCATGCCATCAAAAATCCACCCAGCTACTAATACTGTACCATATCACGCAAAATACGTTGAATGCGGAAAAGAGTCCGCCACAAACTAAAACCTACTGTACTATTCCACGGTCGCTTACTGAGTTGCCGAATTTACGAGAGGTAGGCCCAACTGTGAAATTGACCCTAACTCCGGCTGGCCTTCCGCCTCTGTTACTCATGAAACGTGGTGAAAAATCAGAAAATTGGGATTGGAAGGAAAAAGCAAAGCATTTCAAACCTGTATAGTGTTCAGAACAAAGACTGTAGTATAGAACAAAGAGACTACCTATATGTAAAGGTAGAAAAATACAAATTAAAACAGCGATTTTCTCTTGTTTTTCACCCTTATTCTAAGAACTTTTTGATTTACCCTCGTACATCCATATGAAGGGTTTTCGCTGATTTAGCTACAACACAGCTTGACGAGATACCGGAAACGTATGCCAGTTAGTAAGCAGGGAGGTCATGTACATGATCGGAAACTATTTTAACAAATCCCTGCGGACCAAAGACGCACGTAACATTAATGTTAGTTACATTATGTTTGCTTGTCAAGGGTACAGAATCGATATCCTGTTATAGACATATTCAAATGTAGGTAATTCAATAATATAATCGGTCCTACCCACCGGTCTTTGATCTCGAGATAATTGAATTGTTGTAATTAATTTTATTGATTTTAAATGCGAATACAAAATGTTTTGATAATAATTACCAAAACTATCTTAGGTGACTAAGGTCACGGTAACCTAGCTTCCTATATTACCTCCAAGTATTTATCTTAATTGAAGAAGAAAAAGACGTGTAGGTCTTATTCTGTTCATTGAGTAACGTAATTAAATTGACGAAAGAAACTTTTAAAGATGTTCTATAAATCATGCTTATAGAGGTTTGTCTCAAAAGCATACAATTTTAGTTTTACAATAAGTAATTCACACATAAAAAAAAAAGGTGAGCTTACACTGTATTCTTTTGAGACAAACTTCTATACATAAGTATGTTTGTTTTTTAGAACGTCTTTCAAAAAAGCTTGGACTTGTAGTCCCATTTTTCCAATCAAATTTAAAGCTGGAAATATTTAGGTACATTTACAGCAAAAAAGCGAGTTGGCAAATTAAACGGTTGGGAAATTTGCCAAACATATTTCTGCCAAAAGGCACTATCAATGTTACAAAACTGAAATTTTGTTAACATACAGTTTTTTACTAGGCATTAAGATCAATTATGAATTATGATATAAGTAAAAATCATAATTTAGTTTACACTAACATTCGTTAGAGGCCCTTCTACGTGTGTGAGCAAGTTGTGAGTCTCTCTGAGCCTTGAGTGTAAGTTTCTGTACACGCGGCATACTGTCTCGATCGCGTTTGCGTCCATGTTATTTACGCGAAAAACGCAAACGTGTTCGAGACATATTTTGTATTAGCAACTTACACTAAGGGCTCTGGACAAATCGTGGATATACTCACGAAGCCACATTAATGCATCTTAGTCATAGGAGACCTTGGCCTTGGCCGAGTAGGGAAAGCGTTTTAGCTTAGCTTTGTGTTGATAATCTAATGTTTAACTAAGAAAAAAGTTTTGTTAATGTAATTTTTATTTCTTAGGCAGAATATACTTCTATGTACAGGGTGTCCCAGAAACCGACGTCAACCCTCCTAGGGCTGATAGAGCAGCTAAGAAGCAATCGATTTAACCCCTATGTATGTTATGTTCAGCGATTTTTACTAGGATCGGAGAATATACCGCTTATTGCTATTGGTTCCTAGGACCAGTTCATACATTTCTGCTCATCCTGCTTTACTAACGAAATAAATATTTGTACCTATTTATACTTTGTAAGGTCGAATAAATGTAATTATGACGATGAAATGTTTTGCTATTTGCTAGAGGGACAAAAAGTGTGGTCAAAATTGCGGCGACCACTAAAACGGAATAAGCGTCATACATTTACATGACATCGAGTGGCTGCTTCTTCACAGATTCACAATTCTTTTTACGAGGGCATAATAGCGGTGTCATTTGACTTTTATAGCCGTCCCTTGTACACGCGGTTCACACTCGTCCGAAATAGGATGCTATTTGTGTTTGCATGTTGTTAACAATATAAAGATGCGTGACGTTAGCGAGTCTTGTTGCTTTTGCTTGTGCAATATACATCAATAGGCAATTCTTTTTCTCGTTGCTACGAAAAATCAGGGCAGTCGATATACCTACTATCATTGTCAATGCCCACGTCAAATCAAACACGGACGTCCGTGTTTGATTTGACGTGTTGTATCTAGGCTTTCCCTAAAAATATCTTGGACAACATCAAATATGTACGTTGGTTTTGCTCATTCAATTTTGTTTTTTAGCGTATTTATTTTCATTTTGTTAACGTACCCATTATAAACAATATGATTTAAGATCAAGCGAAATGGAGGTCCTATAGCTTTGTATAAAAACGACCGGCGCGCTGAACACTCTTTACGACCGTTTAAAGCCTCTTTTATTATACGGTGATTTTTATCAACTTTTATTGGTTTCTAGGACCTTGTGCAGGTTCCGTCCGGATCGCTACACCATCTTATTATCCTTTGAACTACCGCCAAGCAGATGTGTTCGGGTTCTTGTGTTTTGGTGTGGGAATAAGACAGCCGGTGAAATTATGTACAAAGCCATTCCATCTTAGCCCTCAAGGTTGGCAACGCATTTGCAGTATTAACATTCTTCTTGAGTCTTGAGAATGCGAATTTCTACGGATCTCGCTGATCCCACTTACCGTCAAGGGCTCTTTTGAACACGGCAAAACCAATATTGCTTTTGACGTGTTATGGGTTTTTAACTCTGCTGCCCTTACTTTCAACACATAAGAGCTAGCAAAACGTTGAAAATACGGAAACACATTCAACAACAAAAGCAATAAGGTTTTACCGTGTATAATTTCAGCCCTGGGGGGTTACCAAAACAAATTAAAGCAGTTCAGTTTAGTTTGAAAGAAAGGGACACAGCTATAGCAGTTATACAGCTCTGTCCCTTTCTCTCAACCGAAATTGAACTGCTGTTTATGACATGGTTACCCCCCAAGTGGCCTTTAGGTATGTCATAACATAAGAAAAAAACAAAATAAACTTGTTACTTACAGTAGAGAGTTAGTTTTTTTTAATTTTTTTATCAATAATGGGTTTGCGTTTGACCAATCAAACTTTTAGCTGAAAGTTACTCAAGTTGTCTGTAAGGTTTTATTAACCCTAAAAGTTATTTTGTATAGTATACTTTACATTTCTTAAGGTGCACCTTTTGTACTTTTTATTTAAATAAAATTGTGTAAATGAGTGAAATCCAAAGAGGCTAGATTTCAGTTTCTTTTTTAATTTTGCGACTTTAAGGGTTAAAAATTAGCGACCAGCCTTCCTTTCGCTCCAATTTAGCAGAATAATATTCAGGGATAATATAGCTTCTTATTAGTTAAATAATTTATGAAATGGTAACATCGGTTAAATAGTTCTAGAGATTACTCCCGATATATAAAAACAAAGAAACTATACACAATTTATATATTTACATACACAACATTATATATACAACAATTGGTTCGTTTTTTATTGGAAAAAGTGTTACACTTTTAAATAGAGCATTGCGAATCGGCATGGCACTATAATGAATGAATTCTAGATTTACCATAAAAAAATATCTGCTTGATTTTCCTAAGCACCAAGAAATGTCTCACCGTTTAACTTTGACCGCCTACCACTTCCTCCTGTCGTGGAGTTCTATTTGGACTCAGTTTGGCTTGTTTTGCTATACAAACGCGTGAAGGGTAGAATGTGTAATGTAACAATTTTGAGTGTAGCTTTGACAATCGGAATGGGAGCACATACGCAAAAGAAAACGGACTAAATAAAGTGTATTACTTTACGTGTTAATATTGTGTTCGTCCCGTAACGGAAAGTTGATTACGTACGATCAACCCTTTTCCGTTCCTGACTGACACAGTAATTTGCCTTTCACCGACATACCTATATGATTTAAAAATTACTTTTCGCCTGAAATAGTTTATTCCATTTGTTGGCATTATTTTTCTTACTGAACACTAAGTCGGTACAAGTGTAATTTTATACTTTTAAATTGATTTGTAAAACTACTACCTAGTATAAAATACCTTCTTACATTTCCCGATAGTTTCTTAATAGAATGACAAACATGTTTCAATTTTACGTGTTTGCATCACAAAGGATACTATAAGTAAGCGGTTTATGAGGTGCCTTGTAGGTATCTGCCCCATGAGCTCCCATATCTCAAGTCAAGAGGCTTATTGCCACGAAAAGATCCAGCCTGTTTACCCGCCTTGAAAGTTTACCGGAGTGCGAAACCCGTTGCGATTAACATTGCTTGCGCACCGCATTATATGATTGCATGTACCGTCGTAGACTAGAAGATTCCATCTAAGTTCTTTAAATGTACTAAAAAAGCTTGTAAGCTACTTAAAAAGAAAAAAAAGTGCTACTTTGTAGCTTCAAAATCTTTGAATCGATTAGTTCTGAAGCTAGTTGAAGTTGACTATGTCCACAAACTTGTAGGTTGATTGGTACTCTCTTTGTTAGGGACAACACTCGTAAGTCTATACTAATATTAAAATGCTCAATTTAAATTGTCCCATTTCAACGTTGCATAACATTAATAGGTACCATATTTGGGTAGATCTCACTATTCCCATTTCCCATTGCAGTGGTAATACTGAGACTGCATTTTTTTTCAAATCAGTCTCCCTATTCCCATTGAATTACGAAACGCCGAATGGTAATAACGAGACTTATGGTCTCCTACAAAATGTCTCATTATTCCCATTTTGAGCGGTTTTTTTAAACGTCGTCGTCGTCGCCATATATAATTTCCATTCTTGTATTGAGAATGCTTTACGTATTCATAACCCTCATATAACAAAATATTCCCTTTTCCTCTTTCAATTATCTCAATATCCATTTTGTTAATTTGTGATCAAAGATGAATATATCATTTAAGATATTTCTCATATGAGAAATGGATACGTCATTGAAAATCATTATTGTCATTGTGACTTATTATTACTAATTGCCTGTATAGATATCAAAACAATAATAAAGAGGTCATAATATCCGAGCGTTTTATTGGTCGCGAATAGTAGCGGTTATATAAACGCAATGGGGATAGTGATACAAGTAGTATCAATATTACCATCAATGGGAAAGCTCAATGGGAATAGTGAGATCTACCCCCATATTTGTTGATCCGCAATTTTAATTTTAATTTAGCAGAGTAATGGGACACCATTGCTATAACAGGGGCGTTCAGAACGACGCCGACGGCGGCAATGGAGGTCCTACTAAACCTCCCACCACTGCATGTCGCCATACAGTCTGAGGCGTGCAAGTCACAATAACAAAGGTTGAAAGAGACTGGCCTGTGGAACGACGCAGCGCCTAGAACCAGACATACAAAAATGGCGCACAATGTTGTTCTAGACAGAATACTGACGATGAGTTGCGACAAATGCAACCTAAGTATGTATTCCGGAGGAATTTCAAAGTCCACATTCCGACAAGGGATGAATGGAAGGATGGGTTGCACCTATCAGAGGAAGACAACGCGATATGGTATACGGATGGTTCAATAATTAGCTTCGGTACGGGGGCATCACGCAACGGTCTTCCAGGCGAAGTTGTATGCGATAATTGCCTGCACGCAGAAGAATATTGGCAGGCCTCCACGACAGCCAAAAGTAGCTTCGACTAGTCTACAATGGAATCCAAGCTTTAAACAAGCTTGGCAGGCACAATAAAGTGAAACGATGTGAATTCCAGAAATTCCGCAAATTATAGATAGGTGCATTTGCATGCATTGCAATGATTACAGCTGACTTTTCATTGCACAATACAAACTAATTTTGCCTGGAAGTGACGCGCGAAAGGGCTACATACAGCAGCTGTCCATAGGAAAAACCCTCAACGCTCAGGTGCCCGCCCGCAACTTTGAATGTTTGACCTTGTGACTTGTTAATTGTCGTTGCAAACGATAATTTCATGGAAAATTGCAGTCGTTTAAACTGGAAGGGTATCCGTTGGTATTAATAGAATCCGGGGAATTAAAACGACTTCTCCAGCCGCACATCCGGTTAGTATTGTGCACTCTATTATGAAAGTTTTCAAAGATGTTACTTGCAGACTTGTACCATTGCACAATTTAGGTGGATTAAGGTTCCGTAGTAAACTAATGGGGGACCAAAACCATTTATCCAGAAGGTCGTGAGGAATAGAAAATTCCATTGGGAAATTGACAGCCTCTTCCATGTCGAGCACAGTGTCTATAGAGTATTTTTGCGTCGGTGCAATGAACTTCGATAGAATTAAGTCATTTACTAAGTATACCTACTTGATTATTAGTTGGGGATAAAATAGCCCTCTCCTTGAGCCAAGGTACAGTCTTAGAATTAATATTATTAATTTCAGGATAAACATTGTCGACTAATTCTTGAAGGTCATTTATTTCATTTTCAACATTAATGCTCCTATTATCTTGGGGCATCTGTCCATTTCCTATTTTTAGCAACAACTCTGCAAAGAGCCGGTTTTCATAAGTGCTGTCTACCTCTCATATTGTGAGCCTTTGTCTTATTCTCATTATTAAATTCACCTCCATTGTCGCTTAGCAATTCTTTGACAACGTGTCCGGCCACTTTACATTTTTGTAACATTTGTTGAAGCTTTAGGTGAACTTCCGACTTTTGTCGCATGAAATAATCGTGTCGATATTTGCTGAAATCGTCTTTGAATAGAACGAAGTAGCGAAGTTTATTGAAGGAAGGGGGAAATGGACTGCATACATCAGCGTGTATAATTTCCGCAGGTACTTCAGCTCGTTCTCTCGTTCCAAATGCTTGCCGGTGTGTTTTTCCATAAATACATCAGAATCTAGACGAACTTTAATACCGAGTTCCTTTTCAATAACGTTTTTAACGTGTTTCTTGTTCTGGTGGACGAACCGTTCATGATAAAGTTGTAACAAATTATCTGTTGACAAAGCGTTCAAATATGGTGTTGGCTTTGTAATAGTCTGTGCATTAAGTTTATACAACCCTCCATTTTTGACTCTTTTGCCAGTCATTATTAACTGTTCTCCAACTTTCAGCAAACAGTGGTCTCTTTTAGATATGAATACACTGTTGTTTAATCGATCTTGAGCGGCCAATACAGAAAAAAGATTTTGCTTTATATCAGGTACGTACCATACATCACAGAGTGTTAATCTGGATTTTCTGCTATTGATGACAGCGTTTAAATTAACAGTACCTTTGCCAATAGCTTTGATACTCGTAGTAGCTCCATTAGCTATAGGCACTGTCCGAGCATCAATAAAAGGCTCAAAGCTAGAAAACAAATCGTTTCAGCAAGTGACATGGCTAGTTGCTCCATTGTCGACGAACCAACTTGTAGTATCATAGTTTGTAAGCATTGAATTTACGTCAGTGGTAATTGGCAATAGCATTAAGTTGAGATTGCTTGACTGTTTATTTTCTGGCTTGGATGGCTTCCCGTCAGATTTCCATTTATGGCACTGTCTCACTTTATGACCGACTTTACCACAGTATCCACATTTCTTCTTCAACTTATTACTTTGTACAATTAGAGCTTCTGCAGGAACTTTGTTTCTCAACGAGATAGAACGCTCATAGGCACAGATTTGCGTCGTCAGATTCTCTACGTTTTTGTCCGTCTTTGATATTAGCATCCAACTTGATTTAAAAGAGAAATAGGATTCACGTAAAGTGTCACGAATCTTACAGATTAAGAGGATATCCGGTAAGTCATATTTCTCTATCTTCATTACTTCAGCTTTCAAATCTGACTAAAGGGTTTTGATTTTCGAGGCATGAGTCGTAAAGTCATGTGAAGGATCTTTACGATAGCCAAAAAAACTCCATACAAAGAACGTAACTTTTGTCTTCAGACTTGCCGTCGAATAAACGATGCAATTCATCCCAAACATCTTTAGACGAGTTGAAATGCATGATCTTTTGAAGGGTTTCGTCTGACATATTCGCAGTAAGTAATAGTAATGTGGTACTATCTATTAGGTTGTACTTATCAAGAGCCGTTTGGTACAAAGAAATTTCGTTGGGATCGGTAGTAATAGGTTTCACAGGTTTCTCTAATGTACCCGTAACCGCATCCAACCCACTGGGCGTACCTCTTAGTAGTAGCGTAGCCTTAAATTTCCATGTCGTCTAGTTTTTCGTGCCTGTAGCCAATATCAATTTTACACTTTGGCGATTGCATATTGATATTTCCTTGCCGGAATGTTTAGAAAAATAGGATAGTTACTGACTCTGACTTTAAATATTTTAATTCACTGGTAACCACGCTCTGCTACCATGTTAAAACTAATTTAACAGTTAAAATAAAGATCGTTGGTTATAGTGACAAGAAAAATATATTGACATCAAGAAAACAAAACGGTTGCTATGGATGTATAAAGACAAGCTAAAGGTTTATAAAATTAATGAAAAGGTATTAAATGTATGTAGGTTTCATACTACTCTTCTTAACAAATATAAACTTTAGAAGGAATTAGCGGAGAAACAGACAGACAGGCGCGAAGCGACTTTAATTTATACTATTTAGAGAAGAGAAGTAAATGAGTCAAATACTTTTTCATGATACGCAAATTTAAATTATTTTTATTCATTAATATGCGGATTTAGTATGATCATATTTTATCACTAGGCCAGTTCAATGTTAAACAGAATAATATTATGCCGAATCTGTTAAGTATAATAATGTTACAGTTAATGTTATTTGTTATTTATCACTTGACTTTCGACTAGGATTTGTACCTAATATTATTGCACCTTGATCTACGCATACCTCCCCATGTTACCCGAGTGGTCATAGGGTATTTGTTCGAATGCATTTAATAGTAAATATGGTCGTTTTCATCAAAATCAATCAATCATCCAAGGTTATCAAATAGCATTCAGCAGACAAAGTTGGTTTTAACTAAATTGGCAGGCGACCGCTTACTCAACATATTATGTCAAGATAATGGGCTTTATACATTTAGTTCTGTTGCGCAAGAAAATAATACTTACATAATACGCAATTCGCATGCAAATAATAAATGGCTAGGTACCTACGCACATTGCAGATTTTTAAGGGATACCTACTTATTTTTAAATTTTATCAAAAATGCCCTAACACACGTAATACCGTCATAATACTGTCAATCATTTAAATAAATGAATTGAAGGTAGGTACTATAACATGTTAAAAAGAGTGTAGTGTAGTATGGATTAAACATGTATTTTTATAATACCTAATAAATAAAACATCAAGAAATCATATAAGACAAAATACTTACTTAAGTTAAGTGACTTCTAACAAAGAAAATAGTATTGCAAGTTTAATCTAGTCAGCCAGCTCTCGTACCTACTCCCGACCACTAGTTGACACACAAGAGGCGATTGGGTCCAAGTTTTGTAAGGAAATCGAGAGCATAAGCACAGGGTTAGTAGTATAGCACTAAGCGGGATAATGTAATGGTAGTAACTAGTAACCTGGGTATCTGCAGGGCGATTTCATCGAGGCTGTCGAAGGGCGCGCTGAGAGGCCGCTCCAGCAGGCGCGACGGAGCCGTGCACGGCTCGGACGCCATATTGCGGCTGTTCCTCGGGTTCCTATTGTCCTTCTTTCTCTTCTCTTCAGCACGGCGCAGATTGTGGAACCGAAAGAAGAACATCGACATTATATCCTCTTTAGAGTAACGTTCGACTAGGACGCTCGCGTCTCGCCGCGGGGATTGACTCAGATGAAAGCAATGATAACTTCACTGATGTCTCAGCCGGATTTCACTTACACTTTTGTTTGTTTTGTATGTAGAGTGTTTTTATTTTGTGGAAATTTTTCCAATTTGCTAACATTAGCAATTTCGAAATTGATAAATTTTACAGATTAATAAAAAATATATGGAAATAAAATAAGATTTACACTTTACATTTAATTTTAACTTCATAATGATGGTAAAGTCCGACGGCATGTATTTTAACTCGGCCGAGTCTGACCTACATTTCATTAAATTTTTTGGAAGCGGCGGGCTATGCATAATGGATTGGAACTTGATTCTTGGTTTATATTTAGGATTGGTAGGTACCTATTTCTTATGTTGGGATTTGTTTATATAGAAATGCTTATAAGTAACACCTTTTAGTAACTATTGACCTTTATACCTGCTTTATTTTAGGGCAAATAGTATATACCTAGGTTATATTAGCCCCAGCTACATTTTTAACCTACTCGCACAAATCTAACATTAGTGAAGAATATATTATTTATATCTAAAAATAGAGGTATTATTAAGGACCGACCAGACCGAAACTTAAAATACGCCGTGACACGTCTACTGCGTCACATTTTTAACGCGTCTTTTACGGCGACCGGTGTGGTCACGGCCAAAAAAACGCTACCTAATCCTTTTTTGCGATTTTGATGCTCAATTTTTAAGCCTCTGAACGGTTGTTCCTCTATCGCGTCTTTGTTAACCGAGATTTAACAAAATGCAGTAGTGTTCGCTATTTCCGAATCTATCCGTGCAGGAAGTTGGGAAAATTAACATCAAGCTTCACTTTAGATAAGTTCGTTTGATCTAAACTTTGACTTTGATTTAATTATAGCTAAGGTAGGCATGTCTACTCCTTCGGGAATTAATAATTTTACCAAAGTTCCTAACCCGTCCATCCGTCGATGTATTTGTTAGTTACCTACTTATAGGTCTACCAGAACGTCATGGAAAATTTAAAAATTAAAAATAAATGATTTTTAAACGGCAATGTTACCTTACGCCTGTCAATTCAAATTTCACTGCTAGTCAGAGTTTGTTATTGTTTGTTGTTTTTACTCAAATATAGCGTTAGTTCATTGAAAAATACCCTTAAAGCCCTTCGATCTCAGGCGAAAAATATCGTTAATCATGTGTGCCTAATGTAAAAATTGTGAGCAAGAAGATGTGAATCAAACACAATATTTGGTTTAGTGTCGCATTTTTATTACTAGTAAATGAAGTCAAAGTCTTTACTGTGTCATGTGAATCTTCAAAACATATTAAGTAACAAAAACACACCCAGCAAGCAGCTTTCCAGTTTACTAGCAGCTGTTTTCCGCATATACAAAGTATAGTTATACTAGCGGTTATGAGACACTTACTTGCAATGTGCGTGTTATGTCGGTCGTTACTTTCGCAATTATACAAATTTGTGATAGGTTTAATTAATGACAAAGCATTATTTTACTTGGACATTAATGAGCTGTACTCGTACAGCCCATAGATAGGCTGTCTGCCAAGCGATTTCACGTTTTCGTTAGTGCCTTAATTGGGATAGACCAAAAAAAAATAGCTCACAGTTTTTACATTTTAATTCGAAAGAATAGGTAATTTTAAGGGACCAATTTCATTAATTTTGTATTTGACCCAAGAGTTTTGTTTTAATATCTTTGTTTATTTAGCAGACATTTTATGGATGACATGATTATTATAAATGGGTTGGCATTTTCTAATAAATTACAACAATTAAATGATTATCTAATAATAAAGTGATTGTAATAGTGTATTAAAACGTACTATTTGTTCAAAATTAAAATTTATGTTGGTCATTTTTTTTAACAACTTAGGGTCTCCTTACATGTATCGACGCGGAATCTGCGTTAGCTGATCAAAAAACTCTTTATATCGACGCAATTATATTCGTACTTAGTCCGAGATAAGTAACTGTGTAGTATCGTCCTTTCTTGCTCCTCATACGCGAAGTTCATAGACACCTTTAAAAAATAAAAATCGCCACCTGGCAACACTAGTGGCATATGTCATTCGTTATTTCGCGCTCAAACGCAACCGACACGGAATAAATTGTTTTCGTTTAATTTGTGTATAAATTGCTGTTTACATCGACATTAAGTGCATAAAAAGGCATTGAGATGCCGAAACGTAAAGGAGAAAACAACGATAAAATTCGGAAAAAGATCGCAAAGCTGGAAAAGAGACTAGCTAGGTACTACAAGGATCAGGAAAATAAAACCTCAGCGACTTCGGACGGCGAGAAAGGTTTGACCACGCCTTTTGAATGCCTACTTTCCGTGGGAAAGTGTTTTCACAATTTATGAAAAAACTAAGACCTGCCCAAGAATTACCATGAATTCATATTATGTGCTTTATCGTGTGACGATAATGCGCTCTGTCCGTGGGACGGAGATGGGCAAAATTGACCTTTGTGTTATATTATAACCTACACAGGTTAGAGAATAGTTACGACATGTTGTACTGCCCAAGAATTACCATGAATTCATATTATGTGCTTTATCGTGTGACGATAATGCGCTCTGTCCGTGGGACGGAGATGGCCAAAATTGACCTGTGTCATATTAGAGACTAGTAACGACATGTTTGTCGTACAACCGGTGCAAAATGCAAATGTGTGTATACATTTCAGCTCAAACCGAGGAGCTAGATCACCTAGATCCAATTTTATTCCCGGAAACAGATGACGTTGTCAATGTACCGGAATTAGATGAAGAAGACAGTGAGCTTGAGAGCGATATTCTAGCAGCCTTAGGAGAATCTGGTACTGGAACCAACCACTATGGTGAGAAAATTCATGAAAATTTTTTTGACCCTTTCAAAAACATTATTATTGAAGGCCTACCCAAACAGGCAAGAGAAAAACTCACAGAGTCCATGCTTATACCTAGTAACTGCAAGCTTCTAGATGCACCTAAGTTGAATAATGAACTTCTGGGAGTCATTAGTACTCCAGCAAAGACTCGGGACAAGCTCCTACAGGAGCGTCAACAGGAAATTGGTTTAGCCATAGCAGGAGTCTGTCAAACAATTAACTCACTATCCAAAAAAGATTTTGAAAAAGTAGACCTAATCAAAAAACAAAGTGATGTCTCACGGATATTAAGTAATCTTCATTTTCAGTACACTGAGATTCGCAGAAAGTTAGTAAATCCATTCATGGATAAAAACTTGTCAGAAAGCCTGAAGGTTAACAAAAGAGAGCAATATCTCTACTCCCAATTGGATGATTCAGTAAAACCTTTTTCAGCAATAAAAAGAGCCTCTGCTATTTTAAAAACAAAACCAGTTACACACACAAGACAATTTGTGGCAAAAAACTGTCAACATCCTCTACGACGTCCGAACCAGAACCAGGCCCCTCCAGGGAGAGGGTCATTCCGTAGGGGAAACCATCAACGGTTCAACCAGCACCAACCACTGAACAGATCACAGGACTTCAAGCAATCAGGACCATCGATGAGAGGCCGTGCCAAATATCCATAAAAGAGGTACCTTTTGCTGCTAGATTACATCATTATTATGAATGCTGGGTAAATATATCCCAAGATTCCACTGACTTAGAGTGGATAAAGGGGTACAAAATTCCCTTTTCTTCCCCCCCTCACCAAAACCATACCCCTCAAAACTATAATGGTAATCTAGATTTTCAAGTATTATTAGCTGAAATAGATAAATTATTAGAACTGGCGGTTAGATCTAAATGCAGTCCGGAATCTGGCCAGTTCTTATCAAGTATTTTTACAATTCCTAAAAAAGATGGTTCACACAGATTTATTTTGAATCTTAAAAATTTAAATAAGTTTGTAAGGCTTGTTCACGAATAAAAGTAGCCACTGTTGTATAATTGAGGTTTTCAATATGAAATGACATCTTTAAAGAATTTAATTAGTAAGATGGACTCTTCACCTTCCGTTTTGAGTGCCGTTATGGATATTTATATCAGATGCTATCCATTTTTGGGTTTACTTTCGAAATCTCTGGATTTTAGTCTTGGATTTTGTATTTTTCACGTTTGGGTCACAGAGGTTCTTTTTTTTCTTTACTCAAATAGATTATCGACGCTATAATGTTCCACGAATACCTTCCCAGACTCATAATTACCGTATGCAGGTCTTAAATTGTTTTAAATCATGCCGGAAGTACACACATTTTCATGCAATCATTTTAGCTCTAAGCCTTAACTGGCATTATGTAGGGTTTCACAACTTGCAAGGAAAAATTTATGAATTGTAGATTCTTACACATAAAAAAGAATACTCAGTTGGCAATCTAATTGCGGTTTGAACTACCTAGACCTAATGGGAGACAGTGGAGACTTAGTTTTCGATGGCTACTTTTTTTCGTGAACATGCCTTAGTAGACAGTCATTTTAAATTAGAGGATATAAGGACAGTATGTAAATTATTGTCTAAGGGTGATTACATGTGCACCTTAGATTTAAAGAATGCCTATTATCTGTGCCCAATACACAAAGCATATAAAAAGGTTTTAAGGTTCAAATTGAATAATCAGTTATATGAATATAACTGTCTGCCATTTGGTTTAAGCACAGCACCATTTGTTGTTACAAAACTGTTAAAACCGATTATAGGTTACCTGAGGGAGAAAGGTATTTGTCTGGTGGTTTATTTAGATGATTTAATTTGTTTAGGTTCATCATACAATGAATGCATTCAAAATGTCGGTATTCTTGTAAATAAGCTGCAATGCTTAGGCTTAGTGATAAATAAGGAAAAAAGTAAATTCATTCCATGTAACATTTTAGGTTTTAGAATAAACTCGATTAAAAGGTCATTATGTCCCACATATGAAAAACGTGAGAGACTACTCTTAATAATAAATACCTTAACATAAACCAGAGTACTGTTAGAGATTTTGCAAAGATGTTAGGAAGTTTAGTTTCGGTGTGTATGGCTGTGAGTTATGGTTTTGTGTAAGTATACAAAAAATTTGGAAGGAAATAAATTTATAGCTTTGGAACGTTTGGGGGGAAATTATGATGGTATGATGAATATCAGTCAAGATTCTAAAGCAGATTTACTATGGTGGAAAAACAATAGTATGATTAAGGAATGTAAAATTAAACAATATAAATTTGCACTAAAAAAATTTTTTTCTGATGCCTCTTTTGTAGGGATCACATTAAATGATCAAACACAGTTCTAGCAAATAATAAAATATATTGAGATGTAAACAGATTGACGGTCATAATAAAGATGACTACTGTGACATGGAAACAAAACATTGTCATAATCCAAATATTCTAGATACAAATTACTACTTGTTAAACACAAAGAGGCTTTATATTTCACACGCCCCCTTAATTTATATCGTCATACAAACCGACAAAATAAAGACCCCCCAAGCTATTTAACCAAGAAACTTAAATAACAAACAAAAAACACATACCTATTTACTTTGCCTGAAAGAAAGGCTTTTAGAATAAAAACTAGGTAACACCTAAGCCCTTCACACACAAATTGTGCTTTTCTTTAGGTAAAGCCTTTGTTAAAACATCAGCAAGCATAAACTCAGTCCGTAAATGCACCAACTCTATCCCTTTATTATTACTAAGAACATTTCTTATAAAATGATGCTTAATGTCGATGTGCTTGCATCGAGAATGAGAAACTGGATCTCTTGCTAAACAGATGGCACCTTGGTTATCGACATATAACGTTACCTTTGCAAATTGCGGTAACCCGATTTCAGTAAACAGACTATTTAAGTGCATAGCCTCTTTCATAGCCAACGATAAACTAACGTATTCAGCCTCACATGATGAGGTCGCGACGGTTTTCTGTTTTTGCGATTTCCAAGATATACCCGCGCCCCCTAACTTAAACACATATCGCACGTTAAATCCAACAGTGACATTAAAGAAAGAAAAGAACTATTTAAATAGTGACGTTATTACAGTTAAAAAGAATTAACTTTTATATGAATTCCTTTTTTGAATAGTGTCACTGTTGGATTTAACGTGCGATATCCTGAATATGAGCGTCTATCTATCAAGCAATTTCCCCAATCAGCATCACAATAGCCTACAATCGACTTAGCTTTTTTTGTATATGTCAAACCGTAACTCGAAGTTTGCTTTAAATATCGGAGTATGCGTTTCAATGCCTTCCAACACTCCTTATTCGGTTTGTTTGTGAATTGCGCCAGTTTAACTACGGCATTCGCGATGTCTGGTCTCGTCCCCGAAACTAGAAACATTAAGGAACCGATTAGATCCCGGTACGGCCATCGCTCATCACACTCATTGTTTTCATGATTGTTAGGCTGAAACTTCTTACCTACTTCCATTGGGGTACTCACTGGATTGCAATCTATCATTGCGTATTTCTTCAAAATATCTTTTACGTATTTTTCTTGCGACAACTTAATTGTAAACATGTCACTTTTGACAATGTCAATACCCAACATGTACTTCGCAACACCGAAGTCTTTTAATTCGAACTCGCCAGCCAGTTCCTTTTTAAACTTTTCAATGCAATCTCTTTGCTCGGAACTTATTAAAATGTCATCGACATAAATTAGAACAAAAAGGTTAACACCTTTGTCCCTTTTAAAATAAAGGCACGGCTCGTTTAATGACTGTTGAAGACCCATGTTTTTCAGCTTTTCGTCTAATCTTTTGTTCCATTGACGACCAGCCTGTTTCAAACCATATAACGACCTTTTTAGTCGGCATACATCACCTCCAGCTTCAAGATCTTGTAGCATTTTCTCAGCGCGTTTGGTAACGTCGCTATCCTTTTCTTGCTTCATTATCTTATATAAACTTGGTTTTAACAATTGTGGTACTTGCATAAATATTTCCTCTTCTAAGTAACCATTTAAATATGCTGTATTTATATCTATTTGATGTATCTCCATGTCCAATTCGACTGAAAGAGCTGCTAAAAGCCTGACTGTTTCTAATCTTGCTACCGGAGCAAACGTATCTTGATAGTCAATTCCGTAGCGTTGACTATACCCTTTTGCCACTAGTCGAGCCTTTTTCTTCTCAGTCTTGTCGACATTTAACTTCGTCGTTAACACGTAACGACAACCGACTACATCGCGTCCTTTTGGCTTCTTCACAATATCCCATGTATCGTTCTTTATCAAGCTTTTTATTTCAGATAAAATTGCTTCTTCCCATCCATAATTTTCATTACTGGTTAAAGCATCTTTTAGGCTTATTTCTGCTGCTGCAAGAAATTCATGAGAATCGAAGAATTCATCCGATGATTTATTTTCAACTTGCTCTGAAATGCCTATGATTTCGTCTGGAGATTCTGTCTCTGCTTGCTGTTCAATCTGTACATCTTGAGGTTCCATTTCTGGCTCTGAAACTACCTCAACCATACGACATATTTTCTTCGGACGACCTACATGACCCTTTTCTAGGCGTGGTCTACCAGCAGCCCTTTTTAATAATCGTTCTCCGACTTCAGGCGTTTCCTCACGGTGGTTATTCGGGTTAACATCTGGTTCTGATGATCGCACACTCATATCCGATTGAATAATATCCGGTAAATCTTTTACGCCAATATTTTCCGCAGGTTTCTTATTAATCGCTACCTCTATAACCCTTGGTTTTTGTAAGTCGGCTTTTACCTCGTTTTCTATTTCAAACGGATCGTTATTTGTACTTTCTTCTTTGTACTCATTTTTAACTTTCAAGTTTTCATGAAATTTAACGTCTCTTGCCACAACGACTTTTCTTTCTTGAGGTAACCATATTCTATAACCTTTTGTATTTCTTGGATATCCAACGAAGACTCCTTCAATGCTTCGAGCCGCAAACTTATCTTTCCCCTGTTGCTTATCCAACACATGTACTTTACATCCAAACGTTTGCAAATAACTCAACTTAACCGGCATTTCATACCACCTTTCAAATGGTATTTCTCCTTCAAGGCTACTTGTTGGACATCGATTTCTCACATAGCATGCTGTCACTACAGCATCAGCCCAATAACCCGAAGATAATCCCGATTCAAGAAGCATGCACCTTGCCATCTCGATGAGAGTCCTGTTCATCCTCTCTGCTACTCCGTTCATCTGTGGAGTATGAGGTATCGTAAGCCTTCTCGCTATACCTTCCTCTTGTAAAAATAAATCAAACTCCCGGTTACAATATTCTCCTCCGTTATCCGTTTGTAGATATTTAATTTTCTTACCCGTCAAATTCTCCACGTACTTTTTATAGATCTTGAAAACAGTAAGAACTTCGCTCTTCTTACTCAACAAGTAAACTTCACACCATCGCGTACTACAGTCAATAAATGTGACAAAGTACTTGGCACCACCTATCGCTGTATTTTGCATAGGCCCAACCACATCAGAATAAATGATTTTAAGTTTCTCGTCACACGGTCCGCTAGATTTTGAAAAAGAAAGTGCCGTCATTTTCCCCCTCGCACAAACATCACAATTATATAAATCGCTCATATCTGATAATTTTATATCCTTACCAGAATGTTTTAAAATTTTCCTAAGATCTTTCGCATTCAGATGACCTAAGCGTTCATGCCATGACCACACTTCAGCGTTCAGTTCAGAAGAAATCACTGACGCCCGCGCGCATAGTTCTTGAACATAATATAAATTACCCCTGCGTTCTGCGGTTAACTTGATTTTACCGTAACTGTCAGTGATTAAGGCTAAATTACTTTTAAACGTAACTTCATAGCCTTTATCAGTAATCTTAGCTACTGAAATCAGGTTACTACGCAAATTAGGAACAAATAACGCATCTGGCAAATTAATTATAGTTTGGGAATCATCGCTACATGCCAATAACCTTACAGTACCTTTACCTTGTACATTTGTGCTCGAGTTAGTCGCTAAATTCAATTTACCGTTCGCAGGAAACAAGGTGTCAACAAATTTACGTGCATCATTACACAAATGAGATGTACATCCACTGTCAATGATCCAATCGGCATTCTCTTTGCAAGCAGCATTACATTCATCTGAAAAACAATTAAATGTAATAAAATTGCTATCAAAACTCTGTACATCATTATTATCAAGTACACACTTTACAGTTTCTTGACATTTTTTTTTAGCCTGGATACATTCAGATGCCTTGTGGCCAAATTGGTGGCATTTGAAACATTTGAATTTAAACTGCGACTTATTATCCGTGCTAACGTTCTTTTTCCAATATGGTTTTCCTTTTACCAGCAGGACCTCCGATTTAGACTGATGTCTAGAATTATACTCCTCCAAGATCTTTACTTTGAGTATATCTGGATCGGGTAATTCATCTCTCGACTCGATCGCACAACGAAAATTCTCAAAACTCGCTGGAAGACTGTACAGCAACATGATCGAAAGCAAATCTTTGTGAATTTCCACTTCCATCTCATTCAGTTTGTCTTTAGCTTCAAAGAATTTCGTTAGATGCTCTCCGATATCATCAGATTCGCTCATCTTTTGTAACGTCAATTGTTTAAGCAACGTGGCTTTCCTAGCAGGTCCCTTCGATGCATGAATAGAATTTAACTTAAGCCATACATCCCTCGAAGTCAGGCAACCTCTAACATGTCTTAGTTCGCTTGGACTTATAGACAGGATAAGATCAGCTTTCGCTTTAGAATCAGCAGCCTCCCAAATCAAAGCTCCAGCTGGTTCTGCCGGCTTAATCTTCTTCCCATTTACATAATCCCAAGCATCATTTTTTACCAGCAATGCTTCCACCTGCAGTCGCCAACTCTCGTAATTTTCTTTAGTTAAAGATTCAATACGTACGGAACTCATGTTCATTCCTTTTCGTGCTATCTACGCCTTTTTCTACGTACAGCACTTATTACACTGAATCTACACTAAACTTTATACTCGTCTTAAACTTTACACTCAACTAATTTTAGTTTTCTGGGCCCATAACCATTGTAGGGATCACATTAAATGATCAAACACAGTTCTAGCAAATAATAAAATATATTGAGATGTAAACAGATTGACGGTCATAATAAAGATGACTACTGTGACATGGAAACAAAACATTGTCATAATCCAAATATTCTAGATACAAATTACTACTTGTTAAACACAAAGAGGCTTTATATTTCACATCTTTAACAGACTGGGGTACAGGGTGTAATGGAAAGTGTGCTAGGGGTAAATAACAGAAAAGCAAAACCATATTAATTACCTTGAACTATTAACAGCTTATTTTGCATTAAGATGTTGTGCAAGTAATTTGAAACAAAAGGAAGTTTTACTAAGAATAGATAAAACAACAGCAATATCATACATAAATAGAATGGGTTCAGTACAGTTCCCTAAACTAAATAACCTTGCTAGACGAATTTGGAAATGGTGTGAGGATAGAGATCTATGGATTTATGCATCCTATATAAATTCTAAAGATAACTCAGAGGCTGATTACGAATCAAGCAACTCTAGCCAGGATGGAAATTGTCACAAAATGTATTTCATAAAATTATAAATACCTTAGGTGCCCCAGATATTGATTTATTTGCTTCACTATTCAACAAAAAATGTCATAAATATATTGCTTGGCACAGGGACCCATTTGCATGGGACATAGACGCTTTTACAGTTGAGTGGAAAGAATTCTTCTATGCGTTTCCTCCGTTTTCACTACTCTTAAAGGTGGTAAGGAAAATTATAACAGACAAAGCAGTTGGTATAGTAGTGTACCCAGTGTGGCCTACTCAAGCATGGTATCCCCTGTTAAAAGGTCTTACAGTCTCTGAAATTTTGACCTTTCACCCGTCTAAAACACTTTAAAGTCTCCTTCCAGATTACCACACCCCTTACACCCCCAACTTCCCCTAGAGGCCTGTGTATTGTCAGGGAGGCAATGAAAAGAAGATCATTCTCTAATGATGCAATTGAAATTATGATCTCATCTTTATCTGATAATAGCTTTAAGCAATATAATAGTTGCTTAAAACAATGGTGGCAATATTGTAAGGCTAAAAATTAAGATATATTTAGTGCTTCTGTACCAAAGCTTCTTTCATACTTAAGATCCAGCCACTGTCCTTTCTTATCTTAAACACTGGTACCCTCTAGAAGATTTAGATTTGAGAAAACTCACATTGAAGACTGCAATGATACTAGCGCTAACTACAGGACAGAGAGTCCAAACAATTCACCTCATTAAATATAATAACATTAATTTTAATGAAGAAGGAGTGAATATAGCTTTGACGGATATTCAAAAAACATCAGCGCCGGAAAGATTCATGGCAAAATTATCTCTTCCTGTTTTAAATAATAATCCCAGTATACCTATGTCCAGTTAAAACTTTATGACAATATTTAAGAATAACAAAAGACAACAGAAAGGAAAGTGGCTGTTCTAATTTACTGCTGACTTTTAAGAAGCCATATAAGTCAGCTTCAACACAAACAATTAGTAGGTGGCTTAGACTTGTTATGAAAGATAGTGGTATTGATGTGTCCATATTCTCTTCTCACTCGACGCGTCATGCGGCGTCGTCACAGGCACATAGGGCAGGGCTCACAGTAGATAATATTTTGAAGGCAGTAGGTTGGTCTGATAAATCACTTACTTTTGCTAAGCACTACAATAGGCCTCTTATAAATGAACAAAATTTATTTGCTAGAGCTCAATACTCAATACTCAATACTCAATTATTTATTGCATTCCATAAGGTATACATAGGTGGTACTTAAATTAACTTAAAAGTTATGAGCGATGAGCTGTTTGTACCTCAAATTCTATTTAAGGAGTTTGTATTAATTATTATTTGTTTTAATTAAATTTACTATTATATATAGTAAAGATTTTTTGGGCCTATTGAATAATATATGGGTATTTTATATGATAATTCTTATTTTTTATCCTAAAGGAGTATGTTTTTGATTTATTTGAAGAGATAAATATAATTTCTGATTTTACTGAAATACAATTTCTGATTTCTCTAAACAACTACACAGTTATCTCGGACTAAGTACGAATATAATGATAGGATTAAACGAACTTACCTGAAGTGAAGTTCGATCCTGATTATATAAAGTACTTAGTCCGAGATAAGGAAGGTCCCACCCTAACATATATGACTATAAGGTGTATAGTTCCCTATCCCTTATCTACTATATTTTTCTTATGACTCTAAACGTAATGACATATGCCACTAGTGTTGCCAGGTGGCGATTTTTTTTTTTTAAGGTGTCTATGAACTTCGCGTATGAGGAGCAAGAAAGGACGATACTACACAGTTATCTCGGACTAAGTACTTTATATAATCAGGATCGAACTTCACTTCAGGTAAGTTCGTTTAATCCTATCATTGTCCCTTTCTTACTTGTGATGTTGGAAGAGTTAATCGAAGAAAGAGACTAAACTTTGACATGAATAAGAAGATGTTTGCGTAATAAAGCAGGATTTAGTTGGAAAATTCATATTTTTTTAAATGCCTAGCAATTTAAAAGCTTGGTTCAAAGCACTCAAAAGTATCGTATTTCAGATACATGTCCCTTCACATGAATCAGCGCGTAACATACGCTCCAATTAATTTTGTACATTAGATAAATAAAATAAACAGCAACTTTAAAGTGATGGTACACTTTAATTGTCGCGAGCTTCAAATTCGTTGATGGTCCGCCTATTTATCAAAGTGATAAACGTAATACCGATATGACTGTAGGCGCCACCAAACGAACAATGATGACCGATGCTATATACATGTTAAGATTAGCAGAGCTTACTGTAACTATGAGTGGGCCACACTTTAAGTTGGAAGGCCCATCCCAAATTCAGGGCACCTGCAGCGATTCCGCTACCGAAGTAAGCGAATGGGTTAGCAGAGTCCTCAAATGAGTCCACCAGGTAGCTAAGCTATTAGAATACTACGTTTGGACATTGATTTCCACGGCAAGGCATGCACACGCTATACGTACATGCTAGCTGCATGAGCACCCTCTACTGCAGCGCACGATCGAGCTACGCACGCCGGTATAAATTTGCAGCATACGAAAACATTTCGAAAGAATGTGTGATATAACTGATCAATCCACGCGACGTAACTTTACCATGCGTAGCAATGAACAAGACCATATGCGTCGCATGACGGTGCGCTGCTATGCTGTTTTGCTATCTTTGGCGTCATTTCCTTTTTAGGAAGCTTAGCATCTTCGTATGCCACTGTAGACGAATCTAAGGACATTCGTACCTACACTTTTATATGAAGCGGATTTATACGTACGTGTGTATCTCGACCATGCGCCGCAGTTGAATTCCGGCTAATGATTTCTACTAGTAAATATGTCCTGTAACATATTTCTTCTTCTGAGCAACGCCCAAGTTCGACGAAAAATTAAATTCATGAGTGAAACTTTATTAAAATCACATTAGAAACGAAATCTAGTACCTATAATTTTACACCGATGAACATTGGTGGCTGAAACCAAATAAGTTATCCAATAACCGATTAAAGTAAGTAAAACCATTCTGTCCACAAAAAAAACGTACTTATTGTGTCTCTCACTGTCGCACATGTTAGCGTTTGTATATGTAAGTAGCTAGTATACTTCTTATAGTTACTTAGCGACATATGTTTTTTTATTACACAAAAGATTTTGACTGAAAATGGATGTACGTTAATTGGAAATAAATTCGTATAAACTCAATCCGCTTTCGTCATTTTTTTACATGGCGACCGTGTAAATAATAAAATAAATAACAACAAGTAAGTAGGATTAACACTTAAGTGCAATAAAATATATAGTCATTAAAACGGAAAAGAACCCAATTCCGCAGGGAATTTACCATAGCCGCTGACGCCCATGAACAAGCTTTTAAAAGGCACAAGGACGAACAAGAGCCGACTTATATAGAAGGTAAATTTAATAGACTCTCAGATTGCGCAGAAGAGCTGTTTGCTTGCGAAAGTTCGCTAAGAGATGTTTGGTGCGAGAGCGAGGTCTTCGATGAAAAAACATTCGAAGAAGACCAAGATCGAGCCGCACCGTATAAAACTCGATGGTCTGGCTGAAGGCTATATACCAAAATTATAACGAGTCAAAAAATAAATTTGATGATGATAGCTCGTTAATATCCGCGAAGTCTATCTTGAAGCACCCGCGAGAGCGCAAGGTGAAGATGTCCAAACTAGAAATCACGAAGTTCAACGGAGAGGTAAAGAAATGGCTGCTTTTCTGGGGTCAGTTTGTCAAAATAGATGAAGATACAGACTATATAGATAAATTCCAATAACTGCTCCAATCAATGGAACTTCACTCCAGCGCCAGGCAGCTTGTGGAGAGCTACCCACCCTGTGGTAAGAACTACAAGAAGGCTTTAAATGCTCTCAAATAAAGATTTGCACGCGACGACGTCTTGATAGAGACTTACGTAAGAGGATTACTAGCATTAATGCAAGAAAAGGGGCAACACCCATCAAATGCCAAGGACCTACCGGCGCTTTATGACAGCCTGCAAACGCATTTACAAGCACTCGAAACTTTAGGCGTCACAAAAGACAAATATGCGTCGATTCTCTTTCCGATGGTAGAGTTTGCTTTACCTAACGACGTACTTCGGGCGTGGAACCGGTACCGAACTGCTGATAGAATTAACAATGATTTATACAAACTTGTCGATTTTCTTAGATTAGCCCCGTTACTAATAAACGTTGAGTAACGGTGGTATAGCTATACAATGTTTTGTCCTTATCTGTCATTGTGACATTTGGATTTGACAGATAAGGACAAAACATTGTATAGCTATACCACCGTTACTCAACGTTTATTAGTAAGGGGGTAGAAGTGGAATCAGAAGAGAGGATACAGTTGGCTCATCAAGGTACAATTCATAATTCCGTATTTGAAAGAAAGATTATTTAAACGCATTCAAAATGTATTTATTGTACAGAGCACATAAATTGAGTTTTGGGAAAAATTATTGTTACCAAAATATATATTTTTTGTTCACTAAAGAAATCTAATACAAAACCAGCAAAAAATTATGCTACTGCAAAATAAATGAAATTATTTACATAGAATACGTTTTATTGAAGCCTTACTCAATAGTTTTGAATTTTTCTACAATAATCATCCTTTACAATAATCATGTCTTATTTTTCTGTATGTCAGCTTTCTTAATAAGAGCTATCGAACGTTGACAATACGAAATCATGTCGAATAAGGCTTAATCTAACTTTTCACTTTTTTTAAAAAACCTACTCGTAGAGAATAAAACTCTTAAAGAAATGATATATAAGAAGTTTATATACACTTTTCATGATTTCAAAAGGTCAAATAAATGTGCCTAAAACTTGAATCACTCACCCTGCAACATTGGTCATTTTGGATAGCGGCGCTTTTCTGTTTAACGCGCGATACATAAGTATATTCGACGCGACGGCTGTTTAGATACTGATGTTTTTGAGTTTCCGCTTATAGTTTTAACAGAAAATAACAGCTATCGGAGTACTAAAAGTAAATATAAGTTATGACTTTTTAACTTAAAATTCGCTGCTAATGCGATTTCAACTTACA
This sequence comes from Acleris cristana, assembly GCA_948252455.1. Classification (NCBI taxonomy): domain Eukaryota; kingdom Metazoa; phylum Arthropoda; class Insecta; order Lepidoptera; family Tortricidae; genus Acleris; species Acleris cristana. The sequence goes on from OX411772.1 coordinate 46,784,849, forward strand.
ACTCAGTAAGGACCAAAGTACAATACCTACCCATATTTCACCTGGTAAATAATTATAGAGTAAAAATAATTTAACCACAAAGACACATTATCGGAAGCTTTCAAACGTAATCTTATTTCCAATGTTCAAGTAATCGCATATTTAAGAAGTAGATTGAATAATATTGTATTTTATAAGTCAACCGAGCCGATCTGTCCCGAGCTCGGAGGGGTGGGTCGAGGGGTTCCGCCTCCGGCCTGATTGCCTTCAAATTACATCATACTTCACTTTTCCCTGAAAGATTAAAGTAGTTCATCAAAGGTTTTTTTTTAGTTTCTTAATGTTATCAATGCTGGCAGTATAGAAGAATATTTATACCAGATTTTTCTCAGTATTATTAGGAAAACAGGATAGAATCTGTATACATTTCAGTAGTTAATTACTTTTTAAATGTTTAAAAACTACTTAGTTTATGTGTTGTTGGTTGTTTTACATCTTGGTCATCCTAGTGCTTTTCAAGCAAACGTATTACACTGCTTATTTTCTTTATATTCTTGGGGCTCTATTCTACTCGGGCTGAACTTAATTGCTTTTTACATATTATCGTATTGTCAACTTTATGATAGCTATTATTTACTTGCCAGTAATGACAGCTGAGTTAATAACATTACGATAGCATGGTGATAAGACCGAGTAGAAGCCATGGCCAAGATGCAAACGCTATTTTTTTTCTATCGCTCAAGATGTTTAGGATGAAAGTTAACCACGTGGTTTATCGTAACGCACAAGAATGTTACCCCATACATTTCTATAGAAAACAAAAACGTTACAGCATTTGCATCTTGGCTACCTATACTAACTGGTTATGTTTGGGTCTGGTTCTTTACGAGCAATAAGTACGTTATTTCGTCTCATCACATTCTATATCAAAGCAACAGTCTATATTGTCAGTCAACATCCCGTTATTAATACTCATATTTAATAGTTTATTAACTATCCGCTAAAAACAATTATTTGCCTTCAAGGCTGCAGACGAAAACCGTATTTCGCTGGCATTATATTCTCGTTTCAAACATTGGGATCCGAATTAATCATTCGATAACGATTCTCCTAAATAACGGCCGCTTGGAATTCAAACCTTAATTTACAATAGTAAATAATGATTACGGATTAATCCTTTTTAAGTATTAATCGACGACAAGATTACTATTAATATAATTCATATAAGTACCTACATTATAGCTTGACTACTTGGCTCCAAGTGTATGTTTGCGTTTAACATGAATGTAGGAGTTGTGTACAGCGCGAGTGCTTTTATTTTACTTTAATTTAGCTCGGAGCGCAAAGGCAAAGGAAACAAAGGTGCAAAGTACACCCTATATGTGCCCTGGCTAAAATAAAACAAAACCTTTAGCCATTGCAACTTCATGTTGTTTCGGGTAACATTGTAAATTAAGGCCTAGTGCTCTGGCAGTTTTAAATTAAAGGTACGTCGTCAGCATTCGGTTTCGGTTCCATTATGAGGGGGTTCCGTGCGTAAACTTTAAAACCTCACTATCGTGTGATGTCCGCCGGGCTTCCAGGTGGCACAATCTCAGTGTCAGCCGAAATAAAGGTAGCAAACAAACCTTGAGGCGAAGAGTCTTCTATTAGTTTGATCATTTTATAAAAGCAATTATCTAGTGTTTTCTATACTTATAATGAATTTGAGAATAAAATAAACGAAGGCTTTTTATTCGTATATAATCTATGTATGTATGTAAAACACAGACAAAACGTACCGTAAATCATCACAACTTTACCTACCCGTACAACTCGGCTCTAGTCGAGTTTACTGACAAAACAACAAATGACTGAAAAAATATAATAAGTACATAGAATCTTTCAAGGACTGTTTTTATATTTTTAAATAAAGCAAGCATCGGTAAATAGTTTTTGGGGAATGCAGATTATGGCAAAAGTCTAGACACACTTACAGACACACATCACACACATATAACACACATTAACAGAATTTTGGGAGGCAGACATTATAAAACCAAAGTCATAGGATAGGATAGTCATAGTATTAGGGGACGCAGACAATGGGAATTAAAATTAATGAGGTTTGAAACATACAGGTAAAAAAAAAACGAATTTAAACTCATTTCATGATTTTATTATTAATTTAACAGGTCTGGTGAACTTGTTATTACGGCGGAGTATACACCGTGCCCCGGACATATCCGAAGGACTTTAACAGCATGTTCCTGAGGTTAAATGGAGTTAAAAATGTTATATTAACAAAGGTCGAATTCGGCTTTTCTAAATTTTCATTTTTATCATACAAGTTAAATGGAATATTTTCGCTTCTCCAGGAAACAGCCTAATGAGGAGCTGGCAACGCTTTTCTTTTAGCACTTGTTTTTGGGAAATCCCCTTGAAAATTATGAAAGCGAGTAATTTGTCCCTTTCTTATTTGTGATGTTGGAAGAGTTAATTGAAGAAAGAAACTAAACTGTGACATGAATAAGAAGATGTTTGCGTAATAAGCATAGATTATTTCAAAGCAGGATTTAGTTAGAAAAATAATTCATTAACTTTTAAATGCCTCGTAATTTAAAAGCTTGGCTCAAAAGCACCGTATTTCAGATCCATGTGCCTTTACACGAGTCAGCGCGTAACATACGCTCCAAGTAATTTTATATATTAGATAAATAAAATAAACAGTAACTTTAAAGTGATAGTGCACTTTAATTGTCGCGAGCTTCAAATTCGTTGATGGTCCGCGTATTTATCCATGTGATAAACGTTATACCGATATGACTGTAGGCGCAACCAAACGAAAAATGATGATCGATGTTAAATACATGTTAAGATTAGCAGAGCTTACTGTAACTATGAGTGGGCCACACTTTAAGTTGGAAGGCCCCTGCTAAATTCAAGGCACCTGCAGCGACTCCACTACCAAAGTAGGCGAATGGGTTAGCAGAGTCCTCAAATGAGTCCACCTGGTAGCTAAGCTATTTGAATACTACATGGACAGTGATTTCCACGGCAAGGCATGCACACGCAATACGTACATGCTAGCTGGATATGCCTTACGCTGAATGGGCACCCTCTACTGCAGCGCACGGTCGAGCTACGCACGCCGGTATACCTAAATTCGCTTCGAGTTTTTAAAAGGATGTAGATACCCCTAGAGTGGCATACGAAAACATTTCGAAAGAATGTGTGTATAACTGATCGATCCACACGACATAACTTTACCATGCGTAGGAATGAACAAGACCATATGCGTGGCATGACGGTGCGCTGCTATGCTATGGGTTCAATACGTCTAGTGTGGTGATGTATCTTTGGCGTCATTTCCTTCTTAGGTAGCTGAGTATCTTCGCGTGCCACTGGAGGCGAATCTAAGGACATTCGTACCTTCACTTTTAATTGAAGCGGATTTATACGTAGGTACGTGTGTATCTCGACCATGCAGGATACAACAAGATTCATAATCATCAAGCGATAGTAGTTGAGAGTTTCAACTTGAGACCAATGCTGATGCTGAATTTATACAGTGCCAGCACTGGCACCTTAATAACATTACATTGCCGCAATGTAAGTAATGTTACTGGCGTGCCAGCGCTGACATCGTGTCAATCCCTATTGTAATAAATTATGGTCAAGGCATTCTAATCTAATGTACCATCAAATAGAATCACTATCAATCAATTATTACTTAGGAGGTCTTTCCATGTAATTTTACCACTATTTAATATTAATTCCAAAATAGCAAGTATCAAGATCATTTTAGTAGTATAGGTCAACAGGGTTTCTATGAGAACGACGTTGGCGCCCTCATTTATTTTCTACTCTTTTATGTCGCACTGTATAAATACGTCTACCGAATATTCTGCAAGTTTAAGTTGCTGTGTTGAGGGTGTCGATTGGCTTCTTTGATTCACCTAACTGTAATATAATATGAGGTTTTGGTCACCAATATTTATTTATTTATTTACAAATAGTTTGATTATTACGCATGTACTTCGATACGACATTAAAATATTACAGAAACAACAACTTCTAAATATATTCGACCTGTATTCTACTTACTTACTCATAATCACTACATTCTCACCTCTAATCTATCGATCTAATCTGATTGATAAAAAATGCTATGATTACTATCTACCCGTTAGGAAGATCTGGAAGACGCAGCGGATGCTTTAACTGATTTCATCGCTTCCGTTTCTCAAAGAGATCTGCCATGATTGGACGGCGGGGAATGGGGAAGCGGCGCGCAGGGCGAGGGTGCGGGATGCGGCTCGAATCGGTCCCTACAGCCTGGACGTAGCGGCAGATATTCGTGTGCCAAAGATACAGGTAGGTATCTATCAGATATCATATCTATTTCTGTACCTACCCTTTTCGTTTTAGAGAAGGTCGGATTGGATGCGGTGCGAGTTGCGGTGTAAGTTTAGTAGATTATGTAATAGGTATTACTCGTATTGTTTTCGAGAGGATTGAGTAAATCGTGTCGCAGTCGCACAACCTTACCTTTTTGCCACGCACCTTTTCTATGGGGAATCAACTCTCGCTGCCTGTATTTCCGAACCAATACGACGTAGGGGCCTTCAAAAAACGAGCCTACTCTTTTCTCAAAGGCCGGCATTGTACTTGCGATTCCTCTGACGTTTACGGGTCGCGGTGATCACTTACCATCGGGTGACACGCTTGCTAGTCTGTCCTTTAAAAAATAACCTTTGCAAAGCCGGAGTCAGGGTGAGTATAGTGCGGTGCGGCGGGCCAGCTGCGGCGGTGCCCTCACTCCGCAGTCCGTAGTGTAATAACGGCGCATTACCTCGAATTGCAAAATTGACCTGTTCTGGAGGCTTAAACAGTATATTTATCATTATCCAGCAGGGTCATCAATAAATGCTTCTTTTTATTATTTTTGGAGTACCTATCGTAGTCAACAAGGAAATCTTATAATGTAGGTACCTAGTTTCGCCATGTCCGTCCATCCGTCTATCCGCGGTTTATCTCAAACTTTTGATACTAAAAAGTTGTAATTTGGCATAGTTATACATTTAAATTACGCCGAATAGTTGAAAATTAAAATATTGAAAAATATCACTTTTTTTCTGTTACTTAGGTACCTACGGTACATGTAAAGAGAATGATTTTTACACTTAACCATCGAGTAAAGAATCATTGAATAGCTATGTACATAATGTACTTACATATTATTATAATAATATTTTTTTAGATTTGGGTGACCGTTTAGGAAATATTAAACTAGAAAAGTGTGGAAAATGACACTTTTCAAGTTCAATAGGTATAATTATCAAGTTGCGTGTCCCCTACAGCCGAGACTACAAGTAATACATAAAAAAATATATCTTAGGTACAGTAAAATATCTTAAATAAAACGCACAAATAACGAAATGAAAAGGAAAACTATCACGACTAAGTAGACTTGATTGGTTCCTGGGTAGTGATTCTTTCGAAAGCAAAGGTGAGCGAACGCAGGAGTGATGTCCAAGCGGCGAGTTTAAGTAGTCCCGTCAAAGCGAGCAAAACACATTTCAGCGCGTGTATTCAATTTGGCAGCATGGCTTCTCGAACGTATAAGGCTGCCTAATTGAGAATGCACGCGCTAATATGTTTTTTATTCGCTCTGACGGGACTACTTAAACTCGCCGCTTGGACTTCACTCCTGCATTCGCTCACCTTTGCTTATGAGAGAATCACTACCCTGAGCTACAAGGGACTGAAGTATTTATACCTACTAAAATCATAATATTTAATCAAAACCAGATAGATCCATGAAACAGTTTTTTTTTTCAAAATTCCATCCGTCCGAGCCAACCAGCGAATTACGTTTGTTCAACATGGCCGTCAGTTGACGAAAGCTCTGCGAAAAGCACTGTACCCTCTTTGAATTGTTTTTTTTTTAATTAATGAGTTTCAGTGGTTTAAAACTAAAATTATATCCATTCAAATTTTACCACCAAACAAAGTCCGCAAACGTCCTAATATAAAAGTCCGCCATAAGAAAGAGGAAAGAGCGAAAAGTTGGTTAGTTTCAAAATACCTGTTATGCGTCGTTTGGAAAATCCTGAGTTGGCACTAGTGTTGTGTTGTGTTGTGCTAACCATTGTCGATGTATCGGTTATCTGTTATTAATTTTGTTGTTCTACTGCTACAGAATAAGTTGGATATAATAAGTATGTACCTAAGAATTTAATATTATCACATATTCCATGAACTTTACCTACTGTCCGATCAGGTTTGTGTAGGTATACAGGAACAAAATGTAAGTTTTTAAATATAAGTGCCTTTTGGAGTCGGTCGCTTGAATATGTTTTGCAATATTGCTTTTTATTTTAATTGCACGATACATAATTAAAATGTAATCTATATTTACTACTAACATATTTTTTTTCGAAATTGAACTTAGGGCAAATAATCTCACTGAGTTTCATTTTCAAAACAATGTCTCTTGCACAAGATTCTGCTTCGTTTTGAATGAGGTTTCTCTTTATAAATAAACTCTTTTACTTTTGTTCGCATTATTTTGTGGTTGGTCTTGCCTGATCTCATTTTGCATGTTTTTTTTATAATTGTGCAATGGCTGCTTACGTTCGTTACGTGATACAATTTTTAACAATTAAGCTTTAATTTGTTTTCAGATATTCAACCGATCAACCACCAATATAACCGATATGCGGACATAACACAAGGCTTATCAATGTAGCAAACTTAATGGGTGGATTAACTTTTTGTTGTTGTTATTCTGTCCCGTAAGCCAGGAGACAATAGTGATTTATTTTCTTAGAAAAAAAATGTTATAATATATACTCAGGAGAAAGGCCATAAAATAATGGGTTTGTAATTGCCAATTAAACTGATTTTTAGTGGACTTATATCCTTTGAAATCATAGTTTTAAAGAGTGACCCAGTAGACGTCACTATGGCAACGAGCTACGAAGAAAAGTTGATTGACCCTAATTCAAACGATGTCCTTTTCTTTAATATAGTGTTTTTTTGCAACAAATGATAAAATTAAACAAGTCAGTTTTATTCTTTGTCTCTTTTTATTCTTTATCTCTCTATTATCGTTTGTCGTATCTACAGCCATAAGAAGAAGATGCTCTAAGACTGGAAACAAACCAGGAAGGCAAATGACCCTTAAATACTTAATTCGCAAGAAAAAAGACAAAACGTTGATCCTTGTTTGCAAAAAAGCTTTCTTACGCATTCCGAATTAAAAAATAGGTGTGGCTAAGCTACTGGATCAAATACTTGCGTAAAAGTCAAAGAAACAAAAGTTCACTATACCAAGTTACGCGGAGTACTGTGAAATAAGTAACCAAGTATTAATAACTTCAAAGATTTAGAGCCTAAACTTTTTCCCGACGGGGTAAACAAAAAGCATATGTAAGTGGTAAGTTAAGACAATTTTTAGTAGGTGCCCTTCAAATAATTTGGAACATAATACAATAATTTGTAAGCTCCCTGTGCCGTTACTTGTTTGAGTTTATCGCATTGAAAATCGAACCAACGTGTACAAAGTACCTCTGTAGAGGTGAAACGTGCTCTGCGTTCGTGAAGAGAGCGCGAAAAGAAAGGTAAGGATCGTAAAGGACGTACTTACGCAATTCAACATAGGTAAATAAAAAGGGAAAACCTTTCATACCAAAATTTGACGAGAATGATAAACAATGTTGGTAATCTTCTGGCTACTTTAATCAAAGTTAAATTCGGGCTACAAGTAAAGACTTTCTTCATTATAGGTACATAATACTTGTTTCGATATTGACGTGAGCAGGATATATACACGGCCGAGGCGGGAGCACGCAGTTACTTACCGGTTACCGAATGAATACAAACAAAGCCCTGCGAGTATCGAGATCAAACTTGAATTTCGCGTTCGTAGTAAATTTAAATAACATAGTTATAATCTGTGTAGTCACATAGCTTTATCTGGGGATTGAAAAATCAGCCCTTAATATACAAATGAGGATGTCAAGACTATACTAGACGCCAAGACTGATATCCGGAATGACCGTAACTATGGTAATAACAATGCTATAATAATAATTATAGAACTGTTATTACCATGGCAACGCTCATTATAGAATTGTTTTCACGTTTCGGTTACGCTATAGGTGGTATTCTGATACCGGTAACGATATCAATACTAGCGGTTTTATAGTACTCGAGTAGAAAAAGGGAGTTTATAGAAACGCAGTAGTCGTTATTTACAAGCAGAACATGGTAACAAAGTGGTAGTTTGAGCAGCAAATTCGTTTATTATAAATAGCTAGATAAAGCAAAATATGAGTGACTATAAAAAGTGGGATCCGGGTAAGAATTAACGTAGGTCTGCTGTAAAATTACCTCAAGATATGTGCGAATTTTAAAACTACATCATTAATTATTTTTTTCTACTTTAGGCATAAACAACTAGAATCAAATGGTCCATTTACACGCTAATGTATGATAATTATATGCAGAATATAAAATACTCTTTCGTGCAACGATCATTCTCTACGCGTGTGTGACATAAATCTCCAATGCACATAATTATGCGCGTTCCTACTACCTAAGTATGTACCTACTGCCATTTTCCCCCGCTAAAAGTTGATTATTTGAACTTCTCTCTCGTTCGTAAATGAACAGTGTTAAATATCTCGATGGGTCCTACGTAAGTTATCGTAACCCACAAAATGGCAAAATTCGGTTTATAGCAAAAATGGATTGTATTATCCCATTACTATTAGTGTCTAAAACAAAAATTACCAAATTCGCAGTTTAAACCAGTTTTTCGAAACGTAAACAGTGGTATGTTTCAAACGGGTCCGACGTTTTCCATCGTAAGTACCTTGGCGACAAAGTACGCGGGACGACGCGGGCGGCGCCGCCCGCGCTTACGCATCGCATGTGTCAGTTGCGACCGGCTACGCGGGGCGGTAGATGTGTACATGTTTTAGGATGGGTATTAACAAAATTCGTGGTTGAGATGCTCCATATGAACCGTAATATTAACAAAAAGTCTGGTTGTGCTAATAAAGTACCAAACATCTCGTCAAGAACGAAATTATTATACGAATACGCGATAGCCCAGAAACGAAAAACAGTTCTAATTCAAACGATGACGCTGTGGGAGGAGAAAGTCCCAATAAACAAAGACGTTGAAATGACACTACATCGGATACAGCTACGAAATCAGGTAAATGCATTTAGTTTCTTATTTTTTTATTCTATGTTTATCTAATTGTGGGTTCCAGCGTACAATATGGTAACTATTACTAACGGTCATTTACGTTGGAATCGAGCATCTAACGGCTGTTGTATGTATGACTTACGATTATTTACGATGGGATTTTTGTAAAAAAGCATGTGGTACAATTACTTACAATATTATACTTCGGAGTGTGATTAATTTTATTTGTTGTAAGTCTTACTTGCTATAGTATACTCCGGATGGGAAATAAACATACGATATTATACCGATTACCAGGTACAAATTTTGCCTTAATTTTTATTTTTCTTACAGAATCCTCACTTCCATTTGGACCTGATAACCGGTCAGTGCAGCTACCTACTTGGAAAAGTGTATTCAGCGACAGTGACAAGGAAATCAGTGACGATCCTAGTTCAAATGTACTGTTCCGTGTTTTGTTTTTCTGGTGTTCAATAAAGAGTATTTGTATTGTATTGTATTGTATTGTATTGATTCTCCGGACAAGGATGATGAGGCTTTGCTTTACAACACTTCGCATGGGCAAGAGCATGTTATTAATGGTTCTAATGATATTAACTTGGCGCGGAGTAAGCTTATTGGTTTTATTAGCAGCGCTGATTTGGGTTTGATTTTGGGTTATTAGAGGCACGATTTTTTCTTCAAGTACACCTCTACTTTATAAGTGTTTAGCCTTTTATCACATTGCGCTACGATACCGTATACAGGCCGTATTCTAGTAACAATTGGCTACTCAATGCTAAAAAACCTAAACATGTTAGGTTTGCTTTGCCTAGTGTTAGACCGGTAGAATCTAGTACCTATATTTTTAAACGACGAGTGTTTGGAAATGGTAGATAAGGCGCTTTTCTTAGTGATAACTAAGAACTAAAAACTTGCAATGGAGACCCCATATAGCAGTACTAACCGGTAAATTAAGTTCGGCAGTTTATGCTGTTACGAAAATCAGGCAACTTACCAATGTTGAGACAGCTCGCTTAGTTTATAATAATTATTTATCTACACTCATATCATAAGTCCTTTACAATGCGTTCAGAATCCGTAGACAATAACCAGCATTACAAGATACAATTTTACTAATGATATTTTTTCTTGTCTGTAGCTGTAATGAAAAGTTAAAATTACGATAGGTACAACTTTTGATAAAGTAATGTTGTTCAAATTTGGAACATCTTCCAAAACCAACACAATTCAAGCAGGGGGCCAATTCCAGTATCAATTAAACGTCGACTCGGTATATTTTAAGTAAAGTGTCGTACGCCATTTTGATTTCGAATGACCTTAGAATAGGGACTTTGTTAGTTTGTCTATATTTAAAAAAAAAACATTCATATTCGTGACACAGCTGGTGAGCTTTGCCGCCATTTGTTTGTTCTGCCGCATATTTGATCGCATCTTAGAGTACTTATAATATGTGTGTAGATAAAGTAATGTATGCAACTGTACATAATTAGGACTTAAAAAGGACCCTCTTTATGTATCAGTGTCATAATAGTTATTTATGTAACTGGTACATAATGAAGCTCCTTAAGGTACGAGCGCCGAGGTTAGAGCGCGAGCTTGCGAGCGCTCTAATTATAGGCACGAGTACCTTAAGAGCTAATTATGTACCGTTGCATACATAACTTTTTCTACAAGCTTAGAATGATAATGACAAAAATAAACAATCGCTAACTTTTCCTTCACTCGATATTTCTGCTAACAAATTACTTGTTAGCAAAGTCATTTTCATTATTCCGATTGGCGTTAATAGTTTGTAAATTTTATTGCTAAATGTTTACAAATTTCATGCAGATTTATAAATAGTTAGGTACTAAAACAGTTCTGACAATTTATCATACAAGTTGGAATGGCAAACAAAACGCCATTTTGTTGATATCCATATTGAACGTAACCATGGTAACCAAATAACAAATCGATGGATATTACTCATCTATTTTTAGTAACTTAATAAAAATGTAATTCTAAACACATATTTAGTCTCAAAATTAATTTTATTTTTAATATACATAATTTTAATTGGTGTTAAATGTTTTTAACGGTTTATTATACAAATTATTAGTATGTCAAGTGTTAACTAAACGCCAAGACTGGTATCCGGAATGACCGTTACCATGGTAATAACAATGCTATAATAAATTATAGAACTGTTATTACCATGGCAACGCTCATTATAGAGTTGTTTTTACCCATCGGTTACCTTATAGGTGGTATTCTGACACCATTAACGATATCAATATTAGCGATTTATAGTACGCGAGTAGAAAAAATACTATTTCATAGTGTTATGTCGTACAGTATTCGGTTTGGGGAAAAGCTGTGGAAATACAGACTACATTCGTGTAACAAAAAAGGGCCATTCGTTCTATGTATAACTTAAGCTCCCGTAATTCTTGAGAAAAAAGAAATTAGTAAGTATTTTGACAATAGCGTCACAATTTATTCTCTTTTGTTAAGAATTGTAGAATCGAATCCGGACTAAGTATTTTTTTTTTATGTATATTTTTGGTATTAAAACATAACATAAAAGTGACTAACAGTTTTTTGAAGAAATACCACTATCAGGCCGAAAGCTACAGTGTACAATCGACTACAAAGAGATGTATCCACTTTAACACCTTATTGTATTGTAATAAGGTGCAAAAGTGGATGTATACATCTCTTTGTAGTCGCCTGTACGTGCCGTAATAGAAAAATCATCAAAAATTAAACTCATATTTACGCCCTCTGAGTGGTATTCTCTAGTAAGGTTTTCAAAATCAGACGGAAAACCATATGTCGTAAAAGAAATTAAATACACAGATCTTTATGATTTTAAACTTATATTGCAAGGTAAAAACTGAAAGAAAAATTTACAAGGACGAAAAGTAGAGTAGAGTAACACTAGAGCTAAAAATAAATCAGCTCCATTATCTCTCACGCCGCTTTATTCAAATCCGTTGTCTATTTCGAAAGCAAAAAGTGATGATTTCAAATTTTGATTAATGGCTTTCACTCCTGTTAGGATGTATTTTGCCAATGTCAAGCTATTTATAGACACTCCCGTGGACTTAATAGAGAAATAAGTCCATGGATATCATACCATATCATGGATTAAACAGAAGCACATGGGGTTAGCTGCACGCGGTTCTGTCAAGTCCACATTGATGATTCATTAAGTTTATCCAGTAACAGGATCAATCCTAAGGTTACATAGCGAATTTAAAGTTATATTTTAAAGATTCCATACAATGTTTTAGGTTTAACTTCCCGTAGTACATTGTAGTATGTGCTACATTTGTATAGCACTATTCCCACGTAAGTTATGGTTTGTTGTACTTACGATATTTTATGCGCAAGCTATTCCGACGTACAACATGGTTAGTATCACAAACAATAGTTATCGAAAACTTTAATCCACTTAAAAGTATCGTAAGAACAATTGCAGCCAAACCAAGGTCTTTTTTTATATATTAATAAGATAAGTTTATGCACAAAATTATTGTTGACATTTGTACCAAATTTTATTAGGATCCATTAAAAATTGTATCCACGGCATCAATTTTCAACTTTAAACTACTCTGCTGTAAAGTTGCGTATTTCAAGTTACCATAACTTACGTAGGACCCATCGATCTGCGTAGAATACTAAAACATCCTATAACAACAAGGCAAAACAATGCATACTTCATAATTTACAGGACCTACACCTTGCTTTAAAAATGGCGCATGCAATCGTAAAACTGTGAGTTAAGTATTAAAAACAAATAAAACGGATAGAAACGCAAATATCAAAACACAAGCGGTCGGATTTTTCAAGTTTGATTTTCGTCAATAACTTATTACCTAGCTTTTCTCATATGGGTCGCTACGAATGCTGCTGCTGGCGAGTCTAAGGTCAACAATTTACTTGGCGTTATAGTCACGCCGTGGTGATCTCAGTGGCCGCGTTTAATTGCTTGATTGTTGACTACCATTACATTATATTTAAAAGCTTACAGTACTATTAATTGGACTTTGACACTCGGCAATTCTCGACATTCATCGGGAGAGATCGGATGTGCAAATGACACGAGACACATTGCTGCATATTCATAATACCTATCATAGTGTGCGCTTAACAGTCTCAAACAGTAATGTGGATCACCTGCCACAATGACATTTTTTTACAGTACCTACACTTATGAAGAACACTGACCTGGCTTGATTTAATTATTACATCGAATTACTAAATAACTTCTATTAAAATTATAGGTTAGTCCAACAGAAGTCGGCTTTCGGTTGAAAATATTGTGAGTCGCCGACTTCAGTTTGACTGACCTATAGGTACCTGCCTGCCTATACCATTTTAAAAGAAGTTATTTTTTGCATTTTTGAAGGCGGTTTTTTGTTGTTAAAACATTTATTTTATTTTATGTTTTTTAGTGATCATAAATATCATAATAAGCTTATGTTGTTATATGAAACCACTGCCCACTTCTTTGTTGATATATGAAACTTTAAGACATTTCAAGCTCGCCGCATCAACGCCGCGGGAAAATCAAAGTGATTTTTAAACAATGTTTAAATGTTCTTCATTGTAGTCGCTCAAGTATCTTAATCGAGAATAATCGAGTCTGATGTCTTATCGCCACCCTTGAAATCGGTACCGTTGAGGAGTTCCGGTGGTCTTCATCATCAGTTCCGCTTCAGCAAATGATACTTTCTGAATGCAAGTGCTGGAGTTGTCACTAAAAATACTAAAATCGCTATATGTTTGCCTACAATATTTGAGGAGTTCCCTCAATTCCTTACTGATCCCCTTATGAAATCCTGGTTTCCTTATCATGGTACCATTCTCAGGATATCTATCCCAAAAAGAATAAAAAAAATCATCAAAATCGATATTTTACATACAAACATACATACCTTCACGCTTGTAATTCCAGAGTGGGGTAGGCAGAGCTACAGAATTACCTACAACTTTTAAAACTTGTTTATAACTCAGTAACCACATTTTGCACAAATAGGCAAACTAAGATGTTTACCAGAGTTTTAGTGTAATATTTTATCTGATTAAAGTCTAGGATTTTATATACTCTACGTGAAAACACGAGAATTTACGATTAAAAACGGGAAGTCCCGCGTGTCAAAGTGGAAATAATCGTACAAAAATATGCAATGCCGTAGTAATAAGGTCTGTGTACATATTTTTGAGAATTTGGGGTGTATACAATACATATTTATGCCCTTGACTGTACCTAGGTACTTGTCAAACTAATCACCAAAAGATAACTTTTTTTTTCCGTTACAATACTTGTCTTGCACAAACAAAATTCTGTAGCTGAATTTATTACTGGACGAAGAATCTAATTCAAATTTATATTTTATTTTTGATGCTCTTGCCAGGAATTATAATATATATTTATTACGAGAGTAATAGAAACATCATTAAAACTATAACGAAGCAAACAAGGGAAAATAGGTATTCCACTGCGTTGGGGAGAGCAGGAAGGAACAAGTGCTATCGTGTTAAGTGCTGTTCTATCGTTGCACAACACAATAGTCTATTTTTGCCCCGCGAGTTGTCGCGTCAGTTGACCTCAAAAACTGTCGTAGGTACTTAGCAGGAAGTCTACATGTGCTCTAGCTCGTGATAGCGGGAAATATAAAGATTGATAGCATGCTATTTTTGCACTTATTTAAACCTAAATTAATCAGTACGATGGGGTTTTATACAGCAGCATCATAAGGAGCCAAATATAATATAACTCTAAAAAGCGTAGTTAAAAGTTGATGTAGAAATACTGAACAACATTGATGGAAGTGAAGGTGCAACCGGCTATGAATATATCTCATGTTTTTATTTACTATGTCATATAAGAAATACGAACCCACTGCGTCCATATATGAAAAATATATCGTCCCCTAATTCCATAATTATTGTTAAGTACTTTAAACAACAGGGTAAATTTTGAAAACGGGTTACAATTAAATTGGTTATTTTAAACAGAGACGGTCGAAAAACATAAGAACGCCAGTCGTTTTTAGGATAAGCCAATCAGACTAATTACTCAAATCAGCATGTATTTACTGAAT
Organism: Acleris cristana; assembly: GCA_948252455.1. NCBI lineage: Eukaryota > Metazoa > Arthropoda > Insecta > Lepidoptera > Tortricidae > Acleris > Acleris cristana. Next base: position 46,800,128 of record OX411772.1, read on the forward strand.
TCACGAATACACTTGACGGGGTAGATCTCGCCTTAGAGGGTCGGTGTTTACATACGTTCGCGGCGTTTCTCGCGCGGGCAGAGCATTCGCCGCGCGTTTCACATCGTCCGTAAGACTAAACGTGATTTCAGTCGGCGTCGCTGGCGAGATACCGCCCTCCGCCAGCCGGCCGTCCCCCGCGCCCCGCGCCCCGCGGCGCCCGCCGTCCCTTGCTGGCCGTGTGCTCTCGCCGCTCGCGCCTCGGCCGCTTGCATACCGTGATCCTTCACCTGCCACTCGACTGAATGTAAACGTCAATGATTGCCCGAGATTAATAGGTAGCACACAAACACAGATCATACAAAAACGCAAACCTATACGTTATTAAAATTTGCTATAACTGTTAACTAATTGGGAAAATATTTGTAGTTAAAAATCATTGTTTTTCAACTCACTTGCTCTTGCAACTATTAGCGCTATTAGCTTATTACGGCCATGTCATAACATAATGCAGCATATAAAATCAATACGCATGGTTTTTTCGATTTCGATCAATAGAGTATACTTCCGAGGTGGTCCCATTGTCACCAAATCTGAATCTGATGAGGGAATCCGTGAGGAATTGAGGGAACTCCTCAAATATTATAGGGATATATAACCATCGGTGAGCCGTCTACAATTAAAATACAGCCAGGAATAGGATTGCCAACGTGATGATATTATCGCACTCAGCCCATGGAGTCGCAGATGTTGATAAGACGACAACAGTTTGGCGCAGGTTGGACAGCCCTATCATCTCGGGATTTGGCAAGAAACTGCCATCTTTAGAAGTTCGATCTTTGGCCTTGACTGGTTTAAAGATTTCGTCAAAATTCTTCATTACCCCAATCGAACCAAGCAAACAATTCAGCGGCTCGAGGGTAATGGTAGTTATTTTTGAAGCGGCTATCCATCCTTCCGTCAAAGTGAACTTTCTTGCATCCCTATAAATGGGTTTGACATATGGAAATAGGGTACGCACATGGCTCATTTAGCTTCAAAAATTCCAAGAAACGCACGGTATAACGCATAGAGATATCTGGCATTGTAAAACTATGAACCATAGAAATAGTCTTCACCAACTGGCATGTGTTAATGCCAACAGCCAGCGCGAGTATGTTGTGAATGATGGGTGTAATTGTTGATGACAGAATACTGTGATGAATGCACAGACAGGATTCAGTGGTATTGCACCAAACCTTTGTTGTCAAGAGTCCTCTTATTGTAGAATTCTATACTGGTGTAACTTAGGGAGAGTGAATAAAAAGGCCAAGTGTTACATAAACTTCGTGTATAATATGAACATGCAAAATTCATAAGACAATTTACATTGAATAAGCACCAGCGGTGGTGCTGTATTGCGAGGAGACGCGGTTGCCTCGCTACGTTCGGAATTGCGGGACGCGCACTGTCTCTCAAATATATTGGCCAACATACTAGAAAAAGTCTGTGTACTTACAGCAGATCTTCAGACCGGATTACAAGGAGACACGGTGATGGTAAGCTGATCGCAGCCGGGCCATTGGCCTGGCTCGAACAGCAGTAAAGATAACTCGTCGCTTCCCGACACTCTACTCTTACGGGGAGATTGTTCGGCAGTGCTATGAGAGCATAACCACCGCGGGCACAACGCAAAGAACCGCGAAAACTGCACTCACACTTTCGCTTAACTGTAACTTCACCATCACTACTTTACATCAGGCGTAACTTCCGTCCGGGCTAACATGGAGGCCAGAACGACTTCGCTCAAGACCACCGATACGAGGGCACGGCGAGAACGCCGTCCCCGCGAAATCATCAACTGTCAAAGTGCCTGCGCCAACCCGCAACGCGTCGTTATCGGTCAGTGGTGACACCTCTCATGTTAAATCAACGCTCTTTAAAAGTCAGGTATCGTAACGTACGTCGCGAAATTCTGTCTTGTGAAACATACGTGACTAATAATAATATGCGAATCAGGTCACTGGCTCCACGCTCTTCCTTCCCGCAATATAGGCACAGTCTTGGACCCAAGCTGCTTGCGCATAGCAATAAGCTTGCGGGTTGGAGCTAGAATCTGTGAACCTCATACTTGCACGTGCGGGAAGGAAGTGAGTGAGCTGGGACGACATGGCCTTTCATGCTTTAGAAGTGCCGGCCGTTTGTACCGCCATGGCACAATTAATGATCTGATCCGTCGTTCGCTTGCCACTGCCTCTGTACCAGCTGTCCTGGAACCAGCAGGTTTACATAGAGACGATGGCAAGCGACCAGACGGAGCTACATTGGTGCCGTGGAAACTGGGTAGGGCACTGGTGTGGGACGCGACGTGTGTTGACACATTCGCCCTGTCCCACGTCCAGTCAACCCGTAATCGGGCCGGTGCAGCAGCTGATCAGGCCCAAACCATCAAGCGCCGCAAATATTCATCATTATTAAATAATTATGAATTTGTGGCGCTTGCAGTGGAGACCATGGGACCTTGGTCAGCTGATATGAAAAACTTTATTAAGGCCCTGTCATCCCGGCTCATAGACACCTCCGGAGATCCTAGAGCTGGTGCTTACCTCTCCAAAAAATCCACTCAAATTTATAAGAATAGAACATACATATGTAGTATTTGTTAACTAATTAATGGCTTAGCTAAAGGGAAGTAATTATTTGTTGCAGATGGCTCTTATTTTAGGTGTAAACGGTGGTTGTTGCACTATATAGAGCTGTACAATTTAACGTCGAAGAATGTTACCTATCACGATGACGTTATATTAGTAAAACTGCGAGACACTAAAACCAAAGTAGACAGGCTTTTTCTTCTCCGGGATGAATACATTCCAATTATAAAAAAGTACGAAGCACTACGGTCTATTTAACGAGTTCTGATAAATTCTTGCAGTATATAAATGGAAAATGTCATAATCAAGTTATTGGTAAACATAAAATGGCAACTTTTCATAAAGAAGTCGCCATATATTTAAATTTGCCTAATAGCGAAAATTACACAGTAGATTGCTTAAGATGTACGTCAGCGACACTGTTGGCCGACTCCGGTGTAAATTTAATTACGCTGAAACGTCATGAAGTATGGAAATCAGATAAGGATGCGAAGGTGTATATCGGGAGTCCATAACAAATAAGATTCATATAACTGACATAATAAATGAAACTACAAAGTAAAGCAAAAACAAGGATGAACCGTCCATCTCTACCCAAGAACTGAAGTTACAGCCATCTACTTCCCGTCATTTAAGCCAAGGCTATACCCCGTACTAGCTATATTGTGCCAAGTCCGCCCCCTTCCCACCATGTACCCACCGTGTCAAATACTCTACCGGAAATTCATCAAAACAATATAAGCGTCCCTGGAGTCAACCTAATATTTAACAACTGCACTCTATCAAATATTACGTTAAATAACAAATAATTGTCAATGTCTGAATACTACTTCTGTACACTACTTCTGATTGTATACTACTTCTTTCCTTAATAAAGTACTTTACTCCAACTCAATTTTTTTCTTGCAATTTTTGAGAAAGGCGCCATATTTGCCTTGGCAGGAACGGCAATTGCGGGCTTCGTATTTTTAAACGGACGAGCTTGGGAGCCACCAATACACGTTAATTGAGTTGAAGTGCCAAGATAACATCGTGCTTGTTGATAAAAACAGTTCCTATTCGATTTAAAAAAAACATGTTTGAGACTAAGTATTGTGATTTCCTAAGAGGTGATAAGGATTTATTCCTGATTCGTCATATTCCTAACTCGTCATATTCCTGATTCGTCATATTCCTAAGTCGTCAATGTACATTTGCCTGCGCAAACTTCTTACAGAGTCCTCCTTAGATACTTAATTATTACTTGTCTATCATGAAATTGTCACTTCATTATTTAAATCGTGTCATATGCTACTTAGTACGATCTGTCCTAATACTTTTTAATCCTGTAAGCACGTGTTCGCGATTTTATTTGACTGTACATTGACGACTCAGGAATATGACGAATCAGGAATATGACGAGTTAGGAATATGACGTGATAAATGATAATAAAATTATGTACAGTATGTTATGTTCTGGTACAGTGAATAATGAGTTTCGCAAATGTGGTGACTCAAAATTATTAATGTAAAATTGTTTAGCTTTACATGAGTAATGTAAAATTGTTTAGCTTTAGACTTAGACAAAGGTTTCTACTTCAGTACCCTCATTGTATTTTTATATTCTTCCAGTAATAAGTTAGAACAATTTTGTGCGAGTATTCAAATGTTTTTTTAAAACATCTGTTGCTTTTTTATGCATCTTGTAAAGGGTAAGCAGTTTCCTAAGAGACCGAGCGACGCTCGGGTTGAAACCGAGTTTTCCTGAAAATGACAATTGACATTGATTGAATTGATGACCTTTCGGTTTCTGGAAAGTAAAGCTATAATTTAAATCAAAAAATTTTTTTTGTCAATATCGTTAGATCCATTTCCTAGAAAGAGATTCATAAGCTTAGCGCACTTAAAGTATATAAGATATAGGTAGCTGAATTATTAGGTACCAGTAATAATGAATTGAATTTGCCCCAAGACGTAATTGTATCATATAACCTGAATAATAATAGATCCATGGCCAAAATCTCGTTTGACGTAGATTAGATTGGGAATAGACAGAGAGGTTTCTGGCACACAGCAATCTAATGTAGTGATTGCCCGCTACTGCTGTAGCGGTCTTTTAAGTGAATACTTTAGTGGAAGTGAGCCGCGGTAATCAGTGTCCTTCACCGCGTTTCGCAGAATCAATCCCTATTTACCACAATAACAGCAATCTTCACTCACGTTCTATAATGAACGATTAAAGTTTTTATCTTGAATTGTGAAATTAGTGTGTACTAATAAAACACAATAGAACATTATTCATTTCTACCCTCTTTAAAACCAACTATGGTTAGACGGAATTTATTTATTAAAAACACATACAGTATTCTCAGCTTCTTAATAGCTTTCAGCTGGCTACCGCTGTCACGCTTGCACTCGTAACGGACAGTATATCGTCACTCGTGTGTCATAGAAAAACGAAGATTGTCGATAGCTATTAAGAAAATGAGCACTGTAATATAAATAATTATATATACCCTAGCTTTGGCCGTGACTTCGTCCGCTTAGAACTCGTTTATCGCAGTTAAGTAAATTAATAATTTGGCGTTCTCCCGGACCAGGATGATATTTTAAACACGTGTAATGTAATATTGAGCTCGAAATTAAAAAGAAGTTGAGTTGGATAACGACCGACATCCTGGTTAATACATTTGAGTATACGATAATTTATTTTTTGTTTTGCCATCTTGAACATGCTACATACAGTTGCCCATTAATGCCCATGAGAAAAAAGTTTGCTTCTAAATGTACACCGGCTACTTTTAGTGTTTGTCCTTTTTTCAATTTATACGCACTAAAGTTAGGGTCCATATAAATCCTTCCCAAATTTAATAACCTGATTTTATTTTGTATAATTATATGACGTAGGACGCTTATTACCTACCAACGAAAACATATCCAAGCATTATGGCGTAGTTCATCCCTACCCAATTGAATTTAAAATGCGATTGGTAATTAATATCGACTTTTTTATAAGGTAACGGATGTATTTCTATTACTTGACCTATAATTTGTACGCCTATTGACAGATAGAAAGTAAATGTTTTTTTAAATTATTTAAAACCTACTTTGCATAAGTACCTGCCCACTTGTAGCAAATAAATATTTTATTAAATTTGACATATTACAATTAAATTAACGACCATTTGTCTTTTTATTACTGTTTATGTTTTACACTTAGTAACCAACCACTGAAAAAAAATGACTGTTCGTAGAATTCATATTAAATAACAGCCGTAGAAATAATACGCCTTGAATAAGTCTTGACAATAGCGGAAAAAATGTTAAGGGTGAATTGAAAAAATATTGTACATAGTTAAGGGCTCAATTAAAAAGGGGTTGTTAAGCCCTTAACTTTTTCCTTCGTGTAACGAAGATTAGTCATATAATCATATGGATAATTTTTCGTTACACAAAAGAAAAAAAAATTAAGAAAGTTAACGGTATCTCAATTCAACTCCTTAACTATGTACAATATTTTTGCAATTCACCCTTAAAATGATATTTCAACGCCGTCAACATTTAAGTTCTTTTTTATTGTAGCATCAAAAAGTGCTAGCTTCCATTTGAGTCCCATATTGTTGTTATATTTTTTTATTCCCCTCTTTTATTCGCCGACGCTATATTGAAATTTATATACCCTACTATGGCACCTCGACAGTTAAGATAAATAGAATGAAATCTCTAATGATAAAATCCGTCAAGCTGTTTAGGCTGCAGAGGGAACCCAGAAACAAACAGACATAGGTACATACATACACACGCTCGAAAAACATGAACATCCTTCGGGCAGTCGGGTAAGAATATGGTTATTCAGTAAATAGGCCGCACGGGCACATTGACACGTCAAAAATCAACCAGCGCTTCTCAAGAGGATACCACTGCTTAGAAGTGCCGCAAGAAACTCAACAGTCAGTCATTTTCTAAGATTATATTTATGACGGGTTAGTATTGTCTCGTCTAAAACGCAGCTGGTCTTTCAGATTCAGATTCAGATTCAGATATTTATTCATAAAATTTAGTATTTTACATGTCATTTCAATTTATTAACAGCCTTAATTAACGATATAATTTAGGTAAATTTACAATGTAAATTTAATATAATAATAGACATTAAGTAAATCAAAGAACATGATCTGATACAATATTAACATAATTGTTTTTTTTTGTGTTTTTTACTGAGTTTGGGTCAATCATCTCAATCGAAAAATTCGTCAACGCTATAGTACGCCAGGTCAGTTAAGTAAATTTTAAGTTTGGTTGCAAACAGTCTGTCGTTATGCACCTCTAAAGTCTCCAATGGAAGTGAGTTTTACCTATAATAAAATTGTATAATAGATTGTGTCTAAGCAGCAAGTGCACTGTGGTTCCTCCCATATGACAAAAATCAAAAATCTGTGTAATAACAATCATGAAATGAGTCATGGTTGTAACATCTACTAATTCCAAACTACGAAAAACTATAAATTAAGTGCAATTTACTAATTATTTTCATTCCGATATCGGCATCCGAAGTGAACCTTTCTACAGCTCGTTATTTCCTTATCAGTGACTCACGCAATTATCACGTGTTATTTGTCGTAAATTCCACAAGTATTATAATTATTGTGAACTTTTGTTGTGATGGATACTCAGAACCATGGTATGTATAAGTAATTGACACATAGATATTTTTGAATTAATGGTTTATTTTGTGATAAGTTAACCGCTACGCCAGTAAGATATTTTTGTTAAAATATTTTGCTCACGGTAGATACCTACTTGTTAACTTTTAGTTCATTCGCCCTCATTGCCCCCCGTTGGTTTCAATTTTAAAAGTTGAATACAACCTTTATTTATATGATTTTATGTAAACCTCATCCCACCTCGTCCAACCTTGTCGGTAATTTAGATGCTACGCCGGCGCATTTTCTTCGTACCACGACGCTACGAATTACGTAATAGTAGGTCTTTTGTAGTTGGAATAATATTATTTCTTTTGATATTTATTTATTTATTTTAAATTTATTGAACAAAAAAATTTGGGTACTATAGTTAAACTTAATGCCTTAGGGCATTCTCTACCAGTTGACTTTGGGCAATGCAAAAACTTGTTGTAGGCGGTGCAGAAAACATTTGATATTTGACCAGTTTTTTTTTTATTACAGATGTCAGCCATGCTTATTTTTTGGAGTTAGTTAGTTTTTAAAAATTTTATTTACGGTTATTTTGCTTCGTGTGTTATGTATATAATGTTATTATAGTAGTTTTTTTTTAAATATATTATTATCCGGAATAAATTTGTTTTACTCATAAACCGAAACAATATTAGGCACTTTGTATTTTTGTCGCACCTTACTATGGACGGGGAACCAATGTGAAGTGGTCTAAAACGCAGCTGGTCTAAGTAGCATGATAGGTATGTGACATATAAATTCCTTTTCACTGATCCACTAAATATTAATTAAGTACAAAAAAAAGACAGCTTGCTATTTAGACGACTTGATAATACTTGTTTAAACGAGTTGCTTTTTAGCCCGTTTACTGCCGTAGACCAGTTGCGTTTTAGACGAGATGATACTAAGCCTGGTACACACGGCAATATACAGCACGTTTTTTCAATGGTAATAATATCGAAAAGCAACCGAATACGCCAAGATTTGTATGGAACAAACGTGCAGTACAGTGCAGTGTGAACGGGGGTTAACCCAGCAGAGACCGAGTCGAGATCGTTATGCAACGTAATCATCTCCCGGGCCTCTATTAAAATTCTTTGACATGTTTTCGTATTGTCAATGTTACCATGGCTCTTAAAGTCGCCGTCAATAGAATTTGCTACCTATGTAAACAAAACCAAACGAACCAATTCACCATGATTACTCGATAATAACTATTCATTGTACGTTATTTTTAATAAAAACACGCTTTGTGAATATTTGAGGTTATGTGTCAAACAGTTAGTTAGCAAATTCTATTGACGGCGACTTTAGTATACTACTCGACAACAGAAAACTATAATATGTGAAAGGCAATATGGTTTTAGCTAGTAGAATAGAGGTGTGTTGTCTTCCTGTTTATGATGTTTGACTTAACAGACTAGATGGCTGGTACCAAAAATGACTATAAATCCTGGGTAAGTACCCTAAGCCCGGGTTTTTTATTCTTTAAAACGCCCTCTGCAGCTTAAAATAACTAACGTGTATAAGAGAAAAATATCGAATGCGTCGACTCCATCGCATTGGTAAATTTAGTTTAGTATCGATCAAAAGGGTCGTTGGATTTGTTGGCTTAATATTACCTTCGTCTACCCTGGTAAAATAATAAAAGTCAGTCATTGTTCGATCCTCATCTTTACATTTTATTCTCCGTTTATAAAAAACTTAATTCAAGGATTTCTAAAAATTCAACGTGCAAAATGTTATTCAGAGGCAAACAAATTATTCCAATTTGGAGTTGTAAAAAATGTGATTCCATGATGAAGAAATCAGAGAAAGGGACAACCATATCCCTCCCATAACTGGAGCGATCAAGACAAAAAAGCACGCGATCATAGATTAACGTTGCAGAAGCGACGTTGTGATTGAAACTAACGGTGTCACGTTGTTGCTTGAAAACATTGTATTAGAGATTTCGAATAAAAACACATAATATAAATAATAAAAACACAATCCAATCAAAAATAGGGTTCATTATATTGTGTATTGTGTGTGTGTGTGTGTGTGTGTGTGTATTCTGGACCATGCCAAATTACGGGTTCAGACAATAATCGGACAAACATACTCCTATTCTTAAATTAGCTTGGGATTTACCATGGTCTAATAAAACAAGGTCTTCTCTTCCGAAAGGGACACTTTCTACGTCATCACAAAGTTGCCACTTGAATAACCACTTCCTAAAAATATGGACAATTTGATTTTGGATCAATGTACAATTTTATTTCAAAAATCATTATTCATCACGAATAACATAAGTCACGAGCATAATTTACATATTTACTTTAATTTCATGGTTTATTTTAATATTGTCAATGCATTTTTGCATTGAAACAACTACTTAACAGGGATTTTTTTTAAACATAAAGGTTACATTACAATGTGGAATTACCACCTGATACTACAGGCATCACCGGATTCACGAGATCAAACTGGCCGGTTACAAAACTGTCTATTTGATGTTTCTAGTCATACTATTCGAACCTATGGGAATATCATATTCCGCTCTCGCTCGGTATCAATACGGTAATGATGCGCCAATGAACTGTCGCGGTAAAAGTTGTAGATGTCATTTTATGTAAAATGTAAAATGGTTACCTAAATAGGTACTCTCTAAAAGTTGTAAGACCAAAAGTTTCAAGGGTGACACAGTCGGTTTCAATACTTTTCCACCAAAAGAATCGCTTGCGCTCGCGGAGTGGTTGCGCTATTGCGGGTCTAAAACCATGGTTAAATATTTATGGTGAGTAGTATTATATGTCCTGTTGTACCTAAATGTCATCATTGGAAAAGTATTTACGAAATTATTGTTATGAACAGTATACACTTTCAAAACATTAACGACGCGATATTAGCACATCGGACCCGGACAACATCTTGTTGTATTTTCTCACTTGTCGCTTATTGCGTCTCTATCGCTGCAGACTAAGTAGTTAAAATGTAAATACCTATATACAATGATAGTCTTAAATTAATATATACGAGCAAATAATTTAAAATTACCCCGATTTTAAAGTTTGGAAATCTTCCGTTGCCGGATATGACGTAGTACGTGTCCTCTTACGTGATCACTGCTTCTCGGAAGAGAATACCAGGCGAAGTATATTATTGTACCATGGGATTTACAATTTTGATCATTAAGAATTGTGTCCCCAGCATTATAGTAGTAATAAACGAAAAGCAAGCGGCAATTAACGGAGTCATTTTATTTTTCGAAGGTTGGTTAATAAGTGAAGCAAGTAAAACATGAACAGTATTAAAAAGAAAAATGGCCGGTTATTTAGTTCTAAAATGTGAAATCAAATATTTATTCGTTAAAAGTGTGTAGGTGTACAAAGTAGGTCTTAAATAATAACATAGTTTCATCCGCTTTCTACTCCTGTCAATAGTGTTTAAATATGACTATGACTTTCCCTCGGTGCACTAAAATGTATAAAAGAAATTAAATGTTTTTAAAAAAACCGCTTTCGAAATCGCAAGAAATAACTTCTTGTAAAATGGTAGGTAAATAGGTCAGTCCAAGTGAAGTCGGCGACTCACAAAATTTCTAGCCAAAAGCCGACTTCAGTTGGACTGACCTATTAGCTACCATTTGACAAGAAGTTATTAATTCTGTTTACGTTTGTCATCCTGTAATTCTATCAGTTGGTATTCATTGATGTGTGCGTACACAAAAGTTAGGTAGGTACCTACTAGAGAAACACACTCTTAGTCCTCCATATACAAACTAAATGGCGCTAGCTTTGATTTAAAACTCGGTATCGAATTGTTGCCTTGGTGTGGTCAAACCCTCAAAGTCACTGGGTCGTTTTTCCCTATACAGCGCAATAATAAGCTTTATATTTCGTTCTTGGTTACTCATCCTGGTAAGATCAAATTCTAAAAATCCACGCAGACGAAGTCGCGGGCAGAATTTAGTATATCGACGGTCGAAAGGAGAAACCCTTTAAGCGACATAATGGGCGAAATTGAGTAACCCGGCTCAAAAGACGCTGAAAAAAAGCCGATTCCAACGATATATATTTATAACTCAATTTCGCCCATCATGTCGCTTAAAGGGTTTCTCCTTTCGACCGTATATATATATATATATAGCACTGTACAAGCCTTGAAGAGCTCTTCCCGAGTGGTTGCCTGGACTCGTATATAGCGAGGCTGAAACGCAGTCATGGCCAACTCATACTCGTCCCGCAACGGCTTTTTTCCCGGTCTCTGCAGTAAGTATTAATACGTACATACACATCTCTAACAAGTGGATTAAAAATGAAAGTATGTATATAAAAAAAAACAAAACAACACTCAATGACCCTTTGCAAAACAATTATTTGTAAGTGGCATTGGGAAATATTATATCAATAAATCATATGAGCAGTAACTGATGTTCATTATTTTGACAGGGTAGGTATATATAGGTTGATTCATGTAACCATTAGGGTAATGTCATTCTTTCTATATACCATAGTATGCCAGATATGGTCATAATTACCCTACTCTGCTTATTGTTGGCCTCTGCGTTAATGTCCGTTATTGCAAACTGAATTTATCCGTGCTCAGTGGCAGGCAGGCGCAAACCAGCACAGGCTCATGTTCAATACAGATTTTTGCGATATTTCCGCCCTAGTTACTCTTTAACCGCCGTTCGCATGCTTAAGGCATCATTGGCGGCAAAGTTAATTTCGAATTAACTATAAATACTAATTCATTTAATTTTAGTTTTAAATGTAATAAAGAAGTGTATGGCCAGCTTAGTTGGTTCTGACTTCTTTATTGCATTTACTAATTAGGTAGATAAAGTTTTCAAAATGCTGTGTGGAATTTGCGTGTCTAAACTTTATCTCTGTACAATTTGATAAAAAGGCCAACGTGGTCAATACTCAACATTTTACGTCGCAGTTTTTATTACTATACCCTGTTGAGGTTTTTTTTTATTATACCCAGGTTACAGACAAGCCAAGCATCTTCTGCATCGGACAAGCACGACGACACCTGATCATCAGTGGGGTTGGAAAAGTTCAGAATCTCACTGATGATTGTGCTGTGGATCGAAGAGAGGAAAGCTGTGAGTGTCAGGTCACTAGTAGTCAAATGCCAAGCCCATCGTACTTTACGGGGAGGGTTTTGCTTGAGACCAACAACGGGTGAGTGTGAGATGTTCAAAACTTTGCTGGAAGTTAATTTTGAATTGAAGTTAATACATATTTTTTATAGCTGTATTTCTCTGTTCTTTAACCCTTTAACCGCCTACAATTTTTCATCGAGCATGCTCGTGTCGCCGCCGATACGAAGATGCACCACGCAGAGTAGGGCTTGAATAATCCATGTTACGATATAATGGATTTATTTTGAAATAAACTATTATCTTCAGTAAAAAATATATATTTTACTACCTACCCTATCACATAATGACACTACATATTATTATTATAATTCAGAACGTTATCTTATTAATTTATCCAAGAATTAAATGAATTATCTATGTTTATATATAGTCACAGACATTAACATTTTTATCATGGTCGCATCACTATATTTGAAATTTTACATCTCTGACGTCAGAAGCGGTCTACTAAATAAGACATTGGCGTAGAAAACATTATTCATTCACTTTATTAGTTGTCATTGTTGACATTACTAGGCAAGCGATTAAATATATTTGGAAAATATCGAATTTAAATAATTTTATTGTTGATATTGTAAGTAGTATTGCATTTTACTTTATTTAAACAATATTTGTATAGAATAAAAAATGTGTACCGTAAGGGTACCTAGGTATTACAACTATAGCATATATAATTACTTATAGAAAGTGAATAGTGGACTGTCGTATTATCGACATTGTCGCATCACTACGAGTATGACTTTCATATCTCTGACGTAACATGCAGTCTGATAAATAAGACGGCGGCGGACAAACTACGGTCTCTTATTGAGGTAAGACATCATAGTGTAGAGTCGGGCTCCAAGTTTCATCGATAAAATCGAATTGATCATCGAAGACTTCACTACGTCGATAGCGACAAATAAACAATCGATATGGTTTTAAAAATGTATTTGAAATAAAATAGAATCTTCTTGAATAAAAAAAAATGGTTGGAAAGACTACTAGGTACTCAGCGTTTACAACTTAAGGTATTGCGTTACCATACCTTTTCGATACGTCATTCGCTATGCGAACGGTAACGGCCAGAAAAGCCCTTTTAAATATTTCTTTTAACGTTTGATTACGTTCAAAATACTCTTCGGCCAAAATGTCCGCCATAAACTCGTGCCGTTTTGTGAGACCAAAATTGTCATCCGTCTGCGTGGAAATATGCTTAGCAGATTCGTCCGTCTGAGTAAAAACATCCTGGGCAGATGAATTCGGGGTTTGTGAAAAGTTTTCTGCAAAATGTGGCTGAGGTGTTTGTGTGCCACGATGTACGTACAGGTCAGGTGTAGAATCAGTTGATCTCAACCTAAAAAACTCTTGAGTTTCAGCTTGGTAAGCTTCCTCCATAATCCCAAGTAGGATTGATTGGCTATAATCATTTTCCATCTCTAAAAAATAATTTGCACTTGATAACTATTTAGATATTCACCTAGAAAATTTATTTTTCTGGTTAATAATTTGTGCTGCTTCTGACAGTTTAAGTGACAGTCAATAATTATTTACTTCTACATTATCATTTTAAATAATTGTATGAATGCCAGTGTGTGACTACTGTTTAAACAGTCTTTATTATTGCTATCGGAGCCTAGACATACTTTTTGGTGGCTATTAAAAAATATTGGTTTGGATCAACAAAGTGGAAATAAGCTATTTGTGTAAAAGGGTGGAAAAAAAGAACACCCATGAACGCCATCTTCCTTAAATAATGGAAATAGCTAATTCTATAAAAAAACTTTTACAATCGTTTTAAAACTGTATTTTTATTTACAACTAATTTTGTATTATCCTATGAAAACATTTTTCTCGTCCCCGCCAATTTTTTTTAAGAACATCGTGCCGTGTTCTCCACAGAGGTGCATTCTAAAATTGAAATAAAAAGCAAGAATTAAATAAGAAGCCCGCCGTGTTCGAAATTCAAAATGCGAGTCTTTGAATTTAGAAAACACGGTGGAACAACTTACTTTCTCTGTTTACGTTTACGGAATCAATTTGAATACCACTCCTATACAAATAGCTTATTTCCACATTGTTGATCCAAACTAATATTTTTGAAAAAAATATATGTAATAGAATATTAAATTGTGTATATTATATCAAAATATGGTAGGTGTCGCTAACTTGCAACTAAAAAAATATAAATAAAAAAAACTAAAACAGACAAAAATGTTGACTTCAAAAGAAGCTAGGACTTTAATTTTTTTTTTATAAATGTGTCTTAAATACATGTATAAAATATTCGAAGGACGTGTCAATCGATAAAGTAGTTTGGCCAATATTATTATTATTTTTTTTTTTTTTAATATTTCGCTAATCGTAAGTATTTAAGGCTTAATATTCAGTAAAATAAACGTGCATATTCAGTTTTCATATTCAGCCAGGGGCGATTTTACTATAGCAGACCGGCCAGACCCTTTAGGTATACAATTTAGTTCATGCAGTTTCTGTAAACATTGTTTTTGTACTTATGCCTACTCGTTGCCACATTCTGTTTTTCTTGTTTTTCTCAATCACCCAAAGGTTAGCTGGGAGAGATCCCTTAAAGGGATAAGTTCGCCTTTGTACATTCCTATTCTGTAAATATTGTATTTGAATATTAAATTTGTGTTTTGTACAATAAAGTGTTTACATACATACGCACGTTCGCGGACATATCAGAGGTCCAATAAAATTTGACGTCTTTAAACTTCGTGCAAATAACAGTTAAAGAAGAAAAAACAGCCTATTTTACGTTTTATTTTCTCTTACGTAATGCGCAATATATAAACTTAGTACAGAAATAGCTGGTGCAAAGTTCATTTCATAGTCCGGTTTCTATGCTATTCTTGTTCTTTGGGTTTCTATCTCAACTTGCTTACTAGATTGGAACGATTTATTTCATAAGCCCACAGGTGACCCAGGTGTGTTACTGCGAAACACCTATACTCCAAATACCTTTTATTCCACAGTTATGACGTGATCGAAAGACAGGGACAGGTCAAGGTTAATGTAACATCGAATTCGAATCCTCTCGTATGCCATTGTTATAAGCTTGTGTTATTAAAACAGAAAACCTTTCGAAATAATTAAGAACACTATTTTTTGTTATTTAAACCGTTTATTTCGTCCCTGTCGCACTGCTGGGTGGGACAGAGATGAAAACCTTTCTGAACTAGTTAATCAAATCAAATCTATCAACACATCACTAAGTTTTTATGTCAAAATATATTTCGAAAAAACTAAATGTCAAGCACCAGTCAGTGTCATCGTATTTTACCGAGAGTGCTTTCATCAAAAAATACAAGGTTAAACAGAGATTACTACCTCAAAATAAACATGAAGACAATCAGCTCGACCTTCAAAAGGTAAGATGGTAAATTGATTTGTTTATATGAGTGACGGAATGAAAAGGAACAGACGATAAAATTCAATGCTGCGCGGCGAGTTCTCGTCTCAGTTAGTTCCGCCCGATGTCTTAATTCGTGCTGCCGCGCGGGTATAATATTTATTTATTCTACACGTCTAAAATAATGGTATAAATTAAACTGTATGTTTTTTAATTCTAAATAAATTGGGCTTTGCAACCGTATGTTTTGTAAATATGATTTTGTACATATATTATAAAATATTGTGTTGAAACAAAAAAGATAAGCTGATGTTGTGAAACTTCTTTGTGTATCTTAATAAATTTATTTGAAGGAGTGTAATTATTACATTAAAAATGAAAGCCACATCTATGGTTTATCAGAAAATGACACCACAATCGAGGTGATAGGTAAACTGAAGCCGATTTTTTTTTTTATCTGACGCTCGGCGGCGTGTATCTTTGAATAACCCCCCCTCCCTACCTCCCAGGGGGTGGCTGATGACTACCTGGCTAAATCAGCTTAGTTTGTCTTAGTATACATCTGTGCAAAGTGAATTCATCCGATACCAAAATTTTGATTTTTGTTCATTACCGCCCGTACTATAAGGTTTTAAGGAAATAAGTGATACCTACGCAAATATCTTCTGAGATAGGACTTCAAAATACTTTAAAACAATTTATAAGCAATTTATGGAAAGAAAATATGGCAAAGGTCCCTGAATCGACCACAACAAAGCTAGTATATAGAGAATTAGGACGGTTGTTCAGCGCCTATTGTGGATTGAATCATACTGGATGAGTGGCAGTTTTACCTAAGTTAGTAAAGTTATACATATAACTCTTACCACGGAAGTACCAAATTTGCACCTTATCAAAAAACGTATGGAATAAATAATCATATGTGATTTGATAAGGATATCGATAAGGTGAAGCGGGGATATTGCATCTGCGGGGCTATTGTAACTTACTAAAACGTATTCTACTTTTAAAATTAGTATGAAAAGTTACAATAGCCCCGCAGATGAAATAGCCCCGCCTCACCTTATACATACATAAAATACAAAAAAAATAAAAATTTTATTCAATAAATAGGCCCTCTTACACACGTCGGTAACATACATAGAGTGAATCTACCAGGAAAATTTGATGTAGATAGTTATAGCTCGGACCCAAGTTCGAGAAAATTTATCCAAAGCGAGAAACACCAAATTTAAGTTTTTATCTGAGTCACACTTCACACCTCAGAAGCTAATAACTTTTAATTTTAATACGTGTACTAACTTTTAATTCTGTAAATACACGATTAAATAGTAATGAAATCCACGTGAATGTTCATGGAAATAGTAGATACGTACCTATACACGTTTTCATGCAAAATTTAACTCGAAGAGTTAAACGTTTTAAAGGTCATATGATTGTATTTAAAACTCTCACTTGAACAGTAGTTTTTAGGGTTGAAAATCAAATGATTGTAGTAAAGCTGTTGTGGGTAGAAGTACGAGTGCCGAGTTGCGCATGCTAAGACGCGGTCGACGTCGGCAGAATGCGTCAAATATTTTAGCGATCCGTATGGCGCTCGCTTATTCAGTAAAAGTACAAGGTGTTGGTGAGTGGATGTAGAAATCCCCTGCAATATATGATCTTGTTAATCTCTTTTCTTCGATACCGACCAGTCAGTGGCATGATCTATGTAACCTTTTAGGTATAGCACAAAAAAGAAATTCCACAGCACCTTAAAACTGTTGTATCAATGGCATGGTATCTCTCCTAAATCGTAATAAAAGTTGCTTGTAAACTATTTAATATAGTATAAAAAATAAAAATCATTTATCGTTGTATGCTCTTATCTTTAGGACACAAGTAATAATTGACATCTGAAAATAACCAAAGGTGAAACACTGACCTTTCTTCAAAGCGTATGCTAGAGCGGCTAATATCGCTCCATGCGCTCATGGACCGACCACGGCCGCGATGGTATGAGGCAGTTGCGGTCGCACGGCGCTCTTGTTCCACTTCAGGTGGAAAGTTGACCTTCGTGGAGCCCCGCGAGGACGGCCCCTCGGCTGACTCGCCACCGCCGGAGAGCTCCATCTCAAAGGCGGTGTATTCAGGCGCCTCCTCCGGGTCTCCGTCACTGCCGTCGCTGGCCGCCGAGAGTGCCTCGTACCCGTACCCGGGGCGGACGCCGCCGCCGCCGGTCGCGCCGCCGCCCCCGCTGCGGCCGCATTCGGACCCCGCTCCTGACAGCCTCGGCGATGCTTCTATTCGACTCAATGACGATGTCTTTACAGATGACCCTCGGACGGTTGAAGGCGAACCTTTCGCCGCTTGGTGGTGCGAGTAACGGAGCTTGCTATGGCGAAACGTGGTGCCGCTTTAAAACTTTCCCTCGCAACAACTAAACAAAATTCAACCCAAAGTCGCGAACAACAATTTTACTATCGTATTTATATTCACTTCCACACTTTGAGAATTTAGTAACAAATATAGCAACTGTGTCAACTGTATTCATCGACGTGTTTTTCAAAAAGTTTTATGGTTTACAATTGCATATTCACTACAACAATGTCCGCAATGAAACGGTCAAGCTTTGCACTAATTTTCGTGAGTACTGTCTACGCGCATTTCGTGAATTTCGATCCGTAGATGTAGCAGGCACAAAGCATACTGTTACAGTGTGTAAGTAAAAAAACGTCAATCGAGTAGCTTCGCCGAACATAGCCTGAGTGGCTCGTATTCAGCTAGTGACTAGTGACCTTTCGAGAAGTGGTGACAAGTTTTGTTAATGGGGGGGGGATACTAAACAACAAAACCGTATAGATACTAGGGTTTCATACATAAAATTGTTGGAGTGAAGTGAGCTATAGGTGCCGTGCCGTATTCGATCCGCGTGAAGTGTGTTAAGGGTCGCCGGGCGGGGCGGCGATCAATGCGCGGCCACGGCGCCCCAATACGTAGTGCCAACCGCCGCCACCAACAGTGGCGCTTTGGCCTCCCTTCTCATTAATATTCGATTATTCCACTGACACAATGTTGTGTTTATATCGTCATGTGGTTACTTTGTCATTCGAACTCGTAACTTAACGCGTTTAAATAGTTACTAAAAAATACTATTTAAACACCTTTTGCTTTCGCTCGAATGTAAGAAAATGTGTAGGTACGTACAAGAAATAACTATTCAAGTAATTGATAATTCTACCTATAGTCCGTTTTCCATAGGGAAAAGTGTTACACTTTTGAGTAGGACTTTGCCTTTCGGCGTGGGTGCTATACCTACAAGCGAAATTGAGGCCAAATCACCCTGCAGGCAAATGTAACTTAGTCAAGGTCAAATTTTCAACTTTCCTGCGCTTGGGGAAAACCCCAGCAAATACATTTGGTTTGCTATGATTTGTATCTTTAACAGGTGAATGAAAGATGCTTAATTTATCTCCCACATTAGTTAATTACGGATCCTTAGCAATAAAATATGAAGTAGGGTAAGCGTGCCAGTGAAAGAAACCTAAAGGAGATTTTCAACATTAAAAAAACATTCTACAAAAATAGAGAAAGGGATCATCAAATATACTGTCGTCATAAATCAAGCAAGTATTCTAGTTTGATTTTATGACATTTGTTTTACAATAATATAGCAAAATTTAAAGTTATAGCAATTTTAAGCCGAAGACACCCCAAAACACCAGTGAATAAACACAATATCCTAATAAGTGAACAAATAAAACCAATGAATGAACAGTGTTTTATTGTTTGGGTGGTTCTACTCAGGAGGGACGAAAATGAAGTGATTTTGGGCACAATTTTTTTTTGTCTTCTTATGTCAGAAAAGTAGCTTGTCGTCTAGTTTACGTCGTTCTTTTACTGATCTCAAACGGGTCGGTTAAAAAATAAAATAAGTATACCAAATTTATGACCATTTAAAAAATATGGGCCCAGGAGACTGAGGGTATGAACAGGATACTGAGAATTGATACATAAGAACTTAAAAACCATTGTAATTATTTAAATAAAATTATGTTTTAATAATAAAAATAGTTAAATGGCATATAAATAGTGTCTTCCATAGAACACTTCTATTGTAAGACCTTGACTCACAAATAATCACAAAATTACACTAATTATTAATCACAAAATAACTAAATTAGGAAAATTGAAAAAAAACAAAGTAAATAGGTAGTTTTTTTAGTATTCTCTACACAACAAACATTGTCAAAGTTTTCAAAATAATTATTGAAAATTAAATCAAATTACATTTAGTACAAAACCTTTAAGGTTTCATCCGTCTTCAATAGTTTCATTATTTGTAACTTAACAGTAACCTCAATTGCAGAGTTCAAAACTCAAAAAACTAAAACTTGCTTAAGCAGTTTCATCATTATAAGATAAGAATTTTGCATAAAATTATGAAACATATCAAGTTTTCTAAACAACTACAAAATGACAACATTCATATCAAATTTTTAGTATTTAAGTAAACAAAAATCAAATAAACCTCAATCCTATTAAAAAGAAAAACATCTTATTCTCCAGTCTATAGACACGAGCAATCGGGACATGTAAATGAGGTAGAGTCACATTTGACGACATAAAATGCACTGGACCCAATCGTTTCCCGTGGTATCTTCACTATATAAAGCACCACAGATACGGCAAAAACCATCATACGATTCTTTGTCATTTGCTCTCTTTGCTTTTCCAGCTTTCGTTGTTTTTTTGTTTTTTCGGCTTTTTTTTTGGTTCGTTGTTGGGTTTGTTTGGTGGTTAATTCTGTTTTTACACTGTTTAAAAGTTGACACAAAACGCGCATGCCATAGCTTTTAGCGCGTATTACTGTTGGGACTTCAAACCCTTCTTATGAAGTAATTTATCCGTGTATCTGCTTTAATATTTAACTATTACTAAAAGCTCTGGAAACAAGCAATTTAATTATATGTAATACTTTTAGTCTCTCTATATAAAAATAAATGAAAAAGCTCTTCCACAATCCATGAAACACGTAACAGGTATGGAAATTTGTATAGAGGTGAAGGAGAGGTACCAATTACCAACTACAAAAATGACCACCGTTCTGTACAAACTTCCACCCCCTATTATAAGTTTAAGGTGGTGAATTTCAAAAATCCTTAATGCCCCCTTTGGTACCCAAGAAATATTCCCTTCAAATTTCAAGTCCCTAGGTCTAACGGTGTAGTTTTCAATCGTCGACCTAAACACAAAATTTGAAGATTCTAACTTCAAAACTGACGGACTTTCATACAAATGTTCATCCTCTATTTAACCTCCTCAGGGGGTGAATTTTGAAAAATCCTTTCTTAGTGCACCCCTAGACGTCATAAGGAACCTACGTGCCAAATTTGGAATGTCTAAACCCAGCGGTTTGGGCTGTACGTTGATAGATCAGTCAATTTCCTCTTTTATATATATAGATATAGAATGTCTCGCATCGTGACGGTAAACACCTACCGACAAGCCGACGTCCTTCACCTTCACATCCTCCGGATTTAATTCAGCAACATACGAAAATATTTAGATTATATAGCAACAACAACACCTTGCCTACTTGACTGAGTTTTGTGTCGACCAGTATCACTAGGACAGTTAAGGAAAGAGGTTCACTTAATAGTATTACTATGAATTCTAACACTTACATTTTATCGTACATGATATTTCTCGTTATACCAATGGCTCAGGTAAGTCAGTACGACATTTTAGTTAATTTTGTTAATGCGCTGTGATGGTTCGTTGTCTGGAAACACGACAGGCTCTAAACACTCACTCTTCTTCTATAAATTAGACCGCCAATCCTGGAACCTGGATCAAATTTTCCTCATATTTCAGTTTCTTACGGTACCATTTGTGATCGGCACGGACGGTGCAAAACTTTAACAAAACTTGTAAAGCTGACATAAAGGAGAACTTAACCAAGAACAATAAGAATATTATTGAAATATAAGAATATTATTGGCAGATAATTGTTCAATTTAACTCTATATCAAAATCTCGGATTTGGTATAAGGACATTAATATTTTCATGGCTGTAATGTGTGTTTTGTTAAAGTTTTGCTCCGTCCTCCCGAAATCCTGGTTGCCACCAAGGTACATTTTTGCTCTGCTGAAAATAGAAAACAAATAAGTAGGTAACGTCACTTTTTGCTGATGGCACTTTTAAGAGCTGCCCAAAGGGGTTCCAACAACTCTACTCAATACACGCATTTGATGGAAGGAGCTAGTGCATAAAACCATTAATGTTTTGTCTGCTGTGTAGTAAGAAAATGCGGAGCTACGAAAGATTGTTTAATGTGATTAAAACCACGCTGCATTCGTGGTCGCCAGAAAAAATAACCTTGGACTTCGAGCTAGCTACAATTCTAGCAATAAAAAAAGTGTTTCCAGAAATTTTATTTCGAGGATTCTACTACCATTTTAACCGAAGCCTCTGAAAAAAAGTTAATGGTTTGCAAATAAAAACGAGGCCAAGGAAAAGACACGTCGCGAGAAAAGTTGGACTTGCTCGGTTACCTAAAAAAGTCATTACTACTGGATACCAACCAATACGTGATGGCCAGAAGTGAAGATATATGAAAATTTAACATATATTTTAATAAGCAATCGGACGAAATACTTAATTATTGTTGTTGTGAAAAAGAAAAAAATAGAACTAATAATAATATAGAAGGCTGGCATACAAAAATAAATTAATACATAGGTCGCATAAATCCAAATCTAGCTCATTACTAGATGTTTTAAACACAGAGTCTACGTGCTTTGATTTAAGAAAAATCAGTAACAAAAAGAAAAAATAATACGTAGAAATAGACAAGGAAATCAATTCGGCAATAAACGACCTGAAATCCGGAGATTGTGCGTGGGGCACTACATAGAAATTATTTGCCCATATGCAATCTGAATGAGGGCAAAGACAAAGGGGGTGGAAAAGGCCTTTCGAGACATATAATATTTCAGTTTATTTAATTTTGTAGGCAAGATAGAAGAATACTTTGTTTAATTTGTTTCAGTTTGTGGCGTTTTTATGTTTTTGTTAAGTAAAATACGTAGATTGACATTGCGATTTTCTGTTTTGATTGCATATTTTTTTATTCATTATCTTAGCTACCGGTTGCGAATTAAGAAACGCTTTTCTCTCATCGAAACTATGTAAGTTTGGGAAGTTCTTATTCTTTCTTCGCAACCAAGTTGCGGTTCAGGAAAAAGTTCTCTTGATTCGCAACTGGGTGCGAACAAAGAATGATAAGCAGTCGGGAAAACGGCCGGAGGAACAAAAAGTACCTACAAATTTTTACAAAACCCTCGGTGGGCGAGTCCGACTGGCACTTGTCCAGTTTTTTTAAATATTTTTGCACAGTTATCATTTTAAGATCATTTCCACGTCCTAAAAATTGTCTATATACAATCACTGAAAATTACGATAATCCTCCATTCACAAACACCCTGATTGATTGTTTAAGGGATTCCAAAGTAAATTAAAAAAAATACTTCAGTCCCTAGAGACTAATAAGGAGCTTTTGTCTCGATATGCAGAGACTATTTAAGAGCTTGAGGAGTGAAAAGAATCTTAATCATAAGTTGCTCAAGCGATCTTGTTAGTCGAGCAGGGGCATTCTCAGCGACAAGTGGCCAAAAAGTTAAATGTAGAGCGTTCCAACGTCACATACATCCTATCATCAGGCTTGTGCTCTGACTTCTTCAAGTTACAGCCAGCAGCTGCCGGAGTAGCTGCTATCTTGCAGTCCTCCATTCCAAAGGTCTTGAGGAGTTTCTCGATATATCTCTCCTAATCAACTTTGATCACATCCTTTCTCTGAGTTATCTGCAACCCTAAAATAAATTCATCTTTCCCAAGATCCTTCATTTCAAATTTGGAGATTAGATCACTCTTGACCTTCCGTAGCTCGGCTTCATCATTCCAAAAAATCAACAAATCATCGACATAGACTGCTATTATGATGACCTTGTTTCCTTTTGATCTTGTATAAATGCATGGTTCATTTTTGGATTGTAGAAATTGAAGTTTTTTCAATTCACCGTCAAGCTTATTGTTCCACTCTCGAGGTGCTTGCTTTAGCCCATAAAGCGAACGATTGAGCTGACAAACATAATCCCTCTTCTCTTTGATCTCAAAACCTTCAGGTTGCTTCATGTAAACAGTTTCATTTAGATTCCCGTTTAAGAAGGCAGTCTTGACATCCATCTGATCTATTAGCATTCTCAGTGAACTATGACGTACCACAGGTGAGAATGTCTCATTATAATCAATGCCCCATCTTTGACTGAAGCCTCTTGCTACCAGTCGAGCTTTGTATCTACACCTATTTCCCGCCTGTTCTTTGATTTTAAATATCCATTTTGAATCAACGACATTACAATTTTTGGGAGGCTTCACAAGAGTCCATGTGTTGTTTTTCTTGAGAGCGTTTAACTCCTCCTGAACCGCAGCTCTCCATTCGTCAGCATTTTTACCTGACAGAGCTTCTTGAATGGTGGTTGGACCTTGTCATGCTGAATTGTCTGATATAGTATATAGTCCGGAAACTGCTTGGGTTTTCTGATTCTTAGGGGATACCTTCTCGCTCGTTCAGTTTCTTCTATATCTTCATCATCCGCCGACATGTCGTCAGACTCATGACCAACCACTTCAATCTCCACTCTAGGAAATTGAACTCCTTCCATGATAGGATCCACTGCCGATTCCTCTATTTTATCTTTGGGTTCTTCTACCCTTTGTTCTGTTTCTATATAGAAAGGTTGACTTTCCTCAATATCGGGTAGAAATTCGACTTCTGGTTGCTCAGCTCTTGTATCAATTTCTGTTCGATCTTACTCATTTTGTATAATTTGGATACCCGGGTTCTTTGGTCATTGTTTCTTGACTATGGGATTGACACATTTGGTTTTCAAAAAATACCACATCCTTAGCTTTGTATGCTCTACCAGTCTTTGAATCTACCAGTCTGTAAGCCTTTGCATCATCCGCAAAACCTGTGTAGACGAGTTCTACACTTTTGGGATCAAACTTTGTCCGTTTTTGGTCAGGAATATGCATAAAAGCTCTGCATCCAATAACTTTTATTTTGTCCAAATTACATTTCTTCCCCGTCCATGCCTCCTCTGGCGTTTTGTCTTTGACTGCAATCGTTGGTGATCTATTCTTGAGGAACACCGCGTAATGTACGGCTTCGGCCCAAAAACACTTGTCCAGGCCTGATTCTTGCAACATCGATCTGCTGTTTTCGCAGATTGTACGATTCGCTCTCTCTGCGACTCCGTTTTGTTCTGGGGTGTATTCAACCGTGAGCTGGTGTTTAATGCCATTTCGTTTAAGAAAATCGCCCATCTGCTTGTTAACATACTCTTTCCCGTTGTCTGTTCTTGACGCCTTCAATTTATGACCGGTTTGCGTTTCAACTAATGCTTTGAATTCAACAAAATACTTAAAAACTTCATTTTTGTGTTTTAAGAAATAAACAAAAGTTTTACGCGTTAAGTCATCAATAAAATATGTTAGAAAGTACAGACATTTATCAAACGATTTTACGTTGATGGGACCACACACATCAGAGTGTACTAGACTCAGTACTTCCGTTTCTCGTGTTACACGATTTTTCTTCATCGGTTGCTTGGTTTGTTTTCCCTTCAGGCAGGATACACATTCCAGGTTTGAATTACTATTAGAAAAACTTACCCCAGTCGCCATCTTGTTTTTCAGGAGAAGAAGGTTCCGAATACCTAAGTGTCCCATACGGCGGTGCCATAATTCCAGTGTATCATTGCGTTCCGACGTAGTATTGAGAGCCGTATTCTGTAAACAACACTCTTTAGTTTGTATACACCTCTATCTTCTATACCTTTGACAAGAACCGTACCACTAATCTTACAATCATCACGACTATAAATTTCACACCTGTTGTGACCAAATACTATTACATACCCCTTTCTTGCAATACTACTCACACTCATCAAGTTAGCTGATAACTTAGGGACATACATTACGTTACTTACAGTCATTCCATTTGACTCACACAACATCGTCCTTCTCCGTATCCCTTGTCACCGTTAGTACATGTTACAGGAACACGATCTGTAATCTTATAGTCTCTAAGCCACTGTCTTCTATTTGTCATGTTCGTGGACGCTCCAGAATCTAGGACCCATGCCTTTTCACGGTTTCCACTCATGGCAAATGCAAAAGCATTAAAAGCCTCTTTCTGCTTTTTTGGTTTCTCAGGGCATACTGATGCCTTATGTGGACCATCACAAATCGTCGATTTGACATAATCAGTTGTCAACGTTATTTTGCTGTTTTCTACAGCCAGTCGCATGGGTTGAAAATCACTCGTAAGACCTTGAAGCATTAAAGCAGCTAACAACTCATCGTCTACTTCCTTCCCAAGATCTGACAGCTCCTGTGATGTCGCTATTATCGCTGTTACATATTCTCTTACAGTTGTAAACTGTTCTAGTTTATAGCTCACTAAACTAGAAACTTTTCTACAGCGATTATTCAAACCTTTATCTTCAAAAGCTTCTTTCAACGCATGCCATGCCTGTTTAGCTGTTTTAACGTGTTTGACGTGTACCAGGCAATGCGGTTTGACCATTAAGCATATCTTAGCTTTTGCTTTTTGATCCTTTTTCGTACCTGCAGTATCGGTAGCCTCGGGAGTTACACTCGTGTATTCCCACAAGTCTGTATCTACTAGAAATAGTTCCATCTGGAACTTCCATGTTGAATAGTTCGAGCAGCCATCCAGTTTATTGAAAAGCATAGCACTACTATTCATAATTCCACTACCTTGATTATTATCCGCGTTGCTAAAATAATCTCCAGAATCCGTTGGCATTTTTCATGTTCGAGCTGATTAAATTATTTCGCCCATAACCCTGATAGTGAGGGCATAGCAGAGGGGGCAGTGGCACAAATTAACACAACGGATGTTAATAATTTATTTATATTATAATATAAATAATCTATTAATGTATATGGATAACAATGGGATAACAACAGACTGACACTATTTTTCCGATACGCTCTTGACACAAAAAAAAAACTGAATTCAAAGTTGGAAACACATTGTCAATGAGTCCATAGACAAAAATGATCAGTAGCCCACAACCACATTTCAAACACTCGCCATAACGACAAGGCAGACAGTGAGCCTTTGTGAAAGGTCGCCTTAACGCGGCACGTTACATCGAAGAAATTAACCAGGATCACGTTGCACCATACGCGAAATTCATCGGGGCTAAATCTTTTATAATTCACGATAAAGCCCGAGCACATAGTGCATAATCCGTTGGTCATTACCTTTCTGATGTCGGAATTGAAAAAATTCACATGACATGTAAAAGAGCCCTCATGTGGCCAATTTATTACTGTAAATACTTATTATGAATTTTGAATTTTTGACCCTACTCCTTTCTATCCCCCCACTGCACTATCTAAGATCCCAGACATTAAACCCCTTTACTTATCTTTTAAACTGAACGTTCACTTCCTCTTCTGTCGTTTCTTGCCAACACGACACCAAGCACCCCACGCACCGGTCACCAGCTCGCTAACACTCGCGAAGTTATTCTCCAGTCACTTTAAACTTAAGACCACGACAACTAACTGTAATGATGATAAGTCTTATCACAGACGTACCACTTTGCCCACATAACTCGGTCAAACGCCCACTCTTACGATCGCACACACTGCACTCCACACATTATCCAGGCGCCCGCTTTCCTCTCCTGATAAGTCTTTATTATACTAAACCAGCTTGTAGGACTCCTAGTTTCCGTGGTCTCGACTGCCCTTCCCGCAAGGGTTGAACCAAGAGAAACTTCATATCCAGGCCGCGCTCCACGTTATCTTCAATGCTGACACTCGTTTTGCTCTCCACGCGGAGTTATTTTAAATATTTTTATAGACATTTTCTAATTTTTTTCCGGTCCCAACCATGACAGCCGACTTCACCTTTTTTCTTCTTTTCATCCCCCGTCATTTTTAGTGGCCTACTATCGAAGAAATTTTAGTTATTATTTAAGAAGTTTAGATCAGGGTGAGGTCAGTTCAGGACCAAAACAAAAGTTCATAACTACAGCCTAATTTGATTTTAATAAAAAAAAAGATTTTCCATGACGTACTTTTGCCAAAAATGCACAAAAAATGGCTTTTCCAATCCCTTATAAAATTCATGTTTTTTTTTAAATATTTTATGGATAAAATAAAATGAAGCTGTGAACGTATACAGTTTTGCAAAAACTATCAAAAACCTTTAAAAACTGTATTAAAATTTAGGCTAGTCAAAAATAATGGAAAATAAAGTTCATAAGAGAATGTATTTATTTAGGAAACCAACCAACCGTATCTAAGTAAGTAGGTACATTGATTATAACACAGATTTGGATTTTGTGAACGTGCACACCTGCGCAATGACAAACGTAACGCCATTTTTTTGATATCTATATTGAGCGTTACCATGGTAACCAAATAACAACTCGATAGATATTAATCATCTTTTTTTAGTAATGTATTAAAAATGTAATTTTATACACTTAATTAGTCTCAAAATTAATTTTGTTTTTAATATAAGTACGTAATTTTAATTGGTGTTAAAATATTTTTAACGGTTTATTATACAAATTAGGATGTTAAGTGTTCATTAAACGCCAAGACTGAAATCCGAAATGACCGTTACCATGGTAATAAAATACTACAATAATGATTATAGAACTGTTATTACCACGGCGACGCTCATTATAGAATTGTTTGCACGCTTCGGTTACGCATAGGTACTGGTATTCTGATACCGTTAACGATATCAATATTAGCGGGTATACACGAGTAGAAAAAAGGAGTTTATAGAAACGCAGTAGTCGTTATTTACAAGCAGAACATGGTAACAAAGTGGTAGTTTGAGCAGCAAAAAAGATTTATTTCAGTTTGACCTTAAGTTTAGTAAATCATTCAATGTTCGTCATTATTATAAATCACATGGAGTTAATAAAAAAAAATGTTTTTTGTTTCAGGGCAGTAGGCCTGGAACCTACTTTTGGAGACCTCGGTTGGGCATTGATTTGGCTATACCAACAACTGGTATGACAAACACATAATATAAATACATTTTATACATAGATACACACACCAACATACAAGTACAAACACGACGAACTGAGAACCTCCTTTTTTTTATTTTTGTTTGAAGTCGGTTAAAAATGTTCAGGAAAAAACATCCTTGCATAGATAGTATATTTAATTTTAATGATAGCGCTTAGCATATCTTGAATTACTAAGTAAGTACAGTCAGCGTCATATATAAGGTAACATTCACAGTGCTCAAATAGTTCAGAACACCATACAATTAATACGGTGTACCGAACTATTTGAACACTTCGAATGTTACCTTAGATATGACGCTGACAGTACGTATGTATTTTTTTTTTTTTGATATAGTGTACTTGCGCCTTTAAAGGCCCTTTTTTACAATAATTATAGTAGTTTATGTGACTGTTGCATAATAAGGGGCATTAAAATTCGAGTGTGAATCTCACGAGTATTTTAATGCTTATTATGTACAGTTACATACACTGCTTTATCTACACACATATCATCAAAGCTCTCTATGATGTATTCAGAAATCGCATGTAATGACCGGCATTGCAGCATTGATTAGAGCTATTAGTAAAATAATACAAAAAATAAATGGGATAACAGAGACAATTATTTATTGTAATAATTATTATTTACAGTTTTAATTGTGCGGTGGTTGAATTCCACTTTTCCAGTTTTGATAGTAGAATCATGTTCGTGGATTTTGACGGCAACAACATATTTTCGACGCTCATTGCTTTATCCCTTATATCAGGTGGCGTCTCCGAAATATCGTGATCATGATCACTATCTTGATCACTCATTTTAAGTAGTCGTACAAAACAATAATTATTTACGAACAAAACAACACAACAAACTTATTTTTCCGACAAAATAAGCGTCAAATGTGGCGGCAAATCAAAATTTGACAAGTTGTTTTTTTTAATTCAGAGACAACTAGATTAAGCGTCAACTATCAAATCGTTCGATATCAAGTAACGTGCGAGATATGTCAAAGTTGTGTGAAATTGACATTTCATTTTCAATAAAATGTCATCTCGACTGATTTAGAATAGAGGTCTAATCAAAAATGCTTCGTTTTTCAGCGATGTTCGAAATTTGAATCTCATAAGAACATCGAAATTGATGTTCTTATGAATTCATAAGAAAACTGCCACAGATAAAAAAATTGCTCTAAGAACAGAGTTGATTATTATGCTGGTCATAATTTGCGGTTTCTGAACGCATCATAGAGGGTTTATGAAATGAGTGTAGATAAAATAAATAATAAAATTGACGTAATTTAAGAAAACAAACTTTATCACAATATTAGTAGTTTATTTGTGAATAAAATTAACATATATATACAGCAAACATGATAAAATTTCTTTTAGGAACATAGGTGCTTATCATCCTCTATTCTCTATTACCAACCCACCAACCAGACATTCCACCCAGTTGGACGGTTGGTATTTTTTTTCTCAAGTGACAACCAGGTTGGGTGGTTAATAATAGATGTTGCTGACCCACAATCCGGCTGTCCGGTTAATACTTTTTTTTCTTAACTAACCATCCAAGGTGCCAACTAGATGGTCGGTTGGTAATTTTTTCTCAATCAACCATCCAAAGTACCAACTAGGTGGTCGGTTGGTACTTTTGTCTCAATCAACCATCCAAAGTGCCAACTAGGTGGTCGGTTAGTATTTTTTTCTTAAGCAATCAGTTAAATTACCATATAGGTGGTCTGGTAGTATATTTTTCTCAACAGACCGACCGAGCTCTCCAGTTGGTTGGTCAGTTAGTAAATCTTTCCTTACGTACCAACCAGACAAACCAGGTAATTGGTCGTTAGTATATTTTTCTCAACAGACCGACCTGGTTCTCTTGCTAAAATTAGTCTATTTAGTTCTCTTACTAAATTAGTATATTTTTCCCAAAAAAACTGCAAGTATAAATTAAATAAATATAATTGTTAACTGTTTCATTAAAGTAAATTAAAGTTAATTTTATTATATAACAATAACAACTCGGTATTCTTATTATAACCAAAAATCAATATTAAAATCACTAGTTTAAGTTTTTACCTTAGACATAATGTCTACTAACAAGATGACTTCAAACTTACTAACACTTCTCCCAGTTTGAGTCGAAGTTAGTAAATAAAGTAAGTTAATAATAATTAATAGTGAACTTATTTCATTTTTTTGCAAAAACTGTCCGACAGATATCTCTCCATTCAAAAGCTGCTTCTGACATCTAAATATATACATATCATTTTTTAATTTGTGATAAGTTTCGTTGTGTAGGTGGTTTGTTATTCAACATTTGTTTGCTGCAAACAGCATAATATGCCGAATTCTTAAATAGGACATTCAGTAATTGGATGATGTTTACCCCTTTTTTTTGATACTTTACTGTTTAGTTTAAAATTCCACCCTTCAAGAAAGTTTGTCGTTCGGTAACGTTCACCAAAGACGGACCAAATTTTTATGAAGTCAGCACTTCGAAGCCAATTTTTTTCAAAATATTTAAATAATTTTGGCACACGCTCTTTGTCTTGAAGTTCAACTGAATTCAGTTGTATGTAGTCCCAACCTTCATGCATTTTGTTGAATGGTAGTAATGGTAACACCGCAGTAAGAGCAAAAATTCGCCGCGTGTTTTTCTCTGTCGTAAGCCCAAGTTCTGTGCCTTTTTTCCAAATGGACTTGTTAAAATGGTAGTAACAGCCATGGAGCACAGTTTCCGGGAAAACAGATACCACAGCTTGCATGGCAGCTTCTTCATAATCCGTTTTGTATTTTCGTGGTTGCCAGTCTGGTATCCGTGATTTTATCAAATTGAATAGGGTCTCATAAATACGCTTTGTCTTACCAGATAGCAAAGCGTATAAAAGGGGTACTATATTCGTAGAATCTTCGGTACTTCCTAAGTCACCTTTTAATTTTTAAAAATAATTATTCTGTCTCCTTCAAATTCGTAATCGGCCAATAGAAATGGTTCGAATTTTTTGGGTACCTCTACATCCGTTACATCTCTATAGATAATTTTGTTAACGCCCGCTTCTTTGTTTCTATTATAATACATTCGAGTCTTGACATTTCGGAACTCAGGAATGTGACATAGCAGATCTATGCCTTTAGACTGGAGAGAACTTACAGTGTTTTGATAGATCTGCGGCAGTGGAACACCGTCTAATTGTTTACTCTTTTTGACGCAGGTGTCCAGTTGGATGTCCACAATATTTTTATTTAAATTTTGAACACAGGAATGTGGATTTTCTCTCTGTATAATTTCATTCTGTTGTTCAAAAAAAAACATTGGTAGCTAGCATAGCACAACTAGTAGTGTTTAATATAAAAAATAAAAAATGTAATAGGTACAAAGAGGAAGTTTCTTACCGAGATCGTAATGTTTCCCAAACACTTATATCTTTTACGTTGGGAACAAATCCAAAACACATTTTTGTGTTTGTATTATTTTTGTTTGTAATACTGGTAGCCGTTATAAAGTAGAACGGTGCCACCGTTGCAAGATATGTATTCCAATGAAGTCATTTCTCCATTAAGATATGCTGGCGTAAATAGACGGAGCCAAATCCTTAAAAAATGGACTTGAACTTGACATAAATAAACTGCCATGCAATGACAGGCATTGGAATTAACAGTTTTACGTCGTAGAATAAAATTGGTGCCAGTATTGTTTAGTTTCCATTTTTACCAGCTCTACAGATTCCCAATTCTACATATTCTCAGCTCTACAGATTCCCAATTCTACAGATTCCCAATTCTACAGATTCCCAATTCTACAGATTCGCAATTCAACAGATTCCCAATCAACAGATTCCCAATTCTACAGATTCCCAATTCTACAGATTCCCAATTCTACAGATTCCCATTTCTACAGAAGGCCTAGGCCTAGTCACCCGTCTTTGATTGGTCGGTCTTGGCGGTAGCTCATTCTGTGTCCATAGAGTTAGAAAACTTTTGAAAATTTAATTTGACAGAGTCGACGGAGCTCCTCGCGGAGCTCCTATTTCTGGGTTGTTTTGGCCCTCCGGGCCTCATATAAAAACGAACCTAACCTAACCTACCTACGACTGTGAAATTAATTATTTGTTTTACGTTTATCTGTATGTAAAGTTGGGAACCTGTTGAATTGCGAATCTGTAGAATTGGGAATCTGTAGAATTGGGAATCTGTTGAATTGGGAATCTGTTGAATTGCGAATCTGTTGAATTGGGAATCTGTAGAATTGGGAATCTGTAGACCTGGGAATCTGTAGAATTGGGAATCTGTAGAATTGGGAATCTGTAATAGAAACCTGTAGAATTGGGAAAATACCTTTAGTTCGTGTCAAGAAGCTTATATACTTTGTGTTTAATTTATTATCTTTCAATTTGTATCACTACTAATTGTTTATGGTTGAATGGTGAATGTGATAGGTAAATCAATACTGAAGTGGAAGATAAGAAATCAATTACTGTCTTTAATTGTGTTTGTATTGAAGATATTAAATTTTTTGTATTAATTATTATGCTCTGTTCTGCTGAGAAATGGGTTTTATTTTCAACTAGCTTCTTCCCGCGACTTCGTCCGCGTAGATTCTGATTATCGTTATTCCCTCGGGAACTTTTAAATTTTCCGCGATAAAAAGTAGCCTATATGTTAATCCAGTGTATAAGCTATCTCCATTCCAAATTTCATCCAAATCCGTCCAGCCCTTGCAGCGTGGACCAGATCGGTCTGTTGAGAAAAAAAATACTAACAGACTAATCAGCTGGTTAGTCTGGTTGGTACGTAAGGAAAGATTTACTAACTGACCAACCAACTGGAGAGCTCGGTCGGTCTGATGAGAAAAATATACTACCAGACCACCTATATGGTAATTTAACTGATTGCTTAAGAAAAAAATACTAACCGACCACCTAGTTGGCACTTTGTATGGTTGATTAAGACAAAAGTACCAACCGACCACCTAGTTGGTACTTTGGATGGTTGATTGAGACAAAAGTACCAACCGACCATCTAGTTGGCACCTTGGATGGCTAGTTAAGAAAAAAAAGTATCAACCGGACAGGCGGATTGTGGGTCAGGAACATCTATTATTAACCACCCAACCTGGTTGTCACTTGAGAAAAAAAATACCAACCGTCCAACTGGGTGGAATGTCTGGTTAGTGGGTTGGTAATAGAGGAGGCCCAACATTAATTAGGTACTTACGTACTTTTTAAACTCTAACAAAATAAAAATAAAAATTACGCAAAACTTAACCTAACATTTCAGATTCTTAGGTAATCAGTCTGTTACAGTTCTTAGGCAAAGTCAAAGTCAAAGTCAAAGTCAAAGTGTTTATTAGTAAACATAGGTAAAACTAAAAATAGTGGTAGATAAAATACATGGTGAAACACTATGTTTTGCCATGTGGCGTACAAAAACATAATGAGAATTTCTCAAACATTATTACGCTAAGATACGATATTAAATTAGGAAAAATTAAAAATGAATATTATGCATCGAAATTTTCGAGCAGGAAATCCGAGATCGAATAAAAACATTTTTGTACAAGCAAGTTAAACAATTTAGTTTTCATTCCAATTGCTGGTAGGTTTCTTAATGTCAAGGGTAACTTATTATACATATATCTTACTTGCTAAACAGAATACACTTTTATGCATAAGTGCTGTATTGGAGAATGTTGTAAACAGATTCTCATTAAAACGGCGGTTTCTACTGGAGACATCACAAACCTTCTTAAATAAAAATGGATTCGTTTTCACAAAGATTGCCGTTTCAAATATAAAAAGACAAGGCATTGTGAGAATTTTAAAATTAATAAAGTCAGGCAATCAGTCCTAGTACAGGAAAGTGTTCGTAAAAGTTCCTAAAGAAAACCCTGAAATTTCCATTGAAATCCGGTAAGATGTTTCGGAGCTTATTCGAGTCAATTTCTCAGATAGATGGACTGACAGCAGCCAAACAGTATATAGACGGTAATTTACGAGTTGTGTTAATAGCAGCTTTCACTTAAATTTTGGCAGTTATTTTGAAATTACAGACAAACACTTCAAATTAATTTATTGCTTGTATACATGATTTACGAAATATCTGCCCTCGTACTCTGAAAAAACATTATATCGCGTGCGTGACGTTTTTAAATGAACTCGATCTTTATGTAATGTAAAGTATGTACCCCAGCCATAGGCCAACAAGGGTTAAATCCGGTGACCTACCAGCCCGAGCAAGGGGTAACTGCATCCAATCAACCGCCTGTCAAAAAAATTATGGTGTTTAATAATATGAAAGGTTTTTTAAGAGAGAATAATATAATAACCAATAAACAGCTTAAACATACCTTTCTACGTATTACAAAATAGTCAAGATATCCATGTTTTTGACCTGCAGAATATTTAGTTAATAGCTTTCTATTCGTAATATGCTTGCAGAACCTGCGCCCGGGACAGTAAACTTGCCCACGAAAGAAAACATTCGCGAGGGGAGGGTGGTTATGGTGGATGGGTATCAGATGGGTATGACCGTGTTGGGACTTGCCACAGGCTTCTCAGCCATGAAGCCGTACCCTGACCTCAACCCAGGCTCTGCTTTTTACTACACCAACGTCTATCGATGGGCTTTGAGATATATAAGTTTGTACGTACTTTCATAAAAACATTTAATGTGCTAAAGCGTGTCCCAGAAACAAATGACGCTATCTTTGTTTAAACAACATTTTACAAAACTAAGAAACATAGGTTTTATTATTAAAATACCGGGCAAGAGCACGTCTGACCATGCTCAGTGTAGCGTTCCAAAGCCGTTACTACACAAAAACTATCTCAAAAAACAACAAGTAAGTATGAACTAATTCTCTATTTATAGTACATTGTTGCCTAGGCGCGGAAAGTAAGGGTTTTCCTGACGAGGTGGTTAGCAGGCCGAGTAACAGCGAGGCCTGCTAAAATACGAGTCAGGAAATCCTCGTTTCCGCCGAGGCATACATAATGCTTTTCTCAAACATGTGAGGAAATAATACAAATACATTTTAAAAAAGCAAGTAATTTAATTTACATTTTTGTTTGCCTTCCACAGAATAAATTAGTCATAAGTTCGGTTATATTTTTCCTTAGATTTAGCGGGAAGCAGGTTTTGCCTAACCGAGGCAGCTTCAGAATTTAATATAACTAGGCGGTGTGGTACCTATTTCGTCGCTTTCGTAGCTTGAGCTCATTTTTTATAGTAAGTAGGTATATCGCACAAC
Organism: Acleris cristana; assembly: GCA_948252455.1. Taxonomy (NCBI): domain Eukaryota; kingdom Metazoa; phylum Arthropoda; class Insecta; order Lepidoptera; family Tortricidae; genus Acleris; species Acleris cristana. Next base: position 46,836,285 of record OX411772.1, read on the forward strand.
AAATAGTTTCACATTCGATTTCACAATTATATTATGCAGAATAAACGAATGTTACCGACTGTCAATTGTTTTTAAATACTAACCATAGACATTGGAATGCAAATTCAAAAAGAAACACACGCACTGTGCTAAAAAAGCGAGCTTGGCTGTTTGGAATTTTTTTCTTGGTCCTTTTGATTTTGTATGCAAATTGACAGCATTTTTAAGAAAAATATGGACATGGACGGAAAGTGTTTTCATATGGTTTTTTTACTCCTAGGAGTAAAATGAGGCTCTTTCCGTCCTTGTCTTTCAATCGGAAAACCGTTTTTTCCGAGCATGTTTGAGAAAAAGTTATTTGATGCAGTCTTACATGATTTTAGGTACCTAGGTATAAACTCTTGAGTCGCCTGTATCTTAGGAACCAATCAAGTCTAAGTAAGTCGTGAAGGTTTTACTTTAAAATTCGTGTATGCTTTCATTAAGGATATTTATCAGATTTTTAATATTTGTATATTTGGATGTACGGGGGAAAATTTTCACTTTAAATCTTAATAAGTATTTCAAAAACATACGAATCTGAATGGAATAATTATTTCCACAAACCCGAATTATTTTTGAAAGACCGATTCAACATTGGGGCAGACAAGACAAAAATATCCACACGTAAGCTGCGGACGGACGGACAGACGGACAAGGCGAAACTATTGGGGTTCCTAGTCATACATCATCAAGGGTACTGGTACTGCACAGTTATTTTTAGCTATCGGCTTTCCTGCGAGATGCCACTCTTTTTAAATATCTTTTATATCCACGACCGTAATCTAAATTGACGTAACGGACAAATGGCTACTTTTCAGGAGAGCCAAAAAACAGTTTTTTTTTCTTTTTAAATTCATAATTTTGTTGTTTGTTTACGTATTATATAACTAAAAATAGCCAATTACTTATTATTTTTCACTCTTTAACTACAAGTAACTCAATTTATCATCTAACGCTTAGTTACTGAGATAGAATGTCACTCACGTCAAAAAAAAATTTAAAAATGTCCCATAAACCCTTCTTTAATAGTAGACTTTGAAGTCAATTTGATGTATCAAGAACTAAATTGAGAGAAATAAAAAATAAATGGACGTAACTCCATTTAAACTGATCTATTACACGGAGTAAAAGGTACATGGTATTTTTTTCTTGATGAAACAAATAACGAAATCATAAATGTAATTGTGTTATTTTTTCGAACGACGTTCAGTGACGAATAAGTGACCGGAACTCGGGCAATCGCTGGCCGCAATTACCGATTGCCCAGCACGTTTCCCGATCCGAAATCGCACGGTTAGACACACTTAGTTGCTTGCGCTTGAAACTTTGAATGGTATCAGCATACGGGATACTTGCGATAACTTGATTGTGAACGGTTACTGCTTCGATCTTGACGACTGCCGCTACGCCTTCGGCCCTGTTGACCGCCACATCTGAGTTTAGAGCGGGATTGTGTTTGCATCTCCGCGTTGTTTCCTGCACCTGCTTGGTGAGTTCAGCAATCTGGTAAGCCATAAAATCTATCGTTGAGATGATGGAGGTGCTAGGTGCTGCCAGATCTGCCAGCTCGTCCAGTGTTAATGTCGGCTGAGACGCAATAATAGATTGAATATTTACGGGCAAACGGCTGGTCCTGGTGGCTGGTGGTGGCTGGTAATGGTTTTCAGTCAATCTTAAGGAACCGAAAGGCCCGCTTTGTGCCGGAGATGCCGAAGAAACTGCGACGGCTTCCGGTCACCCAACTCTTCGTGGGTCAGTAGATTCTGCATTTCTTTTTCTCTGGAAGCTGACAAGCGGTTTATTAGCTCTGTTTTCAGTTTATCATACTCGCAGGTGGTGAGATAATTATATCTTTTATTTCTGCTGCATATTGATGCTCAAGTTGTGATAACACGTAATAAAATTTCGGAGAATCCGATGTGATATTGGACAGTGCAAACTGCCCTTCAACTTGAGCATTATCTTTGCATCGATACAAATTTTTTTGAAACACTTTGAATTAGGCTTTAACAGTTTTGAATTGAAACATGAAAAAAACAAAAAACTATTGCTGGTTACCTTCTGGTTTGATTATATGTTTAAAAACATGAAAAAATAATGAGCACGTGTTTTGTTATATCGGCTCAAACACATAGTTAAAAAAAATACCAGCGAAAAATGTATCTTCGATGAGAAATATATGAATTTGAAAGGTATTTTTTTAAATATGAATTTGAGCCGATATAATAAAACACGTGCTCATATTTTTTTCTTCTTACTTAAACATATAATCAAACCAGAAGGTAACTAGCGTTTTTTTTTTTAATCTACAGAAGTTAGTTTAGTCACTTTTCAGTAATTTGCAGGACTAATTCTCCAATCAGGTTGAGTTTGGGCAGCTAAAAAAATACGTGTCTTTAATTTTAGACTACCTACTCTCTAACATATATCAAAATAAAGCAAATCGAAGCCGGACAGTTCGGTACCTTTCCTTGTTAGTTCAGCCACGTGACTTCACTAATTACAGTAATGCAGTGTACAGTCGAGTTCATAAATATGTGTACACTTTTGTACCTTGTCACTTTAATCGCTGTCACAATTCATATATGGCAGTTTTAACATGACATTAAATAGACAAGATACTAAAGTGTAAAGTTTCAACGTGTTATTTTTTTCGCATCAGTCAAATGATTTTTTTTAGTGTGACGCCTATAATGCTGTCCCATACTGTGTAGATGCTGCAGAATGGTCTCCGTGCTGGCATAAAATTCTTCTGCGTAACGATTCGTAGGATTAAATCCATTTTATTCATAATTACGTCTCATTATTCCTCGCTGCGTGCTCGTTATTGTAGGCCGACAACCACTTAGCCTAGGTCTAGACGGCGTCCTTCTTTCCCTTCTCGTCCTATCCAAAAGTGTACAGAACTTGATGATATATTTAATTTCCTTTAACTTAGTGTACTCTAACTGATGTAATGATATAATCTCAGCCCTTTCGTGTATACTTAAGTTACGGTCGCACTACATTTGATCGTTTGAGAATATGACTTGACAATCAAGAACTGACAAATATCATTGTAATTCGAAATTTATGTTGTTTAAATGATTGTCATCGCAAACCGTTTTGATTAAGAACAAGTTAATTTGTATAGAGAATGTTATCTATTATCCAAGAGTAAATATCACAGTTTAAATTGTTACACTTTTAACCTTTGCTTTTTGATTGGTTTTTAATCGGTCAATTACATTATTCTGATTCTCAAATAAGCCTTAGAGAAATATTAAATTAATAGGAAATGTCATTAAAAGTGGTAAAACACTTCCTTGGTCAGGAACAGTTTGCAATTACGTACGTAAACAAGGAACAAGAAAACATTTTACCTATATCTGATATACCTACTCGTGGGATCAGCGTTATTTTTTTTCTGGGACAACCAATATGGATATAATGAACAGATGATAGACATGTTTTTTTCTGGATTGCCCCAATTAATTTTGAAAAAGCTATGATCCTGCAAATAAATTTGACGAATGGTCTAAATAACGCCTTTATAGCTTGGTAAATGAATGCTTAAAAGGGGGATGTGGATGGAAAAGTTGAAAGCAGAAAGTTTGACTTCGGAACTTTGTTTGGACTAGTTAGGAGATAATCATACTAAAAGTCCCCACCCCTCGGAGGTGAGCCCTAGGGAGGGGGGCACAAAGAAGGTCCCGTTTTTTGGTTATTTGTTAACATCTTGAAAACGATGCATCATAGGAAATTTTGTTGTATGGCATTATTACAGCTAATAAAATTCTCTGCAACTTTGTTTCTAAACATTTTTTACCTATTTTCAATCGTTGTCTGGATATGAGCTCTAAAAAACGGTCGATTTTCAAAAATGTATTTTTCACCTCACCTTTTTTGTGTTAAATTTTTGCACGAGGAAGGCAGCTGTCAGAGACGAGTAGCGACGAGTTGTAAAGCTTGCCACCAGCGCCTGATATGATGACCACGACCACTCTGTCAAAAATGAAAACGACGAAGAAGAAGACTTAGCTTGTAGAGGGTTCAATTCTATTTAAGAATCTACATATATACATTTATTAATATATCATCTACCGTTGAAAAGTTATACCACATCTTAAAATTTCGGCAACTTTAAAATATTTCACATTAATATAGTGCAAAGCTCATTACTTTCGCTATTATCAGTTGCAATCGTAGATTTCAGGACACATATTATTTAAAAAAAAAGTATAATTATTGATATTTGAACTCAATAAAAAAAAAACAATATTGTCGAGTAAATCAAGCCAGCAATGTTTAATTTTTTTTAAGTTTTTTGACCATAACCTATTCATTTCGCCTTCTGAAAAGTAATAAATAATGACAAGTTTTACAGATATTTTTGAGAAAAACTTTTTTTTGTTGAGTTTAAATCTTAATACATTTTTATTTTTATTCATTACATATTAATGAAATCTACGGTTGCATATGATAATCTATATATATAAAAAGCAAACCTGACTGACTTATATATCAACGCACAGCCGACACTACTGTACCTAGAATCTTGAAATTTGGTACAGGGGTTCCTTTCATGATGTGAGCACTAAGGATTTTCCGAAAAACGGCCCCCAACGAGATGAAATGGGGGAATAGCGGGAAACCAATTCTACACGTACGAAGTCGCGGGCATCCTCTATAAGCCAAGTCTTCTTCTTCGTCGTTTTCACTCTTGACTTGTCGTGGTCATCATATCAAGCGCTGGTGGCAAGCTTCACAACCTCTCTGACAGCTGCCTTCCTCGTGCAAGCTATTTAGGGAGCTGTTTTTCAAATGATATATATGCAAGTTAGAGAAAAAAGTAACACAAAAAAGGTGAGGTGAAAAATATATTTTTGAAAATCGACCGTTTGTTGGAGCTTATATATATCTAGACAACGATTGAAAATAGGTAAAAAAAATATAGAGTCAAAGTTGTACAGAATTTAATGAGCTGTAATAATGCGATACAGCAAAATTTCCTATGACGCATCGTTTTCAAGATGTTAACAAAAAACACAAAAAACGGGACCTTCTTTGTGCCCCTTCCCCCGCTCCCCTAGGGCTTACATCCGAGGGGTGGGGACTTTTAGTAAGATTATCTCCTAACTAGTCCAAACAAAGTTCCGAAGTCAAACTTTCTGCTTTCAACTTTTCTATCCACAATTTTTCGTTGCCAGGACTATTAGTACACTTACGCGTTCGCATACGGCAGCGATAGACCTGGAGATACTGACACAAAATTTCCGGTCATTTGTACCAAGTATGGCGACCCTTCAGGGGTCTAATTACGTATTGACCAAAAGGAAAATGATGGCTATAGCGCTGTTACCGGCGGCCCCACCGTGTGGGCGTTAATCGAACGTGTCGGATAAATCAAGAGCGTCGAACGATTTGTTACACAAAAATTCTTCTCGATAGTGGATAAAAAAAGAAGTAGGCGGTGGCGTAATGCCATACTTTTCCGGCGTGGCTTACAGCCCTCCATACCGACGACCATTTCACAATCGCATACGAAACAGTACCGACAAGGGCGCCATTATTTCATCTCGCCGTAGAGTGAGTGGGACATAGCATTATGTGAAATGCTGCCAGCAACTTACAGTTTTTTAGTTGCTTCGCTTTCGCATGCGAACGCGTAGGTGTACTAAAGGTGTAAAAGATCTTATTATTTCTGAAAGAAATGTTAAAATCGGTACGTAAAATTTTAGATGAGGGAACAGAGGCATACGAGATGTTGACTCTGTCTATTTTGTTTACATCATATAATTAGATTGAAGTTTGTATATATAGCTTAATATCGTATAATATCATTAAAGGTTGTGTTTGATTCAGACTTCCATTTTGGGCGGGAGGCCATGGTGGCCACCTTACGCAAACGTTCAAAACGTGGAGAAGGCGGTTCTACTACATGGATGAGATGGTACCGGAATGGCTCAGATTTGTCGTCCCGTACGTGCCCAAGAAAAGCTGGGATCAACAAGCATTAGACCAAAAACGATTCAAAGCGCATTCAGAATCTGCCTTTGGTAAACACTACAGATATCCATCAAAAAGTTTTAGGAACTTTGCTTCATATATGACAAAAGAAACCATGCAAGTGATGGACTCCATGGATTCGGCTGATAGCCCCTAGATTAGTCACCCACCAGAATCTGTAAACGTTGAGTATAAAGCGCGCTCGTTGTTAGTGTGGCATTGGTAACGGAAGACGCGCGGGCTCAATTTTATTATCGCCCTTTTCACTTTTTATAAATTTACAAACTAGACAGTAAGTAATGAAATTCGTATGCAACATTGCGAGCCCGCAACGCAACGTGAAAAAACCATCACTCTTTACCGCGTTTTTGTTTATTAGGTACAAAGAGAAGTACGCAAGCTTTTCAGAAAAAACACAAGCTATCCAGACACAGATAAAAAAGTTATGTTTAGAATAAAATATGGATGTATAAGACTTGTTATGTCACATATGTAATTATGGCACATTTCTCTTTTTAAAAAGTTACAAAGTAGACAGTAATGAAATTTGTATGCAACATAGCGAGCCCGCAGCTTTTTTTTTTTAATTTGAGAACTGTCAGTAAACTATGTTCTTTGCGTCTCAATATGTAGTAAGTAATGTCAACTTTTCCAGACATTTTTGTGAAAATTAATAAAGTAGTGAGTTCCGATCGCAAAGTTTTCAGCTCTGCATTTATTATTATTATTATTATGAGCCCATACTGTCCCACAGCTGGGCAAACTAGGCATCTCTCTTAGCCCTGCATTTACCACAAAAAAATACCGCGCGCTTTTCGGTTGATACATTTGATTGTCTAGCCAAAATACGCAAGCACGAAATTTTGTAATGTTTCTGTAGATAATAGAGAATGACAACCAGTTTAGATTTTTGGCTTATCGAATTCTTCAATAAAAACAAAAAAAATCGGTAAAAAATTCATTTCGATACGTCAAATAGTTTCCGAGATATTGAATTTTAAACTTCGTATGCGGCGCTCGAATCCCGGCGGCTAGCGCTCACGGATGATGACGTCATCTTTTAGCAGCGGTACGCGCCCTTATATGAATGAGTGAGTTTACAGGGATTCTATCTTTTTAACCGTAATAAATAGACAGTTGAAATTTTCACAGAATACGTCTTATTATAAACTCTATCGTTTAAAATGAACAATAAATCAAATCCCAAGAGATATCCCTATACAAGAAACATGAAAGAAATCCATTTTTTTTTGCTTTTTTATATGGATTACATTTCAATAATGGCTGCTTATTTTGATGCAATTTTAAGCTTAAATTGTAGTCTAAATTTCATACTTTACGACTATATAGAAATCTCAAGTAAAACTGCTACAAATAGGTGACAAAACTGATTTTATCAACACGATGTTTTAAGGGTTACGTAGCAAAACGTCTAAAATCAAATATTATAAGTTCGTTTTTCATACGATCGAAATATATAAAGTCAAATTCCATAACGTACGACATCAATAACATCATTTATCATAAGTTTAAAATGTCTACGATCTAAATTCATATCGTTTATAATCTATACTGCTGACTATGTATAACGTACAAAATACATAAAGCCAAATTACATAACGTACGAAATTTATAACCAATTTAAATGGAAAATACCAAATGCGTGCAGCAAATTACTCTTAACTAGTTATCAGGCTATCAATATATCAGCCTCTTTAATTTTCTATAAGATAACTATCAATGTCACTGCACCTCATTAAAAAGTAATAAAACACTTGTCAACATTACGTTTCATTGATTTGTTTCTGTCATACAAGTCAGCTAAAACAATTTTATCCTGAAGCCGTGAAGAAAGAAATTGATTGATTCCTGAAGCCGTGTCCTGAAGTTGTACCTCCCCTGAAGATGGAATTTATTAAAAGTCAAAAAGGTGGGACATTATTGTGGCGAAATGGTTATACTTTTGTTAAAAATCGGTAAAGTGAAGATAAAGTGTATTGGATTTGTGAATGTAGATCAGACGAAATACATAAGTGCAATGCACGTTTAGTTACAAATAAAAGCGTCACGGTTGAAAATTTGATCGTGATTTCTTCAAGTGGCGAGCATAGCCATGAGGGTAACGCAATGAGGGCTTACATTGCCAACAATATCAATAATTTAAAGGCAAAGGCAAGGGAGCAGACCTACGTTCGTACATGTCAAATAGTACAAAATCACATTGCCTCTTCGGAAACACAGTTAGCACCTTGGATGCCATCGCGAGAGGCTTTGCGTCAGCTTGTACAGCGAGAGAAACAGAAAGTAATTCAATTATCTATGGATCCCGATTTATGTGATTTTACAATCGATGAAAATGCCACAACGTTAAATAACGAGAACTTTGTAATCAAGGATAGAATTTTTGATCACAACTCCCACAGAGTAATACTTTTGAGCAACAATGACTTCATGACTTATTTAGGCCAGTCGCCGTATTGGATAATGGATGGGACTTTTAAAATAGTACCTAAAGTTTTTCGACAACTATATACAATACACGGTACTTTCCATGAGGGGAAAAAGACATTTCCTTTATTATTCGTATTATGCTCACATAAAGACAAAAAAAACATGCGATGTTATGTTCGATCTAATCAAAGAGTACTGTGCAGAACACAACATAACTTTAAATTTTACTCATGCGATTCTGGATTTTGAAAAGGCAACCGTTTTAAGTCTGACACAAAATTTTGAGAACATCGTTATCAAAGGGTGTTTTTTTCACTTAAGACAGATTTTATACCGAAAACTTCAAAAAGAAGGCCTGAGCTCAAAATTTGATACCGATCAGGAGTTTAAAATACATGTGAAGTGTTTACTAGCGTTGGCATATCTACATCCACTAAATGTAACAGAGTATTATGAAGAATACATAAAGCAATATAATGACGAACACGGGATTGCAGAGTGGTTTGCTCAAAATTATATAAATGGCGGGGCGTTAAATTTTCACCCGATATTTTGGTGTACTAGAGGGTTGAATCAGCAGGTTGACACACCTTACACACAAAATAGTGCTGAGGCGTTCCACCACCATATCAACCAAATATGCGTTAAAAAACAACTTGGTTTTTATGCACTAGTTAATGAATTGAAAAAAGAAACCAGGAACAATATTATGGAAATTGAAAAAATAAAATCGGGACACCAAATTCTGACAAAAAGACGAAGGAAAAATGATTCTTATATATGTAATATAGCAAATATTATTACAAAAATACACGAATACAGCCATTTTGACCTTTTAAAGAGTATTGCTGCCAATTTGTGATTTTACTTGGAAATGTTTGTTTTTGTAATGAAAGGAATAAGTACCGTGTTTTAGTTTAAATAAATTTTCATACCATACAATATTTTGTATTATTACACAAATATTCATTTGATCAGTAGTAGGTACGTTTACGGAATGTATCAGAGGTACAGTCGTGTTGTATGTATTTGTATCAAACGTTATAGATTTAGAACATTATTAAAGCATGGTTCGTTTAGAATTGGCACGCATAAATGAATTAAAAAAAAAATGTTTCTAGAGTTCTTATTTCGAAAGTGATAATCACGGTTTGTTGACAATCTTTTTATGTTTAAATGGTGCAAAAAATATAGACTTTGTTCAATGCGTTTAATAGTTATCGACAATGGAACTTGAAAAAAGGAAAGTAATTGTGAACAAATACTTGGAAAATCCTTCGTGGTCTGGGTCGCAGATAGCTAAGGCACTAAATTTCCACAAAAGTACTGTTTGTAGAGTTATAGAACGATACAAGGAGACCCTGTCTTGCCGCCGAAAGACACAGATCAATCGTAAATCGGGTACCAGGGATAGATAACTTAAAAAGGAAGTGTTGAGAGCTGTTGAACAAAATCCAGGGCTGTCCGATTACGATATATCCCGTAAATTAAAAAAAAGTCGAAGTACTGTGAGACGGATTCGCCTTCGAGCTGGCTATAAGAGCTATAAAGCTATTAAGAAGCCAAATCGCACCATGAAGCAGAACCTTCAAGTTAAAAAGCGAGTTCACTTGTTGTATGACAAAGTTTTAACCAAATTCAAAGGGTGCTTCTTGAGGGACGACGAAACCTATGTTAAACTCGATTTTAAGCAATTGCCCGGTTCAAAGTATTACTTGGCTGATGCTAGAGGAAATGTTAAAGAAAAATATAAGTTCGTTAAATTGGAGAAATTCGCAAAAAAACACATGATATGGCAAGGGATCTGTAGTTGTGGCTTAAAGACCAAAACTTTCGTTACGTCTTCTACAATGACGTCAGATGTTTACATGAAAGAGTGCCTGCAGAAACGAGTTTTACCTTTCATTAGAAACCACCGTCTTCCTGTGAAGTTTTGGCCAGATTTAGCTAGCTGCCATTACTCAAAAAAGGTACTACAGTGGTATGAAACCTATCAGGTCGATTACGTGCCTCGTGACATGAATCCTCCAAATTGTCCACAGTTTCGACCAATTGAGAACTACTGGGCAATTATGAAAGGGAAACTCAAAAAGAGTGGCAAAATGGTCAAAGATGTAAATTCGTTGCGACCTACGTGGAATCTTCAAGCCAAAAAAGTAAAAAAAAACACTGTCCAGAAGATGATGGGATCTATTACGAAGAAAGTTCGGAATTACATACATGGTTTTGACAACTGAATATTTTTAGTGAAAATGTAAAATAATAATACATATTTTTCAATTTATTAGACTAAATGTTTTATTTCATTAATTATTTTAAATTTTATAACCTTGGTAATATGTACCAATTCTAAGTGAACTATGCTTTAATTCAGGCTTTCTACATTCTAAGACCTATGTGTATCAAGTTCATGTCAAATAATCTTATTCATTTTGTAATTCGATATTATATTCATTCGACCAGTCGTGTTGTATATATTTTGAACGTTATAGATTACGAACTTTATTCATTTAGGCTTTCGACATTCTAGACGTATGTGTATCAAGTTTATAACATTTGATTTTAGACGTTTTGCTACGTAACCGTTTTAAGCGGTCACCCATCCTGTTTTAGACTACGCTCGTAGTTGCTTAACTTTGGAAGTCGTAATATTTTTACAAATTCGTTTTGATGTTACTATGATAGTTATGGTTATCTATTGTTTTGTTTTACATACAGTTAAACTAAAGTAACTGTCTGTCGCATACGCGCACACACACACACACACGCACACACACACACTATCTTGCATACGTGACCGCTTAAAACATCGTGTTGATACAATCAGTTTTGTCACATTTTTTTTAGCTGATTTACTTGAGCTTGTTATTTAGTCGTAAACTATGAAAGTTCGACTGCAATTTAAGCTTAAAATAAAATAGAATCAAAATAATAAGCCATTATAAAAATATAATCCGTATAAATATGCTAAAAAAAAATTACTTGTATCTTAAAAATAGGGGACTCCCTAAGTTTACAGTTTAAATCTTACTCTTCGCCATTCATAATTCTTATACAATATGTTGAAAAGGCCTTTGTTTAAATACAAGTTTGCGACCTTATCTGGGTGTTGGATTTCGTATAATTTTTTATATTTTTAATTAAGGTAGTTCAGATGCCGGTTCTACTGTGGTGAAACATGATGTGAAGGTTGGAGAGTTTCACATCGCCTTTATGGCCCGATATTTTAAAATAGGAACGACTGAAAATAACGTATATAGATGTCATGCTCTTGTGCGACTGAATGACTGAATTAATGTTAAAATAAACAACCACGTGAATATTATAAATAAATGTATTAACATATTAGTAAGTTTAATTTGTTAGCACCCCACTGGCCCGTTACATTTGGTGGAGGTGCATAAACCTGTAGATTCCCTTACAAATAAAATAATATTAACAAAGATCATGTTCGCTGCATGGTCAGCTCAGCACCTTAAGTGGGAGGAGAAGTAAATAAGATAAACGACGGGAAAAAGTATCGAGAAGTAACAAAAACAAATTGATGTCGACGTGTACCTACCACGGCGAGAGGAAGAAATAGTGGAGCTGATCCTGAGGAGAAGAGAAGGATGGAGCAGATGGATTACCAAAGGGGTTACCATGACATAATAAAGCAGTTCAGCTTAGGTTGAGAGAAAGGTACAGATCTATAGCAGTTATATAGCTCTGTCCCTTTCTCTCAACCTAAACTGAATTGCTTTAATATGTCATGGTAACCCCCCAGTGGGGCAAGTATAGTTGCGTCTATATCGCGTGTCAAATGTGGATGAAGCATCCGTCACTGTCGTACTTATTTACGTGTCAAAAAATGACGGATGCCTTATCTAAACTTTGTCACGCGATAAACGCAGTCATTTTAGGGACCCAGGACAGTATTGTTTTTTATTGTGTTTGTTGTTTGTTATGTGTTTATGAGGTTCGTATTTTTGATTCAAGTATTTATAATGAAAAATAATTTAATTTCAAATTTAAAGTGAGCTATATAATTTCATAAAAAAACTGCTTGGGCACGGAACCCTAAAATATCACATCATTTCAAAAATGGCGAATATGAGATCTTTTTCATTACGGGAAACCATTAAAGTGTACCTTCTTAATTCGCTTAAATTTAATGTCTTACTGCCGCACTCAGGGACGTCAATTAAATTTAATGCTTGTTTAGTGACGTGTTGTCTTACTCTATTGCTGTAGCAAAGAAAGCGACAGCCGCAACTTTAATCAAGCATTAAATTAAATTGACCTCTCTGAGTGCGGCAGTTATAGTTATTTATGTAACTGGTACATAATGAAGCTTCCTAAGGCACGAGTGCCGAGGTTAGGTAAGGTTAGGTTATGTTAGGTTAGGTTCTAATTACAGGCACGAGTACCTTAAGAGCTAAAGTTGCATACATAACTTTTTCTACAAGCTTAAAATAATAATGATGAAAATAAACAATCGCTAACTTTTCTCGTATAATTTACTTGATTTTTGTGCTAGAACAAATTGCTTGTCAGCAAAGTAATTTTTATTATTCCGATTGGCGTTAATAGTTGGTGAATTTTATTGTAAGTAAATGTTAACAAATATCATGCAAATTTTAATAGTTACTAAAATAGTTCTGACAATTTATCACATAAGTTGGAATGCTAAACGGAACGCCATTTTGTTGATATCCATATTGAACATAAACATGGTAAGGGTAAAAGGGACTTATTCCTCTGTCATATTTTTTTTGCCTATTTGACTAAGTATATCCTCCCATGAAAGTCGATTTATTAAGAAACATGAATATGGTTAAGGCACTCATTTTTATTAACTCTTTCAGAAATTAATTAACTGTTTAATTTTTGTGTCCAGAGGAATAAGAAATTGACGACAAAGGAGTAAGAAAAGGTTCAATAAAATGAAAATCAAAATGTGGTACCTATTCTCGATCCTACTTAAATTAATTATTTATTGTAGTTTTATACAATTAAATAAATCACCACCTTTTATAGTCAGCCTTATTTACGAAAAAATAAATATTTGTATATAAAAGAATTAATGTGAAATAATCTGAGTTTATGTGAAAGTTTTTAAAACTTAAAGTACTTGAAAATAAATAACAACATCGAAAGTAAAAAAAAAGTATAATTTCCATACAAGATTAATACAAAATGTAAAATCTAACAGGGACATCTCGATTTCGGGTTCCATTCCACAGGGTAGTGCGCTTGGTTGTTTGCTATTTCTCATTTACATAAACGATCTGCCTAAAGTACTCTATGTACCCTGCGTCCTTTTTGCAGATGACATCTCAATTGTTTTCCCGCTTGAAGATAAAAACACTCTCAACAAAATTCTGAATAAAGTAACAAATTGGCTAAAACTTCATGACTTGGAATTAAATATTGAAAAATCCAAACTAATTCAATTCAGACCTCACCAAAAACGTACGAGTAGTCTCAGTATCGGTTTCTCTTATAACAAAACAGCCCTCGAATGCATTAAAATGTCCAAACTACTAGGCCTAGAAATAGATACCTACCACTGAAAGCTGCAAAACACATTTCGGGACTTTAAAAAATATACTCACACTGCCGTCCATTTACATTTTAGAGATAGGTATGTAAATTTATAAGGAAATACCGACATTCTTTCCCAATTAAGCAAAAACCAAGCGACCTAAGTCCCAGCAGCCTGGGACATCCCAGGCATAAAATACATTTTCTCAAACATGCTCGGAAAGAATGGCCTTTCTTTTCAAAAACGACGTCGAGAAGTGCCTCATTTTCATCCAAGGAGTAAAATAAACGCATTAAAACTCTTTCCGTCCATGACCATTTTTTTTAAGTGCTGTCAAATTCATGCAAAACAGAAAGGACCAAACAAAAAATCCGATACAGCCATGGTACCGCTCGTTTTTTGCTAAACAAACTGAGAACAGCGACGTCTCTGGAGCAAGGTGACAACTGTCTAAACACTTAAAATTTGACAGGTTAGATTCCGGGCATCTAGTGGGAGAAACGGGTTCACTCCGAGTTGCCTAGATGGCGCTGTGCTTCTTACAAAAAAAAGAGATTATTTTTTATTAATATTCATGAAATAAACAAACTTGATTCGTTTATGTTGGGAAAATTAAATTGAAGCAGAAAAGATTGAACAAAATCTTTTTGTAGTGAGGCAAAATTATGTTCATAAAACCTAACCGTTCGATTTTAAGAAGTCGAATATATATATATAAAAAAAGACGCAAATTCAAGGGAAAAGGAAATTTATTTGTTACTCGTTACGTTAGATTATAGTAGGGAAGCCCAAGTGGGGATTTCGGGATTTACTCGAGCGCGGCAGATTAACATAAGGGGGCATCCTTGTACCCGTTCAGTACCTCCAGCGTATATGAGCACTTTATCCTGGAACGTGCATCCAGGATAACCGAACAGAATAGTAAAAAAAAATCGATAGCTTTAAATACTCCAGCGCGTCAGATTAAGGTAAGGTAGGTTAATTACATGCAAAAAAGTCTATATTTCAATAATCTGACGATTTAAGCGTAACGCAACGAGGGTGGGAGGATCACGAATTTGCAAAAAAAAAACGTGACCTTGACTTACTCGAGCGCGGTCGTTTTGTATTTTATTTTGAAGGAAATAGTTCAAGGATGATAGGAAATATAATATTCTGACGATTTTCATAAGCCGAAATATTAAAAAATTATCATTAAAGTTTACGCGTTTGCACGCCCATCGCCTATCAATGCTACAAGCCTTCCACGGGAAGACATGAAGTGGTATTATTGTAAGCCAGAAATCACACAGCTAAAAAAAAAGTAAAATTTTGCTATTTTTTTCAGAAAATATATACTTATGAAAATTAAAAGAAATAAGTTTTTTTTTTTATTTGTTTCCGATCGTCTCCGTGCATTTTTTTATACATTTATTGATTTATTAAAAAAAATATTTTTCAAACCGTCAGATTAAGAAAACCCCTCCAAATAATCGTCAGATTATGGGTCAGCACATCTTAGAAGCTGAAACATCTATATAAAAATCTGACGCGCTCGAGTTTTTCAATATTATATCGTTTCTTTTTTGCATTTTCAAAAAGCCGCCAAGTGCTTGCCTCACGTCCGAATCGTCAGTCTTTGCAATGGGAGGTTCAGGTTCACTTAACATCCCCTCTAAAAATATGACGCGCTCGAAAAAATATTTTTTTTTCCCATTTTCAACCCTTCCGTTCGGCTACCCACACCGTGCAAACCGGCAGATTAACATGCCTCCGTTATCAAAGACACGTGGGAGTTAAGTATACACTATCAAAATCTGACGCGCTCGAGTATTTCCGTTTGACTGTTTTTTTTTACATTTTTAAACGCTGTAGGTACACGCTTCCCCCACCGCTGAAAGGATACACATCATATAACGTTTTTGCCTTTCTACCATCTAATCTTCAAAATCTAATAGGTCCCGATGACGCTCGAGTAAATCCCCAATTAGCACCTTGGGCTCCCCTACTATTAGGAGTTACGGCTAGATAAATGTAAAAAAAACTGCGGGAAGCTAGGCGCAGATTTGCCTTTGCGTACGCAGGGCATGCGAAGGTTCACACAAGGCGCACGCAGGTAACGCGGAAAATAGAAAACAGAAAGCGACTCTAACAGCTGGGAATATGAATGATTTAGCATTAATTTCTAATATTTCGAATATCTTATAGTAGAGTAATGTCTGAGAGAATCTATATAAGAGCTGGGGAAGGAAGGGAGCGTCACTTTTTATTCCGGTCGTCGAAGGGGTGAGTGTTTATTTTACGTCCATTTTGCCTTGTTGATATTTAATTGTTTTGTACTGTTGTTTAATAGGTGTTGTTATGTTTTGTATGTCGCTTCATGTAGCGTTCGGGTAAGGCTACAAGTGCTACAAGTTAAAGAAAAGCCGTTGTTGTAGCCGACTTTTATATTAGCACAGATTGCGGGAATGTTTTAATAATTGGTATTTGTGTTTTTGGGTTGTGTTAATGTGTTTATTAACCTTGTTTTGTTTTCCAGAACTCTTTAACGACGCCTCAATCTAGAAGTTCCTAGTTATTCCAACTTTTATGATAAATTGTAAGAACTGTTTTAGTAACTATTAAAATTTGCATGAAATATTAACATTTAACAATAAAATTCACTAACTATTAACACAAAACAGATAGGTACAGAAATCAATTTACATACAAGGTGCGCTCGAGCAACGCACACATAGACACTGCTCACGGACTCGATATCTCGGACCGCATGGGACCAGTGCGAGCGCGAGTGCCATCCGCTTGAGACACGCGTCTGTGAACATTTTTGAGCAATAAGCAACAAAAAAAAGTTATTATAACTGTTTAGTGGACGATTGTTTAAATTCAATTACATTAAACGGTGAATTGTCGTTTTTTAATCTGCCAGTGGTTCCAGAGAGGTAAGTATAGGTATCTGCTTGTATTTCGATGGTTCGTTTTAACGTTACACAGAACAGTTAGATAGGTAGGTAAGCGCCTCGCCCTGGCCCCCGAAGAAAATATCTAAGATCGACTTATATAATACTTTCCTATTTTGAATCAGTAACCTAAATGAAGTAACTAAATTTTTGTAAGGTATGTAAATTCACGCCACCTTACGTAAGTTGAAAACATGTTTTTTTTTTTGTTTGTTTAGATATTGTCTTGTTTTTAGTGCATTTGATAGGTTTAGGTCTAAAACGGATAGGGCAATGGAAATTGTGTAACTAGGGTAATCCGTTTAGAAGTTTATTTTCGATAGTGAAAATTGACAAACGTACAATTTTTTATGTTTCTGTTCTGTAAACTTTTTGTATTCAAATTAATCAAACAACTAGATACGAGTACCACTACCACGATAGTTTTTTTGTGCATAAGCCATAATTGACAACCCTAGAGCGACCGCCGAGCGTAAGGTATGATAAGTCAAGTACCTACATACATGTGATTGACTTCTGTACTTACCTATCTGTTTTGTGCTATTAACGCCAATCGGAATAATGAAAATGACTTTGCTGATAAGTCATTTATTAGCAGAAAAATCAAGGAAAGTACAACGAGAAAAGTTAGCGATTGTTTATTTTTGTCATTATCGTTTTAAGCTTGTAGAAAAAGTTATGTATGCAACGCTACATAATTACATAGTATAGGTATAATAAATGGAAAAGTAGCTCGACTCCGGCCGAGTATGTAGGTATGGGCACCGGAGTCCGAAATTCCTCAACGGTCCTCAATGTCTTAAAATTTCATATCAACTAAGAAGTGGACTAGGTACATAACAACTTATTATGATCACTAAAACGTATAAAACAAAATAAATGTTTTAAAAAAGACAACATCGTATTCAAAAAAGCAAAAAATAACTTCTTTTAAAATGGCAAGTAATCCAAGAGGCAGTCCAACTGAAGTCGGCGAGTCACAATATTTTTAACCAAAAGCCGACTTCAGTCAGATTGACCTGTTATCTGGCATTTTAAAAGAAGATATTTTTTGCGTTTTTGAAGGCGGTGTTTTGTTTTTAAAATATTTATTTTATTTACCTTAATAATATCGAGAGAGGTATCATTGGACAGCTCTTAAAAAATCATTACGTATATTTTAGGTTCAATTTTTAGATAAGATGACCGTTTAGGAAATATAGAGTGCGAAAAGTTCCTACCGTGGAATGTCACTGGCGAAGATGTTGTTGACAAAATGCAATGACGTAATTTCACCTCTTAAGTTCCCAGACTTTGAGATGTTTATGACAACAATTAGCGGCTCGGCAAGTCCTGTCACTAACAGTCAGGTGCTGCCAGTCACGAACAACCAACGCTTCGGGGCACTTTCAAGAAAAAATACAAAATGTTTGGTGTTTTTTACATTATGTTCATCATAATATTTCCGATATCTAAGGTAAGCATGAACGCAGTACTAAAGTAATATCTAACAAAATAAGAAAGTAATACCTACTTAAAGAAATATTTATTTAACAAGGAGGGAATAGTGAAGGGGATATGTATGCGTACGGGTACTGGGCGGGGGAAATGTCATGAAATGAAATTTAGGGCCTCAAGGAGTTTGAGTTACTTACGCAGACAAGGTACATTCGGCTGCAAAGAAATGTACTTATCCACTTATTCACCTTATTGCATTCTAACCGCTCATAAGACCCTGGGTACAAAAAATTCCCAATTTGAAAATTCACTTGCCTGCCCCGGTGTTCTGAGAAAAAACCCTTGTCTGCCCCGACATTTTGGATAAACGGCGGCCGGGCGGAGTGTGCTTTTGATCCACAAAACAAACCATGAAGACTTGGTTTTAGGTATTACTAATGTTTAGCCATTTTGTCAATAACATAATCAACTTTATCACGTATTTAATTGTTTCAAAAATATTAAGTGGTTGTTTGTAACGCTTAGTATAAACACAAACGACAGGAATTTTGTGGCTAATGCTCAATATTATTTAGTTTTTCTTGGAAATAAAATCAATGACCTAACTACGAAACTTAATAGGTTTTTGAAATCCTCATTAATTTTCCTAGTTGCTTAAAGTATTTAAAATATACATTCTATAGAAAAGAAAAGAGTCATTTGTTGCACAAAAATGTTATATTTTTAATGCCTAGGCGTTACTAACACGCGTAATTTAAACCCTCAAATACAGATAATTATAATAATAATAATAATAATAAATATCAAGGGACGATCTCACACAAATTGACCTAGTCCCAAACTAAGCTCTAGGCTTGTACTATGGGTACTAGACAACGATATAAATACCTATATACAGAAATAAATACCTAAATACATAGAAAACATCCAAGACTCAGAAACAAATACTCGCGCTCATCACACAAATATTATGCCCTTACCGGGATTTGAACCCAGGACCGCTAGCTTCGTAGGCAGGGTCACTACCAACTAGGCTAGCGCGTCAAAACCGCGTTATGACCGCATAGCCCTAAAATATTCTTTTTTTTTTTAAATTTAACTATTATAGAAATACTTTTATGGCAGATTAAGCCTATTTGATATTTATTTTAACACAACAAAAGAGGTCTAAACTGAACGTCGTCTTGCTATCATGCTTTGCTTGCTAGGTTATTGTTTCTTAGGTAAGAAATTTTATACTGACGGATACTAATGTAGTAATCTCAATAATAGGATAGTTTAAATATATGGGGATTCAATTTAAAAAATAGGAACGTTACACCGGGTATTTTTAAATGTGAGTTTTTTGGAGTTGCTGTTTAAGTTGTGTACAAAAAATACCCAGGGTCAAATATTGGTAAAGTTTGTGACACACCACAAGTAAAGGAAGAAAGTTATTGGAAAGTAAGAATTGCTTCGCTCTTAGAAATAGGAATACAGATAGAAAAGAAAGAAAGAAAAAGAAAAATACATTTATTCACTACACACACAAGACATACAGAAAAATAGTGAAAACAGAAAACAGCAATAAACAAGTAGCGGGTGTGTCTTCGCGGCAGTGAATCGGACACTGGCTCAGCATAATGCTGAGGTGTTAAACACCTGCAGCGCTGATTTTCAGCCAGCTCCGAGTGTGACAGACGGACGGTACGCTAAACGAATAAAGTGTAATTTAAAAATAAATAATTATATAGGTACTATTTAACAAATACTTATAGTTAGTGGCGAAATAAATACAAAAACTACATGCCAAACCTTACATAAACGTATTTAAAGTAGAAAAACGAGTACGTACTTAGCCAGTATACAGCATCGACAATTTGGCACAATTAACTAAAACAAAAGAAAACTAAACTCTAATTTACAAAGTGCTGGTTGGGAAATTAGGATTTTTGGAGCGTCAACAAATAACCTTTAAGCTTACGCTTAAAGGTGTACTTGCTAGGCGCTCCTTGGATGGGAGGGGGGAGATCATTCCAGCACTTGGACGCCGCGAACTTGAAACTACCCCGAAACGCCGCGGTTCGGTGCAGCGGCACAATCGTCCTAGCTTTAAATCTGCGTACATTACTGGACCACTTGATCTTTTGAAAGAGGTACGACGGGGTCATGTGTTGCACCACACCGAACATAAGAGTCGCCAGGTGCATGTGCCTCCGCGCAGCCATGTTTAGCAAGTTAGCGGCGTTCAAATACGGAGTGATATGGGAGCGGGGAGGGACTCTAAAACAAAAACGAGCACACGCGTTCTGTACTCGTTGTATTAGCCTCTTAGACCGACCAAGTATACGACCATCATAAACGACATCGCAATAGTTTAATCTAGATAATATAAGTGATTCACACAGGTGTACACGCATATCAACACTGAGGTAATCACGAATATTATAAAGAACCTTAAGGCGGTAAAAGCAATTACTCACGACTTTAGCTACGTGGCTCTCAAAGCGCAGCTCGCTGTCCATGAGCAGGCCAAGGTTACTTGCTTCCACCACCCTTTCTATCGGTTCGCCCATGATAGTAATATCCCCGGCCGCCAGGCTATCTAAAGTTCAACGGGTTTGACGCTTCGATCCAAATACCAAATATTTGGACTTTTTGGGATTGAGGACAAGGCAATTTCTCTCCGACCAAGAAGCAACACTATCGTGGTCAGCATTTATGTTCTCTACGGCATTGACTGTATCTGAGAACGTACTAGAAGTGTAAAGTTGCAAGTCATCGGCGTAGAGATGGTACTTACTAGGGTAAGCGTACCAGTGAATGAACAGTGCTAGTGAATGAACAAAGTGAGCATATTTTCCTAGAATAAGAATTCTGTAAATTTCTACACAACAAAGTATTTTTTTTTAGATGTGCAACATTACTAGTAACATCATGGTAACATTGAATTCAACTCAGGTGCATTAGTTGCAAAATAACAGATACTCAAAGTGGACGTTTCGCAGACGTGTTTTCGTTGTATGGGGCAGTAGTTAGCGGACGGTAAGAGGACCTTGTGTTTGATGTGATACTGTACTTATTCCAAACAACAACGACCCGTAGTATGTGTTTATTTCAGTCTTAAGGATATGTTTTTTCTATTTACGGACCATAATATGTGTTTTTCTTTCACATTGCCATTTTAAGCAAGTGTTTTATAACTGGATCACAGTAACCGCTAAAACCAATGAATGAACCGCGGTGTTCATTCACTGGAACCGTGTGAATTACTTATTTTACAATATTGTGCGTTTTCGTTGTTGTATTAATGTTTATTTTTCAGAAACATAGCTGTTAATTGATTGTCCGTCATATGGCCAGTATTCGAACAAACTCATAAATGCTAAAAATGTTCGTTCATTCACTAGTTTATAATGTCCAGTAAATGAACTACCATCACTACGACTTGTTCATTCATTGGTTTCGCATAACATTTAAGAGCCAGTTAATGAACGATCGTTATTTTACAAGAAACTATTATACCTATAGCGTTTTCAGGCGGGAAAGTGGCACGTCAATGAATATTAAGTAGTAAAATATCATTTTTTTAAATAAATTAAAAAAAAGAAAAAAACATAGTAAACAATTAGACATAGTTCATTCACTGGTTTCATTTGTTCATTTACTGGTGTTTTCATGTTCATTCACTGGTGTTTTGGGTCGTTTTCGGCTAAAATTGCTATAACTTGAAATTTGGCAATATCATTATAAAACAAACGTTATATAAGCAAACTAGAACACTTTCTTGATTGATAAGGACAATAATATTTGTCAGTAACTGCTTTAATTTTATAAAAAAATATATTTAAAGACGAAAATCTCCTTAAGGGTTCATTCACTGGTACGCTTACCCTACTCCTTATACTGGTAACAATGTCAGCACTGTACAATATAAAGAGTAGACTGCAGGGGGCGTACTTTTGATGCCGATGACGTCAAAATGACGAAATTTTACACACAGGGTGCTTTGGTTTAATTTGGCAGGTGTTTAGGTATGTATTAACTGGCACAAATAAAAAATAAAAAATAAGAAGCGGTAAAATAATTATAGTTAAATACAGCTTAATCGCAATCAAAATACAGATCACGGGGGCATCAGTTTTTATTTCACTAGGTACTCATTACTAAAAATGGCGAATTGAGTCAATTTTCTTTTATTATGAACGTCAATGCCATAATCTTATTTATGACTAGACCCCGTTATCTTGTCGCACTGACGTCACTTTTTTATAGGGATTGAATAATTATTTTATCGACTATTTAAATGTCGATGGTATTGTACTTAGAGGTATATGTCATGTCACTGACAATGAGTCAAAGACAATCATTACTAAATATGTGATAAAAAAGAATGGGATCAATAATAAATAAATAATAGATAAATAGTGTTATTTATATAAGTTTATCGCATCTTGTTAGAATAATGAGGCGTTTAGGTTCACTTCGTCCACATTCCCATTTCGTTCACATTCCTACTTCGTCCACAATCCCTCTTCGTCAAGATTCCCATTTCATCCATATTCCCATTTCGTCCTTTTCCCACTTCGTCCACATTCCTTTTTCGTTCACATTCCTACTTCGTTCACATTCGCACTTAGTCAACATTTCCATTACAATACAAATACAAATTTCAATACAATTCATGACTTTTTTCACAGCTTCAATATGGATGAAATGGGAATGTTGACAAGATAGGTAGTGGACGAAGTGGGAATGTGGACGAAATGGGAATATGGACGAAATGGGAATGTTGACAAGATAGGAAGTGGACGAATTGGGAATTGATTGTGGACGAAATGGGACTGCTGACGAAATAGGAATTTGAACGAAATGGGAATGTGGACGAAGTGAACCTAAACGTAATGAGGTTATCTTCTAATTTTTAATCAAGAAGTTTTAATATCTACGCCATATTTTGATTTAGCAGAGATTTAAAAGGCAAAAAATCAGTCGCCTTTGCGTTATAATATAAACTACAAACATCGATATAGAGAGGGTCGATAAAATAAACATTCAATCCCTACAACAGAACGACGTCAATGCGACAAGATAACGGGGTCTATTTATGACTACTTATTTAATCATATAAATTTTTATTACAAAGTAAAATAATATTTTTTAAATGATTGTATTAACCGATGATTTTCGCTACTGTCGTTCTCAATCAAATAGTTTCCACTTACATTTTAGGTATGAAGTAGGTATTCATTTTTCTATGCGTGAACAGATTATTTAACATAATAGTATAAAAACATTTGGAATCATACTCTATGTAGCGTGACGTCATTTTTGCGTCAACGGCATGAAAAGTACGCTCCCTGTAAGAGGACCCAGGATCGAACCCTGCGGCACTCCCCTAGTCACAGGACTAAGAGAGGACAGCAAAGCACCTCCCGACGCTTTCCGAAGCTTGACCGTCTGCGCACGACCGGACAGGTAACTGTCAAACCATCTAAGCGCAGCTACGTCAAACCCGTAAAAGGACATCTTAGATAATAGCAAGGGCAAACTAATGCAATCGAACGCCCTAGAGAAATCTAAAAGAACTAAAATAGTACTTCAAAGATCAAATCCACTATCTATTACAATGTGATATGTATATGTATTTTAATGTACTCCTTAATGTCACACACGGACACCTCCTTAGCCACGTTGTAAAGGTAAATTTCTTATAACAACGATATTTATTTATTGCAGTGTACAGTTCCTGGGAGATTCTTTTGGAAGCCTCGTTTGGCTATTGATTTAAATCGATACAGACAAGGTAAGTTAGAATAGCTTAAGTAGTATAAATAACATTAACCCTTTAGTGGTTAACGACAACATATTTGTCTTCATACATTTTTATTCACTTATAAAAAAGTAACGTGATTTATACATATTTTTAGGATTTCGAAATCTTGGTACTACAAAGTTGTATTTTTTTTTCGGGTACCTAGTTCCCCGGTCCCCTTACATGTAAAACAAGGTATTTCTTTTTAGTATGGTATCATTTGATAGCTCTCAAAAATCATTATGTACTCTAAACCGACCGATTAGGAAATATTGAACTCGAAAGGTCTACTTAATTTTCGCTTGAGTTACGTGTACACATCCCCCCCCGGCCCTCAAGACAAAACTATAAGTAATAAAAATATGAAAAATATCTTAAATAAAAGCACATACAACAAACTTAAAAGACGAAAATTATGAAGTATTAAATTGTTTATTATTATTATACTTAGTCAGGGGTTCCATTTCTTTGTACGAGCAAATTCGGCTCCTAGGTAAATAGTGATCTGGGGTTCTAGACAAAACGCTTCGATAGGTATCGACAAGATGTATGAAAGTGACATAAGCGTTCCCCGCATTTTTCGAACTATTGTGACAGGCTCAAAGTCCCCCTGCAAAAAGAGTGGTGTAATAAGTTTGACCGCAATATGTGTCTGTCTGTGGCACCGTAGCTTTTAAACGGGTGGACAGAGTCTTCTAGCGATGGTTCTTAGACATTTTATATCGAAATCGGTTCAGCCGTTTTTGAAGTACCTACTTAACGGTATTGAACTTTGAAATGTCAATGTCGGGGGTATTCCAACTTTTTGTTGGTTAGGTTATTCGCTAAAGCGGGAATTGAGACGAAAACCGAACAAGACGAATTATGAATAGACCTTTAAACGAAAGTGACTTACTGCTAATGGGACCGATAAAGAACGCGTCGAAAAAAAATGTGACGAGTAACGAATGAGACTAAAAAATAAAAGGACTAACACCGAACATGTCAAAAGAAGAAGAGACGAACATCGAATGAACCTGAATAAGAACAAGACAACAACTATGACCCAAGATGACAATGACTAACAGCGAAAGTGGCGAAAGAAGAATGGATGACGAAAGCAGAATGAGACGAATTAAGAACTTGACAAAAAACTAATGGGACGGACGACCCAAGACGATACCACTTAGGGGATGATTTTCGAGATACAAAGTATAAATTTAATCTAATGCGGCTCAGCGGTTTATCCGTGAAAGCGTAACAAACACGACGACAGACAGACAGAATAAAATTTTCACATTTATATTATTAGTATAGATTTTCTACAGTAATATTTTATGTGTCGATGTATAGATTTTTTACTCCTTGAGTATTGTTTGAACTGATATTTTAGAATAAAATAACCGACCAATTTCCGCCGAAAAATAAAATGACAGTCCGTATTTTTTTCAAGTGATCAGTTATAACCGCCTTAATATTAAAAACAAGCCGTAAAAATAATACCTATGCCATGAATAAGTCTTGAAAATGGCGGAAAAATGTTAAAATCTAGATGTGTCCACGCTGTCAACGTCAATCTGACACCGCTCCTTTTAACAAATACTAACAAAACAGGATGTACCTACAAAGTTTGTCCCATGTTGTCACGCTGGGTGGCAGAAGCCTTAAGGGAAATAAATAAATTAATTGTACAATGTTGTCAAATAATTACTAATCTATTTAATTCTATATTAGTAATTATTTAACAAAATTTTATGTCATTTTCAAAATCTCCGTCCCCAATAACTAAAAAAATGATACCCATGATCAATTTCTAAAAAAACATCCTGGCTGCCATGTAGTTCAAATTGTTTTTTAAATTCAAATACTTAATGTCTTCTTTCAGTAAAATGTTCCATCTACAGTATTCATGGTACTTTCCTTCCATGTGGCATAGCCGTGGGACGCCCTGTATATATAAGAATTGCTCGTTTAAAGGTATTAGATAACGAAATGGCACATCTCTTACGAATTAAAATAGTTCCTAGTGCATCTGGATAAAACTAATTTCGATCGTTTTAAGAATAAGTATTTCTGAAGTAGCATCCTCGGTATCAAGATACCAAATGAATGAGGGGCGATCGAATCGCGATTTTAATATCCCTTGACTGTAAAGTACGGGTATATGCGAGCAGCTGGTCTACGTCCTGGGCCTCTATTCAACTCGGTACAACCATATTACCTTTGACGTGTTATGGTGTTGTTTTTAACTCGGCCACCATTACCGTCAAGTAAATAAGCAGCGCTATCAAAACGTTGACAATACGATAACATGTCAAAAGCAAAATGTTTTTACCAAGGAGAATAGAGCCTCTGACTGAAACCGGTTCTTACAGAACCGTACGCTAAAACATTCTGGCATGCACAATACATAATGCAGTAAGTATAGTTATTTTTTACACAAAAGTATAAGTAGGTAGACAGCACACCCTGAACATAAAATTATCATAAGGTGCAAAGTAAAAAGAAAAAATATAATGGTGAATTTTACCGTTATAAATTTACAATTGCAAAAAGACTGATCCAGATTTGATTTCGACTACGTTCGTTACCAAAGATCAACAAAAAGGGAAAGATTTTCTTTTTTTACCTTTTATGAAGTAGATCAAAGAATTCGAGGAGAAAGAGTACCTCAATACGCTTTGTTTAGACCCGTTAAATACGAGTTTGTTTTCTATGTACTTATGCCTTTTGAGTAATATGGGAGCACAATGAATTTTTTTGGTGGTTGTAACTACTCTTAGTTACGTCCTTCCGCGAAGTTTAGGTAAATAGGCACTCCCTATTCCGACTTCTGCATACTATCGATTTGTAAAAAAACTTATTTTTCCTGTAACATATAGATAACTGGCTGTTGCCTTCAGCTCTGTCAAAAAGTACCGTATGTCCTTTCTCGGGGTTTAAGCTATCTCCATACAAAATTTCATCAAGGTCGGTTCAGCAGTACCTAAAGCCGTAAAAGCGAAACAAACTGACAAAGTTACTTTCACATTATATTATAATATAATATTAGTATGGATGTTAATTCTGTTTTGAGACAATGGAGGGAAGGGGCAGGGATGTGCGTTTTATATAGGTACCTAAACTACTCTTATACCAAATTAGAAAAAAAAACAATTTAAAAAAAAATGTTATCCTATACCACTTGAGTGTTTACAAATGGTATCTCAAATAGTAAAAGATAAAATGAAAAAAACAGCGATCTAACCCCACTCCGAAATAACGCTGCTGCTGGCAGCGGGTAGTATGATGAATATGATGATATTATTGATGGTAGCGCGATTTAAAATATAATATATGAACCCTACTTTTTCAGTGTACCCGAAAGCTGCAGCCTACAATTTTACGAGGGAAAATGTTGAAAGTGGTCATGTTGTTATCATCGATGGATATAACGTCGGACTTTCGGCATTAGCGTTGGCATCAAAAATATTCGATGAAAGTCACGAGAAACAATTCCCGCACCTTACCCCGTACACAGCTCATTATTTCACCAATATGTACAGATGGGCTGCAAGATATTTAAGTTTGTAAGTAATACAATATTTCTGGGAAACTTCCTCTAATTATTCTTCTCCAGACGTCGCCGCGCTCAGGATGCTCACTGTATTACATCGCTGCTGTACCTAGCAAGCTTAACCGATAAGAACAAAAAAACATGAGACGACAAATAAAGGCCTGTAAAAGTGTTCGATTATTTATGTTTAATTGTATTTGTGAACTCTGTTTGTTCCAGACATTTATAGGGTATATTCTTCTTTAATCAACGTCTAGCGATCCTAGATCGGGAACTTTTACAGGCATTTATCGGCATGGTTATAGGCTGAAGAAACGGAAAAGAATTATCCGTAGAAAAATGACAAAAAGCGGAACCCTTACAATGACTGTTAGTTTTAGTTTTCCTGTACATGGGATATTTAAGAGAAAGAATTGGCGCAAGTTAGAAGCAAAATTAAGATCCGATTAATTTTACAAACCAAATAATTCAAGCGTCATTAGGTCGAATTATTTTCATAATTCTGATGTATAATTTCACGACTAAAGGATTTAAGCCGAAAAAGCCGAAAGGCGCAAGATAGAGTATCTCGTTCACGTGCTCAGGAACGACAGATACACGCTGCTGCAGTTGATCATGATGGGCAAAGTGGAGGGAAAGAGACGCGCTGGGCGAAGGAAGAAATCGTGGCTGAGTGCCTGCCTGACATCCGGGAGTGGACCGGGATTGCTTAAGTCGAACAGCTGTTCCGGCTGGCTGCGGATAGGGACGAGTAAACGAAGCTGACGGCCAACCTTCAAGAAGAATCTATCGCCTACAATATATGCTCACATACAGGATTGTACTGAATACGACACTTCTATAAAGAAACTCGATGCTTTATTTATGAAGCTACCTAACGAAATTTACTCCAGGCACAGACTTGCCAGACGATTGCAACAACCGGGTGAGTCCATCGACCAGTATTTACAAGCATTAAAGCTCCTGTCAAAGGAATGCAATTTTAAACAAGTGACCGCGCGGAACAAAACGAAAGTGAATTTACTAGAAAACAGCACTCTCACTTTGGATGATGCATTTAAGAACGCTCGCGCTCTTGAGATGGCCCGGCTACACAACGAAGATTATCAAAAAGCAAACTCTACTAGTTCTTTTATTAATGCGGTCTCTACTCACAATCAAAGGGCTAGCACCCAAGAACTATGCTATTTCTGTGGGAATAAAAGACATGCACGCCGTAACGGTCCTGCTGCCAGTACTACCTGCCTTAAATGTGGAAAAAGAGGACATTTTGCAAAAGTGTGCAAAGGCGAGGCGGTATTTCAACATAATGCCTTTGCTTCACAAAACGAACCAAGCAAAGACACTGAGAATATTTTATCCCAACAACGATTATCTTGTATTGTGGCCGCAACAACCGAGTTGAACAAAGCTATGGTACCAGTTACAATAAACGGACTATTTACAGCCAATGCGTTGATCGACACGGGGAGTACAGCGAGTTTTATAGACAGTCGCACGGTGTGCTTTTTGACCCAAAAAAATGACATTCTCTGTCTATAAGACAAATCTATTGCTTGTATCATTACAAATGCGAAACGAGATGTCCCCTGTGCCTTTTTTCAATATTTTTTTCAAAAATATTTCTTAAAATTTGTATGACCTATTCACGAATGGAAAAGGAAAATTAATTCCTATAAAAAAACTATAGCCACTTCAGCGTTTAACGTGGCATTGTTTTATGTGGCAATGGACTCCGCATATTAACCCGATTTCATTTGCTCCTAAATGTGAATAGACTCGTCGCAAAAAAAGAATTTCTCCTTTTCGGTTATTATTTTTTATTTCCATTTCTAGATCGAAGTAGAATCTCTGGATGCGTGGAGTAGATTCCTTATAATTGGTTATATAACGTCAATTTTTTTAATATTCTACTTACGCGGATGTTTAGCGCAAATGAGAATGAAAAAAATGTTCTAGGGCTGTCACTAATGTTGACCTTTTACCTTAAGTGTTATCGATGGTAAAGTTCTTAATATAATTACGGGAACTTCTTCCCAAATGCGATGTCCTTTTTGTAAACTAACTGCGAGCAATTTTAACAATTTAGAGTTATCATTCTCAAAATCAACTTGCGCAGAGAATATGAGATATGGAATTAATCCTTTACATGCCTGGATACGATTATTTGAGTTTTTGTTACATCTTGGATATAAAAATGATCCATCTGTACGGATTTGGCGAATATATAAAAACTCTGATCAGAGTCGCATAGTGGAAGAAAGAAAGAAAAATATTCAGTGCGAAATAAGAAACAAGATGGGACTATTGGTGGATGTGGTAAGACCTAATGCGGGCACCACAAATGATGGTAACACCGCTAGAACTGCTCTATCCGATAAATATCGGGATGTATTTGCAGAGATCTTAGGCATTGAATCTTGGCTGTTAAACGATTTCTACAATATTTTGGTTGCAATATCTTGTGATCTGCCAATAGATTCCAAAAAGTTTGGACTGTATTGCCGTACAGTAGCGGAAAAATATGTGACATCATATAGCTGGCATCCGATGACCGTAACTGTTCATAAGATTCTAGTGCACGGGCAAGAGATCATTGAGGCAAATGATCTTCCGATAGGAATGTTGTCGGAGCAAGCAGCGGAATCCCGGAACAAATTCTGGCGCAGAGACAGAGAACTGCATTGCCGTAAAATGGACCGAAAAAAAACCATGATTGATCTCTTTCACCGTGCATTAGAATCGTCGGATCCAGCTATTTCAATGATTCGTATTGGTCGCCGTCAAAGGTTTTCGAAGCGTCTTCCCCTGCCTTCTGCTGTGAGAGATTTACTTCAACCCGTCGACCATAATGAACTGCAACCATCGTCGACAGACAATTGTACGATTGAAGATGACAGTTCTAGCGTTGTTAATGAATTACATCTATCGTCCGCCGACACTTCTACTATCGAAGATGATGATTCATGCGATCAAGGGGATCAATTTTATCAAACTATATTAGCCAACGAAGTTGATTTATATGAAAATTAGATCGTAAACGATGCGTTCACTGCTGATGTTGGACTAGCTCGCAAAGCGTGCGTTTTTTCATTGGTGCTTTCGCTTTAATTGCAACGATCGGTGCAGTAGTAACATACTAGCATTTTATTTATTTAAAATAATAAACACAAAACATGAACATAATAACACAATAACATAACAAATAAATTCATACATACCTACATACATATTTAACATTATAATAATCAAAAAATAAATGTACCTACAACTACAACTAAAACCAACCAAACCATGACCTTTGAGTGACAACCCTAACCATAAGAAAATGACCTCGATACCAAAATCAGTTTTTCTCTAAACATCCGCGTATGTAGAATGTAAAAAAAATTGTCGTTGTATAATCAATTATAAGGAATTTAACCTACTCATCCAGAGATTCTACTTCGACCTAGAAATTAAAATAAAAAATAAAAACCAAAAAGGAGAAATTCTTTTTTTGTGACGAGTCTATTCATATTTAAGATCAAATGAAATCGGGTTAATATGCGCATTCAATTGCCACATAAAACAATGCCACGTTAAATGCTGAAGTGGCTATAGTTTTTCATAGGAATCAATTTTCCTTTTCCGTTCGTGAAAAGGTAACCCAATCTTTAAAAAATATTTTTGAAAAAAATATTGAAAATCAGCACAGGGGACATCTCGTTTCGCATTTGTAATGATACAAGCAATAGATTTGTCTTATAGACAGAGAATGTCATTTTTTTGGGTCAAAAAGCACACCGTGAGTCGCCTTACTCATCAATACAGTCTCCAAATGAGTGCGTGCAACCAAAATGTAAGCATGGCGGCTTCAAACCTAAAGACAAAGGTAGACCCGCAGTGCTCCGTCAATATCGACTTGCAAGGTCACACATTTCAAGCCGACTTGTGAGTTATTGACAATTTATGCACGGATATAATAATTGGTCACGATATTCTTATGAAACACAGAACCTTGGAAATGTTTTTCGGCGGACCAGAGGCTCCACTGAAATTATGTGCGCTTTCGTGCGCCAATGTCGATCCAGTCTGCTTATTTCCGAATCTGCGGCTGGACTGCAAACCAATTGCTATTAAGTCGCGAAGTTTCTCAGAAAGTGACATGCACTTCATTAGTGCCGAGATAAAGAAATTACTTGATGAAGGGGTAATAGAACCTAGCTCGTCTCCCTGGAGGGCTCAAGTACTCGTAACTACAAATGAAAACCACAAACGGAGAATGTGTTTAGATTACTCCCAAACGGTAAATAGATATACGCAGCTCGACGCGTATCCTTTGCCGAGTATTGAAGGCTTAGTCTCTAAAATAGCCAAGTATCGGGTATACATCAAAATTTATCTTAAAAGCGCCTACCATCAAATTACAATCCTTGAGAATGAAAAGCTATATACAGCATTCGAAGCCGAAGGTAATTTGTATCAATTTAAAAGTATACCCTTTGGAGTCACCAATGGCGTAGCAGCCTTCCAACGCGCTGTCAATAATATTATTGCCAAAGAGGGTCTATAAGGGATATACGCCTACTTGGATGACATAACCATCTGTGGAACAGAACAAGCTGATCACGATCAAAAGCTACAGCATTTTCTTGACGTTGCCAAGCGGTATAATTTAACACTGAATCGCGAGAAGAGTGAATTTTCACTGGAAGAGATCAGTATTCTAGGCTATACTATATGTCGTGGAGTCATCAAACCCGATGCGGAGCGTCTACGTCCTCTATTAGATCTTCCTCTACCATCAGACTCAGCATCACTTCGCCGAGCACTCGGGTTGTTCGCTCACTACTCTAAATGGGTACCAAGATTTTCGCATAAAATTCAGCCTTTAATCTCCCAAAGCACATTTCCATTGAATTCTGAGGCGGCAAGCGCTTTCAAAGCTCTGAAACAAGAAATAGCGGGGTCAACAGTAAACGCAATTGATGACAAAATACAATTCGTCGTTGAAACGGATGCCTCTGACACTGCGATCGCGGGAACATTGTCACAAGAAGGCAGGCCCGTAGCAGACGGTTTAAGAGCACGACGTCAACCTGCCCATCTGGCTGACTATGTGACACATTAAAGAGGCCCAGGAGAATGTGGTAATATTACGACCTTCTTTACTACCAAGTATTTGGAAGTCAAATAAAGAAATATTCGAATGTCAGGGGTTGATTTATGTCACTATGTTTTAACAATACCTATGTTTAATTTTGTTGATTAAAGCCTAAATAATCAAATAGATACAGGCTTATTTCTTACTACATGTCGCATTCATGTTTAATCAAACACACTCTAACAAAATAAAGAACAAAAAGGTGGCGTTTGGAGCTCTCGTATTTCAAATATGGTATAGTCTACCGACCAGGGAAACAGAACTTCGCCGCTGACGCACTTTCACGAGTATGCATGCAAATAAATACTGCCACTTCTAACTCTAAACTAGTGGAACTACACCAAAATCTATACCATCTAGCACCCAGAACCGATACATACTGACAATCATTGATGAGTTTAGTCGTTTTCCCTTCGCTTATGCGTGTAAAGATGTATCTTCAAGAACGGTAATCAATTGTCTCGAAGACCTGTTCTCCACTTTTGGTACTCCAGCGTACATCCACTCCGACAGAGGTAGGTACATCTTTCTTATCGGATGAATTTAGACAATTCTTGTCTTCCCTCGGGACATCATGCAGCCGCACTACGCCGTACAATCCCCAGGAAAATGGACAGATTGAACGTCTCGCAACGGCTCATTGTGGCGAACGATACAACTAAACCTCAAATCAAACAATCGAGATATAGTAAACTGGGAAAAGGCACTGCTACCGGCGCTGCACTCTATAAGATCTCTCCTGTGTACGAGCACTAACACATTACCCACGCCGTTCGCAAAACGGACAGTCTTTGCCTACTTGGCTACATTCGCATGGACCGGTGTTCATGAAAAGGCACGTAAGAAGTTCCAAGTATGATCCCGCTGTACAGGAAGTCCATTTGTTGCAGAGTAATCCAGAATACTCCTTTATAAGACTGCCTGATGGGCGAGAGACAACAGTCTCTAATAGATCGTTATCTCCAGCACCACGAGCTGTTGACGATGACCTTTCAGATGATGAAGTTGATGATGGCCAATCCGAAGAAATCTCTGCCATTCAAAACCCGCCTGCCAACATTGTTCCGGATGCAGGAATCAGCCAACTTCGGCGTTCGGGCAGAGATCGCAGACGTCCAGCCTCCATAGAGGGGCCAATGTGATAATAGCCTCCTTGCGTTTCTATAAGACGATTTGTAAATTTTGATTGTCTGTGGTGTTTGACATTGCCCGTTGCTCTGTCATTCTATCAACAACTATGTTTCTTTACCATGTCCTATTTTATGCCATAAACTAAAAAGATTGATTGATTGATTGTCCTATTTTATTATTGAATAAAGCCAATATTCTATTTGGTCGTGTCTAAACTTATATCAACACTATTATGACAATCCCAAGTTTTTCCAATTAAAAAGGCATCCGGATCATTGTTAACACTAGAACCATTGACCCGTGTTACGTGATCTTGGTTGGAGGTAACCTGGCGCGGCAACATACAAAGAAGCGGGTATCCTTAAGATTCTGGGATTGAATGTTGCCTCCATACAGTGAAACGAGGACGGTCTTTCCGACGACCTGCACCGGTGTGATCTCGGCGCTTAGGAAAACCGAAACGTTTTGTTCGAGGCGTCTCTGTTTTTTCAATGTCAGTAGATAATTTCATTTTTTATCGGTCAATAGTGCTGAGGTTGTATTACAACCACTGAAGATCACAAGTTGTGATTCACAACTCCCTAACTCTAGACATTCCCTTTTTTTGGAAACTCTGCAAACTTTTAAACAGGCTGTGTCTTAAAAAAAACACACATAGTAAAAATGACAAAAACTGAAAACATGTCGAAAATTTCAAGGATTTTTAAGTGTTTATCAATGATCTGGAGGGTTTTTTTAATCGGAAAATCTTTACATTGCCATAACCACTTCATTAAATACAACAATGAAATAAAAAAAAACAGAACAACCTTATTCAGTGTAAGGCAAAATGTACCAATTCCATGGGCTATAAATTTCTCGGTATTCGCTACTATTCAACTTTTGCGCATACGAGACGGAAATACTACTGCCGCCGGCCATTATGTCTATATTAAGGTATTTTTGTTTTTCTGTCCATCAGAATCCCTTATTGGATGGCTTCCCGATCGGGCACCTTTCCTATGACACACAAAGTGTGGAAGAGGCGGTTCCACTATATGTCATCCATGATTCCCGACTGGATGAAAGCGCTGCTGCCTTTCATCAGCGAGGAAGAGTGGATCAGGGAATATATAGAATATAGAAAATATAAGGCTTACGCTGAACCGGTATTTGGCAAGCATTACGTATATCCAATAAAAGATGTTTTAGAAAATTTAAAGAATGAAAAACCCGGGCCTTTGCCCTCAAGCAGTTCGGGTATATAACACAAGGTAGGTGCCCACTATGTGGTGAACCTACTATTATATAAAAATAAGAAAATATTTAAATTTGGATTATGAAGGTAACAAATTTATGCATACACAGCACTTTATCGTACAAAAAGAAAGTTAACAAATATACAATAGTTATTTATGTAACTGGTACATAATGAAGGTTCTTAAGGTACGAGCGCCGAGGTTAGAGCGCGAGCTTGCGAGCGCTCTAATTATAGGCACGAGTACCTTAAGAGCTAATTATGTACCGTTGCATACATAACTTTTTCTACAAGCTTAGAATGATAATGACAAAAATAAACAATCGCTAACTTTTCTCGTATACTTCACTCGATTTTTCTGCTAACAAATTACTTACTTGTTAGCAAAGTCATTTTCATTATTCCGATTGGCGTTAATAATTTGTGAATTTGATTGCTAAATGTTTACAAATTTCATGCAATTTTTAATAGTTAGGTACTAAAACAGTTCTGAAATAGAAGTTGGAATGCCAAACAAAACGCCATTTTGTTGATATCCATATTGAACGTAACCATGGTAACCAAATAACAAATCGATGGATATTACTCATCTATTTTTAGTAACTTGATAAAAATGTAATTCTAAACACATATTTAGTCTCAAAATTAATTTTACTTTTAATATAGGTAATTTTAATTGGTGTTAAAGTATACATATTTAATATAATATAATACAATTAAAAGTTAAAACTAAACTTATTTAAATTAAAATAAAAACTAAGCTACTCAAATATTAAAGACGTAAATAATAATCACCACTATAAAAAGAACACCCCCTCTAGCAGGTCCGCTCGCGGCATGGTCCCTATGACACTGGCTGCGTTACCTCTCTGGATAGCTAGCCCAATCCTTTGGGAGAGGTAAGCACCAGCTCTAGGATCTCCGGAGGTGTCTATGAGCCGGGATGACAGGGCCTTAATAAAGCTTTTCATATCAGCTGACCAAGGTCCCATGGTCTCCACTGCAAGCGCCACAAATTCATAATTATTTAATAATGATGAATATTTGCGGCGCTTGTTGGTTTGGGCCTGATCAGCTGCTGCACCGGCCCGATTACGGGTTGACTGGACGTGGGACAGGGCGAATGTGTCAACACACGTCGCGTCCCACACCAGTGCCCTACCCAGTTTCCACGGCACCAATGTAGCTCCGTCTGGTCGCTTGCCATCGTCTCTATGTAAACCTGCTGGTTCCAGGACAGCTGGTACAGAGGCAGTGGCAAGCGAACGACGGATCAGATCATTAATTGTGCCATGCCGGTACAAACGGCCGGCACTTCTAAAGCATGAAAGGCCATGTCGTCCCAGCTCACTCACTTCCTTCCCGCACGTGCAAGTATGAGGTTCACAGATTCTAGCTCCAACCCGCAAACTTATTGCTATGCGCAAGCAGCTTGGGTCCAAGACTGTGCCTATATTGCGGGAAGGAAGAGCGTGGAGCCAGTGACCTGATTCGCCTGCAGAGACAGCGAGAAGACGGGCGCGATCTGAATCGTCCGGACTATTTTGTATGAGAGATGTATGAATTGATATGAGGCGAGGAGTATCCCATGCTCTTTGGATATGCCTCTTGACTGGCATATCCACTCCGGGACACGACTCACACCAAGCATCCCTGGCCTCCACCAGGTTCGCAATCTCAACGTCAAGTATCTGTGGGACATTTAAGATAATACTGACGAGAGGCAACGAACCATAAGCGGAGGACAGGAAAGCTGGTAGTGCCACGCTAGAAGAGCATCGAATACCAAGTCCACCGAAACGAATTGGGAGAACCGCTTGAGTCCAAGGCCTTGAACTAAAATGAATGTTTAATAATTTAGACAGAGTTGATTGAAGGGTAATGTCTATAGAAGCCATGATGTCTGGAAATTTCCAAATTGGACAACTCCGTAACAAATACATGAATTTTGGAGTGAAAAGACAAAAACGAATAATAAAAAGCGCCATATGGGGGTTTATTTCGTACAAAAGGTTAGAAGTATTTTTAAACAGATTTAATTTACAATTTATAATGGGATCGATTGCATCGTCAAAAATCGGTGAACCTAATAGTGTTAAAGATGAATTTGAATGGACCGAAATGTTGGGTGAAGCTGCATTAAATTTAGTGACGAAATCAATTTTTTTTTCTAAAGAAATGTGATCAGGTATATAAATTTCGCACTTAGTAAAGTTTAATGAGAGGCCTATATTAGAAAATTTAGTGATGATCGTTTGCAAGTCTTGTAGTACAGTTGACGCGTCCCCGCCAAGGGAACCGTCATCAAGGTACCACAGATTGAATTTAGAATTTAGATCTGAAATAATTGGATGAATGGCTAAGCTAAAAATTACGGGCCCGAGCGGGTCTCCCTGTTGGCAACCCATGCATGAAGATATGATTTTGTCACCGAAAAGTAATTTTGATGGTGCCCCATAGCATTGCCACAAATAGCTATATAATTCTGGAACTTCTTTTTTGACAGCAGCTAGAAGGGCACCACGATCGACCGAATTAAAAGCATTTTTGACGTCAATTTTTACAAATACCTCGTAGTCCGGACGGCTCAGAAAAGAGCGCGCAGCATGGACAGCTGCCTCACAACCTCCCTTGACGCCAAAACCCAGCTGCCGGGGTTTGAAAATGTTTGACATGTGTTAAATGTTTTTAACGGTTTATAATACAAATTATTAGGATGTCAAGTGTTAACTAAACGCCAAGACTGATATCCGGAATGACCGTTACCATGGTAATAACAATGCTATAATAAATTATAGAACTGTTATTACCATGGCAACGCTAATTATAGAATTGTTTTTACTCTTCGGTTACGCTATAGGTGGTATTCTGACACCATT
Organism: Acleris cristana; assembly: GCA_948252455.1. Classification (NCBI taxonomy): domain Eukaryota; kingdom Metazoa; phylum Arthropoda; class Insecta; order Lepidoptera; family Tortricidae; genus Acleris; species Acleris cristana. The sequence goes on from OX411772.1 coordinate 46,874,370, forward strand.
AACGATATCAATATTAGCGGTTTATAGTACGCGAGTAGAAAAAAAATCTTTAGTAACGCAAACTTATCCTTTTTACGTGTCTGGTCTATTGCGAAAGTAATAAAACAAATTAGTTTTACCAATGGCACAGTTCACCAAGCCGCATCATATGACACATTCCCTTCGTAAACTTAATTTACCTGAATTGATTCACCTAGGTTCATTAAGTACACATTTAGTATCCTTGTAACACCTTTACCACTTTTCATAAAATGTAAAAGATACAGCGACAATTATAAGTTAATTTTATGCACCCAAACAAAAAAAAATGTTCTATCTTAACGCATCATTTCTAGAAAATGGCCGATGGTAATAGCCTAATATGTCCCTGCAACAAGCGTAACTGGGCCTCACTTATAATTTTATCATTTATTTGAACATCAAATGCGTTGCTTCGGTGTGCGTTTGGAGTTCGCATCCTTTTTAAATGCTGAAATCAGATCTATGAGGTTCCGGTTGAACTTTTTAATCCTTTTACTCAGACTGGTATGAAAACTTTCCACATAATTGTTTGTACGGTGTCTTTCTCCATAAACTGACCATAACATGTTTTCGTGACTCAGCCAGTTTCTTTTAAAATATCGAAGAAATTCTTGCAGATGCTGGAGAGTATTGGATTGTTCCGTGATGTATTCCCAACCTGCGACAATTTTATCGAGTGGCAATAAAGCTAGATTTCTACACAAAAATACACAACGGCGGTTGTGCTTGGCGTTAATTATTTTCAGTGATTTTGCCTTTCTGACTAGACACTCATGGAAAAGATAATAACAACCGTTAATGGTTATTCCTGGAAAAACACTACGGAGTGCTATTATGGTACTTTTTTCAAAGTCACACGTATATTTAACTGGACTCCAGCCGTTTATTTGGGACTTTAACATTTCGAATAAAATCTGGTAAAGCCTTGGTATCTCTATGGGACATGAATGCATACACGAGTGGTCTTATATTGGTAGTCATCAAGCTACTGCCACAGTCTCCATGAATGGTGTATATCTGCTTAAAAGGAGGCACACAACAATTAAAAGTCGAAAAAAATAATCAAAATGAATGGTACCCATGAATTGAATGCTCTTTTTTGTAGCGAATATTATGATTCTCATACCATCTCCAGGATTATAATCGGCAAGAAGAAAGTCGTTGAACTTTTGTGGGATAACAACGTTGCCTATATCGTCACCACTGTTAAATGTAACTTTAGGAACATTAAGGGCATTATTCCGCTTTTTGTGCAATCCGACTTTTACTTCTTCAAAAGACGCCACTTCATGAACAATATCATATCCAGTATTTTTAAAAGCATCCGTAGCTTCTTCATATATTTTAGAAACTGGTTCATCTGAAGACGTCACTTGTTGCTTACATGTTTTCATCTGTTCTGGCCATTTGTTTCTTGCTTCATCCATGACACAGTCCGTAACATGTGCAGTTTCTTTTAATATTTCAGCATCCTATTTAGAAAATAAACAAAAGAAATATAAATGCAACTATTCAAATGAATAAATTATACTCGTAGCAATCAGAGGCACAAACCTTAAGCATAAAATAAAAACTTACTTTTAATATTGTTACTGAGCCGGTGCATTTAATAGCAGATAAGTTTTTGCAACATCGCCACCAATAAGCACCATTTTTGTATATTTTCTTTTTAAAATATTGTCGTCTGTTGTGTAATAGTACTACACCTCTTCCTCTGTGTATATATATTTAATATTTAAAGTTTGGCATTTTTAATGCTGCAATTACTCAGTTATTTGATCCGTATAATAATTAATAACACTACATAATAATAACCTACCACTCATTTGCGAGAAAATAGTGTGTCAACAATGACAATTAGATTATCATAAACACTTGAAAATTTAAAGTGTAAAGAGATCCACTGATAAAAAGTAATTCTTACCGGTGAATAAACTTTACTTAAAAGTTTATTTAATGCACCCAGGTGAAGAAGATGAATAAAGTACACTAGAAATAATTTTAATGCTCCCGGGTGTTTCAAGTTTACTAAAAGTGTATTTAATGGACCTAGGTGAATCAGTTCAGGTGAATTAAGTTTACGAAGGGCACACATTGACGTTCAGCTTTTATAGAGCAAGTTTCATTAAGTGGATTTCGACAAAATTTCCAACATCAAAAAAAATATGTATATTGTGATAAAATTTAAATTATCATATGGAATGTAGGACATAATTAATTCATTAAATTATAAATAATAAATAGTAATTAACATGTTTTCTCTTGAAAATATAATAAACAATACCTTAATATTATGAAAATGAAACAAAAACAACTAACAATCAACTCTAATTCACTTGGTATCAAAAATGTCTGAGTATCAAAAAAAACCTACATTATTTTAATATTTAATTTTGGCAAAGCGAGTATTAGACTAGCAATAAATATTGCAGAAGTTGACTGCTGTCTTACTCTAACTTTAAAGTTATAGAAAGACAGCAAAATTGTGCTTCTTGCTCTAGAACTAAAGTTAAAGTAAGGCAGCAAAACTCAACAACAACAACAACAACCACAACTTCAAGTTCTGCAATTTCTACTGCTAGTCTATTTCGCCCTTTAGACATTTTTGATGTGTTTATATTTACAAAGTTGTTTCGTTCTGTGCATTTCATGCAGTTTGGTGAAACTGACACTTAAATGACTTCACAAATCTAATAAAGTAATGACAGATTTTTATGCAACACCTTTAAATGTTTTTTTTAGACGCTGCGGTTTCTTCTGATGGATCTTTCTCTCCTATGGATCAGAACTTTGTGAATGGGCGCTGGCAAATTATACAACGGATATTCCTGAACAAGCTGCCGAGCCACGTCTAAATCATATGATTTAAACGTCTCAGAATTAATTTGGTTACCGGAATTGAGACAATTAAGAAACGTGTCATTATCACTAAGCTGTGTCTTAATTCCAGTAATATCGGCTAAAACCACAGAATTAGCAAAAAATCTATGAGCTGTAATTCTATCATTCGAGTTGCCATTTTCTCCGCTACGCGGCTTGCCCACTATACATCCTATCTCTTTCTAGCAAAAAAGAATTTAACACGGAGTTCATATGGCCGATCTGTTACATAACGTCACAGGGCACACCGGATCTCTCCGTCTAATCGCTGTCTAATTAGTAGTTTAAAATGCTTGTATCATCCGTATTTCTTGGCTGATTTTAATTTTAATCACATTTTTGGTGATTTCTTTTACAGTATTTTCATATTTTGTTGAGAAACGCGATTTAAAAAATCCATGCATATTCCCTCTTGTGTCCGAGGGTATTTTTAATTTTAACTCATCTTTCGGAAAAGATAGAGAAGACAAAAAAAACAGTTTTTGAAAAACAAGATAGAATGAAGATAGCCAAACTTTAGCCGCCGCGAGAAGCCAGGTTAAGCGGGATGCCTGTTACAAAAATAAGACAATATGTCAAGTCATTTCTAACGCGTCTTGATAGGGAAATCTCACTCAAGGTCATAGTACGATCCCGAACATACATTTCGGCGCTCTGAAATATTCACCCATTGACTGTATTTGTGCGTGTTTACTAATCTACGGTGAATCCTCTGACGGGGAATTTAACGAAACAATAAACACGTTTACGTCATAGACATTTATTACATTAATAAAATCGAAATTAAAAAAAACTACGTCTAAAGCCACATTTTAGTTTTAATTACTTACTTATAATTATTTGATTACAGTTAATAACCAAAACATTAAATACAAATTAACAGGCTATAAAGCATCAAGAAATAAAACAAAAATGTTATTCTGTTGGGTAGTACAGTCTGCCAAAAATGTGGTCTACCACCCTACGGTTGAAGTTCATTTGCACGTCATGATACAACAAATTCGATTTTCTCTTGCAATAATATTATGACAGTGACAAGTGCCAACCTTAGCAATATTATAAACTGGTAGACCACTTTCTTGGCCGACCGTACCCCGCCCTAGCGGTCAGCAACCCCATTGTTTTTTATATACAGTATGTAAGCAACACTATAATACTGCCGATCGAAACAAAAAGGCAGTATGCGTCGTCGCATACCTATATGGACCCTATACATCGAGTTATATTTGAAAATATTAACTTTTTCGTTCTAAGAACGCCGGAAACTCTGTTGTTCTTCGACAGTTTTAGAAATAATAATCACCAAATTTCATTTACATTATTCGGTACGCCAAATCGCTTGAAACTTTGTTACAGTAAAGCATACAAACATACTACATTTTGTTTCATTCAAATAGATCGAGTAGTTTTGATCCTACGTAAGTTTATAATGTTGGTTTATAACATTAAAGGGCGCGGGCTCCCTCTTGCTGGAGTGACGTCATCAGATCACAGTTGTGTGTGCCCCTAAATGATTGAGTATGCTCACAGTAGTTGTTGTTGTTATCTTTGTAACCGTAATAAGTAAACAGATGAAATGTTCACAGAATACGTCTTATTATAAACTCTATCGTACCTGAACTTTGGTTTAATTAAAGTTAAGCAAATACAAGCGTGGTCTAAAGCATGATGGGTGACCGCTTAAAAAGTCGTGTTGATAAAATCAGTTTGTCCTCATACCTATAGCAGTTTTACTTTGGTAGTTAGTCGTAAACGATATGATAAAATACAATACATAATACAATAAGAAACATCAAAAAAAAGTTTTTTTAATGTTTCTTGTATGGGAACCTCCTTTGGGATTTGATTTATTGTTCATTTTATACGATAGGGTTTATAATAAGACGTATTCTGTGAAAATTTGAACTGGTTAATTATTACAGTTTACAAAATATAGCCCTGTGAACTTACTCAATCATATAAGGGCACGCACCGCAGTGATCTGATGACGTCACCACCCGTGAGCGCTTGCCGCCGCCGGGATTCGAGAGCCGCACACGAAGTTTAAAATTCAATATCTCAAACTATTTGACGTATCGAAATGATTTTTTACAGCTATTTTCTGTTTTTAATGAAGAATACGGGAAGCCAAACATGCCAAACATCTAAACTGGCTGACATTCTCTTTTTGACACACTTGTGAGTCCAACGAACAAGATAGGCTGGTACCACGTAAGATTAGTTGACGAAAGATTGAAGATATCGTTAAATATAAATTACCCACCGGCTCTATTCTACTCGGTTAAACCATATTATCAACGGTATGATAGCTCTTATTTACTTGACAGAGGTAAAACAATACGATAAGTTGACAAAAGCAACTTTTTGACATGGTTGAACTATTCCATATTGGTATACCCTTGACGTTGTAGTACATATATGTACATGCTTGGAGCTTTCTTATAGATAACATAATCTTTGGCTTAAATCAATGAAAGTAGCTTAAGTAAATGCATCTGTCTGTTGACATACCGATTTTAATAAATTATGCTAAGTTTTTATCTTACAAACTGCCGGACTCAGAGACGACAATTCAATTTAATGCTTGCTTAGTGACGTGTGGTCTTATTCTATTGCTGTAGCAAAGAAAGTGACAGCAGCAACATTAAGCATTAAATTAAATTGACGTCTCTGAGTACGGCAGTAAGGGCCTGTTTCCCAATCTCAAGATACTATCTACCAGTTAAAGTTATTTTCATATGAAAAAAACCGGTCAAGTGCGAGTCGGACTCCCGCACCGAGGGTTCCGTATTTAAAATAATATGGTTGGAAAATGTATAAGAATATACTAGAGATGGGCCGACTAGTCGACGATTAGTCGGGAAAGCCGACTATTCGGCATCATTTCTAGTCGGTGATCGTCGGCGACTAGTCGGCAAAAAATGCCGAATATTCGGCACTTTATTACTTATAAGAAATCACCTTCAATATCATCGAAAAATGTCCACACACGCGATTTTCTTTTCGACATAGTTATAAAAAGCATTAGGTAGTTCGTTTTATTACTATAATTAGGGATTTAATTGCTTTTTCTGTAACACGCCGGTACAGAAAAAACGTAAACAAAACTGGTCAAAATATGAACGCATGGTAGGGGGGTAGGTAACAAATAGCGCGACGGACGAAGCGAAGCGACCGTTTTCGAATTCACCCGGACTTAGCAAAATCCTACGATCGGCATTGCCGACTAGTCGGCCGATTAATCGGCCGACTGGCCAGTCGGCAAAATCCGTAGTCGGCCCATCTCAAGAATATACTCATTTTGTTATGATTATGAACTTCATTTTCTATGCAATACGGACCATTTTGACTAGCCTAAATTTTAATACAGATTTTAATGTTTTGATAATTATTGCAAAATTGAAAAATTCGTCAATTTCGTTATATATTACGCATAAAATATTAATAATTAACTTAAAGAAAATGATATTTAGGTCTCTAAACATCAGAGATAAGGGGGGAACGGTAATTTTTTGGCTATAAATGGAAAACAACGTCACGGAAAAATAAGAAAAAATCGTTATAAAATTTGCAGTTTTTCAAATAGGTATTTAGAAAAATAATTTCATATTGTTTTTACTAAAAACAGATGCTGCTTGCCCGCAAAAAGTTATATTCAACTATGCCATATTTCAAGTTGATAGCTTCTATAATTTTAGAGCAAAATTGCAGGGACATGCAGACAGACAGAAACCGAAGTCTCATAAGGGTCCCTTTTTTACCATTTCGATACGGAACCCTAAAAAGGATATAGCTACAATTTATCTGTCGGATACTGTTATCTGGAGATTGGGTAACAGGAAATAATCCAACTAATCGCTCTAGTGCGAACAAGGGCGAGTTGGCTACACTCCTTTGTGTACAGTTAATTGTGTATCGGGTAAATCTTCAACATCACACTTATATTAGTTAATACAATTTAATGCAGGTTGTTGCTAGCGAGTAAGTGATATAATATAACAGACCGTTCGCAACGTGTTTACGGGTCCACAAAGGAGATCATGATGTATCTCGTGCCGCGGGTGACGAGCAGCCCCTCGTGGAAGTGCGTGAGGCGGCCGGGGTGCATCAGTATCCAACCGGGCTTCGTGTCTTGCACCGAGCAGTTGTAGCGCAGGAACCGGCAGCCGCCGCCCTCGTAGTCCTCCTCTGTAGCGCATCACACAGGTATACATTAAGCGGCTATACACAAAACAATCAATGTTCCAGTGTCTTTTAAGTAATTAGTATTTATTCTCTATCTGCAGTCGAGGAATTTGATTGTACAGCAGTGTGACGTAAAACGTCAATTTGCCGGGTTATACATTTTCCACGTGTTATTAGTCATGTCACGCCAGAAATGTATAACACGGCTATTTTGCGTATTAGGTACGTCAAACTGCTAATCAATCGATTTCTTTGACTATATATATATATAAGTACCCATGTACGTACACGTATAAAGTAAAGAGAGACGAGAGCCTTTTCAGAAAAATCACAATACTATTTATTATAAATGCGCACGTACGTGCGGGCGTGCGTGCGTGCGTGTTTTGTGTGTGTGTCATGCAGACGAAACAGATATCATATAGTTAAGTAACGTTTAATCGATCGAATTACATACCTTAAAGAACCACAACGTAAAAAAAAATAGTTTTTACCAACCCCCAAGGATACATTATTTTTCACATCTCATGCTCTATGACACAAAAAACCCACATAATATGCGTACTAAAGTGATACATTTGGTCGTTAGGGACTAAAGTACTTTTTTTTTGTCTATCCCATCCTAGATATTCGGGGGCACTCAGGAAATCTTGGTTTGGGCCTTTTATAACATTGTTTTTTCTGTATCGGTAAACATTCTACTTCTATCGAATTCAAATTATAGCTCTATCTTTTTAACTCTCTACCCGTCACTCAAAGCAGTAGCAGAAGGTACAGCTATCTACGCAGTTGTTCTTAGGTTTACCTAGGGAGCCTAACAAATGGTACATAGATAACGTTTTCACAACGGAGATCGAAGCGATCGCAACCGAGGAGGCCGTTAAACCATCTCACTAATTATAAATAGTTAGGATCCTTTTTAACCACATAACAAAATTCTAAGAATCAAAGTAGTATAGGTGACAAACTTAACGAAACCCCTAAGTTTATGTAATTGTATAGTGTCAGTGTACAGAAAATGGAGACTATATTTGAATTTGGCTATAACTTCCCTTAATTCTCTACACCACTACAAAGATTTTCCTTAAGTTTTTCACCTGCAGTAAGATAATTATATTTTTTATTATTAAGAAAGGGTTGGTGGCACTTGGACCGTCATACTGACATTGACAGAAGTTATTGTGACCGTGACATTTCTTGGTAGATTTGATGGAATCTAATTATGAATCCGAGTTTTCACGAGTTGCACGACCAGCTGACCTCATCTCCACTGCCGCCTCATCGCACCTCTCCGACGACATTTATTTAGAAGCAACATGAGCAACATGGGTTTGTGACTTTCCAGGGAAAAAAAAGAAAAATTACTTTCAATCCCTAGAGACCAAAAGTATCAGTTTAGTCCGCCATTACATGGCGAGTTAGTAATGTGTCAGTTTAGCACGACAACTCGACAAGTGATAATTTAATTGTTAACTAACGTGAACATTGTTTGTGGGGTGTACTCACGTGGGGTGTTGAGCGCCAGGTTGATGGTGTAGGTGGAGGAGTCGTGGTGCGGCCGCAGCGACGGCTGCTCGTCGGGCCGGTACCGCACCACGAAGTTCATCAACGACGTCGGCGGCTGTCCACAACACCGTTCAGGCATTAATACATTATACAATCGAACTACGATCCCAATTGTGCACATTCAGCTTTTAAAAACGTCACTATTTTGAAATACGTCGAAAATGTAAATAGTAAAGTTTACAGAGGGAACAAAAAACATCTTGTACAGTCCGTGATCTCTTCGAAGAGGTTTCGTGTTTCGGGTGAAATCGGACGAAATCGTGTATTATCAATTGACAGAGTCAATTACTTTAGTTGACGGATTTATTGGCAGTCCAACACCCACCCAACACCCAAAGAGTGCAGTCGTCTTTTTTGTCTTTAACTATATAGTTACTCTATATAGAGTAGTTAATATCACCATATTTTTTTGGGTAATTATTTCTGTGGATATTTTTCGATAGTTGTTTATAATGGGGACACGTCTTAAAAAAGGTATTCCTGTAAATAGTCAATCGCGCGACATTGTATAAAATGTATGTAAATATTTTTTGAACGAAGCGGAAACTTTTAAGAAAAGTGACAATTGTAATAATATTTTAATAAACTTCAAGAACGGGTGATAGAAGCAACAGGGATTTCCAAATGTACATTAGGAAGAATATTAAAATAAGCCGACCAAAAACCTCTATCTATGCCCTTTGAAACGCCACAGAAAAAGAGACCGAAAAAGGATTTTGTATTAAATCTGGATAGTTTTGATTACGATGTTATCAGGCGGATGGTTTATGATTTTCATTCTAAATTCAAAAAAACTCCCTACTTTCAAAAATTTGCGATTAAAGCTAATAGAAGCGATAAATTTGAAGGGCTCTACGTTCACGCTACGAAAAATTCTACGAAAATTGGGATTTAGGTATTGTAAAACCAAAGATAATCGAAAAACTTTATTGGAAAAGCATGACGTGCGACTGAAAAGGGCAAAATATTTAGATGAAGTTAAAAAAAATAGAATTGAAGGTAGAGAAATAGTGTATATGGACGAATCGTACATACACACGTCGCACGTTATTGGGAAAGGTTGGTCAGACTCTAGCAACGCAGGGATTAAAAAGCCAATTTCCAAAGGGCAACGTCTTATTATAGCTCAAGCCGGTAATGAAAATGGCTTTATACCTGGTGCGTTGCTTATGTACAAATCAACAGACACAACAGGCGATTACCATAAACAGATGAATAGCGAGAACTATGAAAAATGGCTTAGAAATCAGCTTATTCCAAATTTGCCAACCAACTCTGTGTTGGTTGTTGATAATGCCCCATATCACAACAAATATATTGAAAAACTGCCAAATTCTAATACCCGGTAACAAGACATGATAGATTGGTTAAAAAATCACAACATCCCAGTAAACCCCAACCAAAATAAACCAGCCTTTACGACATTATCTTGCAAAACAAACAAGAACATATACAATATTCCATAGATAAAATAATGGCTGAATATGGTCATTCCGTTCTGCGTTTACCTCCTGACTTTAATCCCATCGAGAATATATGGGCTCAAATAAAACAATACGTAGCCCAGCGTAATGTTGACATGAATATGACAAGCATAAAGAATCTTTTGAAAGAAAAAGTCAATATGATTAGCCCAGATGATTGGAAAAAAGTTTGTCAGCACGCAATTAAATGTGAAGAAGACTTACGTATACAAGAAAATAAAATAGACAATTACAGTGACCAATTTATAATTAATACAAATGACTCTGATGCTGAATAGGCTCACATTACACTGTCAAAAATTAGAATATAAACGCAATTTTCCAATCTTATAATTTTATTTTTATGAATTGAAATATCTGACAAGTATTCTCAACTCTATATAATATCTCCCAGAAACGATAAATGAAGGTTTGACATTCTGTATTCAATTTTATTTCGATTATGACAAAAAGTCAAATTGCAATATATTTAACTACCGAAATTATAGTATAGCATCATTAAATTAAGGTTCATTTTATTATTGATGTTTATTGTTTCCTTAACTTTTTACGGTAACTTAAAAAAGTTTCATGAGTTAATGAGAAAGCAGAACAGCAGTATCACCTTCGTGAGTTACCGCCGATAGTCGAAGTCTCTTTCTTAAACACGAATCCTCTTCTAAGAGATCACGGACTGTAAATTATTGTGATTGGTTAAATTAGTTGATAAATGATAGTTTTAATAGATAGGCGCTTTACCCCCTTACTAATAAACGTTGAGTAACGATGGAATAGCTATACAATGTTTTGTCTTTATCTGTCATTGTGACATTTGAATTTGACAGGTAAGGACCAAACATTGTATAGCTAACTATACCACCGTTACTCAACGTTTATTAGTAAGGGGGTTAATGTTTATAGATTTAACTATCGTAAAAGACTTACAGGTATTTTGGGAAAATTGGCTTAACTCTTAAAGACATACAGTAACTAAAATCTAGCCTCATTTGATTTTACCTGTTCACAAAATCATATTCAAATGAAAATCACAAAAAGTTCATCATAAGTAATGTATGTATGTTTATCGCTATTACTATCGCGGGCCACGCTTTGGAAAATCTGTTTAGCATGGAAACGCGCGACAATCCACTGCCTCCGCTCTCAGTGCGTTTGCAACTTTCACAAGCTAAATAATCATTCGAGCCCATGGCGATAATGCTCGATTTAATATTTTTCTGTGGAACAATTGAAGAAGTGCTCACGTTATGGTAGTATCCAGTGAACACCTGCTCCTGCAGCGGACGGACGTACTCTCGGAGGATGTAGAGCCACTGTTTGTCGAGCCCGACCTGGGTCATGTGGATGTCCCGCGTCGGCACCGCTTCGTAACCGCTCTCCAACCGCTTGTCCTGTGACATACAAACATATTACGGTTTATACCAACCGACAACATGATATAACGACTCAATAAATGTGACAGTCAACTTACACTGGTAGACCCGTCACTCCACTGGCCAAATGCTTCCATAACTTCTATCCATTCCTTGCAAAACCTCATAGACATGAGTGGGAACCAGTAGACATCAGGACAAGGCTAGAAAATAAAATAAAAAAACACGGTAATAAGAATAAAAATGAAGCCCTGAAAACCTTTTATATGGTACTAACAGTTATTTTATCTCACGAAAGCGGGTGAGCTCTACTTGTACGTATGCTCAGGAGTCAGGAGGTTCAGTGTCTGCCGAGTTGTCGGCCGGGTAAGTAGTGGCAGTTAATTTACGCCAGAAATAATTGTCGAGTGCGAGTATCATCAGCATGGCAAGTACAGTCAAGGACTTTAATTATTATGCCAATAAGGAACCCTGCCGAATAACGTTAATCATTAATTTTGGCGTAATTTCTTTCATGTGGTTTGACGCTGTCATTATGACAGGGTTCCATAGTGGCATAATTAAAGTCCTTGACTGTACGAGTAAAATGAGAAAAGTTGTTCTCAGTGAAGTAAGAAACATTAATGTTAAGTAATTCATTTTTGCTGTGTGTAATTAATTAAAGTATTGAGTTTCAGTTCAAAATAATAAATTGTTTATTTTTAGGGTCGTTGAATGATTGCAAGTGTTTATGTATTTTTCAAGAACCAATTCACGTTACTTTATCAAGAACCAAACCATGCTTTATCACATTAGTGTCAAATTAAAAAGCGCACCAGGAGCGACGGGAGTGGGTAAAGGAACAGTGCCAACAATATTAAAGGCAGAAAGAAAAATATTTTAAAAAAGAAAGAAATCCATGACTTTTTCATTTTGCCAACATCATAAACAAGTCTGCAAAAAATCAGAACTACCGGATTTGACGCAAGTATTTATTTCTCTATATAAGTTAAGTAAGTATGTTTATCGTTGCCAAGTACGTACAGTACAAGCGTAGAGCTTAGTTTGGGACTAGGGCAATTTGTTTGAGATCGTTCCCCGATATTCATTTATTTATTTATTGCTTCGTATGATCATTGTTATTAAATGCTAAATATGCTGTGATACAATAATGTAAACTATTTGGCAATGAAGTGTTTTAACCCTCAGTATCAACATTGATTACTTGTGCTGTTACAATATTACTTATATAACGTGCAATTCCGGAACGATAATAGTTATTTATGGAACTGGTACATATTGAAATTTCTTAAGGTACCAGTGCCGAGGTTAGAGAGCGAACTTGCGCGCGCTATTATTATAGGCACGAGTACCTTAAAAGCTAATTATGTAGCGTTGCATACATAACTTTTACTACAAGCTTAAAATTAAAATGACAAAAATAAACAATCGCTAACGTTTCTCGTATACTTTCCTCGATTACTCCATTAAAATTGGCGATTGAAAATACGGGGTAGGTTGCGTCAAATCCGGTAGTTCTGATTTTTTGCAAATTTCCCTTATAGAAAACGAAATAATAGTTTTACATTTCAAATCCCAATTTCAAACACTTTTGCAATGAAAAAACAATACCAGCCCTCATTCGCGTTAGGCAGGCTCTTTTGCTATATTATACCAAGTTGGAAATGACTGGACACGCGGTATTTAAACCTATTCCAATTTTTAAATCGATTGCTTTAGAAGTTGATAATAGAAAAGTGCTCAAAGCTGTATGTCCTACCTATGTGAGTGAGAACGCGCTATGGGTACAAAACACGCCACTATCATTGGATCAAGACAAGTCAAGGCCTTTATAGTATAGGTACCGCGGGCAAATTGAAAGATTATTCGATTAGTTTGTTTTTCTACTCGCGTACTATAAACCGCTAATATTGATATCGTTAATGGTATCAGAATACCACTCACATAGGTAGGACATACAGCTTTGAGCACTTTTCTATTATCAACTTCTAAAGCAATCGATTTAAAAATTGGAATAGGTTTAAATACCGCGTGTCCAGTCATTTCCAACTTGGTATAATATAGCAAAAGAGCCTGCCTAACGCGAATGAGGGCTGGTATTGTTTTTTCATTGAAAAAGTGTCTGAAATTGGGATTTGAAATGTAAAACTATTATTTCGTTTTCTATAAGGGAAATTTGCAAAAAATCAGAACTACCGGATTTGACGCAAACAACCCCGTACTTTCCATCGCCAATTTTGCTGGAGTAATCGAGGAAGGTATACCAGAAACGTTAGCGATTGTTTATTTATGTCATTTTCATTTGAAGCTTGTAGAAAAAGTTATGTATACAACGCTAAATAATTAGCTCTTAAGGTACTCGTGCCTTTAATAATAGCGCTCGCAAGCTCGCGCTCTAACCTCGGCACTGGTACTTTAAGAAATTTCATTATGTACCAGTTCCATAAATAACTATTATCGTTCCGGAATTGCACGTTATATAAGTAATATTGTAACAGCACAAGTAATCAATGTTGATACTGAGGGTTAAAACACTTCATTGCCAAATACTTTACATTATTGTATTACAGCATATTTAGCATTTAATAACAATGATCATACGAAGCAATAAATAAATAAATGAATATCGGGGAACGATCTCAAACAAATTGCCCTAGTCCCAAACTAAGCTCTAGGCTTGTACTGTACGTACTTGGCAACGATAAACATACTTATTGTATAGGGAAATAAATAAATATACATAAAAAAAACCCAAGACCCAGAAACAAATACTCGCGCTCATCACACAAGTATTTACCCTGACCGGGAATTGAACGCGGGACCGCTGCCATCATAGGCAGGTCACTACCAACAACGCAGCGTCGTCGAAATAATACTCTAACGTCTGCAAGCCTGCCATAGATCAGCTGCTTCTTGAATTATTTGTTTTGATTTAATAGTACATTTTTGGAGTTGTTGGTAATTCTGTGCCCCTCTGGGATACAAGGCGTGAGTTTATGTATGTATGTATGATTTAATATTACACAACCACATTCCTGGCTTACGCCACATAGTCCAAGGCTTCGATTAAAGTTTCATCAAGAATATATGGAACCCGGTTGATACTGACCATCAGATGTTCACGTGTTTCGTCAAAATTGGCGGCGTACTCGGGGTGCAAGTAGCGCGCCTCCCAGTCTGGTTTGTTGTCGATCACCTGGTACACTTCGGGGTTGATGCGCGTGATATCGAAGCTCTCGGGGTTCACCAAGTGCCCGAAGTTGAGCTCGTTGCTGACATGCATGAAGATGCCCTTCAAAAAACATATATTTTTATTAGCATTTCATTGTGATGTTAGTTTTCAGACGTGTTTTATGGTTTCCGTAAATGGTTTTTTGTTTATATTAAATGAAATATCTGATTATCCATTCCATTGAAATCCAATTTAGTCTTATGACTAATGAGTATTTTAAATTTGACCTAAACTTCTAATACAGAACTAAGCTAAGAAAGTGTTCATTAACAATTTTCCTATTGTCTCTGTTAAGGGGAAGACACTTTGTTAATGTGTTCTTTGTGTATAGTACTCACGGCACTAATTACACTATTACTACACTAAAAACTCGAAAGGTTTTGTCCTTTTCACTGTATATCCGTGTTGTCGAGAAGCTAGATGGCCTCAACATTCACATGGCGATGAGGCCTGTGTTCATGGGCTTCGGCTCCGTAAATGGTAAAAAAAAGAACATGTATGATGAGACATCGGTGCCTGTCAATGCGAATTTTACATTCCACACCAATTTAACTAAACTAATTTGAAGCAATTCCTTACCATACTGCTACCATAAAATTAAGTACTTACCCTAAACTTTACTTTGATCATATTCAAAGTTTTACACGATTTTTTTAGAAATTATTTGACAAAATCATGGAATAAAAATATGGAAAAATCAACTTTTTTTTTACTTGATAAATCAGAATACATTTAGACCTTTAGTTTCCCATAAAGAAAAAAACACCATGATCAAAGTCAAACTAAAAATGGGGTTACTAATGGGGAATGAATATCTCAAATAAACCCGCTCAAAATCAAATAAAAAAAAATAGAATAGATGTAATTCTTTTTTGATATCACCAATCAGGTTTGCTTATCATAAGACATAATACAAACCACATACGTTATAGGTTAACATAGGTACAGTCATGAGATTTAATTTGTTACACATCTTAGGTCCAAAGTCAATCTGACATTCTACAAGAATAAGGTTGAGTTTCCCAAAAGTTACAAATGACTTGACATCTCTAATGACATTGACGACTTCAAGCATATTATTCTTGAAATGGGTCCCAAATTAACGCTCGTGACCGTACAAGTGGAGTTTTTTTTACCACAAAAGTCAAGACAAAACGCTCACTTACTATTTATATTTTTTTCTATACGAAAGAAGACTGTTACAGACGTGTCACCTTAACTTAAGACGGAGCAACTATCATTGTTGCCATTATCGAAAAATAATAATCTTAAGATGATATCCAGCTCCTCAAAAGTTTCACATTTGTGTAGAGTGGTAGTAACTATCAAAGTCACCCCGTAAATCAAAGTAACCCTAACCTCAAAATTTTGTATATTAATTAACTTGGTTAGGTAGCAAAATTTATATAACCCCTGATATAACGCTCACTGCCAAATTTCAGATACATCATCGTCATATCAAATCAAAATATATTTATTTCGTCAACAAAGGTGTAAAGACAACTGTATCGTTAAGTATAAATACAACTTGACAGAGGTTTATTTCAATTTAAATAATTATTCAGAATTATATATATTAGAAAGATTTGGTTATCTCGTTTCGTCTACTTTAACAGAGATATGTATAGAGATATATATAATAGAGTGCACGTACATGCCGCCGCAGGCTATCACAAAAGGCCATATCAGGGTCGATGTCATCTTTGTAGAATGAGATTGTTCTGGCGGCGGGTGTCCGTAACACAGCGGTCTTGATCAGGTAACAGTTAGTGATGAAAGGCACGTTCCAAATCCCTCTGCGGAAAAAAACGGTCGTCACAAAAAATAAAAGCAACGACGACTTTAAGGGAAATTGAGGCACACGGTAGTTTTCACCGGTCGTTGATGAAAGTACTACATACTAAGGTCGCCGTTAATGGAACTTGCGAACTATGTAAACAAATTAGTACTGTTTGAGACATAACCTCAAATATTCACCAAGCGTGTTTTTATTAAAAAATAACGTATAATAAATAGTTATTTCATCTTAAACTTAATATGAAAATAATGATTTAGTGTATAAATCGTTGCACAGACCTCACTTCATCTTTAAAAGTACGTGATTATCGAGTAATCATGGTGAATTGGTTCGTTTGGTTTTGTTTACATCTTTTGCAAGTTCTATTGACGGCGACTTTACATCACTTAAGAGCTTTTAAATGATACCTCTCATGATTGGGTAAGGCATTTTTTCCAGTTACTCGTATTTTTTGCTTCCTAAATAAACCATTTCTAATTTAGTATAACCTTGTGTAAATTCACATGTAAAACAGCCGCGCAGCTGGTACCTGCGCTGCTGTTTTATTTAAATTTGGAATTAAGTACAACTAGCAACCCATGGTGGGTTTTACCGGGTGATATTTACAGTGTACAAATAAACCTTTCGGAAAACATTTTCGAAATGATGTTCAAACAGTTTCACAATCTACTTATTGCGTACTTTAAAGAAGTAAGCGGACAAAATGACGGACAGAATAACGATTTTTTTTATATCATTTTGAGAATTTGATCATTGGGTCTCATGTTAATTCGGTTCGATCTAATTCGAGGGTGTTCCCGTTCTATTTGTGTAAGATTGACCACTGCGCTTTTCGTAAGAGAGTATCAGGCGAAGTACATATATTATTGTAGTCGCAACGTGGCTACGTAACTACTAGTGGTAGTCATTTTTACTCTGTACGAAGGCATTGTATCAAACTAATGAAAACTAAAACTAGTTACGAAATATCGACATTTCAGTAAGTTGCGGTTATCTCGAAAATCGTAGTATGACGTATGACTCCTACTAGTCGCAAGCTCGCGCTCTAACACGGCACTCGTACCTTAAGATGCTTCATTATGTACCAGTAACCTACATATACATCACTATTAAGTTATAATAATCGCACCAAAAACAAATGTAAAAAATAGGCCAAGTTTTCATGGGCCGCCAAAAGTAGTGATATAGGTGCCAAGTTTGGCACTCGATTGTTTACCGCCAGACCAATTGATTACCCAACAGATATGTAACTTACCTACCGTAAAAAAAACTGCCAAGTTATGACCCAAAATGCATTTAGTGGCAATCAATTGGTCTGCCTGTAAATAATCTAGAGCCAAACTTTGCACCCAATTGGATATCACCAATTTTGATGGCACATGAGAACTATTTGATACATTTATGTTTTTGATCGGATATCAGTATTTTTTGGTAGGTAGACGATATAGGTTTATATAAACTTTCTTAGTAAATGAGGATACTAGCTAGGAGTTCCGTATGGAATTTTACATACAATACATTTTCATTGGATATAATAATTTTGCTATTTTTCGAATGTTTTTCCTTTACTTGTGCTGTAAGACCTACCTCTATGGCAAAGTTCAAGGGTCTCAGTCATCGGGAAATACCCTATAGGTATTGATGAGTGAGTCAGTCAGTCAGTATAAAATAAGCCGTTTTTTGAAATTAATAACTCTTTAAAGGGTTATGATAGAACATTCATTTTCATACTAGGCTGCGAGATCATTGACCTTAGTGATCTGTAAAAAAAACAGGTTCCTGGCTGTATTGGGAAAAAAGTTACCAGGGCGCGAAAAAGGGCTGAATGGGTTCGTGTAAATATACACACTGCAGTGCAGTATCACTCTTCTTTTTCTTCGAACTTGACCGGACACATTGCCGTGAGTCTTGATACATCAGAAACCGTCGGGGAGATAAGGTGGCTGTTTAAAAATGTTCGGTTTTTATTTTGATGTCATTTTCTGACTAGCTCCTACCCGCGCCTTCATCAGCGTAGGTTTCGTTTATCGTTATTCCTTTGGGAATTTTTAAATTTTTCGGGAAGAAAGTAGCCTATGTTTTAATCACAGTAGGTATGAGCTACCTCTATATCAAATTTCAACCAAATCCATCTAGCGTTGCAGCGTGAAGGAGTAACAAAAACAAACTTTCGCATTTATAACATTAGTAGAATTTAACCTATTCTCACCTACGTGATATTGGCGATAACTACGGAACCACCATAAATAAAAAAGAAGAAGTAAGTAATAATAACACGGCAATAAGTTTGACCGTGACACGATTATTCGATTTAGTTTAGGCATTAATGTACATACGATATACTAAAGGAAATGACGATTGCTATATATCAAATAGGGGAGACACGGGCCCTCCTGGGAGCTCCTCCGTCATTAGTCAATTGAGAGATTGGCGCGGCGGGAATCGCAGTTCAGAACAGCATCAGTTGCGCGCAGAACCTCGCAAGACCGGACCAGGCCCGCAGCGGTAATAATAGCTCATAAAAATGTTTTTACTCAGAGCCAAGATGATCCTTTCATTATTTTTTATATATTGGTTTTTAATTGACTCGACGCACGCCCGCCGCGGACGCTCTAGAGGTCGAACAAAGTCCAAGGTAAACTTTTTACAACTGCTTAATCAATTTCGTCGCCCTGTTCCTGAATAATCCCGATGCATATTTATGTTACAGGTTCAAATTGGTTTGCCTATCACTGGAAAATACAGGGATCCCGAATCTGATCAGTACTACAATAACAACGATGTAAGTAGAGATATTTATTACGAATAATAATCAACCAGTCCATCACAATACTCTAACTTCAGATTTAGACTGGAATTTAGAGTTGCGAACGTATTATAAGATATACTTTTGATATTTTTTAGCCTACCCAACTTAATTTTAATATTATTGGCAATTTAAGTAATTGTTTGTTAGTTTTGGATATTTAGAAGAACTGTAAACCATTCCAGACTCTTACTGATAACAGTGATAACATCGGCTAACGTTTTCTGCATCAATGCCTACAAGCTAAGCACAAGCAGCTAAGAAAATACACAAATATTTTTATACGTAACATCGATTTATTTAATTTATGGTTATTAATATTAATTACAGAAGAGTTCATAAATATGTGTACACTTTAGTACCTTGTCTATTTAATGTCATATTTGGACTGCCACATATGAAATGTTACAACGATTAAAGTGACAAGGTACTAAAGTGCACTCATATGTATGAACTCGACTCAACTTCCATTGGTTAGTGGTTTTGTTGTTTTTGTCTATTTTTGCTATATTATGAATGCTTGATGGTGGCAGGGCGCGAAGATCCTACTCGCCTCCCACTTTGACCTCGAGTACGTGCTAGGGCACAAGATCGCTTTCCTGTGCATCGCTAAGGGCACTCCGCGCCCACACATAACTTGGTTCAAAGATGGTGTTGAGATATTCGCTCATCATTATTTACACGTAAGTTAATAATATTGAAATATGTTTCATCTATCTGATAGTTTAATGAAAAAATATTGTATCAAAACTACAATAAATGCTTAATTGCTTATTGAAAAATATACTATTAAAAACAAGAGCACGAAAAGAAGGATTTATTTTCGAAAAGGTGGTTAGAGAAAACGCACAAAATATAGTCTGGGTTATTTTTATACATCTTACTGCTAAATAAATATTGAATCGGCATAGTTCAAAGTAATAAATCGCTTTGCAAGTTTAATACAGCATGTGTTCGCAAAGCGATAATTAATAAAAGTAGATACCGTGTGCTATGCTTATTTTGTATGAGGCTGTTTGCCAGGCAGGATAATAAATTAAAATAATAGGGTATAATTTGTATGCGTAAAGTTGAGGTCAACCAACGTCGCGTCCGCCGTTGAACTAATTCGGTATCGCTTCGACAGATCCACGAGTGGCCGATCGGCGACGACCGCGTCAAGTCCAAGATCGAGATCGACCCCGCCACGCAGATGGACGCCGGCGTGTACGAGTGCACCGCCGACAACATGTACTCTATCGACCGCCGCTCCTTCAAGACCGACTTCTCGATAGCGTTCGATTGAGTCGCTCAGCCAGCTGTGCCATTTCTTACACTTGTACTGATACATTTAAGTTATTTAAGTTTTTTGGTCACTTTAGTTATAAATCTTACTGAATAATGTTATAGGTATGTCACTATTTAATAAGTAACGCGTTTAAGGAAGCTGTATACTAAACAAGTGGTAACATTTCAGTGATACTGATACCGACCATTTATCAACGTGTTGACCTATATCGTACACGCGCATGCCCTGCTAGTGTTATTACAAATTGTATCATCATTCCACGAATCAACGGTCCCGCGTGCCTCGTTTCTAACGAGAAGGCGCCGGTCTGCCCACCCTATTATTTGTAAATTGTATAACATATGCATAAGCAGAGATGTGTCACGTTTCATGTAAAATCAGCAAAATGGAACCCTGACCCACCATAGAACTGTGTCACAGTGACATTTTGTTTCACAATTCTTACGATTTCATTTATAACGTCACTGTGGCACAGTTTTATGGTGGCTCAGGGTTCCATTTGGCCGATTTTACAAACTATAATTATATAGCTATTACATATTAACGTGCCTTTATTAAATAATTAAAAAGGTACCTACTGATCTTTGTTTGATTGATAATTATAATCGCTACTATTGACAATACTTAAAATGCCCTCATGCTAAATGCTTGAGATAAACTCGTAAATTCGGGTCCTATTGGGTGGGATTGGGACTGCCAATGACAATAATAAGATGATGATGATGATGTGATGAGAATAATGTCAACTCTAATTAATTAATCAAAATGTGATTTACCACCGGAAACGCGGACAGAGAATTGGATTGGAGTGAATTGAACGGCATTTTTTTTTACGCGTCTTATGTGGAAATTCTTTGGATTTTTCAATTGGCATTAAAATCGCGAGATCAAGTTTGAAATAATAAAGTCATTTAATTCATTTTAACTGTAGGTTTGCGACTAAGCCCAAGTGTGATCATCAGGTTATATGCCGTTTAAAATGTATGAAGCTTATTAATTGAAAACTATTAATGTCTGCATTGCGGTATTATTCGTACAGCCCACTTTATAAACCTGTCACAAAGTAAGCGAGACTGACACGATTTTCTAACTCGATTTTCGAATTCGATTTGTATTGGGGATTAAATACCCGGCGCGATGCTCTGGTGGCCATCTAAATATGTTTTAGTTATTAAATCATAAAGCATTTCGAAATGTTTAAAAGTACCACTGACTTTTTGATTGTCTAAACTTTTATTCCGTCTCGCACTAATCGGTAAAAACCTCTGTTGATTAATGTCTTGTTAAAATTTGACACATTTTGTACGTACCTAATGTAAAATTTAAATGGCATAAATAGTCAATCAAATCTATCAATACATCAGTACATTTTCAACGACAAGAAATATTTCGAAAAGTAAAATACAGGACAACCGTTTGTCAGATTTCATCGTATTTTCTCCGAAAGTGCTTTTCGTCAAAAAAAAAAACAATATTTTATACAGATTTCTATATCAAAATAAACATGGAGACAAGTTATTCTGCATGGTTAAATGCACTTACTTACATATAAAATATGGAAAAAAAAACGCATTTGAAAACTCAAAAAATAACGTCCTTTAAAATGGTAGGTAGGTCAGTCCAACAGAAGTCGGCATCCCACAATATATTTCACTTAAAAATTACTTCCGGCGGTTTGTGTTTTTTAATACATTTTTATGTTACTTATACTTTTTAATGATCATAATATGCTAGTATGTAGTCCGACTTCTCAAGTAGGTACCTAATGAGAAACTAGGACATTTCAAGCTCGCTGCAAGCAACGCCGCGGGAAAGTCGCAGTCATATATTTAATTTAAACCATTTAAATGTGCTTCGTCATCTTAATCGAGATATCTTATCGTCGCCCTTGATATAGGTACCATTGACGATTTCCGGTCGCCATCTGTGTTCTTCATCATCAGTTCCACTTCACCATATGATACTTTCTAAATGCAAACGCTGAACTTATTACTGATAATACCAAAATCGCTACCTGTATGCCTATAATATTTGAGGAGCCCCTTTATCCCCTCATCAGATAGGTACCGATTTAGTGACAATGGGACCACCTCCAAAGTATCCCTATTAAACAAAAAATATATTTCCAAAATAGGTTCAAAATTGTCGGAGAAATTGGTGAACATACATAAAAAACCGGTCAAGAGCGAGTCGGACTCGCGCACCGAGAGTTCCGTATTTAAGATAATATGGTTGGAAAACGCAAAAGAAAATACTCATTTTGTTACCAATTTTATTTTCTAATTTTTATATACAATAAGGTTTATTTTGAGTAGCCTAAATTGTAATACAGATTTATAGATTTTTGATATTTTTTTCCAAAACTGTATAATATGACGTTATTTTATTTTTTGCGTAAAATATAAATAATTATCTTTAAACCAGGATTTTTTCAGATTTTTGGTCTTAACTTCGGAGATAAATTTGGTCATTTTTTGTAAGTTTTTGGCTATTAAATAATAATAATAATTGTCGCCAATAAGCCTGATATCGTATGGACAGATGGATCTCGACGCCGGACGGTGCTCGTCGACGTCACCATCCCGCATGACGAGAACCTCGGGAAAGCTGACAGAGACAAGCTCAGAACGTGCCTTGACTTGGCTTACGAGGTAACAGCCATGTGGGATGTTGACTCGACGATAAATCTCCCGATAGTTGTTTCGACAAACAGTCTCATAGCAAAGAGTCTCGACCAACACCTCAAGACACTCGCTAGATGCTAGATCAAGGGCCAGATCCAGAAGGTTCCTCTCTCTGCAGTCTAACCACTGGTAGCTTGAATCCTGCACCTCTGCCAGCTACACTCGTAGGTTTGTTCTAATGTTTATTTTTTGTCTTAGTATTGTTATTTTACTAGTATATTGAAGATTTATTATAAAAATCTAATTAACAGAAAATTCAATAAATATCTGAATAATAATACTAATATTTATTGGCCAAGTAACAGGCAAGCATAAAAAACATTGTTTTGGAATTTGCAGAAAAATTCCCTTTTCATATGACACCCTGTGTGCTATAATCGAATCACTTTTACGTTTCAACCCCCCATTCTAAACCCATTTTTTAGCCCAAGCAACGAAGCAAACTCAGGGGAAATAATTCGTGTATAAGCGAATTTTGGCATAGTTGTAGGGAATGGTGTTTTAAACCACATACTAAAAGTACTGACGGGTGGGGGTGGAGCTAACGGGTGGGGGGGGGTCTACAGGTCCCTTTTTTTAGTTTTTCGTAAATAACTCGTAAACGGTGGCCCATAGCAAAAAGTTTTCCATTACATGATTAATCTGCATAAAATTCTCTACAAAAAAGTTTTTGACATTGTTTCTCTGGGATCAATATTTAATGAGATATTGAGGGAAGAATGATTCCCGAAAGGCCATAATCGGGTTTCCATTGTAAGTCGGCCCTTATATCGAATGCGCTCGGGTTTTTTTTGTGAGTGCCTCTTATAGTGAAGATTATTTATGCTGAGTATCAACATCTTAATTGTGACAGTTCTCGAATTATGATTTTTTTAAGTTTTTTTTTTAATTTCCTCTTTTTCGGGATGTATTCAAGCGATTTGGTTCAAACTTTGGGATGATGTTCTTTTTATAGATTTGCATCGCCTCCCAAAAAACAAATACTAGTTATCATATAAAAAAAAGAAAATGAAGACCAAATAAAAAATAAACATTATTTTTTATGTGGTTGTGAAATAGTGACACCTCTAGATTTTTTTCTCAGAATAGACCATACATTGGCACTACTACTTGCCAAAATAACAAAATTTTCCAGGCGGTACTTCCTATCAAAAATCAGCAATATGTGTGGTCAATACCCTAAGCAATAAGGCAAAATCAGGGGAAAAAACTCGTTTATAAGCGAATTTTAGCATAGGTTTTAGAGAACGGTGCTTTAAACGGGACTCCTTTGACACGCATATTTTTTTTACGCATAATGTATCATTACGCATGGAATCGTTTGTCATAACACCCTTTTAGGCTGACATTGCCGAAGTTAATAAACGTCCGTTGTGTAGATTAAGTTAAATTAGGTAAGGTTAGGTTATAATAATAATTAAAACAAAACCCTTTCTATTGTAAAAACCGTTTTATGACTAAAGATTTTATGCGTAATGATACATTATGCGTAAAAACCATTATGCACTTGACCAGTTTTCAGTTTTTTTTTGTTTTTTTAGGGTTTATACTATGTACATAATAATCATGCCAAATTTGTCGCTTGTGTGTTTTACCATCGTTTGTAATGAAATGTTTTTTTTATCTTAATTTTGTATTGAATAATACAAACTGACAATGTCCTAAACAAAGCAAGAAGGACGAAGGTCTTCGATCATTGAGTGCGAGCGGGCTTTGCCGCTCCTATTTACACTCCCTGCAAAGAACTTTGTCGCAGTATATTATACTTCCATGTATAAACTAAAGTCGCACAATTTCACACTGAACGAATTTTACGATTTAGATGTTAGTGCGTAAAGTATTATAGTAGGTACTAGGTAGATGTAAGTGTCCAATTAGTTTTTACTTCTAAAGTTGAATAGGTAATTAAGAATAGTTAGTGTACATCGGTATTTAATTTTTTACATGTTTAATTTTTAGTACTGGGTGGTCGAAAAATAATTATTGTACCTGTTTAATTTTTACATTGTTAATTTTCGGTACTGGGTGGTTAAAAAATAACTTAACCTAACCAAGCCTATTTGGATTCTGGATGGTCAAGAAAAACACTCTCTTTCGCATTTATAATATTACTAGGATTAGGATTTTTACATACATACTACATAAACTCACGCCTTCATTCCCAGAGTGGGGTAGGCAGAGCCACAAACTCACCAACAACTCCAAAAACTTGTTGATAATTCTGTGACCACATTTTGCACAACCAGGCTAAGATGATATCCAGTGTATTAGTGACAGGTTGCAAACCCATCGCCTAACAGCACTACACAGCCTTAAGTCCCTTAGTCGCCTCTTACGACATCCAATGGAAGACATGGAGTGGCAACATTCTAAACCCGGCACCACACGGGCCTTTTTGTAGAGAATTTTATGCAGATTAATTATGTAATGGAACATTTTTTGCTATGGGCCACCGTTTACGAGTTATTTAAGAAAAACTAAAAAAAGGGACATTTTCACCCCCCCTGTGGTTTAAAACACCATTCCCTACAACTATGCCAAAATTCGCTTATACACGAATTATTTCCCCCGAGAGGCAATATTTGGTCTTCGTTGTTCAAACTATATTTGAAAGGGGGTTTTCAAATATTTAGAAAAATAATTTCATATTGTTTTCACTAAAAACAGATGCGGGCAAGCAAGTTATATATACTATACATCTATGCCAAAGTTCAAGTTGATAGCTTCAATAGTTTCAGCAAAAAACTGCTGTGACATACAGATGGACAGACAGACAGACATCGAACGGTACGGAACCCTAAAAACATACATTCTACAACCGAACAGAACCTCCTCTATTTTTTGAAGTCGATTAATAATATGACCATACTCGAACTTCAAAAGTACGTGGTTCTGTAGTAATAATAGTAAATTGGTTTGTTTGTATGAGTGCGGAAAGGAAGAGGTCCCGACTATATGTACTGCTTTCCTCAACTGGTAATCGAAACAACTAAAAATACAGAAAATACACACTTTCTATTTTTTTGTACGAACAGATAGGGTCAACGATTATTTGCATTTAAAACATGAAAAATACATATTCGTGAAAAAACATAAATTAAAACTCAAAGAATTGAAAAATATTCGACACTAGCCTTTATGGCTCGTAATAGATAACTAATTGTACAGTTTCGTGTTTAGTACAACACATATTACAGCCAAAACCAGGTTAACTTACAGGATTTATATAAATCATTTGAATCACAAGAGCTGGCGCGAATGGTACGAATTAAATTTATATCACTTTTGACTGCGTGATTGCCGTTCTTTTACACGTAGTAACCCAAAACCTGTATTTATTGAACACAAG
Source organism: Acleris cristana (assembly GCA_948252455.1). Lineage (NCBI taxonomy): Eukaryota > Metazoa > Arthropoda > Insecta > Lepidoptera > Tortricidae > Acleris > Acleris cristana. Next base: position 46,901,033 of record OX411772.1, read on the forward strand.
TGTATTTCAATCACCTATTCAATCAATTCGTGCCAGCTATTTTGAATTACGTCATGCCGTGTTAAAACATAGCAAACTAATTAAAGTTAGTTGCTACTTTTTTCCTAAGCTTCCTACAGATTTTCCGACCGCGTTGTTTTGGACTTGCCTGCAGTGGACTGCACGGTCATGCAATATAATTGTCAAATCTATAAATATAAATATCAGGAGATTGTATATTCTTTTTTGTTTTAGACAATTTAAATCGCCGAGCTATAAATGCTTACCTTATGACGTTATAAACAATGTCCATGTAATCTGCAGATCTCGCATAGAATCCAGAGGTGTTGATGGCACCCCAGAAATTAGACCAAGCTTGTCCGGAGCGTACCAACATGGGAGCGATGACATCATATCCGGAAGATAATAGGTATCGGAGGGTGGTGGGGTCCACGCGCGCCGTGCTGTCCACCGAGAACAGATAGTCGCATGCGCTGCCCACGCAGCGGTCCCTGCGATAAAACATACTTAACTCTTTATCCGTGTTAAGGTTTTAAGAACGTATTCGATTTAGGGCGGATTCGACGAAACTGGAATAAGGTCCTATACCTAGATTAAACGCTGAATTTGTATGGACTAAACTCGGAGTAAGTCTTATTCCAGTTTGGTCGAATCGGCCCAAAGCTGGTAACAATCAGACTAACTCTTTATTGATGATAATGTTTATAAACTTATTTAAGGTCTAGTTCCAGGATTATTCTATTTTCCTTGCCTATTACATTATTTCAGTTACAAATTGTAAAGAAATTATACATATTTAGTATTAAAATTGGTACTTCTGACCTTTTTATAAACTGTGGTACCAAACGTAACGTTGTTAGTAGATAACAAAATATAACTCGGTTGTAGTGTAGATATTAAATCATTGTTGAATTGCTTACATAAAAATACGAGATCCGAATAATATTATACGTTGTAGTAGAAGGTATGTTTTCGATTAAACTTAACTCTATAAACAAAGACCATCAAACATCTTTGTTAATAGATAAGGTAAGTTTTAAACGATAAAATCTTCAATAGCTGCTAAAAAAAAAATCTGTGAATCCACTAGAATCCTCTTTCATTTGCACTAATTTTATTTGCCGTAATGGTCACTGCCTATATTCTTCATTTGCCCCAATTATCATTTACCATAATTTTTGAGTGCCATAATACTCAAGTGTCATAATGTTCTACCTCCCTAATATTAGATACCATAACACTATCCATAATAATTAGTTTCTATAATGTTCGTAATCCCTAATATTTAAGCCGTAATTGTCCAGTGGGTATAATGAAGTACTTGTATAATCTGGAATACGTACCTACTATTAAACAACCTACCTATAAACAACCATAACCTACCTATTCTACCTTAAGGAAGGTCTCCGTCAGATATGACGACGAGGAGGCATTTTAGGTAGAACAGCGACCCAACAGCGACCCTACAGCGCGCGAGCCGAGCGAGCAAAGCGAGCGTGCCGCGGTATCGCGGCGGAACCCAATTATTTTGATAATACTATACTTACTATATTACGCATTCTGAGTGTTTTATGGCAAAAAATATTATGGCGTTAACGTTTTCAGGCATACGATTTTAGAACACTTGATAATAGGGAAAATGAAATGTATGGCAAACGTATCGTAATGGCACTTAAAATTATGGCAAATGATCATTATGGCATATAAATCGTTATGGAATATAAAATTATGGCTAATAGTAGGAGATCCGAATAGGAGACGACCTTCACCCAGCTGTTTATTCGATAAAAAGTATTTTATATCTAATTTAATATGGTAAGCAATATATGGCGAATAGGTTGACTGAAAAATTATAGTCCAGTACTGCCAATAATTAAAAAAAAAACTAAAAATGAACTTTTTTTAAAGTTGCTATTGCTTGTTTAATACCAATTACATTCCTATCGAAAGTATGAAGCCTATAGAATATGCAAACGTTAGGTTGACTATTTTTCCCATCATAACCATTGGGTAGGCAGGTAAGTCGGTACTATTAATTTGCACTAGACCTAACGTAAAGGTCGTCTCCAATTAAGATCTTAGACCAAAATGACATTCGGGCAAATGAGATTATTCCATATGGAATTCGGGGAAACGATAGAGAACCTTTATTCAATTATCTGCTTATTTTCCTATTGAACCACTGTTTATCATTAGGTATACTGACCACGAAATACCTACTTTATCACAACGTATTCATAACGACGCTCGATATACCAATTCAGTTCAATTAAATAATGTCAACTTTGAATCATAAGACTGTGACCATATCGTGCACAGAGCATAGATCGAAATGGAAACACTTAATGTAGAATGAAATTAAATAAAAGGAATTATCTGTATAACAGCATACATAGCAATGTTTCTTGCTTCTGCTTCTGTAAGGAAGTCGCTTGGCTTGACACGTTTAGCAGTGGCAAATTTTCGGCTATGCACTTGGAAAAACTCTTCAACTTCTGTTTCATGATACTCCACATTGTTCCTTAGAAGCAAGTGCATTTTTTCTTTAGGGTAATCGATATTTAGTAACATTTGCATAAATTCCTCCAGAAACGGGGTGGATTGTTCGATAAAGACAGCCAACATAACAGAAGGTAAGTTATCCTCCTAAAACGAGAAAACTATTATTCCACAATGTACATCGACGAAAATAACAGTTCCTTACATTGATTCAAATCACTCTAACAAATATAATATACGCAATAATACCTTAAGTTGGATCCTTTTTTCATCACACAAAGCGCATCCTTCTGACAACGACCAAGACTTAGCTAAGTAATTGCCCAGGTGGTTAAGTACTAACTTCGATTGTCCGTTTCCGTGCACTATCAATGGCCGTTTTTTGGTGACTACATTCATAATATAGGGCCAGTCTTCTGTTGAATTCGCAGTCAGTTGGACATCGGCTACAATGTAAAAAAAACACTACTTAACTATACTTGTTTAGGTACCTGGTGAAATATAAACAATAAAACCACGTCAGCCAATAGAAACAGAACACTGATAGGTACGTCAAAAGTCGACGAAACAGTTTTGAGTGGCTGTTTAACAGAGCCCGGGGGGTTTGTTTATATTCTTTTAAGTGCCTTAACAATTGCAGAATATGTAAATAGGTACGTTTTTTATTGCACTGTCAGAAATCTAAAAAACTTACATAGAGCTCCATTTAAATTTACAAAAATAGCTGATTCATGATCTAGTGTTATTTGAAGAGCTTCTCTGATTTTAACATCCAAATAGATATCAGTATAAAACAACTGATCATCATCCATATTTTTAACAGGTTTATAACCAATCATTTCTGCTATTTCTGGAAGGTAACCTGTAAAACAAGACACCATATCAATATCACTAACACTCCAAATAGTTGTTGCTTATTAAAAAAACCTGGTTTTACATACATACACCTTCATGCTTTCATTCCCAGAGTGGGGAAGGCAGAGCTACAGAATAACTTACAACTCTAAAACTTGTTGTTAATTCTGTAACCACATTTTGTTCAAACAGGCTAAGATGTTTACCAAAATTAGTGACAGCTTGCAAGCCCATCGCCTAAAAAAACCACAAGCCTTTATTACCTCAATCGCCTCTTACGTCTTTCACGGGAAGACATGGAGTATTCTAAGCCGGCAACCACGCTGCACAACGTGTTTATGAACTACAGAGTTAATAACGCATTACCTCGTTGCCCTTGACGTACATTTGGGCTCGTTAGGAGGTATTTATTTAGTAACATCACCTAATAACGTTTATGGGAACAAAAAATTCCTTCAAATAAGATAATTCAGCCATTTGGTAATTTTACCTTAGGAAAAATGGGTACGACTACGACTGTTATTTTCTATTGTAAATAAATGTTAAAGGTATAGAACAAGGAGCGAGCATGGACTGGCGTGATAAATTCACTAAAATCTATGGTGAATTTATCTTACGCGTAGCTAATTTTCTAGTGGCATTATGTTTCATTCATAATTTTACGCAGCCGTACATTTTCCGCTTAGATGTTAGTTTTGCAAAGCGGCCCAAATACCCAAAATACCTAAAAAAAAATCGCAGACTTCACTGTGATATTTGTTATTAAAACTGAAAAGAACCATGAATGAAGCTTTCAAAGAATTCTTTTGCTACGCAGTTAAGATGAATTTGGAGAAATGATCTAACCACTGTTTCCTCGCGGTATCTAATAATAACACCTCAAACCCTTGCTTATTACGTACCCATACATAAGGTTATTGTTTAATGAAATCGGTTATAGCATTGGACAGACAATAGGTTGTTATAATTGAGAAAGGGAGATTCAATACAAAACAAATAACACAGCATAATGAATGCTGTTTAGATTCAGACCAATTTACCAAATTGTCAGTCAACTTGTTTCGTAATGTTATTTATTCCACATCTACAATTTTCGAACCGAGAGCAGTTCAACCTACTTCTCAAATGTAAGCTCTTCCTCACAACAAAAAAAACAAAGGGTTGGCTTTGCGTAAAGTCATCAGCAATAAATCTAGGCATTAAATATGATATTTTCGTTACGGTAAAATTATGCATTTTATCTTGCAAAAGGTCAGGTATCCGTCATTCTTAGATTTGTTCTACAGGAAACTAATAACCGTTACAAATATTGTGCAATTAGTCTTAACTACCCAAGTTTCTTATCTCAGTAAAAATTAGGTATACAGGGTGTCCCAAAAATCAACGTTAATCCGGCTAGGGCTGAGAGCTGCTAAAAAGCTATATAAAGACTGTACACGATAAAATCCGGCCATGCATGCTCTGGTGTATTTTTTTATGAGTGCTAATTTTCAAGCAGAACTTTTTTGTAATATTCAGTGGTTATGAAACTACATAATAAAAATACAACCATAATAAAATGTTAGAGCGTCTGTGACTTTGACCATTGTATAATCCACTGTGGACCAATATTTTTTTGTACATGGTCTTCTGACAGTCTATACCAAATTCTCCTGTTAAAAAGATTGAATTATTTTTAATTATACAAGCCAAATTACATTATCTTTTCACAATAGTTAAAACTTTTTTAATATTGAGATAGTTCTGAGGTTTTTTAACTTTGGCGAATTTGACTTTTTGACAAATAAATGCCTCCCATACAAAAACAACTTTCTTTGCTTGGAGTAAAAATTCTTCCTGACTACTACAAATAGAAATGAGTTTTAAAGTATTTTTTTGGTAAGACGACATAGAACGTAAAAAAGCTTGTAAAAATATAAATACAGTTGTGACATTGTAGCAGGAAGCGAGTGAAGATTGTCAAAAAACGCTGGACAGGAGATGAAAGGTATGATAGAATATATTCGGCGAAAACTCACACATACCCATACATTATGATACGATTTTATTTTACAGGGTGGCCGCTTTTTACATTTGAATTTCCCTGACTTTTCCCGGTTTTCCAGGCAATTCTTCAAGTTTTTCCCTGACCAAAATTAGAATCTAAAAAAGAAGCGTTTCCTTCATAAAAGGGTCAATCAACTATTTTACCCGCACATTTTTGTCCGTTGCTCACCGTTTAGATTTTATAAAATAAAAAAACTGGGGCCCGGCTTATTGTTAGTGAATTTATACATAGTAGTAATATTTTCATAATTGACATTATAAGTTATAATCTATTGTTTAAAATGTATAGACTAAAAACCGGTCAAGTGCGATTCCAACTCGCGCACTGAGGGTTCCGTACCTATTTAAGATAATATGGTTGGAAAACGCAAAAGAAAATACTTATTTTGTTATGAACTTTATTTTCTATCTTTATTTTAATACAGCTTTTTAAGGATTTTTGATATTTTTTCCAAAACTGTAAGATGTAGCAACTTCATTTTATTTTTCGCGTAAAATATAAATAATTATCTTTAAATCTGGTTTTTATCAGATTTTTTGTCCCATAAACTTCGGAGAAAAGGGCCCTCCCCCGGTTGTAAAAATGTACAAAATATGACCTTGGCTGTGCTGTAAATCACAAATGATTATAAAAAATAGTTTTGAAATTTGCAGATTGAGTTCTTTCATAAAACACCCCGTTTGCTATAATCAAATCACTTTAATTTTACAACCCCCCATTCTAGACCCCATTTCAAAAATTTAGAAAAATAATTTCATTTTGTTTTACACAAAACAGATGCGGGCAAGCAAGTTATACATATACCAAATTTCAAGTTGATAGCTTCTACAGTTTCAGAGAAAAACTGCTGTGACATACCGACAGACAGACAGACACCGAAGTCTCAACATAAGGTTTTCTTTTTACCATTTTGGTACGGAACCCTAAAAATGTGGTATTAAACTCAGTTGAAAATTCAGTGGGTATATTTAGGTATCATAAATATCCGCGAACAGTAACTTAGTAGACACTCATGTATTATCATATCATATTCTACACGATACATAAATAAAAAAACCAGTGATATTGATTAACATCATTTTCACACCACTGAGATTTATGTCCTTGAATCTTTGTAATTTGGTTTTTTAAGTCCAGCACCCCTTTGCTACACCCCAACCAATTTTTCCCCTGACCTCTATTAAATTTCCCTAACATTTCCCTGACTTTTCCCTGACCCGCTAAATTCCCTGACTTTTCCCGGTTTTCCCGGTTTTCCAGAAAGTGGCCACCCTGTTTTATTATATAGTATTATAATTATACAAGTTATTAAAAAAAACTGCTTGAAAATATACATTTATTGCAAAGATGCACCAGAGCATGCGTGGCCGGATTTTATCGTGTACAGTTCAGCCATTTTTAATAGTTTCGGAGATATGGATCATTTTAATCAGATTTTTTGTAATTTTCCCTTATGCCCATGTCACAAAATAACCTTCATTTCATGTATTTCAAATGTTTTTCAGAGGTATCTTAAATTATTAAAATCATTACGATTCAGCAAAGTATTTAAACCTATTTGCCCGGTTTTTTCTATATCCAATGCGTTATTCCCTTGGGAACTTTTATTTTTTCCGGGATGACAAGTAGCCTGTGTTAATCCAGGGTATGAGCTATCGGATCGTAGCAGGTGGAAAGAAGTGGTCTCTGCCTACTCCTCTGGGAAACAGGCGTGATTTATATGTTTGAGCTATCTCCATTTCAAATTTCATACAAAGCCGTCCACCCGTTGCAGCGTGAATGAGTAACAAACTAACAAACATACACAAACTTTCGCATAAGTTCCCAAGTTAATAACGATGATCTAAATCTATGCGAAGTCGCGGGCACGGATCCTCTCATCAGACACCGATTTGGTGACAATTGAACAAAAAAAAAAAACCAAATCGGTTAATCGGTCCACAGTTGAAGAAGAAATCGGTGAAAATACAGAAAAAAAATTACATGTATTTTGATAACGGCTGAACATAGTAATCTGCTCGTTGTTGGAAGTCGTTTAAAAATGGCGAATGCTCGACCGTTTGCAAAGTTAATTACCCTGAATTTAAACAGATTTAGTAATATACTAAGTTCGCGGAGGATTGCATGGATTGCAACGTTGTTAGCGTTAAAACAAATAATTGCAGTTAAGTATCTAAAAAATCACACCATTTATTTTTAAAATCGGTAAACATATCATAGAGAAAGCGGTGAACAAACATAAAAAAAAACTTTATAAAAATGACAATAGTACAATAGTAAATTATAAAATACTAGCGGCCTGCCAGCGGCTTCGCTTCGCTGCAAATTTCTGACTTTCCCGGTGTATATTTTAATTATTTTTTGTCACACAAACCTGACAAACACAACAAAAAAGAAATCAAATCGGTTCAGCCGTTATCAAGTTATAGCATGTCCAGGAGAAATAGGAATTCATTTATATATTTTGTTTACAAACAATTTTCGGGTGGTCAACTGAAGCCGTTTTTTACCTTAAAATATTGTAAGATGCCGACTTAATGTATAACTGATCTAATATGATTCGAAGACATAATTAATTTTTTTTTTGGAGACTCCTTGTCGATATTAAAAAAAAAATTTTTTTTTTAAATTTAATTAGAAGGAGGATATTTTTTATACTCATATCTCAAAGGACAGGCAACGCCTCTTTGAACCATCATATAGTATGATTAAATATTTCGACAGCACAGAAGTTTTTTAAGATAATCACAAAGAACCAAACATACATACCAACAGGCTAAATACAGAACTTTATTTTTGAAGTTTGTAAATGATTGATATAATAATGTAATAAGCAATATAGATAATAATATACTTATTTGAAAAATAGAAATAATTTTGTTTCTTTATTATTCCTGAATCACAGTAATAAATGTGTAAGTATCAGCCTTAAAGCCATTTGTATAAACATGGTTATTAATATATACAGCGGTTTTATTCACAGAATGGCCTAAAAATATGACTTATCGAAATGGACCACCAATCAAAAAGGGCTTGACCAATTTTATTGCTAGTTAGGTATAATTTACTTTAGAGCAGTAACTAAGATTTAAACTGATGTACATACAGTGAAGTTTAAGCTATGTTTTTAACTGAGACTAATTTTACATAATTCTTCAACAATGGTTTATTTCTAAGTAGTAAGTAACGATAAGTGTACTTAACTATTAAAATGGTCCAGAACTATTTGATTGGTTGTCAAAATTAATAAATCCTACGTTCCTATACATAGACGACAGTACCGAAAAACACGGAGTCAACCCAACTGCATTTTTTTCGATGGCGTCGTACAAGTTTTAAACCTTGTTTTAATTAGACACGTTGACCTGTATATATTTAGGTACCTATTAAAGTTTGTATGTGTAGTCCTTTCTTCTCTGGTTGAGGCTAAAAGGTACACCCGACTTCAACAAACTATGTGTAGTTAGTTAGATTCTCTAAGCGTCGCTAGTTTTACTGGGTACTGTAGTTAGTATACATTGTTAAGTGTAGCCAGGCGATTATTCCGTAAATATAACAGATATCAGAAAACTTTAAACTGATATTGAAACCCAAAATATCCCAAATATTAACTTCAAACCCTCCCATACATTTAGTACGCGGTTCGTTGAGAGGCTTTAGTTTAAAAACGAAACCCTTATGGTGACACTTTGGTGTCCGTCTGTCTGTCTGTATGTAACAACAGGTTTTCTCAGAAATTATAAAAGCTATCAACTTGAAATTTGGCATAGTTGTATAACTTGCTTGCCTGCATCTGTTTTTAGTAAAAAAAAAAGAAATTATTTTTCCAAATATTTGAAAAGGGGTCTACAATGGGGGGGTTTAAAAAATAAACTGATTTGACTGGCAAACAGGGTGTCATATGAAAGGGCTCAGTCTGCAAATTTTAAAACAATTTTTTTATAATTTTCTGTGACACACTTTTTGATTTATAAATAATAATAAATAAATAAAATTTGATTTACAGAAAAAAAATTATAAACCTGCCCCTCTCCAAAGTTTATGGACCAAAAAATCTGAAATAATCCTGATTGATACACAATTAATTACTTATATTTTACGCGAAAAATAAAATGAAGTTGTCAAACAAGACACGCAACGGTCAACAGTCAGTTTGTTTTCTAAATAAATAACTTACTACAATGTTTTATAAATAAATAACTTATTACAAACTTAAGCTAGCGTTACATAAACAATTATATTTAATGAACTAACTTGCACATTAATCTTGGTTTGAAACCCTCCCTAACTACAAAGAGCAGCCTCTCAATCAGAACAATGCTCAAAACTATCTGAAGGTAATTTGAATAGTGCTGAGCAATACATACAGTATTAGTTGTGTATGGCTCCCCGAGGATGGTTTATTAATTAAAGTTAAACGTTACCACTAACTTGGAACAGACTTCCATACAAATTGCAAATATAAGTAGTCAAGAGCAATGAAAAAAAGTCACTTTATATTGAATTACCATAGAAAGTGGCCCGTTTTCATTGCTCCTGAGTGTATGATTAAGTAGCTTTTGTAAATCTTGTCTAGAAACAAGGATCATGTAAGAAGTGTTGTATTAATTGAGGTCTAGGTAATAAGCAATGGTTGAATGCTTAAATGTATACTCTGAAATTATCAAAAAACAAGTTTTGGAAAAGTTTACAAAAAACATTAAAAATCTGTATTAAAGTTTAGGCTAGTCAAAATGGACATTATTGCATAAATAATAAAGTCATAACAAAGTAAGTAATTTCTTTTGCGTTTTCCAACCATCTTTATCTTAAATACGGAACCCTCGGTGCGCGAGTCCGACTCGCACTTGACCGGTTTTATTTATTACAGTTTATTCGTGTAAATTATATGAATCTTAAAGAGTTTTATCTCTTATGGCAGGCAAATTACAGCCTCAATGAACGTCTCATACTAAATGTATGGGAGCGTTTAAAGTTAATATTTTTAATATTACTACTTTTATTTAAAAAAGTTACTAATATGTGATTTTACTCATTGGGTAACTTACATACTTTCGATATCAGTTTTCTGATATCTGTTATATTTACTATATAGAATAATAGCCGGGGTACACTTAACGATTACACCCTGTAACTAAATAACTAAAGCACAACAGTAAAATTATATTTTTTTAATTTGCTCACCATGCACTTGTATTTTTTCTCTGGCTACGCTACTATATAGGACTATGTATGAATACATACAATTAGTTTTTAAAGGCTATCATTTATAGTAGGCTTGTTTGTCCCCTTAACGCATTCACTGCCAGGGGGCGTGGCCTAGGAACAAACTTGTATGACAGTGAACACATATATGCGTTGGTGGCAGTGAATGCGTTAATATTCATTGCTTAATATTAATATAACTATATTGTGATTCATGAGTAGAGTGAGTGAAAGAGCAATCTGATTACCTATGAATCCTCCAGAGTTGAGGTAACGGTTCGAAGTCTCTGCTGTGGGATACTTAGATGCGCGCTGGGGTGCTGGCCAGCAAAACTGTTCAGCACCAAACAATACTCGGGTATTGGGAAAAGATTTGAATCTTTTTACAATTTTTTCCAGAGTGCCCAGGAACATTACATCATAACTATGGGGAAAAGAAATTAATACTTAATGTTTGCACTTTAGAAAAACTGGCTAGGAACATAAAATATGTAAAAATATAAATATAAAAACCTGTTCCAGACTACATCAAACAATTTAACAAATTCTCAGAGATTTTAACTGACTTGAAGTAAACAATATTTTTTAGTTCATCAAGGTAATTAGACATTTAAATAATTATTTAGTTCATAAAAATAATATGCTTATAAGCATAGCACACTTCAATACATACCTGTCAGTAAAAATAATAATTTGTTCTTTATTCTCATCATTCATCAATTCATCTACTTTCTCTTTAAGTAGATTTATTTTCTGACCCCCGCCAGGAAAATTCATGTTCCCTCCATTCCAAACAGTGCCTTTGCCAAGAACCTCAACTTCTATTCCATATATTTTTGCTGAATGTAGAAAACGCTGCAAGCCATGGTTGTCCTCTGTTGCTACAGTAAGGACTTTGACAGTTTCTGTAACAATTATATTAGTGTTACAAATAAGTATGAAATTCTTATAAGATTAAATAAAATTAGACACCAAAGACAATTTGCGAAAATAAACACACATAAAACTGAAATACTACAAATTCAAATTAAATAGGTATTGATGATAACAAGAGTGCTAACTAGCCAAACCACTGTCACTAGGTAGAGCAGCTTTTCTCAAAGGATGCTCCGAATAGCCCTTGTGCTAAGTAAAACATAAACCACCAAAAGAAAAAACAATCTAAATATAATAATGTTGTTACAAAAACTCAACAGGAAAACAGTATTAGTAGTAATGAAACTGTAATGCCCCCAGACCAGGCAAAGCAAAAAAAACAACACCTAAATTTCCACCTGCTTTTGCTAAAAACATATAAGTATTTAAGTTTTAATCTTTAAGTACCTAAGTTGAAAAAGCTATAATCTTAAGCTTTAATAACATGCTATGTTAAAATAACTCTGAATGTTCAGTAAATTAAACAAAAGCTTTCAAATTATGTAGGTACATACCAAAGCCTTGAACCGGTTTATTATATAGTAGTACTATTACAAACAATTGTATAAATGATCTCATATTTCTGGACGTGTCCTTTCAGCGGAGCGCACCGGGTTCAACAGACTGCTTGCCCGAGCGCAGCGCCGCGGCCATAAACTAAAGCTCGTAAAGCAAAGCGAGCTATAGAAAGACATGTAGCACGGATACCGCATGTGCTCCAGATATGCGCTCCCGATTGCTTCCGACCACGATAAGCTTATAGCTTATAACAGTTTTTTTTATGATATTATGTTATTTTCACCGTCCGACGTCCGATAGTCACAAACTGCTAAACTGACTGATCTCGCCTAGATAGAGTACAGTTCGCCGAGATGACATCAGTTACATAAACAAACTGTTATTATAGGCATCAGCTATAATAGTTGTAAATGCTTGGATACCGTTTGATATTGATGAAGTTATTTACCATTTCACACACAAATAACGTTTATTGAGGCTTTGGAGAGGTATCAAAACAAAACATAATAAAGCGTTTTTTTTTAAATTTAACTATCTAAATATGTAGTGTAATTAATAATTATGTGATTTAGACGTTGCTTAATTAGGGAGGTATACATATCACTAATAATATTTAACTGTAGGCTAAATTACACATTAAACTACGTATGTCGTGAACATACTGTATACTATACAGTAACAGTACGACCGAACGTATTTTTTTGTCGAATCAAGAACGCCTCATTGTGCCACAATAGTGCCGAATGCGGCCGAATGAGACAACAAAAATGTCACTCGTAATGTCACACTGACATAACTGACATTATGCTATGACCTAGCCTTGTAAGCATGAGGCCCTACTTTGGAAATTGAAGTTCGATCGAAGTTACGTTAGCTCCATCCCTTTCTCTAGGTATAGTTTCGAGTGATGAATGACAGGGACTCAGCACTGAAGCATGAAGTGGTCCGTGGAGAGTTTTCCGGTAAACTTCGGGGAGGGGAGGGAACATGGCCGATTGAAAGATATCCGGCTTTGTACTTTTGATTTAGGGCTGATTTTTCAATCTCCAGATAAAACACTCTTTCAGGTAAATTGTAGCTCTGTCCTTTTCTTTGTCATAAGAAAGATAAGGAGACTGCTACAATTTACCTGACAGATAGTGTTATCTGGAGATTGAAAAATCAGCCCTTGGTATTCTATTTACCTACTGATTTACTCTAACTTTAAGGCTGGATTTACACTTGTAAGTTAAGTATTACTGTAAGTTTTGAAACAAAGTTATATGCAAGACTGAGATGAAGATATTTGACATTACCCATAGTTGCGTCTCAGAACTTACAGTAATAACTTACAAGTGTAAATCCGGCTTTAGCGTTTTCAAAAAGTGAAATTTACAAAAAAGTTACTTAGGTATGCGTAATTTCATCGATGCCGGCTGTGAATGTTAAAAGATCGTCTCGGAAATTGCGGCAACTACATAGAATGATTATTTGTTCTTCAAAATGTACATTAATTGAGCTTTTAATGTTTATACGTAATGAAATAAAAAAATAAACCTACTTAGTTTTATTTGACTCAACCTTAGTACTTAACAGAACTTGTGGCCGGACTAGGTATTAATGGGTTAGTATAGTATTGTGAAGCTTAGAGTTTTTTAGCCGGCCGTTGTAGGTAATTGTTTAAAGAAAACATGACTTTCGTAAGGCAAGGGGATAGTGGGAGACTTGACAACTCCGGCGATAGGGAGACAATGATCAGTGGTTGGAATCTCCCGCTCTGATCTTTAGTAAGTAAATCATTATAATATAATTAAATGTGTTTTCTGATGTGCCATTATTATTTAAAGCCTGATTAATTTTCTGTTAGAAGTAAAATTATACTTAATCTACTTTCTTCAACATTTTGTTAAAAATCCAAAAAATGGCTTCTTGGTGTTGAGTTCTTTGATTACCTACATTCGTAAGAAAGACTCATTTATAATATTAGCTTTATATGTTATTAATGTGCATAATCATAATGTCATTCCTGATGTGCCATTATTGTTTAAAGGTTGATTCGTTTTCTGTTAGAAGCAAGATTATAATTTCAAGCTATTGATCTCTAAGGTTTATAAGCCAAAAAATGGTTTAATAATGTTAAATGTTGATTACATCCTGCAAGAGAGACTCATTTATAATATTGTCTTCATAATTTTATTAATGCGCATAATCATATGTGATTCCTGATGTGTCATTATTGCTTAAAGATGCTTGATTAGCTTGATTAGTTTTCTGTAAGAAGCAAGATTATAATTTCAAGCTATTGATCCCTAATGTTCATAAGCCAAAAAATGCTATACTTACCTAATAATATTAAATGTTGATTACATCCTGTAAGAAAGACTCATTTTTAATTTTGGTTTTATTAAACAACCGTTTTTTCTTTTTTTCTTTTTATACCTACAAATGTACCTATGGTCAAATCTCCCTTACGCCCTGCTGGCCTATTGCCTAACGCACTCGCAATCGCAATCGACTTCAAAGTGGAACAATTGTTTTCAATTTGTATGCAGACAAGCCTTTGATTTTCAAAATGAAAACGATTGCGATTGCGAGTACGTTAGGCAATAGCCCCTCTGGTCAACTCACCCGTAGGGACGGGAGATTTAAACCACGTTTCAGTTTTAAAAAATATATAATATTAATAATGATAATAATAATAGCTCCTCCTCATAGACATGACCATTTGCCAGCAAGTCAGGCGAAACAAGGGGGCCCTTTCCGCTGCTTGGATGGACTACAAGAAGGCTTATGACTCGGTGCCTCACTCATGGCTCGAAAGGATCTTAGAGTTGTATAAAGTTGATGCAACTTTGAGGTCCTTTTTAGGTGTGTGTATGAGGCATTGGGTCACAGTCCTTCGTCAACCAGGTGATCGAGATGTCCCCTCTGATTCGCCGAACTTGATAAGGATTGAAAAAGGCATCTTCCAGGGTGACAGTCTGAGTCCTTTGCGGTTTTGCCTAGCCTTGAATCCTCTCAGTTCTTTGCTGACGGATTCTGAGCTTGGCTATCGATTTCGTAGAGAAGCTGAAGTCATTTCTCACTTATTGTTCATGGATGACCTCAAACTGTTTGCATCGAAGTGCCAAGATCTTATCGCACTATTGAAAATCACACAAGAGTTCAGTAGTGCGATCAAGATGGAATTCGCAATCAGTGAAGTAGCGCTTCTTCTGCCGCTTGACAAAAGTTCTTAACAGTCTTTTGTCGGGGGGCAATAAGCAATAAGCGCGCACGCTTTCAATGGCTAGGTGATGCCGCTGCTCACATACTCCTTTAGCATACTAAGGTTAACTCAGACTGAGCTAGACGCCCTGGATAGGAGGGTCCGTCTACTGCTTAAATCACATCACATGTTGCACCCACGTTCATCTGTCATGAGATTGTACATCGAGGAAATGTGGAGGTCGAGGCATTATAATGCTAAGAATCTCCACAACCACGAGGTGTGCAATCTCAGGGAGTATTTCGTTGGTAATGAGTGTGGGATGCATCGTGATGTGGTTGCAGTAGACAGGAGCCTCACGCCTCTCTCTTTGGCAAACGAGAACTGGCGCAGACCAACGGTGTTGACTGTTGAGCACTGAAGACCGCAGGAACGTATGGAAGAGCAAGGAGCTACACGGACGCTTCTACCGGGCCCTAACAAGGCCCGACGTAGACTTTTTAGCGTCCGTGAACTGGCTACGGTTTGGTGACCTCTTTGGGGAAACCGAAGGTTTTTTCTGTGCAATTACTGATGAGGTCATAATGACGAACAACTACCGGAAATATATTCTGAGGGATGGCACGGTCGACATTTGTCGAGCGCGCCGTTGCCCCGGCGAGTCCCTCAGACACATAATTTCCAGTTCTTCGCATTTGGCCAACGGCGAGTACTTGCACAGACGTAACCTCGTAGCCAGGATCATCCATCAGCAACGCACTTCAATAAGGTCTTGTTGAGTCTGAAGTGCCGTACTATAAGTGTACACCGGTACCGGTTCTCTAAAATGCTCGTTCTACGCTCTATTGGGATCGATCTGTCATCACGGATAGGACTACTGTCGCCAATAAGCCTGATATCGTGTTGACAGCTCGATCTCAATGCCGGGGAATGCTCGTCGACATCACCATCCCGCATGACGAGAACCTTGTGAAGGCCGAGAAGTACAAGCTCAGCAAGTAAATTGACTTGGCTCACGAAGTGACCGCGATGTGGGATGCTGACGCGACGATCATTGTCCCGATAGTTGTTTCGGCAAACGGTCTTTTAGCGAAAAGTCTCGATCAACACCTCAAGAGACTCTTGCTAGATGGCTGGATCAAGGGCCAGATACAGAAGGCAGTAAGTACTCCTCGACACGGCATGCATCGTGAGGAGGTTCCTCTCTCTGCAGCTCTAACCACCGGTAACTTGAGCCCTGCCCCGCTGCCGGCGGCACTCGTAGGTTAGGTTTTTTATATTGTATATTTTTGTATTAGTATTGTTATTTTACATTTATATTTGAATATTTATTATAAAAAACCTAATGTACAGAAAATTTAATAAATATCTACATAATAATAATTGTATTTATTCGGACAACATGATACTATTTCCACAGTTTTATTAGTAATTCTTAGCCTAAATGTAGTTATTAATAAATAACAGAGATTTTTACCTCTGTGTAAGTTTCCACATCAGAGGACAATCAAATTTATTGGCAATCATCTTTAAGATGCCATTCCCGCTGCCACGTACCCTGTCTGCTAATGAGGCAGTTTTCTTGCGCCACACAGCGTCGAAACTGTCGGTGCGTGCCCCCACAAACATGGACGAGGCGTTTCAGTACCGCGACAGCCGCAACAGCACCCTAAAGGCGTTATTGTACTGGACGCGCAGAGCATTGTAAGCCTTTTGAGTGAACCTGACCCACAGACTCGACGAGTATCAGCGATGTGCAGAAGGCCTTGAAAAGCGTAATTTTGACTGAATCCGTACATCGCCTAAATCTGTGCGCCAGCATGTTCGCCCTAACTGACAATGCTCTGCGTTCCCTCTCCATATCAGCATCATCTTTCAAGTCCTCGATCAATAAATGATCGAGATGTTCGAATCTTGCACTTTTCTAAGGCGAACACCATTGAGTGTGATAGGTGGAAAAAAGAAGAGACTCTTGGTTCCCACCTTAAAAATCATATACTCAGTTTTTTGAACATTATATGACAACCCGTGAGAGACCGCATACGCCTCACATGTAGCCAGCAGCTATGTAATTTGACTATTAAACAAGCATTTGCAATTTAAAAAAAGTTCGTTGTAATATTTTTTTTAATGTAAGTAGGTACTGGACTGAAATTTTTCAGCGTACCTATTCGCCACATATTATTTAGCGTATTCAATTTGATATAAAATACTTTTCATCGAATAAACAGCCTGGTGCAAATGGTCTCCTATTCGGATCTTAGACCATAAGCTTTAAGCTAAAAACTGCTGTTTGGATAATGTCGTCAAAGTAATGTTACTTACGAGTATCATGTATATATTTTTCATTTCGCCAATTTCACATTTAAATAATTTTAATATAGCCTATTACACTCTATATAGTGGTTAAGACGAATCTAACCACGTATAATTTATTAAATTCGGTTTAGCCGTTTAGTAGTTACGAGAGGACATAGAGTCAAACACATAACCCTCCGTTTGGGCTCTGCCGCAGTCGGGTAACAAGCAACTTTAGAATTTTTGAAGCTTATGACCTCTAAATAGCCCAGCTCTATCGGTCTAATTATTGTAATCGCTTAGCGGAGTAGCGCGTCGGAGGTCTCGACGTGGCCGGGCTCCTGGCTCCTGACTCGTACTTTGCCGCCCGAGATAAAGTTCTATGCGGGACATGCTAAGTGGTTATAATAATTATTCAGTTACAAACTTTAAATGTCGAATGAAGCTTCATCTCGGGTGACACTTGAATTGGAATGAAAAGATGGTTCGCAAAGCTTATTAACATTTATGTAAAGCTTACCTTTTTCATATAGGTTATGTGTTTTACAACTGGCTTCCTCGGAGTTCCGGCTGCAGAATTCTTGAGTAGAAGTGCCCGGTCGCAAAGCTATAAGCATCGCCAGCACCCAGCAGCAACATTTAATGGGAAAACACTTGTGTCCCCGCAAAACCATCTTAACGGTGGCGCTTCCGACAGGCGACTGTTATCTTGCTTCGATCGAACTCTACAAATCGACTGCATTATTTCGCTTTGAAAAAAGTTAATACGCCGTGAAATGAAAGCGTTGGCCGACGTCAAAAGAACTCTTCGGGTGACAATGGGTTGGTTGCATTTCGCGGAAAATACTTTTATACTTTTGCTCAATTTCTTATTTAATTTGTTTTTTAGAGCGTTGGGGTCTAACTAACGGACCCTCCGTTAGATTGATCCGCACATCATCAATAAAGTAGATACCTAATGTGAGTATGCTTTATTTGGTTAGATTTTGGTTTTTATATTGAAATGGAAAGAAGCAAAATTTATTTGAAATGGTACCTACTCGTAAATTAACTTGATCGCAAACTAATGTTCCAGAATTTATCTGCAAGAACGTTACCTTTTTCAAAAGCCAGCTACTTTCGAGAAAGTGAAAGTATCTGGGGCATTGGCAACGCTCCAGTAACGATTTTGTTAACTTCTGATCGAAAACTGTTAGTTCACTGTTCAGCGGGTGCAAGTTTCTTGACCTTACATGCTTTAAAGTAATTAATCACGTACGAGGAGGCGCCCGGACCGGCCGGCGTATGAGATTTAAATGTTCCTTATTTATTGAAGATCACTCACTACTACATTCAAGGGGCCTATATTCCACTTTATCTTTTCCGCTTTTTGCTATCGTATTGTTAACATTATGATAGTTCTTATAATCTTGACGGTAAAGGCGGCCGAGGAAAAACGAATGGCATAGAGGCCCAGATTATGTTTTATCCTGTTTCCGCGGACTACTTAGAATACTTAATAGTATTTTTTCTACTCGCGTACTATAAACCGCTAATATTGATATCGTTAATGGTGTCAGAATACCACCTATAGCGTAACCGAAGAGTAAAAACGATTCTATAATTAGCGTTACCATGGTAATAACAGTGCTATAATTTATTATAGCATTGTTATTACCATGGTAACGGTCATCCCGGATATCAGTCTTGGCGTTTAGTTAACATTTGACATCCTAATAATTTGTATATAAACCGTTAAAAACATTTTAACACCAATTAAAATTACGTATATTAAAAATAAAATTAATTTTGAGACTAAATATGTGTTTAAAATAACATTTTTATTCAATTACTAAAAATAGATGGTTAATAACCATTGATTTGTTATTTGGTTACCATGGTTACGTTCAATATGGATATCAACAAAATGGCGTTTCGTTTGGCATTCCAACTTGTTTATGATAAATCGATAGAACTGTTTTTAGTAACTATTAAAATACGCGTGAAATTGGTTAACATTTATTAATAAAATTCACAAACTATTAATGCGCATCGGAATAGTGAAAATTTCTTTGATGATAAGTAATTTGTTAGCAGAAAAATCGAGTAAAGTATACGAAAAAATTTAGCGATTGTTTATTTTTATCATAATCATATTAAGCTTGTAGAAAAAGTTATGTATGCAACGGTTCACAATTAGCTCTTAAGGTACTCGTGCCTGTATTTAGAGCGCTCGCAAGCTCGCGCTCTAACCTCGGCTCTCGTACCTTAAGAGGCTTCATTATGAACCAGTTACATAAATAACTAATTTAAAACGTAAGGTAAGTACATTACGTGTAAAAATACTCTATTTTAAAAGAATAACTGCCGCACTCAGAGACGTCAATTAAAATTAATTCATGTTTAGTGACGTGATGTATTATTATTATTCTATTGCTGTAGCAAAGAAAGTGACAGCGGCAAGTTTAATCAAGCATTAAATTAAATTGACGTCCCTGAGTGCGGCAGATAACAACGAGTTTTTTAATGGAAAGAACAATCGCTCACATTGACATTCAGTAGAAATAGTACATTTTGGTGCAAGTGCGGAACTGTCATTTTCACTGGTCCCGAGTCTGGTCCCTCGCTTGCAGCTCAGGCCAAGACGTCACCTCGGAACTCGTGTAAAATGACATACTTTCCGCACATGCAGCAAAATGTACTATGTTAATAAAGCGCATATGTGACAGTGTTAAAGGCAATCTCATTATGCGTATATTTAATGTTCAAATCACAATGCAGGTATTATTGATATTCTTTATTTTTATCGTGTATAGGTATTTAGGTATGCTATTTTTCAGTGTCATGCGTGCATGCATGGGATAATATTCAAATAATTTTATTTAGACAAGGTTAGGTGAAGCTCTTGCGTACCCTGAACCCCCGACGCAAACATACGGTGGTGATACGTTTAAAACTCATCACTGATGAGTCATCAGTGTTATTGAAAATGTGAGAAAACAAACATATTGTTTCTGTTATTAATAAAGCAGTAATCGATAACATATTTAACGTTAACTTAAAGAATGGGATTTAAGGTTTCGAAATAGAATATTATTTATAAAGGGATTAAATGTATTTATTAACCTAATGATAGAAAGATAAAAGATTTTTTTTCAGTAAGTAGGCCGGGCATTTTTACTGAGAAGAAACGCCGCAAGAAACTCGGCAGTAAGTCATTTTTTAAACATTTTTCATTATTACAATGGTACTACTTGGTCTAGCATTATATAAAGCTATAAATATTAAATTAAATATAATATCAAATAACAAACGTAGTTCAGCAGGAAAACATGCCAAAAATCTTACGAGAGAGATACCTACAGAGAAAAGGAAAAAACACCCACTTATGTGTATACAGGGTGTTAGGTAGCGGGTTCGACAAACGAAAATGGGAAAAACTTGGGTCCAATTGGAACACATTTGCCATAGTGACCCCTATGCTAAAGTTGATAGTTTTTTTTAAATTTTTTTTTTCCGTTTTTTTGAAAATATACCATAATTTTACCTTTAAACCTTCTTAATTTCATACCTAAGCAACTTAAACCGCCCATTTTTTTTAAAATGATGCTCTTATAATGGTTTTATTTTAAAACAAAACCAAAACCCACAGGTAGGTAATGCTTTAAAAAAATATATGGGCCCTTAAAGCTATGACTAAATGTGGAAAATAAAATGACATTTAAGTTTCGACAAGTATAAAAAAAAACACATGTCATAGACGATTTCAAATAATTTAAAAAACTTCTCTGGTTAATACTCTTCACAACGATATGCCACATAAAAGAAAAAAAACAGAAAAAAAAATTACGCAGTACATTGAAATTTCCTCACGAAGATTTATTAAAGAAATCACTGATAACACCGTTATGAACATTGGTGAATACGTTAGCGTTAATAATCGCTGGTAAATTACCATTAATAAAAAACATTTTAAGAGTAATAATAAAATTGAAAACAAAACACTTTTTAGGGTTCCGTAGCCAAATGGCAAAAACGGAACCCTTATAGATTCGTCATGTCTGTCCGTCCGTCCGTCTGTCCGTCCGTATGTCACAGCCACTTTTTTCCGTAACTATAAGAGCTATACTATGGAAACTTTGTAAGTAGATGTATTCGGTGAACCGCATTAAGATTTTCGTACAAAAATAGAAAAAAAAACAATAAATTTTTGGGGTTCCCCATACTTAGAACTGAAACTCAATTTTTGTTTTCATCAAACCCATACGTGTGGGGTATCTATGGATAGGTCTTCAAAAATGATATTGAGGTTTTTAATATATATTTTTTCTAAACTGAATAGTTTGCGCGAGAGACGCTTCCAAAGTGGAAAAATGTGTGTCCCCCCCCCGTAACTTCTAAAATAAGGGAATGATAAATGTAAAAATAATATATGATGTACATTACCATGCAAACTTCCACCGAAAATTGGTTTGAACGAGATCTAATAATTAGTTTTTTTTTAATACGTTATAAATCGTAAACCGCATTTTACCTTTCATTCATCAACTCCAATATAATAAAGAATAAAGAAAAACATTTATTTAGATGTATAGTGGTACGGAACCCTACGTGCGCGAGTCCGACTCGCACTTGGCCGGTTTTTAAATTTTGTAATCACTCGATCAGGAATAGGTACATTCCGTACATTGTCGTCGCATTTGCCACATTGATTAGAAAAAAAAACATCAGGTCCGATATCGTTTCCCCCCCTCTACGAGTCCTACAGTTTTGCATCTACGTTGTAACAAGCTCTCTGGAGACGGGCCATCGACTCTATAGTGCCGTGACTTGCCAATAACAACGGGCAGTCATTACGTGTCATTCCAATTACCTACCTCACTTCCAGCTGAACAGATTTCAGAGGAAAGGAAACAAGTTTGTTTTTGGTTTAGGGATGAAAGGATATGGATTGGTGAATAAAAATTAAAAGTGAAATAATGGCGCCTCAGCAGGCTATCAACTCACTAACATCTTGAAACTAGCTGTCCTTATACTAAATATCTAATGTTAGTAAGTAAAGTGGGTCAGCACTTGTAAAGCTTCGTTGGAATTAGCATGGAATCCAATTAAAGTAATACGATTAAAACAGTAGGTAGAACCGACGTTTATCATTCATAACCAGTGCTCGCTTGAAGTAGACGGTCCGTGAGTAAAAAGTTCTTATTAAGCCGAAATGCCAAAAGAAGATCCTGAACAAACGGCGCTCAAAAAAGAGCTCAATGATCTTATTGCTTCTCTAAAGGTTTGTTCTCGTAGTTTTCATTTTCACGCTAAATAAATGTTTACTTGAAGAAGACGATAGATGCATAACTCCAAATTTGCACCTAGGCGGAACAACAGAAAGTAGCAGACGCCAAACTTGCCGAAAAGTGTGGAGATTTGGGAGACTTACCAAAGATACGGCTCTCAACCAAGAAAACCCTGAAAGGCCACATCAACAAAGTTAATTCCGTACACTACAGCGGAGATTCGAGGTAAGACTGGTTAAGGAAACAAAAATAGAATTAAAATCTAATATCTTTGCCCAATGGTTAATAATTTTGGACTGTAACAATTATTCACCTAGCAGTACATAGGTAAGTACTAATTAAAAACACCAGATTATTTAGTAGGTACTATGGAAAATTAAGGACATACTGGCTTGACTTCTTATAATTGTGTACAGTCCTTTGTTTTATTATAATATATATTATAATTATATTTATTTACTTATATTATATATATATATATATATATATAAATCTGTATATAAATAAATGTTCGTGTATTTAATTATTTTGATATTTATTATTTTTATTATACCTATGTCTGTTACTATTTATTCATTATTTAAGACCTAAAATTTAGTTTCACGCAGTTTCTGTAAACTTTGTGTTTGTACTTGTGTCTAAGTACTCGTTGCACAATCTACCTTTCTATTTTTCCTCAATCATCCAAAGGTTAGCTGGAGGTTAGCTGGAAGAGATCCCTTAAAGGGGTAAGCTAGCCTTTGGACATTCCTTCTCTGTAAATATTGTATTTGAATTTATGTGTTTTGTACAGTAACGAGTTTACATACATACATACAAACATACTATATATGTAGGTTTTGCATAGCGATTTAGTACTTACATATTTTATAAAAAAACATTTAAATAGAAATAAGATTCCTACTAATGTTATAAATGTGATAGTATGATTGTTATTTTTTTAACGCTGCAACGCATTCTTTTTGTACTTTGCCATACATGAGGGGATTTCGGTGTTTTTTAACTTCAGGACGTAGTCGGCGAGGAGTAATGACATAGGCTACTTTCTATTCGGAATGTTACACAGTTTACGGGGTACAGCGCGATTTGTTTCCTGATTCGTTGTTTACCTGTTTAGTCGGATTCCTCTCTCGTCGAATTCCTATTTCGTCGGATTTTCAATATCAAATGGAACTAGCTAAATACCGTGACTCCACTTATGTATTCAACTGGCAACCCATCCTCGCGTCACTTAGTTCTTTTTTTAAGTTTTCTGTAACACTCTTACATAAACCAGAATTAATAATTCATAAAAAAACTTTCGTGAAAAATATTTAACTGCTGGTGAAAACCGCACCAAAATCCGTTGCGTCGTTTAGGAGGAGTTACCTAGCGGATATATGTATAGATAGACAGATAGACGGGAAAAACGACTTTGTTTTATGGGTACCTACTATATAAAGATAAAAATTAAGATATCTACACATCTCATTTAAAACGGAATAGCAATAATTTAATCGACAGAGCAGTTAGTTAAAAAGATGAAATGCATATAGGGTCAAATTAGGTTACTACACAGAGCCCATTTAAAGACTAACAATTGTGGATGGAGCTACATTTTCAGCTTTGAAGTCAGAGACCACTTCACATTTTCCACGCTGTCCAAGTAAGTAGGCGTTAGACACGTTCGCGTAATAACTTCCTCGCAGTTTTTTTTATTAAACGAGCTAATCTTTTCTTGCCTTTTAACAATTGACATACTTTCTATTTATTATAACTGTCAAAATCCTTTTTTGTTTTTTTTTATTGCCTGTTATTATCAATTGAATACAATGTCATTATAGAGTGCGATCCCAGTCACTTACGTGATTTGATTTAGGAACGATGATTTTTTTAGGATCGGTATTATAACTTAGAAAGGATTGGATACTCGCTAAGCAGAAAGTGGAGCCGTTTTACAGGTAGCAGGTATCAAAGGTGGAAAAAACCATGCTAACTTACGTCAATGTAGGAAGGCTGGTTTTTACATAGGTCAATGATATTGTTATAAACAAACATGTACAGTTGCCAGACACGTCCTGTGGGTCATAACTTTTGACAGACACTTTAAAAGTTGTTCCGGCTCAAGCGCCTGCCAGTAACCTCCGAGCAACGAAACGCGAAGCCTAACCTAACACCTGGCCGTGTTTTCGATAACTTCGCATGGTTGGATGGTTTTTTCCCACCTTTGATACCTGCTACCTGTAAAAACGCCCCGCTTTCAGCTTAGCGAGTATCCAATCCTTTCTAAGTTTATTAACCGACTTCAAAAAAGGAGGAGGTTATACGTTCCACTGTATGTATTTTTTTTTTTATTTTTTTTTTTATGATTACTCCGTCAATTGTGGACCGATTTTAAAAATTCTTTTTTGGTTTGATAGAGTATACTTCCGAGGTGGTCCCATTGTCACCAAATCTGAATCTGATGAAGGGATCAGTGAGGAATTGAGGGAACTCCTCAAATATTGTATGCAAACATATAGCGATTTTAGTATTTTTAGTAACAAGTGTAGCATTTGCATTCAGAAAGTGTCACTTGGTGAAGCGGAACTGATGATGAAGACCACAGATGGCCACCGGAACTCCTCAACGGTACCGATTTCAAGGGTGGCGATAAGATATCCCGATTAAGATAGTTGAGCGACTACAACAAAGCACATTTAATCGTTTTAAAATGACTATGATTTTCCCGCGGCGTTGCTTGCGGCGAGCTTGAAATGTCTTAAAGTTTCATATATCAACAAGAAGTGGGACTAAATAAGGTTATTATGATCACTAAAAAGTGTAAAATAAAATAAATGTTTTAAAAAACAAAAAAACCGCCTTCAAAAACGCAAAAAATAACTTCTACTACTAGGTACTTAGTAGTAGGTACCTAGTAGTAGAAGTTATTTTTTGCGTTCTTGAAGGCGGTTTTTTTGTTTTTTAAAACATTTATGTTATACTACCGATCCTAAAAAAATCATCTTTCCTAAAATCACTTAAGTCTGGGGTGACTGGGATCTTGAACTATTACTTTAAGCCCACGCGTTATTATAATAAATTATCAAAGCCATGAAACTATCAACACCTTAAACTGAAAAATGTTACAACTAGCACCCCGCTAAGTAGGTATGTTAAAATATGATTTAAGACCAAAATGGACAATAAGTTGTCCCGTCAAAAATGTCACCGGCTTAATTAGTTAAGTTTTAAAACTTACCATATTATAAGGTGATATGAAAATGAAAAAAATCTTTTATCGGGTTTTTTATAATACAGTTGCTGACCGCGTGCTCTGCAACACCCACCTGAAAGTCTATTTTTTTATTATTATTATTATTCAATATAAAAACTATACATCACATTAAATGCTTACAGCAGTAACGCGTTACATTTAAAAAACCATTCGAAATTAATATGTGGCTTTTACTTGACGTAGTAGTACTACGGGTATAGTTACGAGTATATACCTAGTATCTATTCATTTATGTTGTTATTACAGTGTCATGAAAAATAAATTCAAGATTTAATATTTTTGTCTGGATGAATCATTTCATTTGCGAGGGATGACATGAAGTCAGCACCAGAAGCAGGCATTTATGTAAGGAAATTCAATACCCTAAGGCGAAGGCTACACGTACAATAAAAACTGTGATCTACTGAAATTTATATATATCGTGATATTTAATGATGGTGTGGCCTAATGTATTATCGAATGTTAATATTTATCATGGAAACCTACATTTCTGGATTCTGGATGGACTGGATGGCAGTGGATAAATATTGAAATCCGTCAATACACTAGACTACACGATCAGTAAATACTTTGATATTTCCGTACGCATTGCAACAGCAATGGAGACGAACGTGCCACCGAGACGTCGCTTTCGCCGCCAGCTACCTTGGCCTGAGCGACCAAGCCAATTACAACAGACCATAGATTATTTAAAGGAGTTTATTTTGAAATTAAAAGCCTTGCCCAAGTGTGGGATTCAATACCAAAATACCATAAAAATGCTATTAAAATAGAAGAAGCTTTAAGTAAACTACTTTAAATTTATAAAAATAATAATACCTAACGATGCTACTGTTGAAGAAGTCTGAACTCTTCGAAACACGTTAAGTAATGACGTGATAAATATTGTATGTGTAGCCTTGGCTCTGTATTGTGTGAATGGAATGTAATCCATCAGTATTTATCATATTGATGCTACTGTTGAAGAAGTCTGAACTCTTCAAAACACGTTAAGTAATGACGTGATAAATATTGTATGTGTAGCCTTGGCTCTGTATTGTGTGAATGGAATGTAATCCATCAGTATTTATCATATTGATTGATCACAGTATTTATTGTACGTGTAGCCATCGCCTAACGCAAAGCTAGCAAGAACAACTCTTGCGTACGTCATAATTTCCATTATGAGTTGTCAAAGGCATTGTTTCTGCGCAGATCCCAGCCTTTCTAAGGTCGTGTCGTTAAGTTTACTTTAACAACGGATAAGTTTGCAGGGAACAACAATATGTATAATAATCGCAACCACTTTAATTTATTGTTTAATATTTAAAATAAGCCTTTCCTATCGTATAATAGTTATTTATGTAACTGTGCATAATGAAGCCTGTTAAGGCACGAGTGCAGGCGTTCTAATGGCAGGCACGAGTACCTTAAGAGGTTATTATGTACCGTTGAATACATAACCTTTTCTACTAGCTTAAAAAGGAAATTACAAAGTTTCTCAATCAATCAATCTTTTTAGTTTATGGAATCCGTCGCGGAGACAATTTTGCCAATGTTAAGTGAGTCAGGGCACGATGTATACAAGGTGTAACATGAGGGAACCGAATAATTTTAACAGCGTATTCATGAGGTCGTAAGAAGCAAAAAATGTTATATGAACCCAGGTCGAAATATGATTTTAATTTTTTATCCAGCATGGAGTTGTAATGAAATCTCCAGTACAAAACTCCCTTATGATAAAAAATAAAAATCGTATTTCAACCTGGGTTCATATAACATTTTTTGCTTCTTACGACCTCAGGAATACGCTATTAAAATTATTGGGTTTCCTCATGTTACACCTTGTATATGAGGCCAAATATTTTTCACCAACAGATGATCGGTTGAATTACCTAGGACAATAAAAATAAAAATATAAACACAAAGACCACAACACAGTAACTTTATGGAGCTATTTACAAAAAAGCTGGATGAGGGTTGGGTGAATACAAAGTATATGTCGTAGGTAATTAGTATAGTTCTTACAGGTGGTGTCTAAATTGAAAGCGAACAGTCAACTACAGAGAAATACTATGGCGTCATACGCCATACTCGTATTACAGCTTAGATGGTTTTTATTATTTTATATCGTTTCTTTGTGTTTAGTAAATATAATGCTGTATGTTAATATTTTAGTGATTTTGAAACATTTCATTTTTTTATACTTTGAACAATATAGTATAAGAATTTGAATGTTAATTTTACTCACCAAACGCCAATGGTGTAGTACCGCCGGTACCGCGTTAGTAGGTATCTCTTAAGTATAGAGTGGTGCCGCTATATTGCCATTTTGCAAAACAGTCGAACCAATTAATTTTATTGATCTTTTCTTAATTATTATTACTTTTAAAGCTACTGCTGTGGTAATGAATTAAATGTTTTTCGTATTTTTCCTTTTTTACACATTTCAATTATTGTTAAATCAGTTCTTGACAAGTAAATAAAAAAATTGAGATGTCAATTGATCACCAAACACCGTCACTGACATTGGTCATGTACAACAATGCTATAATAATTATTATATAACTGTTATTACCATGGCAACGAACATTATAGTTTTTCAAGCATCGGTTACGCTATAGGTGGTATTCTGGGCGGCTAAAACGGCGGTCGGTCGGAGGAACGAGCGAAATCACAGTGGCGAGTTTAAGTAGTCCCGTCAGAGCAAATAAAACACATTTTAGCGCGTGCATTTTCAATTTAGCAGCATGGCTTCTCTCGATAAGATTGAACGTATACGGCTGCCTAATTGAGAATGCACGCGAAAAATATAAAAAACTGTTTGGGAGCATTATTATTAAATTTGCAGTAGATATCATAACGTGTGCTTCATATGTCGACGGTAAAATTAGATTATTGTTAGATTTCATGGACGTATTTATTTTGTAAGACATAATGTTTCTTGGAGAAATTTAACCCTTATTATTTACACTATTGATTAGTATAATATGTGAGCGTTCATTTTTTGCATGTTTAGTCTGTTTACTTCTCGGCTCAAGTAAGCGATTCAAAAAACCTGTGCATGCAGGTTAAAAATAAAAGCACGTTTTCAGTGAGTAAAATAGGTTATCTTATGAATTTGAGGAACTTCCCCTTCATGGCCCATTGCTTTTTCCACCCTGTATACAGATGTCCCCAGCACTTGACGTAAATATACCGGTCCAGAAAATAGTTTTAAGTTTCTAATATGTTAATTACTTTAGGAGCTATTAAGGTTTTGATGATTCTGGTAAAGAACGCTACCTTCTAGTACATCCCTACCTTCCTTGCCTAAAAATAGCTATAATTTGTAATTGTTGTAGCAATGTATTGAATTACACAATTCCTAAATATTAACGCCATGGAAATAAATCCATATTATCTAAGCTGCTAAGCATTTCTCGTTTTTCACTCAACCACTTCGATTCTTCTTTCTAAAAAAAATAGCTCTGGACCAAGGTGGCATCTTATCTCAAAAGTTTGCACAACTCATCGAGATTTTGGAATTGTACTAAGTACTTGGTATTCGCAAAAAATATACTTATTCTTAACTTAGGTGCTGTTCTTCCATGCGACCTAATTTCGGTTAAATTTCGAAAAAACCGAAACTACCTAGTACTTTATTTTTAGCGCATAAAAAGCAGTTAGTATTTGTAGGTAGCATAATTTCGTAATCTTGAGCGCAAAGCGCGAACTTTTGAGAAGAGATGCCACCCAGGACCAGATAATATTTTTTTCAGCACGAAGAATCAAAGTTGCAGAAAGAAAAATGACAAATGCTTTATTAACTTGGAAAGTATGAAGTTATTTCAAATACGTTGATATTTTGGAATCATGATGTAATTCAATACATTGCTGCGTCACTGACTCGTATGATATCATGTTTTGGCATCTCATTATTCTTTACCACTGTCATTAAATCCTTAATACCTACCTAATAAACTAATTAACAAATTGGATTAAATTGAATTGTTAAAACTACATTTTGGACCGGTAAAGGAGGAGTTTTATTGTCCTTTATTATTTAAGTCAAGTTCTGGGACACCCTATATTAGAAAATTCTATGTATTATCTTATCAGAATAAAACGCTCAATAAACGCTTCATATAAGAAACACTATAATTTAAATTAATGTAACGTTTAACTAGTTAAGAATTAGTATTTTACATAACATCATATGGTCTAACCCGTGTAACAGTGAGTTGACCTGTTTTTCCGAAAGGCATTGCGTCACGGGCTCACTGGACGGCAAGCTGATCATCTGGGACACGTGGAGCGGGAACAAGGTGCAGGTGATCCCGCTCCGCTCCGCGTGGGTCATGAGCGTAGCCTTTGCGCCTTCTGGAAACTTTGTAGGTAGTGTAGCAGTTTTAATAAATTATGAATTTACTCCATTTAATATGGCAAGTACGCACGAAGTGTTTCTCAAGGTATTCCCTTGGTTAAAAACGTTTTGCCTACCTAATCACTCTTTGCCTAATTAATAATTACCTAACCATTAGTCTTTTAGATAATTTTGCAATATTTTTTATTTATAATAATTTGACCGAAATACGCTTAATCTCGTTGACATTTTGTATGGTTGCTTACTTACACTTGTTTAGTATAATTGCTCGATCAATCTAAGATTTTATACCATACCATATTATGTTGTTTTTTAAGTGTAGTCTGACTAAACAGGAAGTAAAAGTTAGGTTCGATGACGAGCGGAGCGAGAAGGAGCATGAAAGGTTTACTAATTATCACCCAACAAAAATTTTCTTGCACTATTACATATGTTTTGAAAAAGTTAAGGTTCCAATAAACTATTAAAGTAAAAATTTGATGTACCAAAAATATCTTATTCAAATACAAAAATACATGTGGTTTAATTTTTACCATGTTCTGTTTTTTTACTTGTATGTTGTATGTTCTCGCTGCTGAGGTGAAAGTTATTTGTATCTCGTGCCTTTGAATCCCTCGCGTATGACGGGTAAAACTATAATAATTGTCAGCATAAAAACTGGATCATGTTTCCAATTTCACTCTAAACGGTGCCATAATTTTTGAAAAGCTGTATCTGATTTGTTTGTTCTTCTTTTCTTTCCATTTAGTTATCACTAGCTCTACCTGGTTTAGCTCTACCTCAATTTTTTCGTTGACTGACCTATCATAGACGAATTTGCAGTGTGGATGTGTAACGAAAGTTCGTCCTGATGTCGTATTGATTTAATAAAGGGTCGTTTGTGTTGTCAGCTTGTGGCGGCATGGACAATATGTGCACGGTGTACGATGTGAACAACCGCGACTCCACGGGCGCGGCCAAGATGGTGCGCGAGCTGGCCGGCTACGAGGGCTTCCTCAGCAGCTGCCGCTTCCTCGACGACACCCACATCCTTACTGGCTCCGGGGACATGAAGATGTCAGCTAAATATGCTTTTTACCCAACTCCATGGACGAAGTATCGAATCGTACATATATTTACATTGGTGTGCGTGCTGCGTATCTCCATAAATTTTGACTGTTTGCTGCTATCGTTGAAACGGGTTGTGTCTCAGAAAATATAAAAACCTTTCATATAATATCATATTCATAACGATTACAAGGTACAATAAACGTTAGATATAACTGCCAAAAGTATAATTTTATTCATACTTATCAAAGTTAACGGCTATTTTTAAATGACTTCAAAAAAAGGACCGACGTTTTCAATTCGTCGAGTTTTTTTTTTCATGAACGTTATAACTTATTTCATTTCTAATAACGTAAGAACATTGTATATGCCTAACCTTGATTATAGGTATAGTAGGTATATCACATTATAAATATAGTCTTGATCTAAGTAAGGTAGGTTTTTTTGGTAACTCTCGCCTCATTAGCATAGGTTAGGTTAGAACAGTTAAGTGATGTGATCATCATAACAGCGCGAGAGCCGCCGTACCGCAGTAGCGGCCAGTGAAGCGCTAGAACCGAATGCCGGATACCACTGTTATATAAAAATATGTGTTTTATGTTTTGGATATTCGATAATGAGATTATCTATCTATATATATAAAAGGCTAAACTGACTGACTGACATATCAACGCACAGCCGAAACTACTGTACCTAGAAACTTGGAATTTGGTACATGGGTTCCTTTCATGATGTAAGTGAGCACTAAGAAAGGATTTTCCGAAAAAAGACCCCCAACGGGAAGAAGTGGGGGGAGTAGCGGGAAACTAATTCTACGCGTACGAAGTCGCGGGCGTCCTCTAGTTAAATCATATAAGGGCACCACAGTCTAAAAGTCCGCCGGCCGATATTAGCCTGTCAGTTCATCGTTATATTAAGCACTTTTTATACTGCGTATAGAAATTCCACAAAATTTGAACTCTCGGGCGGCCGGACAGACTTGGGTCTGCAAGTAACTCTATCTTTTCTATCTATCTAACTATCTAACTCTATCCCCTTATTCATAAACGTACAATAAACCTATTTTATTGTAAGAAGGTACTTTACATTTACTTTCTGTAAAATTCAAATGTCGCAATGAAAGATACGGCCAAAGCATATTTTAAGCATACTTTAGCTATTGCGCGTTAATGAATTGCCCGCGCCCTTTAATCTTTATGCAAAAAGTTATTGTGTCCAGTTCTTTATATATTTTATCGTTATACGTTTAGTAAATAATAGTACAAAGTAGCCTTGTATTTATCTTATGAGTAGGTATTATAGTTTTTGTTGTTATAAAGTTCTGTTACTTTGCCCGTTAAACGATTGCAGGCTCACAGAATCTCTTTACACGCGCCAGGGCGGCCATTTTCGCTAATCGACTTATTTAGTTCAAATGGTCGCACGAGAATATACCTACTCCTATAAGTTTGACGTTCGCAGAACGCAACTCGTCAAGGTCCATTGGCCATATAAAATAACATGCTCGCCCAAAGGAATTAAGTAGTAAAGGGGATATATAGTCGTATTTTTAGCAATTTTTTAATTGAAGAAAATAACAACTTAGAACAAAGTGATGCAGGAACAAAACACTAACCCCCTTACTAATAAACGTTGAGTAACGGTGGTATAGCTATACAATGTTTTGTCCTTATCTGTCATTTTGACATTTGGATTTGACAAATAAGGACAAAACATTGTATAGCTATACCACAGTAACTCAACGTTTATTAGTAAGTGGGTATGAATTTTTAATGATGAAAGGTAATGAAGGGGGCGGGGGTTTAATTTTACAATGTCTTGGTACCACTAACTGATGTGTAATGTGGTATATTGGTTTTACCCTGCACTAAGTATATAGAAACGTGAACTTAAGTTAAATGGTATCGATTGGAATTATTGACGTAACAAACAAATTTTCAGCTTTTGGTTTGAGGAGTACATGTAATAAGTGTATCGTGCAAATATTCTAAACGATTATTGTAAAGATTCAGATAAACTTTATATTTGGTAAAACTAGGAAACCCGAAGATGGCCAATCGCTGGTATTAAGAAACTGGTAATACTAAGGCTCTACTTTGAAAATCGAAGTTCAAATTTACGTTAGCTCCATACCTTTCTTTCGATTTAGTCTCGAATGACGAGTGACAGAGATGGAGCTAACGTAACTTCGAACTTCGATTTTCAAAGCAGGGCCTCTGTTCTAACATCAAGATTTTGACCCCCACGTTATAAGTTTCACATGTGTATGTGTGACTGTGTATCTGTGTGTCTGTCTAAGTTCAGTTAGCTCCCAAACGGAGTGACCGATGTGGACACCTTTATTTTTAAAATGAGAACTAGTGTACGTAATCGGGATAGTTCTTAGCTAGGTTTTGTGGAAGTCGGTTAGGCCGTTTAAAAGATATTAGCAATGATATTAGCTCTAAAAGAAGGGGTCGCCATTACATTTATTTAATAGTTATTTTATTACACATTACCTATCTGATACCTCAAACCAAAGCCTCAAACTCTCCTGGCGAACTTAATATAATAGAATATAGCTACCTAGCTCTATTCTATCTCTAATAGTTTGAAAAATCTAAGCTAAATTTAAGGTTTTATTAAATTGTACTCCTAGAAAGAAGACACCGAAAGAAAAATAATCCGATTGTTCCCATACTAATAAATGAAATCCATTTCTTATAGGGTAAATCCGGGATTGATGCCGCAAAGGGATAGGCGCCTATTTTTCAAAAACGTAATTTCCCAGCAAAAATCGCAGCAAAGAATTAATAGTCTAAATAGAGAGCGCAAGAGCCACACACCTCAGCCCCGCAGGCCGTCGCGGGAAACAGGCTCGTCTCGCTCGTGTGTGCGAAAATCTCCGCGACGAGCGCAAACAATGCCTCAAATTTAAGATACAGAATGTACAGCCACGACTTGTACCTATTCCTTGTGAAAAATTTCATTTTTTTTGTTATGTCTGATTACAATCCAAGGAAGAAAGAATGATTATTTTCTTAGTAAAAGTTCCTACATTGTGCAATCAAATACATTAAAGGCCACGTTTTACCCCACCCTCCCATAGGTAAGCATCTATCCTAAAAAGAAGGGTTCTGCAAAAACTCAATTTCTACATAATAATTAATTATTAGGTCAACAAAAACAAGACGTAATGTAAGATTAAAGCCTAAACTAGCTATATCGAAAGGAAATATTCATGGGAAACGGATAGTTTTGAAATTAAGAGGCCTTTTCAATAAGTGTGACGTCTATCCCGGATTTACCCTAATGGATTCCTTATTTTGTCATATTCTTGTCGACACATTTTATATCGGCTTATTCTTGTTCGGACATTTGTTGTTTTGCCCAGAAACGTTCATTAGAAGTACTGTTTAATGTTTGACATTCCGATGAAAACGAAACGCGTCCAAAAAAGAATGTGTCACATCAGGAATATGTCGAAAAAGGAATCATCTTTTAAATTATACACAGATGCATTTGGGATTTGGAATCGGGCAAAAGGGAAACTGAATTTGACGCCCACGCTGGTGACGTTGTGACCATTTCTTTGGCTCCAGGTGAATTCGTAGCTCTATTGTAGACGAGTTGTAAGTAGTTATAGTACTTATATCGATAAGTTTCTGTCGAAAAAATCATTTTTGGAACAAACTTTTGTTGCTGACTGTGCTTTTCCTTGCATAGCCTACATCTGCTCGTCAAGACAAAACCAACGAGTCCCAACACGTTGTGTCTACGTTAAGCATCTATTTATAATGTTGCACGCAAGTCCATCATACGATATTTAAGCCCTTAGTTAACATACCTAGTATTGCATTATCATTGGGTTTACATATAACTATTGTTAAAATTTCAGCCCATTCCGTAAACGGCACTGGTTCAAAATTGACCAAAACATACAAACATTGAAAATTATTAAAAAGGTCAAGTCCAAGCCGAACAAATGTATTTTGAATCAATAAGTATTTGAAATACTATTACAAAATACCTCAGCATCAGTTATTTGACATAAGTATATGTATTTTAGGTAGGTATTCAAATAGAAATACCAAATGCGTATTTATATTTCAAACATACGTATTACTATAACTATTATTTACTTTTCATTGAAATACTTATTTGAAATTAGTCCTGACTCTGGAACTACATACAATCGTCAAATTTGGTGTAATTAAGTATAGCGCAAACCATAAATAAAAATAACAAATAATTAAAACCGGCCGAGTGTGAGTTGGGCGATACGTAGCCCGGTGCACGAGTCCGGCTCTCACTCGATCGCAGTCAGTTGAACCTATACCGTTTTGGTACGGAACCATAAAAATAATACATTGACGTACTAACCTGCTATTGCTGTGCCTTTTTTTTCTACAATACCTTGAAGTAAACTTTTGTTCGGCGTTTTATTATAACCGCCGTCATTATAGCCTTGCACCGTGTCACGAACCTACAGTGTACTTTAGAAATATGTATTTTTAAATTAAATTTGGACCACACGACAACAGAACAAAAAACCTATTACAGAGTATAAGTACTTAAAACGTTGACGTCCAAAGGTTATCTATTAAGCACAGCATATTTAACGAAATGAAACCCGGGCAAGAGCATGTGATCCATGTTCAGTGCAGGGTTCCGCTGTCTACAAACATACAAAACTATCTCAAAAACTACAAGTATGAGTTAATTTTCTATTTAAAATTAATTTAGTGCTGTTTTAGATGAATGCCAACATATTAGTCGCCCGTGACTCTAGAATCAATTAAATCTACTTATAGGTAGTCGTGATAATTTCCCTTTTAAATTTGCCATTATGTGCTTTCATTTAAAATATTATCCTGATTTTTCGTACTTATCGTTTTGGGGAAACGTAACTAGAGCGAAAATGACACGTAAAGAGTTCATTACTTCCTAAACGGTCCTCCAAATCTAAAAATTGAGAATAACATACAAATAGGTACCTAATGTTTTTTTAAGAGCTATACTCGTACAATAAAACCTCACCCGTCATTGTAAGAAAAAAAACTGCCTTCCTTTACATGTACCAGAGGTAACCCGTTTTTAGGATTCCGTAGTCAAACTAGGAACTTATAGTTTCGCCGTAAAGCTGTTATTTGGCATGAATATTTTTTTTGGGTTCCTCCCCTACACGTAACGTGGGGAAGTTATATTTTTTCTAGTCTACCCCGTGGTGTGGGGCGTCTTATCTTAAATGAAAGCACATAAAACGAATTTAAAAGGAAAACTAACGACTAAGTGGACTTGATTGGTTCCTGAGATACAGGCGGCTAAAGTGTTTATACCTACTAAAATGATGATCTAACACCCAAATAACTTTAAACAGAGATTAGTTCATACTCGTACTTGTTGTTTTTTGATATAGTTTTTGTGTAGTTTCGGAACCCTACACTGAGCATGGTAAGATATGCTCTTGCCCGGTTGGTTAATCTAATTTTATAGGTGTAGCTATTCATATATGCCCAAATTTTAGCTTTATGAATTTGATAGTGCCTGAGGAAAATTGAGACAATTGATATAGACAGACAGACATGGGAAAAACAGGGTCAGGCCAAAAGCGAGTCGTGTTCGCACAATTGTGTTTCGTACTAAAAACCGTATCGGCACAACTTTTAATTGTAGATAATGTAACTACCGTAGTCATATCCTTACCCTACTCTTATCTATTTAGCTGGGATCAACAAACTTTGTTTTGTTTTGCTACTCATTCCTATCAGCAGTCGCATTGATAATTACTTATTTTGTCCACATTTTATTGTTCCATCCATTCATGTCGTCCGTCTTCAATTTAAAGAAGCTCAGGGTTAGGCAATACGTTATTAAACCTGGGGACTCTCAATATGCTTTTATCAGCTTTCTTACCTACACTACTAGTGCGAACACTGCTGCTCAGGCAATAGATTATGTTAGGTTAGGTTAAGTATCTAAGTATATATGATGTTAAGCGGATGTCTAAGCGGGCGGGACCACTCTCTCTCCTTCGTCTTAGGTGAGAGAAGGAACACGGTTTTTTAGTCAGTGTAACTCTGACATAACCACTCGATCCCTCCAAATAGCGTGGTATCTAATTGACTCAGGGTTCGTAAAATGCGAGCAATATTCATTGAAGTGCTAAGGTTGCCATTTTTCACTTATAATATAATCGAATAAATTCAAATTAATGGAATGTGTTTATACTTATAAAAGCGCTTGTTATCATTATGTTATTAAATTACCCTTATCAGTGTTCATAGTTTATCTTTAATGTTAAACTAAAACTTATTAGAATTGTTAAATAAATTGTCTACATTATTTACTAGTACCTATTAACTTGTCATGTTTGCATTGTCTCGCCATCGAACTTGAGAAAATTATTACTTACTATCCCAAGTGTAATACTGTTTTTTTTGGGTTTGAAATTGTAAATATAATGAAAAAATATACTAGCCAGTAAACTGAGTTTCGGATTGTGTTCAATTTCATCAGTTAAATAAAATTCATTTGTATTAATTTAGTAACCAATATTTAACATCATAAATTTAGCACCATCGCTAACCCTAACTGGTTGTCATACGTCATTTCAATCGATTTTGCTCGCATTTTACGATCTCTGCTAATTGTTTTTTTTCTTTAAAATAAGCGGTATAACTATAGAAAATTAAATACTTTAATACTAATGATTCGAGATGATCCATTCGGGATAGAAGCTTTAGGTTCACATCTCGATAGGACAAGGTAGCAAATACGACCAGATTGCATTGCGACTAAATCTCGATCTGACTACATACCTTTGTGCCTATATCGCTATATGACCAGATCGCTTTACGACCAAATCTCAAAAAGTCTGATGCGCTAAATGACCACATTGTTTCTTTCTTCTGTATCTGTCTTAGCAATGTCGATGGAGCCTATCTCTAGCAGTCTATCTTTGCCCTTCGGGCATTTGAAGTTATTAACGAACCTAACCTACCTAATACCCCGCAAACGAGGTGGTAATTTTGCAACTAGCACTTTTTGAGATGTAGTCGCAAAGCGATCTGGTGGTATTGCAATCTAGGCACAAAGCGATGTAGTCAGATCGAGATGTAGTCGCAAAGCGATCTGGTGGTATTGCGATCTAGGCACAAAGCGATGTAGTCAGATCGAGATGTAGACGCAAAGCGAACTGGTCGTATTTGCTACCTAGTCCTAACGAGATATGCACCTAGTTTCTAAGCCGATTCATTATAATTTCGCCATATTACGAATTTTTTTGTACGGAATATCTCAATTGAGAAATTGACTTTGCCAAATTTTCCATAAGTCCATTATAACCTTAAATAATAGAGCTTCATGTGATTTTCTTGTGAACACTTAATATAAATTGGCTGGATTACACGTTCTTTCATTATTTTACAGATATGAAGACTTATGTAACTGGGTCCGTGGACAAGACTTGTAAACTTTGGGATGTCAGAGAGGACAAAGCTAAGCAAACGTTCTTCGGGCATGAGGCTGATGTCAACAGCGTTTGTGTAAGAATAATATGCGACCATACGGTTAGCTAAAAAGTAGCTTTTGATGCTTGACACAACTTCTTATAAATGAATTTATAGTTTTTGCTAACTTCGCCGTCGCAAAATAGACAAATAGACACAAAAGACTTTACGTTGACATGATTGTTTTATCAAGTACAATAGTACATTATTGTAGAGGCCTGGAATATAGGGAATTGCCTTATGAGGGGTGTGTAGCGAGGCATATACTCGTACATTGTATAATATGGGTCAAGGATCAAACGACGCGCGACGATTGATTTCACCCCATGTAAATATGTTCAGCGATTTTCTAGTATTCAAAAGTTTTGGTTAAATTTTTAAAACAACTATGTCTACCCATGTAACGCACTACGTTTTGTTTGAATGTGTAGATTTCCCCACGATGTGTCTCCTTAACCGCAAGTGCCTTACTAACCTACCAAGCATCCACTTAGATGATGCAGGTACTTAAGCGTCGCCGCTACGCTTACTGCAACTCAACTCCAGTGCAAATGTAGATTCGCTTTGGATGCGTTTTATTTTTATTTTAAAGCAGGTTTTCTAGCGATGGTTCTCAGCTAAGTTTCATGAAAATTGGTTGGGCCGTTTAAGAGATCTGAAAAAAGGGTCACCATTATATCGGTTATTTTTATCTACCTATCTAATCTAATACCTTTAAACGAGCAAATTGAAATTTTGCACTAATAGATGTATTAGATAGACAATTATCAACACTGTATCTGTGTTTTCTAAAGATCTTATCGAAAACATGTTCCTTGTTAATGTCCAGTACCACAACAGCGGTCACGCGTTCGCCACGGCGTCCGAGGACAAGACCGCGCGCTTGTTCGACATCCGCAGCGACCAGCAGCTGGGGCACTACACGCCGCCCGGCGCCGGCGGCTTCACCAGCTGCGGTCAGTGCTCCAGCCCTGTGCACACACCCGAATATCTTGACACACGGCAGTGTGCCAGCCAAGTTCGCAAAGCCAATAGGCGACAAACCGGCCCTGGGTTACCTATTTTACACGGACCATTTCGGGCCACTATTGACCCCTAATATCTCAAAATGTATTCAACATAGACACTTGAAATTTAACCTATTTATTAAGATCCCTAAGATTAACTAGAACCCTGAATTTTATCAATACAGCTTAAACGGTTATTGAGATATTGAAGTCCAAAAATCGGCATTTTTATCACTGATTGATTCACTCACTCATCAAACACCTAACCTACTACTAGACTCACAAAGTTTGTATTTTTTCATATTCTTTTGTCGGGATACGAAATTAACGAGATTAACTCAATAGTTCAGTAATTTTGGTTTTGTCAGGATACTAAATTAACGAGATTAACTCAATAGTTCAGTAATTTTGGTGTTTATGTTTTTGTTTTTTAATTGGTTCTTCTGTACAGTCACCAACAATAATATATTATTCAACATTGCTGTATAATATCTGCTATAAAAATATCTGACACACTCTTATGTCTCTATCAATAAAGACGTATCATTATT
Source organism: Acleris cristana (assembly GCA_948252455.1). Classification (NCBI taxonomy): domain Eukaryota; kingdom Metazoa; phylum Arthropoda; class Insecta; order Lepidoptera; family Tortricidae; genus Acleris; species Acleris cristana. The sequence continues at coordinate 46,941,524 of OX411772.1, forward strand.
TTTTAGCCCAATGTTGGATAATATAGACGTAAGTTTTTCTTTCTTTCTTTCTAAAATCGGCCAAGAATATTTTGGGCGATTCCTAATAAAGGATTCGGTAGAAGTGCAAAATTGTTATTGCAGTTATTCCGGACATGGATATAATATATAATATATGGATATAATAGTTATATACCTGACCCACCATAGACCTGCGTCACAGTTTTTACGTTTTAAATCGAATCGAAAGAATTGTCAAACAAAATGTCACTGTGACTTAGTTCCACGGATCAGGTATCCATTTTACGTACTATGTACCTATAGATACATTTATTCCTTTATAAATAAATATTTTTAAATTACATACCCGTATGGACAATCAAACACTAACAATACAATTATTGACAAGGCAGTAATTTTCGGATAAAACATATGTAATTGCCACCACGCAATTACGCTTTTGCTGTTCTTAACTGTCACCGACGACATTATCACCAATGTGAGGGATGAGATGATGCCAGATTTATCACGCCTCACCGAAAAATAGGCGCCAGACGCCAATTTGCGAGCAATCGGGCCGCTTCACGATAAATGTGTAGGCACATAAGTATATGGCGTCATCATTTTGACAATAGTTAATAACATCCGTTTCAGTCCATTTCCAAAAGGCGACAGGACCAAAGACCAAAATAGGTTGGTACTTACCCCTTTCCATGGTCATTATTTAGTAAAAGTACCTACTCAAAAGTAAAGCATGTGACATGTAGGAATGATAAGGGTAAAAACTGACTATTAATTGGAAATACCGATGTGTTCATTTATTTACCTTACCTATTGAGAAATTTACCTGGGAAAAACGTTAAAGTAAATTACCGACATTTTCCTCTTACTCCGTTGTTTTGTCATCGGGGGGAATAATAATTACCTCTACCATTGTTTGAATATTTAAAATATCTGTTTAAAGTATCATTGTTGTACGTATTGTTTTCTAATAGTGAGCGCGATCCTTTGTCTCGGCGCTAAATGCCGACAATCGCCTAGACACAAAAAATGTGTAAAGGTTGTCACAAAAAATAATTGTAAGTAAAATTCTACAGATTGATAATGTATGGTAGTTCAAATTAATGTATACATTACATTATGCTCCTAAACAAAAAACTAGTGAGGGGTTTAGTTATAGCCTAGAACCTTACAAAAAAAAAAAACTTGCTTCGTGTATTTGAACTTACCTCTTCAAATACTAACAAAAAATTAAACACTTTCCATAACCGGAACGGATTAAAAAAATAAAAACGCATTTTTCTGAATAAAATTCAATGCAAAATAGATGACATGATAACTTTAGTAACTTTATATAAAGAATTGGTAGAACCTATATATTTTTTCAGAATTAAACAAATAAGGCCATGTTGTTTTTTGTACTGTACCTACTTAAGCAAAAATATTAACAGCGAGTTTTTTACACAAAATTTTGTAGAAAATATAATTAAAAAATATATATTATTACGCTATCAAACAAAATAAACCAAATTGGAACAACGCAAATTACTAATAAGATTTTTTTAAATATTGGTTTAGGCAAAAATTTAACAAAGATGAATTTCATTTAACTTTCGTTTATAGGCTGTATGTTACTTATTTACAAGAAAATTAAACACATTAATGCAAATTTGTTTCTTTTTTTAAACTGAGTAGCTACTTTCGGACGTAAGGGCACTATGTTTTAAGAAGGCCTATTTTTATATTTACAGTATTTTTTCTGTTACCTAATTCCTTGTTATGCGAAAGTTATGAGCAAAATAATTTTTTGTTCAGGGTTGTAAAAAAATCTGTTCCTGACAAATAAAACTGTAGGTATAACACGAAATTAAGATACGGTAAGATAAGATAAGCGTTTATTGACAATACCTACTGTGTAAAGTTGTTATAACTTGTCGTAAATTGATTAGTTAGAACAGTGTCCCCTTTTTGGAAGCACCTAGGTATAGAAAATTTAATTAAGACCACGCCGGGCATACGCTGTATGTACCTACAGTGGCGTGCTCATTACCTGCTATTATTGTGCTTTCTAATAAAAAAATAACTAGAATATATAACAAAGTTTTAATAAATTACCTTCGAATAATTAACTTACCCAAGTGGCTACTGTCGGCGCTCGGTCGGTGCAATCTTAAAACTAAATAAAATTATTTTCAGAAAAATCTCATTTTAATCTTGTCTTCCAATTCTGTGGTAGTTCAGTAGTGCCTACCAAAGCCTCATCTCCGTCATTAATTTGGATACTACTAACCAAATAATCTTAAGAATGCTATAGCTATCGAGTGAGGTATTGTTGGATAGTTCTCGAAAAAACATTAATTTACCTACGTTTTAATATTTTTTTAACCTTAAAATTTTACACACATTATCAATATCACCTTACGTATTTTTAATTACTGTATTATTGTTCTTAGCGCCGAAATCTCAACCAAAAATGTCAGCCGTCTAGATTACTAAACACTACAGATACTGCAAATTCAGTCCAATAGATTTAGCCATTTGAGAAAAAAGGGTGTTAACAGACCGAGAGACAGACGGACGAACGGACAGACAAAGACATATAATACAGAAGGGACGACTGACATTAATAAATCGTCCCGTCCGTGTAAAATCACTTCGCAGCCAGCGAGCCAGCGCGATACCGCGCGGGCTGGCGCGATGGCATGGCGAGAATCGTGTTTCCGTTGCAGAGTTAATAAACACTCTATGTACGCAGCAATACGGTTCATTATTACAATAACAAACATTTCAATTCTCGTATCGCACATCCTCGCCAATCCATACTGTTTCCACCGAAGAAGCGCTGGGAGAGAATTGAAATTTTGCCGTACAAATTTCAATTATTGTCTCGCGCCGCCTCGTCCCGCCTCGCCGGTGGAAAAGCACCTTGAGGCTGTTACCTCACTATTAGAATTATTACGCTATGGTAGATAGAGCTCAGCCACTCCATACAACAGAGTTCTTCCCTATTGCTATCATCACTTCCTTCTATATTTTCCCATTACCTACAACTTTCACCTGCATGCTACGCGCAAAAATGTGCTAACTATATTCATCGTTTGTCGTGTTACAGCCTTATCTTCTAGCGGCAGGTACCTGCTGGCTGGATCTGATGACAACTACGTACACTCCTGGGACACATTAAAAGTTTCACATACCGGTGCGTATTATATTAATAACTTTTAGTAAGTACATATGGTTGTTCTCGCGAGTCGTTCAAATTTAATGCTACAAAATCGATTATATCTGAAATAAATTACAATCTCAAAATTTAAAGACTCTCGAGAACGACCCATATCTTAAATATATATATATACTATTTATATTTAAAAAAACGAATAAAGTTCCTCTTCAGTTTTGATGATTTAATTACTTACTTCTGCCCCTAACACGAATCTGCCATTGGCGTTAACCAGAATCTGTCCATCCAAATAAAGGGCATAAAAGCTAGTGATTTTTCACAATTTATTCACAACGGGAAGAAATTTTTTTTTGGCTAACCTGAAGCGACTGCATCCCGGCCGCGATAACTTATACTCGTCCCGCAACCCGGGTAATGTACCTATATTATATAGTTTGTGATTTGACATGCTTTGACTTTTAGGATCTTTACACGGTCATGAAAACCGGGTAACATCGATTTCAATGGCGCCGAACGGAAGTGCCATGACCAGCTGCTCCTGGGACCAGAGCGTCCGGGTCTGGGGCTGATGCGTCGGCGCTGTGGCGACGCGGGCTCGCAAGCGCCGGCGCCGCAGCCGCTCGCGAGCCTGGCCTCCCGCCTCCTGTCTGCTATATAACAGACGCAACGTGGAGCCTGCATAACATTTGAAGAGATCATTCGTTAAAATTTTGTAGATGTTTAGCGTTTCGCAGCCACTGTAACAAATGTCACTTTTATTGGGACGTTAGACTATTGTTTGCACATTTTTCGTATTTTCATTATTATTGGGTTAAGAGTAAGGAAACGATACATGTTTTAATTAAAATGTATGTCAATATGCTATTCGACTTTCAATTTCTATAAAAACTATTGTGCCGTATAACAAATTGCTTATTTATCGTGAAACTTCAACGCATGGATCTTCAGCGGTAATCTGCTGAGATGGATCTCGTCGTACATTGATAGATGGGTAACCATTGTAAGTGGTTAAGTGGTAACCCGCGGGGTTAGTGGTGGTAGGATCTTGTGCAGGGTCCGTCCGGATCGCTACCACCATCTTATCGTTTAACCTACCGCCAAGCAGCAGTTTTCGCATTACTTTATTCCGATGTGGGGATAATACAACCGTTGATATTAGTACGAGTAGCATAGATGCATTATATCTTAGTCCTCAGGGTTGGCATCGCGTTTGGAATCTTAGGATTTTAGTCTTGAGAATTCATATGTCGATGGGTCTCAGATCCCACTTACCACCAGATCGCCTGTGTGCTCGGAATCGGATGCCTTCTCCTTGTCATAAATTATGGATTTTGCTCATTGATCTAAAAGTAGGGGTACTTTTTATTAATAGATTTATCGATGACATACGTTTATCTCTTCGCTGATGATATGAAGGTCTTCGCTCAGATTAGGTCTGTCCAGGACTCTGCTATACAGAATTACAGACTGATCTCGAGCGTCTGGATGCATATTGTCACGGAAACCAATTTAATATTCTCTACAAACTTAAGAACCAACTTCTATGCAAGGCCTTAAGAGATCTACTCGACTTTTATGATTCCAAACTACTTTTTGACGTACAAATTATAGATACCCTTCAGAAACGTCTAAGAAGACACTTAGGTACTTGTAATGAGTAGACTTGTTTTTTTACAGAATGACTACTATGACCGCTATAAAAACAAATAATAAGAAGTTAATAAAAATTAAAGGGGGCCCCGAGTCCCCGTCTATAAATCATAAGTCGTTTTTTGCTCGATCTTAATACGGTGGTAGGGAAGCCTTCGTGTGCGAGTTCAATTCGCACTTGGCCGTTTTTATATATTTTCTTCGATCGGATCGATTTGGATCTTTTTTTGTTTGAAAGGATAGGTATACTTCCCCGGTGGTCCCATTGTTACCAGGTCAGGATCTGATGATGGGATACTGGAGAAAACGAGAACAGGCACATATATTGCGACTTGGGTTATTTTAATGATTATTTTTTTCTGAATAAGCTTATCTCATGTGTGGTCCCATTTTAATTTCGTCTAGATCTGGTCATGGGATCCACGGAAAGTTAACGGAACTCCTTAATAATTTAAAATCAGTTTATCTATTTTTAAACATGTGTGTTAAGCTGTTAGCTTTCTTTAAACAAAGAAATACAGCCTTTAGGTACTTACACTAGTCTACAGTCCAAATGCAACGTACGAATGTAGATGATTGCAAGCGTCAGCGCAAAGCACTGATACACGGCCACCTACTATGATTACTTCGTTTAATAATTGTGAAAAGGAACGCACAATAATATGTAAAATTTTCGTTTTTATTAAAATCATAGATAACCCAGACTGACGACGCCGTTAGCCTCTGGTAAAGTGTTTACAATCCACGATGGCACGCCCTGTCAGGCAAATTCCGTTGCACGGTTGCGACAATGAACTTACAATTAAGTAGTGGGGCGGGACTTTTGTCTCTCTTCGGTAAGGACAAAATGTTTGTGTGATGAGCGCATAGATGATGAGCGTGACCATTAGTCTCCCCCTGTCATGTGTGTTTGACCTGTCGTGACATTTGAATTCGACGGATAAGGATAAAACATGGCATAGCTACTCCAAGGTTATTCCACGTTTATAAGTAAGAGGGTAAGTCTGGGATGTATCTAGAGGTACATATGTATCTTAGTTACCTATTTATTTCTCTAAGTTGTTAGTAGTAGTAGACTATTCAAACCAAGAACTAAGCTTGGAACAAACATTTGCCGGTTGGAAAAATAGGAATGTTTTGTCAACACGGCATTACTCGGCGTAGTGTGTTATGCGAATCTATGCTTACGCTTATCAATTTTCATTTGTTTTCAAAACAAGTAAGATGAAATCTTTCAACTAAGCAATCATCCTTAGTTTTCTTTGAGTAAAGTAGTTAGTCTCGTTTAGAAACCGTTACAGTAAGTACGTACTATTATGCGTTTATTAGTTAAATGGAAATATTTCTGCAGGTGGAACATAACACCATTCTATTTTTTTGTATATTTGTTAATTTCTGTAGTCGTTTTCGTGTTTTACATAATATTAGTAAATTCAAGTGCAGTTTATTACTCATTTATAAATCATACAAGTCTTGAAACAACAACATTAAAACAGCCATCAACACGTGTTTTTTTTTTGAAATTTATCCTCCTTTGGACAAACCCAAGAGCCTCGCCGTTCGAGAACTTTGGTACCGGACAAACTGTATTTAAAAATAAATTATGCCGGTATAATAACTGCTACGTGACAAGCGACAGAAACTTTTTGGGAAATTACACGTTTTTCGACGCAGTGTTATTCAACGGGCCGCAGTTATCACAGCTTATAGTGTTAAACGATTTCCCGAAGTTGCGATCTCCCCGACAAAAATACGTTTACACTAACATAGAATCAGTCGCCAACTATCCTATATGTAGAAAAAGGTGGAATGGCTTCTTTAATTGGACTTGGACTTATAGGTTAGATTCCGACGCTACATGGAATTATTTCGTTGTAAAGGATGCGACTGGGACCGTCGTTGGCCCTAAAATGAACACCGAATGGCTAAAAGAAGACAAAATGGATGATATTGACGACAAGTTAAAACTTAAATTAATGAATAAAAAAAAAGCGGTGGCATGGTTTGCTTCTAACTGTAACACACAGAGTAACAGAGAAGAATACATTTCTAGGTTGCGCACTCTACTTAAACACACCGGTTTGGATGTCGACGTGTACGGAAAGTGCGGGGACCATCACTGCCCCAAAATCATACACAAGCGCTGTTTAGATTTATTAGAAAGAGATTATTATTTCTACTTAGCTTTTGAAAATTCCATAAGTGTCGATTACGTCACGGAAAAGGTTATGTATGCTTACAATCATAACACAGTGCCTGTCGTATTTGGTGGCGCCGATTACTCTAGGTAAGAAATACCTACCTATTTGTGTTTGTAGGGTTCTGAAGCGACGAGGCCTCAATTGCGTAGCTGTCAAAACAAATCCATACAAATTTATACCTAGTTTTTCTTAATATTTACAACATATTCAAAAATCCTAAAAATTACAAAATCGGTCGTTATAAATTTTCCATTCATTTGTTCCTGAGTCATGGATGTTTTCTATGTAAAAAATTATCTAGTAACCATAGTACAAGCCTTTGGGACTAGGTTAATTGGTGTTACATTGTCCTGAAATTTATTTACTTTTATTACCTATTTTATTTTTACTATTAAAAATAAGAATGTGTGGGTAAAATTCATGTTCACGATATATTGCCTCGGTACTTTATTTGCAAAGTTTGTGTGGCCTGCCTATAAACGCACAATGGAAATATAACGATCGATCTTTAGCTTGTGTCGCTTGGCTTTTTGGACATCGTCAGGACTTATTTAGCTCGGCAACCTATTTGCGATGTATCAATCTATATGTTATCTAGCATATTTTGTTTATCATTAATAATTAACAGATGACAGTATTTATTTCTTAGTCCATCATCAAAACCGTTAAGTGTAGCCAGGCCATTATTCCGTAAATATAACAGGGGGGTTATTATGACATAACTATGCAGTTCAGTTTACGGTGAGAGAAAGGGACAGACTAACTGCTATAACTGCAAGACAAGATAACTGCTATAGTTCTGTCCTTTACGTTCACCGTAAAATGAACTGCATAGCTATGTCATAATAACCCCCCAGGGCCCGTATTATGGTCGCCTTTATCGCGGTGGATAAAGCTTCCGTCACTCTCGCATTTACTACTGGTCAGAAAGTGACAGATGTTTTATCTACGTCGATAAACACTACCATAATCGGCCCGCTGATATCAGAAAACTTTTAACTGATATCGAAAGTACGTACGTTACCCAATTCGTAAAATCACATGAATATCTTTTTTTAAATAAAACCAGAAATATCCCAAATATTAACTTCAAACCCTTCCATACATTCATTCATTTATTATTTATATTTTCTTTATAAAATTTATAAAACATTAATACATAATATCTAACTACTTGGTCTCGTATCCTACCAAAAAGTAGGCACACTGACATCCCACCAAAAACATAAAATGTAAAAAATAGTCGCCAGTCAATAAGGACATCAAACATCGCAAACGCGCAGGTAACTACGATGTTGTTAGGTCCCTTGAGAATAGTTAACACCCAAGTTTGCAACTCTGACTACCCCCATGGTGCTCGAAAAACTGCGAAATTCTGGCACTCTTTTCAGTTTCTTCGAAAAAACTACCTTAAGGAAGCATTTTTCAAGTATCTTTACTCAGTACTTTAATAAAGATAATTAAATTTGGTGTAATTGGAGTGTAATCTGAGCACACTACGTAAATTGGTTGAGGAGCTAATGAGCAATTTTTTCAAAAAGTGAATATGTTGTGGTAGTGTCATTTTCCAAGACGAGTACCGGCTGAACTAATGCTCATAGGAAAAGAATTTGCAGGAAATTCAATCAGCTTCAATTAAATACCAATGTGGTGCCTCTAAGACTCATAGTTTCATCCAAAATAAAATAATTGTAAAATATCGGATTTTGGCTGAATAATAAAAACATTTTAATAATGTTGGTATGATTTTCTTTTAAAAAAAGTGCAAAAATGTGAATTTACCATTTCAGATGTAAAATATGGCTTCAAACAAAGATACACTAAAAAAATAAAAATACATTGGAAAACTGCAAAAAATTTGGCACTTGTTTCAGTTTCTTCAAAAAAACTTCCCTAAGGAAGCGTTTTTCAAGTACCTATCTGTGTGCAGTATTTTAATAAAGATAACTAAATTTTCTACAATGTGAGCTTAACCTGAGCACACTATGTTTATTAGTTGCGGTGATACAGAAAATGTTGTGGTAGGGTCATTTTCCAAGACACGTACCGGCTGAACTAATGCTCCTTGGTAAAAGTCATTAGAAAAGAATTTGTAGGGAATTTAATCAGCTTCAATTTATTACTAAAGTGGTGCCTCTAGCTCTCATAGTTTCCTCAAAAATATAAAAAATAGTAATGTATCGGATTTTGGTTAACTGATAAAAACATTGTACTTAATAATGTATGTATGTATTCCTTAATAAACCAAGAGTGTAGACTTTTAAGATGTAACATATGGTTTATAAAATAATACTTACTATTTACACAGTCAAGAAAATATATTTTAGGCTTTCGCCCATTTGGAAGGACCAGGTCTCATCCAGTCTAGATCAGTGAGGGGGAGTAAGGGAGGAGGGATAATGTTTTTTGGAGGTGGAGGCGGGTCGGCATATGCTGTTGGGTTATCCACATCCTCGTCCTCCTCGTCCAGCACGAGATATGTGGCAAAAAGGACATTGGATAGAGCACTTGAGCCCAGCCTTTCTGCAAGTGCACGACCCTAAGCAACCTCTTTTTGCATTTGCAAGCCACCATTTTAAACAGGGTCTGAGAAGCGGGCTCTGCGCACATTGCCCATCTTTGACTTGTGCTCCGGTTGCACTGAAATTGTAGCAAATTTAGTTATCTTTATTAAAGTGCGTAGAAAGATACTTGAAAAACGCTTCCTTAGGGTAGTTTTTTCGAAAATATTGAAACAAGTGTCAGAATTTCGCATTTTTTCGAGCGCCATGGGGGTAGCACAGGGTTTTCAGGGTTACAAACTTGGGTGTTAACTATTCTCAAGAGACCTAACAACACATAAAAAGAGCGTAGTTACATGTGCGTTTGCGATGTTTGCCTTTTTTGTGTTGATATAGACTAGCCTACTAAGTTCACATGTGCTACCAAAAGTAGCGATATTTAAAAAGGTGCTAATTTTGGCATTAATTAGACAATCATATCAATGTATTGTCACTAAATGCATTTTAAGACCTAACTTCTCAGTTTTCTTAGATACCAACAGATTTCATGGTATTGTAGCATGCTGAACTTATAGAAAACTACCAAGTAAGAGTTCAAAATGCATTAAGTGGCAATAAATTGATCTGACGACTGTCCTGTTTTTGGTAGGATTATAAATAGCGATTTAAAAGCGTGTCCACTGTAAACATTTAAATCTCGACTACATGATGTTTTTGCAATAAATTCTGCAATTCTACCTTCTAACAGGGTTCATTATTTCAGGTTCTTACCAAGTGGAAGCTATTTGAATGCCTATGACATGGAACCAGAACAGTTAGTCATAGAAATAAATGAGCTTATAAGAAACCCGCAGCAGTATTACAAATATTTTAAATGGAAAAAATACTATTCCTTTCATTTTAAACATCAAAGTCCGGACACAGATGATTACTGTAAATTCTGCGCGTTGCTGAATAATGAAACATTAGTACAGAAATCATCCGCTCATCACGACTTGGACGTGTGGTGGAATGACGAAACTATTTGCTACAAACAGACTACATTTGGTGACCAATTCGATTATCATTATAATAACAACGTTCTTAGGTAAAATTGATGCGATTATAGCGAATATTTTAAATGCGAGTAAAAACTACGACAGTAAGAAAATATAATGCTTAAAACAATTGAGTCGCGTTTAATAACCACGGACATCAGAAAGGGCGTACTCGAAACCGCAAAATCTGGAAATAACTGGCCCGTAAATACCAGTGCAACAAGGAACTCAGAGTCAAGAATTTATGTATCTTCCACTGGGCAAATCCCCAGTCAAACTGTTTTTTTTTAAGCTTTTTAACATTATTATTATGTATCGAAACTTTTTATGTAAGTAGTTGTTTTGCACCGTCATAGGGTAAGTATAATTTTTACTAATTAAAAAAAAAAAAATTATTATTACTATTTATGAGTTCTTGTGGAAATTCTGAGCTTTGACACATTTTCCTGCTCAATTACGCATGATATATACACTTTTTTTTTCACATTGATTGTGTCATAATATGCTAGGTTAAGTTTTTTAATTGTATAATATCATAAGCAATGTTCAAAAAATTACTGACTGTTGAGTTTCTTGTGGCGTTTCTTCTCAGCAGTGGTCTCTTGCAAAGCGATGGTAGATTTTTGACGAGTAAAAGTGCCTACTTACTGAATAAACATATTTAATCTTTTTTTATCTTTTATTAAATTACGCATGTACAGTCACTTAACCGCAAAAATATCTGACACGTCTTTATTACTAGCGGTATAAGAGCGTGTCAGATATTTTTGCGCCCAATGTTGGATAATATATTATTGCTGATGACTGTAGCTAAAGAATCTAGTGGGTTAATATTATCTGCCATAAAATTAAAGTTCCGTTTTTTACAGTCCATAACGTTTTTAATTATAATGAAGTGTTTCTCATAATCTTGAAAGATAGATAATATTACAAAGAATAATTTGCAGTTCCGATTTTACCGGATCATATTTGTCGAAAGTCATAACTCATAACAATATTTCCATAACTTAATGGTCATAATGTGTTACATTTCGGATTGTTAAAGGTAATAATTAATAATATTACTTCTCATAGCAATTGTAAGCTTTAAACATAGTATAAATTCTATTTATACTATGCTGTAAAGTTATTATAGGTACATACATTTTAAGTAGGTACTGTGAAGGTTGAAGACCTCCACGTCGCCTCTATGGCCCGATATTTAAAAAAAGGAACGACTGAAAATAACGTATTGATGTCATGGACTTGTACGACAGAAGTTCGGGAGATTTTGATATAGAAACATAAATAAACAACCACTGGATTATTTTAAATAAATATATTAACACATTTCAAAGTTTAATTGATAGCACACCACCGCTCCCCCTTTACAGTACCTAACATTTGCATGAATGTAATAGCTGTAATAATATTTTGTAGGCATATAAAAAAACCTAACCCTAAGGCTAAGGTGGGAGTTCTGAACATAACCTAAGCGAGTGAACAAGTCTGAACAGTGCAAAACCTACTGTAGGTTTTGCATTGTTCAGACTTGTTCGCTCGCTGCGCTCGCTCACTTCACTGCAAATTAGGCAATAGAACGTACTTATAAATAAAACAATTATGAAAATAACATTATGGATTATTAACGTTACAATTATTACGTGTTATGCTTTCCAATTTTTATGACAATCGACACTTATGCGCTTGAATAATACAGAGATCAATTAGGTACTGACCTTTAAAACTCGATACAATAAGTTTATGGGTAACAAAAGGATCCCAACATTCCCTTCCATAGCATAGCATATTATTATTACACTCTCTTATTGTAAATTCTGCTAAATTGTACTATACACTCTGAAGATAGTTCATTTCTATAGAGGCGGCTAAGTCGAGAATACTCGTAGATGGACAAGACCGAGATGGACCGAGATATAGGATACGATTTAACACCGAGGAAAGAGTAGAACAAACAACATTTTTACCTATTGTCTGCTTAAAAGTGATGTGTTATTTTCTGGAATTACCCGGTATATACCCAAATATACAAGTTCGTGGTTCCTCAAACGAATATTGTGGACGTGCCCATAGAACGGTATTTAAATGGCCAGTCCAGGTGGCAGGCTAGAGCTCGTCGGCCCGCTGGCGCGAGCGCAGGTTATGCCACAACGGCAGCGAACCCCAAAAGCGCGAGCGCAGCGCCAGCTGCTCGCGCATCATCGGCTCCGCGCTGATGTCCAGGTACTCCAAAGTCTTGGAGTTAGATGCCGGCGCCCAGTTGAAGGACAGCGGAACCGGCTTATTCGGATTCCTACAAATAAATTCCTATATTTAAAGTATGATATTGATATTGGAACGAGAGTTGAAGTCACGGATGCACAAGGCGTCATGTTATGTATTGACATCGGGATATTGTAAAAAGGGTTCTACTTTCGTACAAAGCAATCACTCTTCTTTAAAAAGATATTCGTACTTTTTGAGATAGATAGATATCTATAGAAATTGTGTAAAGCAAAGTCGTCAAATAAAATCATATTAATCCACTAATTCATTTTCTAACTTATTTGCCAACAATACTGTGCTCGACGTAGCCTGAGTGCGATTAAGATAACATCCATCTCAACCCTGGTTGCCAAGCCTTGACGTGTTTTATTGTTTGTGCTTAGTGCTTACCCGGTAGTCGCAAAATTTGTCCACAAGTTTACAATAAGCTGGCTTATTTCCTTATCTTCAACAGATACTTTGTTCTTAAGGAAGTCTATTGGGAACAAATGCATTAACTCATCAGCGTGGCATACTCCTGTTGAAATAAAAACAAATTGAGGTTTAAGTTAGAATGTAAATACTCCGAAGCAGTTATTTGTTTCTTGTGTAAATACAAGTAAATCTGATGTTGAAGTTATAGATGGGGACTTTCAAAAAAATAGCACACCTTTGACTTTTTCTTCAGATTTGGGAAAAAAAATACACGTTGGTTGGGATCATCATTCTGAACAAGAAAAAATAGTACTCAATACAAAACTATGTATGAAATTGTCCGTTTTGTTACCAAGAAACTTATTGGATTTTGATGACAAAACTGAACAATTCCATAAATATTTTTGGGGACATATCGGGAGTACCTACTATTTTTTCTTGTTCAGAATGATGATCCCGACCAACGTGCATTTTTTTCGGAAAAAGACAAAGGTGTGCTATTTTTTTTGAAACTCCCCAGCTAACCGAACAAAATGTAAAACGATAACAAAACATCTACCAGTATCTGTACTAACAAAGATCTGCCCGAACTTGGTAGAAGATTAATCACTGTCCGCCACGCAACATTAAATTAATCAAATATCTTTATAAACGTGAAGGTGCGGGGCGTGAGCACTGACCTCCACTAATACAAGTTCACACGATGGACTTGCTATTGAAAATATTGCCAATGGTGATTAAAACTTAAAAGATAAACTGGCCATCAGCTCTTTAGTACAAAAAGTACAGTGCTCTGTTCAGTGCATTTGTTCTAGTAGAGGTCAGTGGATGTAAGTGTTATTGCAGGGCTGGAGCGACGCGCCTAACTCTATAGTTGTTCTGAATCGACAAGTCCCGCCCTACTTCCTACATACATACATTGATGCACTGTGCATCGTCAAATTCGAGTGATGGGGCGTGGGTGGCCCACCGTGAATTGAAAACCACTGTAATCATTTAAGTGATCCTTCATGGAACCGGGCCAAAATTTTCGATTGGTAATTTTTGATACTTCCTGCCAGTTACATTTAAGCGCTCTTTTAAAAGGAAGCGAGCCAAATTGTATCTAAAAATAGAAGACAAATATCTCTTAGGATGGTAGAAACAGCCCTTTATTATCATATAATGATGTCAATTATAAGCAGTTACAAAGAAACGAGAGAAAAAGAACCCCTTAAATTATAAGAGACACTAAAATTCAAGAAATGTACTTACCATAATCTCCAACCGGATCTCCAAATATCTGAGAGAAGCTATTATTGGCCCGGTACGTCAGCTCGTAAAGGTACACAGGGCTGTTCGAATAGCTCATTACATACTCGATAGACTCTACGGCAGGATACGCAAAGTAAGAATCAGTGTAAATCTGAAAAAAAAAACGTTGACTAAGCAAACAGCCGTTCACAAATTAAAAATAAACCAAAGTAAATAAATACAACGCTCTCTTACATTGAGCAAACCCTGCTTGTAACCCTCTTCATTCTTCCCGTCCAGATAGTGTGCCTTAATTTTTTTATTTATCTCATCGGCAAATGGTGAATTTTCGTAGTAAAATGTGATGGGTGCTATGGTGTCATAACCGTATGTAAATTCTTGATATCTCGTTCTGTTCGATGTTATCCCTAAACAACAAAAAAACTATTAGGTTTTCGAAATTTATGTTTAATCCCCATCAATAATATGAAGTTTTAAACTTCATTGCTATTTACAAGTAGGCAGGTACCAATACATGAGGTGACGTAATTAACAAGTAGTTTGACTGCTGCCCTTTTCCCATTCCAATGATTGATTGGCTAGGTATAATTATGTAAACATTTTTAACCAGTTCGGCCGGCTTTTAGTGATTATTTTGGTTGTTAAGAGTTTTAATAGCTCGCATACATATAATTATATTGTACATATACCCAAAAAGACAATCCCATCGATTCTAATCGAGAAAAGACTTCGAGTTACAATAAAGAACTATGAAACGCACAAATTACGAGTAGGTACCATACCAATACCATCACGTTTTCATTGCTCTGTACTTTACCACTTGCACTATTATCTGACACAACCCTTCTAATGTCAGAATTAAAAACTTATGTCATTCCAGTCCCGTTTGGCCTATCCAAACAAATAGAATTAAAAATAAGTAGGCATAATTTTACTGTCACCTTAACACAAATCTTATCAGTATGGTTAGTTCAGTCAAATCGGTCAAATCACTAAGATTTCACCTGCATAAAACTACAGTAGGTACAGTTGTGTAAGTAGAATACAATTTCAAATAATTATACTCACAAACAGATTTTAGGCAACCTTCTGCACTATTCAAACCGGTCATCCAAGGCACGGAGGGGAAGTCGCGTACCGCTCTTGCAGGGGTCGTCAAGAAGGCGCCTGGTAAATCTGGTTCCACTACAGCCTTGAACGGAGTCATAGGCTCGTAATCCCACGCCTACAATTTTACTAGGTAGAATAACAGCCTTGCAATCAATTACTATTAGTACGCAAGTAGGTATAAACAAATTAAAATAGACGTTTAAATACAGTTTCACGTCACCGAGCTATTACGTTCAAAGAGTTAGTTAAAGCGTTCAGTCTATTGCATCGATAATTATGATTATACCTTTCACCACACTTTCTAAAGATACGCAGCCAAGCGATAAGGTCAAAACAAAGCTATAAATAAACCAGAGATACACTAACGTAAAATCTAAATTCAGTGTCGATCATTTCCTTGCTGTCTTTAGTTCGAAGGCAAGCGATGAGTTTTTCGGACGGCGATTGCGGGCAATCTAGATACTTGGCCAAGCGAAACGCTTGTTTTAGTGCCTCGCCGGGGGGCGCCTCAGCCCACGGCACCAGCGCCACTCCCGATTCAGATATCACTTTGTGAAATAACCCTGCGATACACAAACATTTAATTTTTAAACGACTTCATAAAAGGTGGAGTTTCTCAATTCGACCGTATACTTATATTAATTTGTTTTTTGTGTGTTCGCGGATAACTTCATCGTTTATGAACCGATTTTGATGATTCTTTTTTGTTGGAAAGGAGATATCCCAAGGGTGGTACCATGATAAGGAAACCAATCTGATGAGGGGATCAGTGAGGAATTGAGGGAACTCCTCAAAATCATTTGCTGAAGCGGTACTGATGATGAAAACCACAGATGGCCACCGGAACTGCTCAACGGTACCGATTTCAAGGGTGGCAATAAGATATCTCGATTAAGATAGATGCTCATCTATCACGACAACGAAGAACATTTAATTGTTTAAAAATGACTATGATATTCCCACAGCGTTGCTTGCGGCGAGCTTGAAATGTCTTAAAGTTTCATATATCAACTAAGAAGTAGGACTATATAAGCTTACTAGAGGACGCCCGCGACTTTGTACGCGTAGAATTAGTTTCCCGCTACTCCCCCCCATTTCTTCCCGTTGGGGGTCGATTTTCGGAAAATCCTTTCTTAGTGCTCACTTACCTACATCATAAAAGGAACCCCTGTACCAAAATTTCAAGTTTCTAAGTACAGTAGTTTCGGCTGCGCGTTGATATATAAGTCAGTCGGTTTTTCCTTTTATATAATATAGATTATGATCACTAAAAAGTGTTGAATAAAATAAATGTTAGTAATATGTTAGTCCAACTGAAGACGGCTTTTGGTTGAAAATATTTGTGAGTCGCCGACTTCAGTTGGCAGTTAACCTATTACCTATCATTTTAATAGAAGTAATTTTTTGCGTTTTTGAAGGCGTTTTTTTGTTTTTTTAAAACATTTACTTTATACAGCCAAGGCTCACTGAAACTACAAACTACAACCAGAAATTGCAAATATTTATAATGCATTAAACATGATTCTCAATTGCTTGCTTCATGAAGCCAATTTAGAAGCGAGCTACCTTATCTTATGGGTACTGCCGTACCTTAATACATCGTTGTATAGTTACTTAATACACTTGTTTTTAGTTTAACTGCAAAAAAAGTTTAAGGAGCCACACATAATTTTCACTTACCTCTGCTAGTTTTGGACAACATATGAAAACCAGCACTAGCCCCACCGGCGCTTTCTCCAAAAATGGTGACGGAGTCTTTATCGCCACCGAAACTAGGAATGACTTTCTGAATAAACCGTAAAGCTTCCTGCTGGTCCTTGAGACCATTGTTGCCCGGGCAGTGTTCATCTTGCGTAGACAAAAAACCGAGGGGCCCTGTAGGTGACATCGTTCTGTTAATATTGGTAAGGAATGTTCATTAAACGTGATGAGTGTGATGACGTGTAGTGTAGTTCTGAATATTATCTGTACAATCGGCAAAATGGAACCCTAACCAAATCGATACAGATCATAAGATCTTTCCAACAAAATATTACTGTGACACAGTTCTGTGTTAGGTCAGGTCAGGTTCACATTTTGCCGATATTACCAATTTTTTTTTAAATCAAAAATTGTGCTTTGGCTTTCTTTAACGAAATTATTTCTGCATCACTATACAGAAGGGTTCCGTCTGTTTGGCCAAACATAGTTGACATAAAAGTTTTTCATAGCGTATTTGGTATACGAGGAGTTGACAATTATATGAATATTTATTTTTTCGATTTTTAATGGGTACATACAATAACAAAAAAAACAAAAAATATACTCATAAGATAATTATAACTTGACTTTGTATCATTTTGTTTGATATAACATTCAATTGGTATAATGAACGAAACGTATAACGAAAAAATATATAATTTCACTATGTATAGGTAGTCAACTATGGACATAAGAACGTTTTGTATAACAATTAAATAATATAATGCTAATACTATCTAATAACCAAAGCACATATTTTTTCTAAGAATGAAAACCTTAACCTTAGCCTTCGAATATTAGTTACTTTTTAAAGGTTCTAAAATCGATTTGTTAGATCATTCTCCCGAACTCATTATTTCTTCGTAGTAAATTTTCCGGTCGCATATTTCCCCGATCGGTAAAATCCACATTAACCATAATTTATTTTTCGTCGTTTTAATCAGTAGCACATTTTCCGTTCGCATATTTCCCCAATCGGTAAAATCCACATTAACCATAATTTATTTTTCGTCGTTTTATTCGTACGCATTTTTTCTTATACGTAAATTTAATCTTGTTGTATACTTTTTACGTTACCTTATTTTGTGATAGTTATTTTTTCTTGTTGGTAAAGTTTTTATTTGCTATGTGACCAACAAACACAAACCAACGTGTATTAACAATAAGGAAGATTAAGGAATAATTTTGGTAATTACGCAGTGAATCATGCTACGTATGCTTGACTGGACGTAACAAGTAGTTAGGTTAGGTTAGCTAGATTTGTTTTCGAGTGAGTGTATTCGAGTGTTTGTAGTTTTGTAGTGAGAAAAACCTGTTTTGATTTTAATATATTATTATGCTATAAATTGTTCTTAAATTGAATTTGACAATGACTTTTCGTTAGTCTGCCAAATTTCACCAACATTCTTTAATATTGAACAATCAAAAGACATCGATTTTAAAATCCTACAGGCCGAAGTAAAAAACGTTTCACGCAAAAGATCCCTAAAATTCATTAATATGGATCAAAAAATTCAGAACATTGTTGACGGTTATTTAATGCAAAACATAGATATCGAGACTTGCATTGAAAAATTGTCTTGTTTAAAATATTAAGTTTGAAAAGAGTTATCGTTTGAAGGTTTCAAATCCACTGTTCAGTGTTTTGGTTTAATCAGTGGTAGGTTACTTATACTACTAGGTACTCAAAAGAAAATAAGGGCCACAAGTAAGGGCTATGTATTTAAGTATATATTTATCTATATAAGTATGTTTATCGTTGTCTAGTACCCATAGTACAAGCCTAGAGCTTAGTTTGGGACTAGGTCAATTGGTGTGACATTGTCCCCTGATATTTATTTTATTTATTATTTAAGTAATTTTGTTGTTACGCGAAATCTAACGCCAAACAACAACACTACTTGTGGCCCTTATTTTCTTTTAAGTAGTATATAATGTATTTTTAAGTACCCGAAACCGACGTGCGTGCATGACTCGATGTATGAATGTGGAAGAAGCGAAAGAGATTTGTCAAGATCGTAGCAGGTGGAAAGAAGTGGTCTCTGCCTACCCCTCTGGGAAACAGGCGTGATTTAATGTATGTATGTATGTATGTAAAAAGATTATAGTTTTATTTTATGTGACTTGTTAGTATAATTTAAGAATAAAGTTGAAAAGTAATAATTATTAATTTATTTTATTTTACCTAATATTTATGATACTAATTTTAATCAGTTGGCCCACGTTGGACACAGCAGCTGGACCACTGCCCTATCACTGCTTAGATAAGGATTTAATTACCTAGTATCAGTAGCTTGTTTATCAAACGTTCGCTCAAATCTATTAGAACATAAGAGTAACAAGGTTCTACAGTGACTTCTAATCTGAATTTATTTTTTTATATAAAAAGTGGCAATCGAGCAGGATGGCCAGACGGGTGGGAAGTACCTAGTCACCGTCGCCCATGGACAATTGATTACGTATATCCACGCCGGTTTTCAAAGCTGTTTCTTCGTCCGTTGTTCAAGTTTATGCGTGCACATACGTTCAACATGTTTACGTATACAATCAAATTGATAATCTCCTCCTTTTTCGAAGTTAAGCTAAAAATTGAAAAAATATAAAAACTCGTTTAGATTCAATCCCGAGTGTGTAAATATGCTGCATTGGAAACGATCGTTTTGATATAATCCCGAGTGTGTAAATTATGCTGCAATGGAAACGATCGTTTTGATATAATCCCGAGTGTGTAAATTATGCTGCAATGGAAACGATCGTTTTGATATAATCCCGAGTGTGTAAATATGCTACATTGAAAAAGGGCAATAAAAAATAATGCTTTTGGAAAAAAAATAAAGAGGGAAAATAAACAACCAGAAAAATAAAAGAGTGTAAAAATAACTTTCGGGGATATGCGAACGGAAAATTTACTACGAAGAAATAATGAGTTCGGGAGAATGATCTAACAAATCCTAAAATCTTGGTTTAGTACTTGCTATCATGTTGAACTCGAAATACTATAAGTATTGGTTTTCTACTTCATAATTTTATGTAAAACAAAAAAACATTGCAAAGATCCAGATCATCAATGTTATGCATAACGATTTAGAGCATTTATGCATAGTGAATGTATCATTTATGCACTTTGAATATGCCATAGGAGTCTATGCTTATAGTCAAGTATGTTTTTAGGTTATTATGCTTTAAGTATAGAGTTTTTAATAAAAAATATTATGCCAATGAATGGGAACCGTTTAAAGATATAAACCTCTAGTTAAAAGTAGAAAACAATTATGCATAAGTAAGTTATAAACAATTTACCTAGTCTGTAATTAATGCCTACTAAGAGCACGTCTCTATCTAAAAGATAAGCCGGTCCGTACATGGCCGTAGAAGAGTCTCCGCACATCCATCCTCCTCCATGGATAAACACCATAACGGGTAAAGGGGTGTGGCTGCCAGCAAGGTCCTATAAATTAAATTTATTTCCAAATAAATATACGAACTTTCGGCATTAGCATGCCTTAAAGTTTACATTTAATCAACCATAAAAGTTATACTAATTGGCCATACTTACTTGATTGGTGTACGGGGTGTAAATGTTAACGTAGAGGCAATCCTCCTGCCCCACTATTTCTTTTTGCCTGGTATATGGGTTCCTCTGTACACAAGCAGGACTCGCTGCTGTAGCATTTAATATCTTGCTCCATTTTTGTATTGGAACGGCAGCCTGAAATTCAATTTTATTTACGAATACGAAAATCGACAGGGTAATGCATCAGTTTACTGATGGTGTGCTTTGAACAACGGTACTCAAAAGATAGAGAGATTTAGTCAAAAAGCGATTTCGATAAAATGGGCTCTATTAATGTCAGTATTAAGCTACGAAAGATCACTGCGTAATTCTCCTTACAGAATAAAAAACAAAGCATTCAGCAGAAAACTTAAACAACGTGTAAGAGCATGTCGGTCGGACAATGCTTAGTGTAGGGTTCCGAAGCCGTAACTAAGAACACAAATATCTATCTCAAAAAATAAATAGATGCGTTAACTAAAATACAGCTACACAGCAAAATAATCAAAATAAAAATGACCGAGAACGTAGACAATTAGACTCGGACAAAATTATGTAATTATGCTAAACGCTTAGTGGAAAATCCAATAAGTGACTAAAGTACCACATTTTAATCACGTTACTGCGGTTTCCTCTTTGATTCATTTGCCTACACGCGGTGAAATAGCTAAGCAAGGCTAAAGTCATTCAGCGGCGTGTACTAACCCATCCTAATCTAGGATTCGCTGCGCTACGGGAGTAATAAAACCATAACAATTATATTCTTTAAAAATATACCTACTTATTAGGTCATGTTATAAAAATCTCCTTATGCCACTTGAATGTCAACGAATGTCCTTGAGTCACAAATAATTTTCGTATTAAGAGTCGACACGAGACAAAGATTGATCGATCAGCATGCAGACTGTGGCGTAGTAGGATATAATGATGCTAGCAAAACTTATATATGTATGTTAATGTTGCCGCCAAGTTCTCCCTACGTAATCGTTAGACAAGGCTACCGAAAAGACATAAGTCAATAAAGTTTGATATAAATAATAAACATATATTTTATACTTAAGTCAAACCATTAAACGGCAAGAAGACTAAAATTTAGTTTACATTTAGATTATAATATTAAAAGGTTAATATTTACATTAAAATCTTAAAATGATTCTTTTAGGTTGGGGTCTCCTGATACAGGTATATAATAATACTTACTAGGAGTTCTCAACCTTTGCTTTTGTTAAATGTACATAATAAGGAAATAAACCATAATATCATTCCAAAAATAATAATAAAAAATCTGCTATTTTTTATCAATTACAATCATTGAATAAAATGTGGTAGGCATGTCTAGAAACTGTTTCTGTTAAAAAGCATTCGAAGTGCGTACGTTGCCGTCGACTGGATTGTTCGCGCTTGGCCTGCGCACTTCCATGTAGAGCATCTTACGGCATTGATTGAGGAAAACAAGGTCTTTAGGAGTTAGTACAGTTCAAACTATTCGATTAAGTTTGGAGAACATAATATTTACAAACCTCTTTTATGATCTTTGAGGTTCCTAGAAAAAAAACTTGCTTTATTTTTTAAAAGGTCTAATACATCTTTACATCTTTTAAGGTGAGTATCAAGCCGATATAGGCACACACTTTTATTCTATGCCAAGAGTAATGTTTCGGATCGCGCTTTTTCTCATTAGGTGGGGGTTAGCCTTTTAAGAGTATTGGATCCCGTTTTGCATTGCTGGACAGCGATATAACAGCCGAAGCTTGGGCTGAATGGCGTGCAGTTAAAAGATAAAATAAGAAGACACGCAGTCTGATGATAATGATGACGATCCCTCTTTCACATCAGTCGTTAGTCGTAGATTCAACACGGCAAATGTAACTTCAACCTGCAATAGGTTCATCTCCAGTAGGTAACAGTTGAGACGCGAACGACTATACTGCCTGTGACAGATTGAATATTAACATTTCACGCGAACGTTGTTCCAACCTATAGAGCTAGAACTTTAAATAATACGCATCTACATTAAATTATTAAATAAATACCTACTCCAATTTTGATGCAATAAAATAACAAACTGTAAAAAATCCTTATTTTTCCGCCAGCCGTTTTTATTTTGAATATTTGTAAATGAACAAAGCATTTTTCATGAGGCGCGTATTTTAGCGTTGAACATATGTACATATTTCACAGTAAACTTTCTTTACCATTTGCAAGAACAGCTACATCTAAAATCCACAATATGTGCACTTTTATAATACTCCAGTAACAATATACAACATTGCAGACTTGTTTATGATGTTGGCCCAATGAATAAATGAGCGCCGAACACAACTTTGTCAAAAATCTAAAAAACCGCGAAAGTTTCTCAAGTTTTTTAGGTTTTGGCAATTATAACCTTCGATCAACAATACCAACTAGAAAACTAGACTTTAGTGCTTTATCACTTTAACTATCAAAGGCGTCGAAGCGACAAGGTACAAAAGTGTGCAGCTACGTATAAGGTCGACTGTGCTTTAAATAAATTGAGTTTATTGTACAACTGTCGTTTTGATTAGTTTTTAATTTCTCGTTTTTCTTTTTTACACTACATTTTTCAAATACTGATTTGAGTAAAGTAATTTCGTGATTAACATAATTATTATGTAAGCGATTTCGATCGCCTGGCCTGCCAAGGGTTATTCAATGCGCTGACTTTTGACAAACAGAAAGGCAAAGAATCAGTCGGCCTAGGGAAGATGCGTGGCGAGATCATTGTCGTTATCGAAAATGTACGGGATGGACGTAAGCTGCCCAGATGGTCGTGTCAAGGGCTTACGTAAGTTCCATACACTTTGACATTTTTTCGAAAAACATTTGGATAGGTAGCAATAAGCATCTTCTCTAGAGGTCAGATCAGACAGAATCAATCAGTAATATCATAGGGTTAGAAAAGTTTTATTACTCGATTCAGTTAACTTAGAATGAGCTGGAATTAAAGTCTTAAAAATCAAATATATCAATGTAAGTAGGTATTATTTCAGATTTTAAGATATTTTTTGTAAATACGACACGAGGTTTTATAATCAAAATTAAGCAGCTAATTTGTGTTCTAAACCTTTTTTTGTCCTATTTTACGAGTACAAGTTTCACCGATATCTTTGGCAATGGTGAACCGATTTTCAGAATTCTTTTTGTTTGGTCCCATCGTCACCAAGTCAAAATCTGATAATGAGATTCATTAAGGCACACTGTAAGAACTTGCATTTATGTTTCAGAAGCACCATTTGCTAAAGTGGAACTGTGATGATGATGGCACGATGATTGATGAATACCGGAGCTTCTTAATAACTAGGTCTTTCTTTATTAAGTTTACCAAGCGATTTTTACTCATCATAATGCATATGGTGGAACTGATGGTGAAGTACCAGGAGTTCTTCTCAGCGATTAACATCCCTATGGTTAATAAGGAATTGGCACCGTGCTACCGTTTCACAAAGTCACAAAAAGATAAAAAAAACAATGTGTGAAATAATGATGGCTCTTCGAATTTCCTATATGGTACATACTTGTAATATGTACTTTGTAAACTGAATAATTATGTTACATCAAAGATGAGAATAAACATATTGTGTTAAGTAGTCTCAAGTAATTACATTTTTAGCAGGCCCATTATACTCTATGCTTAATGTAATTTGATATTGGTATGAGGAAAACGTTAAAGACAGCAAGCAAAAAGGTAAACTACATACCTACAAGATTGATGAGATCCACACCGGTTGTAGTTTCCACGGGTATCTGCGCTAATCTGAGTGTACATACACAATCTAGTGCATGGCTTATCATTTCCATGTTCGGTATTATTGAGCTGCATTATTTAAGCCGTATTATTCTCAGTACCTTGATAAAAATAATTTCATGCTCACTAAGTAATCGCAGTAAACAAATCAAGCATAAATTTTTAAGTCATTTTGCAATACATTTCGCTATTAGGCATTGAATAATTTAAATATATTGGAGCATGAAACGTGTTCAAAAATAACTGAATATCAACGAAAAACCTTTAAATAAGAGTTCAGGGCAAAGCAATAAGGTTTTACCGTGTAGAAACTCAGTCGGGCCCATATTACGGTCGCCTTTATAGCGGTGGATGAAGCATCCGTCACTCTCG
The DNA here is from genome assembly GCA_948252455.1 of Acleris cristana. Lineage (NCBI taxonomy): Eukaryota > Metazoa > Arthropoda > Insecta > Lepidoptera > Tortricidae > Acleris > Acleris cristana. The sequence goes on from OX411772.1 coordinate 46,966,547, forward strand.
CACTTACCTAGGTAGGTACATAATGGTCAAAAAAATGACGGTTATCCACCCACAGCCCACAGGGCCTTTATCCAACATGGTAAAACCATATTGTCAACATCACTTAAGCTCTTATTTACTTGACAGTAATTGCAATACAATACCATAACATATACACATTATACAATATACATACACACATATATACAATACATGTATACTTACATTATGGAAAAAATAAAAAACACCTATTTTTCCTCGCACCAACCTTAGTTGTTTATCTGTTTCGCCTACTGGTACACTGGTATAGCATGCCATTGGGCATTAAGTCCGCCATTTGTACTTTACTGTATTTTGTGCAAATTAGTTTAAATAAATAAATATATATATGAGTAATAAATATACAAAAATAAATAAATTATAAATATATATCAATAGCACGTCAAAAGCAATATTAATTCACTGTGTAGAATAGCGGCCAAGATATACTCATGTTCCGATGTATTTAACGGTGACGGTACGTACGGATTAACAGCCGAACGACTTTGTAATTTTTGACTTAATCCCTAACTGAGGCTTGGCTTGTAGGTACTATGGATAGTAGACCACGATATAAAATACTTACCTACCTATAAATAAATACTTAAATGCATAGAAAACATTCAAAACTTAGAAACAAAATACTCGCGTTTATCACACAAATATTTGTCCATACCGGGAATCGAACCCGGGACGGCTAGCTTCGTAGGCAGGGTCATTACCAACTAGGCCAACGCTTCGTCTCGCCTAATTACCCTGAACTTAACGCCGTTGGTTAATATGAAGTCATCACGATCGTCAATACCGTTTGTGAGTTTTCCAGCAATGCGGTCCCAACTCTACCAACTTCGTAGGTCACCAGTAAACATGAGGTGGCGTCTTGGACAACACCTTAACTTAGATTTAACAGGATTAATTAAAGGATATACACCCCATCATTGCACCTAGTACTTTCATGATACTCAAATTCAAAAATTACAATTACTTATTATTTGCCTCATACTGAAATCTTCGTGTATTTACGCACAGTAGATATTAAATAAATGTTGTCACTTTGCCGTCAAGTATTCAAAAAATCATATTCAACGAGGCAGGAATTAATAAATAATAACCATCGACATAACCCATGTAAAATGTTGATAATGACGTAGGTACCTAATCCCTTAATATTTCGCTGTAGGGATAATGTTCACCGAAAATAACACAAACATCAACATCGAAACTAAATTTAATGACAAAAACAGGGCAAGACCATTTCGGACTATGCTCAGTTTAGGTTCCGATGCCGTTAATACAATCGCATAAAAAACTCAAAAAAAGAACAAAATTTCTATTTAAAGTTATTAATACTTTATAACTATTAAGTTATTACAATTTATAGTGATACTTCATAAACAATGAAATAGTAAATAGATTAACTATATCATCATCACATAACTCAAGGAAAAATGACACTTTTCGAGTGCAATATTTGCTAAACGGTTCCCCAAATCTAAAAATTTATAATTACATGAGCATAATGCTGTTACTAAGAGCTATCTAGCTAGAATACCTCACTCGACTCGACATTACAATGTAAAAAAAATACCTTTGCTTTACTTGCATGACACACAACAAAAACATACATACACATTTGTACATGATAAAAAAACTTTGCTGTCGCAATTTCAATGTAAAACCGTGCCAAATTACAGCTTTGTAGAACTAAGATTTTCTGAGTTAAACTTCAGATAGACGTTCAGACGGACATGGCGAAACTATAGGGGTTTCTTGTTGACTACGGAACACTAAAAACAACACAACAGCAATGGAAAATATCATCAAAACCGTACATGCCTCCCTATAAAACATTAATTTCCATTTTTAAATAGAAATAATAAAGTTAATGATCAAAACACAAAAAAAACACAAATTGCAAAGATTAAATAATCTTTATATCGCGAATGATAAACTAGCTAAAATTAATCGTTAAACATATTTGGCTCTTACGCCCATCTTCATAATTACCGAAAAGAAGGTAGGTAGGCGCTCAAAAAAATTCACTGTCTGATAAACTATTAGGTACAATTGTGTAAACTATAATTTCAGGCTTACCTTAAATCTTAATTTACCGACAGGTGGGACAGCGTACGGAACGGACGTGAATCCGGAAATGGTTCTCCCTTGTCTCGTTTTTAAGTAAAACCCGTTGACTGCGCCGAGAGGAGTCTCCACCAAAGGGCCGCCGCCGGCGCACACGCAGCAGACCAATGCAAACGCACTTATACAACTTAATAATGTCGATTTTTTATTATTACTGCCAACACTTAGCTCACGAAATAATGAAAACAGGTTTGACATGCTAGCGAGATCGGAGATGACCGTACTGCCTCGAAAGCAAGAAACAAAGTGCAAACAAACGCCCAGCTCACCGACTTATACAATGTCGTCGGTTCGACTCTAGGCAAATGGTTATATCGAACGAGCTCCCTCATGCTTCTCGCATCGTAATAGCCGTAATAGAAAATAGTCACACGTTACGAAGAATGCTTTATCGACGAACAAATTCCGTTACAAATCTATAGCGGTACCTTTTAATAGTAAAAGAAACGGGCTACATTTTTTACACCGTGTTAGTGTGGGTCTGGGCCCCGAGCTTAAAGGTATGTTTGTTTGCAAAAGAACACCAACAGCTATTTCGAAACCATTTTCAAAAATAGTATAAAAACTGGTCAAGTGCGAGTCGGTTCCGTATTCATGGTGGGAAAACGCAAAAAAAAACCCTCTTTTTGTTACGAACTTTATTTTCTATGCTGGTCCATAAGCCTAAATTGTAATAATACGGATTTTTAAAGATTTTTATATTTATATATTTATTTTATTTTTCGCGTAAAATATAAACAATTATCTTTAAATCAGGAATTTTTCAAATTAAACTCGTAGATAAGGGGGGAATCGGTCATGTTTGTACATTTTTGGTTATAAATCAAATATATGTCACGGAAATAAAAAAAAGTTTTGTAATTTGCAGATTGAGCCGAGTTATGCGACCTGTCACTATAACGAAAAATTATTAAGCATCAAAATGTCTAGTTATGGTATATAAAAATGACTATAAGTACATAAAAATGACAACTAAAAAAGGCCGTTATAAATAAATGGCTATGTATAATAATGACAATTTGAAAAAATTACAATATTTAAGTATCAGCGTCGAATAATTAATAGATTGATAAATAAAAATGTCTGGTATATTTAAGTCAAAGTATAAAAATGACGCAATTTGTCAATTTTTTCAGGGTGTCTTGAACCGAACAGACATGTTCGTTTTATTGCACGAGTATGATGTTGAGTTCATAAATATGTATACACTTTAGTACCTTGTCTATTTAATGACATGTTTAAACTGCCATAATATGAATTGTCGCAACGATTAAAGTGACAAGGTACTAACCTGCTGGTACAGGAGTCAATAATCCTGTAATTTCAGGATTATTGGATGGTTGCCAAAACAATCTCACCAAGCAAGAACTCCTGAAGGCGCGTAATTTACTGCTGCGATACAGCAATCATAGAAGCAAAAATGAATAACCGGTGTTGTACAACATGAGATCGACACTAGTGGAATCATGCCTTTCCGACAACGTACTCAACGAGTTCCATTAGCTCGAAAAAAGGAAGTGGAAGTCAACAGAGTTATTGAGCCATCGACAAGTCCTTGGTGTTCAGTGTTCACCGGTAATTTTGGTAAAGAAGAAGGACGGGACTAAGTAAGAGATTTTGTGTTGACTATCGCCGATTACATGATGTAACCAAAAATGATTGTTATCCACTGCCACGAATCGACGACACGTCAGACACTTTAAATGGAATTAAATGGTTTTCCAAGTTGGATTTAAAAATTGGCTACTGGCAAGTGGAAATCAAGGACCGCGATAAAGAGAAAACGGCCTTCTCGACCGGAAAAGGACTGTGGCAGTTCAATGTTATGCCGTTTGGACTGTGTAATGTACCAGAAACTTTTGAGAAATTGATGGAACAAATACTTGCCTGGTATATCTGGATGATGGTATCCCAACTTTTGACCAAATCATCATTTGACAAACTTTATCATTTTACAAACTTTAATTCCGCAATAACGAGTTTGTGCTTAAACCATTACATATTACAAAGGTTACATAGGTTAAAGAGATACTTCCCGCCGCATTGTTTTATATTTTTTTGTGGTCAAAAGTCTAACCTAATTAAGCTTATTTAATAAGTTAGGTCAGGTTAGACTTTTGAGTGATGCTCGAAAAAAAGCGAAAGCTTTTTACTCTGCCAATAATGTCCATATTGTCCCAAAAACCCACCTAATTGCCCAGAGCTTCGCCCAATTGAGCGATACTGGGCTCATATGAAAAGAAAACTAAATAGCACAAAATTCGCCGCTGGAATTTTGGCATGGCTTAAGTATAACTGATATTTATGTACTTAATTAACAAGTTAAATTTAATCAGTTTTCATAGAAAATAAATATTTACAAAGTCATCTTTAATAGTTTTGTTAAACACTACTAAATGACTTGCTACTTTTTTTCCGAACAACTTCTTACAGCCCAAAACGATTGGAATATTATCGAGCATTATTCGAAACAATGAATGGCAATAAGGAATCAAAAAAAATACAAGCTATTCAGACAATACTAGAGCAGTGGGAAGAAATTAAGTTGATTTTTCAATTGCCAAATCTGAGGACAAATGTTATATGGCAGAACCAATTTACGATATCAAGAGAAGACTACCATACAAAGCGTTTTTGATTATCTTGAAGAATGAATTAAAAACTTTGACGCAATTAAATTTGCTGTTTTAAAGTGACAATGTGGAACCGACTAAACTGTTTGAAGATCTATTTTTGCTGTATAAAAATTTTGTACAACGAATTGTAGTACCTTCACAGTTGGAAAAGTTAGTTGACTCTGGACTGGTGAAGATTGAAGCCCATAATCATGAAGACCTGATCGCATTGACCGAGTCTATAGCTCGCCGCATCATCAATCCAACAGCCAGAGTTGATATTTTAACTCAAAATATCTCCTGCTATATTGACCCGTCTTTGTATATGGGTTATAATTTTGAAACTAAGTTGCAGGAATATAATTTAACCCGGGAAATGACGCAAAACCTGCGACAAAGATGCATCAATTTTACGTTAAAACTTGTATTAGAATTGCAAGCAAGATTACCAGAAAATTATAAGGTCTTGCAAAAAATGACAATGTTTTCGGTTCAAGAAACCCTTCAAGTGCTTAAACCGTCAATTGTTGCACAAGCGTTCGGAATGGAGCCTACTTAAATTGATAAGCTGATTTCCCAATAGCGAAATATCGTCCATGTGGACTGGCAATGCACTTCATTCAGTATAATAGACACTTGGGTGGAAGTCATACAGTATAAAGATGCTGCAGATAACCAGCCATTCTTGGAGTTGGCAGAGTTAGCGACAAAGTTGTTATCATTGTCACACTCAAATGCTGATATAGTGCGAGTTTTTAGTCAGATGAGTATCGTAAAATAGTTATTTATGTAACTGGTGCATAATGATGCTTCTTAAGGTACGAATGCCGAGGTTAGAGCGCGAGCTTGCGAGCGCTCTAATGATAGGCATGAGTACCTTAAGAGCTAATTATGTACCGTTGCATACATAACTTTTTCTACAAGCTTAAAAAATATACTATAAAGTAAAACAAAATCTGCATATAGCATAGAATTAAAAAATCATTTATTTATAATTGAAGTTATGAAATGTACAGTTTGTGAAATTAAACACAGGTGTAGAATTTTCCTTGCAAGTGATATTTACATCTTTGTTACTTTGGTTGGTTTGGCTGAATATTGCATTTATTGTGTTGGACTCAACCACATGTTCTGGTGTTTCTTCATTTGAAGTGCATGTTTCATTTTTAAAGCCTTTTTGTTTTTGGTTATTCTCAGCGGGACACTGATTTTCAACAAAGCTTAATATTTTGTTAGAGACTTCTATTTTACTTTGTAAAGAATTATCAATGTAACCTTCAGCTACGGTGGTGGACCTCCATCCACCATGTCTCTTGAGGGTTGTGATGTCCCCACCAGCATCAACCAATATAGTCGCTGACGTTCGACGGAAACAATGGCCTGTATACAGGTCCGGATTGGCAAGTTTCAAAAAAGTAGCCATTGTTTTTCCCATTTTTCCAAATGTGTTTATGCCAACATTTTGTGGATTGCATTGCCCATTGTTATAACGCAGAAAAAAATTTGGAGTTTTACAGGGGTTAGGTCGTAAATCCATATAACTTTTGCATATTTCATAAAACTTTCCCGTTACGGTAAAGTTGCGGTCAATGTTTGTTTTAGTGTTGGTAATATTAACCAATATAGTAGAACTCAGGTCTTTTACATCAGTAAATAGAAGTCTTTGTAACTCTTGTCTCCTGCAAGCACCCATAATACCGAAAACTAATGCTACCTGTAACAAATAATGTAATTGTTAATATTGACAATTAAATAGGTAGGAAACCAGACAGAAATTAAAAGTGAAACTAAAAAAAATACCTTTGTTGCTAGATACTGCTGATTGGGTGCTGTGTCCAAGAAAGTTTTAACCTCGTTAGGTAAAAATACTTTTGATTTTTTCCCTTTAAAACCATCCGATTGGCGTTTTAAATACGTGTATAACTTCGAGTAATTCGAGAGATTGGTGTGATGGTTATTCTTTAATGTTAACTTAAGCATCGAGTATTCTGTCCATAACGTCGATGGCTTACATTTCTGCGACAGTTCATTAAAGTATGCCAGTAATACATTTTCCGAAAATGATTTGGCATTGTTACTCACTCTCCAAGCCATGAATTTCTCGTAACATTTTTCATACAATTTCTTGGACTTCAAAGGCAACAAACTTTCTTCCGTTTCCAAAGCTTTTGTCATAAGTTCGGGTGGTGTTAATAGTTCCTCTATTTCATTTCCAATTTCAGACATGGTAAAGATTCTAATTAGGTTTCTTTTTGGCGGCGGTTTCTAACTAAATTGACAGCGACCAGTGCGACCACAGAGAAAAACTATGGCGTCAAACGTCATACAGCTTAGTTAAAAATTATCATTAGTCGTTTCTTTGTGATTAATAAATTATTGTGGACATTTTGATACTTTTTTTTTAATATTTCATGTTGAACAGTAAAGTAAAAAAATTGGAATGTCAATTATTCTATTCACCAAACGCCATTTGTGGTGCCACCATATTGCCATATTGCAAAACAACCGAACCAATTAATTTTATTGATCTTTTGTAAATATTTTTTCTCTTCAAGGCCCTGTTATGGTAATTAAGTAAATATTTTTCGTATTTTTACACATTTAAATTGTTGTCAAAATAGTTTTTGACTAGTGTAATATAAAAATTGAGATGTTAGTTGATCACCAAATACCATGGCTGACATTGTTCATGCGCGTAACCATGGTAATAACAATGCTATAATAAATTATAGCACTGTTATTACCATGGCAACGCTCATTATATAATAGTTTTCACGCTTCGGTTACGCTATAGGTGGTATTGTGATACCATTAACGATATCAATATTAGCGGTTTATAGTACGCGAGTAGAAAAAATAAATTAAGAAACCGCCTACTGATTTCAACCCCAAACGCTATTTTATATTGCAGATTTGGTTTGAAAAGGGTTGACAAATGCTGTTACTCGTACGATTTCCCCGAAAATGTGTTAGAAAGCATTGGCACAAATGAGGCGTAAGGTTCAGTTCCAGGCAATAGCTATAACTGAACCCATCGACACAGGAAGATATTGACATATTATTTATTTAATACGTAGTCTGGTCATAAGTTCTGTCACACGGTTAGAATTTCGAAATTTGAACTCTGGCTGGAAAAATAAGTATCAGATTTGAATTTCGAACATTTAGTAAATAAAAAATAAAAAAAATATTATTGCCGCCATTTTCAAACATGGAGTGAACACAGACAGAAGACCGTGTCGCTGTTATCGCATTACACCGCTGTGGTTACGCACCAAACCAAATTTTCAAACTATTACAAAATTTGAAAATCACGCTAAGGTTCGTATATCGTACCATTAAAAGATACCGGGAAGTTTCTTCTGTCGAGGATAGAAAGAGAAATGGGCGTCCACGCTCGGTTCGGACTACAGCCGTCATCAAAGCCGTGAAGGAGCGAATACGAAGAAATCCTGTGCGTAAGCAAAAACTTTTAAGTCTTCAGATGAGTATAAGTAGACCCACGATTAAAAGCGTGATTAACGAAGACTTAGGACTTCTTCCGCACATCCGCACATCTTCTGAATGCTCGTCTGAAAAAAATTAGGCTTCAAAGATCGCGAGTACTCTTAAAGCGGTACGCGGGTAAAAAATACCGCGAAATCCTATTTTCGGACGAAAAAATTTTTACTGTGGAGGAAACATTCAATAAGCAAAATGATTAAGTTTACGCAACGACTAGTGAAGAAGTGAGCAGGCGTATCCCCCGCGTCCAACGTGGCCACCACCCGTCATCGGTCATGGTTTGGCTTGGAGTGTCATATTTAGGCTTAACTGAAGTGTTTTTCTGTGAAAAAGGTGTAAAAATTAGTGCCGCTGTGTATCAAAATACCATCCTAGCAAACGTTGTGGAACCTCTTTCACGTACAATGTTCAATAACAGACACTGGGTATTCCAGCAAGATTCTGCACCGGCTCATAAAGCAAAGAGCACGCAATCCTGGCTCGCTAGTCGTAAAATTGACTTCATCCGTCATCAGGACTGGCCCTCCTCCAGCCCGGACCTGAACCCCCTGGATTACAAAATATGGCAACATCTGGAGCAGGAAGCGTACTCTAAACCTCACCGGAATTTGGACTCTCTGAAAGCATCCATCGTCAAAGCAGCGGCACAAATCGACATAGAAGTCGTGCGTGCAGCGATAGATGACTGGCCGCGAAGGTTGAGAGCATGTATCGAAAATCAGGTGGACATTTTGAATAAATGTTTAGTTATTAAAAAGCTAATTTTATCACCTTACGATTGGTATAATATATTATATAAATAATTATTTACTAGTTGTTTTTATTTCATGTTTTGTCTGTGACAGAACTTATGACCCGACTACGTACATGTACTGATCTAAATTTAATTGTTTTCACAGGAATAGGTATATTTTATAGAGATTATATTGTTATCAATGTTGTTCATTTTTAAATATAACTATTTATTTGGTAAAACATTATAATTGGACAAAACGTGTGATATATTTCTATATGTTGTAGTATGATTTCGCTGACTTAAAAGATCACATTTTGTAATTATCCTATAATTTGTTGAAAAGCTGTTGTTGACTGTCTATTTTTCTGTTTTGTGTGTCTATTTTAATTATGTTGATTATATAAATAAATACCTTTTAATTATATTTTAAGCATAATGTTTAGAAGTAACATTTCACATTCTTCTCATAAAAAATTGACTTGTAACAGTTAATGAAACGTCAAAAAAATTTCAGACATTAACACAATTTTAGAACTTTTTCCAGCATAGTTTTAGTACAAAATGAAATTCGGACTTGGCGACACTAACCTCAGCCACCTTAGGGTCTTTAGCCGTTTAGCATATTATTTGAATCCTTCACAGAAACGCCGAAAATTGGATAATTGGACTTCAATTACGAGTCTGCTAATGATGGACATGAGGAGCGCCTAACATCATCTGGGCGGGTGTCATGTGAAGGGGAAGCAGTGCCTAGCAGAAATGAAGCTATAAAATTGCTGGGTCTAATTGTTCTGTTCGTGTGAGACTTCCTCCACAAAGGTATGGAGATTATGATTATTCTATGCTAGCTCAGCATGCCTTATTTGAGGAACCACAGTCTAATGAAGAAGCTATTGGGTCACCATATCGTGAAGATTGGATTGCCGCAATGCATAGTGAATATGACTGTTTGATATCAAATCAGGTATGGAGATTGGTAGATAGACCTACTAACAAAAACGTAATTAAAATGTAAATGGGTATATAAGTTAAAGAATGATGTTGATGGAAAATTTGATAGATATAATATTGGCTAGTTGCCAGAGGTATCACTCAAAAACAGGGAATCTAAATATATAAAAGGAGAAACTGACTGACTGACTGACATATCAACGCACAGCCTAAACGGCTAAACGTAGGCACTTGAAATTTGGAAGGGACGTAGCTTAGGTACTGTAGAGGTGCACTAAGAAAGGAATTCCCGAAGTTCCCACGGGAACGGGAATTAGCGGGAAAATCCTTTTGTATGAAAAATCTAAACCGCGTAAGATAGATGATTGAAATTTGGCATGCAGGTACCCTAATGAACGTAAAGCTTACTTGCAACGCGATATTGCAAAATTCCCACGGGGGGAACGGGAGTTATTGGGAAAAAACTTTTGTATGTAAAAATCTAAATCACGTAAGATAGATGTTTTCAATATAGCATGCATGCATACCTTAGTAAATATAAAGTTTGGTTATGGCTGTATTTTGAAAAATTAAGTTAGCGGGAAAAAAAATTGTTGTATGAAAAAATCTAACCTGCATAAATTAGATGCTTGAAATTTGACATGCATATACCTTAGTGAATGCAAAGTTAAAAATTCTCCTGGGAACGGAAGCGAGTTAGAGGCTTGAAATTTATAGCCCGCGGTAGTGGCAACCAAGAAACGTCGCGGCCGCGGCGGCGGTTATGGGGCGGCGACAGCGGTGGCGAGGCGCGGAGGGGGGGCAGATACCCGAATGAGCAACCGGAACGCGGGAGACGCGTGAGGGCAGACGTCGTTGATGGTCGTGTCAAATATTGAATTTTGCGGGCGAACTTTTCACTATTCTTTTTCTTGGATGGTTCAAATCTTTAGTAGGTAGTTTTCTGTTGTAGATTACTATTGAATTTTCCAGGCGGACGTTTCACGGCCCTTGAATTATCTTATAATTTTCTGTTGTAATTTCTAAATTTTGTTTAAATAATTGTAGGTTAGTCTTTACGATTTCTTAATTTTGTTCATAGGCATTTCGCCGTTCTTGGATGCTTAAAATCTTTAGTAGTTTTCTGTAGTAGGGTTTCTTTTTTTGTTCGTAAAATAAATTGTACGTTATTTTCACTATTCTTGGATGGTTCAAATCTTTAGTAGGTAGTTTTCTGTTGTAGATTACTGTTGAGTTTTCAGGCGGACGTTTCAAGGCCCTTGAATTATCTTATAATTTTCTGTTGTAATTTCTAAATTTTGTTTAAATAATTGTAGGTTATTTCGACGTTATTAAGTCTTTACGATTTCTTAATTTTGTTCTTAGGCATTTCGCCGTTCTAGGATGCTTAAAATCTTTAGTAGTTTTCTGTAGTAGGGTTTCTTTTTTTGTTCGTAAAATAAATTGTAGGTTATTACTATTTTTTATTTTAATTTCGGTTATTACGATTTCTTATTTGATTTTTAGTCGTTTCTTATAAACAACATAGGTTGATTTAGTAATTGTTTCTTTTATTTTGTTGGAATAATTGTTATCTCTTCGTATCTTTTAAAAGTATCTTTCAAAATGAAGGTAGAAAATATAAACATTAACGGAGAGATAGTGCCACAATTAGCAGTGGAAATGGAAGGAGATGGGGCTTGCCTTTTCAGAGCTCTTTCATTCCTGATGTACGGAACTCAGGAAAATGCTTTTGCCACACGGCAAGAAGTGGTCCTTTATGTAGTAGAACATTGGGATGATTTTTCTATAATGTCTCACGACATAAACGGCGACAATTACAGTTCCGCAGAACAATATTTTGCGGATATGATTAAACGCAGCACATATGGTGGATTATGTGAATTAATCGCGGCAGGGAGAATATACAATTTCGTTTTTCAAGTTTATCGCAACGGTGAATTGTATGTTGAAGTTGGTACTCAAGGTCGCCCAATAAAACGCCTTCGCTTCAAAAATAATCTATCCGACGGGCATTTTGATGTTTACCTACCTTATGAAGAATTTAACCCCAAGGTAGAATTGAACGTTGCGGAACTAAGTTCCAATCAACCAGGGCTAAACGAACCGACGGCGAAAAAGAATAAAAATAATGAAGCACTTGATGTTGTGCCTCCTATTTGTTCTTCCGAATCAGAATCTGCAGTTTCTGCTGATCTGTCTTTAGAAATAACTACATCATCTGTCAGGAAGACTAAGAAACGTAGGGCTAGATTTACAGACAAAACAAGAAAGATGCAAATTCATCGCAATCAGAAAAAATATGTCCAAAATAATCCTGTGCCACACAGAAACGCTACTGCTAATTACCAGCATAAAAATCCTGAAGTACATCGAAAATCTGTTTCTGTTTATCAGGAGAAGCATCCTGAAGTGCACAGAGAATCTGTCACTACTTATCAGGAGAAGCACCCTGAAGTACACCGAGCAGCTCAGACTCGATATAATACAAATGTAACAACACGCCCATGGAATACTAAGTGTCAATCGGCAATGTCTTATCAGCCCGAAATAGATTACGAATTTGACAAATTAGTAGTAATAGGTAATATGAGTCAGAAATGTCAATGGTGTAACGCGCTTAAGTGGAAAGACGAGACCCCTGGGCTTTGTTGCAGCAGCGGAAAAGTTCAACTCAATTCACTCAGTAAACCTCCTGAACCACTTTACAGTTTACTGATGGATCTCCATCCTGATCACAAGCATTTTATGGCTAATGTTCGTAAATACAATAATTGTTTTCAGATGTCGTCTTTTGGTGGAAAACAGGTTGGAGGTGATGGATTTACGCCGACATTTAAAGTACAAGGGCAGGTGTCTCATTTAGCAGGTAGTTTATTACCAGAACCTGGAAAAGCAGCACAGTTTTTACAGATTTATTTTGTCGGAGAAGATGAAAGAGAAGAAAATTTAAGGCTAGCCAACTATCCGCATTTGAAGCCAAACATTGTCAAGCAGCTTCAAAAAATGTTACACGAAGTCAATCCCTATATTAAAGACCTAAAGTGTGTTATTGACAAGGTGCCTGCTTCATGCGATACGTTCAAGGTAGTTAGGTGCTCACAGAGGACGCTATAATAGCCCTGCTGTCAATGAAGTAGCATTAGTGCTATTGGATCAACAGTTTGAGCAACGGGATATTATATTAGAAAGTCGCAGTAGTCAACTACAACGCATAAGTGAAATTCATCGGTCATACGATGCTTTACAGTACCCGTTAATGTTCAGCCATGGAGAAGACGGTTATTTGATAGGTATATCACAGCGGGACCCCAACACTAAACTACCTCTGAAAAAGACAGTTTCAGCTGCCATTTTCTATTCATATCACATAATGATACGGGAGGGGGATGAAAACTATTTGCTTTACTTCTGTGCTCTATTTAGCCAATACATAGTGGACCAGTACGCCAAAATAGAGACTGAGAGACTTAATTTCATTAGGTACAATCAGGCAAAACTCCGAGCTGAGAGCTATATACACCTAAAAGATGCGATTGGTCAACAAGATGTAGAAGCTAATCAGTTAGGTCAAATTGTTGTACTGCCATCCTCATTCACCGGTGGGCCAAGATATATGCATGAGCGGACCCAGGACGCCATGACATACGTCCGGCACTATGGCCGCCCGGATTTATTTATCACCTTTACTTGCAACCCTAAATGGGAAGAAATTACAAAGCTACTGCATCCAAATCAAAAATCCTACGACCGCCATGATTTAATAGCAAGAATATTCCGCCTCAAAGTAAAAAAAAATATGGATTTGATAAATAAGGGCAGAATTTTTGGTGAAGTTCGATGTTACATGTATTCCGTGGAATATCAAAAACGTGGTGTACCACACATACACATTCTTTTATGGCTAATTGAGCATATTTCTGCTGATATGATTGACAATATTATTTGCGCAGAGATCCCGAATCCAGATGCTGATCCGAAACTTTATCAAATAATCAGATCGAACATGATACATGGCCCCTGTGGCAACTTTAATAACAAGTCTCCGTGTATGAAAGATAGCGTGTGCTCTAAACGGTTTCCAAGACCTTTACTTTCAGAAACACAGACCGGTGATGACGGCTATCCCCAATATAGGCGACGATCTCCAGGGGATGGTGGCTTTACTGTACATATCAACGGGGAAGAGCTCGATAACCGCTGGGTAGTTCCATATAATGCGGTTCTTTTAAGAACATTTAATGCTCATATTAATGTTGAGTACTGTAACTCCGTAAAATCCATAAAATATATTTGTAAATTTGTAAATAAGGGGTCGGATCAAGCGACTGTTACACTGGAGGATTCGAAAGATGAAGTGAAAATGTATGAAAGTGGAAGGTATATAAGTAGTGCTGAAGCGGTCTGGCGAATTCTCGGGTTTCCTATTCATGAGCGATATCCTACAGTTATACATCTGGCGGTGCATTTAGAAAACGGTCAAAGAGTTTATTTCAATCCATCTAATTTGGCTGATAGGGTATCCAGTCCACCAAAAACAACACTGACCTCATTCTTTGAACTATGTAGATTCGACGATTTTGCAAAAACTTAATTATACTGTGAAGTACCGGCATATTATGTTTGGAACAATAATAAATTTGAAAGAAGAAAACGAGGAGCAAATGTAGATGGTTGGCTAGGTGTTAAAAAAGAGCACGCGTTGGGTAGGGTTTACACCGTACACCCGAATAATACAGAGTGCTACCACCTCCGATTGCTCTTACATGAAGTTCGTGGTCCAACTTCGTTTGAATCACTAAGGACTATAAACGGTGTTGCACAACCAACATTTAAATCTGCTTGCAAGGCACTTGGGTTACTTGAAGATGACCAACATTGGCGTACAACACTTCAAGAGGCGGCCCTTTGTCAGTCTCCGTTCATGATGAGAGAACTCTTTACTATTTTGTTAGTGTTTTGTCAAGTTGCAGATCCTGTCAGTGTATGGAATGAATTCAGAGAAAATCTTTCTGATGATTTCAAAAGACAGATTGAGAGGCAAGCAGCTTGCGATGTAAACTCTTTAATGGATGAAATCTTCAATAGGTGCCTTTTGGAGATAGAAACAGCATGCTTAGCTCTAGGTGGATGCGCAATAAAAGGGTACGGATTACCAAAGCCGACTAGATCGGAAGGATTTAATAATGAATTAGGATCATATATTAATGAACTAAACTATGATGTCCCTAGATTGCAAAGATTTGTTAATGCAAATGAGGATTGCTTAAAAGATGAACAAAAATTGATATACAATAAAATTATAGCAAGCATCAATAAAAACGATGGAAAAAAAATCTTTTTAGGCGCCCCTGGTGGAACTGGTAAAACCTCGTCTACGACTCGGCCGTCTACCCCAAACTCGTCCTTAAATCCCTGACTTCACGGCCTCTTCAGTAATGTACTATTTTAATGAACTCGTACAAAAAGGTATTGTTCACAATAGTGTCATAATCATGCTTTTTAATCTCGTCCCTCAATTAGGCCGTGGCCTAAACACGGTACTCGACTAAAAAGCTCTCTATTATAACACGATTGTGAAAAATACTATTATAATTATTATAATCTGCACCAAGTGTCATGTTAATCCTTTTAGTAATTTAAAGTTTAATGTCAAGAATGAGAATGAAAGAAGAAGGTGATGGCGTGTTCGAATTGTAAAAAATCTAAAAAAGAGCAGACCGAGGAGTCCGTCCTCAACAGAGTTTTTAATTTATTTATAATTGTCTTATCCTGTTTTCACACTGACACCGCAATCTATAAAATGCCGGCGATAAGATTCGAAATTTTTACGTTACAGCTATTTAACTGTTATATTCGCGTTTCACGACATATTTTTTATTTATAAAATGAAAAATGCAGGCTAGACTACGAAGTAAGAACTTTCATAGATAAGATTATAATTATATTGCTTGATAAACTTCTTATTAGAATGGCACTTCACTCAATTTTCACTGACAATTGAGCGATAAAAAATGCTTATACCGTAATTTAATTGTATCTTATTCACAAAATGACTTCACCTCATTTTGGACGAGGAAAGACACTATCGGGACAGTCTCGAGAAATATTTTTTAAAATATTTAATTATTTTAAACAAAGAACTAAAAATGCTGAATGTGGATTTCTTAACACTCAAGAGTTATACAAATTAACTTCCGCGGCGACTGGGACATCAGAACGAAGTGTACAGCGAATCGTCAACTGTATCTGCAAAAATGCGACAGCGGCATCGACTTCTAATGTGTTCAAGACACCCGGTGGAAAACGACCACATTTGTCGAAAAAATCGGATGTGGACAATTTGCATTTTTCAATTTTTAAGCGTCGATAGATTTTCCTGGCAGTGTCATTTCTTTATTACGTCTGGTACATAAAATGGGATTTCAGAAGCATTTTGAGAAGAAGGATTTTGGGAAGAAGATTCAGAACAACAGGATGCGGCTAATCGAAAACGACAACATTCGTTACAAAAGATTTATGTATTTACAAAAATTACAAGAATATAAAGACCAAAAACGGCCTATTGTTTATACTGATGAGACGTACGTGCATAGCACTCATACTACGCCAAATGCATGGTCTGACAACAGCAACAGCGGCGTTAGAGTCCCTATATTAAAAGGGCAAAGACTTATAGCGGTTCATGCTTGTACAGAGGAAGGCTTCGTAGAAAATGCTCTGCTAACATTCAAATCCAACCAGAAGTCCAGAGATTACCATAGTAACATGAATGCTGCAAATTATCAAAAATGGGTGAAGGAATATTTGTTACCGAACTTAAAACCCAGAAGCGTCCTTGTCGCGGATAACGCTCCTTATCACAACGTTCAGGTGGATCGAGCTCCAGTAGGAAACTGAAATAAAAAAGAAATGCTGGCCTGGTTAGATAAACATAAAATACCATACCCAAAAATAAATACTAAAATAATTCTGTACTAAATAATAAAGAAATATAAAGACACAAAGAAAACTTACGAGTTAGATCAAATACTGCCAGACTACGGTCATTCTGTATTACGTCTTCCACCTTACCACCCAGAATTCAACCCAATTGAGATGTTGTGGGGGATAATAAAAGGTAAAGTAGGGACAAGGAACGTAACTTTAAATAAGAACGACGTTCAAAAACTATTCATCGATGAATTTCTACAATAATTATTAAAGCAGTTCTACAATAATTATTATAGCATTGTTATTACCATCGTTACGCGCATTAACAATGAGTGACGGTGTTTGGTGATCAACTGGCATTTAAATTATTTTATTCACTTGTCAAGAACTGTTTTAACAACTATTTAAATGTGGAAAATACGAAAAATGTTTAATTCATTACCATAGCAGTAGCTTTAAAATAAATAATAATTAAGAAAAGATCAATAAAATTAATTGATTCGACTGTTTTGCGAAATAGCAATATTTAGAGATACTTCGGCACTACTACACCAATGGCGTTAGATAAATTACTTTATGGTAGAGTATTTAAAAAAAAAATGTGTCAAAATCAACAAAATATAACATTAATAAGCTTTTAACTTAGAACATTATATTTATTAATCACAAAGAAACAATAAAAAATAATATAAATCAACTAGGCTTTATGTATGGCATGACGCTATTGGTTTTCTCTGTGGTCGACTGGTCGCTGTCAAATTAGAAACCACCTGTAAGAACTAAACTAATTATGACAAACTTTGTAATTTCCTTTTTAAGCTTGTAGAAAATCGAATGTATGCAACGTTACATAATTACCTAGCTCTTAAGGTATTTGTGCTTGTTGTATTAACCTATTATTTTTTTGCATTTACTCATACCACCCAGTGCCAAGGGGACACCTCCCGACAGAGGAATTTAAATAATATGTAACAAAATTAAGGGTAAAGTAGCCTATGTGTTAATCCAGGGTATAAGCTATCTCCATTTCCAAATTTTGTCTAAATCTGTCCAGCTGTTGCATGCAGCGTGATGGAGTAACAAACTAGCACACCAACTTTCGCATTTAATACATTAATATTTCTGTTAATATTTCTTCAGACCTTAGTTTTCTATCATAAAAACCTCGGTGCGCGAATCCGACTTGCACTTGACGGGTTTTTTTATTATGCGGGTGATTGAATTAAATGAAATGAGTTTACTTTTTTGTGTTTGCCTTTAGGCCTTAATTTCTTACATAATCACTTTTTCGTTTCCATTTCCATACATTAACATACATTCCGTACCAGCACATTTCGTTTGAAAATTCTTGTAATTGCAACTATCTGGTTATAGCAACTGACTTAAATAAATAACTCCCTCTAGGATCACTGTTTTGAACAACGACAGGCTTGGTATTGTTCTTGTATAACGTCTGTGTACCGACGATAAAATTAATTCAGCGTCGAAGAAATGCGTCTTTGTTGCCTAACTGGTGATGTAGGTACTCGTTTTAACATCTCAAGCTCTGGTTGATTTTGGCTCCAAATCCGTCAAACTCGGCGCGCTTACGACGATGATGATATGATGATGATGATATTTTAGATTAAGGAGATAATTAGGAATTTTATTTTCAAATAATTCGGAATCAAAGTATGTTTCTAAAGATGATATATTTTTTATAACTCATTAATTTCTGATACCTTTCCTAAACATGAAAAACGTAAAGATGATTGGGTTTGAATTATACGAAACTGTAGAGGAGAAAGCAATTGGAACCCATCATATGGCAGTACAGAAGTAGGTAGTAAATAAATCATAACATGTTTTATCAGTCAGTCTCGATGCAGCATCGATACAGCATCGATACAGTTACAAATCGTCTACTTTTAGTCGCGATACAGTGGCGTGGCTTTCAAATGCGCATTTGTATCGCTGCAAAAACTTTCAGTGGGTAAAAGGCCTTTAAATGGGCAAATCGTAACCCTCAAAGCACGCACACTCGTGAACGGACGGCCATTTTGTGTGCTTCACTCATGATTAGACGAGGTTACGTCCGTATTTTTTTAAGGTCCGTGGGTTAGACGCCCAGTTCCAGAAGACCGATGAAAGGAGCCTATGGAATGTAGGCGTCTTGACATATATTCTTCAGATTCGGACTCCTATGACGTTTGATTTTCTTCTGTTGATGTGTCTTGTGACACTACGACTTTAGTCTTAGTCGTCTGTGTCTCTCACAAATATTAAGTCTATGATTGAAGCGTAGATAAGTAGAATATCAGTTAGAGGTAGTGTAAACATAGCGGTTTTTTCTTAGTCGTCTGTCCCTTTCATAAGTAAGCAAAACTTTTGCCATAGGTATATTTACAAAGGATAAATGTAGGCTGAAATAAAAACTAGAAGAAGTAAAACCATGAATTTTGAAATATTTAAATTTTAGAATGTTTCTGGATTTGAAGCATCACAAGTCCAAAACGTCAGAAGATTTTTAGGTATATAATGGATGCACGGAGAAGACTCCAGGTCTTTCGTAATGGCTCTCGGAGCGTCTCGTGACGATAAATCTTTTATTCTAATTTTGGGGTGGGTAAGCTTTGCTTTTATTTTGTCATTTTTCCTTAACAAAAGGGAATTATTGAGAAAATACTAAATTCATTTCTAAATTTTAAATAAACAATTTAGAAGTACGTTATAAAGAACATGCTACTAAATTAAGTGGGAAATTCGATTTAAAAGAACTAGTGCCTTTTGGAAAGTAAATTTTGCCAAAGATTATCGTTTTACAGCGTGAGTGCGCTGGCAGAGTTGGAAAGCGCCTAACGGTGCCGACTCACTCTGTTAAAACCCTCACGGGTTAAGCCTGCTTCCTGTGCAAGAAGTAATAATAATAATAATAATAATAATATAGCCTTTTTATTTCCAGTTCATTCAGTTTTGTACATATTACTTATTTTAACTTTTATTATATTAATTTAATTCTATTTCATGCATTTAAATATTTTTTCTTAATGCTATTTAAATAATTATTACTTAATACTAATTGCATGCATCGGAATATCTTTAGTTTTTATTGTCCTGGATAACCCATTTTTGGGCAAAGGCCTCCTCCATATCCTTCCAAGTTTGCCTATCTTTGGCCAATCGCGTCCATGTCGCTCCAGCCACTAGCACGATGTCGTCGCTCCAGCGACGGCGGGGTCGGCCGCGGCGCCGCTTGTCTTCGCGCGGCCACCAGTGCAGTACTCGCTCGCTCCAGCGACCGTCCTCTGCGCGCGCGGCATGTCCCGCCCAACGCCATTTACTTCTGCACGCGAGGTCTGCTGCGTCTTTTAGTTTGGTTCTGGCTCGTATCTCTGTATTTTGGACTCTGTCCTTCAGTCTTAAGCCCAGCATGCTCCTCTCCATACTTCTTTGGCACACTCGAAGTTTGTGGATTATTTCCCTAGTGAGTGACCAGCTTTGGCATCCATAAAGTAGTACAGGTATAATTGTATTATCGAAAGCCTTCTTTTTCAATCTTATTGGTATTTGAGATTTGAAAATGTGTTTAAGAGCCCAGTATTTATTCCATGCCATTTTGATCCGTCTTTGCACTTCTTTTGAGGTCTGGCTTTGTAGACTTACTCTTTGACCCAGGTATATGTATGTGTCGACATAGTTTAAGTTATGTTCATCTATTTTAAGAGGTTTTTGGTCTCCATTCGTCATTAAACAAGTTTTACTGGCGTTCATGTTTAGTCCACATTTTTTGCTTTCAGTGTTTAGACTTTGTAGCATAAGGTTTAGGTCCTCGTGATTTTCACTGAATATAACAATGTCATCTGCGAATCTCAAATGGCTTAGACGCTCTCCGTTTATGCGTATGCCTAGGTCACCCCATTCCATTTTTCTGAAGATGTGTTCAAGCAAAGCGTTGAAAAGGTTTGGAGATATAGGATCCCCTTGCCTGACACCTCTTTGTATTTGGAATGGTTTACCTTTTAGTTCCATTTTGACCCTTGCCTTGCCTTCTCTGTACATTGTTTGCAGCAGTACTACATATTTGCGGTGTACTCCCTGCTTCTCCAGTGCAGTCCACAAAGCTTTGTGTGATATGCTGTCAAAAGCCTTTGAATAGTCTATGAAGGCTATGTAAAGCTTTTTATTAAATTCTGTGTATTTTTCAATAGTTTGATTTAAAACAAAGATATGATCAGTAGTTGAGAAATTATGTCTAAACCCGGCTTGTTCTTTTGGCTGGTTGAATTCAAGTGTTGGCATGATTCTCCGTAGTACTATCCGTGTAAATAACTTGTAAATGGTGGGCAGTAAACTGATAGGTCTGTAGTTATTTATATCGAGTGGGTCTCCCTTTTTATAAAGTAGAGTAATGATTGATGTTTCCCACTCTTTGGGTATAGTTTCTTGTTTAATAATTGTGTTAAAGAGAGTGGTTAATAGTGGAGTTAGAGGTTCCGCTATTGCTTTGATAACATCATTAGTGATCCCATCCTCGCCTGGACTTTTCATGGCTTTGAGAGATTTGATGGCTTCTTGAATTTCGGATTTTAATAGTAAAGGTATAGCATTTTCATCCGTTAATATGCTGTGTTCCTGTTGCATATCTATTAAATCTTCATTACAACTGTACAGATTTTGGTAAAATTCAGAGGCTATATCAATAATTGTTTTTCTGTGAGTACTTTTGGTGTTTGTGTTGTTATTAAGCGCTACTATCCATGGCTTTGAAGTGGTCAGACGTTTTTCTGCTCTTTTCACGGAACTCCTTTTATCTATTTCTTCTTCTATTAACTTATGTTTATTAATTTTTATATTATTTTTAATAAGTTTACCGACTTTCCAGAATAGCTTACTTAGGCGTTTTTTCTCTTCTCTGGTTCTGGTTTTCTTCTTTTTCAGATCTTCTCTTTCAGATATCAGTTTTGTAACTTCTGGTGTAATTATGTTATTTGATGTAGTACTTTTCTGTGGTAGTTTACGGCATGTATCACTTATATCTGTAACAATCCTTGAATAATATTGTTGGACCGAAGTTAGACAATAGTCTTGGCTTTTAGATGTAAATATATTTTTTAAAGTTTCCTGTTCAATCGGTTGTAGACTTGATGTACATTGCTTTGTTTTGTAGTTGGATCGAGGCTTTTTTGTTTCACAGTTAAGTTTTAGTTTTGCTCTGACTAGCCTATGATCAGTGGGATGTGTTGTGTTTAAAATTTCGATATCTTCAATGAGGTTTTTATTTCTTGCTATAATGAAATCTATTTCATTTCGAGTTTTGTTATCTGGTGAGCACCAGGTCCATTTACGTTTGAGGTTTTTCTTGAAGTGCGTGTTCATTATATTTAACTGGTGTGCCAAACAGTACTCTACTAGTGCCTCACCCCGACTATTCCTTGTACCATATCCATATGGTCCCATAGCAGACTTGTCTTCAGGCGTAGGTGATCCTATTTTGGCATTGAAGTCTCCCATAATGATAGCGTTACGACTAATATTGATCATGGCCTTATTTATATCACTGTAAAATTGGATGATGTCTTCATCGGTTGACTTTTCTGTTGGTGCATATACTTGGATAAAGTTATATACCTTGTTGTCCAGTGAGAGATCTATTCTGGCAACGCGGTCTGATATAGTTATAAAGTTGTCTATATTCTGTTTCCAAATTGTTTTTACCATAAAACCCACTCCATTTTTTCCACTTTTCTCTCCTGTGTAAAACAAAGTATACAAATCATTTTCCAATATGTGTGTACCTTCTTTTTTCACTTCTGATAAACCAATCACATCCCAGGCAATATTTGCCAAAGCGTTTTCCAGCTCAACTTGTCTGGAGCTGTTTACTAATGACCTGACATTATATGTGCCAACATAAAAACGTTGCTTCCTTTTTTGTTTTATTTTGCTGCAGATGGAATCATTTTCTATTGTAACATCATTTTTGTTTTTGTTTGTTTCATTATATATAGATGAGTTTTTATTTTCATTTCCATTTGATATTGGAGGGTGTTGGTCTAACTCCCCACGGGGACCAGCCGGATTGGGGATATATTCTAGTTGATTTGGTAATGTTTTTTTCTTTTCATCTTCCGGGTAGCTGATGTGGATTTGTTGCTAGCTGTTACTTTTGTCAGGTTGCATGTTTGAGGATGATTCGGTTCTTTGTCTCATGTAAGTGAAGGCATTTATTTTATTAATTTTACTAGGGTTGTTTGGCATTTTAACTTCTACAGATGCTTTGGGAGATGTGGTTTCTGATCGCTTCCTTTTCTCATTTTTGTTTTCTTTTACAATTAGCTGGTCGTACTTAATATAGGCCCAGTTACCTTTCTTTCTCTCCTCTTCAAGTTGTGCTTGCAGCTGCTTTCTCTTCGCCAATATTTCTTTTGGGTAATCTTCTGTAATGTAAATTTTATTTGGCAGGCTCTTTTTATTCTTAGTTCTTAAAATTTCCGACTTTTTCCACATAGAATTTAGAGTTATTAATATAGGCCTCTTCTTTTTTTCACTTGTTTGTCCTAACCTGTATATGTTGTTAATTTCACTTTCTTCCATGACTATGTCCATGCTCTGAAATATTTTTATGGTTAAGTTTATAAGTTCTGACGTGTTGTTCTCCGTCTCATTTATACCATGTATAATCAAATTGTATTTCCTTATATCTTTTTCCAATTTGTTTATTTTATTGTTCAATTGTACCACTGTGTTTTTTAATTCTTGATTTTCTTCTCTCACAATTAATATTTTTTCTTCAAATGATTTTGATAGTTTGGTAGTTATTTCATTCGTCTGTTTTTTCATCTCGTCTTTCATTTCGTTCATCTCTATTCTTAGTCTGTGAAATATTTTTTCTATGGCTGATTCTGATAAGTCCATTTTGGTTAGGTTTCAGAACGCACTTTTAAGGATGGCCAAATAACTTTGTATCCGAATTCTCGTGTTTTTCTTTAGCCTTGTAACATTGACGTATTCAGTTGTCAGTTAATGTCACTTGCCGGAAATTATAACCTCAATCGTGTATATAGTTATGGTTATGTATGATTTACGTACGGTTTTAGTGGTCGATTATTGTTCGTACTCCATTATTTCCAAGTTTCTTTTCAATTCAAAACATTATTTTCGAGTTGCGGCAGGCGTTTTTAACACTTTTGTAAGATTCTGAGCGATTTATCTAATATTTCACAATAAACTACGAAGAGACGAAAATTAACGGTGTTTACTTGACAGCTACCACAGAAGGCAATTGAAGTGCAAGAAGTAGCCACCTTTAAAGGCTGCTGCAGTGTTGTAGCGGCTTGGGTGTTGATTTGCACCTGGTTTCTCCTGATTCGCTACCAACGCAATGGGTCTTGCCCTCTTTAGGGTACTGGCACGAGGCGTGGATTCGTCAACCATTGCCTGATAGAAAATCAATGATCTCAGTCCTGATGCTTACCCTCATTTCCTATTCCCGAGAGAGTCTCATCCCAGGCTTCGGCCGAGGCTTTCTCACCAACACATATGGCTTAGGGCGTTAGGCACTCACGAGACGCCATCTCAGTCCTATAGTTTAGCTAGATGAGGATACGAGTTTAACGTAAATGTGAGGTCGGACCTCTAGTTTGTTTGGGGAGGGTTTTAGAAGAATACTTGGGTTCTCAGAGTTAGATAGGAGTAAAATATATGATCCGCGTAAAATCTAAAAAATATTAAAATATATTTAATCCGAATAACATATAAACTAAATTTAGAAGGTCAGTCAATATAGTTTAGGGATCTAAATCTACAATTTTAAAATGTTTCGAATCAAATTCTGTATTATTCTAATAACAAATACTTATAGATTTTTGTAGTAAAATTCTAAAAAACAATATTTATTTAAAAGTTGCTTACTTAAATGAAAAGAAATAATTATTTAAATCTCATTGAATATATAAATTTTATTTCAGCTAAAAAACAGGGATATCCAGTTGTCATAACCTAGAAATGTAATTTATTATTAGCTGCTAGGTATAGAATATTGTTGAATTCTAAGAGTCTATTTAAGGTATTTAAGCTATGATAACTATTTACCATTCTGAGGATTTTATTAAGATATTTATAATGTTTCTTTTCTGAGTCCTTGAGCTATTTGCAGTCATGAAGTTTCCTACAAATTCTTAAACTGAAAGATTTGCATAAATAATTTCTCTTGGATATAATAAGAGTCTTTGAGAGTCATAGTCTGGACACTGGATGATGCTCCAGAGTTCAATAGTAGATCAAGGTCTCTTTGAACGCTGTCCGTAGGCAATGAATCTCATAACTTATTCCCACGGGAATCTACAAACATATGAAATGATCTCCATATTACTTATATAAATTGATTACAAGAGAATTGTATTTATGAGATGAATATGCTGACAAATGGTTGAAGGGACTACAGAGAGAAATATTATTTTATCTGAACCTCGGATCTGAATATAAGCTTTTATCCTTTCATCTTTCATCAATTTCCTTATCTTTCTACGACATGATTTAGCAAAATTTGGGATTAGAATAAGTAAATTTATATCACAATACGGAGAGTTTAGTCAAAATTTAATTCAAAAGATTATATAATATCCACTCTCTTTTGGTGATCCCTCTTGTCCATTTCCTAAGAATACTGACTGAACTACCAAGACATAGAGTCAAACGTCTTGTTGCAATCATTTTAGAAGCAGAAAATAGCTGGGGCGCTGTCCAGTCTGGGTCGAGGCGCACAATCCATGAGGGTACTCAGGGCTGTATAGCACAGCCTAGGGCGGGGAGTGAGCCCGGATCTTGGCTAAAATTATTATATTTTTAAATTCTGAACTTTGCATACATCATTCATCAGGTTCTCATCATAAAAGAAAATGGGTTATTTCACGGTTTCTAATGTAGGTTCTTTAATCCCTAGACAGATCAATTGGCCATATTTAAGCGTATTTACTATAAACAAGATCAATTTTCAATAGGTTATTATTTAGGGAATAGTGTGTGCATAGGGTAGGGAACATTTCGGTACACGTTGACCAAGTTTTGGGAAACGTAAAGCCTTGGTTAGGTAGTTTGGTACAATTTGGTGCCGCGACCGGGATGGTACAGTCTGTCAAAAATGTTTGAAAAATGACGATCCCAGCCAAGAACACCCCGTTTATAAATACTTGCCTCTTCG
The DNA here is from genome assembly GCA_948252455.1 of Acleris cristana. Lineage (NCBI taxonomy): Eukaryota > Metazoa > Arthropoda > Insecta > Lepidoptera > Tortricidae > Acleris > Acleris cristana. The sequence continues at coordinate 46,992,624 of OX411772.1, forward strand.
AGAATGGTAGGAGACAAACAATCCCTCACATTGCCTACAAAAGCACTATGTAACATGGTAAAGTCAGCTACAAAGATATTCCAGCAAAGTATTGGCATATTCTTGACATAGCGCATTTGGTTTTTTTTTGGAAGTGGTTTGTTTGTGAAGACCACCACAGAATGATGTCACAAACGTTGTTCAATTTGCTAAGCACACTCATAAGACGACAATGCAAAATAAACAATAATAAATTTGCTATGTCAGAGAATCAAGGCGCCGATAGTACGATAAAAACCCAACAGCTAAATAAATAAAAAAACGACGTTCAGTTATTCCACAATTTTAACATTTTCCAGAAAAGATTTCCATTTTTTTTACATCTATGTAAATTCTATGTAAACCGAACGTCATTTTTTCAATGGGATTTTATTTGAACAGGACGTCAGGGTCAGCTAGTCTCTACATATAGAATAAAACAAAGTCGCTTCCTGCCATCTGTCCCTCTGTTTGTATGTATGTACGAATCTTTCAAACTACACAACTTCAGTTAGTTTTAAGTTTATGTATACAGTGTGTTACCGGCACGCGGGCATTTATTAAAACTGCCGATAATATGTTGCTATAGCAATTGTTTGCAAGTATTATTAATTAAAAAAATATTAAAATAACTTCACAATTAATTTTCTTAACTACTGTACATTTTTAATGTAGTGCATGTGCTGCGTGTTCATCGTTATCTGTATCGCTGTTGCTTAGTACAAGGCATGGCAAGGCAAAAAACTGTGCTGTGCTTTACATTGCTGGCAATTAAAATTTTGTTAGATAGGTAACAAAGCCTAAAAAATTGTTAATTAATTAAATCAATGTCATAGTTACGTTACAAATATACGTTATTTTAACCTCCTTTAAAAAAAGCCAGGGTGCTGGTAACACACTGTATAATAGGTAGTACCCAGAGCGAAGCTAGGGCACGCTTGCTAGTATAAAACAAAGGCGCTTTCCGCGTTTTTATGTCTATCTGTCTGTAATATCCGCCAACTCCTAAACCCCGCAACGGATTTTGATACGGTTTTCACTTTAATTTTGATTTTTTTTTCCGGAAGCTTTTATTTCAGTCTAATTCAATAAATATACGATAGAGAATAAAGATGCTTTTTATTTATTAACTAGCTGCTGCGTGCGACTTTGTACGCATAAGTGGAGCATAAGGAGTTAGAAAGAGACTTCCGCTTGTAATTTGTAACTTGTAGCGTAGGGTAACGGACCATAGGTCCGCATTTCAGATTTATAATATTAGTAGGATATATTTCAAAATTATTAGAAATACTATAGGAGGAGCTATATCAATATATTTTTTAATCTGTCGTCATTTCGCCTCACTAATTTATCGATAGCGTGCTCCTAATATGTGGACATCACTGTTTCAGTATGTAATGTTGGTATCGCACCTAGTGATTTGGTTGGTAATATGACGCTAGAAAAAAAAATTAAAAAAATATTAGCTCAAGGCTAACTTCAGAGTGCCGTCTCGCTTAAAACCGTTTCGTCACGTATAGGCCACTTCCCAAAACGACCACATCGCAGAAAGACCACTTCCCATAATGACCATTCCTATAAAGATCGGTTCCCAAATTGACCACTTCCCAGAAGGGCCATTTCCCAAAACGACTACTTTCATTTTGCCTACTTCTTAGAATGACCAGTCTTGTAACGTCCAGAACATGCACTGACCACTTCCCAAAACAACCACATGTCTGAAAAACCACTTCCCATAATGACCATTCCTATAAAGACCGATGCCCAAAGTGACAATTTCTCATAACGACTACTTTCATATTACCCACCCACTTCTTAGAATGACATGTCCCTATGCCTACTGATAACTATCTGCAGTCCTCACGTTACAGTACGGCAGTTTCAGGTGTTTATGTGGACACACTAGACAAACGCACCAAATTTGTCAGGGTCAAAGAGGCTGCACCGCACCGGTAGATGCGCTTGCGAAACTGCTCGTTGTAATTACACTGAGCTTTTCAAACGTAAATGTATGAAAACGACGTCAGCAAGTATCTATAAGTAATAATATTTTTAAAAACAAATATGTTATGTTAACATGTGTTATGTATTTAGTTGTATTCGTTGCCAAAAATATATAAATATTTAGACACCAATTTTGTTTTTAAGTAATTTAGAAACTGAGATATCGGTGAGTAACATATATTTCAAAATGGCTGCCATAAAATCCAAGATGTTGTTGGTTCCTATCGAAAATTGAAAGCTAAGCACTTAACTAGCACTGGATAAAAAATATGCTTTTGTCCGGTTGAATGAATACTCTGCCTAAGGACATGATAGTGGGCCAAATTGGAGTAAAATGTGGACACACTATCATGTCCTTAGGCAGAGTATTCATACACATAAGCCTAATGAATTGAAAAATAAATTTGATATCAGCGTAAACCACACGACAAATCGAAAGTAACGAAAACTTCCCATCAGATGGGCTGTCTGACGTTTGCTGCCGGTGACAATAAAACAACCCTGAAAATAAAAAATAACTATCTGGCCGACACAAAGAGTTGACGAAAAGGATTTTGAAAGTCTAAAGGAGAAGGCGTCAATCAGTAAGGGAGTCATAAAATATTCCAAACTTTAAATCAGTTAAATATTCTTTGAACAAGCGAAGATATTACAAAACGTTTAGTGGCAGTTGTAGCTGATGAAATACGGCGTTTCGTGAACCAAAGATTTCCTTTGGCAGGATTGGTCCTTAGGACCCAAGGATGGCTTTTAGAAGTTGAGCCACCAAGATTTTTGATGTAAATTTTTTGAGGGGGGGTAGTGTCAACTTTATCTTTATATCTATATCGGTTAAGCTACTAGGCAAAGTTTGGTATCGTTTTGGTATAAATTGGGGATGCCGAATTTGTTTACGGTATCATATTGACACCGTTCCGGATTAAAAATATATAAAATAAAAGAAAACAGTTTTTTTTTTAAATTCCCTATTTCACAAGGAAAACTTTCATAACTTATAAACAATTATGAATATTGAAAAAATGCATTAGAGAGCCCTATTACTCGTTCACTAATAAACAAATGTAATGTCCAATTAAAATGTTTCGTAAGGGTGTAGTGCATAAAAACTGTTGACGGTGCTAAAAATTGAAATCTAAAAATTCTTATTAAAATATTAAAATCTCTCCACGTCGTGTCGAAACGCAACTAGTTGAAAAAAGTTATTTCGATAAGATTAAGGTAATATTACCCGAAATTATTTGTGAGGACTTTTCGATTGGCGAAAAGCACAACATTTTGTGGTTGCAACACGGTTAGCCATAGTGGCAATAAAATCCGGGAGTTTTTTGGGTGATGGTACTGTAGTTCAATAAGGTTATAGTGTTTAAAATAGACCTTATTGCACTGTACTTTTTGATTCTTGTGCCCCATTTGTTTTTAAATATTATTTTGTCACGCCTAAAATCTACCAATTTAACCCTAAAACCGTCCAAGTGCAAATTTGGCTATCAGAAATTAACAGTTTTTGGTCATCCGCGAAGGGAATTGGAACGGATGCAAACAAAGTGGAAGCTATGAAGAAAGTACAACCCCCAAAGTGTAAAAGAAGTCAAATCCGTGTTGGGGCTGTACTCGTACTACAGGAAATTTATTAATAACTTCGCTGAGATTGCGTTTCCCATAACAAGCCTAACGAAGAAAAATAAGAAATTTGTTTGGACGAATGAGGAACAAAAGCATATTAAGAATTGAAAAATAGAATATGTGAAGTTCCGGTTTTGGCTTATTTCTCAAACGACAAAGAAGTGACAAAGATTGTATGTCGATAGCTCGGACAAGGCTTTGGGAAGTTGTTTGTTTCAGGGTAAAGAATAAGGTTTCACCTATCGCTTATGCATCGAGGAAATTAAGTGCTACCGAACAGAGATATTCGGTGATTGAAAAATAATGCCTTGGATTGATATGGGCTATACAATATTTCAAGCATTATTTGTGGGGACTTAAGTTCCAAGTCGTCATAGACCACAGAACGTTAGTCTGGTTGAAGAGTAAGCGTGACATGAACGGCAGACTTGCAAGATGGGCTTTATTGGTGCAATCGTGGGATTTTGATATTGTCTACTGTAGCGTTATCGCTACAAATCGCGTCGTTTTGCGATATTCATCGTTTCTGTATTTCACCTTATTCTTGTATAATTTCGGGTGTCTCTGCTAAGCCATCGTGGTGTAAGGCACATCTATTGTATTATTATATTAATTGAAATAGTGAATAAAAAGTATATTTTTAAAAAAGTATCAACATTATTTATTTCAGATAAAACCCCACATTCCTTAGGGTACCTTCAAGGTACCATCAACAACAACTTTAAGTTTTTTTACTTTAAAAAAAAAGGATGTGAAAAAGGAAGGTATTAGATATATTATTAAATCGCAGATACCAAAATGGCAACCAACAAGATTTATGCAGATTATGAGATGGCTCCTGAAATCGCTCTAGTCAGTGAATTCCCAAATGTTAAATAGTCAGGATGTTATTTCCATTACACAAATAGGTAGTATATGGAAAAAAGCAAAAAATACCCAAAAAAATGGATGAGAAAAATAATATCATTGTGCAGCGTGTTACTTTTGCTTCCAAGAAGTATGATAAGAGATAGATGGATGGGCTTACATACAAGAGCGAATGTTAATGTTAGAGGAAGGTAAAACCCCTTAGGAACTGTTATATGGATAATAACTACTGGTTTAAAAAAAAAAGTGTCATTGATAAGTAAGATTTGATAATAGACACAGGACAATAAACAACGCTGAGGGATGGCATCTAAAATTAAATAATGCATGCAAAAAACGTAATAGATAAATTATGCAATTACTGCACGGTTTGCATAATGATTCGAAAGTAAATTTAGCAAAAATGTAACAAATTAAAAACGAACAGACGATAAAAAACGCAAATTTGAAAATATTACAAATGTTTGGCATGGTCCCTAAAATCCTGGCCGCGTTCCCCCTTTGCACAGCCAGACTGAGCCGATTAAAAGTAATTAATTAATTAATTTTAAGTTAGTTCTTTCAATAAAATTTGCCCAGCATCACCTGCAAGAGGGCTTGTAAGATCTTTAAGGTGTTGCGGGGTTATGCCGTCCAAACCGCCTGCAGAACCACTGAGAAAGGATCGCACCGCTTGGAGCGTGGCAGTATCCGAGACCAGCAGTGGCTGGTCAGAAACTGACGGAGGGTCGGGTAGCTGCGAAGTGGCAGAAGGAGAAGGATGTTTGTCCTCAAATGCCGACAAAGATGCAGGCTCCCCTGCTTACACTCATAGCCAGGGATCCAAAATTCGGTACGATATTTACCTAAAGTCGGTAACATCCCGGACAAAGTTAAGCGAATATGGCGTCGGCTTCTTAAAAATATTATTTTAATAATATAAGTTCCGGGATTCCGGGATTCTACAAAACTTTTATATAAATTATTTTACATGTAGGATAAAACGTTCCGTCAATTTTGCACGTCAAACTTCGTTAGGTCAGGTTAGGTAAGATGAGTAACCGGTAAATTAAATAACATTTGGTAAAACTATACATAGAAAATAACTTCAAATAGTTAATGTAATTACTTAAGTATGGATTTATGCTGGCTTAATTTCGCGATAATTATCGTTTCTCTATTTCGCCTCTTTTTTGGATGTCGAATTGTGTGAACCTTTTTAATGTCGGTCTTACTTGTCACCAACTGGTATTGTAAAATGTACTGAGGGTCAAAAAATTGTGTATTGGTCTCTGCCCCGCTCTATGTTTTGTCTCTATGTTATTAAGAAAAATGGCGATGCCGATGTACAATATTAAAGTGTGTGTGTCTCTAACTTGACGTGCGAGTATTATTTATTGGTTCATGGAAAATAAATCCCTTAACTAGTGCGACGAGCTATCGAAGAAGTAATATTACTCTTTGTCTGGTTGGTGAAAGAGAAGCGAATGGTTTTTGTGAAAATTCGCCATTATTTGAAGAGCAGCTCGAAAAGTCACTGGTTTTGGAAAATAAACACCGCCACGCCGCCGTCGCGCATCGTTCACTTCGTCTTGCAGAACAAAATGCCAGATCTTCACTGCTGCATGAACGACAATCGAGCGCGGAACGCTCGCAGCGTCTTGTTGAAATTAGAGACAGAAACTTGCAAGCACGGGCAAGGGAAGGTAGCGCCGAAAGTTCGCTTTGTCTTGCAGAACAAAATACCAGATTTTCACTAATGTATGAACGACAATCGAGCGCTGAACGTTCGCAGCGTCTTGCTGAAAATAGAAACAGAAACTCGCAAGCACGGGCACGAGAATCTAGCGCCGAGCGGTCGCAGCGGCTTATGGCACACAGAGTATGAAATCAATCGTTAACAACTAGGACGCGCAATAGAATTTTAGCACAGAGTAACAGATCGGCATTTAGTTACGATCCACAAATTAATTATGCTAATCAGCACAAAATTCAAATCGGTGCAATGAATAAGATTTTCCATAAATGTTTAGCTAAAAAAATTGACTGATGAAGCAAACGGTATGTGTTGCGCGTCTGGAAAAAATATTCTTCCTAATATTAAAGAACCACCAGAACCAATAAAGAGGATGTTAACAAATAAACACACGATAACCGCGCATTTTTTGAAAAACGTACTCGGGTACAACAGCCTTTTTCAAATTACGTCGTTTGGGGCCAAATAAATTAGAGAAGGAAATTTTATGCCCACCTGTAAGGTAGAAGGGCAAGTTTACCACCTCATAGGAAGTCTTCTGTCGCCATTAGGACAAAGCCATCAATTTTTGCAAATATATTTTATTTCAGAGGCAGACCTACTTTCAATACGATCAAACATAGCCTCTATGCTAAAACTTGATTTGATCAATGAATTGCAAGCGGTGTTGAAAAGTCACAACGTATACATAAGAAGTTTTAAACACAGTATCGAACTCAACACCCCGGAGAATTTAAGATTAATTATTCAATCTGATCGCACACCTCACACAGAACATCGGGGCAGATATAACGCTCCTTCCATAAATGATGTGGCCGTTCTCTTGGTCGATGAAGAAAAAAGTACTACACGGTAGAGACGGTCAGTTAAAACGAGTGTCGGAATTGCACCGCGCCTACGATCCGTTACAATATCCGCTCATGTTCGTATCTGGAGACTACGGATATTATTTAACTATTCCTCAGCAGGATTTCACAAGAAATAAGACTGTGTCATGTATGCAGACCAACTGTTTTAATGCACTGCATCGTTACAAATATTTGTTTAATCAGTATTGTGTGGATATGATGGCGAAGATGATTTCTGATCTGATCTGATCATTTCTTTATGGAAAGCCACATCTTTTTGTTACTTTCTCCTGTAATCCGGATTGGGAAGAAATAAAGCAGGAACTTTTCCCCGGCCAGCGGTCTTTTGACCGGCATGACATCATCGCTAGTGTTTAAATAAAAAATGCAAAAAAAAAATGGTTAAATGTTACATGCTAACTGTGGAGTGGCAAAAAAGAGGATTGCCGTAATATCATGTGTTATTTTGGCTCGACTCGAAAATACAGCCAGATGAAATTGATAAAATAATAGTTGCCGCACTACCTAATAAAAATGATGACCCGTATTGTTTGAAATAGTCACAAAAAATATGGTACATGGACCATGTGGGGAAGAAAATTTGACTTCAACGTGCATGAAAAATGGCATATGTTCGAAAAAATATCCAAGACGTTTCGTAACTGAAACCCAAACTGGTGAGGATGGACATCCCGATTATCGACGACGCGACAGCAACAACGGAGGGCAGGTTGCTACCTTAAGGCCGCCATATACGGAACGATCAGTGTCGTTACGATTGATCTGATGAAAATCGTGACGATAGATCGCATCAAAAATGACGCCCATACACGAAACGATTGGTCGTAACGATTGATCATTTACTTGTTTGAAACGGAAGAATAAAGACTGACTAAGGCTGCATTTAACCAAAATGGAATAAGGTCTTATACCTAGATTAAACGCCGAATTTGAATAGACTAATTTCGGAGTAGGTAAGTCTTATTCCAAGCTTGGTGAAATGCGGCCTAAGCAACTTAAACAGTTGAAATTTGACATAAAGGTAGATCTTTATGACGCGATCAGCGATCGTAATACGACAAACCAACTATTTCACATTAATATGAAGGGACCAGTTTGGTACTAATTACAAAAAAAAACAATTCGAGTAGGGTAAGAAGGTATCATTTGTAAAAACTATAAAAATATTTCTTTCACAATTTTAAATTGTTAACAATGAAAATTTGACAATTGAAATTTAATATCTATTGTTAAGCATTACCATCCTTAAAGGCTTAAATGCTTTTGTGGGCACTGGTAAACCGGTACGATTGTGTTATTGCATATGGCGAGCGACGTAATCGTCGTAATCTTAAAACGGATTGATAAGGGGCAAATGGAAATAAGAATCATAAAGATAACCGGGTCCGACAAATCATTACATCGTTAGGTATGTTATGCAATGCTTATAAGATCGGCACGGCAAAGGGGTCGACTATTATGAAACATTTAGCCCAGTTGCTAAGGCAAGCTCTATCAGAGCTTTGTTGAGTGTGGCCACAAAAGAGAAAATGAAATTAGGATAATTTGATGTGTCATCTGCGTTTCTGATGAATACTGTAATATGGTGTGTAAACTCAAGAAAAGTCTTTATGAACTAAAACAAGCACCGAGATGCTGGAACGCCTACATTACCGAACACATTGAAAAAAGGTTTCAAACAAAGTTCTGTGGATCTGTGCCTGTTTACCAGAGAAAAAGGTGGGAGAAAGGTCATTATAACCTTATATGTCGATGACGTATTGGTTGATACATCTGACGAGAAGGGAGGGGAAGATTTGTATGAAGAGCTCAGAGAGAGATTTAAAATTATCATTAAGCCCGCGTCATATTTACTTGGTGTAGAAATGAAATGCAATATAGATGGTTCTATCAAAATTTATCACAAAGCCTACGCGAAAAAAGTTTTGCAACGATTTGGCATGATGAACAGCAAACCCGCACCAACTCCGATTGTGAAGGATATGCAAAGAGCAACGGCCACAACTGAGAATCGACAACAGTTCCCATACCGTGAAGCAGTGCCTTGTCGTATTAAATAGTAGGCACAAGACTCGATATTGCTTACGCAGTTAGAGTATTATCGAGAACCCTGCTAAGTCCTACAGATGCAGAAATATTAAGGTTCAAAAGAATAGGAACTGCGTTACATTCAAGGCAAAAAGGAATACGGTATTACATACAAAATACAACAATACACAATGACAATAAACCCATTGTAATGTACATAGATGCTGATCTTGGACGTGACCCAACTACAGGACGGTCCACATCAGGATTGGTATGGCTGAAAACAGTAGCGTATCATCAAGCGAAGCAGAAATCGTAGCTGCAAGTGAAGCTACGCGAGAACTACGTGGCTGAAACGAATTATTGAGGACATAGTTATGGATGAGCAACTGTAGTGTTGCTGATTGATAGTGAGTCTGCGCTAAAACTCAGCAAGAACCCTATAGAGAGGCACCATCAGACTAAACACAAGCACGTTCAGAGGCAGCACTTCTTTCTTCGAGAATGTTTAATGCATTATGATTGCAACATACCGGCGAAGAAAGTGTCATGGTACGGAAACGTAGCTGACATTATGACCAAGCCTCTATACAAGCCGAGGCTGCTTCTCTTAATGGAACCAATCGGACTTCAGTGAAGAAGGGAGGGAATGTTAAGAAGGAGGTTTTAACTTTTATATTGATTCGTATTCTTCTTCTTGTCTTTGGTTCTACTGTAACAACCGTATCTTTCAAATATATTTTTCAAACATGTAAACATTTTTTAACACGATTAAGTCCCGTTTTATAGTTATAGTACATATTATCTTAAATACGGCACCCTCGGTGCGTGATTTCGACCCGCACATGACCGGTTTTTTTTTTAAATTAATACTTAAATAATATCATTCAATTCCACTCTCATCTTTGGATCTACGGTAGAATGGATGTGTACGACAACAGTTTTTTTGATGTCCCCGATAAACGGTTACCCTGTTTAAGAAGCTATTAGCGGTCCCGGGTTCAATAAATAAACTGATCAATGGATGCATTTGCAACATGCTGATGCAAATGTAAAAAGCACCAATAAAAATGGCTTCCCTTAAAAATGGCTGGCTCCGCGCTTTGTATAAACACTCTAGGGGTAGGAGAGACAAGACCACATGCAAATGAGGTGCTCGGATTCGGTTTTTGGTATATTTTTTTAATCACTTGAATCAAGCATCCAACGCAAGCACTGCGCACACGACTCAGGTGAGTGACTGAGTGGAGAGCGATGTCAAGGAGTGAAGCTGTTACTAAACCGCTAGTCAAACAAAATTTGCCAATATTACACTTTATTTGGTATTATGCCAATATTTTATAGCAATCTGTAATAATTTAGGTAGTTATTAAGATTTGGTAATCATGTACTAAATTTAGACCGCTGATATATTTATGTAATAGATAGTTAGGACTAAGTATTACGAATTAAAACATGCAAAGCTCGTAATTTAGCTCGCTAAGATTTGGTAGTCATTTACTAAATTTGATCTACAGAGGCAATTTAATTTGGTGGTCGTTTTCTGAACTGGGATCTCAAAGATAATTTTGTTGCCATTCACATCTTGTAAGTTGTTTAGTTCTGGAACCTAAACACAGATGGCGTTAGTTGTACCTAAATTTTGCTAGTTAGGTACAGTAAATATTTTGTTTAAGTACCTAATCGGTTTTGCCTACCTTACCTACTGTTGATACACTGGCTAAATATTATTATTTTATGGTAAGCTTTTATACATATACAATATACTAGCTTCCGCCAGCGTCTACGTCCGCATAGAAATTTTGTAATTATGTCATCCGACGGGAACGGTACATTTTCCTAGATAAAAAGTACCACCCCAGTAAGACCACAGATAAAGGTTTCTCACAAATTGTAGAAAACTTATAATATGCATGTAGACAAAGTTATGTAGGTATGCAACTGTACACATACTGAGGCATATAAAACCACACTCGTGTATTAATGCCTCTCATTAACATTATGCACCAGTCACATAAATACTTACTATGACATTTCTCCGGTGGATTCATAAACCCTGTAGGCACCCCGTTACGGACGCATATAAAACAGATGTTAATTTTTAATTACTGTCATATCATAAACACCTACTTCACATGCTAGATGTAAAATAAATACGCATTTAACATTTTATCTTGAATTAAGCTTAATATTGAGTAGCACGACGCAGGACAGTTAGTGTTTGGGATGTTTTTGGAGGTCCTACAAGCAACCTACAGCAATTATGAACGATACGGCGTAATGAGATCAGGAATCTCGTGAACACAGGCATTACGGCCCACTTAGTACAGTTTGGCCCACTACGTGTAATGACGGTAGGTACTTGTTATCTAACCTGATAATATTTTAAATTTCTAAATTGCTTTACTATGGTGCGGCATGAGATTAAGGTCTTTATCTGTTCGAAATTTAAGTTTGATTAAATCGCACATTAATCTTTTTTTTAAATCCGGGTTGAATACTGTTTGTCACTAGATAGTAGGTAATAAATAATTAACGCTGTCAGCCATATGTCAGCCACACCAAGATGTACAAAATATACAAGAACTTAAAACTATTAATTTATTATTTTGCTGCGTCATTAAAACATTTGAATTAAAGGTTAGAATAGAATAGAATAGAAAATATTTATTCAACGCACCCAGTAGAAAAAATAGTAGAAAAATATAAAGTGGAAAGAAGACATTACGTTGAACAGGATCCTTCTCAGCATTGTGCAGCAGTGAAACTGCGGCGCTGATTTTCAGAGTGCCCCTGACTTAAAACTAATCTAATGTACGACGACGGTTTTAGACGGTTAACGTAGTAATCATTGTGATTGTTGTGTGTTCGGATGACTAGAAACCCTACTTTGAAAATCTAAGTTCGAAGTTACGTTAGCTCCGTCCTTTACACTTGTCATTCGAGACTCAATTGGCAGAAAGGGATGAAGATAACGTTATTTCGAAGTTCGATTTTCAAGCCCCAGTTTCATGAGTGTCCTGTATATACTACTTTTACGAATATAACAGCGGTAGTCAGTGCATAATTTAGCTTATGTATACAGATACTGCGCGAATATTAGCCACTTTGATGTAAAATTTGATTAGTCTCAGTAGGTATAAATTATGAAAATTAAAAGTGAAATTAAATTAACAGCTGGGCTAACATGACTAAACAGTTAAAGTTAGGTACAGTGAGTAATGTATATGTGTAACGAACTGGATGTTGAACGCCATACGTCGCATACAAAATGTGTCACTCACACGCCAAACATGTTCGGTATGATTTGCAAATTACAACTTAATTCATACTTCATTCAAACGATGGCATCAGTGGCACGACTTTCAGTTGTCGTGGCGTTCAAAAGTTAAAACAGTATTAGCCCGACAGTTTCTGATATAAGCAATAATTTCGATAATTTCATTTATAACATAAAATAACTTTTATAAGCAGATATTTTTAACGATGAGCAAAATCAAACAAACAATTATAAAAATATATATTTAATTTTATCAAGAGTACCCAGTAACCTTACATTTGTTTAAGTACTTAGTAAACCACTGATACAATTTATACAACATTAAACTTTGTAAATAATTTACGAGGAAAATATTACACTTACAGACTATCTTGTAAGTATATCACTCATATTTTAGCACCCAACAGTATTATCAAGATTGTTTTACAAATTGGCATGGTATTTCTTGTGTGGGGCCAAACCAGCTTCGACCTTGCTACCCAAATCCGGGTGAATTTGAGTAAAGATTTTAATTGCCCTCTCCTGAATGAAGGCCGCAGCGTCCTTGAGATTATCCACTATATTTTTGATAGCGCGTTGCTTGGCCTCGTCATCAAACACTTGTTTAAAGAGAAGAGTGGCTTGCGAGAAGTTGTCTTCAGTTTGACCACTGTCATACCGATCGACATCTCCACTGACATTGTATCTCGGCTGCAGGCGCTGTGCGCGCGGGCACTCTTGTGGACCAGAGAACGAATTAGGGAAGTAGTTCGGGCAACCCTCTTGGTTGTTTATAGCTTGAGGCCCATCTCGTTGATAATTAGAAACACTCACGCGGTACGGGCAGTTGACAGGGATCTGGAGAAAGTTCGCTCCGAGGCGGTGACGGTGAGTGTCACTGTAAGCGAATAGACGACCTTGTAACATCTTGTCAGGTGATGGCTCAATTCCCGGCACCAAATTAGCGGGGTTGAAGGCAATCTGCTCAACCTCTGCGAAGTAATTCTTGGGATTCCTGTCTAAAGTTAGTTTACCCACTGGAATCAAGGGGTATTCGGAATGGGGCCAGATTTTAGTCAGGTCGAATGGATTGAATTTGCTAGATTCTGCTTGTGCCATGGTCATTACTTGGATGTAAAGAGTCCAAGAAGGAGCATCGCCTTTAGCGATGGCATTGTACAGATCTCTAATGGCGTAATCGGGATCAGATGACGCAACTTGTGCGGCTTTCTCGGCCGTCAGATTTTTAATTCCTTGGTTGGTTTTGTAATGGAATTTAACCCAGTGAGCTACTCCCTGAGCATTGACAAGTTTGAATGTGTGAGAGCCATATCCATTCATAAATCTATAGCCATCAGGAATACCGCGGTCGCCAAATAGGTAAAGTACTTGATGCATTGTTTCTGGTCTTAGAGTTATGAAATCCCAAAACATATCGGCATCTTTCAAATGGGTGGCCGGATTTCTTTTCTGCGTATGAATGAAGCTGGGAAACAGAGTCGGATCTCTGATGAAGAATATCGGAGTGTTGTTTCCGACCAGATCCCAGTTACCATCATCGGTGTAAAACTTAACGGCGAATCCTCTTGGGTCGCGGACGGTATCGGCAGAACCGCTTTCTCCGCCAACTGTAGAAAATCGAACAGCGATAGGAGTCCTCTTGCCAATGGTCTCAAAAACTTTTGCCGCAGAGTATTTGGAGATGTCGTGCGTAACTTCAAAATATCCAAAGGCTCCAGCGCCTTTAGCGTGCACTACTCGCTCTGGAATGCGTTCCCTGTCGAAGGCGGATATCTCGTCCAAGAAGTTGGCATCTTGTAGGAGGGCAGGTCCATTCTTTCCTACAGTTTGAATTGCAGTTTTCACTCCAACCGGTGCTCCAGATTTTGTAGTGATAAACCCAGGAGAATCCTGAAAATTAAAAGTAAAAATATTAATAAGATACTACTCAACTTTGCTTTCGCTTACACCGAGGAGGAAAAAATACTGGAAAAACCAAAGTGAATAACCACAAGGTAAAAAATCGCGTAGCACAATACATTTTCAAATACAAGGTGAGATTGAGTACAAAGTACAGATTCAGTCATTATACCACAGAATACTTAATAATACAAAAAATGCGATTCACCGTCTTACGTAGTTCTTTTTTTAGTGTAAAATTATTAAGTATTCAATATCGTCCGCGGTGACGATTTCACATAAACAGTGTGTTTTTTGAGATAAAATGTAGCATTTGTGTTAATTCAGAATATAAACTATTTCATTTCATTTCAATCTGCCCAGCTGTTGTGAAGGAGTAACAAAACATACTAACTTACACACACTTACAAACTTTCGCATTTATAATATTATAATCGGTGTGATAAGTGTGATCAACACGAACGAAATGCATACGTACGCCGTGTGTTATTTAATTTAAAGCAAGTAAACATGATATACATTGGCCTGATAAGTAGTATTCAAAGGTCATGAGTACAGTTGCTTGGCAATAAATAAGTACCTAGTACCTAACACCAACTAAAAATATACTTTAACCGATTCCTTTTAGACGTGAGACATTATTAGATACCTACCTATCCTCTCCACCAATGTGACGATGAAAACATGGGTAGGTTGACTGGTAAAAACTTAAGTGGTGATTATGTTATGTAGTTTCAATTTTACAACTGCAAATACAATATTAATTTAATTCATAATATTTAAAATAGGTATGTCGCCAATTACAAATACAATTAACCATATTCAGATTATACCTACTTTGTTAGTAAATTTTTGGAAAACATAGCTAAGTAAGTACATAGAAAACAAAAAATCTAAAAGTGATTTACGCAATATTCAAGTAAGTAGGTATTATTTATTATTACACTATAGGTAGGTTCTATACTTTTTACAAATCTAATCTAAACGTAAAAATACCTCTGATTATTTAAATCGTGATAAATAAAAATAACTTACCTTTAAAGATTTCTTGTGGTTAACCAGTTGGTCAGCGCTGGGGTCCCTGGATGCCATGATGATGCTGTTAGTAGTGGCGGAGACCGTTAAAGTGGAGCGACACACTGGACGCGTCCTGCGACACAAATACCGTGCCAGCGCCAGCGGGGCCTTTATATAGTTTCTGCTGATAAACAACTATCACGCCAAACGGGCGCAACCGGTGACCGATTGAACGCACACTAGGATACCTAATTAAGCGCTCGATATTAGGTACCTACTTTACTTTACAAATAACACGCGATAAGAACAAGGGATCAGCTTTATTAACCAGATAAAAATGTTTTTACCAAGTACGTACGTTACCTAATACGATAAATAATTCTCGAATAAACTAGTAAGCTGTTTTTGACGTCATAACATAATATAGGTACCTATACTTCGAGCTGTACACTGACGTAAGGCGCAGCGCAACTAAAAACGAATTCACTCGCTAGGGTCGCCCCACTCCGCGCGGCCCCGCCTCGACCGGTTGCATCGGCGCGGCCGGCGCGGCTTAGCGCGCCAAGTATTGCCAACATAAAATAAAAGCAAGTTCGCAGTTCTCCCAGCTTCTAAATATTTCGGCTCGGCTGGCTATCGCTATCGCGCTTGCATTGCACTCGCTATTGACATTAGTATTATGTTACAGTGCGTTCTTTTTAGCTGGGACAGTATGGGCAAATCCGAAACCATAGTCTTTTATTAAAGTAAAACTAAACCTAACCTAGTATTTGTTTTGGTTAAGTGTGAGTTGTTTTTATAATCCTTAAAATTGACTATTTTTGTTGATGAAACTTATTAGCGTATAGGACGGAACACCACAGCGGAAGTGGGACAAATTTACAAAAATATTTTTTCGTACATTCAATATTGACTATTCATAAATAACATTGGGTGGAATTCAATAAGATTACACACCGAACTTAAGGCATAAAACCTCTTCACAATAATGTAAAAAAAATACATAAATTATTGCAATATTAGATTAATGTTAGCTTGTTAGTAAGTAGTAACAGGCACTACATATTTCTAGTTATTTTATCATTCATTTTTTAAGAGTACCCAAAGCGTGCCGCCATCTGGGACCCTATTACTAAGCCTCCGCTGTCCGTCCGTCCATCCGTCTCTCAGTGGGCTTTATCTCATGAACCGTAAATTAATAAGTGCCAGGGGACAATCTCACACCAATTGATCTAGTCCCAAACTAAGCTCTAGGCTTGTACATAAGGGTACTAGACACCACAACAATAAACTTAAATATATTTGTTATTGCCATCGACGGAATATGAACGATGGAAGTGGTCACCCCCGCCTATGGACATTTTTGCAACGCTAGAGGCGTCACCAATTTGTTTCCGGTCACGAAGAAATTTAATGATACTTACCCTTTTTTGATTACATAGAGATTTTTTTTTTGTTTTAGCGGCAAATGATTTATAATATAATAATTAATATTTTTTAATTAATTTCATGTTAACATTTTAAGGTTATTGAAAAACATCGATTGTTAAGGAGTAGCAAACAACGCCAATAAACACGTTTGTTGTATGGGCCCCCCTTAATTTAATTTTTATCATTTCTTGTTGTATCTAGCGGGAATGGAAATACACTGAAAATTTCACGTGTCTACCTATTACGGTTCACGAGGTAAAGCCCGTTAACAGACGGACAGTCCCAATCAGTCTCGTTCGAGTTTATCCAAGTTCAGGGGTAAGTAAGTGTTGCCACGGACACCGGCTGACCCGCATCTTGTTTATAACTTAAAACTCTTATAAGGTGTGATGCATGTAACGGAACGCAGCTATGCGTTCCTTTGACTTTTCCCCCCTCCCTCTTTCTCTTTGGTTTACGGGCTTGTGCCGTGTGCGTCGAGTTGCAAGTAAATAAACATTATTAAAACAATTACGGTGTTATTAATAGCCGGAGTGGCTTATATGCATACCAGCTATCCCGCTTATTGTGGTGCTCATAAGAAGTTATCAAAGTGGCGACGAGGATGATGGAAATAATACCGAAGAGCCGGCGTTGATTTATTGAAAAAAATGGCGTCGTGATAAAAATAGGCCTAGTTCAAAAAGTGGTAAAGTGTAGTTATCGATGCTCAGTTGATACTTAATTAATGTGTCAACGACGAGGTCATTGCATAAAAAAAAAAAAAACAAGTTTTCGAACGTAGCTGAAACCATAAATGTCAATGCCGAGTCTATGCCCCGCCCTTCCTATAGAAAATGGCGACTTTGTGCCTGTGTTATGGTAGAAGTACAAAATAAATTGGTTAAAAGACATGCTAACCAACTCAATAAATGTTCACAAAACTTGTAAATTAGTGTTAAGTATAGTTTTAATTTTTTTTTTTGGGGGGAGGAAAGTGTGATGCATGTAACGGAACGCAGCTATGCGTTCCTTTGACTTTTCCCCCCTCCCTCTTTCTCTTTGGTTTACGGGCTTGTGCCGTGTGCGTCGAGTTGCAAGTAAATAAACATTATTAAAACAATTACGGTGTTATTAATAGCCGGAGATGCATACCAGCTATCCCGCTTATTGTGGTGCTCATAAGAAGTTATCAAATAAGGCTTATCAATGCAACGTGTCGCTTAACCATCCCGTTCCACAAGGGACTTCTCAAAACATAATATGATCAAATAGCGTAATGCTGTTGAAATTATTTTATTGTTCTTTGATATCATTTATATTCTAACCACTTGTTTTGTCAAACAAGGTGTCAAGGATAGGGCGATAATTAAATACGTTTTTGAATAAGTATTGACGTTAACAATAGTAACATTCTAGCGGGTAATTTATACAGCGTGCAAAGGTGTGGTGTGCTACTTATTACAAATCAGACTAGATTACTTAACTGGAAGAATTTCATTACGATGAGTTCAATATCACTTGCCTTTACCGGCTCGGCTGGTTGGAACCTACTTTAACGACGAATAGACCCTCACTTCACTTCTGGCTTACCTTTATTGGCCGGTCAGAGAGCAGTCGCAAGCGCAAGACCTATACGCTAGAATTTGCTAGTTAAGCTGTATTACGCAATACCCAATAGGATACTTTATAACGTTGAAAATTTGATAGGTCTTAGATAGTGGTTTTAATATTTTTTCTTGTAGCTACTCACCCGTGGCACAACTAGGGTTGCCAGACATAATATATAGTATTATACTTTATTTTGCCTCTGTATACTTTATTATATACGAAACACATAAAGTATGCTAAAATACTATATTTTAAACTGAAATTCAAAGATCACAACTCGACGTTAAAAATTAGGGTTTACGTAAACATTTCCGAACGTACTCATAAAAAAGTGACAGTAACGTAACACATTGACAACATTGAATAATCTTCCCCAGGTGAAGGAATAAAAGAAAAGATTTTGAAAAATTTTACTCTCTTCGTAGGCAAGGCAATAAACTATTTGGAGCAATGGTTTGATTTTGACACCAATAATTGGTTGTCCATAATTAGCAAATTTAACCTGTCTACCCCCCTTATATTTAATGACATTGTTAATATCGTAAACACCTTAAATATAACAGAACAAATAGACATGGATGCTTTATATAATGAAATAAATTTAGTTAATGATGTGAGAGAAGTGATGATTGCAGTTATCCAAGTTTTGTCAACTTCAGACAAATGGAAAGGCATTTTCAGTAAGGAGCAGGAGTCTTTCAAAAGCATTTTAAATTATATCTATGCTTTTATCTGTGCCTGCCAGTTCAGCGTTCACAGAAAGAGTGTTTTCTGTCATGAATGCGAAGTGGCGGGATGACAGAAATAAAGCATCTCTAAAATTAATAAAAAAAATGTTGCATTTTTTTTTTAATTTTACTGCTCCATTCTTGTATGCAATTAAGATATTCAAAAATGATAAGTTATTAATGTCTGAAACAAAATCCAGCAAAAATATGTAAGTAAGAATAAAAATAATAAGTACTTATGTGTGTTCTTTTTTAATTATTTATTAACTAAATCTAAGTTAACTCAGCAAGAGTAAGGCATTAGAAAAAGGCATGGAAACATCTGTTAGCTAGAGCAAGACATGAAAAATTACTAGGAAAGTAGGAACTGCTCATTAATCCCCTTACTAATAATCGTTGTATAAACCTATTTTAGTTGTACCATGCTATGGCCTTATCTGTCATCGCAACATTTAAATATGTCAGATAGTGACAAAACATAGTATAACTAAAATAGGTTTATACAACGATTATTATTAGTGTTTCAAGGGTGTAATTCTGTTTATAATATAGAGCAGGTAATATTGATTTCGGTTTAGTCTTAAAAGTATTTTGGGACACATTATTTCTTAGATGTGGCACTAATAACAGTAATGAGTAAGGCCGCCAAAAAAGGATCATTTCTTCTTGGTAAAATGTGCCGCTAGTTTTCAAAAAAATGCTTCGTATTATTTATACTTCAATGTTTGTTTTACATTAAATAATATTTATTTTATTTGTTTTAATGCATAGATATCTGTAAAATGGTTTGTTTATATATATTTTTTATTTTAATAATGTGGGAACACAATATCCCCAGTACAAAAACAAAGTGTGCAAAATGTTCTCTTCCTAATTACAACACATTTTTTTTATTATGGCCTTATCTGTCATCGCAACATTTAAATATGTCAGATAGTGACAAAACATAGTAGAACTAAAATAGGTTTATACAACGATTATTATTAGTGAGTGTTTCAAGGGTGTAATTCTGTTTATAATATAGAGCAGGTAATATTGATTTCGGTTTAGTCTTAAAAGTATTTTGGGACACATTATTTCTTAGATGTGGCACTAATAACAGTATGAGGAAAATATTAAAAATACTTTATTTTTAAAGCCTTCAAACCGCCAAATAATATTATCTCAGAAAAAAATCTGGCAACCCTAGGCACAACTGCGACGTTCAACTTATTTGTAGGCCGGAATATTACGTGTCAATGGTACGCCACAGTTTTGGTAGGATATTACCCGACTGCGGCAAAGCCCAAAAGGAGGGTTATGTGTTTGACTTGTATATATGTCCGACTCAATGTCCGCTCGTAACTACTAAACGGCAAAACAGATTTTAATAAATTATACGTGGTTAGATTCGTCTTAACCACTAGAGTGTCATCTATATATATAAAAGGCTGACTGACTTATATATCAACGCACAGCCGAAACTACTGTACCTAGAAACTTGAATTTTGGTACAGGGGTTCCTTTCATGATGTAAGTGAGCACTAAGAAAGGATTTTCCGAAAATCCACCCCCAAAGGCAAGAAATGGGGGGAGTAGCGGGAAACTAATTCTACGCGTACGAAGTCGCAAGCGTCCTCTAGTAGGCAATATAAAAAATATTTAAATGTGGAATTGGCGAAATATAAAATATATACATGATAAGTAACATTACTTAGACGACATTATCCAAACCGCCGTTGGGTTTTTTTTAAAGCTTGCTAAACTAGATGTTGCCCGCGACTCCATACGCGCAAAAAAATAAAACATAGATTATGTAACGAACGATACGTTTCCACCTAATCCGTTGTCGGCCGAAGTATATTCGGGCGTCGGCGTCCGAACTCGGCCGAACGTTGAACTGAACTTGATTCGTTCGGCCGAGTTCGGACGACGACGCCCGAACATACTTCGGCCGACAACGGATTAGGTGGACGCCTACCGATACTCAGGGATAAAGTAGCTTTATAATGGGGAAAGAATTTTTGAAAACGGTTCAGTAGGTATTGAGTTTATTCGTTACAAACATACAAAAATTACAAAATACAAATCTTTCCTCTTTATTATAGTGTAGATAACACTAATGAACTAACACGACTCGTGGGAAGCGCAAGGGCAGGGAAACAGCCGGAATCACAACACTTATTATATTATTACCTAAATAATTGTGTTGTGTACGAGTTGGCAAGTCATACATGTTTTTGTAAGAATTATAAGTGTTGTATAGTGTACTGATCAAATTTATCTTAACTTAAACAAGTAAATCTTTATAATGTTACGTAAATAAAACTTTCATAAGAGCTCCCTTAAGTTCGGCCTTCTTAATCACCTAATTTAAAGTCAATTTGAGCCCCATTAGCCTACTAGATAGGCCTTATCTATTTTCTAAACCCTTAGTCGTAATCATCATTAATAATACTGTAGTGTGCTACACATCTACATTAGTGTTGACTGTGAGATATATACTTATACAGATAAACATACATACATACCTACATACATGCCTTCACGCTTGTCTCCCAATGGGGTAGGCAGAGACTATGGAACGCCATGCCACGTGCACTGGTCTAAACATACAAATGTCGCTTCCTCTACATTCATCCACCTCTTCATTCACGTACTTACGTCGGTTACGGGTGCTTTTGATTTGGCCCTTATTCAGTACATCGCAAATCTGATCATCACTGTATGTGCGTTTAGGGCTTCCGCTACCGACATCTCCACTTATTCTCGCTCGCCATACCTCTTTCGTAACTCTTCTTTCATCCGTCCTCCATAAACTGTACATTTAAATCGCAATGTGTAGGCAAATTGAAAACCCATTTTGTAAAACTGAACAGTAACTATGCAATAAGAACTGAGGTCGTAGCAAGAAACTGCGCAGTTTTGTTAGTTTTGGCGTATTGTGTTGTGTTAGTGGTAGGTAACAAGTTTTTTTGTTTGCGGTCTGAGGGGTTATACTTTGAAATAACTCACTTTTCAATTAGAGTTAAAAGAGTTAATCGATACCTTTAATTGCACAGTCTCATACATTTGTACTAGATCTAACTATATTTTTGTACCTAGAGGTCGTAAGGTAGTCAATGAGACAAAGTGCGCATTTAACACTAATTGCGCTATTATCGTATTATAACAATGATGGTATGTACTACGAGTATGGCGTATTTACTTGAGACCAATCAACTGGTTAGTATGAAGCATTAGTGGTATCTTAATTAATGGTTATTTTCCAATTTTTTGTGCTAATAATTTAAATGAGACTAGAACATATTTTTTAAATTTTGCGTCATGATTTAAATTGAAATATTAAATAAGATTTTGCTGCCTATATTGCGTCATCGATTCCTGCAGTCAAATGGGATGACAGTCTATATACGTGGTAGATGGAGCCAAATTACAGCTTTGTAGTACTATAAAAAAGAATATAGCACGTAGCAAGAGTAGCTCCATACAGATACCTACAATATCCAGAAAAGGAAAAACAAGGAACCCTTTAAATTTGGAAAGTAATATTTAGATAATAAGATATATTTATGCACATATTACTTTTTTATGGAATAAGGCAAAAAACATAAACATCTTTGACGTCGACGACACATCGGGGACATCATCCGTACAGACAAGGTCAAAGATTAATTCAAGAAAATTAATAAAATCAGGAGAAATAATTCGTGTAATTTTGTAATTTTATACCTTGCGGTATCCAGATGAACATACTAAAAGGCCTCAAAGGTGTGCTGAGGGCGTAAGGGGGGGTTAAATGTACCTTTTTTTGCTCATATCTCGAATATCTGTACGGATATCATTATGATAACTTCTGACAAAAGTTTCTACATACAATTTTCTACAAAATTTGCTATATTCATTTTTACTCTGAGATCAATATAGGAGCTACATGGTGTTTAAGTAAACAAGGAGATAAAATATTGATAACAATAAAAAGCAAGCTAAAACCAGACTGTTGTTACTAACCAACTTTAAATCGTTATAAATCCTAAATGATCATTCAAAATAAAAAATGATTACAGAAACCTAAAGATGTTTTTTAAATACCTATTCAATGATACCCCATTTATATAGTACGTAGACTTTATTTCTTTCATTTTTACAATGTAGCGTGTAGTTGCCGCCATATTGAATTTTAATTACTGTCATATCTTTAGTGACACTCAAAATCGGTCCACGCATATAGTTTCTCGAGCGCCACAAAGGAACAAACATACATAGGTATATAGGCTGATAAACACATTACCCTCCTCCTTCTCGACCCCCAACGGGAAGAAATGGGGGGAGTACCGGGAAACTAATTCTACGCGAACGAAGTCGCGGGCGTCCTCTAGTATATAATAATATTGTCACCAAATCTGAATCTGATGAGGGATCCGTGAGGAATTGAGGGTATTCGTCAAATATAGGCATACAGCAACTCAGTATTTTTAGTAACAAATTCAGCATTTGCATTCAGACAGTATCTCGATAAGATATCTCGATTAAGATAGTTGAGCGGCTACAATGAAAACATTTATTTGTTTAGAAATAAAAAAAAAAGAGAAAATTCAAAAGAAGCTAGTTGTCACGCAGTTTGATACTCTTGTCCAGTGTAAGTGGTCTCGCGCTGGTTTCAAATACCAGATAATCTTTCTCTCAGGTCATCATTAAAGTATTCACGATGACACTACTTAAAAATCTGTCCTAAATGCACTAATGAATGATAGCGTTACTCACGCCATCAATTTGATTCGTTACTTGCTATAATTTGTAATACTTACTGAGTATACCAAGTAGTTTATATTGTACAGAGTGTCCCAGAACTTGACGTAAATATTATAGTATCAGGTTTTACACCGATAAAAAATAATTTTTTAAATGTTAGTTAATTTAAAATTATGATCATTATTCGAACCATTATACAGGGAACTTCTATTAATAATGTTAAATTCTACTTATAATGATTATATGTATAGTAACATAATAATATATATATATTTACAATTCTTTTATGCCATAACGATGTAAAAAAAACTTGTGTGTGCTGCCTATAAGTATCGTTTTTCATATCTTAATTTGCTATATATTTATTAGTTCGTACAATCTAACGCATAACAGATTTTTTCTCGCTTTAACATTCAAACTACACAATACTAATCCAACTTAAAATTGATTTATAAAAACGCATACCTAGTTCGATTTTACCATTAGATAACTTTAGTACCTACTTGGTCACTTTAACATCATGTTTAAACTGCGCGCTAATTTGTCTAAAGGTATAAAACACGATTACATTTTTTGTTTTTTGAACTAATGGGAATCTAAATTCGGCATATTAAGGTCAAACCAATTAAAACTCATACAAATGATACATATATATATGTTTTCCTCTTGAGAGAATGCCCGACGATCATAACTCGATCGGTGAGCCCGTAAGCGTTAAGCGTAGGGCGACGTTTTTGACCGTGATCGGTTTTGATTGACAATGTTTAACCTACCACCAAGTAGCAGTGTTCGCATTGTTGTGTTCCGGTGGGGGGATAAGACAACCGGTGAAATTACTGGCATTCCATCTTAGTTCTCAGGGTTGGCAATGCATCTGTGGACTTGGCATTGATGTCTTCAGATTGTAGTCAATCAAATTTGTATGGGTCACAGGTCCCACTTACCATGAGGTGGGTGCCTTGCGAGCTCGATTGCCTTCCCCATGCCATAAAAAAAAATGTCCAACCAAGAGCATAGGTTTGCCAACCATTTATATCTCGAGAAGCCATTAACTAGGTAGGTACCTGCATGTCAAATTCGTTTAGCTTTTTATTAGTCACGGAGTAAAAACATCGAAACATCATAACAAATATTCACATTTATTATATGAATTGGCTTTGTTGTAAACAAGATAAGTGATACGATTTATAAGATATGAAAATTTTATAGATAACACTTCGATATAGTTCAACATTTTGTATAGAAACCTTGACGCTTTGCTTGCATAATTACATAATTACAGTCGTTAAGGAATTATGATTGTTTGGCGGATGCTAATACTTACATGTTCCCTTAAATAATCACAAATATTGATGTGTCCTTCGTTTTAAAGTCGATCTTTCTTCAGACCAAAAAGTGACATGCATGAATTTAACACACTTAGAACCAGCCATGTGATAATAGTGTTAATCAGAGTGTAGACAGTCATGTGCTATGAAGAGGCGTCTGCTGCACTGTATAGCAACTTAACCTTTGTGATTATAGTGCTAAATCATCGATTCGCTTAAATACTAAACACAGGAAGACCAAAATTTTACAAACAAATATTTTCTGAAATCATTGCGCAACGTTGACCTGGCTCAGATACAAATCAACACTCATTAGACGGTTCTACATAAACCTATTAGTAGAATGATAATTTTGACCCCGGCCTTGGGTTTACATTTTTAACCCGAATACGTGAAGGATATAAGGTTCGGTTGACAACGTCATACATGGTACGTTCTTAAATTAAAAAAATAAACAGTCTCGTTAAATAAGCTCAGTGTATTTAGTAGAGAGTAGGTATTTTATTTATTTGACAAACGCACACTGCAACACAACAGACGAAATACAAAATAAGAGCCAATTTAGAAACGTTGCGCTGTAGTGTCGTTTATTATTAGCATGTCTACATATTCCCATTTCTACAGATTTTCGATTCAACAGAATCCCGTGTCTACAGATTCCCGTTTCTACAGATTTTCGATTCAACAGAATCCCATGTTTACTGATTTCTGATTCTACAGGTTCCCATTTGTACAGATTTTCGATCCAACAGAATCCCTTGTCTACATATTCCCTACAGGCCCTAGACCTAGTCAACCATGCCTGATGGGTCGGTCTTGGCGGTAGCTCATTCATTAATTCAGTCAATAGAGTAGAAAATTTGAGAAAATCTTATTTGACAGAGTCGACAGAGCTCCTATTTTTAGGTTGTTTTGGCCCTCCGGGCCTCATATTTAATGTTTCTACAATTCGGCGTGCTCTTGATATTCTGTAATTTCAAACCCGTTTAGGAGATCCTACATTTAAATCTATTCTCTGTCAAATGGAATGCATTATTTGCGAGAAAAACATATGGTGTAAATTTCTCGACCGGGGAGGAATTCAGGATCGGGTATGTTAAGATTTTGGTCAAGGAGTGCTTTCCCGAAGGCTGTCTGTCTAAAAACTCTCCCATCGGATATTCTTCCTTGAACT
This sequence comes from Acleris cristana, assembly GCA_948252455.1. Taxonomy (NCBI): domain Eukaryota; kingdom Metazoa; phylum Arthropoda; class Insecta; order Lepidoptera; family Tortricidae; genus Acleris; species Acleris cristana. The sequence goes on from OX411772.1 coordinate 47,018,946, forward strand.
TCAGCATGCACATACAAAAAAGTGTATCGTGCATGTTACAGCGAATAGCACTATGATAAAAAAATGTTTATACTTAATTAAAATATTGACTGCTGCTGTTGGGGGCACAAGTAATTGCAACATGCTTGCCATCCATTGCCCCTAAACAGTGACGGAAATTCCAACGATCTTCGAAATCTTTCGCAATTTCTTTCCACTCTTCCGCTCCTGATGGCATCTGAAAAAAGTTTGTAAATAATATCAAATCATCTTCAGGTGACTGAAACCCTAGACACCGCCACCGAGGTTGATCAAGAACAAGAAGTTGTTAATTCAGACGAAACAGACTCTTTGCTTTCATCAGTTACTACTTCAAAACCACCGACCTCAAAGAAGTCCAAAACAAATAATAATTCTGATCCATTTTTGGAAAAAGCTAAACAAATTTTACTTCAAGCTGGTGAAAAAAATAAAAATGAATACTCTGCTTTCGGAGAACACGTAGCAAATAAGTTAAAAAAATATGATGATTACATTCGAAGACAGGCAGAAATGAAAGTCATGCAAATTTTATATGATTGTGACGTGGCAATGTTTCGCCAAAATTCAGTATCTTCTGGATTTACTCCAAGTCCGGATAATCAAAGCAGAGCTGGAGCAAGCACAAGCCTTAGCCACTATTCTGACATGTCTCCGGCTTCAAATTTAAGAATGGAAAATACTTTGCAGCATGTATATGCTCCTCGGTCTCAAAAGTACCTATACTGCTCCAGATCAAACGCAGCCTATCCAAATAAACCTTAGCCAGTATTCTGTATCTCCTCCGGCTTCACATTCAAGAATGGAAAATAATTTGCAGCATGTACATGTTTCCCAATCTCAAAACTTTGCTGCTCCAGATCAAACGCAGCCGACCCGATTAACTTATGAGGAACTTGTGACCTTTGCTATAGGACATGATCAACTTTTTTATTACTTAATAAATAAATACTCTTAGTTTAATGTAGGTATTCTTTTAATCCTTCTATTAAAGGCTGCACAAACTTCTGGAATAATAGCAGATATTGAAGCATCCAAAACTCTGAACAGATAACTACAACTCTTATATGAATCTCCGGTCGCTAAAAATCATAGAGTTATAGCTAATCTCGTAACAACAGGTATAGAAGTTTCCTCTTTCCTCATTTTAGTATCTTTTCTTTGTATCATTGGTCCAATTTTGTGAATAATGAGTTCAAAGTCACTCTTTGACATTCGTGTAAAGTTTTTAAATAATTGTTCGTCGAGTCTTATTTCAAGACTTAAAATATCGAACGTATCACGCCTATTGAAATAAGGTCGAATCCACATTATTCTTATTTTTTTGTTTTTAACTTTGCTTTATAACAATATAAGCTGATGCAACGCGTATGAGTTCGTCAGCCATTGAAGCCATACTAGCCCTATATCTAGCCCATGTAAAGACAAAAAAATGAGCCATATAGGTACTGTTGCAGAAATATTACCGAGATATACATTTTCCAGTCACATGTTGCTTTAAAATGTTTTTTGTATTGCCGGGATATAGTCGGCAATGTTGTAGCCACATATTTCATTAAAAGTGTAGCCCGTCTAGAAGCCCCTTAATGTATACAATTGTACGAGACATGGCATATCGCTTGCACGCATTTGCAGCTCTCACAAGACGAACGTGATACGTACCTGCATGAATACGTGCGTGCAGTGATGGCGGCGTCACTTTTAATGGCTTTTACTATGAGGCGTCCCACCGAACACGCTTGACTATGCGTATATCTGTTGTATTTGATCACAAGTATACCGGCACTATAGAAGTAGTAAATCAATTGCGACGTAAAGTATTCAAAGTTATTTACGGCATATAAAGTAATCAAAACGTCAGAATAAGTGGTCAAAAGACGCAATAAATTTTCAGATTGCTACGAATCTATAAAATTCCAAATAAGTAACACTCTTTCGTTGCCGACTGTACGGATCTAGATTTGCTATTTAGGAATTTAGCTATTTACGGCCTCCTTCTGTCTACATCACCATACCAGCGCCTCTATTGTAGAAGGTAAAATCCAAAAAAAACTCGTCCGCCATTAGGTACTGTTAAGTAAATAAGAGCTATCAAAACGTTGACAATACGATAACAGATCAAACACGATATAGCTCTTAATTACTTGACAGTAATGGCGACCGAGTTAAAAACATTTGGATTTTACCACCTACAATAGAGGCGCAGCTTAAAGTTTGTCCCAGAAAAACGTTTAAAAAAATGAAACGAAAACAATGAAAAACATTGTTTTTTTTTTCAAGTTTACGTAATTACATGACTTTAAATAATATCTAAGTTTAGTCTTATTTTCCGTGCAGCCAGAAATATCTTAATTTTTTCTTTTCACCTGCCATCAGATTGTGTATACCTATCGTCATTAAGCATGCTATAACTCTGTTGTACAGGTATGTGTTAACACTTTTATACTCGAATGGAACTGATATACGGATCATATATAGGTTATTTTAAGGCTAGTGTGCTAGTTGGGATACATACTTTTATCCGGGGAAATAAGGCAGTACCCCAGGGAATAGCGATAAATAACTTTTGCGCAGATGGTCTCGTGGGCAAAAGCTGGTCAGTTATATTTGTCCATATCGAGTCTTGAGACGACGTCGCTAGTAGTACCTAGTGCATTCAGTTAATGAGATTCGTAGCCACGTAATGCGCATTAACTTGTACCAGCCTGACCGGATTTAAAATAAGCAGTCCTATTAAAATTTACACAAACACAGGCAGAGGCAAGTGAGCCCACATGCGTTGTAGGTATATGCATTCAGTCACTTATCTATGTAGTTCGCTGCTGCCCTACTTTGAAATTCGAAGTTCGAAGTTACGTTAGCTCCACCCCTGTCACTCGTCATTCGAGATTTGATTGAGAGAAAGGAATGGCGCTAATGCAACTACGAACTTCGATTTTTAGAGAACGGTCTCTGTTGTCGATCAGCCACGTCATTCACTTTTCAACTCGACAGGCGTATTATTTACCGGCGAGTTTCATCTGCCCCGTCAGAGCGTTTAAATAAAATTTTAGGGCGTGCATTGTTTAAAACTGACCCTTGCACAAGAAGCCATTTTTAAGAAAAATGTTGCAATTTCAAAGAGACCTAGTTCTAAAAGATGAGGAAACTTTTACTTCTTTTTGAAAGTAAGTTATTGCTTCGAAGTAATTTAGTGAATACGGTACCCCGCAGTTCGAGAACCCTCCACCACCATTACCACTGTTTATACACAGCAAGAATAGCAAGCTCACAATTTTGTCCACATGTCCTCTGAAAAAACCAAAATTGAAGAAAATCAAATCAAATCTCGATTTGTTGCATATTCTGATTTGTTTAATGAGAACTTTTTTCCGCAATTGGCTGCAAGATCCGCGGAAACCTATTTACAAAACATGCTAAAAAGTCAGTATTTTTTTAATATGATTACACAAGTTATAATTAAATTGGTAGCCAACCAAAATGAAGCGCCTATTAACACCGAATCGATACGAGCGGCATTCCAAAATACGATTAGTGGGAGTACCCATCCTAAAACATAATGGATACTCTCAATGTCGTGCAGTGGAATGCTCAGACAATTTTACAATACGCACTCGTTTACATTTTTTTCATATGATAATGATATACATATCGCAATCATCTGCGAAACCTGGTTGAAGCCTCATATGAGGCTAAAGGTTCGAGGGTTTAATATAGAGCGCGATGATTGTGCTAACAAACATAACGGTGTACGGTGTATGTATTTTGATTCATAATAGTATTGCTTATAGTAAATAACACATTTTTTGATGACCCTCTCAAAATATATATATTCAAATAACTATTAATGGCAAATAAATTAGTATAGTAAGTTTTTATAGTCCTAGTAATTGTAACCCAGCTTTTAACAAAACAAAATTTGAAACTTTCGTTCAACCTATAATAATCTGCGGGGATTTCAATGCTCAGAACTTATTATAAATAACATTAATTTAGCATTAATTAAATTACGTAAATACTTTTCGTATTTAAATCTTGAAGTTAATCCATCGAAATCGGAAGTTGTAGTCTTTGGTCAAAATTATTCTGCTATATTGCCGTCTTTATTTTATAACTGTGGTGATTTCGGTGGTTAGAGAAGATGAGGTGGTCGGCGCAGCTGCAGGCTTCCCGAAGGCTCCACGCTATTGCTCCGTGGCGCGGCTCATGTGATTGGTTAGCGCCTCGCGCATGCGCGAATCGACATATGTGTAAATCCTCGAGCCGGCGAGCCATCTCGTAGAAGAGCCGTCAGATGGCGCGAACACAAAATATCAACATTTTATTCTGCAAGGATTTTTAATAAGTAATTCAATGTACAAAATGTTTTAAATAGACAAAATAAATTATTCCAATACGTTGTTTCAGCCGAGCGTTATCACGTAAAATTATCGTCCGTAAACCGACTTTACAGAATTACTTTAATGAAAGTACTTATATTTTAAAGATATTAAAAAAGCGAAGTTATATAACAAATGAAACGTTGGAATTGTTTAGTGAATATTTAATGTTTTTTACTAATATTGTGCTGTGATATCTGCGGTTAGATAGTACACAATCGGATGGCCGGTGTGATTTTTTTAATAATACGCTTTATAATTAGATTTTTAAGTATTACCTAAGGACATGTTTTGACTAATTAATTTAATAATAATTTAACTCCGCCGGAAATACCTATATACCGATTGGTTAAGTCTATGACGGTGGAGCCGGGTGGAGCATAGTCTATTAAAGAGTAGAATGTTATTTGAAGAGTTAGTTCTTCTATAATTGTGCGGGTACTGAGTTATACTCTAAAGTATTTGTGAGAACTTCTGGATTTTATTACAAAAGGGAGAGTCAAATTTAGAAAAATAAATAAATGAGAAAGACGATTTATTTATTTATTTATTTATTTATTTATTTATTTATTAAGGAAATCCAACAGCTATACAATTAGAACAAAAGACCGAATAGGAAACCGTAAGCCAATTATAGGATCTCACTACTAGATATAGAACAAATGCTAAATGCGTACAATACACAGAACGACACAAACATAATTATATTAACTAACAAAATTAACAAAATTAATTTATTTGTTAATCTATATATATAAAAGGCAATGTCCCGGGTGACATATCAACGCCCAGCCTAAACCGCTAAAGATACAAATTTGGAATTTTGAGGGGAAGTTGACTTTGTAACGGAGGCGTCGTTTAAGAAGGGATTTTTCGAAATTCAACCCCTAAAGGTGTGAAAGGGGGTTGCAAAGTTTGTATGGGAAAAAATATTTTTATCGTCTAATTTACTTGAAACTTGGTAGAAATGCTCTTCAATGCAAATAATGAGACACCTATTTCAGCGATTACTAAAATTCAACCCCTAGAAGGATGAAAGGGGGTTGCAAAGTGTGTATAGATAAAATATTTTTATGATCAAATTTACTTGAAACTCGGTAGGAATACTCTTAAATGCAAATTATGAGACACGTATTTCAGCGATTACTAAAATTCAACCCCTAGAGGGATGAAAGGGGGCTGCAAAGTTTGTATGGGAAAAAATACTTTTATGGTCAAATTTACTTGAAACTCAGTAGAAATGCTCTTCAATGCAAATAATGAGAGACATATTTCAGCGATTACTAAAATTCAACCCCTAGAGGGATGAAAGAGGGTTGCAAAGTGTTTATAGATAAAATATTTTTATGATCAAATTTACTTGAAACTTGGTAGGAATACTCTTAAATGCAAATTATGAGACACGTATTTCAGCGATTACTAAAATTCAACCCCTAGAGGGATGAAAGGGGGCCGCAAAGTTTGTATGGGAAAAATTACTTTTATGGTCAAATTTACTTGAAACTCGGTAGAAATTCTCTTCAATTCAAATAATGAGACACGTATTTCAGCATTTACTAAAATTCAACCCCTAGAGGGATGAAAAGGGGGTTGCAAAGTGTGTAGGTATAGATAAAATACTTTTATGATCAAATTACTTGAAACTTGGTAGGAATTCTCTTAAATGCAAATAATGAGACACGTATTTCGGCGATTACTAAAATTCAACCCCTAGAGGGATGAAAGGAGGTTGCAAAGTGTTTACAGATAAAATATTTTTATGATCAAATTTATTTGAAACTTGGTAGGAATGCTCTTCAATGCAAATAATGAGACACGTATTTCGGCGATTACTAAAATTCAACCCCTAGAGGGATGAAAGGAGGTTGTAAAGTGTTTACAGATAAAATATTTTTATGATCAAATTTATTTGAAACTTGGTAGGAATGCTCTCCAATGCAAATAATGAGACACGTATTTCAGCGATTACTAAAATTCAACCCTAGAGGGATGAAAAGGGATTGCAAAGTGTGTGTAGATAAAATGTTTTTATGATCAAATTTACTTGAAACTTGGTAGGAATACTTTTAAATGCCAATAATGAGACACGTATTTCGGCGATTACTAAAAGGCAACCCCTAGGAGCATGAAAGGAGGTTGCAATGTTTGTATGGGTAAAAATACTTTTATGGTCAAATTTACTTGAAACTCGGGAGAAATGCTTTTCAATGCAAATAATGAGACACGCATTTCAGCGATTTCTAAATTTCAACCCCTAGGGATAAAAGGCGGTTGCAAAGATTGTTTAGGAAAAAATATTTGGTATGCTCAAATTTACTTTAATAGATCAAATTTATTTGAAACTTGGTAGGAATGCTCTTCAATGCAAATAATGAGACACGTATTTCGGCGATTACTAAAATTCAACCCCTAGAGGGATGAAACGAGGTTGCAAAGTGTTTGCAGATAAAATATTTTTATGATCAAATTTATTTGAAACTTGGTAGGAATGCTCTCCAATGCAAATAATGAGACATATATTTGAGCGATTACTAAAATTCAATCCCTAGAAGGATGAAAGGGGGTTGCAGTTTGAATGGAAAAAAATACTTTTATTGACAATTTTACTTGAAACTTGGTACAAACGCTCTTCTATGCAAATATTTCGGCGATCACTAAAATTTAACCCCTAGAGGGATGAAAGGGGGTTGCAAAGTTTGTTTAGGAAAAAATATATGGTATGATCAAATTTACTTGAAACTTGGTAGAAATGCTCTTCAATGCAAATAATGTGACACGTATTTCAGCGATTACTAAAGGTTAGCGCCATAAAATTAAAGTTGTTTATGTGGACTGCTTACTTAAAATTCACGCTCTAGACTTTTTTTTTTAAAGCCTAAGAAGGTGATGTAAACTATAACTGTACTTTCAACAGAAGTTCTGACTCTCCGCAGACGAAGTCGCGGGCGGAAAGCTAGTATTGCATAAAGGAGCACCACACTGAGAACATTCGCGTGTAATCAGAATTCAGCGCAAACAGCGAGTGGCGTGTAAGCTTTGTAACGCTCGGCTCAACTTCCCCACCACTCGAATATTCACGCGAATGCTCTCAGTGAGGACGCTCCTTTATGTAGGTTAAAATTAACAAATGTTACCTAATCAATGTCTAAATGACGACGCAAAAGTCAAAAATCCCCACGCGGTCCCAAAGCGCGCGGGTTGGAGACTGAGATAAGATTACTTAACATGCAACTAAATTACAAAAGCGATTAACATATCTTCAGATTGCGTTACAGTGTTTCATTGGTATTATCACTCGAATATTCGATTTCTTTTATTATAGAAACAAAAAAAACTGATAACAAGATAGAATGGACTGCACACCACTTAGAAATAAGATGGTGGGGCTCCGTCGACCCCCTCTGAATTCTATTTGCCTGATTATATGTTAGCATGATGAAAATAAAAATGTAGCATATGATATTTATATGATATTATAATATTTTACACATAATATCAGTAAAAACTATACAGTTTATACATTAGTTATATGTATAGTATATATAGTATATGTTATATCATACCAAATGTTGCTATACCAACAATTTATTATTTGAGTGGTTGGTATCCCTTTATTTCTGTGCATCTTTATTCCGAAATTACCCATTTCCCCTCGAACTATTGGCGTTCTCACTTCGTTCGAGCGTCAGAAATATCTCGGGTAAAATAGGTCATTTTCAACCCTTGGTTATCAATCAACTAAACAGCTCTCCTATATCAAAAAGGACCAGTGTCAGACATGTGCTATGTTTAAAGTTGGTAATTTATCACAGAAATAATATTTAGAACATCAGATTTAGAAAGAAGAAGCTCGAGCGGTTGTCCCGATGGCTCCTAAATCTAAAAATAGTAGCCTTAACTTCAGATACACAATCTGGTTTTCTCTAACTTAAAAAATAACGACGGATTTTGCTATTTATGGAATGAAACTGGAGGAGGCTTGGATTCTGGAGAGTTTGGGTTGATTTATTCGAAAAAAAAAAGATTTGACCACAAAACAACTCTGAAAAATCAACTAAAATAATAATTTACACTCATGGTTGCACGTATCAAAACCGAAATTGTTTAATATCAAATGCATTGCTGCTAACTAATGAACCATAAGATAATATTGATAACTATGTATGTATTGTATGAATGTAAACTCTAGCTCTAGCAAAGTAAAAACAGAAATAGAAACACCAAATTGTACAAAGGCGAACTATTCCCTATGAGTTCTTTCTGAAAGCAATTTGTTTGGGAAAAACAAGCGTTTCTAATTATTACCTATGTGGACACTTACCTATGTGTGTATATTTTATAGAAGCACAGGCAAAACAAATACTTTTATCACTTGACTTTATCAATGTGACCTCTACAAAAACTTAAGTCGTTATCAGTAATAATAAAACGAAATGAAAAAAATAGTTTACTGATATTGGTACGTTTTTAGATTAACGTGGGTCAAATGTGGTGCGCAGGTGCGGTTATACCAGAAAGTATAAGCACAGATTTAAAGTACTGGCATATTTTCTACAAGATATTTTCTATTTTATGAAAAAAAAACATTTAAATTAAGAATCTATACTAGAAATTGAAGGAGGCAGCATCGGAGCTATTCGCACAGCCATACGAAATTATGGCGAGAGCTTAACCTTTTACTACAAGCCTAAATGTGGGCGGAAACCGGGTCTCGTTGACTGGAATTTGGATCAGCAGATTGTACAGGCATATAACAGGAAAAAAGACCTGTCTGTACGGGACGTGGCGAAAAAACTGCGGACATCAGCAAGCAACGTTCAACGTGCCAAGGCAAGAAATGATCTTATCAGTAAAAAAACTTAAGTAAAGGTCCTCTTGCATGTAGTTGTGTACAAAAATAATATGGAATATACGTCGAACGGTCTATACAGATGTGTTACAACTAGCAAGAGGTCGCCGGGTTAGAATAGTGCCACTCCATGTCTGACACTTCTCGAGAACCGATTGAGCTGAAATTTGGTTTACCTACGTAACTTTGATGACGATACAATAATATTGGCACTTACCATCGAAGTGGTGTAATAATGGTGACTTAGGGTGGCCATAGTAACTCCTTTCGGCCTGTTTCACAACCAGTTGTCTACCAGGATTTTTTAGTCTTTCATGGCAACCAGTTGCGATAAAAGTATATATTTGTTTTTGTCACGCAACCGGTTTTACTATTAGGTACTACTACTATTTTACTTTAGTATATTTAATACTAGCATTCATATTGGTCAAGTACTTTATGGTTGCTGGTCAAATTCGATGTCATATTTGTAGGCTGTTTAAATACCTATGATTATTTTTTAATAATTTATATTTATGTATCAGAACATGCCATTGATACCGAGACCCTACAAATGCTGTCTGATGAGGACATTAAAGAGCTTATGATATCCATAATAGGTCACAGGGCGAAGTTGACTGCTCAGCTGATCTAAGAGTTATTCGTTTCAAAGTTATTGAAACGAATACCTAATTCTTAGGTCGATAATATGAATGATTCTATTCTAGGTGGAAGTCTTATACCATTAACGATATCAATATTAGCGGTTTATATTACGCTAGTAGAGAAAAGAACATTATTTACATTGATAAGCAAAACATGTACCGAAATGCAAAAATAAAATCCCAAGCAGCATTACCAATCAATGGCACCTTCAACTTGACCGGTTACAAGGAGAATACTATTTGCATTCATTTGAATTATTTAAGAATCTACGTCTTTCCAAAGTCAATGTGATGGTTGGTTGGTTGGAAAGACGCATCTTAATATAACAGTATCGATAAAAAAATATACTGCAGGAAAGGTAGCCAACTACCCACAAATTTTTCAATACATTTATGATTAAAATGAAGTAGGTATACAATTCAACAGTTTTTGGACGAGTTTTCTGGGTATAATAAATACCCAGAATACTCGATCAAAAAACTTTCAATTTTAGACGATGAGAAGAGAAACCGGCATTTTTTGTTATAAAAAATGTTAAGGATCGCTTCATATTTAAGGGGTTCTGAAACTTCTGAAGACGCCTGAAAATGGGTTTTCAGGTATGTCGTAATCTAATAGAGGAGGCCTGAGCCTGACTAAAATGTTTCAAGCGCCTGAAAACAACGGCACGTCGGGCGGTCGCAATTGTGACAATCGTGTACCTATGTGATAGACACGGATCTAAAAAAAATACGTATGTAACCTCGTCTAATCATGATTGAAGCATACAAAATGGCCGTCCATTTACATGTGTGCGTGCTTTGAGGGTTGCCATATAAACCGTCAATTTTACCATTTCCTCTGCAGTTTCGTATAATTGAAACCCAATCATCTTTACGTTTTTCATGTTTAGGAAAGCTATCAGGAATTAATGAGTAAATAAAAAAAACGTCTTTAGTAACACACTTTGATTCCGACTTTCCTACTTCAGACAATGATAAAACACTCGCTTTAAAAAGACGAGTTAAAGCTAGCCATTGAGGAGTTGTCTGTCTCCATCATCATCATTACAGTTATATTGTCATCGCAATTAGATAAATATACAAAATTTCAAGAAAATCTGACAAATTAGAAGTAAGTTAGTTAAAACAGAGATCCAAGACTTAATTACATTCTTAGTTTCTTAGATTGTTTGCGATTTAGTTAAAAGTGAGTAAAAAAACCGATCAAAATCAAGTCTGAGTCGCATAAGCAGGATTCCATACCATAACTAACGGCGCTTCAAATTTCTCAACTTTTAGGAAAAAAAGTCCGTGAAAAAACTGGCATCACTGATTGTCATTTTTGTTTGTAATTTGCGTCAAAGTAAATAAACACGTATTTATGAAAAATGACACGAATAATCATAACTTACACGTGATAAGTAAAACGCGTCCAAAAATCACAATTGAATATTAGACGCTTTAATTTAATGGCATTAACCCACAGGTGTCCAGTCGACTACAAAGATATGTCGGTATCCACTTCGTCACCTTATTGCATTTGGTCTAAGATCCGAAGAGGAGACGACCTTCACCAAGCTGCTTATTCGATCAAAAGTATTTTATATCAAATTTAATATGTTAAGTAATATGTAGCGAAAGGGTTGCCTGAAAAAATTCAGTCCAGTGTATATTTAATTAAAAATTATTAATCGTTTTTTTTTGAAAATTAGCCTTCACCGGCTTGCTTATTAGACAAAATACATACCAATCGAAAGTATAAAGCCTATAGAATATGCAAACGTTAGGTTGCCTACTTTTTTCCCGTCATAACTATTGGGTAGGCAGGTATAAACAGGAAGTCGGTAGTAATAAATTGCACCGGTCGTAAATGATGCGCATTATTTTAGCCTCAACATTCAAAACGTATATTAAAAAATGGCTAAAAAGTGTTTTTTGTGTTACTCGAACGAAAGTACTGTTCTTGAATTTAACGAAGAAACTTTTAAAAACTGTTCACTGAAGTTATCTTTTTCCCCCACCTTACCTTATACATATCATTATCTGCGCTACGAGCAGATGCAATGCTGCGTGCTCTTGTATCGCACTGGATTTTTCGCTGGGATCTCTCTGTCGCACGTATTCATTCGCATCAAAATTTCGTTTTTTAAAAGTCGGCCACCCGGAATCTGGACAGATTTTTCGTAGGCAACCCTATATCAACGTGTTCGCAAAGAAATGATCTTCATTTTGGTATAAATTTTATTCAATAAGCAGACCGGTGCAATTTATTACTACCGACTTCCTGTTTATAATTTTTTATTTTTTATTAAATATACACTGGACTGAATTTTTTCAGGCAACCCATTCGCTACATATTACATAAAATATTAAAATTGATATAAAATACTTTTGATCGAATAAGCAGCTCGGTGAAGGTCGTCTCCTCTTCGTATCTCCTACTAATTGTAATAAGGTCCACAAGTGGATCCATCTCTTTGTAGCCGACAGTAACTAACAATATTATAAGAAGCAAAAGTGTGTTTGATGGTTTGTACTTTCTTCACTTCCAAACGGGGTAACGGATCGACGTGACTTTTTGCACAGAGATAAGACCCGATGAGTGACTTAGGACTCATTTTATTCCGATAGCTATCAGAACTGTTTGTACGCTTAAACGCCTGGCTAAAAATATATGCAAATACTTCGTGACGTGCAATTAAAATAAAAAGCATAGAAATAATTTGTTTGTTTTATTAACCGACTTCAAAAAAGGAGATTCTTAGTCTGACCTGTATGTAAAGGCTGTAACGAAAAAACTGTTAATCTCAAACAGCTGTAATTTCGACTCCAAACAAGATGGCTCCGTTTTTAAGATGGTTCCGTTTTTCTTGTCAAGTTAAGAACACTTCATTTTAAGGTTTTTATATGAATTGCTCGGATAATAAAATCTAATAAGCTGACACGATGAACAGAAGTGAAAGCCGACAATGATCGTTGCCAAATAGCGTGAGAATCTGCAACGTCCAACGAATTTCATCGCAAAGGACCTGAAACTACCTCGAAGCATTTCGTGTTGAGAAACTATTTTACCACCTTATCTCTCAAAGAGTGGAGAACCTCGAATTGGAAAACCTCGTGGTCCAAGCGACCAAAGGCTCGACAAAAAGATTGCATTCGGCGAAATCTAAGCATGTCAGTTAGAGATATCGCGAAAAAATGCGGAACAAATGCATCTATGGTGCAACGAGCTAAGAGACATGCAGGTATGCAAACACGCAAGAAAGTCAAGTCCGCTAGAGTTAATGAAAAGCAGCGTTCTGTACTATACGATTTCTTGCGTTCAAAAAATTCGCACCGTAAGGGTAACTTTAATCGAGAAATCTTGATATAGGTACAGTTTAATTTGTTACGCAGAATAGTTATACAAAGTTTCAAGTGACCAGCTCAATCAAGTAAATTTTATCCTTACTAATTATCTTAACATTTTTGTGTACAGAGATATTGGTTATTGCATCGATTCCCGTTAAGAGGTTATAGTGGAGGTCACTTGCAATCATTTTGACCGTATAATGCATTATCTAAAAGTAACCATTTTCCAGATTAATTTAATTAATTATTATTTTATTAATTTAATTTTCTTTACTTTCAGGTTTTTTTCGAAAAAGTTAGATTAGTAACTTTAAAAATTTATATTAAAAAAGTAATAACTTTTTTTTCTTTTATTTACACGACAAAACAGTTATTTATTACCGGCATTAAAATTGGAGTTACCTGTACACGTTTAAGAATGAGAGTCAGAAAAGTTATCATCATTTTTTTTTTTACAATTAGTGCCGAAGGAAAATAGTTCACTTAATACATCTGGCAGGCACATTATTTAAAAAACCTTGACGTATTTCTAGCTTTCGATCAAGGTATTATAATTACATGGCTTCATTGTAGGTAACTGAAAAAAATAGATCACAAAGAGAGCAAGCAGAAAATCATGTTCAACCAAAACTTAAAATCAACACAAAGTTAGTCATAAAATTTGCTTAAAACAATAACAATTATAAAAGTACCTAACAATTTAAAGCTAAAAATATATTTTTAACTAATAACAATAACAAATATAAACGTAGGTAACAATTAAAAACAAAATGTTTTTTAATCTATTCTTATTATTCAAAATTAATATGCGACAATACGATTTTACCATCTAGCTAGGCTAATATATTTGAAAATGGCTCTCTTTGACAGTCTTATTTCAATGCATTTGGTTTTTCAAATTCGCGGCAAAATCGTTTGGGCATAATATCGTTAAATAAATGCTGTTATGTATTTTATTTTTAACTAAGTAAAGTTATAAATATATTTTTTGTTTTTTATTGTTCCTTTTATAATGTTTGTTGTTATTAGCTGAACATATTTATTTCGCTTTAAATTGTTAGCGTACCAGTACCAGTGGTACTACCAGACAGGATAGTACCCAGTAAATTCAAACATCACAAACTTGACCTGCTATTATTTATTTTGGTCATATCTTGACTTAAGGATTCGGTCCATCGCAAGAAGATTTACCGAACCATAAACATTCACGTTGTTATCAACAGACAATACATTATCGATTGCGACATGACTATCCACTGAACAATGTTCTGCGACCTTAATACTTAGGCACGTTTCGCCAAGCCACCGGCATGCCCAGCAAAATAGCTGATGTATGTTTTTTAACTAATTTAACGTTTATCGCCTTAATTAGTCTTTACCATTGTGACTGATCGTGTTGCCGGAACAGCCACGGCTATTGCTTATCACAGTGTTAAAACATTAGCTCTTAATTAGAGCTTGCGAGCCGCATTTACTTGACAACACGTTTTAGGCGAAGATGTATTACGGAACCCTTTTAATTGTTATGGTGATGGCTGTTCCAACTTTGTCAAGAAGTTCAACGTTGCACAATTTACAGTAAGTCATTAAATGTAGGTTATATCATTATATTTAATTTCTAATTATTAAATTCAAACAAATTGACCTAATCCCAAACTATGCTCTAGGCTTGTACTACGGGTAGGTACTAGACTACCTTAAACATGCTTACCTACTATATTGTATATTGTAATAGGGACCGCTAGCTTCGTTATTATTGATAAATTATTGATAATGTCAAAACTGAACCCCTACAATTTCGTCAGGTGCGTCTGCCTCTCGGTCTGTATGTTCATAGGCGTATTTTTCAGACTATTAGACTATTCGCTAAAAGAAACCGCACGGAAAGCATGAAAATAAAAACATCTTTCATCATCAAATTTTGATAAATTAATATGTTATTTGTTTTGATCAATATGTAAAAATACTTGAAGGGCAATAAAACCCAATGAGGAATGGAGTTTTTTTTTTGAAAAATCATGTGGATATTGGTTCCATACAAAAATGTATGGAGGGAATGACCTATCTAAAAATTGCAAACCTTACTGTATCATATATCAAATGAAAGGGTTATGAGGATATCAAATATATTTTTGTTATTTTTGTAAAATAAATAGTTTTGATTTTATTCATGAAAGAAGACGAAAATTGACTATTCCCTCCCCCTGATCTCCGAAACACCTGAGCCTAAAATTTTGAAAAAAAATACAAAATGTAGTTCATTGTTTGTAGATTACAGGAAAACCTACAAGAATTACTTATATAAAAAAAATACGTATGTATTAAACCCTCTCCACGCGCACTTGACAACTCGCACTTGACCGGTTTTTACCCTTTGGGTACGCAACCCTAGTAAAAATGATGCACAAAGTATCTTTTTAGTTTTTTTTACTATCGCAGCAAACGGAAATATCACGATTATTTAAAAATGTAAAAAAATGCAGGCCAATTTTACTTTATTTTATCAAACGCTACAATTTAAAGACATTTTTTAGTATCAGTTATTTTGATGAAGTTGATTAATTAAATGCTTCCAACAACATACATATATTTTTTTGTTCAAAACCTGCCACTTTTTTTCTTTCTTTCATACATTTTTCTTTGGGACAATATCCACATGATTTTTAACTACATTTTTTTTCTTAAAAATCTAGTCATAGGATTTTATTGCTCACCAAGTATTTTTATATATTGACCAAGACACGTAACATATTATTTTTTTGCTAAAATTCACCGATATTTTTTTCCATACTTCCCGTGCGGTGTCCTTTGCTGTTACCACCAACTTGTTACTACTGGTTACAACTAGGTTTTATTTCTATTGTTATGTGTAATTTCTTTTAACCGAAATAGTGATATTCCTAATCATCTTGGGTTGAGGCATAAATTTACACGCATAAAATTAAAAAGCACAAACAGAAAGCATATTAATCTTCACAAAGACTAACATCAAACAGCATAAATACAAAAAGACATAATAATTACTTGGCCTCATTCCTAATGAATAACAAAATTGTCCTATAAAGTTGTAAATAAAGAACCACAACCACGAGCCTGATGCACTACGAGAAAAGATTAGTTTTGTGTTTATAGATATAACAACTAATTATCAGCCCAAACAATTATATGCATAATGTATATTAGTCGAATACAAATTAGTTCAACTACAATTATTCTAAAAGCCAATCAAAGTAGTAGGCCAAAGTATTACTATGCGAGTGTACTATTATGCCAAAAAAAATTATGCGAAATTAATTATGCCAAATTAAAACAGGCTAAAAAAATAGGCGAACAAAAGGGATCCCTGTTTTTCGACCTGTTACCACTAGTAACTACTGCGAATAAAAAATCCAGCTATTACCATTTAAATGAATTACCATTTAAGAGGTAACTAAGGGGAATTTTCATTCCCAGTAGTTACGAGACATTGAAAAAAGTTTTCCCTATATTTGTGACATTTTTTATTGACATCCAAATTAAAAAGAAAGTGGTGGTAAGTACTGAGAATGTTTTTTCCTATGTGCTACTTACTGGTGGTAACAGGTAGGAATAACCCTTATTTGCCTGGTAAGTGTTATTTGAACACAGCTATTTCTAGGAATAGGCTTCTCGAATCGACCCATACATTTAGTTGTTTAAAATTTATGTTACAATGAAATCGCTTTAATGTGTCCCTAAATTCGGTATAAATTGCGCAATATTTAACCTTTTTATGGATTTACATAAAACAAATAAAACCTGTCCAATATTTTATCTTATAAGTGACAAAGTTTGGATAAGGCATCCGTCACCTTCTGACACGTTAATAAGAACGAGAGTGACGGATGCTTTATCCACATTTGACACGCGATATAGACGCAGTGGCGTAGCGTGGGGGGAGCTGGGGGGGCCATGGCCCCGGGCGGCAGACAAAAGGGGGCGGCATACGGAAAATATTATATTATTATATTATATTATCGGGGAATATACATAAAAAAAACCCGACGAATTAAGAACCTCCTAGTTTTTTTGAAGTCTGTTAAAAATAGGGGGCGGCGAATTTCTGGTCGGCCCCGGGCGGCGAAAACCCACGCTACGCCACTGTATAGACGCAGCTATACTAGGGCCGCAGGCACCTAATTGACATTAGTTTGACGACAGCGTTGTCAAGTAAACTTTATTTGTTTTCATAACCCCCATAAACAAGTCGGCACGATCATTTATAGTAGGTAGAAGCAAATCTATTCCAGCGAGAAAGATCATACGGGAAATGCTGAGTACGTTGAAGTTTAAGGAATAAGCAATGGTTGAATACTAAAAATACTGTAAACTAACAAAAAAAGCACTTTTTTTGTCTACCTACGTTACGTTTGAATTCCTAACGTTAGTCTATGATGAGTAGACCCCGGATTGTTGTGGCACTGACGTCACAATAGGGTGATTTGGGGAGTAAATGGAATGGTAGAAAAAAATGATACATAAATTATAAGATAAGGTAAAAATGTATATTCATTTCACCATAGAAAAACATAATTTCATTTACGATACGTAACCGAATTAATTTTAATAAAGTCACAATAAAAAATTCCCAGTGAATCGATCGATATTAAATTTTTGGTATATAACTGCAAGACTTAAATTTCTACGTTTACTAATTTTCGACGAAAAACTGAGCGATCGAATAATTATTTCATTCCACTGTTCCTTTCGGGAAATGGAACATACATATATTAGAATTAACTTTATCAATGTATGCAACCTATGCAAACCTATATAAAGATATATACCTTACTTACTTAGATTATACCTTAGATATAAACTGTTTGCTTTATTGGCACTTTGATGTATTAAAGTGTCAAGACACTGTCTCATATCTCATAAGGCGTATGTTTTATTTGTTGAATTGAAATAAAATAATGTCTCTAAATAAATATCTTGCTAAATTTGACTTTTTAAAAGTAATCGATACCAAATTATTTTGTAAATGGTGTACAAAGGTAGCTTCAAAAACTTACATCATTCGAAAACATCTACGTTCAAAAATACACGGAAAAAAAGCGAGCGGAAAAAAAAACCAAAGTGAGTTTTTCTTAGATCTTACAATGTATGATTTGTAGCAATATACCATGGGCTCAATTAAATAATTCGCATTTTCGTAGTTTTATCGAAAGTTGTTTGAGTGGAAACTACGCATAATGTGTAACACTACCATCTGAAAGTACACTGCGAAAGAATTACTTGCCACAACTATACCTACATATAAAACAAAATATGCATCAATTCAAGAAGAACTCCGCAAAGCCCATATTTATATTTCTGTAGATGAAACAAGAGATGCCGAAATAAAACAAATAGCAAATATTATAATCAGTGGCTTATACCATAATAGACAAAGCAAGCCGCACATCATAGCCAGCAAAGCTATTGACAAGTCAGACAGCACTTCTTTTGTAAAACTCGTTACAGAAACATTAGAGAGTTTTTTCCGCGGCGAGCATGATTATAAAGAACGCATCTTGCTTTTTAACACTGATGGAGCTGCATATATGTTAAAAGCAGGTAAACAATTGCAAGGAATTTACGCCAATATGATTCATACAACATGCCTTGCTCACGGTCTGAGCAGGGTGTCTGAAGTCGTACGACAGCAATTCCCAAATGTAAACGAGTTAATCGCTAAGGTAAAACAAGTTTTTCTCAAAGCACCAACTAGAATTGCCAAGTTTAAAGAAGTGTATCCAAACATTGCATTACCGCCAGAACCCATAATTATTAGATGGAATACACGGTTAAAAGCTTGCTATTAATATTGTGAAAATTTTAGCCATATTAATAATGTTCTTGCTGCCCTGCCAGACTCGAAACAAGCTATTGTAAGACAGGCAAAAAATGCTATATTAAAAGAAAACATTGAAACAGAATTAAAATGCATACAAACTAACATGCGGGTACTTTCGGAGGGTGCAATAAAATTGGAAACACAATCACTAGAGATGTCAGTATCAATTTTGACTGTGGATAAAGTTCGGAGCGAGCTATCAAAATTAACTCTGCACGAAAGTGGACGAAAAATATATGAAAAAATGAGATTCGTATTGAAAAAAAATGACGGATTTAACACGTTGCGTGACATTAACAAACTTAATACCGGTCAAGAAATACAAATAAATCCAAGCAATCATTACAAATCTTGCTTTGACAACCGCAAACTTTTCAAATATGCTCCAATAACATCTGTCGCAGTGGAAAGAAGCTTTTCTTTTTTGAAGTGGATATATTCTGCTAGAAGACGTAGCCTAACCGCAAGTCATTTAGAACAACTATTGATCTGTTACGGAGAGTCCGTTAACGAAAGAGCAACGTCGATATTTTAATCAACTGACAATTTATTTATAGGAAGTTTCGCAATAATATGTATACCAAAAAATAATAAGTACAATTTCGTATTCATTAACACTATATGATAATTTTATCTTAATAAATCCGTATTAATTAATACTGTTCCATTTAATCCCCAAATCACCCTATTGTGACGTCAGTGCCACAACAATTCGGGGTCTAATGATGAGATCAAAACCTTAAAAATAGAATACAAAAAAATACTTTCTAAAAAGCTACCTACGCCATTTTGTCATTGTGGTTAGGGTAGGTGAATTTTAATTTAAAAATACTTAACACCTATAAAGCTTTAAATTATATTCTAGTCGCGTACTATAAACCGCTAATATTGATACCGTTAATGGTATCAGAATACCACCTATATCGTAACTGAAGCGTGAAAACAATTCTATAATGAGCGTTGCCATGGAAATAACAGTTCTATAATAATTATTATAGCATTGTTATTACTATGGTTACGGTCATTCCGGATATAAGTTTTGGTGTTTAGTGAACACTTGACATCCTAATTTGTATAATAAATTGTTAAAAATATTTTAATACCAACTAAAATTACGTATATTAAAAACAAAATTAATTATGGGACTAATTATAAACAACATAAACTCACGCCTTCATTCCCAGAGTAATTATGTGTTTAAAATTTATTTTTTATTAAGTTACTAAAAATCGATTTGTTATTTGGTTACCATGGTTTCGTTCAAAATAGATATCAACAAAAAGACGTTTCGTTTGTTATTCCAACTTTATTACCAACTATATATACTTCATTTACAACCTTTGGGTCGTAAGGATGAGCCCTGCAAAAGGAAATCTTTTATTCATCAAACGCCGCAAAATTGACCCTACAGACGCGACTATAATGCCATTTAAATTCAAAATAAGTACGACATAGCATGAAACTAAGATGTGACATTAAATAAAATTACTCGTACCTATTAAGGGCATGCTCCCGCCACTGACTTCGATGATTCGTATTTACCTTATATACAGTTACTAGTTACTATACGTAACTGCATTAAGGTATAAAAATGGACAGCTACTTTTAGTCTGATTGTATCTACTGAAAATTATCTATGATAGGATTAAAAGTTGTCTTACAAACGCAAATGTGGCTGACAGTCCAGAACATTTTAAACTACTTTTTTTTTCATTACAGAAAGATTTATCCAGCAAAAAGAGCACCGCCTCAAGACTGCAATCCTTCACCAGAGGCCCTACACGATTCTCTAATGTCCGAAGAGTCCCCAACCACTTCCTTAGACGACGCGGGAGTATACTTCGTACCTTCGGATGTAATTTCTTTTCAAACGCAGTTTACTGACCTTTCATTTTTAATTTCGAATCCCATTAACTTTATTTCAAAAGAAAAAATAAGGAGAGCAAAAAAAGAATTTCAGTCTAAAAAAGACTTTCATGATGAAACGAGTGAGCAAGTCAAAACACATAATGATAAACAAGGCGATGACAAGCAAGCCTACACTAAAATAATTAGAAAGTCTCCCATATATTTAGATTTAGATGTTCAGGCTGCAGACAATTTTGAAAGATCATCTGTACAAGAAAATATTTTCGTAGATTTCGAAAAAACTGAGCAGGCTTTGAACGAATGCCTTGATCTTCACGTTTTAGATTATATGAGACGTTATGGAACCGCAGAAGAATTTAAGGAATTCCGGAAATCAAGTATCATAAAAAAATACGGTAATCTGACGGATTTCGATTTAAACGACAGGATGCGGAAACATTGCAGCAATCCAGAATCTATAGTTAAGCAGAGTTTCCGCAATATAAAGAGTGGAGCATTGAACAGGAAATCAGATAATTTATACGATTTAAAAAACAAAGAAAGTAAAAAAATACATGACGAAAATGAACGTTTCATTTCTACAATATCAACCTCGCTTTCTAATCTTGTAATTCTCCCAACGGATTTGCCATCTATGATAGGCAAAAGTACAGAAAACCCATTTGTAACCACGGAATACGATGACGATGATACAGATACAACACGAACTAACCTCAATAACACTGAAGTGAGAGCTTCGAGTGGTTTTGTTGTTACAACAGAAAACAATATACAATTTTATGATCCAGACAATATTTCTAACATGTCTAAAATAGCGCATGAAAAGATCTTAAAATACAACAATTTTGA
This sequence comes from Acleris cristana, assembly GCA_948252455.1. Classification (NCBI taxonomy): domain Eukaryota; kingdom Metazoa; phylum Arthropoda; class Insecta; order Lepidoptera; family Tortricidae; genus Acleris; species Acleris cristana. The sequence goes on from OX411772.1 coordinate 47,040,744, forward strand.
CATGGATACTTTAGCTGCAGAAGTAGGTTTGGTAACAGAAAATTACAATAAAATAACTTTAGATAAGGCTAATAATGAACAGAATCACGATAAAACTAAATCTGTTACGCCTACTACAACAACCGTAAAAGATGACTCTTTATTGAAAATTCTTATTGATGAAAGCGATGTTTTAACTGATGATACTTTGACTACTCCAATCCTACCCCCTGAAGTTCGTAATAAATTGGAGCAAAATGAGACAAGAATACCAAAATTGATGACAAAAGAGTGTAAGAATAATACTGTAAAAAGTTTAATCGATGGCATTGAAGTATTACCCAATAATGATTTTATTAACCTACAAACAGCACAAGACGAATATCCTGTTAATGATAGTCTACCAGATAATGAACAATTAACTAAAAACATTTCAGACGGGGATCCAATATTTTACGACAGTGAATACATCACTGGTAATATTTACTTTGGTACCAGTAAAGAACTTATACCGATACGTTTTCAGCAAACTGACAGCGGAAAAATAAATTTAAGCATTGATGGAAACTCAGTTTGTGATAAATTATTTCGGATGACAACCAAAAAATCACTGTTATTAACCACTTTGTGCGAATTGCATCAAAATATGCCACGGCAAAATTCAACTGTCGAACACTAACACCGCTAACATAAATAAATCGTACAGAATTGTTTTAATTAAATTACGAATAAAAAAATCTCACAAAAATCGCACTAAAGTACCTATTCCGTACCTACCTAATTCGGAATAAAAAAAGAAAACATGAAATATTTTGTTTTCTTTTGGTTTTTTGCTCAAACGTACTGTTTATTCTTTTTTTAGCAAATACTTTTATTGTTCTTATTGTTAAATTTTAAAGATACAATATCTCCCTCGTATGACTTGTCATATTTTCTTGAAGTAAAATGTACTTTCTCAATCACCTGTCTTCATATAAAATTTTATTTTGAGTCACATACGAGTACATACAGAAAATAATGACTTTCGCGTTAATTATCATAGACATAAGTCAGTATTCCTAATATTACGCTATATAGAACCTTTAAACAAAACATTGTAGAGAACAAGAATGAGTATTTCATGTCTCATACTCTGAAAGTAGGCCATTGTTTTTATTAGAAGCGGGTTAAAAAATAACTGTAACAATGGGTGCAGTAGCAGAAACGTACACAGCCTTCTCTGAAGTAATATCATTTTAATAAAGTAATATAAGAAAATAACTATTTCAATGGAACTGTACAGTAGCATAAACCTATACAGCTTCTCTCTCTGTATTAAGATTATAAAACAAAGTAAATTTAAAAATTAACTATATATTCTACGACACTAAACCTGGTTCGATAAGACTACCAAATGATATATATATATAAAATATATATTTAATCACGTTAATGGGGGAACACGAAACGGCAATGCTGCAATGCGAAAAACCTGCCAATTTTTTTTTTCAGGGCTCCGTGCCTTAAAAGCAAAAAACGGAACCCTTATAGGATCACTTTGTTGTCCGTCTGTCCGTCTGTCTGTCTGTCTATCTGTCTATCTGTCCATCTGTCTGTCTGTCTGTCAAGACCCTTTATCTCGGGAACGCGGGAGGTATCGAGTTGAAATTTAAACCATATACCATAACCATTATACTACAACTAACTAAGTATATGGGGAAAAACCAGAAAACCCAACATTTTTAATCAGATCACAAAAAAACAGGGTCTTTATGCAAGGAACGGCGGCGGTGCAAATTTTGAATTGAGTTAACCGTGTCATGTGCGGTACCCTTAGTGGGCGAGTCCGACTCGCCTTGTCCGGTTTTTTAGTTATAAGTCCGATGTATAAATTCAGTAGTGGTTTTTCTTACACAGAAATTGACGATCTTTCAGATGAACTTTGGTTTTTTTATCGTGCCCCTCTCGCTCCCCTGTTCCGGAGACTAAACGAAACTTCGGAGTCTTATTATGATACTAAACGTAATATATATCATCCGGTAGTCTTATCGAACTAGGTTTAGTGTCGTGAGCTCCCCTACTAATAGGGGAATCTGGTGATGATCGATCCCTAGGGGATACTTATTTTAGCTATCAACACTAATTCATAAGAACCTAACTTGACGTTCTGTTAAGGCGCGTTTTGACAAATGTCAGTACTTTTCTATTGGCGAACGGCGAAAAATTTCTGGCGTATTGTATTTTTTTTTAAATTTTAGGTGTATTTATATAAATAAAATGTGAAGGGATTAGTTAATGTGTTTATTTTGTTAGTGGTTTATTTAAATGTAACTAGCTTATCTTTGATTACATTGAAATACGTGATCACTCGTTTTCAGTACTTACATGTTTTATAACCTCTCTATGTATGTCTCCCCATACAATTTGTCCTTTTCTTGTGGGGTGACATGATCCTGGGATCATTGTGTCCCCGTGAGGGATCAAGTCTACGTTAAAATAAAATAACCAGACGATTCACAGCGCTGTCATTAATATATTACTTTTTCTTTCGAAAACCATGCCGCGCACGTGTAAGAATAGGGTTAAAAAAAAGGGTGAAGATAGAGATGAAGTTGCAAAATGTTGTAGTTTCAGTATTAGAGACAAAGACATTAAAAGGAACTTTAAAAAATATGGTGTACCTCATAGGACAATAAAAAGATACACAAGACGGCAAACACAATCGAATAAATAAATCTTGTTTATCGTCGATCGTCTCCGTAACACAAGGGACACGTCGGTTCATAAGTTCTGTTACTAAGATTTATAACAATTAACAAAATAAATTTAAGGAGTTTTTCATAAATCGGTATATTAATCAGAACTTTAATACAGAATAAAATGGAACATAATGTATTCTTTACTATTGCAATACTTTAAGCATTCCCATGTGGGACCAGGAAGTTATGGTTCAAATCACGCGCGACAATGATACTCATAACGGCCACCACTTTTGAAGAGTTCTCATGGAGAGTCCAAATTTGCGTGACATATTGAACAGTCTTTTCTCATTAAATTCTAAAACAAATGTATTCCAAAAAGTATTCCAGCTACCCGACTTTACGATTTCACGTCAATTTGCAGCAAAGCGAAAACACACCAAATCTCTTGCTTTATACATAATCTGGAATTGAGTCTGGTTGAGAAATATAATACTGGCATCTAAACGAACATAGAGATGACACTGACAGGCTTTACAATGTTAATAAAAAAATCCTTGGTAAACAAAGACTTAATATTTAGTCGTTTCCAAAAAGTTAAATTTGCAGAAAAGTCGTTTAAGCAGTCGTTATCCGGTCGTGAATGTTAAAACATCGTACCGACCTACTGGAAATAGCGGCGACTATGTGAAAAGATCATTTTGTTCCTATAAATTCATATTAATAAGCTTTATTTGAAATTAAATAATAAATAGAAGTTACTTTTGTTTGACTAAAACTTTGTAATAGAACTTATTAACAGACTACGTTGTATTGCGATTTTTGTTTACGATACGTATGAACGGTGAAGAACGGAGAAGGGGTCAGAAAACGTAGTACTGTGAAGATTGAAGACCACCACGTCGCCTCTATGGCCCAGTGTTTAAAATATGAACTCTCCTGAAAGTAACACCTGTCATGGAAAGAACCAGACAGAACCTCGAAAGATTTGGATGTAAATGTATAATAAATAAGCAACCACAATTATTTTTAATAAAATGTAAGTATTAACGTAATATCAAGTTTAATTGAATAGCACCCCACCATTCCTCGTCAGTATTAATAACCTAACCTAAACTAGACGCATGTTCATTCATACGCGAGTGAGATGAGTAAGTATAGAAATCTTATTGAATAAACATGCATCAAAATTAGGTTAATATAGTATAGTCAAAATAGATCAAATTTCACTAAAGTCTGGAAATAATTCTAAGAACTGATAATAATATTTCTGATTGCTTTGTATTGGTTCAAAACCGAACTTTATACATACCTTTTAATCCAATCAGTGGGGACAAATAGAGGCTTTGCCCTACAAAAGGTGGTGTAAAAAAAGGCTTTAACTTAACTTGTTTAAATTTAGGCTAGTCATGAAAAATGTAAGTTTTAGACCTCGAGGGGTCACAGCGTTAGCCGCCATCTTGAATTGAAAGGGTCAAAATTGGTTCTTTTTTTCATAATGCTTCAACAGTTGACTTTATGACAAAATGTCTATGAAAGGTATAAAGATAACAAAGTTTCAATTATTTTTTGCATTTGTATTTATTACGTCGTATACAGTATCATTCAACTTCTGGGGAGTATTTCACGAATCTACAAGTCTACGGATTTACTATTTACCAGGGGCCCATTTCTCGAAACTTATTAGACTAATAATTAGTGTCCGACCGAAACACGATTTTTAGCCGAAACCGAAACCGAAACCGAATATTCGGTTTTTTTCTGATTTCGGCCGAAACCGAAACCGAAACCGAAATTTTTGAAGACTTATGAAATTATACAAAATTACTGTACAAATCGTAAGGAAAAGGTTATTGCAAGGATTTCTTATATGAGAACAGCTAACTGTTTTAGTTAAACAAAATAAAAAAGCGCTTATTTTTAATGAAAATAGATATAATTAGAGGTAAACTATGAAATTTTAAACCAAATAAAATCAAATTTTTAAAGTTTTAAACAAAGTTACCTAATTAATATAATACCTGGATTAAGTAAATCACAATCACAAATTGCAAGATAAATCACAGCATAAACATACATCAACTTTTACATAAATTATAGTATTATCACTGTAATCAGTGATCTTTAAACAAAGTTTTAGAATAATACCTCGTGTGACAAAGTCAAACATTGCAAGAGAAATCACAGCATTCATGCTACTTTAACATAAATCAACTTTGTCAAAAAATATGAAATAATTAAATTTTAATCAACTCTACATAATTATGAAATTATCACTTCAATCAGCGATCTTGAACCTACATATGTAAGGGATAGTAATAGGGTTAATAAGGTATTATTTAAATTATTTTACTGCAGTTATAAAGACTTCACTAATTCGCGGCATAGGTATTTTATTATTCAAAACAAACAACCTATTCTTATCACGTCTAAACTAAATTCACAATACTAATATCAAACGTATCGTTCATTAAATCATTAACCACGGCATAAAATGCAGTAACAGATTCTAAAAAATAAATAATAATTTAATAAATAAACAACATTCACCATATTTTCTCGCGCGCCACGTGGTTCACAAACAAACGTCACAAACGGGATGAATATGAATACTGTCGGTGGTCCCGGCTGGGACGGCCACTGATGCATTACCTATACCTACCCGGCCGAGCGCGCCCGAATTAAGCCGAGCGCTCCCGATGCGAGAGCCGCGAGAGGCCGCGAAGCAATTTCGGCCCGGCCGAAGGTTTCGGCCGGATTCTGGCCGAAACCGAAACTGCGGCCGAAATCACTTTTTTGGCCGAAATTGGCCGAAACCGAAACCGAAACCGAAACTTCGGTCGGACACTACTAATAATATTAGTCCATGAACTAATATTTTTTACAACTTTACTAGTATACGTTTCTCGAAGCTACAGTAATAAATTATTAGTTATTAGTTACCAACCAATAAATATTAGCTAATATTATTAGAGTCAATTGAGTTTTGGTTTCATGAATATAAAGAAAAAAAAATACAATAGTAAAATTCACTAATAAAGCTATTAGTTTCGGAAGGCTTGTAAAAAATATTAGTCGAAACTATTAGTGTCACATTTTAACAAACAAATTTATAAAATGTGGACAGATTTGGACGCTTCCGACGGTGAAGAAACTTTAATAATAATTCGCCGTCGTCGAGTTTTTTTAAACAGAAATACGTACGAATTATTTGTCCACGTTCCAGTTTAATGAATGATTTCGTTTGACAAGCACAAAAATGGAAGAGCTGATTGAAGTTATCGGGCTGGGGTTGCAACGGTTTACCGAGAGAAGCCAGGCCCTGTCACCAAAACTAATCACTCTAGTTGCTTACATTGGATGGGTACGGGAGCACCACGCAGTAGCTGATATGCATGGTGTATCAAAAGCAAGTGTGTGTCGAGCTGTTAATCAAGTCTTTCATTCGATAGTGCAAAACATGTTCCCGGATATAGTCAAGTGGCCAGAAAATATGGAACGTTTTGTCGAAGCATACCACAGACTGGCGGGTCAGACAGATCTTAGAACCATTAACTTTAGATTCATTTTAAAATATAAAATTACTAAATTAACCAAACAATCTGCTTTTACCGCCAATGTGCAAACGTCAAAAGTAAACGAATACAAAAGTGGCGGGAACTTTCCCCGCTTTTTTTAATACGTAAGAAGGCATGGGTAGTAGGTGCATTCAGCCATGCCATACTATTATATTTTATTAGTCTACCAGTATTAGTTACAAGACTAATCATTATTTTTGAGAAACAGAAAATATTAAAACTCGTAAATTTTTCACTAATAACTAATAACCAATATACTAGTAAACTAATACTTTCGAGAAATAGGGCCCAGTAACCAGTGTTACAATTACAAGTGCTAGTAAATCCTGTTTCACTGTTACCTCTTGTTAGACTTGTGGAATCCTGTTTCTCAAATGTTATCAGACTAGTATTACTATTCTATGGACTATTATTGTTCACTAGCTTGTTAGCATACGTTTCACAAATTACAATATTAAATTACCAGTTACTAGTCGCCAACCAGTAAATACTGGCTAATTTCAACATGGTAAACTGGTTTTTGTTTCATGAAAGTTAAAAACTCTAAACACACTTGTATTCTACAAGCCTAAACCTACCAAGGTCGGAAGCTTTGTAAAAGTTAGGTACAAGCTACTATACATGTGTCGAATTAACTCAATATTATTGTGAAAAATACATATTTAAGATAAGTAACCAAACATTAGATATTTAAAACAATGTGGACTGATTCCGATAGCGATGAAGAAGTCATCATTAATCGTCGAAGTCGTATTGCTACCAAGAAATGGATTCAGGGGCCTGATCACTACTTCCGAATTTAACGAAAGATTTCCCACAGCGGCAAAAGGTTTAAGACATACAGCCAAATCTCGTTTCGACGAACATTAAAATCACAACATGTTTTAACACGCTTAATAATTAATACAATTATAAGTAATAATTAATTTATACTATTAAGACACGGGACCTCAGAATAATGTTTGCCCAATACTCACTTGACTGGTACTTAAAATAAATAATATAATACAGCCATGATAATAACGTATATGGCAAATCTTAACCAGTATTTTTACTCTGTCTACCGATACTAGGATCTTGTAAAAAAAAAAATGAAACGTGATTTACCAAGACTTGTACATATTAACAGGTAACTACTTACTAGTAAAGCCGTATATTTGTAGATTCAAGAAACGGACACTAGTAATCCCAGTATTTACTATTTTACAAACAAGTACCTAGTAACTTACAATGGTAGCTTGGTGAAACGTACACTTGTAAACTTGTACAAAAGATTAGTCCATGGACGGGTATTACTAGACTTGTAGCTTTCGTGAAATAGGCCCCTGGCAGTACTTCAAAGGTTAATGAGAAAAGATGTTAACAAAATAAGAACAAATGAGTGTTTTAAAAGACATCCCGAAGTTATAGCAGTCAATGATACAATCAATGAAATAATTATGTACTTGGAAAACCGAAAAATAAATCTATTAGAGTTGTGCGTTGAACAGTTAAGGATGTAGGTATGTGAGCCTTTTCTATTATTTTTTTACATATTTGTTTTGATACAAGTTGTAGGTGTACACAGTGATAATAATATAATTTACAAGAAATGTTTTTTGATTTTTTTTTAATTAATGTTCAATAACTTTGTACGTTAATTTTACTAAACCTTTAGTGAACGGTGCCCACTTACCATCAGACCACCCATCCGCTTCTTTGTTACCTTTATTGTCCAAAAACAATGACCATCGTGAGATGGGGTAAACAATATAAAATTTTAACTTAAGCCCATGGGCCGAGTAGACCTTTTAGCTGAAAATAGTAGTTGTCTGAGCCCGTGGGCCGAGTCAAAGACCATCCACGCAAAAAACTGAAAGGAGTCATTGAACCCGCGGGATGATTTTTATGAGGGATCAGTTGACCATGAAGGGGAATATCTCTTTTAAGTAGGTAAAGTTTACGATGAAAACTGAACAGAATACAGAATGAGCTTAGAAATAAATATATTCACGTGAGTGTTGACGAAACCACTGATGGTAACGGTCGTCAAACAACTTAAGTGATAGTAGGGGCGTTACGTAATGATAATATAGGCACTTAACAAATGCAATGTTTAGACACCACGCACAATGTAACAATATGAGCGACATGATCGTTACACTTAAAAATCAGATTAAAAAAATGTTACAATATCCAACGAGGTAAAAAGTGCTCTTGATGAATTATAGGGTGTCGATCATAATAATCAGAATCACAATAAAGTGCTTTTAACCGACGATGTGGGTTCCATGCTAAGAGTGGGAAGGAATATTAAAAATATTTTCCCCAATCTTTTGCACGTCACATGTTTGGCTCATAGTTTGAATAGAGTGGCTGAACTAGTCCGAAAACTTTATCCAAATGTGGATGCGTTAATCGCCAACGTTAAGAAGACTTTTCTAAAATCTAAAAAAGAATCAATAAGTTTAAAGAAATGCTTCCCGGAGTTCCTTTACCACCCTGACCAACAATTATTCGATGGAGAACCTGGATAAAAGCTGCCACATATTAGCAAATGTTATGACGAAGTGAAACGTGTTATGAATCGATTCCCTCAGAAGGCCAGAATGTTACTAGAAGAAAAAGAACATTTGGTAATGCAAATATCAGAAGCGACTTAAATTTCACAGCAAATTATTTAATGACTATCCCAAATGCTATTAAAAAGCTACAGGGTTCCAGTCTGTCCATCAGCTATAGTTTAAAAATCGTTTATAAAACCTAACAAGATATTTAAAGATCGAAAGAACGATCTAGTTTTAAAGATAAGAATGATACGGAAGTTCCTGCAAGTTTAAGAGACATGTTAGTTGCCGTATACAGATACGATGGATCAGTAATATTATTATTTTGCTTGGAAGAGATTATTCAAGTTCTAAGCGAGATAAAATAATGTTTTGGTGACGGAACTTTCAGTGTTGCACCACGACCTTTTATACAATTATTATGTTATTCTAGGAAATATCGACAGTTCATCAGAAACAACAAATACGGTTCCTATATTTTACGCACTCATGACTGACAGAAAAGTCTTCGTATTTGGCATTATTTCATCAAATAAAAGCGACATGTCCGCATTTTAACCCGGTGAATTTTCACGCTGACTTTGAAATTGGTATGAGTAATGCTTTGAAACCAGTCTTTGCAAATATAGAAATTAAAAAATGTTTTTACCATTCAAATCAAAATTGCAACGCCGTATTGTAGGATTATGTTCCGCATTATCACAGCTGCCGGCTAATCAATTTCAAGATGGGTGGAACTACATTTTGCCAGCCTGCGAACCCAGCAATCTCACCCACTTGGGGGTGAACCTTGGGGGTGAAATATCATACCTATCAATTATTTTATTATTTATGAATAAATATTTTAATTTGAGAACGTGATTTGTTTTAATTCCCTTTGACTATAGTGAATTTCAAAAAAGTGTACATTACGTAAAAATAAAATGTCTCCATGGATTAAAGGTGTAAAAAAAATTTACTAAATCAATATGAAACGCAAATGCGTTTTATTGTACTGTTGTATATATTTAACCATATTTTTATAAAATAAATAGAAATAATAATAAAAAACACTAGTGATAAAGTATACTTTTTTCCCATACAAAATGGTATCTCCACTAATACAGTCAAAACAAAAAATCTTAACTTCTAATTAGATATATTGAGCAAAAAATATTTGTGTATTTTATATTAAGGAATAAATTAACCTTCCAGAAAAGGCGGACCCAAGTAAAAAAAATTTTTTTACCAAAATTATAATACAATTAAATTTTGTTCCTTTTGGTGACACCAGCTGTGTTACGACATTCTTTGTATTGAAATTAAATTATGAACGCATCTATAATATTTTTTGTATTTTGCAACATTTACACTGCCTCCGACATAAACAAATGGAGTTAGCAGCCATGATTATTTTTAGAAACAATGCCTTCAACGTCGTCAACTTCTTTAATCTCCGCAAAAATACAGTCAGAATTAAGGCTTGTTTCATTCCAAGTTGAACACAACATAGCTATTCGTACTATCGATCATTTAAGTAAGGCAGTTAAAGCCTGCTGCCCGGATTCAAAAATAGCGGACAACATTAATTTAGGCAGAACAAAAGCAACAGCGATGAATAAAAATGTATTGGGGCCAACAGAAAAAGAAGAATTAGGTATGTAACGCTATGCGAGACCACAAATGTATGCATTGCAGATGAATCTACAGATATAGAGGAACAACTGAACATTTATGTTTAGTTGTTCGAATTATAAAACATAATAGAGTATCAGACTGTTTTTTTATTTAATACCTATTGAAAAAGGTCCAACAGCTGCTGAATTATATAAATTGATGAATGTGGCATACCGTGGAAAGACAATTTAATTGGGTTTGCCGCCGATGGACCAAACGTAATGATGGGTATAGATGAATTACCGAGACCGTGGAATTGCATATGTAGTGGTTGTACCGTTCGCATGAAAAGGAAAACCATTTAAGTTTTCTTCTTAATTTAATGAGATTACCCTAAACAAGTGGAAAAAGTAGGTATGTCTTTTTTTGCTTTTAGTCGCTATCATTTATTTAAATTTTCATCTTTATGCTTGGAAATTGCTTATGGGAGAGATGAAAATTATATATAGTTATCCTGATGACTTCTTGATCAAAATCATCTACTGCCGACGGACCGTACGTAACTTTTTCTTACTCGGAGAGAGGAATTTTATCGTTGCTTTGAATTTGTCACTCTTAGGCCGCTTCCTGACTTGTCGGTATGCTTGCAGTAAAACACGGAATCAGTAAGGGTTGCTAGGTAACTAGTGGCATCTACCAATCAACGCGCAGCGTTTATGCCGACAGTAAGTTTTACTGCAAGTATACCGCCAAGTCAGGAAGCGGCCTTACTCTCGGTCATAATTTTATAAATAGTCGAGAGAGAAACACCTGTAGCTTTTTCAACGAATTGGGCAGCGGTGTAAGGTGAATATTAATTTATCATTACTTCGAGTTCAAAATATTTATGACAGTTAAAATTATTTGTTTGACTCTCAATCGGACCAAAATTACTGTTACTTTCTGCCATATTTTTTGCAAACTACGTAACTTACAGTCGCACGTGCCCGGTCAAAATAATTCTGAAAATTGCGAGTATCCAATAAAATAGTTTTTAAAGTTGTGGGTAATTCTATAGCTCTGCCTACCCCACTCTGGGATTACAGGCGTGAAGGTATGTATGCATGTACAAAAAAATAAGACGTATATTTTAGTGCATTGTAAAAAGTATTTAGAATTTGACACTGACATTATTTTTGTAGTTACTTATTTAATATATACATACTCTATACATATACTATACATATACTCATATATATATACTCTTTTTATGCTGATGGTATAAGAAGTGAGGAAATTTAAATATAGAATGCCTGTAAAGACATGTTACCACTACATATGCAATTCCACGCTCTCGGTAATTCATCTATAGTAACAACTCATTGAGAATTTTATTACAGAAAGATGTGCAACACACATATTTTTTATTAAGTGCATATGCCACTCATTCGCTCTCTGTGCATCTTATGCATGTAAGAAACTACCAACAAATGTAGAGGATTTAGTACGGGATATTTATAGCTATATTCAGGGCAGCTCAAAACGCATTGGAACATTCAAGGAGTTTCAAACATTTCTGGAGATCAAACCCCACAAGCGTTTATACCCAGTACAAACCCGATGGTTATCACTACTTCCTGCAGTATCAAGAGTACTAGAGCAGTATTATGCTCTAAAACTCTACTTTATTGATGCCGTATCCGAGGACAGACTACAAGTATCCCACAATATACTGGAAAACTTAAATAATCCTTTTGTAAAATTATATTTGGAATTCCTAAATTTTATATTGCCATTCTTCAACAATTTAAACAAGTTAATGCAATCTGAGTCTACACAGATCCATTGCTTGCAAAAGACGTTAGAGTCAGTTGTCAGGACAATCCTATCATATTTCCTAAAACAACATTATTTAAACGCCACACCAATCACAGAAGTAGATTTCAGAAATCCGAGGAATTTCCGACCTCTGGAAGAAGTATATATGGGAGCTAAGGCAACTTTGGGGCTTGTAAAAAACTTCAAAATACACATCTTGGATTTTTATAAAGAAGCAATTGCCCAAATAAAACAGAGATTTTCATTTTCGGATGAAGTGTTAACACAATTAGAGATTTTATATCCATCAATAGTGAAATCGCTTAAATATACACAATAGCTCCAATTGCATCTAGATTCCCCAATCTTGTTCTTTTACAAGATTTACAAGATTTAGATAATTTAGATAATAAGTGAAGACTTCTCCAAAACACGAAACTGGAGTATGAACTGGCGGTAGAGTTGTTTTGGCTCCAGGTTGAGAAGCAACGCTTTGGAAATGAAGCCCGAGCATTTCCAAACCTCATAAGATAAGTTTTGTTAAAAACCTTTTGATTCTCCCGCACTTCCAGTGCATGTGTGGAACAGATGTTCTCCACAGTAAATTTAAACAAAATCAAATTACGAAATAGACTTGGCACTAAAACATGTGGGGTTCTACGTACCAGGAGAGCATATAGGAAAAAGTCACACTACAATCATGAAAATACCTTTCAAAATTTCACAGCAGCATGTACGATGGCGGATTCAGATTCTAATTCTGATAGTGCAGCATGAAGCATGAGGTTTGTACTTGTGAGCTATACAATACAAGCTTAAGCAATCTAAACTTAATTGCCAAAAATAATCTCTCTTATGTTCTGTATGATATGATATATGATACACTACCTGGGTTTATATATTTTGTTACTTTATGCATTTCCTCATGTCTGGCATATTATGACAGATTATTTTTACTTTTATTTATGTTTTCTTACTTAGATTATAAAATTAATTTAATTATTACACAATATGTTATCCCATCTACTTCAACAGTACTCTATCTTTACGGGTGGGGTGGGTGGAGGTGGATGATGTATATATAAATTAAAAAAATCATGATATTCATTACTTATAATATGACATTATGCAGCATTGATTAGGTAAGCTAATTAGTCTAGCTGCCACAGTCAGAGACGTTTAACGGTTACTCCTAGGTAGAGATTTTGTATATTTAACTAGGTAATCATTAAATGTCTCTGAGTGAGTGTGGCAGTTAGTACTTATTTTTATATTAGGTACTTATCACTTTAAATAAATTACCTAAATCACGACGAGTTCTGTGTGTTTTTATAAGAGTAAAATTAAGTAAATCAATACAACCTAAAAAATAAAATTCATTGAATACTATGTAGTAAATGAGAAAATGAAGAAAATAAATCAGAAAATGAATAAACCAAGGAATAACACAAATAGGACATGCATTTAGGTAAGTTTTATGGAATAAATTTTGTCTACTGTTTTTTTCAAATCTCCTGTTTTTTAGTGCATGTATCTACTGATTTTTTCAGATAAGACCTGGCAACACTGGTGAGCAACATACAATACAAGTGACCGAGTGTTTTTGTCCTTTTAAAACTTCATCTTTGTAACGAGGTTACTTAATGCAGATAAATTTATTGATTTGCATTAATACTTTTACACAGTTTGACAACAAATTCCGTGGTTAAAACATATCACATTACTTATACGGATCAAAGAATTCTCTCGTAGTTCTTTGGTCTGCGTGGTGAAAAGTATATTGCATCGAATTTGGCTTCCTTTGTGTGAAATTTTGTTTCATTACACAAAGGAACTTGTGTTAAGGTTTGTAAATATTGGCATTTTTTATTTTTATTTGACCTCAAAAAAGAACAGTTTTAAATTTAACTGTTTTTTAAATTTTATTTAAAACTATTTTTTTTATCTCACTTCCGTTTCTTTTTATTAACACGCTTTTATTAGGTCCACCTGTAACAAAATCTGTAAACAAATCTTGGAAGATGATTTTACCCTACTTCAAATTGTCGGATTGGCTTTTTTTTTTAAACTGCCTTATATTTAGTAGTTTAGTAGTATCTTATAAATACAGAGACTCAGTTTGATCGCTATTGTTTTTTTTTAGCAATAAACAAATAAATAAAATTGTATGTTTTATTTATCCATATGAATACATCTTTATAATTTCCTGTGTAACAAAATCCTCTTTTGTATAACAAAACAATGAATATTCCTTTGAACATTGAGTTACATACACTTTTTTTGAAATTCACCTAAACTGTACACTCGCCCAGTCTATCCATAACTTGACAGAGTTACAGGGTTGGGCAGATTAAGTGTCCTAGTTTTGTATCGTCATTTTACTTAAATGTAACGGCACTTTTTTCACATGATTATGTTTTTTTTCATTGAGAATGCGAGATATTTAAGAAGCTATAACATTTAGATGTCAATGTAAGCTTTATATCACGGACCATTAAGCGATTCAAAGAAACGGGAACTTCACGAATCACGCCTAAACCTGGTCGAAAACCATCTGTTCGCGTCAAAAATATAATTAAAAACATTCGTGAGCGTATTAGGCGAAATCCAGCTCAATGTGCAAGTAAACTCGCTAAAGATTTGAAAATGTTCCATCGATCAATGAGTCGTATATTACAACTTGATTACATGATCTCATGACTACTAAAAAACAAAAAAATCACGGATTAACAGATGCCCAGGAAAAAGCTAGAGTGAAAAAATTCAGGGACTTGCTAGCTTGGCATGAGACCAATGAAATTATTTTTTCCGATGAAAAGGTGTTCCAATTGCAAGACATTCACAATCATCAAAACAAAACGATTGTCTATTCTCGTATGGTGTTTCATCGAGCGACATTTTAGTGGACAAATTAGCCGTACAACAGTTTCAAAGTGCGTCAGCTGTCATAGTATAGGGTGCCATATAGACTAGAGGCAAGCTACCACTGCTGTTCATTGATCGGGGAGTCAAAATCAATCTAGACTACTATATTCAGAACGAGTTGCAGGGTTGTATGCTAGAAAATGAACGAAAGTTGTATGGAAACGACTATTATAGCTTTCAACAAGACCGTACCCCATCTCATAAATATAAACATACTCAAGACTGGTGTCGAACAAATTTGATGGATTTTATACCTTAGCAAGATTGGCCACTTCTTCTCCAGACTTGAATGCATTGGACTTTTCGATATGGGGATTTATGCTTAGCAAGATTAGAAGCACACGGGGTATGAATTTTAATTCATTCAAGGATCGGTCTGTCAAAATATGGGATGACATACCCGATAAGGTAGTGCGTGCCGCCTGCAATTATTACACAAGTAGAATGCGTAAAGTTATACAAGCTAAAGGAGAGCGACTTGAGCTGATGAATTAATTTCGTAAATTTAGAGTATGCTTAAAATAAAAACAAGTTAAATATTGAAATATGAAGTTTTCATTTGATTTTATGACTATTTTAAACTAGGACACTTTATCTGCCCAACCCTGTATAATCTGCCCTACTACGAATATAAACTAAATAAAATCGAATTACTCTAGGATGTCTTACTCAGAATTAGACGTAACTGAAATCCTGGTCTCAAAACGTGTCTAACCTACTCAGAACTCGGTATTATGAGAATCGAATGTGCTCAGAATTTGACTTATTGAGAAACTAACGTTTTAAGAATGCGACTAACTCAAAAACTAACCTATCCGAAACCATACCTACCAAGAATCCGGATTAAATAGAAACTGGTCAAATTGATAGTAAGTCGTACTCAGATTCTGACAAAATGCTCAACTGGCTTACTTCGAATCTGTCCTGGCTCGCTTTGATATTAGCGAAATCACTACCCACGGGACGCAAATAGAAAGGTGATAAAAAGAAGAATATGTTTTGTTTTTACCATCACAGATTATAAGGGTATGTGTTTTACCATCGAATTGATTGAACCAGTGATTATTTACTCAGTGCCAGTTTGTTGAGTTTGTCTACACTGTTTACTACAAATTTAATGAGATGAGACGTCCTAGGAGTATTATACTAAAAATTAGATAGATGCACAGATTATAGGATATGTATTAGATGAGACGTCCACAGGTTGTAAACACAGATCAGAGGCCCTACTTTGAAAATCGAAGTTCGAACTTACGATAGGTCCATCCCTTTCTTTCGAATTAGTCTCGAATCACGAGTGACAGAGATGGAGCTAACGTAACTTCGAACTTCGATTTTCAAAGTAGGGCCTCAGAAATTCAGAAGGTTCACAGATTATAAAGTTATGTCTAATGGGCGCTCACATTCGGGTGCGAACGCTCACCAACCACCATAACACACAACTCAAACACACACACACACACACACACACACACACACACACACACACACAGTTACCAATACCAAACATATTATTACAAACCTTGTTCTATTACGAAGAATACTCGTGATCCAACATCTTCCTTTCTTCCATTACATTTTATTAATTTAATTTATTGTTTACTTTTCGTCGAACTCGCGAACTATACTGTGAACACTGCGAATGTGGAGCCAAGATGGTTCACGCTCAAAATTCTCGCCGTAATTCGCGCCATAATTCAAGCCCGCGATTCTCACGCGAATGTAAAGTGGTATTAAATAATTGTAAGGATCTATTCATAAAATCGTACAAGGACAAAGAATATCAACTACCTATTCACAAAAATCGTACCAATACCTATTTTTACGTGTTTGAATAACTTTTCTATTTTACTAATTTCTTACTCAATTCTGTAATAAAATTTATATAAAACTTTTATTTTCTTTTTTGAACATTATTATTTGTAACTTAATGAACATTAGGACTTACCACCAGAGAAAATCGTCTTGTACTTGGTGTGTTATTTACAAGGAATACCTAACATAAAAAACCTCGAACTATTGCGGATAAGATATGAATCATCTTAGGGCGGTTACAGACTAGCGTTAGCGTTTTTTCAGCGCGTATAGGCTCGTTTTTGTGCGCTCGTAAACGCGCAAACTTGCCACTCCCGCATATCGTACGAGCGTAGGCTAGGCGCGCTGTAAGGCAGTTGACGCGCAAGCAACGAAAATCTGACACAGTGATCAGAGGCTCTACTTTGAAATCCGTAATTCGAACTTCGTCTGTTGCTGTCTCTCTTGCTCTCGACGCGTCACTAATTCACAAGAAAGTAACAGGGCGATCCGAAGTTCGAATTATTGATTTCAAAGTAGAGCCCCAGTGTTTCAAGCGAACACGCTGGAATGAGAGCGTAAGTATACTTGCGTTCAGTTTACTGAGCTGTGAAATGTAGCGCGCGTGTAAGCGCGCATGTCAAGACGAGCATAAACGCGCAGAAAAAACGCTATGCTGTAACTGCTCTTAAGGTAGTCATTGACGGTCAGTCCATCGCATCAAGCCGAGCAAAGTTCGTTCATGCAAGTTAAATTATTGTTTTTGATTGATGATGTGACAACGTCGTAAAACATTAGTTTGATCGTGAGTGCGAAAACCTTGCACCGTGGGCCATAGTATAAGAACTACGCGCAGCCCGTGAATTGACAAACACGGGCGAAAAAGTTCTTCGAGCTTTAAGTACGCGTACTTGCCCGTCTATTACCCCTTTTGTAGTACCTACATAAACAGAAGAATTTATGGCGGCACCTCCATTTGGCATACACCTTTACATTGTATTTGTATTTTTTACATACACAAAGACGCGTCGCGGTTTACGCACGGTTTAGATTCAATTTGGAAATATTATTTTATTACCTTGACAAAAAAGGGTTTATGGAGTGTCGGACAAAGTCCAATATTCTTATGTGGCAACCACCACAGCACAAGCTTCCGGGTAAAAATTCGAACATGTTTTTCAATTACACTCCAAATAGCGCCTTTATTTATTCCAAAATCTTTTATGCTAAGCAATAAATAAGAAAACGCAGGTTTTACTTTTAATGCCGGGTCCTAAACAGTATTGTTATTTTACTAAATTGACCTGGCAAAATAGCTAGAATTCACATCTTCATTATTTAAAACTAAGAAAAGTGTTGTACTAATACAGTTACTGGTTATTATCGATATTGGAAAGGTAGGTTTTTTATTGATGAAATACCTTTAATCTGTCAAAATCCGTCTAAATCTAAGCAATGTACTAGTACGAATTTTTCCACATATTAAATCTTGCTAGATCGATTTTTTGCCCTCGTAAACCCCTATTTTGCAAATTCATCGAAATTCTTTAAACCGTTCTCGAGAACGTGATTACAAATTAGATATATATATATATGCACGTTTTACAGGTCTAAACTGGCAACACTGCTCAAATGGCTGGTCGTCATTGGTCGAGGTTGTGTCAAATGGAAACTTGTAACCGGAAATTGTAATTTGTAGCTTTATAAAACAGGCTCCAGAGGCCCGTTTCACGAAGCTAAAAGTTACAAATTACAAGCGGAAGTCTCTATCTAACTCCTTTTGCTAGAAAGAGACTTCCGCTTGTAATTTGTAACTTGTAGCTTCGTGAAACGGGCCACAGGTGTCACAAAGGGTTCATTACTAAGGATTCATTGGCTCACACTGGCTAACCTTTTTTTTATATCTGACATTTACTCGATAACTTGCAGCTTTTCCGGCGTGCAAAAAAAGAACACGTATACAAGTACACATTATACCTAATTGACTCCGATTTACTCAAAAAAATAAACCATAATCATAAACATACTCTAATATATGACCGAAATATCTCTTCTTTAAAAAGCGAGGAAGTTAGGTACTAACCGGAGTAAGATTGGCAGTTTTAAAAAAGCTGGACCCTATAATTAAAATTAATATAAAACCATTAGTCTATTTTTTTTGAGGTGCCTTCTGTCTTAAAATCGTTTAACTTTAAAATTCAAAAAACCGGAATATTACACAAAATAATAATTGCCGACTATCGATTTCAAAAACAACGGATTCGTGTTATACTGCGCGCGTCCCTAAATTTGCGCTATATTTGTCTTGTCACGATCGAAGAGCAGAACAGTTAACATCGAGGAGAGGTCGTGGAGGATTTTTACCATCTAGCCACCATCGCCGTTCGCCAATTACACCATGGCTGATACCGAAAAGGCGCCGCAGCCGCAGCCCCAACCACAACAGCAACAAGACCCAACGTCACAGCCGCAACAACCAAAAGCGGTCAAACAAAAGCAGGTCATTGGTAAGTGCCGCTACGCCATCTTAGATTTTCGATGCCCGGCATTATGTTATCGAAAGCACATGGCCGCAATATAGTAAATTTTGATATTCTAGATTTGTTGTTTACTTTGGATTCTTATTTGGGATACTTATTGATGGCAAGCATTAGTTAATGTCTTTTGATGGTATTTAAAATATCCTAGGCTGGACATTTCGAGATTTATTGATCGTGTGTTGCCTTCGGCGCACCATACCGCGTAGGTAGGTAGGTACCGAGTGCATGCATTGCGATTGCGACGCAAGCTAAATCAATACGGACGGAAACCTCGTTCTGTGGCTGGCGTTGATTCTACTAGTTTGTTGTCATAGTTCCGAACAATTGTATCAGATTCTTACTGGCAAACACCCACCTAAAATGGAGACTGAAGATTGTCTAGTGAATATTTCCCCGCCGAACAATTTACGGCTAATACAGTGTATGGTTATGAATATGGAGTATTATTTTTATTTCAGTTATTTGTAGTATAACATTCTTATGTAGGTCTCATTGTTTACTACTGTGTACAATAACAAGTATTCTAACCTAGAAACCTTCATTATGATATTAACAATTTTATCTTTTATTTTTAGCTGAAAAAGTATCCGGCACTGTAAAATGGTTCAACGTCAAGAGTGGATATGGTTTTATCAACAGGTGAATATACCGATTATGTATCAACTTTACTTCATTATTATTCTACCTAATATGGTGCTGAGGTACACTGAACAGGGTCAAATATTTAACAGCGTCTTAAATGAGGTATAAGGGTTCGAAATCAAGGAGTTTGTTGTTTAACTGAAACGTAGAAGATATTGTAGAGCCCAACATACTGTGGAATCGGACCTTAAAAACTGAGATCATCATGGGCCCCTAATATGGCTGCGTTTATTGTGTGACAAAGTTTGGATAAGGCATCTGTCACCTCAATGTCCTAAATCAATGGTATGACCACAGGGTATTAGTTAACCTAATGAGGGTGGGTGTAAAATGTCAAATCATGAAGTTTATTTACTGGATTTCTTTAGAATTCAACTAAAATAATAAAATGTCAACCCTGCATTGACAACCCTGAATGAACATTTTTTAAATTTTGTAATTTTCAAGATCCTGCTAGATTTTGATTTGATACTTTAGGGGTTGATAGTAATGGTTTCAAAGAATATTTTAGGTAAGTATTGAATGCTAATAGTGCTAATACGTTAAGATATGGGAAAAATTAAATGAAAGCGAAAAATGAAAAAAAAACAACCATAACTTTTTACTGCTTCCATAAAAACATGCTGCATTATTTTATTACGCACTTAATACAAGATTCTATTGATATCTAAAGAGATAATCGGTGAATATATTCTTTTGCAGTTTTACACGTTTCTGAGTTCCATAGAAAAGTAAGATAAATTATTTCTTGACTTCGGAGCAGAATTGGGGCTCTGGTATGATCGTCTCGCATTTGAAATGGTAAAATCTATTGTTTGAGTTCCAAAATGATGTGCATCATGATGTCCATTTTTAAGGTCCGATTTCACACAGTGCAACATTCTCTAAAATAATTATAAAGAATTTAAGTTTTGTTCTTTATATTCCTTGATTTTAAAGATTATACTCACTTTGTAATATTAGTTATCAGTATGATTGACTATGAAGACTAAGTGCATCAAGTTGAACAGTCAAATTATGTTCAAATGTTGTTTTTAATGTATGTCATCTTCTAAGTGAAGTTGTTGCTCTACTAGGAACATTTTACGTAATGGATTGTTTTACTTGGCAGGAATGACACTAAGGAGGATGTGTTTGTGCATCAAACTGCAATCGCCCGGAACAACCCACGCAAGGCTGTGCGCTCTGTCGGAGACGGTGAGGCAGTGGAGTTTGCCGTGGTCGCCGGGGAAAAAGGCTACGAAGCAGCTGGAGTCACTGGCCCCGGCGGCGAGCCAGTCAAGGGCTCGCCCTATGCAGCTGACAAGCGCCGCGGCTTCCATCGCCAGTCAGTATCTTAACATCTTAGTCCTACTCGGCTTTTCCTATTTATGATTTATTTTACAGTATTTTTACAACTTATCTATTGATTTGTGCCAAACTTCTTAGTCCATCTTTATTTTAGACACTTCTCACATTATATAGTTTTATTTAATGAGAGTTACTTATGAAAATGAAATAATTATATAACCCGTGGAATCATGTTATATACATGTGTATTACAATATCAATTTTAGTTTGAACCACACAGTTCCAAATTCAAATATTCCTATGGACCACTGGTTGGTCCACAGGATGCACCACGGGTTAATTTACTTCAGTCAAAAGTGAATTAATTTATTAGTCTTTTTGATAAATTTCTTATAATTTAAAATAAAACTGAACTAATTGTAGGTCTAAAACAGCTATTAAAAAAATCTATGAAAAATCTTTGAATTCAAGAAATGCTATTTATCAATACTTTAACTTTGCTGATGTTTTTTTTTCTTGTAGGTATTACCCCCGTCAAGGCGGCGGACGTGGCGGTGAAGGCGCTCCACGCAGAGGTGGCATGGGCCGCCGCGGACCCCCGCCCAGCCAGGGGGGCGCCCAGGGGGATGAGGGGCAGGAGGGAGGCAGTGCACCGCCTCAGCGTAGGTTAGTTTAAGTCAGTCATTGTAGTGAAGTTATCTAAATTGGTTTAGTATAAACTCAAAATATCGAATTTTGTTTCTGAGCTTCATAAAAATGAAATCTGAGCATGATTTATTTAATGTAGCTAACTATTGTTGTTTATTAGTTACTTCCGTCGTAACTTCCGCGGCGGGCGTCGTGGAGCAGGGCCGGGCCCCATGAACCGCGGCGGCGGCGGCTACCGGCGCATGCGCCCGCGCAACAACTACCAGGGACAGGCCCCGGGCGGGCAACCTGGCGGAGCCCCGCGCCAGAACGGGCAGGAGGGCGATGCACCCGCCACCGCGTCGTCGCCGCAGCCGCAGCCGTCCCAGCAGGCCAAGCCCAAGAGCACCAAACCAGCCGGCACCACCATAGAGGCTACCACTAATGAGAGTCAGGCCTAAACACCCGGCGCCGCGTGTGGCACAACCCTACGTAGTGCATGTTAATTCTAGCTGTGCCACACTCCATCACAATTACTGTCTGTTCAACCAGTGTTGTTTCTTTGTTGTATCAGGCTCTGATAACTGAGATCTTCGTAATTATAACAGCAAATTTAACTTACATTGATGTATGGTGGGGAGGTACAATAAAAAAGAACTGCAAGTATCATGGATTTAAGATGTGATATTTTATTATAAAAATTAATTTATTGTTTTTCTGAACTTTTGAAATTTTGCATTATTTTTTACTTGCAGTATTTTTTCTTTGTCTGTGTTAGAATCTAATTCTTATTTAAAATCAAATCTTTAAGGGCGACAAATTTGTGCAATTAACATTTGATCAAGAAGGGATATGCAGGTCCTATGCCCATGCCCCAATTAAAATGTGTAATGTATTAAGGAATTTATTTATGATATTTTGTGCTGCATGTTACGATTTTTTTTTCTAAGATTAAATTAGTAGTACTGTACCCACTCAGAAGATTAAAAACTTCTTTATACCTGTGTGAAACCTTTTTTTATATCAGGATGACCATAACCCGTTAGGACCGTGACACTTGGCGCAATGTTGTATATAAACTGGCGCTGTAGGTACCCATTCAAACATACTTTTGTGACCATAAATATTATGTTCCAAATATGTAAAAAAGACCAAATTTTGGTTGCGTTATTGAGCATTCTCTTTTTTTTGCCACTATGAGGCACTTGTCCCACCAATAATTACTACCTACCTGCCAACTTTTTTTAAATTCTGGATATGTCGCTCAGGCACTTGTCCCACCGCCGGCGAGGAAGCGATAAGCTATAGACTATTTTCTCGCTCAAGAAACGAACAAAAGATATAGATCCCGTGTCAATAAAAGAGACGGACATATTAATTAATAATAATTAATATATAATTTATTGAAAGGTAGTATCGCCAAAACGCGACCGCAATATTGGTACAATTTGACCGAGTAAAACTAGTATATTTAACGTATAACATTAGCCAATTCCCTGAGGGCCCGCCGCCGCACCATCGCGCTATGTACGACTAGGTGCGGCGGCGGGCTTTACGCGTCTCGTGTACATAGCGCGGAGGTGCGGTGTCGGCGCGGAGGCGGCACCGTGTACACGAGCCCTTATAGATTTTATGGTCACAAAAAAGTATCTTGAACCCCCTTTTTGCTGCACTGCTGCACTAATCTGTCAAAGGCGTTAAAGCGACAAGGTACAAAAGTGTGCAGCTTTTTATAAGGCTGACTGTACGCCCGATGGTTTCAGAACTGGAATTTTCTAAAGCAGTTTCTAGAGAACTAAACTACTCAACTATACAAATTCAGTCTTAAACAACTGTCTTTACCCGGATCTGTCGTAAACTGAACATAATCTGACCTTAACCATATATAAAGGCCAACGGCGCGACGCCGTAGAATGGCAAGTTGCCGCGTCGTGCATATACACGGTGCCATGTTTCATTATGAAGTTCAATATTAAGTCGAATATCTTGCGACTAGAAATTAGAACAGCTTGAAGCCGTTATACAGCACCGTGTATCTGCTAGAAATTTTTATCGCTCCACCTCTTCACCTCACATTTTACGATCTGGATGGTTACCACGAACCACTTAATTTGAAAC
Source organism: Acleris cristana (assembly GCA_948252455.1). NCBI lineage: Eukaryota > Metazoa > Arthropoda > Insecta > Lepidoptera > Tortricidae > Acleris > Acleris cristana. Next base: position 47,064,854 of record OX411772.1, read on the forward strand.
TCCGAGTTGGGGCTTGGGAACGGTTTGAAAAATACCGGTTAGGGTTCTTAACCAGGTTTTTCGTAATCCTCGAATTTATTAGAGAGCGTGGTAATCCCTGGGACTAACCTGGTTAGGATGTTACCTAGTTTAGATGGCGTGGTGACTATGTTGTTTTGAAATGTTAATGTCTGCTTGACTTCTAGCTGAGCAAATGTGTTTAATCACTCACTTCACTCTTCGATACGAACTTTAGCCTCCTAAGACACAGACTTTTGAAAAAAAAAGTTGTCGTTAAGACCCAACTTCCTTTCTATAGAGCAAAATGGTTATCAATTATCATCATTGAGTCCTGGGGCAAGTTTTATAAAGCTATGAGAGAGTAAATTAAAAGCTGCGAGAAAATAAAAAAAGTTTATAAAGCTAAGAGTTTGGATTGTGAGTGATGGTATGTTGCTGTGGGGATTTAACTTATAATTTATTGTGGTATGGTATCTATTACTAAAATACTGCTAGCTGGTAAATATGGAATAAAAGCTGATTTCGTAGCCAAGTTTCATATCGATCGGCATTTATTTATTTGTGATAATCGCCGTTACTATCAACACTTTTGTGTAACGTCAGTGCACCTGGAAAAAAACCTTTTTGGTTGCCAGCGTGAACGATGATGATTAAGTTGAGACTGAAAGTTGGCGTTCCAGTCCTGTTAATGCGAAATCTTGACGCACCGAGACTCTGTAATGGCACACGACTGCAAATTACACACCTGGGACGCAATATTGTAAAAGCAATCATTATTAAAGGAACAGCAAAGGGAGAAGATGTACTTATTCCCCGTATTCCAATAATCCCGACCGATTTACCATTCCAGTTTAAAAGACTCCAGTTCCCCCTTAAAGCAGCATTCGATGACAATAAATAAGGCACAAGGACAAACTGTTTTTCAACTATATGTGGCGTGCTCACGAGTCTCAAGTCCACAAAATCTTCACGTGTTAGCAAAGGACGGGAAAACAAAAAACGTAGTTTACAGAAACGTGTTAAACTAAATAATATATCGCAATTACTAATCATTTATTTATCTGTTCATTAAATTCTGGTTGTACGCATTATTGATGGTTACAAATCAAAACCATCATTTTCTTTTATTATTTAAAAGTACGAGTAAGCAATGATAAAAAATCAGCTTGGATAAAAAATTACCTAGCTATCCAAATTACTAATTCTACGCAGACGTCGCGGTCGCGGCTGAAACTAACACCCTACACCCGTGTGGACTAGAGGGAGCGCCTTACTAATAAATAACGGCGAAACTAAAAAAAACATCGGATCGAGTTCCGATTTAGTTTAGTCTGCCATACATAATTTCAGTATATAGTGTATACTTCAGAGGCTGTAAACGAAAATAGTGAGTTTTTATAGATATTTTTTTATGTAATTTAAAATATTTCCGTGACTGTACTACTCAGCTAATTTTATGTATTATATAGCATTATTAGAACATTTAATTTGCGTTCATTTGATATCCCACACATGTAGGTATATAGGGTTCATAGAATCAGAATTATTCGCAATTTTCAAAATACGTTTTTTCCAATATGGCAGCGCGAGCGGCAAAATACGAGGTGGCAAAGTTGAAATTCGGAAAGAGCACATCAAAATCTATAAAATCACCAATTTTCAAAACTCCCGGAAATCTTTCCAGATAAAACTACCCAATGACTGTACCTACTATTTAGCAAACGCGATAGATTTAAAACTTGTTTAAGAATTATTTATTTTTATTTCTGACTTATTTTATATTTTTAGGGTTCCGTACCTCTAAAGGAAAAAACGGAACCCTTATAGGATTACCTACTTTGTTGTACGTTCGTCCGTCCGTCCATCCGTCTGTCTGTCAAGGCCCTTTATTTTGGGAACGCGTGGAGACACGAGTTGAAATTAAAACGATATACTCAAGTCTATAGTCCCTTAAAGGTGTGAAAAAATCAAACTTCTAAGTTAACGTAAAAAAAAGATACGACCTTGCCGCAAAAGAATATATTTCGACACTCTCAAGGGAATCAAAATGTATAGGGTATTTTCGGTTGACCTAGAATATGACATTTGGCAAGAAATACCGTCTTAATCACAAGTATTGGGAAACATCTGAAATCTATACATTTTCGATTAAATCACAAAAAAACAGGGTCTTTATGCAAGGAACGACGGTCCAAATTTTGATTTGAGTTAACCGTGTCATGTGGGGTATCGTATGAAACGACTTCATTGGCACAAGCTTAAACCGTTTTTTAATTATTTTTATGACGTACAAGTCGACACACGTAAAAAGAGCCCTGAGCGACCTACCTGCATGAAATTATAATGATTTTACATGACATGGATATAAGGGTAAATTACAAAAAAATGATTAAAATGATCAATACCTCCAAAACTAGTAAAAATCGCTGAACATACATAGGGGTTCAATCGATAGCTTTTTAGCTGCTCTAACAGCTCTCAGCTTTGGCGCTGGTTTTAAGGACACCCGGTATAACGTTACTCCAGATGTATACCTTTAGCAAGCGTCTGCAGGTTTGATTCGATATCTTGGCTTTATTGAGTTGGTGTATAGCCATGGAATCCAGATAATATCCGGAGTGCCATCTAGTCATGCATTACCAAGCTGCCTAAATAATTTAATGAGTAAAGTTGTTCAATTGTGTTATAACCCAGTTGTAAAGAGTCCCCTTAAGAGTTCTTATAAATTAACAAAATTCAAAAAAAAAATTCAGTGAATAGGCCACATGAGGGCTCTTTTACACGTCGGTAACATGATTGAATCTACCAGCGCTTCGGACAAGACCATCATTGCGGAGAAGAAGCGCCGCAAGAAACTCCACCCCAAGTAACATTGCTTTAGTCTTGTTTAATAGTACATTATTGTACAGGCCAGGAAAATAGGGGATTGCCTGATGATCCGGCGCTGCAGGTATAATTGACGATTTAATTATATTTGTATAATTGTATTTAAAAAAAATGGAGGACCCTTATATGTATGTATTTTATATTTGTGTGAAATGAGGATATATTATTGTTGTAGCAACACTGCTGCACTGGTCGCGGCCGCGCGCGGCCTCGCGTGGACCAGTCGAGTGGTAGCGATTAGGCGGACGTGCGCGCGCGTATTTTAAATTTACTTTACACTACGCGACTATTTAAAAAGATACATATTCTAGTGAGTACAAGTGAGTATTTTATTAATTGTGCAAATAAAAAAACGCAGCATTTCAAAGGAAATCTTTCTAATATCAGCTAAATAAACAGTTAATTGTTTGTGTATTACGTCCAAAAACCTAGTGACAACTTTCACTGGCTTTGCATAACGTTGTGTTAAGCAACACTATTTCCACTCAGTTTAATTAGGTAAGTCATGAAACCATACTGTAGAAGTTATTAATTACAACTCAGACTATAGTACTTAACTAACTGCGATTAGTAGAGCCATTTACTTTAATTAGCATGAATGAATACTCGTACTAAGGCCAACCCTACAAAAAGAGGATTTTCTTAGAGTCTTTTTTAGTTGGCTATTTGGCTCTTAGATATAAAAAAACCGATCAAGTGCGAGTCCGACTCGCTCACCGTGGGTTCCGTATTTAAGATAATATGGTTGGAAAACGCAAAAGAAAATACTCATTTTGTTATGAAATTTATTTTCTATGCAATACCTAATAGGGTCTATATCTTATCAACAAGTTTTCAGAGTTGTAGGTAATTTCTTAGATCTGTCTACCCTACTCTGGGAATGAAGGCGTGAGTTTATGTACCTATGTATGTAGGTCCATTTTAACTAGCCTAAATGTTAATACAGATTTTTAAAGGTTTTGTCAATTTTCCAAAACTGTATAGTTTGACAACTTCATTTAATTTTTCGCGTAAAATATGAGTATTATTATCTTTAAATAAGGAATTTTTCAGATTTTTTGGTCCATCCATACACTTCGGAGATAAGGGGGGAAAGGTCATTTTTTGTAATGACGTCAAAGAAAATTATAAAAAAAATAGTTTTGAAATGTGCAGACTGAGCCGATTCATATGACACCCCGTTTGCTAATCAAATCACTTTCAGTTTTCAACCCCCCATTCTAGACCCCGTTTTAAATAGGTAAGTAGGTATTTAGAAAACTAATTCAATTATTTGAATCATTCATCACACCGACGTCTCACCATAAGGGTTCCTTTTTTACGATTTTGGTACGGAACCCTACAAACTGAACATTAGCATGTCGGTCCGGGTTCCGTCGCCGTTACGTTGAAAGCACAAAAACCATAACTATTTGTTAATTATTATTTGGTACCATCACAAATTATTTTCTGTAGGTAAGATAAACCTATTAGGCGCCTCTAACTTAAGATCCAATAAACTCTATGAATCGTAAAAGTTACTATGACACAGGTACCTACTTACAGACAGAAAGATGGATATCTTAGTTTGACTTCAAAACACTAAAAACCCGCAAGTCAGAGTCGGAAATAAATTGTACTAGTTCTGTACCTGTAATCACTTATTTGTACGTATTCAAATAGAAATGCCATACCCAGACTCGTGTGCCGATCCGTATCACCACACAATACACATTACATACTTGATTGATTGGCGAAGAATAGCGTAGACACGGAATAGAAAAAACAGTGGAAGTGGCATGAGCTTGGCTTAGTATCCTGTTGTCGCCAATACTCAAACTATCATAAAAACAACACGCCACCATGGGAAATATTTTTGGTGAGGCTATCGTATATTCCATTACATTCCAAAATAGCACAATAAGGCATGCTTCTGGATTTATTTCCTATAATTTAAATATCGAAATAAGTGGTCGCGGCAAAAGTATGGTAGGTTGGGCGGAACTCCGCATAACCATGCCACACGTTACACGCCCACTTAACACTTCTACTTTTTTTTTCTGTTCTGTGAGCGTAGCAATACTTAACTCCTAAGTTTAGCAACCGCAAGAGCCGAGCAATATAGCACGCTTGTCCTGGGGTGTGATTCTCTCAAGGAGCAAAGGTGAGCGAATGAACGAGTGAAGTCCAAGCGGCGAGATTAAGTAGTCCCGTCAAAGTGAACAAAACACATTTTAGGGCGTGCATTTTCAATTTGGCAGCATGTCGTCTCGAACGTATAAGGCTGCCTAATTGAGAATGCACTCGCTAATATGTGTTTTGTTCGCTCGGACGGGACTTCTTAAACTCGCCGCTTGGAATTCACTCCTGCGTTCGCTCACCTTTGCTTTTCAGAGAATAACACCCCTGCATTGGATGGAAGGTATTTTTTACCGTACGAGGTAAAAACTATTCTAAATTAAACTTTAACGCCCCTCTTTCTGCGTTGGGGGTTACAAAGATAATCTTTGCAAAAAGCCTAATAACTTCTTAATTTCATTTGTTTTTTTTTGTTTTTTTTTTTTATAAAGTAAACATTATTTTTATATTTACTCCAGTAACTTTAGTCAACATGTGTTTGCGTCAAATCCGGTAGTTCTGATTTTTCCTGACTTGTTTATGATGTTGGCCGAATGAATAATCTAAGGCACTGGTCCCACCGCCGGCGAGTAAGCTATGAATTATCGGCTATTTTCTTGTCCAAGAAACGAACAAAAGATAATCGCACCCGTGTAAATAAAAGAGAGAGATATAAATTTATAGTTCATCGCTGGGCGAGTGTCCCAAACCGTTCAGAATTAGGGCGCGCTGTTCATCTTTTGGGCAAATCGGTACATTTTTTGTTTCAACGATTTTAGGAAAAACTGCGTTATAATAACAGGCTTTCTAATAGTCATTTTCAATGTAGACCATATACCTACTGTACCATATAAAAAAATAGTAAGGTGAAATTTATTAATTACACTGAGAATAAACTGTCTAAAGTTGGTGTAGTCGCTTAATCGTTCATCTTTCTGTGCCCGTACCCAACACTATCGATTCGTCGTTTCGATCGGTCTGAAGCGACGGATCGTACAGACAAATCGTACCGTGTATGGGGCCCTTAAGGATGAAATGTATACGGCAATAATTATGTTAAAATACCTACATTAAAAATGTAAAATAAGTACCTATGTCCATCCATGATAAGAATAATGGTTTCTTCAGCCAGGGTAGGTAGCTACTTTTACTACATAGGCATTTATTGGACATACACGAGCTACTTTTCAAGTTTTTAAGTTTTATTAAACTTTGTTAAATATACTAAAACATATTTTTTTAAACCTCCGAAATCGGTGAACCCATCGAGCCCTAGACGATGACTGACAGACAGACCCACAGATACAGTAAGACAAAGGCTTACAACATATAGTTACAGAACACCATTTTTTTCGGTCGAATATAAAAATAAAACAATTTTTTAAGGGGTTCTGTTCAGGCCTCTTAAATATTTACGTATAGTGTAGGTAGTTATATTACCTACTTATGTTGTGTGGTTGGATAAAAATGGAACCATTGAGCGCAAGTTGGATTCACAATTGGCTGGTTATTTATAATTTAAACAGAACATGTAATAAAGAACTTGAGGTAGTTATTAAATCGACATCAAAAAACAAGAGAGGTAAGCGTAGGTCATTCTGATAGTTTGGCATTGATGCAGCGGCACTCTGCGGCCTTCACCCGATTGTTGGGTACTCAACTCAGCTAGCGATTGCCCACTTATTCTGTTTGAGGTGAGAACCATCACCCGCAAATTGCAAAACCAATCTTAACACTTTGATTTAAGAGCGGTGAAGCATATGAATTTATTGAGCGAATCGTTAAGTGTTTTTTTTTGAGATTGGTAAGTCAGTAGAGTTCCTACTCATGTATGTTTTTGTTGTTAGGAAGCGGGGCATCAATAGGCCATTTCTTTACTTCTATTGTGGGCTACAATGAATCCTTTTTACGGGTTTTTTCTTCTTAATTAATGATGTAACTAATATCCGTGGCTGGCGTGAATACGTTGGTGTGTCTAAAACGACAATTATACAGGGCGTCAATTTCTGCTAAATCGGTTTAAAAAAAATATCTTAAAAACTTGATTTACCGATAATTTTCTGAAATCTTTTGAATGACAACAAGAAAGTTTTTAGATTCCTCTTAGTTTGATTGATATTAGACTTATCAACTTACGTTTCATCTATATCAAAGTATTCACCATATAAAGTGGACAAAATTGAAGTGTTCAGGGGAAGTAAAATCGCTAAAAATCAATTTATCGTCGCTTAAAATAAACGATGCCGTTTTAATACAGTAATACTATGTATTTAATGTATGGGGAAATCAAACAAATTAATAAATAAAGGAACATTTTTGTTCTTGACACTTTTTTCGTATGTATTATAGTTGTCCCAAAAAAGTTAAAAATCCGTTAACGCGGACACATATCTGGGATGAAGCGTGAGTTTTAAAACTTTATTAATTTGTTTGTCAATAAACAAACAGAAGAATCAGCTAACAAGGAACGGCGTCGTTTCTTTTTTGTAGTTTTTGTTTTTGAAATGTGGATTTTTGTCTCATAATCTTAAGTTGTTGTTTCTTTCCCTTTTCTTTACATTGTGATTGTAGTCTATCCTTTTCCGGTGTGTCAGTAAAAACGAAAGATTCCTTTCCTATTCCTTTTTCTCTTCCCTTATTTGTGGACGTACATTGCAAGTGATTCTTTTTCGGATATGGCCTGACAACTTCGGGTGACATGATTGCGACTGAACTTGATGCGACTGAAGCTGTTGGGACTGAACTTGATGGCACTGGACGTATTATTAAATGGAGTGTCATATTCTGGCACTGTGGTCTGCCTTAACTGATTTCTCGTGTCAAGTGGATCAGTAATTGTGAGCTTGATTAGAAGCTGCAGCTAATTTTGTAGTAGTCGAGGTATACGGTCTATATTTCAATGGGAGCAAAATCGTCACTGCTAAATGCAAGTCTGTTAAACGGCCATATACCTGGTTTAGTAAAACCACTTTGCGATTTTAAATTTCCCCTTGAATGGCCCAAAAATTGCGAAGTCTAACGGCTGTATTTTGTGCGATGTATGGGGTGGCAAAGACATGTAGACAATGACCTTGCTGCGACAATAATTGACAGCTTCAATAGATATATGCGATTCGTGATTGTCACATATTATAAGAATCGGATTATCAACCGTGCATAAAGTATGAAGCTGAATGTGCTTCTTTTATGTGTAATTACTTGTATGTGTAATTCAGCTGTCATCCAGCCACTCCTGTTTGCTACACCGAGACTTCCTACTGGGGCACCATTTATGAAGTGTTCTTTATAGTGCACACTTGGAAATACAAATACAGGTGGAAGAGCTATATTGCAGTTACTATGGTGCAAAATATTACTAATTCATCCCCTTCAGCGGATGCTATCTGCCCGACTTGTCTTTTTTTCAGCAAGAACTTTTGGTGTAGGAGAAACAGTAGTGATACCAGTCTCCTCCAAATTTATAATGCGATTGGGAGTAAATTTACGCTTCGTCAATACCCGTTCATAATTATCAAAGAACTCTGTAACTGCAGTTTTATTAAACCCAAAGCTTCTGGCTGCACTCATAGTTTCTGGTTTTCTTAAGCTAATTGATTCATTTCTCTTTCTTAATCCTCTCTCCCAGTCTTAAACAGCAGAGCCATTAACGTTCCAGGAATCTGGATATTTACACTGTAAGTGTTCAGCATATTCATAAGCCAAAACCATCGTTGGCTTTAATGTTAGCCCATGGTGCATTTTACTACTGTTATATTTATACTTTTATATTGAGATTGCAAATGTCTATGTCAATGTCGGTGTACGTTTCACTGATTGATAGAGTAAGGAATGAAAGTCAGAGAGAAATGTGGACTAAAAGAAGATGTAGTGACTAGTGAATAAGATTAAAAAGGGCATGCTTCGATGGTTCGGTCATTTGGAAAGGATTGATGAAAGAAGATTGACGAAAGAGATATACAGAGCCAAAGTGAGTGGAAGGGTCGGAAGGGGCCCCCCTAGGCGTACTTTTTCGAATCAAATCGGAGAAATACTGAAAAAAGGCCGAATCTTAAGTTACAGAAACCGACGTGCGTGCATGGCTCGATCTATGAATGTGGAAGAAGTGAAAGAGATTTCCTTCCTGGGAAACAGGCGTGATTTAATGTATGTACCTATGTATATTGTTTATGGGTCAAAGATCCCATTTACTATCAGGTGGCCTGTGCCCTCGTTTGCCTTCTCCATGCCATAAAAAATAAACAAGTTCAGTAAAAATAGAAATAAAGTTGAGAATCCTGGAGTGCCTACATCCTATGAAGGTATTTCTATCATGATGTAGCGTTGTCTAGGTATTGGGTGATCGAATTGAATTCTACAAAACAAATTATTTTATCGTAGAATATGAGCGTAGTGAAAAATAAATATCTTTCGAATAATTTAATACTTTTTATATTAGCTTAGTCAAACGTCAAAGGAGTCATTGGTGGTGGGCAAGTTGGAGCGGGAGGATAGCGGGTTCGCCTGGCCTCGTCTGGTCACGGCCCAGAACTTCTTTTGTAGTTTTGCCGTCATCAAGCGCATAGCTGTTACCTTGGGTTGAGACCGGCTTTCCTGTAAATCACTCGTACAATAAGTAAATCTCAAAACTCACGATTATCTGTACAGTCAAAGTCACAAATATATGTATACACGTTCGCAAGGCGTATGTACACTCTGATTAAGATAGCTAATATCATGAGAACGTAGTGCGAATATTTATGTGCATGCGAGTGACATCTTTGCAGAATGTATAATCGCAACAAATTTTAAATGTTAACAGTATTTTGTAAATAACAAATTACCATCGAGATACATGATTAATTTAGATAATTTTTATTTTAATATTTATAAAGAAATAATGACGCCTTTTTGCCATTTAGCGGTCTTTTTAGTGTTCCGTACCATAATGGTAAAAAAACCGGCCAATTGCGAGTCGGACTCGCGCACGAAGGGTTCCGTACCATTATCTATAGTACAACATTAGCAAACTATTTATTTTATTTTTATTTTATTATTTATTTTTTAAGTGAATAGACAACTTAATATTCTATGAATATTTCAAGCAGGTAGACCTGTTGCCGTTGTTAATATCGAGCAAAAAACTTGAAATTTAACATAGTTGTACAACTTTTTTGCCCGCCTCTGTATTAATAAATATAAACTGAAAATATTTTTTCAAACATTTGAAAAGGGGTCTTTTTATCCTACATATGGGCTCTTTCGGATACACTTCGACCCTTTAGGATCTTTTGTGCAATTACCCTCTTACACAGTACACACTCAGCTGTTCGAATGTACAGGTTTCCTCACGATGTTATTCCTTCACCGTAAGAGCATCGGGTAATGCACTTAAGTTAGAAAAACTCATTGGTACATGGTGACCGCGGGGGTTCGAACTCGGACCTTACCATCACGACCCCCTAAGCCACTAGGCCACCGACGCTCCTAAGGGGTCTAGAATGGGGTGTTGAAAAATGAAAGTTATATGATAACCGTCTTACCTACCGATTAGCAAACGATAACAAAAAAGTTATGTACTTTTTTATTCACAAAACGGCACATGTAACTTCGACACAGTTTGGCTTCGGCGAAAGCGCCGCAGACACCATGACTCAAAAATTAACAATAAATGACCTGACCCCGACCATTTATTATTTTAACACTTTTTAGGTAAACATTTGGTGAAATTTTTGCATGGAGCGTGGCGCAGTCCCCATCTGCCATTTTTTACGGCAGAAATTAGTAACGGTTTGAAATGTTTGAACTACATACTAGCGGCCTGGGCCCGGCCCGGCCCGGCCCGGTTTAACAGGATAAAATAGTCTTCAGTCAGGACTCAGGGTTAATAAACTGTCTTGTTGAGTCCGAAGTGCCGTAGTATAGGTAAAGGAGGTACATACCGGCGCCAATCTTCGAAAATGGTCGTGCTACACTGTATTGGAATCGATCTGTCATCGCAGACTAGACTAGAGGACTATAATTATTGTCGCAAATCAACATGATATTATGTTGAGAGATCGATCTCAACGCCGGGGGGTGTTCGTCGAGACGTCACCATCCGAGCTGAGAACCTTGTGAAGGCTGAGAAGGACAAGTTCAGCAAGTACCTAACTTAACTTGGCTCACGAGGTAACCGCGGTTGACTCGACGATCATTGTCCCGATGATAAGTAGTTGTTTTAGCGAACGATTTCAAAGCGAAAAGTCTCGACCAACACCTTAACAGACTGGGCCAGATACCGAATGCAGTTCTCGACGCGGCACCTATTGTGGGGAGATTCCTCTCTCGGCAGACCTAACTATCAGTAGCTTTAGCCCTGACTCGCTGACTGTGGCACCCGTAGGTTAGGTTTTTCATTTTTTGTATGTTACTTAAGGGATTCCACGTTGGGTTTTCCCATATCGTCGTCGGTGACAGTTCAAAACCGCGTCACCACCAAAGCAAATAAGGTTAAATTGTTGTGTGACTTCACATAAAAACAGTCTTACCTTGCCCCTGCGCCTAATTCAATGTACTAACGCGGCGGTATCGGTCTACAATTTTTTTAAACCAAACATTTTAAAACAATTGTTTTAATTTTCCTGTAATTGGTAGGTATTTTTTTAGTTTATTTTGGTCTGACACCTAAGCTTTACGTACAATTACCCAAAAGGTATTTTAAATAAAACCGGGCACGAGCATGTGGGACCATGCTCAGAGTAGGGTTCCAAGCCGTTACTACAAACAAAAAACTCTATTTCAAAAAATACGATGTTGAAAAGTGCACCACCATAAGAGCGTATCTTCATGGCACTTAGGTACGTCCTTTTGTTGAGAAGCGCAGTTTTTCGGAAATAACTCAATAACGGTATATCCGATCATGTTGAAAATAATTTTCGTTGAAAGTAATTATTAAACGTTACCTTTGTAATTTTTGCCATATTTTTTTGAGCTTACGGTTTAAAAGATAAAGGGGACACAATTTATTATTTTTCCAAAAATATGTATTCACCTGATAAAAAAATTTGCTTCAAAACATTAAAGTGTTTTTATTAAAAGGAGTGTCGAAATATGTGCCACACGATAATTTAGGCTGTTTTTTATATTCGTCTTGCGTTACATGTATTTACTAAACAACGGCTTCTAAACTAAATAACGGCTTAGACAAGACACCTATGCTCCAAATTTCATCAATGTACTTACCTCTTGTAGTTTTCGAGTTAAATGCCTGTGACATACCTACGGACGGACGGATTGACATGACGAAACTGTAAGGGTTCCTCGGTTGCCATTTTAGCTACGGAACCCTAAAAACACCAGTTTTAAAATCATAATAAGTAATCTTATAGAGAATCTGAAAGTATGTGATACTGTAAAAATGAAACTGTTAAATTGGAAATCTGTTAACGGTTTTAATGGGCATATTCAAATGGGCGTCTGTTACATACATTGGGAATACATACGAGTATGATAATATGGGACTGTAGTGTCGGGGACGAACTCCGTCAAAAAGGGAACAACTTTCGCACCTACTGCTATATTTATAAAGTTGACGAACTACGACATCTTTGAGGTGAAGACCGCAGAGGTAGATTGCGAAACGGCCATTATTTTTTACCGGCGGAGTTATGCCGATACGCACGTGTTCTCGCAATAACAGAACTGATTTAAGCAAAACATTTTGAATTGGACTATATCATGCCATGAGTAGAAGTCACAGCTAAAGACCACCATTTCTTTGCTATATATAAAAAAAAACAATTAATAGCATAAAGGGACCAAGCACGGATAGTGTACAGTCAAGGGCATTAATATGTATACACCCTATAGCCTCAAAAATATGTACACATACCTTAATACTAAGGCAATAAGGTCTATTTGTACATGTTTTGCACCTTTGTGCGGATATTTATTTTTACTTTTAACTGTACAGCCACAGCCAAGCATATCCAAGTTCGTTTTACGACACAGAGCGTGTGATGTTTTTTATTTTCTGTTTAACATCTGTGATTAGATTGTTTTGAGTTTTTAAAGTAGCTCAGTAAAGCATTAGTTACATATCAACTGTTTTTTTTAAATATTGAGGTAAAATTAGTCGGTCAATGAGATTTATAAGTAAGTAGGTACATAAAACAAAAACATCATTCATTCAAAGGGTCGCACCGCTATTAATTTATTAGGGTTCCGTAACCCTTATAGTTTCGTCATGTCTGACCGTCCGTCCGTCGTGTATGTCACCGGTATTTTACTCGAAAACCCCAAGAGGTACATTGATGAAATGTAGAGTATAGGTGTCTTGTAGAAAACGCTATCGAGTTTTTACGGGGGGGGGGCCGACATACCACATGTAGGTAAAAGAAGATTAAAAAAAAAACTTTCATGAATCATCGTGTAGCACAAATTTCGACAATCCTTTTAAAGACAAGTTAAGGTCCCTAAGCAGTTTTTTTTTTGATTTGCTAAATATTTTCGGACATAATCGCTCCGAAATTTGCATAAATTGTGTCCCCCCACCCTTTATCTTTTAAACCATATGTCCAAAAAACGCGAAAAATATCAGAAAGTTAAAGGTTAATAAATACTTTCAACGAAAATTATTTTCAACATAACCGGATAGGTATACCGTTTTTGAGTTATTGCCAAAAAACTGCGCGCAAAAAACTTGGATGTTGTAAGTTAATCGTAATCAAAAAACTGGTTTTTTTGTAACGATTAACTTACAGCATAAAAAATGTTACTTAAGTGAACATAATTGAAAGTCCGACCGTAGACCAACCCACGTATTTATAAAACTAATCACAATTAAAAAATACTTAATATTAATTGCGTCTAGATTTTTCAAACAAATGGACAGATATCATCATATTACGCAGTTTGCTGTTATAGGTTACTAGCGGCCCGCCCCGGCTTCGCTCGGGTGTGGTTTAGTATGTTCATTCTAGGTTAAAGTTAATCCTAGTTATCATCATATCAAAACGGAACATCGTCATTACTTATAGAAAAAGCAATAGAACTTTCGGAAGAGTCTGTCTCTCTGTTACTTCTCGCCTTTCTACAATCTTTTATTCAACTTGTTTTGTTAGTATGTAGCATGTAGGTAGGTACATTATAATGTGGGAGTCTAATTTTCTAAGTTTATTTTTAACCAGGTCTCGTTATAGGATTTGGCTGAAATTTGGTTCATAATGTAAACCCACAACCCACTGACAATGCAATAATAAAGTACAGTTAGAAAAAAAAGGTTGTTATAAAAGTGAATGTTTAAGAAAAACTTATTGTTTAAGTACCTACGGTGAAGACTGAAAACGTTCTAATATACGAAGTGTAGATATTTTCGTTAGTTTTCCTTTTTTGTATTTAACTCATGGGCATCTCTGTTATGCATTTTGTACGTTTTCCCCTGTGTTCGCAAAACTAATTAGGTTACATTGAAAATTAATGTAATTACCTAATAAAACTATGCCGAATATTAATTGCAACATGCTAAAATGATAAAGACTATTTTTTAACATAACGAAAAAATTAACATTTTATGAAATGCTGACATCGTTTTTTGCTCAATGTTATGAAGAGGTGGTTGAGCCAAAGGCATGAGACAGGCACAGTTGAATGTCATTTTGAGACGTGTCGGCGAATCACGAGTCTACGACTCTGGTCATGTTCGTGAGTCAGTCAGTCGTCGTGACAGTCAGTTTATATTTTTTAACTTTAAAAGTGAAAATTGCCGCTTACTATCAAAACTGTCTAGTCAACGTGCAATAAAACTACAATAATTCCTACAATGTAAAACCATAGTCTGCAAAATCAGGTTCTTCCGTTTGGCCAAATTGTATTTCGTCAAATGTTTCATTTGGTCAAACGCATTTTTTTCCGTAACTGTAAATATTTCCGGATATCAGAACCATCGTGTAGAACCCTTTAGGTTAGGTTAGGTTAGTTTTATAAAATCATGAAATATTTAGGGTATTGGAAAAAAAACGTTTGACCAAATGATACATTTGACGAAATATAATTTGGCCTAACGGCAGAGAACCCTGCAAAATATCTAGCTTCTTTTACGGTTTTTTCCACCTACATTGCTACAACTCAAATACATCTGCCGGGTTAGTAAGCATATATATTACCAATACGTCCGTGTTGTCTTTTTCGTTTGCTTTTTCTATCGGAACATAAGTATCTTGGTACTGTTTGCTGTCAGAAGATGAACTCGATGACACCTGTAAAGTTTGAGTTATAATTTTTATAACGTCGGAAATGATAAAATAAAATGAATGTTTTAAAAGGGGTTGCGTTTTTGAAGGCCGTTGTTTTTTAAAACATTTATTTTTAAACTGTACGAAAACAATAAAAAAAATGAAGTTAAAAAAATACTGTACAAACGCGAACTTATCCCTTTGGGGATTAAGGTTGTACATCAAGTAGACAAGTGTACAAATTTATTTAGGAAAAGAGCATAACAATTCAACTAACCAATAAAACTCATAAAATACCGGGCAAGAGCATGTCTAACCATGCTCAGTATAGGGTTCCGGAGCCGTTACTCCACAAAAACCGTCTCACAAAACACAAACAAATGTAAATCAAATGTAAAAGCCTTTACTGTGGAGACTATGTATTCAAGGACTGTGAAGTGGATAGGCTAGGTTTACACAGGCTTAGTATTTGTCATTAGTGTAAGTGATTAGGGACCTATCTGCAGAGTGGCAAGTGGCAAGTAGCCGTCTACACAAGGGTGTTAGAGAATGGTATTAGTAGTTACAAGATCTCGCCACGGTTTGCCGCCGCCGACTCGTTTCAAGAAATGTTTTTAGGCATTACTCTAATATTATTTCACAATGATACAAGATCTGCAAGCAGAAGTGTTCAAAAGGAAGCGTTTGTGGACAAGACAATGGTTGCTGCGAAGAGAAGAAAATGGAAATTCCACAAATCTTTTAAGGGAGCTAGAAACCGAAGATCAAAGAGAGTACAAAATATTTATGTGGATGACCACAAATCAGTTTAATGATTTGTTACAGAAAGTTACACCGGCGATTTAACAAAAAGATACAAACATGGAACAAGCTATACCAGCCAAATTAAAATTACAAGTTACTTTGTCATTTTTGGCAACTGGAAACCACTAAGTACCGCAGTTTATCTCATTGCTTCAGAGTATTTAGTAAGCCAGCAATTTCGAGATTCATTCCTAATAAACTGTATGTGTTTTCCGAATTCCAATTTTCATAATGATGTTTTTCTAGATATAAAACTGGGAAAACAAAGTAAACAAAACAATTGAGTAATCAAACTTCACTTGAAATGAATGTTCACATCACTCGAAAAGTGACAGTAGATTTTTGCTGGGGTTAGATACTTGTCGCTTAGTAGAACCGGCTTCTAATTAGTTGCACTTGCAGTTGCACTGATACCAATCACTTACACAATATGTTTACAGACGTGTGACAAGTATTAGTGACAAGTACTAAGCATTAGCTACTAATCCCGTGTAAACCTGGTGGACCTTTCGGGATACCCTCAGACCTAGAGCACCACGGTGAACGAAGGTGTCACTCGACCGGATGGGGTGGAGTCACATCTATCAGCACCGATTCGCATTTTGTCTATATAAAATAGTTACTTTTTATCAAGATGCGTAGGGGGAAGTGGGGCAGATTAATGCAAGGGGCACAATAATACATCAGTACTATTTCGTTAAAAACAAATGTTAATAATATGGAAATATAACTAAATCATGACTATACGTAAGCGGGCTTGACAGCTGTAAACCCATCGCATGGTGGTTGTTCTTTAGCATTACACGAGGAAGGTGTTTTTAGTGTAGCTAACTAAAAAATATTCTCCTGATGATGATTGGAGATTTTAAATTTCCAATAATAAGTTATTAATTTACGTTTTCAGAATTGGGATACACCAAAAAAAATAACTGCTTGATTTTACATTTTTATTCGGCCTTTTCTAAGGATCTAATTTAAACCATTTCATGATTAAAAGTGTTATTATTATTTTAAATAATTTATCAAATAAAATTAACCTCGCCTACTTACTGTGCAAAAATGGCGGAGCTATTTAGAAAAATGGGTATACTTCGTCTAAGATTTAGAAATACGTTTCTTCTGTGACTATCTATGATCCGTTTTTAAAGTCATAATAGACGAACGTCATTCAAACAATGTATTTTAAGCATTCGACCATTGCTTATTACCTGAACCTTAACTAATTCAGCACTTCTGCATGAACCTTGATTTTAAAGTAGATTCACTGAACACAATCACATTAAATTTATTGATAATAATTTTGAAATGACAACAGCTGGCTTCGAACGTAGGTGTCTGCTAGATACCTAAATTGAACTTATAAAAAAAATTTGGAAAGGTGTTATATGTTTTATGTAAATCCTCAAAAGAGGTTGATATAGCGCAATTCGGACTGTATTTAGGGGACAAATAAAGGTTATTTCTTAATTTTATTATAATTTATTCATTGTAACATATTTTTTTAATTTAACTACATAGATCGATTTGAGAAACCTATTCCTCGAAATGGTTTTTAAATTTTCATACATTGCCAAAAATGTATGTATTCCAATTGCACGTTTAACTTTTCTAAAGTACATTGGTTTTATTATTATTCAAACATTTTTCGAATATGATCGTTGGGGCACTTTGACACACAAAGGAACGGGGCGCATTGGTGCTATCAATGTTTACGTAAGTAATTTTTGACAGTGTTGTTTAAGTGTCTAAAGTGTTTTAGGGTTTGTTAAACCTATTTAGTCATACATGTTAAAATTAATTTAAATCAATACTAAAAGAACCAATTGAAATCGGTCATAATGTCTATAAGGATAAAATTACCCGACTTCCCCCTTCGATAAAAAATGCGAATCGATGCTGATAGATGTGACTCCACCCTTACAGTAGTGGGGTAAGAAGGTGTGCGTAGCAGCACCGCATAGCCCGTCCTCCCGACGTTTGCGGAGTGGATCAGCGAGAGCACTTGTCTCGCCGGCTGTGTTCCGCTCCCTCCATCTGGGAGATGACCGATTCGCAGAAGGAGGCTACTGCTGTCCACCCCTCTCGGCTGCCGAACAAGGCGTTTACCAGGTTTGGCAGAGCGGTCTGGCCCACGATGTTGGTGAGCAGGAATATCCCACAGTGCACCTCTACTGTGTGGCGCACATCGTCGACCAGTGCGCCACACTCGTGGTACCTACCCACCGGTGTAACCTCTCCCGGATAGCTGCTTGGTGCAGGTACGGTCACGGACTTTAATTTATGACCCATTTCAAGAAAAACATGCTTGATGTCGTCAATGTCATTACTTCATTAGAGATGTAAAGAAATTTGTAACTTTTAGGAAACTCAACCTTATTGCTGTAGAATGTCAGATTGACTTTGGACCTAAGGTGGGTACCAAATTTAAGTCCTTAACTGTACTTCCCGATGCAGCCATGCCCAGTCAGCATAATAATATGCACGAGCCTAAAGGAGAGGATGCCTTGCCGCCTGGGTATAATCTGAGTTACCCAGCTAAAACCAGTTGGGCCTCAAAGTCCCTTAGATTAAAAGTTAACACAAATAACATAAACTCACCATAAACTACTCTTTACTCGTACGACTACACTAATCTACCAGTGCCATCGTTCTCAATTTGCTGGAAAATCTTGAGACTTGCTGTCTCGAGACTTATTTTTGTACTTCAACAACATCATTAATTGTTTATTGTAATCTGTACCGGCACAATGGACGGGCGGTGGACATGATCCATTTCGACCCGATCTTCGTTATTAGCTTCGAACACTGTGTCCACATACAGCCTGTTGTCTTCGTTCGCGTTGAAGACGAAGAAGGAGTTGGCTAGCGGCGGCAGGCAGCGCATGAGCAGGTGGGCGGCGGCCAGCGCCGTGCACAGGATCGCCGTGGAGACGGCGAACACGGGGGCAAACCCCAGCCGCTCTACCGGCAGGCTGCACTCGGCGGGCCGTTCGTCGAACCTAAAGGCATTCATCACAATATGCTAGTTAGGTGGTACGAGAGGGCTCGAAAATTAAAAACGCTGTTATTATAATTCTTCAATTCCAAAGTTTTGTAACCAAAGGGTACCACGGGACCTTGCTACTATGCCTACGTCGACTGTCGGTTCGTCCGTCCGTCCGTCAATATGTCCTCTCATATCTCTATTTAATACTTGTACGGTAAATAATTCCACACAGTTTAATAAATAGAAATGAAATCAAAACTTTTTTTATGCGTAAACTCGCGTTTTTCTCGCATCAAATATTTTTATATGAAAATTTGTTCATACTTTTTGTTTTTAGAGATATTATTTTGTGTAAAAACACCGTCGGAACACTACATTGAGTGTGTGGGGTTTTTACCTTCTATGATTTGCAACACGCAATCAGAAGGTAAAATACTTTGTGGAAATCACAGAAATTATCAAATTACGTTACAATTAAATCAAATATTTTGCCTTCAAGTAGGTATTTTGTGTAATGCTTGCTGAATAAAAAAAATATATTTGCCTGTCCTTGATTCGTCAAATGCAGTTTTACTTTCTATACTATCTCCCTAAACTATAACTACCATAAAGTAACGCGCTACATATATCAACCTTCGAAACTATGACGATTCCTTAGTTTTAGGTTTTGTTTTATGCCAAAAATTCTACGTAATACTACATAATACTGATAATCGTAGGAGATGGCTTTCTGGATTAGGATGTAGTTTTTTTGTGGTTTATTTCTTTAGCAAGTTTGTTAAAATAATGGTGGCTTAGGGTATTTTTCTTTTCGTTTCACTAATCGTTTAAAAAATTACAGAGGAATAAGACAAAAAACGCGACCTCGAAAAATCACCCATAAATATATGGGTGATTCTTCGAGGTCACGATTTTTGTCTTATTCCTCTGTATTTTTTTTGCCTATTTCACTAACAAGTATATGCTCCCTAGAATGTATGGTTTAGGCACTCATTTTTATGAACTCGTTCAGAAATTAATTAACTGTTTAATTTTCATGTCTAAAGGAATAAGAGAACGACGACAAAGGACTAAGAATAGGTTCAAAAAAATAAAAATAAAAATGTGATATTCTCGATAGTAGGTAAATTAATAATACCTATATTGTAGTTTTAAACAATTAAATAAATCACCACATTTTATAGTTAGCCTTGTTTATTAAAAAAAAGGTATACAAAATAGTTTATGTGAAATAATCTGAGATTATGCGAAAGTTTATAAAACTTAAAGTAATTGAAAATAAATAACAACATCGAAAGTGAAAAAAAAACTATGGAATTTGACAATTTTCTTATTCCACTGTCCATAACTCATAGGAATAACGGTAAGAGCGGTAAGAAAAAACTGAAAATATGCTAATGGTTCATAATACGAACATACTGGAAGGCTACCGTTAATGCTACGGTAAGATAGTACGTAAAGCAGTTAATCAAGCACAACATTTTTTTTAAATTACTTGTTGAATTTTGTTAATGTAACAACAAATTGTCTTTCTATGTGGTCTCTCAAAATATTGGTAAAGTTGTCTAAATTTATATTTCAAATTTAGACAACTTTACCAATATTTTTATCATATGTTATCAAGAAAATGGAGATCGGACACGACAGAGTAGTAAGAATAATGGGGTTTTTTATTTTTTTTGTAAATGTTTATAATCCGTTACACAAAAATCGACCGATGTCCTAGTTAAATATGATTATACCACCTCTGAAAATAAAAACAAGCTTCTAAACTAAATAGTTCATTGAACTAAACTCCGGACGTCGAAAAACAGGGCCCCGAAGAATCACCCTTATAATGCCGAAATATCTCTAAAGTTATTTATTTTTAAATTCTATATAGATAGGTAAAAAGCATGATATGATTATATTCAACCGTACAAATGATCAAATGATATCGTTTACCAGTCTTCAACGCCACAGTTTTTAATGCCGTCACAGACAACGCCGCTGGTGAAGCAATAGTCTTCATAGTTCACGCTGCAGATGCTTTCGTTCATGGCACAGCACTTCTGGTTGTGAGGCTTCAGCCGCGCTACGGTCGCCGTCACTTGGTACATGTGAGCCTACAGTTGCATTTTCCTCATTTTACTACTTTTGTTAAGAACTCATAATTAATGACAGACATAATTATAACTAATTGAATCATCAATATAAAACAATATAAAGGATTTAGTGTCATTGGGTACAAATGGAAAATCGTCCACGTGAAATAACCATTCTGAAGTTGGGTCAAAAGTAATAGTATCAAAAGTGAATTTAGTCAAAATGTAATTGTGCTGAAAAGTATTTATAACCAAATTGATTTTCGTTGTAAATTAATTAAGTCCCAATGGAATTTGGTCCATTATAAAATTTATAAATTATGAGCAAAATGAAATACGCACAAGTGAATGTAGTTTAATATAAATTAAGACCATATAAATATAATTTAAATTGTACATATTTCAGGTAGGTCGTATTTACAATTGGTCATATTTCTGAGTGTACGTAAATACAAATAGACATATTGTTTTCAACCAATATCATATTGGACAATTTTACCATGGGACAATTTTCCTTTTTGTTGTACCTATTTCAAATGGTCATTTTTCTGAACTGACGTATAATTTCAAGTGGACGATTTTCCATTTGTACCTAATGATATCTAAAGGGTCCTTTCTTGAAGAGTCAGTTTGCAAAGGATTCCATAATCGTTTAACGAACATTTAAAAAACTTAATTTTATTTTTGCAACCTAACTTCGCAATGATAAGTTTACTACTTTTACTAGTAACTGAAAACATCAATATAATTAATAAGGGGTATCAATTAACCGGTCAGCAAAATATTCTCATTTTGGTGAACAGAAATATGTATTTGGTCAGCAAAAATAGCTAGTTGGTAAGCAACTTATGGTTAGCAAACATTTATAAATCTGTCAGCAATTAATGACATATTGGGCTGCTCTAAATTATTTTGGTCAGCAAATTAAATATTTGAGCTGCATTGAACGACCCACAGATAATTAAATTTTGGTAAGCAATCAGAAGGTAAGCAAAATAATTCATTTTGTCCAGCAGAAAAAAGGAAGCAATAAAATCAAATTGGTCATCAACAAAATGGGCGCAACTATTACAAAGTTCATTCAAATATACTCTCTTTTTTTGTAAATTATTCAATTTATATAGAATTATTCCTCTAGGGCACACTTTCCTCGCAGATACACCCTTGAAAAAAGTTCGCCTTTATTCCTTATAGATCCCCTTTTTAAATACCAATGCAGTGTTTCCTAATAAGTAGATACACTTTTGGGTACAGTTATGTGTTGTGTACACAAAGGTGTAATTAACAAATTTACTGCCGTGCCGGCAACACACACATCCCAAACCCACCATCAAATTTACAAATTTAACAGAGTCGACGGAGCTCCGCTCACGCGGATCTCCTATTTCTGGGTTGTTCTGGCCCTCCGGGCCTGATATAAAAACGAACCTAACCTAACCTACCTCATATTTATGATACAAATTTTGGTTAATCTAGGGTGTGATTGTGATAGAAAATTTTGTGACAAAACTTAACTTGTAAACACTGCTGACTTTTCAAACTAAACGCAATCCACTTCTATATTATAGATGACCATTATTTTAATATGCATACCTCTTAATTAAACTGCTTACAGACATGTTTTCTCTGCTGACCAATTGTAAAATCTTGCTGCCCAAATAATTATTTTGCAGCTCGACTGTTTATTAGGCAGACAAATGACAAAAAAAGCTGATCGAAATTGTTTAAAATGTTACCCGTTTATAAATTGTTTGCTGAACAAAGAGTTGTAGCCCGATTTTTATTTATTGCCACCCAAATCTTTTTATGCTGCCCAAATGAATTAATTGCTGATTTTTTTTGCTGATCAATTTTAATAACGGCTGACCATTTAATTACTTCCCATTAATAAGTATCTAAGACATAATTGCACCATTCATATTAGAACTGTTATTTAGTTAAAACTAGTGGGTTTAAGCTAAATAACAGTTCTAATATGAATTTTGATTAAAAAAAGCATTGAAGTCGGTATGTTAAAATGGTTACGGTGGGTCCAGTTTAGACAAATCGCATCGTGCCATGTACTTAGTTAGTGAATATTAGTTTGACAACTGATTAAGGAGTAAACTTAGGTGGAAACTTATTTATTGGATAACAAACATGTGAAACAACTACTTACTAAAAAAAATGAGTTGATTAAACATAACTTACGCTCATATCCGCATTAATACTACTGTTGCTGGCAAAACGGAATCGAAATCTCTCTTTAATACCAGCCACAAAGTAAGGCGTATTTTCATTAGTTTTGCCTTTGATAGTGTCACAAAGGTTTATGCAAAGGTCTTGCTTTAATACGGCGATGGCGTTTCGATTGTTCAGGCAGTTTAAGCCAACGTTGTTCGGATATAAAATCACTATTACTAAATACATATCCGATCCGGCCGCGACGATCTCCACCATGCATTCGTAATCTGCCGGGTTTAAAGTGCGGAACACCTGTAAACACAAATCGAGGTTTGTAGTTGCTATACTAATCAATCGGCGGAGATTGTATCGCAAATTCGCAAAGTATCTCATAACATAACATAAGATAAACTCACGCCTTCATTCCCAGAGTGGGGTAGGCACTAGGCAGAGCCACAGACTCACCAACAACTCCAACAATTTGTTGATAGTTCTGTGACCACATTTTGCACAACCAGGCTAAGATGTTATCCAGTGTATTAGTGACAGGTTGTAAGTATCTCTTCCCAAATAATTCATACTTTTTTTATTATTTCGGCTAATGATCATTTGGCGTAATAAAATTACCTGATAAACTTCCGTTTGAGTTTCATAAAAAGAAAAAACCTTATAAATTCATAAACCAAAAACTGACAATTTGGATGTTGATACTCAGCATAAATAATCCTCACTATATGAGGTGCTAACAAAAAAAACCTTTAACCAAAACCTTGGCGACGGTTTGGCTACGTTAAATTATAATAGGATACATGGCCAGCGACGTCGCCATGGCGTCCCGGTGAGGCAGGGGACTACGACAAGGGATGTGATCCTCTTAAGCGTATCACTTTTCAATAAGGCGCTAAGAGCCTTAACACATCTCTAACCTAACCTAACCTACGAGCAGTTCTATCCTTATCTAAAACTTGTGAAGTATGAAATAAAATATCATGCAGTTTTAATTTGTAGGTATAGTATCCGCAGGGCTTTGGATACTATACTAATATTTTTAGGCTTTAGGAAAATATATTTTACGATTGAAGAAAACTGTTAAAATGTATAAAAAGATAAAAAAGATAAAAAGATAAAAGACATTTATTTAGTAAGTAGGCCGCACGGGCACTTTTACACGTCAGGAGTCTACCAGCGCTTCCCAAGAGGAGACCACTGCCGAGAAGAAACGCCGCAAGAAACTCAGCAGTCAGTCATTTTTTTAACCATATTTCTTATTACAATGATACAACTTAGTCAAGTATTATATAAAGCTATAAATATTAATTTAAATATAATATCAAATATCATGCGTAGTTCAGCAGGAAAACATGGCAAAAATATTAGGAGAGATATAGACGGAGAAAAAGGCAAAAACAAAAAAATTATAATAAACAAAGTTTCGACATGTTTTCCTACATCAACAGTGTCCCCTAGACAAGATAAAGGTTTTACATTTGAACAAATTATTATTGACTAAGTTTCGAGTTTAGGCCATGCATTTTTGTCTGCTAGATAATCCTCGACCCTATAATACGCTTTAGACATTAACGACTTTTTCAAGTAATTTTTAAGTGCTGAAAAGGGTAACTTTAAAACTACGTCAGGTAATTTATTATAGAAATGAATGCATTGACCAACAAATGATTTAATACTTTACGGACACGGAATTTTCGAATAGCGATTTTATTTTTATTTCTAGTATTTAAATTATGTATATCAGAATTTTTGGTGAACAAATCTAAATTTTTAATAACATAAATAATATTATCATAAATAAATTGAGACGCTACAGTTAAGATATTAATTTCTTTAAAAAGTTCTCTTAAGGAGTCACGTGAATTTAAGTTGTAAATAGAACGAATGGCCCTTTTTTGTAACACAAATATAGTTTGTATGTCAGCTGCCTTACCCCAAACCAGAATACCGTACGACATAACACTATGGAAATAAGTATAATAAACTAAGCGAGCTGTCTCAACATTAGTTAGTTGTCTAATTTTCCTAACGGCGTAAACAGCCGAACTTAGTTTACCTGCCAGTACAGCTATATGGGGACTCCATTGCAAATTTTGATCTATTGTTATGCCTAGGAAAACTGCCTTATCTACCATTTGCAGACACTCGTCATTTAGAAAAATACTTGAATCTACCGATTTAACATTAGGCAAAGCGAACCTAACACATTTAGTTTTCTTAGCATTTAGTAGCAAATTGTTTCTAGTAAACCAATTAAGTACTTTATCTAATGTGGCGTTTATCCTACTGTAGTCTACGGATTTTCTATCTACCTTGAAAATAAGTGAAGTATCATCAGCAAAAAGTACAATGTCACAAAGTTTATCTACTGTTGGTGGTAAGTCATTTATATAAACCAAAAATAAAAAAGGACCTAAAATAGAGCCTTGAGGCACTCCTATTTTTACTGTAGCTCCAACAGATTGCGTTTTGTTTACAACAACTGTTTGAGTTCTATCACTTAGATAAGAAGACATAAGATTTAAAGCTTTATTGGACAATCCATAATGTTCTAATTTTAAAATAAGGGTCGCATGATCTACGCAATCAAATGCTTTAGAAAGATCAATATAAAATATAAAATTTACAAAAGCCCTCGATGCGACCGTCTAGCCCCTTACGTCAATCTTAAACATTTTTAATTACGATAGCATTCTCGTTATGCATCTTGTCTATAGCCCGTCACCTGAGTTACCACAGTGGCAACAAGGATGCGGCGGTACACTGCCTCTCCAACAGAGTTCAACATACACCACACTCCTCCGATAGAAATCGATGGACCATTGTCACTTGCTGCACTACCTACCAATGTAATGGTATCCGACATTCCCATACCGAAGGTTAAGTCATATCTCAAGTGGCGGGAGAAGGCGCAATCATTGCTTACGTCGTTCGGCCGGTACAATATTAAAAGACCGGAACCTTTTACTGATAAAAAAAAACTCAATAATAATGTCAATCTGAAAATTGGACTCATATTAAGTATAACAATTAACACAATCCATGTGGTCATGGATGTTGTAAAGATTACTGTACACATTTATTTTTACACTGCATCTACTTACAATATCACAGAGAAAGGGGAGTTCCATCCAAATGAAAAAGAAACACTAGGATTATAATAATTACTAGACGACTCATGGACGACCCCAAACTTTAGTACCTACATCTACTTATTACCCCCCTTACTAATAAACGTTGAGTAACGGTGGTATAGCTATACAATGTTTTGTTCTTATCTGTCATTGTGTCATTTGGATTTGACAGATAAGGACAAAACATTGTATAGCTATACCACCGTTACTCAACGTTTATTAGAAAGGGGGTTAGTATATATAAAAACTTTGGATTGTAAAATAAACTTCAGATAACCGAATACAAGCAATTACATATTATTTTTATTTTTAAAATTGTTTCAGATGGTTGTGGAAAATAAGGACCCAGAGAGTACGGAAGTCGACCTGACAGATCACTATGGATACAGAAAAGATTTCCGCACGGCTCTTCCTCAATTCTTAGCAGTCAGCGTCAAAAATCTACTACTTCTTGGTTAGTAGGTATCAAATTATTAATATAGGTAGTACCTGGATTACCGAGCTTTGCTCGGTATGTATTTTTTGTAAGTTTTCTAAAAATGAAACCAAGCCAGATCGATTTATCGCCCCCGGAACCCCCTGCATACTAAATTTCATGAAAATCGTTGGAGCCGTTTCCGAGATTCAGATTAAATATAAATATAATATACACGAATTGCTCGTTTATATGTATTAGATAGATGTCCGAGGAGTATTAACGACACAAAATACACAGTAAAATAATGCGTTTCAGCGGCTTAATGAGAAAGAATTGTTCGATCAACGAGTATAAAAAAATTATAATGTAGCATTACAATAGCGGCCTGTAGGTACACGTAAAGTTCGGACCGCGGGATCCGCTGGAAACGCCACGCGCCGTTCCAATCTTCGTTCCGAACCATAAGTGTATGCAACTGTAAAAGTATAATAGTAAAAAATGTACGGTTCCCGCCGCGGTTCGAACTTTACGTGTACCTAAAGGCCGCTAATCTGTAATCTAATCTATCTGTACTTCCTTGTGAGTAAGCACTAACTCAATAATTTTGTACTGTCATGTGGTAATTAGTATCGTTCATTTATACAAAAGAGCTAACTTAAAATTATGCTCATTTTTTTTCTAAAAATGACTAGGTAAATAGAATTAACATAGCGCTCGACGCGACCGTCCGGCGGGTTGCGTCAATCCTATACATTTTCGATAACGATAACGTTCGTCCTCGCGATGGACCTTGTCTCGAGCCACTGATGGCCCTGATAAACTTTGTATACGGGGACCAAGTCCGAAGACTGAAGAAATACTGAACCATCTATTTTTTTTCGATCTGATTCTGAAAATATTATTAAGCAACGAAACCAAAGTCAGTCTTCCTACTGTTAAGTACTTTGTCTTCTTTAGGCATAGCTTCGTGTACCTACTATGTAAAGTAATTTCAGTCATAAATATGTCGTAATAGATATTAGCTAGGTATATCACTCAGTACACATAATAATTAGTTCCCATAATGTATCGATTGGCTTAAAACATATGAGGCCTAATGTTGCCATACTTTTTTTAATCCTAAATTTGATAGCAATAAAAATGTGTCAGAATGGTTAATAACCTACCTACACAATTATATTTTATTTGTTACATCATAATGTCCAAGAATAAGAAACCGAAGAAAACGATATATTATTACATATCTATCTATATAAATAAAAATGAATCTCTAAATGTGTTGCTAAGCGCAAAACTCGAGAACGGCTGAACCGATTTTGCTGATTCCTTTTTTGTTGTGTTCGATATTGTCAGGATAAGGTTTATGAGGGGGTCAAAAGTGGCTCCAAATGGTTCGTGTAATATTACACACGCTGCTGCTTGCCAGTTCTGAGGGCCCAGACAAGATGCATTACGCTTACAAGCGTTTCTATTCGTTTCGTTTTTAAACCAACCACGTCACTGGTAGATGACGTGACACGAAAAGTCATGTGATCTACCAGTGAAGTGATTGGTTTAAAGAGGAAACGAATAGAAACGCTTGTAAGCGTAATGCATCTTGTCTGGACCCTCTGTTATCTTGAACTTGGCTTGACACGCTACCGCGTGTCTAGATACGTAAGAAAATACGGTAGGTACCCTAAAAATCAAAAATCCAACGGGATGGTCGGAAATTTGAAGCGGGGCGAAGCCGCTGGCGGGCAGCTAGTATCTAATAAAACTCGGGCAAGCAAATTTACGTTAATAAACACTATGTCACGTCATGGTTAGTAAAAAATATTATTGGGTTCAATAACGTTATGGCAAGTGAAATCAGGATTACAAACATTTCTTTGTTATTTCTTAGTTGTGTTTGTAAAAATGAACAGAGTAGGTAAATTAGTAGTAAATAAATAAATAAATATCAGGAGACAATGTCACCAATTCGTCAAATAGTAATAAAAAATTAAATTCGCAAATATAACAACTATGGAATCCAAATAATTTGGATTCATGTTGTACTTATGTACCTATGCATTAGTTAGCATTAAATTGTCAATTAGGTAAGTACTTAATTTCAATAGTGTCTTGTAATGCTGTAAGCAAATTAAAGGTTTATGACTTTGTTAAAAGTATGAAAACTAAAGTAGGTGTAAAGTTCGATATTCTGTTTATTTTTTATTGTAGGCTATGGAATGACTCTTGGATTCCCGACCATCCTTATTCCTGCGGTAAGCCAACCAGTGGATGATGAAGTGTTGCACTTGGAAGTTTCTCAAGTGGCTTGGATCAGTGAGTATAACTATAATTCTACAAATTTTTACCCAATGGTGCCTGCCGCTGTGTTCGAATAGGTTCAAAAAACCTACCAACGTGATCTACTGAATTACTACTATCGGATTACGATAGGTACGGACGCGGCCATCATCCCACTCTGTCATCAGAACATCTTTTAGACACAATACTAATGCATTACCTATCATCCGACTTACACAACAAACTTATAGATAATTTTAGCTTAACTAAACACTATTTAAATTAAACTTGAAAGAGTGATTGATTACAGACATACAGACAGACAAGGCCTCTATTTGTTACCGTACGGCCCTATTGTTTTTAACTCGGCCGCGCCGCTATTATTACACGACTGCCCAAAAAAAGGAGTGTAATGTTTTCAGGGTTCATGTATGTATGTATGTACGATTCTTTATCCCACCGTAACTTCAAAACGCCTGAGCCGATTTATACACACTAAACTGTTAAAATAATAACAATGGCAAAATATCAATTATTAACATAGGTATATCGACGACAGTATAAAAAATGCATCCAGTTTTTTAGGGTATATTGTTGGTTTGACGGACTTGCCCCGTAGACGCACTTGCCTCACCTTACCATACATATACCTATACAGCATTTTGCTGTATTATTTTATCTAAGAAGCATTTAAAATCATATACAT
The DNA here is from genome assembly GCA_948252455.1 of Acleris cristana. Lineage (NCBI taxonomy): Eukaryota > Metazoa > Arthropoda > Insecta > Lepidoptera > Tortricidae > Acleris > Acleris cristana. Next base: position 47,094,605 of record OX411772.1, read on the forward strand.
ATACAGTTTTGTCAAAATTTATGAAACTTTATGTGAAAATAAACACGAGTTGCATTCGCGTCAATATATATATAATTAACTTGTGTTTGCTCTGAAGGTAGGTACTCGACTAGTCCATCACCGAGGTAGGTTCATGTATGACGATCGTTTGTGATTAATAATACGTTCGTAGTAGCATTAGTAGCTAAACATAATCATTAAAATATTATTATTTTTAATCATCTTAACGGAACAAAGTATTTATTTGTATTCAAGTAGGTAAGTCAAGTAGCGATACTAATAATTGCATGATTGTAAAACATGCTACCTTCGGCACGTTTTAATAAATTCCTTCTGATGTGACTAGCGCATTCGCTAGGCTCATCAGCCTGAGTATTCAATGTTAGATAATCATTCTTTAAGGATGCTTTTTTCCAGGTTCGATAAATTTAATAGTAGTCCCCTTGGGCTGCGCGTTGTCTGGCGTGGTGACCGCGCCGCTGGGCCGCAGAAGGGCCATGCAGTGGGTGAATCTGCCCTTCTTCGTAGCTTGGCTCTTGTTCTACTTCTCAGCCTCCCCGACCCACCTGTACGGAGCCCTCACCCTGACGGGGTTGGCAGGCGGCCTGCTCGAAGCTCCCGTGAGTACCCTAAAAATAAGAGACGTATCATACTTAGATAAGTAAATAAAAATCACGCACTATAAGTGGTACTCGTAATGTGTTGAAGTGTTTGTTTATCAAAAGATAAATCTCGAATGTCAGTAAGAAGTATTGTTTGGCTTATCTGTTTTTAATACCCGTATAAAATATATATACAAGTTAAATTCTTCCGAGATTTATTATTTTAGTAATAAAGATATTTATTTTAGGTGTAGGAAGGTGGCGATGGCGTTACCCTATTGACTAGTACTTCCAGTTCAATCAGGGTATTGATTCTCTCAAAAGCAAAGGTGAGCGAACGCAGGAGTGATGTGCAAGCGGCGAGTTTAAGTAGTCCCGTCAAAGCGAACAAAACACATTTCATCGCGTGTATTCAATTTGGCAGCATGGCTTCTCGAACGTATAAGGCTGCCTAATTGAGAATGCACGCGCAAATATGTGTTTTGCTCGCTCTGACGGGACTACTTAAACTCGCTGCTTGGACTTCACTCCTGCATTCGCTCACCTTTGCTGATGAGAGAATCACTACCCAGTCGCCGCGGGCCAGCCAGTGGCGAGCTCTTTGTACGCCGCGACACACAGGCGGCGCCATAGTTTCTTCAATAGACCGGTTCACCAATCCGATTTCATCCATATAATACAATAGCCTATTATTAATGTTCCCAATGTTCCCATCGTTGTAGATCCTTTATCTTCTATGAATATTACAGGAGAAACTGACTAAGGAGTCAGGGGGATTTCTAAGTTAAAATCTTCAAATTTTGTGTTTAGGTCGACGATTGAAAATTAATTTCATTGGCGTTTTTGATAATTTCATCCCCAAAGGGATGAAAGGGAAATGGTAAAACTGGCTGACTGATCCATCAACGCATAGCCCAAATCGCAGGACATAGGGACTTGTAATTTGAAGGGAATATTCCTTGGGTACCCTAGGGATGCACTAAGAAGGACATTTTGAAAATTCATCCCCTTAGGGGTTAAGATAGGGGGTGGAAGTTTGTATGGAACTATGGTCATTTTTGTAGCTGGAAACGTGGTAATTGGTATTTAAGCTACTGTTTATAAATAAATAAAAAATACCACTTTCAGTGATTTTTGAAAAACTGGCCCTAAGACGATAAATGGGATGTAGAAGTTTTAAAGTTTTGAAACTTTTGAAAAAGCCATCATGGTTTTCATATTCTTAGATTACGGTGACGCAGATTTTAAATTGATATCGGAATTCCAAATGGCGGCTTTGATATGTATTTTTTTTTAATCGTAATGGGTTTCATTTTCTTATATTTAGGGATGCAGAGTTGGGGTGCGATGGTGTTGAAATGTCTAAATGTCGTTTTTATGGTTTCGTAGCAAATCGGCTGTAACAGATGGACCGACAGACAGCCACACAAGTGATCCTACAAGGGTTGTTTTTTTCCTTTTGAGGTGTGATTATTCTAATAGGCTTTTAAATTTGTAGAAAGTCTGTTTTGTCTCCGTCAGGTGTTAACGTACGTGGCGGAGATAACGCAGCCTCACCTGCGGGGCGCGTTGTCGGCCACCAGCTCCATGTGCATCATCATCGGGGTGTTCACGCAGTTCCTCTTTGGGCTGCTCTTCTACTGGCGCACTGTAGCCCTCGTTAATATACTCTTCACGGTAAACTAACCATACATTACATATACCTAGACGCATAACAGGTTATCAGTGCCACCAATAGTGTGAACGATAGAAAGATACCGAAAACCCTTTCATTTTGTATGCTTTATGGAGTTTATGGTCAGCGGACTCTGAGGCCCATAACCATCTACCCCGGCCAACTTAATACTTAGGCTACACGCTACACTGAAAGTTTTGCACCCCTGGCCACTCATAAATATTTGAATTTAGAATTATGTTATTTACAAAAATATAGCTCATTGTTTATGGAATTAAATCATAGTTGGCGGGAAACTGTTCGTAATTTGTTTTTTCTGACGTTTTAAAGTGAAGAATTTGCACTAAAAATGGAATTGACGCGAAAAGACTTTAGGGCAATGATTTTTTACGATTTTAAAAGTTCTCTTTCTCCGCAAGAATGTAGTGCTCGCCTTCAAAAAGCTTTTGGGCTTGAAGCACCACATTTAAGCACTGTGAGACGGTGGTACGCAGAATTTAATAGAGGCCGGAGTTCACTCAATGACGATTCTCGTGAAGGTCGGCCGTTTACCGCGGTCACTGAAGAAAACGTGGCTGCTGTCAGGCGACTACTAACTAATAGATGAAAACCGACGAGTCACCTATGACGAAATTCGTGGACAGTTAGGAATTGGTATGAGCCAAATTAAATTTTTTTTACAAGTATATTTAAAAGTCAGGAATCTCTGTTGTCGTTGTATTCCCCATGAACTGACATCAACTCAGAAATAAGCCCGTGTTGATTGGTGCCAAGAAATGTTGCAGAAGTATAACGACGGGCGTTCAAATGCCGTATAATATAGTAACAGGAGACGAGACATGGATATATTGTTACGATCCGGAAAAAAACAACAGTCATGTGAATGGGTCTTTGAAGGTGACCGCAGGCCAACAAAAGTGCACCAAGCAAAAAGCGTAGGCAAGCAGATGCTTGCTTGTTTTTTTTTCAAAAAACAGGTCTTATTTTGACATGCTGGTTGTGGTGTGCCATTAGGTAAAAAAAGAACAGTCAATTCCGGTGGTACACAACCATTTGTCTGCCCAATGTCTTTCAAAAGACAAGCATTTTTGGATTCGGAAAAGGTGAAGATTGTGACTCCTGCTTATAGTCCAGACCTAGCAACTTGCGATTTTTACCTTTTCCCCAAAATCAAGGATTTGATGAGAGGTTTTATATTTAAGACCCCCGAAGAAGCAGTGACGACGTTCAACCAGCATGTTGAAAACATGGACTTAAGTGATTGGGCCTCATGCTTCGAAAAATGGTTTGAGCGTATGAATAAATGCATTAAATGTAATGGCGAATATTTTGAGAAGCAATATATGTATTATTATAGTTACAAATTGTTTTATTTCCAAGTTACGCAAAACTTTCAGTGTGGCCCTCGTACAGGAAACCTTAAAATGCAATCTGAATACTGCAAATGTGTTGCCAACTTTGAGGACTAAGATGGAATGCCTCTGTGCTAGTCAATTCAATGGTTACGCAGTTACTTGCTGGCGGTCACAAGTAGGGTATAAGATGGTGATACAAGATGGTGGTAGCGATCCGGACGGACCTTGCGCAACGTTCTACATACATGGTCCTACCACTATTTTATCTGTATATTAATATATAAAATGAATTCCTGTTTCCCTTGGTCACGTCATAATATAACTAGAGAATGGCTCGACCTATTTAAAAAAATTCACCGGCGTCGCCGGGCACGCACAACTAGTACGGAATAAAAACAAAAACAATATATTTTGGTTAAACTAGCTAATGCGTATATTTGACTAGCCCTACTTCCAAGTAGTTATTGTGTCCGCTACTTTACATTCTGATTAAAACAACTACGCTGTTTTTTTTATTTTTTTAAATGTTTTATCATTAGATTCTTGCAGTCATAACACTGTTCTTCGTACCAGAGTCTCCTCACTGGCTGGTGTCGAAGAAGCGCTATGATGAAGCCAAAAAGGTAAAAACATAGTTCCACGGAATGGTCATTCAACTGTTGGTAGTATTGTAAGTAGGTACGCGAGTTAAACTGGGGCCTTATCAATGCGAGTAATGGAACACTTCAGCACGAAATTCCCAATCGCAACTTTACTGGAATGTAAATACTTATACTGCGTATAAGCCAAACCTTACATAAATATAGCCAAAAAAATCGGGAAGGAGCATGTCTGAAAAAACTGCTTAAGGTGTTTTTAAAAGAACTGTGTCCCCCTTTATCTTATGTCTAAAAATATGAAAAAACAATCACAAAAAGATAAAGCTTAGTAAATACTTTCAACGAAAATAATTTTCAACTTGATCGGATATACCGTTTTTGAGTTATTGCCGAAAAAATATATAAAGTGCCATGAAGGTACGCTCTTTTGCTGGTGCACTTTTCCACATAATATTTATTGATATAGATTTTTGTGTCTGTAGTAACAGCTTCGGAACCCTACACTGAACATGGCCCGACATGTTTTTAAGGGGATTTATGTTAAACTTTTAATTCCTTTTATGTCCGTCACTTGTTTAGGGATATTGAAAATTTGATAATTTAAATCTGAGGTGATATTGTAATTTGGCGTAATGGGGGAGAAAATTCAGGAAAAATAAATAAATGGAGAACAATTTATTTCACAGTACAACAGGTACACAATACAAATACTCTTTATTGAACACCAAAAAACAAAACACGTATGACGGAACAGTACATTTTAATTACAGGTATACCTGTAATTAAAACAGTCGGTCTTACCGCTAAATAGCGATTTCTTAATCTTATAATATCTGTCTTTACCTGTTGGGCGGTTTTTTGTATGACGAAACCAGTGGCAACAACTGGTTAAATAATATAATGTAAAATTTAACACGTACTAAATTACATACTTGGGTTGAATCATAACATAACACTCGGATTTTTGTATTTTATTTTATGTTGTAAGTAAAAAAGCTCGCTAGGGGTATTTTTATTACTGATAATTCACATATTGTTTTCAGACTTAACATGAATCATTCTGGGGCCTGTTTTATAAAGCTTCAAATTACAATTTACAGGTCACAAGTTTCTATTTGACACAACCTTGATCAATGACGACCAGCCATTTGAGCAGTGTTGCCAGTTGAGACCTGTAAAATTGTTACTTGTTGGTTTTGCTTTATAAAACGTGCCCCCGGTGAAGAAAGTTCACATTGAGCATTCGTTAAAGTATTAACTTTCATCATTCATCATTGACATTGTACTATAAATTAAGCGTCTGACTGAGGAAATAGTGCGGAGCTCCAGTACTTTATTGCTTATACTATTCTTTATTACACTATTATTAGATCAAAAAAATAATCTAATACTTGTCTATTTTTGAAAATATGAACTCCATAGTAGCAATAATTCTCAAGGTCCCTGACAACCACAGTCCATGAAAAGGAATAAAGGGATAATTACAAAGAACCTAAACATTATTCTGATTTCATTGTAGAGTCTGCAGTGGCTTAGAGGCTGGACGAAGTCTTCTGCAGTAGACAAGGAGTTGCGAGATATCCAGGAATTATATAAGGATAAGAGAGGTAATGATTGGCACTATGAACCCAACTTAAAAAAAAATAGTGAATAAAAAAAACTTCTTGCGACAGCCATTTTTTTATTAAAGGTTTGTGAAATATTAGATCATTGACGGAGGCTTAGAGTTTTTTTAAGCGCAGCATGATTGGAGAAGCGGCCCATGCCTCACCTTTAAAACCTTCTTTAAAACCATTAGGTAGGTACTTTTAATTGCTTTATTTATGTTTCAGTTGAAGCAGAAGAATCAAATGAAATGATTACCAACAGAATATCTCACTTCCTCGATAGAAGTTTCCTATACGGCTTCTTCCTTGTTAGTTACTGCTTCTTCGTCGGGCATTTTAGTGGCATGACTACTCTTCAGGTAAAACTCAACTACAAGGTGTTGATTCAAAAATCTTTGGGATACATTTCAGCCAGCGCTTCAGCTTGTGGTTCTGTATAATGGCGTGGCTGAATACAGTGCGAAAGCTTCACTGTTTTGATCTGATAATTGGACACTCGCAGACGTATGCAGTGTCCATATTCCAGATGCTGAAGGCACCGATAGACAAGTACTACGCGACGCTGATTCTAGGCATCGTCCAGATAGTGGGCGCAGCCGCCTGCGTGGGCCTGGTCCACTACACCGGGAAGCGGGCGCTGACGCTCTTCTCCACAGCGGGAGCCAGCCTGTGTTGCCTTCTGGTGGCTGGTTACGACCGGTACATCACCGCGGTGACTAGCCTTAATTATTATTTTTTGGGAAAACCTTTTGGTCTAAGATCCGAATAGGAGACGACCTTTACCAAGCTGTTAATCGATGAAAAGTATTTTATATAAAATTTAATATGGTAAGTAATATATGGCGAATAAGTTGACTGAAAAATTTCAGTCCAGTACAGTCCATAATTAAATAAAAACTAAAAAAACTTGCTATTGCTTGTTTAAGAGGCCAATAAACATACTAATCGAAAGTAAGAAGCGTATAGAATATGCAAACGTTTTCCGGTGGCCATCTGTTATTTTTATCATCAGTTGCACTTTACCAAATGATACTTTCTGAATGCAAATGCTGGACTTGTTACTAAATATACTAAAATCGCTAAATGTATGCCTGTAATATTTGACGAGTCCTCTCTATTCCTCACGGATCTCCTCATCATTGCCCTTACCATGAGTTACAATTACCGTACTCGCTAGCGAGTCGAATGCTCCATCCCTCGCATTCTATAACAATAGGTACTGTGAGGGACAACGCATTCATGCACTAGGTACCTCGGAAGCATACTTTATCAAACCTAACATAGATTTAAAAAAATATTATATTTAAAAGAATTGGTCACCACTCAACAATCGGACACAACTCGATGAACATAAATTCAAAAAAAAAAAACATACATTGGAACATAGAACCTCCTCCTTTTTTGAAGTCGGTTAAAAAGTGGCGAGTGTGTAAGGTGTTTAGAATCCTCATGGTAATACAATCAGCTTTCTCGGCCGGACAGACTACAAGAAAAACATGTCTCATTCGCAATGTCGTCATAAAAAAATATTTTTTCGCAATGGCTTTCGCAAAATGTCCCTTCTGTTAAAGTCCCTTGCCGTGTTTCATTATAAACTGCAATAGAGATTAAAATAGCTTATTTTAATTTTCAGAATGAATTAAATGATGGTTATTCATGGATACCCACTACTCTCCTTCTGTTGCTGGCTTTGATCACTCACACGGGGATCAGGTTGTTGCCTTGGATTCTTATTGGTGAGGTAAATACAATACAGGTTTCAGTGAGACTACGAACTTTTGCAGTTTGGTAGTCATTTACTAAATAGGAGGGGAGTCCACGACACTAAGTACCGCGAACAGCTGTCAAAATGTATGAACTAACAGTTGATTAACATTGATTAAATTTAACGAAGTGAAATTAGTACTAAACCTAGTTCGATAAGACTACCGGGTGATATAAATATAAATAATTAGTCACATAATTAATGAGGGAACACGAAATCGCAATGCTGCTATTAAAAAACCTGGCAAAGCTTTTTTTTAGTTATATTTAAGTCCGATGTTTAGTATGATAAAAAGACTCCCAAGTTTCGTTTATTCTTCGGTGCAGGGGAGGGGTAGGTCTATACGACAATGCCGTGCTGCCAGCCCCCTATTTTCCTAAAGTGGCAGCATCAGTGGCAGTAACATGATAAGCGGCGCCTCGTACTTAAGTTTCTAGTATGATCGATCTCCTCAAAAAACCAAAGCTCATCTGAAAGATCATCAATTCTGTGTAACCACTGCTGCATAATCCGACATATAACTAAAAAAATGCTGTGCCAGGTTTTTCGCATTGCGGCTTTGCCATTTCGTGTTCCCCCAATAATTATGTGACTAAATATATGTATATATCAGGGGGGTTATTATTACATGGCTATGCAGCTCATTTTAAGGTAAGCGTAAAAGACAGAGTTATGGCAGTTGCATAACTCTGTCCTTTTCTCTCAGCGTAAAATGCATTGCACAGATACGTCATAATAACCCCACTGGTAGACTTATCAAACTAGGTTTAGTGTCGTGGGCTCTTAGAATAAAAGGTCTACACAGCCAATTTCTTTGGTGGTCATTTTCTGAATTTGGGTCTCAAAGATAATTTTGGTGCTCATTATGTTTGTTGCCTAAAAGAAACGTACCAATCAAATTAAATTTCTTGATATTTATATGTAGGTACTTATTTTAAATTTTAACTTTAACTTGAGTGTCTCGCGTTGGGACACTGCTAGTGAACGACATAATCACAAATTGATTTAATAGTATATTACTTAACAAGGGCTGTAAAAGAAAGAAAGCCCGAAATCGCAGGTATTTGAGACCCGAGCCGTAGGCGAGGGTTGTAAATATGCGATAGAGGGCTTTCTTTTTTACTGCCCGTGATGAGTACACAATTTTACGTCTTCACTTGGCCACAATGCGAGTTTTACCGTGCGCGCAGCGTGCGATAAAACTCACATTACGGCCAGGTGTTACGTAAAGGTTATTAACATCTATTAGATTTACCTAAAACTATTTGGCCTTAATTTACTGAATTATCAACAAGTTTTTACCCGACTGCAGCAAAGCGCAAAAGGAGGGTTATGTGTTTGGCCTGTATGTATGTTCGACTCCTATGTTCCCTCGTAACTATTAAAACGGCTAAAACGATTTTAATAAATTATACGTGGTTAGATTCGTCTTAACCACTTGAGTGTCATATTTACCATGGCTAAGTACCCTTGACTACCTACAGAAACTAAAGGACCCGAAATACCTACGAAAAGAACGTGCCAGTGCATAACGTTTATGTTACATAAAATGGCGGTTATAGTGATGGCCAGCACGGCTAGCACAAGTTGCCCGCGACTTGTTTGTCGCTCGGATCTCCCTTTCCATCTAATCAGGTACGATAGAGACGCACTGAGCGACAAGCGAGAAAATACAACTTGTGCTACCCGTGCAGGGGCCCTAACATGGCTGCGTTTATCGCGTGATAAAGTTTAGATAAGGCATCAGTCACCTTTTGACACGTAAATAAGTACGACAGTGACGGATGCTTTATCCACATTTGATACGCGATATAAACGCAACCATACTAGGCCCACTGGTGGTAGTAATAGTAATCATGTTTATCGTTTAACCAGATTACGTACTGCATAGAGATTTATTTTGACAGTTCTAGTAACAGTCACGATTTAATATTAATAAAACCAATAAAGGAGCGTCCCCACTGAGAGCATTCACGTGAATATTCGAGTGGTGTGGACGTTGAGCAGAGCGTTACAAAGCTTACACACCATTCGATGTTCGCGCCGAATGCTCATTACAAGCGAATGCTCTCAGTGGGGAAGCTCTTTTAGAAAAATTAGACGTGCAATCCTGCCAATGTAGTTGCTTAAATAATTTATTATTGGAAATTAAAAAAACTAAAATAAACAGATAAACACTGCAACAATGAACTATTTATGACAATATATTCATGTTTCAGTGATATTTCGATATTATTAACATTTTTTTAACCGAATAATTAGTACCGGTCTATTATTGTGCCCCTTGCATGAATCTGCCCTATGTACTTCCCCCTAGTGAGTCTTAAACGCAATTTCAATTTAATTAGAGCTGGATTAAGTAGGTAACAATAAGAATGGAAATTATAATTTGATGATACTCTGCTCGTAAATATAATAAGTTGCATTTTTACTTTGTTATGTAAGTACTGTGTAATGATCTTGAATTTTTCTACAGGTGTTCAGTGCAAAGACACGATCCGGGGGCGCAGGTTTAGCCAGTGCCGTTGGTTATATCTTCGGCTTTCTCACAAACAGGATGTATCTCTCTCTGCTAGACAGTATATCAGTATGGGGAACCTATGGACTATACGGTATTGTATGGTAATTGGTACTTCTCGTAACTAAATTCTTGATTTTTGACTTTATTCGATATAATATATTAAAAAGATTTGAAAAGGTAGCCTAAACTTTAATTTTCAGTCTAACTGGGTGCATAGCGTTGTATTTCATTTTACCGGAGACAGAAGGCAAAACGCTGAGTGACATTGAAAACCACTTCGCAGGCATCAAGAAGTTGACAAATGAAGTGTGCAGGCCAACGGTACGAATTTATCTTTTTCTGGTTTTTCCCTGTGACTCCATTAGCGTAAAATGTATAAGGGCGGGACCACAATCTGCCTACAATCATGACTGCTGTCAACATTATCCACATTCAGAAACTTCATGGATCGTTCGATTAATCTGAATCTGCATGTGATGACAGCGTCACTTATATGGAATCTCGAATAGTCGTTCATCTCGATCGTGGCCGAAGTTCGCCTCACAAGGATTTACTTCTTATCGGCAGGGCACTTTAGTGCCTAATACCATATAATCTAAGAGCCCACGACCCTTAACCTAGTTCAATAAGACTACCAGGTTTTATACATACTTATAAAATTAGTCACGTCATTAATGGGGGAACACGACATGGCGATGCTGCAATGCAAAAATCCGGGCTGCGCGGAGGGCGACCTTCAATCGCTTCAGCATCCACTTTCTCCACTGTTTGGAAAATGGTTTTCCTTACACAGAAATTGATGATGAACTTTGGTTTTTTGAGGAGATCGATCATACTAGTTTATACTTAAGTACGAGGCGTCGCTTATCATGCTGCTGCCACTGATTAGGGTAATTATAAATAATGATTAGGGGAACCACATGACGACGTCTCTACGTCAGGAACGATAATTAAGACAACTAAATTGAAAAACAGGTCCTTGCAAACTTGCAATAGTTTCTACGGTACTAGGCAGAGTCAATTCTGACCTCAGACTAATAAGTAAAATGGACAAAGTGTAACAACGGCTCGTATCGTTATCTACGTCGCTCTTGTTATAAAATGCACTTTATTAAAAAGTTACACCTATCTTTATTTTTATTCTGGGGTTTGTGAGTGTCTGCATAACCCTTCATTGTAGTACAGCCAGTTATGTGCAATTCATCGAAACCGTCGATAAGATTCTACTTTTTATTATGTTGAGTAAAATAACAAGAACGACCTAAAATGGTACAGAGTGGCCCAAAAAGAATATTGAATACAATTAATTTCACAGAACTTATTCTTATATCTTGCCCACTGCTGCCGATTAATATAGGGGAAATAACCCCGAGAACGGGGAGTTAAGGTCCACGCGTAAAGGAGCCTCCTCACTGAGAGCATTTGCGTGCATACATTCGAGTGGTGTGGACGGTGAGCCGAGCGTTACAAAGCTTACACACTACTCGATGTTAATTGCGCCGAATGCTCATTACACGCGAATGCTCTCAGTGCGGACGCTCCTTGAGACATATTATGTATTAGATTTGTTCTGTCGTTAAAGTTCACAGAATGCAACTCCTCTACAAAATAAGTCGCAGGCTATAAAGCAGATTTTCAGTTTGTCTTTAATTAAATCGACAGTATGCCACGGTATGTAACGGTTTTTTCTATTATTTCAGAAAAAGACCAATGATGTAACGTTGAGCCATCACATCAAGGGGACAATTAATCAGTCATTTGAAGGCGATGATTTGAGATTGTAAATCGAATAGGTTAAGAAATTAAACATCTCGCTGCTTAAATACAAAAGCGCCACAAAACAAAAACAAATTTGATTTAAAACTAAAGTAAATAGCATTCCGATTTTAAATGCAACATAAACACATTTTGGTTTGCGTCGCTTTTGTATTTAAGCAACGATCTGTTTCTGAGATTATATAGTTTAATGTATAGCTTTGAGTTTAATTTCGCAATATAGAACAATCAACAGGATTAAATTACCTAACCCAACCCTATTATTAATATACTGTTTATTCAATCTGGCAACACCCTATCGAGTGATTCCCATCTTCCAAACTAGCCATACAATCCAGAGGCTGTACTTTGAAATCCGTAATTCGAACTTCGATTGCTATCCCTTTTGCTCTCGACGCGTCACCAATTCGCAAGAAAGTGATGGGGCGATCCGAAGTTCGAATTACTGATTTCAAAGTAGAGCCCCAGGTTGGATATTAGGAAATCACAGTGCCATCTTCCAACCTGGGGCCTCTTTTATAAAGCTACAAATACAATTTACAGGTTACGAGTTTCCATTTGACACAACCTCGACCAATAACGTCCAGCCATTTGAGCTGTGTTGCCAGTTTAGACCTGTTAAATTGTAACTTGTAAGGTCGCTGTCAATAGAACTTGCGAACTATGTAAACAAAACCAAAGGAACCAATTCACCATGATTACTCGATAATCACGTACATTTAAGGATCAAGTGAGGTCTTTGCAACGATTTATACACTAAATCATTATATTTATATTAAGTTTAAGATAAAATAACTATGCCTTATACGTTATTTTTAATAAAAACACGCTTGATGAATATTTGAGGTTATGTGCCAACAGTACTAATTTGTTTACATAGTTCGCAAGTTCTATTGACGGCGACCTTAGCTTTATAAAACGTGCCCTTGCCTTGTAACCATTCTGTGGTGTAAACTTACTCAATCATATAAGGGTGCGTACCGCTGTGAAACTATGACGTCATCATCCGTGAGCGCTGGCCGCCGGGTTTCGAGCGCCGCATACGAAGTTTAAAATTAAATATCTCGAAAACTATATTTTTACGGCTATTTTTTGTTTTTAATGAAGAATACGGTAAGCCAAAAATCTAAACTGGTTGATATTTTCTCAAATGTGTGTTTAGATCAATTATAATAACTTTTTTCGTTGACACTGAGGAGAACAGTAGGTAACGTAAGGTGGGGTAAGATTGAACAGATTTTACACGAGATGAGAGGTGTTTTGTTTAAAGTGATATTGTACCAATAATATGAGGACTAGTTAAAGGTAGCTTTGCTTTTGGTAAATATATTTATATTTAAGTTAAAACAAGAGAGTTACTGATACTTTTATTATTGAAACACACACACTACACACTCATTACTAAAAAAGACTAATGGGGTAAGATGGAATGGTGACGGGGTAAGATTGATACAGTTTTATAATCGTTTATATGCGCCGTTGGTATATTCGAGCATACATTCTAACGGTATAGGAACTGCTAAGTTTAAAACTTTACTTCATATTTTAAAAAAGCCGTTGTTTGCCGCTGAAATTCGATTTTCTATAAAATGATATTTCAATGATTCAATCTTACCCCACTTTGAGGTTAGGTAGACTAGGGTTCTCAAACTGTTCTTTATAGAGCACGACTTATAGCTTGGACTATTTAAGGCGTATGAAAAACTGCGGTTAAAAACGCTATAGCGACAAACATAGTATCAAACATTACTTTTTGACACCACTGAGTGGTGAACACAAAGAAATGGGGGCAAATTTAAAATACCTATCACTAGAGGCCCGTTTCAAGAAGCTACAACTTACAAATTACAAGCGGAACTCGCTTTCTAACTCCTTTTGCTAGAAAGAGAGTTCCGCTTGCAATTTGTAACTTACTAGTAATTTGTAGCTTCGTGAAACGGGCCGTAGATGGTAACGCGTAATCTTAGCGCGAAATGCACAAATGTATACACCTCGGCTGTCCTTTATAAAACATGATAAAACCTCGGCTAAATAGCTTGCAGCTCCGGCGTACTCCTTTAAAAGAAAATAAATCCTTTATCGACGTCACGGAATCACCTATGCAACATTATGCTGCACTTGTATTTTTTTGTAAATTCCTTTTATATATTGTTTTGTTTTGTTTTCGGTGTGATCGTCGAGTAAATGTTTCAATTTATATTTTTAATAAATGAATTTATTCTATTCTATTGCTCAGTGCGTCTCTATCGTAACAAGATCGTAACAAACTAGCCAGAAAAAGATATTCCAATTTTTGACAAGGTAGAAAGGGCCACATTTTAAAATTAATTTCTAGATAAGTACGTAAAATGTTTTAAAAATTCACTCACCTGTAGGATATTAAATATTTGATATTTTTGTTAAAGTCTCTTTATTTCTTTGTGTTGAAGAAGAGATACAACTGGAAGGTTTTCCGAAACCCGTAAATGTGGCCGCAGCGAAAATTAACCCTAACGAACCCTATAGATGCATAGACTATCTAGAAAAGGTCTGACATTATTTATAGCCTGTGGGAATGAATGATATATAATGAAACATACATATATACAAAGGCAAGTGTCAAACAGGATTTTCATTGAGTCAATTTTATTTGCCTTCATTATAATATACAAAATTGTAAAACAAAAGTGGAGGTCTAACACGCCAAAGACACAGGGAAGGGTCCGTGGTGATGTATTTTAACTGTGTTTTACTCTTAACTGAAGCGTAACGATTGCCAATGATCCAGAAAGTAATTAATACCACGCCACCATGGGCACGGGGTGTAGAGCTAGGATTGCGGCGACTAAATGTATGTGCAAATAAATAAAATCCACGATGATGTTAGGCTGTGAAGTGTTTATTATGACTTTACGTTCAAAAAGAGTTTTACATTTTTAAAGTTACATGATGTATGGGTAAGGTGGGAGAACCAAAAATGAGATTTCACAGAAGGTGTGGTGACAGAGTCACACTACTTAATGATAATACCACGGCTGTGAGGAATTTTGTTGAATTCAATCATGGCTTAATACTTAGTGCAGAGCCCTTAAAGGATGATGTGATATTTGAAGTGTGTATCGATAGAAAGGTAAGTTGGTGTGAATTCTGATGTTATATTCTTAGTATGTAAAGTAAATGCAGTTTCCTTTACATGATGTCTATGGAAAGTACTGTGCTTTCAGTAAGGTCAATTGAAAGTTTCATATTACTTTCTGAATATCTATCGATAGATAGATAAGGGAGCTTTATTGTGATGGAGTAGTTATGCAAGAACCTGCTGTGACCGTGCTGTTTGGGGTCTAATAATACTGCGCGGTCATTGAATTTTGTTTCGTGATCTCATTTGAGCCCTTTTTCTGATTTAAGTTCATTAACAAAGCCTAGAGAAGAATAGAATAGTTGAAAAAGTCATCCTGTAAGGTGACAGAAGACCTAGATTTTAGCTTCTATGGGGCGCACATTAAACTGAATAACTACAAAGTCCAGGAGCTATTAATAAAATATATTGCGCCAATTTCTTTAGTTGGTCTAACTTTTTTTATAACTAAAGATGAGTAGAATCCAATTTCATATTTCTACAAGGAATGTACAGTTAACAGGGATTGCAATCCAGTCTGGTGGGTCCGGTAATCCTGTGGATCCAGCACCTTTTTCCCAAACTGCTGAAAGATTATATTTTTATGTTATTAGGTATTCATATAAGAAGACGAGATGAGACAAACTTAGGTTAGGTACAAATGGTACAACTTTTATAAGACTTAGGTACTTAACGAGATTACAGACTGCTTAATTTAAAATATAAGTAAAAACTGCGAATAAACTAAGTTAATTCTGGTGTAACGCAATGCGAACTAGTGAGACGAGAGTGATTAGATTATTGGTAATTGTTAATTAATATTAAAGCTGATTATTGTACACATAATGAGCATTTTTTTGTAAATTTGGAGTAATATCCCTTTTGCTTATTTTATTCCGGCGAATTTGCGAATATACGTTTTGATTTTAAAGAAATTATATAAAAGCACAAATCTGGCCAAATCCGGCCGGATTGAGAATCATACCGGATGGCAATCCCTAACAGTTAACTAACATAACAAAACAGTTTTATATTTTTTAATTGAACATTTCTTAGGTCAATGTATGGAATGGAAGTCTTGAAATTGGTGTTACAACACTGGATCCAGAGTTCATGGAGCTACCAGCCACTGCCACAAAATTACGGAATACAGCTTGGGTACATAACCATTAAATAACACATTTTTAAATGCTATTTCAATTGACAACAGGACTTTTTTGAAAAGGTGTTCTGATAAAAATAGGCACCTAGCCTTGGCCTGCCCAAGCATTTTTAAGCAATTTCCCATTCCTGCGCGACAGTATATTAAAAAAACCTACCAGTTGTCCGACTCCTGTTGAATGCATGTCGCCACTGTGTATACCTACGCACGGAAACTCAGTCAAGGGGCAGCGTTGAGTTGACACAATCACAACAAAAACTTCTTAAATATTTTATCTTAAACACTTTATAATCTGTGAATGTTAGAAACACATCAAAAAATATAATATATATCTATCACTACATAGTATAAAACAAAGTCGCTTCCCGCTGTTTGTCTGTCCCTATGTATGCTTAGATATTTAAAACTATGCAACAGATTTTGATGTGGTTTTCAGCAATAGATAGAGTGATTCAAGAGGAAGGTTTTTATTTATAAAAATGGTTTATTGTACGGGTGTTACAGACAACTCACACAAAACTGAAGCGAAGCGAGGGCGGGTAGATAGGTTTAAATAAATTTTAGAATATCCCAGTAATTTGTAATGATAAAAAACATTTCACATTTTAGAAACAAAAGTCATTTGGATAGGATGGATAAAAGAAGATTGACAAAAGAGATATACAGAGCGAAAGTGAGTGGAAGGGTCGGAAGGGGCCGCCCTAGGCCTACTTTTTCGAATCAAATCAGAGAAATACTGGAAAAGGGCCGAATCTTAAGTACCCGAAACCGACGTGCGTGCATGACTCGATGTATGAATGTGGAAGAAGTGAAAGAGATTTGTTAAGATCGTAGCTGGTGGAAAAAAGTGGTTTCTGCCTACCCCTCTGGGAAACAGGCGTGATTTAATGTAATGTAATGTAAGAAACAAAGGCTATAGTCGTTTCCATAGTAAGTCGGCCTTAAATCAATCTTAATAATAAATGGGCTCGGGTTTTTTTTTGTGAGAACCTCTGATAGTGAAGAATATTTATGCTCAGTATCAACGTCTTAATATAAATAGTTTTTGTTTTTTGGGAATCTATATAAAGAACATCATTTTCAAAATTTAAAGCAAATCGCTTGAATACATCCCGTAAAAGAGTACATTAAAAAAAAACAAAAAACTAGACAAAAACTGTCACAATTAAGATGTTGATACTCAGCATAAATATTCTTTACTATAAGAAGTAATTACATAAAAAACCTGAGTACATTTAATGTAAGGGCCGACTTACTATGGAAACCAGACAGCCTTTATAATAATAGACGTCTCAAGATTTTTTCCATTAAGACTCTCGTTAAATCGAATACTTACGGTAATCTACACGACATCACATTACACTACACCTTAATGTATTCTACTATCAACGCAAATCAAAGGTTAAATGGTGGAATTTGAGAATAACTCATCTTACAACAATTTTAAATCTAGGTGATTAAAAATAACTTAGGTACCGGTCGTCTCGTGGAAATCGGTGGAATTTTAATTCTTTATCAAACCTTGATGAAGATTTATGTTTGTACCTATGATGTAAACTCTTAATTGCTCATAAACAATTACATTACACATTTTTGCATCAATATAGAGAATGTACAAAGGATTTACAGTTCTAAACAGAACAAATCCTGTAAACCATTATGCACGTGCAAGATAAGCATCGGCAGGTATTAGAAATAGAAATAATTTATTTAAAGCAAACACACATTTAAAAAACAGATGACAATCAGAACAAAACATACATTTAAATTTGTTACAAGTAAGGGTCCGTTCACACAGACCGGCTTGGATAAGAGATTTTTATCACATTGGAAACAGAGTTTTGAGTCATTGTAATAAGGTTTATTTTTTCATGTGCTCTTCTAATTAGAGAGCGCAAACTAAGGGAGATTACGCTCGCCGACTCTGCCGCCCGCTTCCCCGCGTACCGTCCATTGTTGCCCCGCGCAAGTACATGAGCCGGTCGACTGTTAGTAATATTTAGACTGTGCCTGCGCAATGTCCTCTATGAAGGACATTTTTATATTGATATTTTGATTTACCAGGCAGAACATGCTAAATCTATTTGTTCTTTGTAAAGAACGTTGGCCAGCGCGACTAGCACAAGTTGCCCTCGACTTGGTTGTCGCTAGGATCTCCCTTTCTATCTAGTCAGTAACGATAGAGACGCACTGAGCGAAAATCGAGAAAATACAACTTGTGCTACCCATGTGCTACCCTACCAGGATGAGGATAGAGGTTTGTCTCAAAAGTATACAACATTATTTTTTTCAAGATATTATATTTGCTTTCGAGATAAACCTCTATAAGCATGATTTTTCCAAAAGACCATTTAAAAAAGTTTTTGTTGTCAATTGAATCATATTTAGTTGTAAAAATAACAGCCATGATAAAATTACATGAAATACACCATACAATAAATACAATGTCCAATAAGTTCAGATACTTATAGTTTGAAAATCTATTAAATTAATGTAGTCATATTAAACGTAATAATAAGTTCAGTATAGAAAGGTACATATCTACACAATATTTACAATAAATGTTTTGGAACACCTTTAACCTTTCTCACGAGCTTCAAGCATGCTTCGAATCCGTCGCACGCGGCATCTACTGCTTCCATTGGCGTTTCAGTCCAAATATGGTCTATAACTTTTTGATAAGGTCCAGTTTACCAATTGTATAATCTTTCAGTTTTGGAAGCATGTCAATCAATTAATCAATAGCCTTTTTACCCGACTGCCGAAGGAGGAGGGTTTTCGTCGGTGATACTGAAAAACCGCGTAAACAACAAATTTATTTGGGTTTTTAAATTTGCTTTTTGTTAGACTTATTTATTTTGAACTAAGATAGCTTCACACTATGTTTCTATTAAATAAGTTTATATTTAATTACGTCTCTTAATTCAGCTGCCTCATGGCAAAGGTCTCCTCTAACGATTTCCATTGCTTTCCATCCTTAGTGACTCACCCCCAGTTGGGGCCAGCCTTACGCTTAATCTCGTCCTCCCATTTTTGTATTTTGTACCTCTGCTCCTTTTGTCTAACCTTGGGTAAAATTATTGAAATTTTGTGATAATGGTTTGTCAAAATTGTTTTATCATATCATGGATTGACATCGAAAGGAAACCGTTTGATTTTGAAACGATGTTAACATGAATTTTACAATCTTAAATATATTTTATTCCAGAGATTTGCATATCTTTATCAGGAGAAAAAATAGTATATCCGAACTTATTGGATACAGTGTATATCATAGGAATGTACCGTGTGATTTGTGTAGGGTGAAAGTTGTATTGTTGCAGTCCCCTTATTAAGTGTTTCTTTGTCAGATAATGTCCGGGAGCTCTATAGTTAAAGATGGAGTGACTCTTGTGAATTCATATGGACCAGAATTAGATACACTTGTCGAGGGTGATCGTGTCGGTGTTATGAGAACGGCAAAGGTAATAGAGATTTATTAATTATTTGATTATGTGTTTAGCCCAGTTGGTAGCGAACCAGCCTGAGAAGCAAGTGGTCCCAGGTTTAACTCTTATGCGTTTAGATGTTTTCTATAAATTTCTCATACTCATAGCACAAGCCTAGAACTTAGTTTGGTTTTAGGTCAATTTGTTTGAGATAGTCTAATGAGTTTTTTTTATTGGTTTACTACTGAGTCAATCATTGTATTGTGTTTTGCAAATTAAAACTTTAGTTTTTTTATATTATGGTTATAAAAGATTATTACACCATTCCTTGAATTATTCATTTGTATAGCCAATTTGTGACTTAAATTGACTAATGTGAGTTCGGGACTGGTTCTTATCCTTCATGAGTTTCTCCCATGGACCACACTTGCTGCTAATAGCGGCCAAGTCTTGCTTGATGGTGTCTTAAATAAAGATCATGAATGATAAGCACCTTGGTTCCAAACTTGAATGCCTCTATTTTGTTTGCAGGCAGAGTTGATGTTCTATGTTAACAGTAGATGTCTCGGATGTGCAGCTAAAGATTTGCCTCTTAAATTGTTCGCTGTAATAGATCTTTATGGACAGTGTGTTCAAGCTTCCATAACTCATGCGCATGGTATGCGACCAATCATGGAAAGCAGTATAGATGAGGTACGCTATGCAAGCACTGCTAGTTTACGCAAAAAGGAAATAAGAATAAAAAAGATACGTTATTTATAGTACCTTGCTAATATAATAAATGTAAAAGTTTGCAATGATGTTCAAATATTTGGATATTTCTTTGAATAAATAATAAGAGTGATTATTATGTTTAAAAGTTAGTGACTTTCAAGTATTTTTTTTAATAATATTAACTTTTGTTTCCGTATTGAGAGGCCAGGCCAATCATACAAGACAACTATAATTCTAATCAAAACATAGGGACACAGTAAAAGTCCTTTTTATTCAGCTTATGCAATATCTTTTTACCTTAAGTGGGACCTGCAGTTGTCCTTATTACACTACTATTTTTCGTGTTTTTCTATCCACATATCGTCGTAAAATTGTTTTATAAATTCTGTATTCTCCAGATTCAAGAAGATCCTAATAATGATGAAACCATAACTCCTATTGATATGGATGTAGTGTCGCTTCCAGAAGAAACTACATATCCTAAACCCTCTCAGGATGTTTGCGTCCCAATAGCTTCTGAAGGCGCTTGTGCTCTTGGTAATAATATATTTGTGACATAAGAATACATGCCCTTAAATATTTCTGAATAATTATCAATATACCTTTGAACGTTATAGATATCAAATTAAGATTAATTATAATGTTTAACATTATGGATAATTTACATTAAAATAATTACTTAAGCTTTCCAATTTTTATGACTATCGAAACTTATGAGCGTAAATAATATGGAAATAATTATCTGTCTTTCAAAATACTGTACAATAAGTTTATGGGAGACAAAGGGCCGCACAGTGGGCTGGATGGCTCGAAAAGAGGACATTCGCACTTTTTTTAGAAAATCATTTTTTGAAAAATGCTATCCTGTAGAGAATTATATAAGAAACAATAAATGTGGTATACATTTTTTCGAAATAAGGCATATTGACAGCAGAAAAAAATAAAGTCTGTTTTTTTTGTATGGGACCCAAAAATAGGTATCTTGTTTCTCAGAAACTATTAGAGGTCCCGTCTTCTACCTTTCAAGACTTTGTTTTTCTACTTTTATAGAGTAGGAAACGATAAGCAGATTTTTTATACAGGTGCTGGTTTTTTTTAATCCATTAAAAAGTCCACACATTTTAATTTTTTTCGTTTATGTCTTTTTTGGGATTCCACATTATTTTTCGATAATTTAATTTTATAATAATAATAAAAAGTTACACATGCTACGTTTTATTGACAATTTTTTTTGAGAAAGAGTTGATTTTGGTTCCAATTTGTTGTTAGTTATTT
This sequence comes from Acleris cristana, assembly GCA_948252455.1. Lineage (NCBI taxonomy): Eukaryota > Metazoa > Arthropoda > Insecta > Lepidoptera > Tortricidae > Acleris > Acleris cristana. The sequence continues at coordinate 47,116,181 of OX411772.1, forward strand.
ACAAGTACAACTCAATCATTTTATGGAAGATGAACGATGAAAGAGGAAATAACCGAGTATTGTTTTCGAGAAAATCACCCTTTTATTGTTACCCTTTTATGTGTTAAGTATATCACCCTTTTATTACAATTTTAGCTTATCCCCACTTAAGTGAAACGTAATCTGGGATTCACCCTTAATGTAAAACTCATTAATGTTAGGTAAGAAATTACTACCTAATAGTGTGAATCACTAATTAATAAGTGCATCGCTACATGGTGATAATCTCATCAATTAGCGATGAGAATTGAGGGGCATTAACAATGACATCATTTGTTAACTGAACCATTCTAAATTAAGTATTATGCATATTGTTTATAAGTTGAACAATTGTAGTAAATTAACATTCATTTAAAATACAATAATCTTTAAATAAAGACATTATAAGATATTAGTTAATGCAATAATTAAGTGGTGGCCTATTAGTTAAATTGTTGGTTTATATGAGTCTTAGTTTAGTTTAGTTTAGTTTATTTATTCATCAATGTAATATTACAATATTAATGAAGAATGTCAGTAGGTACGCCAAATCGCTTGAAACTTTGTTACAGTAATGTTTATAAATAAACAAACATAATACTTTTTATTTCATTCAAATAGACCCAGTAGTTTTGATTCTACAAACGTTTGAAATTTGGGTCAATAATATTAAAGCGCGTGGACGCCATCTTGCTTGAGTGACGTCATCGTTCAACTGCGGTACGCGCCCTTATATGAACGAGTAAGTTTACAGGGCTATATATTTTTAACCGTATTAAGTTGCCAGTTGAAATTTTCACAGAATACGTGTTATTATAAAATCTATCGTTTAAAACTATAAAATGAACAATAAATCAAATCCCAAGACGGGTCCCCATACAAGAAACATGAAAAAAAATCTTTATTTTTAGCATTTTTATACGGATTGTATTTTTATAATGGCTTCCTATTTTGATGCTATTTTAAACTTAAATTGTAGTCTAATTTTCATTGTTTACGACTAAATAGCAATCTTAAGTAAAACTTCGGCAAATATGTGACAAAACTGATTTTATCAACACGATGGTTTAGGCGGTCACCCATCCTGTTTTAGACTACGCGTGTAGTTGCTTAACTTTGGAAGACGAAATACGGGTTGTATTTGTATGATAGCTTTTTATTTCGGTGTCACATTAAGCTTAAATGATAATCTAAACTCCATACTAACATATATAGTTTACGACCAAACAGTAAACTGTAGTAAATCTCTTACAAATATGTTTAAAAGTGCCTAGTTTAAATCAACACGATGTTTAGGTAAGCGGTGGTTGCTTAACTTTGGTGGTAGGCCTTTCTTTACAAATTTCGTGTTAAGTAATGTAGAATTAATATCGCTACCGTATAAAAGAACGAACTATAAAACATGATTTTTTGATTAACCTAGTAGTAGTTCTGATACTTCGTGTATTCATTACATCGATTTCAAATTTCGCGCGCGGGCGCTACCAGGTTCCTCACTCAAGGTAGTGTGTGTTGGTTTTTTTTTGTGGGACCAACGCCCTTTGTTACACTTTGGTACAATTGAGGACAATCTTGACTTCTACGGCTCCAACATTTTAAACGAGTAAGATCACTTAAAACTACGGGTACGCTGTACGAGACCGCGTATATAGCGAACTGCGTGAATCATAATATTGTTGAATAGTACAGTCGAGTACAAAGATATGTATACACTTTTTCACCTTATTCCATTGAAATAAGGGCCACAAATGTATACATATCTTTGTACTCTACAGTACCTACCGCTGCAGGCTCGGCCGCCTGTGACCCGCGTCTCGCACTTGGTTTTTAATTTTTGGCATGTTTCACCTTAGCTATCAACATAATTTATTGGTATTTTTATGTAAAAAACGGTGAACCCAAAATTAAAAGTGCCTATTTATTATTCTAATTTTATTTAACCAACTTACTCGACAAACATTACAAACAGAAAAGCCGGTCAGTGACAGAAAGTTTGTTTAGTTAAACTGTATGTAATACAAAACAATAGATACCTAACCATAACTACCATAGTAACATCAAAACGAATTCGTAAAAATAATTACCTACGAGTATTACGACTTACAATGTTAAGCAACTACAAGCGTAGTCTAAAACAGGATGGGTGACCGCCTAAACCATCGTGTTGATAAAATCAGTTTTGTCACATATTTGTAGAAGTTTTACTCAAGATTGCTACTTAGTCGTAAACAATGAAAATTAGACCACAATTTAAGCTTAAAATAGCATCAAAATAAGAAGTCATTATAAAAATACAATCCGTATAAAGATGCTAAAACAAAAGATTTTTTTTCATGCTTCTTGTATGGGGACCCCTCTTGGGATTTGATTTATTGTTCATTTTATAGTTTAAAACGATAGATTTTATAATAACACGTATTCTGTGAAAATTTCAACTGGCTACTTATTACGGTTAAAAATATATAGCCCTGTAAACTTACTCGTTCATATAAGGGCGCGTACCGCAGTTGAACGATGACGTCATCATCCGTGAGCGCTAGCCGCCGAGTTTCGAGCGCCGCGTACGAAGTTTAAAATTCAATATCTCGAAAAGTATTTGACGTATCGACATGATTTTTTTTGTTTTTAATGAAGAATACGATAAGCCAAAAATCTAAACTGGCTGACATTCTCTATTGCATTGCATGTCAAAAAAATACGAAATTACATTGAAATCGTCAAACATAAATACTAATAGTCAAAGAACACAAAAATAATTAATAATTATAAATAATTATAACAACAACAATTGAACATCAAATAAATGGTCACCCGTCCGATGTCAATATATGTACAAGGATTAATAAAGTCAACACAATAAAAAATTACATTTCCAGTTCCATGTATTCATCCACAGAGTATAATGGATTATCCAATAAAAGGTTTCTCAGCTGATGTTTAAATGCTTCGTCGGATTGTACATTTTTAAGTTTGGCGGGTAGACGCTCATAGTACGTGGGACCGATGACACGCGGGTTCTTACCCGCAAGTGCCATGCGACGGGAAACTGTTCTCAAACGCCCGGTGTGGCGGAGCTCCTTGCCAAGAATATTAACGCGTGCGAAGGAGGAAATATTATTTCTTACGAACATTAATATTTGGAAAATGTAAACTGAGTAGTGCGTTAATATGCGGTGCGTTACGAAAAGGCCCCTGCAAGAGTGCCTAGGTTTCACCCCAGCTAACGTGCGTAATTATTTAACCATATTGTAAAATATAATTAACATTTTATGATTTATTTTGTTTTTGCGAATAATAATTGTTTCAAGATAAAAGAATACTTATTACTTCATCTTCCATAAAATGATTGAGTTGTACTTGTAAATAACTAACAACAAATTTGAACCAAAATCAACTCTTTCCCAAAAAAAAATGACAATAAAACGTAGCATGTGTAACTTTTTATTATTATTATAGAATTAAACTATCGAAAAATAATGTGGAATCCCAAAAAAGACATAAACGAAAAAATCGAAAATGTGTGGACTTTTTAATGGATTAAAAAAAAACCAGCACCTGTATAAAAAATCTGCTTATCGTTTCCTACTCTATAAAAGTAGAAAAACAAAGTCTTGAAAGGTAGAAGACGGGACCTCTAATAGTTTCTGAGAAACAAGATACCTATTTTTGGGTCCCATACAAAAAAAACAGACTTTATTCTTTTCTGCTGTCAATATGCCTTATTTCGAAAAAATGTATACCACATTTATTGTTCCTTATATAATTCTCTATCGGATAGCATTTTTCAAAAACATATTTTCTGAAAAAAGTGCGAATGTCCTCTTTTCGAGCCATCCAGCCCACCGTGGGCCGTCAAGTTCCCCGTTTCAAGTCCTCTTGCACTTTCGCTAACTACGGTTGGCTCCATAATGGAAAATCAGTATGTAAAGGACATGTTTTTTTTATAAATTCTATGCGTAATTTTACCATCTCGATAAATCAATACTTTGTGGAGTTAGAGTGGTTTGTGGAGTTAACCGTTTTAACATGATATTCGCAGCAGTTCAAGATCGTTTACGCTTTCATCCGAGGTGTGGGATCCTTGTCAAATTGTCAGCAAATAATAAGTAAGTAGAAGTACAAATAAACTATCAATTGTTACGAAACGATAAGAAAATTAAATAAGTAAAGAACATTATGTGACCGTAATTTCTTTAAATCCTAGGTCGGCAGAGAGGGCGAGGCCTTTGGATGACTATAATAATGGAGTTGTAATGACGCATCGACCTCTGTACGACAACGAGCTGTTTGAAATACGCATCGATAGGCTTGTAGACAAATGGAGTGGCAGTATTGAGGTAATAATGAAAAAAAAAACGGGATTGCTTCATTTTTAACACGCATTCATTTTCGTTTTTCGATAGTTTTATAGTCGTTATAGTATTTTCTTTACCAATATTTCACAGGTCGGTGTTACATCTCATAATCCAGCAACAATAAGGTTTCCATCAACCATGACCAACATGGACTCGGGCACCATCATGATGTCAGGTTGCAAAGTGCTCTTGAATGGACATGGCATGTGTATGGAGTATGGTAACTTTAATCTCGACGAGTTAAGGGTAAGCATACAAATATAAAGGGATTCGAGTAGTTTTTACGGTTCCGCAGTAAGACGAGGAACCTTTATAATTCGGCCATGTTCGTCCGTTGTCACAGTAGTACAGTCATTTAAGTAAGATAATTTTAAGACTTGCCAATTGTGAATGATTTTTTCCTTATCTCTACTGGAGAGGCGGATATTTTTAAAGGCGATAATAATAATCCGTATGTATGAGGATCTAAGAGAACTTATGCCACGTATTCAAAACATTGCCTTTAACGTGACCATTTTCGGTCATGTTTGTGTCAGTCAAGTTATTATAGTAATACTCAAATAATTTACGAGAAAATGCTTGTCAAGTTAAGCTGGCAGTCCAACATGACCAATATATGTACTAAGGATAAACGGGTGTACTTACTGACGTTTCGGCGAAATATATATGGCAAACCTATCTTAAGCACATATTTTGAAAGTTTTCGTTTGGCCAAATTATCATTTGGCAAAATATTACATAGGTAATTAATTACCAAGTTTCTTGACAAGTAGTTATTTAACAAACCTTTTAATAAAACTAATACCTAATCTATTGTCATTTTTATTAAATTAAAACTTCAGAAGCAAGTTGCAAGAATAAGTTAGGTTAGAGTTGTGCCTACGACTAGCGCCTCAACTATACAGAAAAGGGGTTCCGCGTTGACCTTGTCTTAAATTAAATGTCTTTTTGTATCTTATTTTCTATTCTATTAGGATAGAAATCATATGCCTATCTATACTATACTTTGGGAAAAGTATGTTATGCCAATCTAGACATTAGACGAAAGGTCAATCAATGGCATATTGAAATATTACCAATTATTTATTTGTTAAATAACAGTTTATCAAAACATCCAGTTGCGGAAAAGTGCGAATAGTTTTCTTGCCAAATGATCATTAGCTGAAATGAAAATATGGTATAAACTGTTTAGGAAGTGAAACGTTGTGATACAATTTTCGCCGATTCATTAGTAAACCGGATAAACGACATTATCGACTTTGTACATAAATCGTTTGTAGTTTTCTGTTTACGGAACTCACAGATACGGAACTCCGCACGTTAGGCGTCGCTCCGGTGGCTCGACATGCTCTCGACCGATTTTAACATTCCATTCACAAATATTTTTGTCTCTAGGAAGGTGATACAGTTGGGATGATGCGAAAAAGTAACGGTGAGCTGCATTATTTCATCAACGGAGTGGACCAGGGAATAGCTACAGATAAAGTTGATCAACAAGTTTGGGGTGTAGTTGATCTCTATGGAATGACTGTAAAGGTAAAAACACTTAACTTTCTTCGTTTTTATGACACCTTTCTTATAACGCAGTGTTACAAGTTAAAAGATACCACTAACATAACGAAATTGTAACCTATTTTGATGAATGACGAATCGTCACCAGTTGTCATGTGGGGTCTAATATTAAAACGAATAAATTAAATGGTCCTATTTCAAAGGATTTAGGTGTCATTAGACTCATTCATTAGGTACAAATGGAAAATCGTCCACTTGAAATAACCATTCTGAAGTTGGGTCAAAAGTAATGGTATCCAAATTGAATTTAGTCAAAATGTAATTGTGCTGAAAAGTATTTATAACCAAATTTATTTTCGTTATAAATTAATTAAGTCCGAATGGAATTTCGTCCAATATGAATTATGAGCAAAATGAAATACGCACAAGTGAATGTAGTCTAATATGAATTAAGACCATATGAATATACTTAATTTAAATTGTACATATTTCATGTAGAACGTATTTACAATTGGTCATATTTCTGAGTGTACGTAAATACAAATAGACATGTTTTAGACAATTTTCCTTTTTGGTGGTTTTCAAATGGTAATAATGGTAATTTTTCTGAACTGACGTATCATTTCAAGTCGATTTTCCATTTGTACCTAGTGACACTAAATCGTTTAAAGTAGCATAACATTAATACGCATAGTTGTTAATTCGCATATTTAAATACCTACGTATAATTTTAGTACGCATAATATATTAAACCCATAATAATGAATGAATAAAAATAATTTGCATAAATATTAAAGACTAAATTATCACTATTATGTACTTTAAAGGTATTTTTGAACGTTATGCAAATTGAAATTATAGTTATTCATTATTATGCGGATTCAGTATTATGCTATATTATTATTGGGCCACTTAAATGTGCGTAATAATGTAATGCCAAGTCTGTTATGCGCATTAACGATGTGACAATTGATGTTATGCTTTATAAAGGACACCCCATCGTGTGTGGTCCGTAAGACAGTGCAAACGGACTTAAAAACTCTTTCTGTTTCGGGTAAAGTCGGTTAGACTCGCATAAGACCGTATAGGAGCGAGCGACAGATTACTATAAATCCGAAGGACTTTTTAAGAGCTATGTGCAGAGTATGTACTATCACTACTATCAGCCCAATGGAACCCTGACCCACCATATAATAGTGTCATAGTGACAGTATAAAATAATTTGTTTGACACCTCCTACAACTTGAATCATAAAGTCACTGTGACACAGTTCTATGGTGGGTCAGGGTTCCATTGGGCTGAGTGTACGTGCTTATAGATTTAAAACTTTAACGCGCACTCTACAAATGAGGTCTCACATCAACAAGGCTTCTATTTATTCAAGGCTTTTATTCATGTCTCACCTTAAGAGGATTGTGAAGCTAAAACTTTCCATACAAAATGCAATAAGTTTTCTCTCTCTTCTCTTCTCCTCTTAAACCTATTCCGATTTTTATGATTTATGGATATGTTGTAGATATCATGAAAAACTATGTCTGTACGTTTTTCTTCCCAAGAAAAAATATCTTAGAATCAAACAAATTTACACATACATACATAAACTTACTCCTTCGTTCCCAGAGTGGGGTAGTTCTACAGAATTAACTTCAACCCAAAAAACTGTAACCACATTTTGCACATTTTGGCTAAGATAAAAAAAACCAGCGTAAAAAACAAACAAAAACAAATTTAAAAAACCAAAACGCACAGACCTTGTTCATTATTTTAAAAACTACAACATGTCAAAAAATCGGGGTGAGAAACGTTATCGCCCGGAGTTACATTTGTATGTATTTTTTTTGACAGCTACGCGATTTTAGCGGCTCTTCGCAATCCTCTTAAACTTTAATTTAAACAGTACTAAATACTAACTTTATAATTTTTAGGTTACTGTAGTAGACCCTTGCGAGGACATAGATGCTTACACTAGCAATACTCCGGTTGCGCACAGCACCCCGGAACTACCTGTGACAAGTAAGAGAAACATATTCTTAATGTTAAAATAATAAAATTCTACAATACACGAGATAACAGCTCATCTTAGCATGTCATACATATATATACAGTGTCTTTGGAAGTGCGGATCAAATCGAACAGAGACATAGAGGCGGTCATTTCCAATCATTTTAATCCAAAAGTGCTGATTCGATTCTTGACGGTTAAAAAGCTATGATATTTTTTTAAATAATAGTAATATTGCTATCTCTCCGAACAATAAAAAAAAACTAACCCACTCGGCTTGTTTAAAAAACTAGTTTTAAGGATAATGTAACTCGTCTAAAATGGTAATTTCAGCTGAAAAAATATTCATTATGTCAGAAAAATAAATAGTTTCCTCCAATGCTGGAACTTTTTCACTTAAATTATCGAAATATTCGCGTTCGATAGTGATGAATACGCAGATATACATTTTATATACCGAATTAAAAAAATACATTATTTGCTAGAAATGAAGTTGATCTGAATTTAGCTGAAAAAAAATTACACCTCTCTATTTAAATTCAATATCTTGAAATCTAAAGTTAATCTGTCTTGCGATAACTGTTTTTTTCCTTTTACAGACAGGATCCGACAAAGATTAGAGGAAGACAGCCTTTTATTTTATACGCTGCGTGATTCGAATGTTATTATTATTAACGATGGTAAGACTGCTCATAGGCCTAAGTAAGTATTATTTTTGTTAAACAATTATTAATATTTGCACTTGAATTCATGCACAATTAGTAATAGTAGACAAATAGTAGACAAGGTCTGGGTTGTAAGTAATCGATAGATAGAAGCGGCGCATGACCGGTCCATGTGGCAAACCAACAGATAATGATTTATAGAAGTTTCCTTGTGGTTTGCAGTGAGGACTTGCTATTTATTTTGAGGAAAATTTAACTTAAGAATAAAACAAAGATTTAACAATTGAATCTTTTTTTCCCCCGCGGTCTCAGGGTCGGCCCTTCGGCCACCTCCGAAACTAAGGTTCGAACCCAGTTTCTAAATAAGAATAATATATCTTCTTTCGAAATTTCCCTGCCTTTTTTCCCTTAATCCCTTTTTTCTCTTCCCTCCCTGCCTTTTTTCTCTTCCCTCCCTCCCTCCCTTTATTTCCTTCCGTCCCTCCCTCCCTCCCCTTCTTAGGGTTCCGTACCCAAAGGGTAAAAACGGAACCCTATTACTAAGACTCCGCTGTCCGTTTGTCTGTCTGTCTGTCTGTCTGTCCGTCTGTCTGTCTGCCCGTCTGTCTGTCTGCCCGTCTGTCTGTCTGCCCGTCTGTCTGTCTGTCCATCTGTCTGTCTATCTGTTTGTCTGTCACCAGGCCGTATATCATGAACCGTGATAGTTAGACTGTTAAAATTTTCACAGAAGATGTATTTCTGTAGCCACTATAAAAACAAATACTAAAACAGAATAAATTAAATATTTAAAAGAGGCTCCCATACAACAAACGTGAAACGCGAACACGCCGACGCTTGAAATATTCACAGAATATTTAGTTGTAAGTATATTCACTTAAAAATAAAAAAATAAAATAACATAAAATAAATATTTAAGTGGGGCTCACATACAACAAATGTGTTTTTTTTCGTGATTAGGCATAAGGCCCTGAACTAAGTATAAGTTCCTAATAAGTAATAATAATAAGTATGAGGTATGGTACGAGTACATTGTACCTACTCATAGTAATTTAGTAATATTTTGTAGTACTTAGTACACATCACTACCTGAATTTGCATTTCTATTTAGTTATAGAAACAAAGTTAGTTATACGGTACACCGAGGGAAATAATTATAGTTGTTTTAAAAAATAATGACTTTTTTAATGAAGTTTAGTTCATTGTCTGCCCTTAGGGTCTTAGTCTTAGCAGAACATTTGATTCACTATAATATGTAGTATAGAAATATGTTATAGTCCGCATACGCCCAGCATAGAATCTTCACGAGAATGAATAATAATCAAAAATTAATACCTAATCAATCAATGATACATGGTATCTAGATCTACAACATGAAAAATAAAGAAATTTGATTGACGATTTCGTGATTTTATAAGAATGTATTTGTTTTCCAGTGCTTTCGAATACTTCAACAACGGGATAGTAATGACCAGCCGCACACTGAGAACTAATGAACTGTTTCAAGTGCGACTTGACCTTGTTATCCCGAAGTGGGCCGGAAGCATTGAAATTGGAGTCACGCAGCAATCCTCTAACGATTTACAGTTTCCTTTTAAAATGAGCAATGCAAAGTAAGTTGTCGATCACTGATCAATCTTAGCAATATACCAGTATGCCTGTGGTTGATATTGCTAAAGTAGGTACTACCGGCGTCGAGTGCCTAGTACATTAACTACATAACAACTAAAGTATTTCTTAACAATAAAGTTATTTTGAAGGCTCAACAAAGAGAGTCATGGAAATTGTTCCACCGACAAGAGCCGTTCTCTTAAATTTAAGAAGGAAAGTTATTCTAAACCGAAAATGTTATTTTAGATCCGGCACTTGGGCAATGACCGGAGAAGATATTATACGAGACGGAACCATCATAATACCTCAATATGTTAGAAACCTGAACAGACTGGTGGTAAGGGCTCCTCGTGCTTCATTCAATGTTATTCTTTGAAGCAGTCGCTATAAAGGTTGCCTTTATCATTAGGAAGGAGACACCGTGGGGGTGATGCGCAAAGACATGGGTATCCTGCATTTTTTTGTGAACGGTGTGGACCAGGGCCCGGCCGCTTTCAATATACCGGAACATGTGTTTGGTGTTATTGGTGAGTATATGAAATTACTTCTTTGTTGGCTAAGGCTTGCCCTTTCTGTCTCTTTCCTTTGCTTATTTTTCATGACATCCGTGGGGGTTGAAGGTGTCAAGATGGTGATTACACCCTCAATATAATTATTTCTTTATTAACTATTACACAAAGTACTCGTACAATCAATTTCCTCACGCAACTTGGATAGAAATGCTCTGGACTGGGGACGATTTACGTGATGAGACTGATGAGAATTGAGATATTTCTTGGTGCAATATTGCGAGAGTTTGTGCCTGCGAGAGTTTGCGATGGTTCGCGCGGTATCGCGCGTGCTCGCACGTGTTCACGATGGCTCGCATCGTTAATGGCATTTATTACTCTGCATATGTTTGCATAAATCTTATGTAAATAGTTGCACTGTGCTCTTCAGTCGATTTTTAAAGTGTGAATTCCAGGCGGATGAGATCTTTGATGAGATTTTTTTGTATAGGGTTATTTTTCTGTACGCTCAGTGCCTGGCCGATAAGAGGTAAATCCTGACAAATTACACAACCATGAAGTTTCTGAATCTTGATAATATTGACAGCAGTAAAACAATGCTGTTATTACTATCCCTTCACACGTAACAAATAAGTTTAGCTATTTTTTACTGCTGTCAACATTATCAATATTCCGAAACTCCAAGGTTGTGCAATGTGGCAGGATTGACTTCCTATCGGCCGGGCACTAGAGTTCTACTTGCTGAGGACTTTATTTATTACTGAAGGTTTATCTTCACATTCTTCGCTATACGAAGCCCTAATGTAAGGGCGATTTAGCGCGAGCTCGCGATAGATATTTATGTATTTTGCGATTTAAACTCTCGCATCGCCTCGCCTCGCCGGTAGAAAAGCACCTTTAGAATGAACTTGCAATGGGAAACCACCGCCGCTAAACAAGGTATTGTTGCCCCGCGCAGATCTGTACGGGCGGGTGGCGCAGGCGACCATCGTCGAGGCGTACACGCCACCGCCCGTGTGCTCGCCGGAGTCGCCTCTGTCCACAGAGTCTAATGCTACTGTGTATCCGTAAGTGCCCGAACAAAAATTACATTTTCCTAAAAAACCTGTGAGACTAGAAAGTGTATTGCTCAAACAATTAATTGCTAACTATCGATTAATTCATTATTATTAGCGTCTAGCATTGTATTATAATTATAAGTATGTTTTTTCTTTTCATTGTAATGAAATGGCTCAACTGGACCTGGACTGGTCATCTTTTGTTTTTTTTTTAATGTGTCCCGTACTGGAGGTCTCGTATCAAGATTTGTGTCTCACCCTATTTAGGACCTGAGACAAATCTCAAGGTATCAAGCTCTATGCTATAACGTCATCATAAAAATACAGCTACTGATCCCTTTTTCATATTAATATTTTTTTTTTATTTGGAATATGCTTTACTTGCCATGCTTAGATGGTGGGTAAAGTTCTTTTTTTGTTATATATATTACTAGCTGTGCGCGCCCGGCGCCGCCCGGGTGCCTTTAGTACCGTTTGGTAACCAATATTTCGTAACCAGCATTAAATTTAATTTGATTCTGTATCTGGTTACGAAATTTTGGTTACCAAACGGTACTAAAGGCCCGGGTATAATTTTTTTGCAACGGCCTTTTCCCCGGTGTCTGCAGTAATGTACTATTGTTTGACTGATTGCAGGGAGATGTGCTTCCACCGGCTGCACGGGCGCAACGCGCGGCTGGGCCGCGGGCGGCTCACGGCGTCGCGCGCCGCCGTCTACTCCGAGTTCAACGACGCCGTGCTGTTCAGCGCGCGGCCGCTGCGCGAGTGCGACATGTTCGAGCTGCGCATCGACAAGATGGTCGACTGCTGGATCGGCAGCCTCGAGATCGGTAACGCTCTACACCTCCACTCTTTGTTCAACGACGCCGCGCTGGTCTGCTGTGTTTGGAAGCAGCATTCGAACGTGGGTCGGTAGCACTGGTGTCGCGTATTTTACGCGAGCGAGTCTCTTGAAGTCAGCCTCGTAACTAGACGGAGTCCGTCCGGGGCCCGCTCCGCTTGCAGTGGAAACCCTGCTTTTAAGTGTGGCCTCGCGGACTTAGTCTGTGTGACAGGATCTATTGCACGCACGGCACGTATTTAAAATCGCTCTCTGATACAGCAAATGTTGAATCATCGATTACCAAACTTTTTGTCCACTTCGAAACCAAAACCCGAAAGCTGTTTTCATACTTTACAAAAAGGTTCGCTTACACAGGCAATTTTTAGAGCAATAATTCCCCCTCTACAGTATGGGCGGCCATTCTACAGGGCGAACGATATGAAGTGTTATCAAATCGTTTTTATCGATCCCTGTGTCAAAGTAAATGCGCTATCTGGAAATTGTTTTGGAAGCTGCATTGGAGCCTTGGGCACGCAAACATTTCGGTAGTAGACCGTGCACATTTCAACAAGACTCGGCCCCGGCTCATAAAGCTCATGTGAACCAAGAATGGCTGAAAAACCGCGTTCCATATTTCATTTCGTCCACACAATGGCTTTCGAATTCCCCAGACGCGAATCCGATGGACTGTTTTATCTGGTCCATTTTGGAGAGCAAGGTGATTAGAAGAAAACATGCCAGTATGGATGCACTGAAGAAAGCGATCGTATGTAATTGGCATAACATACCCCAGGACCACATTTGTGCAGCGTGCTTTCAATTTTCTACCGTCTGAAGGCCATAGTCAAGGCAAAAGGTGGTCACATCGAGTTAAAATAAACGAATTTATAAATTTTGATATTTTTTTCGCATTTTTTCTTAATAAAAAATAATTGGTTACAACAGAAAAAAATCGTAGCCTTTTGAATTTGGTAACACTTCATATCGTTCACCCTGTATTAAACCAAATTAGAGTTGTGGGCAATAATTTCTCGAAAATTGATTGATTACTGTAACTATGGCATTTAGAACGAGGTTGTTTTCAGGCGTGACGGCGATCCGGCCGGACGACCTGGAGACGAACGGCGGGGTGGGCGCGATCGCGGGCACCGCCACGGACCTCAGCTGGGACACGTACATCTTGAGCGGCGCGGCCATGATGAAGGACGGCGAATGCGTGCGCAGCGGCTATCCGCTCGACCTCGACACGCTCTCCGTCGGCAGCCGCGTCGGTTAGTCGTACACTCTAATACATAACTCTCATGTACCTATTTATACTTGTTTTTTTTAGCATTAGAAAGACCTTTACAGAAGTAACTGTAAGGTTTACGTTTTACTTACGGCAGTATGACAGAATAAGACGAAAACTTAAAAACATTTTCAAATTGTGTGTTGTTTGCATTTATGTATAAGGATTATTTAATTATAACGCGTTAATATTTTATTTGTTTTATTTATAATAATTGACAAACTTATTGCACAATAAAACACCCAAAGAAGCAGATGTCATAAACACACGGAACGTTTTAAGCGTATAATGCAGCTAAATTAATGAGATCGCATTCCGCAACAATACGCGTTTGGAATGTTGGAATTTTAATCGGACGCATTATACGCCCGCCATTACCTTATTTATGATTGTTTTAAAACGTCACTCTCATGTCGTGTTCATTCTCGTGCGATTCGTTAAATATTATATCTATAACTACTTTTTATTATTTTTAGTTGTTGAGTTTGATCGTTTTCCGTTAAAGTTAAGAGCACCAAACACCTACAATACAAGGCTACACCGCACAAGTGTGTGATGGGGGTCCATATTGGGTTGTATACAGTTATGTGGCATACTGTTGATAGGCATAACTGTTCGAATCATTATGATCATTTCGCATAACTGTCAAGAGGCATAAATTAGTTCGCATATTATTTTTAATCATATTGTTTAAGCATAAATAAGAATTGTCATAAATTTATTGCGCATATAAGCTTTTAGCATAAACTTTAATGGCCATGATACTTTTGCGCATAACGTTTACAAGCCACAATAAGACAAAAAAATAATTAAAACCTAACCTAAACCTAACCTAACCGCCAGCGTGTCGGAGCCGGGGTGCCTGTTTCCGCTCTAAGGGACACAAGTTAACTCTAACCTTACCTACCAGTAATACAATTGTTACGACTCTTTATTATTAATCCCTTATGACGGAATTCGCTCCCTCCCTTTTTCAAGCTCCCCTAACATAATTAAACGTAGGTCAACTATTGTAATACTTTTTTTGTTGCGAAATAATCATAATAACAGCGAATCACCAAATTTACACATGCCTAACATAATTTTTGCATTGCGATTCTTGTGATAAAAAATATGATCTTCCATATTATGACTAAAAATTTTACGATATTCATACATTGTGGTTAAAAAATATGACATAGTGCAATTATGATCATTTACGACAAAAGAAAGAGCAACAACTTTATGCGTAATGTGGCGTCATTCGTACATATGCGACTAGAGGGAGACCCGTGTGATGGAGATGAGACAACAAAACTTTAAATGAAACTGAATTATATCTATACGAAATCAATGGGTTATTATAATCCGTAGGCTAAGCTTATTCTCAATTTACTTTTTATTGCCATGTCTAAGAAATAAAAATAGAGAATAATCTAATATATAAAATTCTCGTGTCACAGTGTTTGTAACAAAACTCCTCCGAAACTGCTTGACCGATTCTTATGAAATTTTGTGTGTATATTCAGTACGGTATCAGGTTTGTATGAAAAATAAAATACACCTGGGCAGCGCCGGGCGCGGACAGCTAATTTGATATATTATTATTAATTTCTGAAGAAACAGGTTTACCACACCTGCTTCTTTGTTTGTCGAATTTAGTAACACTCAGCTCTGTTTGGCCTCGCCGGTGAAAAACCACCTTAACACTTCTAAGGCGAAACGTCAGTTTTAAAAGACCTTTGAGTTCCGTAGCGTTTTTTCTGATGATAAAAAAACGGCGTATAGGTTCAAATGGAATGCTCTGGTGCTAGGTATGATGTGGCACGCGGACCGCAGCCTGCACTACTACCTCGACGGCATGGACATGGGCAAGGCTTGGTACGTGCCGCACCTCAACATCTACGCCGTCGTCGACCTCTACGGACAGTGCACGCAGGTACACGGCTCTCTAGTGTTTACAAATTCACAAAACGTGGCTCATTGCACTATTTAATTAAAAGCTGCACGATTGCGTCAAACAATTACTAATTTGTATGAACGCGTCGGCAATGGTTTTTTAAATGCTCCTCCGTAAAATATTTTTTTATATACCATTTTGAACCTTATTTAATCAGCTAACGAATAAATAACAATACAATTGGTCAATTCGTTCTTGAATGGTTGTCAATTTTGGTTATTCATATTTGTAGGAAATCGTATGAGATGTAAGTACAAAGGCGATATATTAGTGGCCGGTACTGTAGCTTTAGCTTGAATACCGTCGAGCCTATCAAAAAAATACATTTAACCTTTTCTTTTTAGAATCGAATAAGGAACATTTTTGTCCTTGACACTTTTTTCGTATCTATTATAGTTCTCCCAAGAAAATTAAAAAACCGTTAACGCGGACACATTTCATTTGAAGCTTCAGAGGAGGGGGGGAGAGTAGTGAACTTTAAACACCACACCCAAATGTATTGTATCACACAAGTTTAAAACTTTATTAATTGGTTTTTCAAAAAACATAGAATGACTGAGCTAACATACTTACAATCGAACATAGAACCTCCTCCTTTTTTGGAGTCTGTTAAAAACGAAAGGATCTAAGAGCATAGTAATTCACTATCTTGTCTTATTTTATGTGGTCCCTCCCTGGTATTGGTGTGGTCCCTCTGGGATCTTTTGTGTAATGAATACCCATCTTGCAATTCACTTAGAAAGTGATTTGGCTATTTGAAATAAATGTGGGCAATTAATACCTGGAGTTGTTTTAACTTATTACAGGTCACAATTTTGCAAAATGAGGAGAGAGCTTTCAACTATAACGGATGCACTAACTCCGATAATTCCTTGCTGAGCAATTCTAGGGCTTTGTTGTCGCCCCCACCGCCATACTGGTAAGTGTCTGATCATTTTTATTTCAAGGTTCTTAATAAAATTAAATTTGCGATATAAATTCATCACATTACCTAATAATGGCGTTAACATATTTATATTTTAGTTTCGAGCTTCGATCAACAATACCAACTAGATAACCAGTTAAACCAGTCACATACAAAATCAAAGCTGAATGCTGTCGGCGTAAATATACCCTTCTGTTGCATTTGTTTACTAACGAACCGTTTTATGTTCAACCTAATAACAACCATGGTATCTAGTAATAAAGTAACAAATCTTCAAAATACAATCTCATAGCTACGACCATTTGTCTCGTAAAACAAACAAGATAATAAAATACATTTTTTACTTAGAAACGCAAAGGTGTAGGTTAAATAAAATTTATTGTAAAATCAACCATATGGTGCAAGAATTAAAGTACTTTTTTCCGTTATTGCGCTGTGAGTTACGTCGTTTTTTTATCGATTATTTTTGCTTCATAGTGTTAGACGGGAAAAAAATGATTGGGAAAATCACTAATTTCGGAACGCATCTCTGTTGCGTTGACGGATAAAACTCTCCCTCGATGTTTCTTTTGGCGGCATTGTTTGCTCTCCATATTATAATTTGTGTTTTTCCTAATAAATGGTCTTTTAAAAGGTAACCCATCATCTTAACGCTTTACACTTCATCGATTGTATCATTTCATCGAACCTAGTTTCTGCTGAAACGTTGATGTTTTCAGAATATTTTAAACATTAATTACGTTCGTTGTTGTTACCTAAGCTATAGAAAACAAGCGGTGAGAAATGCTTTTCGTCGAAATGAAAATTCTATGTACGTATTGATTCGTTCGTTGAAAGGTGTTTCTATAAAAAATAAGTAGGTACACCTTTGAAAAGCATTTTGTGTGTATTAGATTCAGAAAGTGGCATATTTCTCAAGTTAAAAATTAAATGCACGGTTTGTTTGGTTTTGTGAATAAAAAGGCGTGCATGAACTCTGTTTACAATTTAGTGGTGAAAATGCTTTCTAACACAGTTTTACATCGGAATAGGATGGTTTTCCTTGTAAATGTCACACAATGTTGTAAAGTAAATTAAGAAAATATCCTTGCTTTTTAAGTACCGGAGGTACCCTAAAAATGTTTTCTTATTTTATCATTGACCTTAGTGCGCGGTATAAATATTTATTGATACCGCGCAATAATAAATATTTATATGCGTACAAAATTTCAGTTTCGTAATTAATTGTTTCTGGGCAAAAAACAGTGTGATTCACAGACACACAGACAGACGGATATGGCGTTACTATAAGGGTTTGACTTCGGAACCCTAATAAGCCCTCTCACGAAAAACGTATTTTTGGCGCCGACCCGTTATCTAGTTGGTATTGTTGATCGAAGGTTTCGAGTGAGTAAATTACTGTGTGCCAGTTTCGTTTGTACGATCTTCTTCATTCCTTTCGGTTAGTAAAGTTCTAAGGTCTGTGTTACTTAAAAACACGTTTAGCAGCTTAATGGTAATTGAAATATCCGAACACCCGCTCAAGCTTTTACATTTGTTATATTTTTGTAGAAACTCCACAATGTATTACCAAAGGTAACTCGAAAAATTTAAGCAATAGATTAGAACTATAAAATGAAAAAATATACGACGTGGTTACGACTTCAGCAGCGAGTTGATTGTGGTCGCATTTATTGCTGTGTTTAATTGAGGATGAACCAGAAAAATATGTGTGTGCGAGAGTGACTGGTGCTTTATCCATATTTATACGCAGCGATAAACGCGACCGTATAGCGGTCAACAGGGCTGATACATTTTAAATTTCCTAACTTATTTTAATTAAACCTCTTTACGAAGCGCTATGCTAAATTAAGAATCATACGTAATTAAATACCCACCAGAATCCGTCCATTCGTTCTGGTTCTGCGATGCTATTGTATCCTGTCACAAGTCCGAAGTTTGTTAGATTTTTTTTCTAATCCCATTAACTTTTTAAAATGTTTAATTTGGACAAGCGAAACAGTTGGTAACCGAAATTCGTCCCTGTGGTAGTAACCTCGATACCATTGATAGATAATTATGGACCTTGAACTTATAACATCGGTCTTTTTAAGCCGGGGTCAAAAGTAGGTACAGAGTGGTATACGAGACTTTAACTTAGCTAACCTGCGTCTATATTGCCTAACGCACTCGCACTCGTAATCGCAATCGGTTTCAAAGTGAAACAATTGTTTACATTTTGTATGCAGACTCGCCTTCTACTTTAAAAATTAAAACGATTGCGATTGCGAGTGCATTAGGCAGTAGCCCCCCTGGTATGTGTGTATATAAAAGGCTATTACGATTTTAACTAAAGTAACGGAAGAGGAGGGGTTTTTGAGATCAACATCACTATAAGGATATATACCCCCTTCGTCCACGTTCGTAACTAAGAATTCACAACTGAACAAACGAGAAAAAGAATGGCACTAGTTCAGTCAACTGAACTGGACAACTGAACCAGTGGGAATAGAGGCAAAAAGCGGTAGTTTGTATTCCCAGAACCGGGTATTTTACCCTACATTGTTTTCATCATAATAATAAATGAAGTCGTGCTAGTGGTAGCGTTTGGTGCGTCTCGTGTGTGCAGGAGTTTCTCGGAGTACTGCGGCGACAACATCTGCCTGATGCATGACTACGCGTTCGCGCGGCGCCTCTCCTCAGACCCCATGGCGGCGCTAGTGTTCAGCTCCGCGCACCTCGCCGTCGGCGAGATCTTCGAGGTGAACCATTCTCCTTCGTGTGTTAGGGTATAGGTCTACCAGAATCTCATTACAACAAAGGAAATTTAAATTTATACGCTTGCAATGCAACTCCGGGGTAGTTGGATTTAAAGGTGATTGATTTGATTTTCCACCAGTTCTATAAAAGTATGATGTGATGTGGTGTACTCATTGTCAGTTTCCCATTTTCCAGGATAAAGGTAAAATATCACGTTTGTGCTATTACTATCTATTATTTGCAAGTATTTAAGTTAAATTAAAAAACTATTTTATGTGCTATATGTACGTTTATTTGGTTTTAGTCGAAAATTACTTAAAAAAGTGTATGACGTATAGGTATCGTCGCCTACATCACCGTACAAGTCAAAATTCAATCAGTTTCGTATTCTGAGGAGATGTGAGCTATTTCTTTTATTTAGGGTTCCGTCCGTAGTCGACAAGACCGTCGGTTTGCGGTTTCACTCAGAGAATCTTGGTTCTACAAAGCTGTAATTTGGCATAGTTATACTATTTAAAAATAAAATCTTGCATTTTTTTCTGATACCTCCCAATCAAAGCAAAGGGAGAAATGTTTTTTTACTTAATCGCATCAAATCAAATCAAATCATTATACAAACAAGTCACTTTGCTTACTTAGTCATTTTACAACGAAAGCATTTTGCTAACCAGAGCAAAATACAACTTGGTCCTCCTGAACCCGAATACCACACACACACACACACATACATAGTACACTTTGAGGTGTGATAGTACTTTTTTTATAAAATCGAATTAGCCAAAGTTTATCCGTGAAATGTAGTAAATTATGGGAATTTAGCGTAGAAAAGTGTACGTTTGGCATTTATAATCCCGTTCTGTGGAAAAAAATATATCTTTACTATTTTAGATAAAACTCATACTTGTCTGATATTTCGAGATGTACGAGTTAAAAGTTAATTCTCTTCACTTTTAAGTTTATAATCGTACGTCACGAAATATTAGAGACGAGTTTTTTTAAAGAAATGACGATATGCGTATTATTTCAGGTGAAGATAGTGGAGTGCAAGTCCGGATTCGCGGGCAGTTTCCGTATGGGCGTGACGGACATCAACATACTGAACGTGCACGTGAACCGCAGCCTGCCACCCACGATCGCCCTCTTGCCGCACTACACCGCGTACATAGACGGTAACTCATTCACCAAACGCGCATCTAACGTGTACATATCGCACTTTCGGTAGGACAACGGCACAATTGGCACGCTAAAATAGTGATGTTGCTTAACAAACATATTAAATAAAAATCCAGGCCTGTAAAAAATATTAATCAGTTGATAGAAAATAAGGAAGTTCAAATTGATAACAGTATTGTAAACAAAAACTCCATAGAGCATTACACAAAACTACAGTTTTTGTCAGTTACATCTGTAGAGGTCGAAAAATCATTTTATTTTTAAAATGAATTTTTACAAGCCGACGAAAACAAACAAACGTTTGACTTGATATCATTTGTTTTTTTTTTTAATTTATATCAATCATAAATCAATAAAAAATATTGTTTTCTTTAATTTCATAATAATTAAAAAAATCACTATATCAGAGCTCTGTTAAGTATGAATCAAATCTTTTGATATGTTAGAGAGTGAGTAAATCAACTTAATTTTTTATCGATTCAGATTATTGAAATTGCCCCATCACTTGCCTAACGCTCAGTTTGGGCGTTAGATAAAACCTGCTATTATATATACACGCAGCTTTCCCAAAAAATATCACTAAAAAGTAATGAACCATGTTCAGGTAAATACATGAAGTACTCTCGCTGCAACGACAAGGAGCAGGAGCTGCGCGCGTTCATCCCGTCGTTCGACTGGCTGCGACCCGGCGACCGCGTCGGGCTTAAGAAGACGCTCGACGGCCGCGTACTGGTCTACTACAACTCAGAATTGCTAGAGGTCGCCTTCAAAAATGTTCCTGATGTAAGTCACTAACGTATATCAATACATCTAATTGAGCTTTACTCGTGCTTTAACCCAGTGGCATGTCAATGAATTCATCTTAATGAGACACCCGTCTCGAAGCGTCGTAAACATAAAGTCATATAGAATGGTCATCTCTAAAACGTCTTGCAGGGCATCTCACTCAAGATTACTTTATTGATGCGGAGTTAAGCGCGTCACACACAGACCTGTAATACATATTAATTTGCTAAAATATGTATTATAGCAATGCATCTTACGTTATATTTTTCGCACTAGTTAACAGAGTCCTCATACGCAGCTCTCTATAGTATATTAATAAATTAATATTTATAGCAAGGTATCTTAAGATACATTAAGATGTTCCAGGCCCAGACAATTTAAAAAAATAGTTATTTTTCTCCCACATACTTGAAATTTTACCCTTACTTTTGTAAAAACAGTGTCCGCAAAGGTCTGAGTCCCAGGTTTTCCCATATCAAATAGTTATACTTTTTTTTAAACGTATTGCGTTCGTAATAAAAAATGGCCGAATTAACTTCAAGGCGTAATAAATGTTCTAATTAAAACCCTAATTTATTCAAATTACGAGTAGTTTTATTACATTTAAAACGGTGTTTTTTTTTTCATGGTATATTTCAGTTTCATACTAAGTCGAACTTGTTTTGAATGTAATGGAATTATGATTTTTGTCGGTGACGATGGCGACAATGTTCTTCTTTTAAGGCAATTTTGGGACTGTGTTTAATATTATCAACAATAATTGTGTTATATTTTCTTGCACTTTTGGGGAAAATCATTATAGGAGCATTCCATGAAAACGGTAACTTAATTTTATTTTTAATTCACCTTTGTCTCGTGTTTCGCTAACATTTTCGAAAATATCACCTGTTTCAGACTAGGTCGATTTGCTGTCGCTTACGTGACGTTTGGTATTACACCTAGTTTCTTTACGAACTTAGACATAATGTCAAAAGTAGTTCATGAGTTTTTTTAAGTACACATTTAGCTTCGATATTTTATTATTAACAAATGACGGAACCTCAAATGAAAGGAGTACGAGAGCTGTAAAGTCTTAAAATCGAGTACGAATGTCGATTACATAACCATG
The DNA here is from genome assembly GCA_948252455.1 of Acleris cristana. NCBI lineage: Eukaryota > Metazoa > Arthropoda > Insecta > Lepidoptera > Tortricidae > Acleris > Acleris cristana. The sequence continues at coordinate 47,138,688 of OX411772.1, forward strand.
GAATGCTCCTATACGACCCTCGAGGGATAGCATTTCATTTTTTAATACGAATATGTCCGAGTTTGACCGATTAGTGTAACGCAACCAAGTTAGAATGAACATAAAGAGAGCAATCATCATGTCATATTATGGCACGGGGAAATTGTTGTTTAATGACGTTCAAATGAACCTCAACCGTAGGGTAGTAGACCACTTTTTTGGTCGACTGTATATTAAGATACATATTTTATAGCTTCGGTAGTCTTACATAGGTAATAAATGTAATAATTGTAACATTTTGTTTTGGACAGAAAGTATACGTTGTCATGGAGATATTCGGCCACGTGTCTAAAATCCAAGCCGTCTCAAAAACAGCCAACACGGGCTCAGCGATGCCACAACACACTATCCCGAACGATGAGTGCATCAAACTGCAACCGCCGATGAGTGATGCTAAAAACACAAGCAACATAAGCGCAGTTCAGTCCACCCAGAACAACTCCTCCAACGAGTCCGTGGAGACTCAGATTGAAGTGATCCCTGAAATGGAGTTCAGTGAGCACTCGAATCATACGAATGATATAATGAACTACAACGTGGACTTGTCGGGGCTGTGCGCGACCGACTCGTCGTGGTCGGCGCCCGCGGAGGCGACGTCGGTGACGGCGTCGGTGGTGGGCGCGGAGGCGCGCCGGCGCCGCAACCCGCTGCCGTACACCTTCCACTACGTGCACGGGAAGAACATCCGGCTCTGCAGCTCAGGTAACTACTCACTGACCAACACCCTCGTTCGTGCTATGCACACCATCTTGACAAATCAATGTAAAACCACGCCGAAAACCTTTGCTTGTATGGGGAGATCCATTATGTTTTAGCTTGATTTTATTTTCAGTACCTGGATGACCTTTTTTTGGTAAGTTTTCTAAGAATGAAACCTAGCTAGATCGATTTATCGCCCCCGAAACCCCCTTCATACTAAATTTCATGAAAATCGTTGGAGCCGTTTCCGAGATTCAGATTAAATATATATTGCTCGTTTAAAGGTATTGTTTATTTTGATGTTGACTCTTATAGTCCAATAGTAGGTTAAAGGTTGAATGCAATGTAAATTTAATTTGTTATTAATTTTCGATAAGTATGGTCACGAGCGTTAATTTTGGATCCATTTAAAGAAAAATGTGCTTAAAGTCGTCAATGTCATTAAAGATGTCAAGTCATTCGTACGGTCACAACACGGGATTATACGTATTTTGGCCGTGTAATACAAATCGGGTTACTCGGTTATACCCGTTTATGACAAGGAAAGTCACAGGAAAGTATTCCATCTTTGACATCGTGATTGACAGGCGAGAAGTGCCATTTAGGTTAGAACCACTTGATTAATGTTATATTTTCATGCTATTTAAATGTTGGCTAACCCTAAGACCAAGCCTGCCAACCTGACAATAGAGTGATTACACCCAAAGTCAACCAATTACTCGTACAGGACAGGTCTAGAAACAGTAACCTAGCGACAATTGTTATAACGTAAAGATATTAGCGGAAAAATCATGACATCGGTAAAACTCGGAATCAACGACTTTATCCGAACGTTGTTTACGAGTCTAATAATTTAGTAAATTACCTATGCTCTGTCAGATTATTTTTGACACCGGATTTGATAGAAATACCGGATGACAAAGATAGAATACTCTTTCTGTTACACGAATATAGACATGTCATCATTGGTTATCATATCAGTCGTTCACGACGATGTCACACGAGTATATCCGATTTGCATTACATGGCTAAATTATGAACAGTGGCAAGTGGCTCCACAATCCCGTGTGGTGACTGTAACTTTTAGGAAACTCAACCTTATTGTTATAGAAAGAATGTCTGATTTACTTTGGACCTAAGGTGGGTACCAAATTTAATCTCGTGCCTGCACCTAAAAATATTTTTTAACGTACATATTCATTTTTATTATATCGGTTGCTGGCCACAATATTTTTACGTTTGACATTTGTAGCTGTCATTTTAGTCTACCTACGTAATAAAAAAATTGACTATTAGACAAGGGTTACACGATCAGTTTGGCGTCAGTTCAGTCCGTGCTCGAAAGGGACGCAGCTATATTAACATAATAGCTGCGTCCCCCTCGATCATGATTGAACTGACGCCAGACTGATGAAATACTGAGCGTGTAACCGATGTCTTACAGCTTATGAAATACGGCCCGCTGACCGACGTTCGGACGGAAAGCGGAGGCTTAATACTCGTAATAGCGTCCCGTTAAAACCATTTGGGTAGGGAACCCTAAACAACTTTCAAACACGGTTTCTCAATACCTTACGTCCGCATTCATACTGACCTCGAGTAAGGTACCCGTCCCAGCACGCGTCAGGAATGAGTTTTCTGTGACTACATTTAGTTCAACGTATCTTAAAACTGGCGCTTGGCTCGGGATCACTAAATACGGCCCATTAGTCACCTATCACAGTGCGCGATATATGGATATTGTATTAGTGTCAGTGGTGATTGTTTTTTAAATAGGGTGTGATTTGTCGCAGATACGGTCGCAATGCGGACTTCAGGTTACAAAGACGGGATTGCTATAGTGAGTCAGCCACTACGTCGGGGACATAATTTCAGGGTATGTTTTTTTTACAACTTACGTTTAACATTTAGTTATATAACTTAAAGTTTAAATAAATAAATTAATTAATTTCTAACACATTTTTTTAGGTGATTTAGTAACATTTTCTGCCTTTGATTTTTAAAACTATGTACGCTGACTGATATATAAATTGCATCAATTTGTTTAAAAGTGGTTCGTAAGTTGATGTAGTTTATTTGTCCGTGAGTGAATTGTATTTCTTTACTATCAATATATGTATAACTAGCTATATATGTATGTGCTTGTATGTATATTGAATAACGCTTGGCGTTAGTGATTTTTAACTGTACTTGCATATGTATTATAATTACTTAGAATGATTTTAATTCTCGAAGATGCGCTCACCGCTCACGAAATAATTTTATATTGCACAATAGCAATGCGAACAGCTGAAGTGATTCATTATTAATATTTAGCGCTGTGCGTGTGTGTGAATAATTTACGTAAAGGGCTATGCATGTATTTTATTACATTGTCCAAATAGGGACCGCCTTTCATATTCAAATCTTGACAAAAGGCTAAGCTAACCTTTGGCGAGGCTCATCTGATGATTATTTATTTTTTATGGTAATAAACAAGTGAACAAGATAATGAGGTAAAGCGAAATCAATATGTGTAATGGCGTCACCACACTTGGCTGTTATTTGTCAAACATTCTCGTTGCATTTCTTTCCCTGGGTATGTCAAAAGTAACAGATATAAGACCCGTATTTGGCAAATACTACCAAGTGAAGTGCCGCCATTAGACCACCACCATCAACCATGCTCAGCAGAACGTGGTCGTTTTATTACATTTGAAATATTATCATGAATTCTGTTCGCTATGCGCGTGTTCTTCTAATTGCTGAATTCATTTCATTGCGAGTTTGAGGGTGCTTGGCTATTTCATAATGTTTTGTGTAATTTTAAACGGTCATCAGCAAATAATTCTAAATTCTGTGCATGTTACAGTTACTTTAATAATGACAGCCTTGCTTACTTCTTTACTTCAACTGATCTAGAACATCTGGCTTGTCAAGTCAAATATACTGAGTGACTAATATACTATACTATACTCTCAGTTGCGTGTGCAAGTGTGATATGTAGCGAGTCAGCCGAGCTATTAGGAAGCTAGGAGTACTGTACCTAATTGTTACTCGTGTACGCGCTTGTTGGTTTCACATTCTGTTTGCTGTTTGCGTGATTTCAAACTACGAGTAGTATTTTTGGTTTATTCAATAAACGCCTGCCCGCTCCACTACTTAATTTTATACATAGACGCTACAGTGCACCGTTAATTTAAGTGGCGGGGCGCGCCGTCGTGGATTGTAAACAACAAATATGCCTTTTAGCGCTGTAGGTGCATACACAGAAATAAAAATAATTTTCGCATATGTGAGTTAGCGGTTTAATGTGTGTTACTTTTGTTTCCCTCTAAATATGGCAGACGTTTATATTCGGGAAGTCGTCCCAAAAGCCTCTCTTGCGTTCTTAATATGGTCGCGTTTATCGCTGTGGATAAAACATCCGTCTCGTACTGACAAATTTGTACGAGATTGACGGATGCTAACTTGATAAATGCCCTCACATTTTAGATACAGCTGCTCCTGAATACGGAATATTCATGACTTTTTTTCACAGCTTCAATAAAAGCTGTTGAGAAAAATCATTTTTTTGTTTAGCTAAATAATAACGATCCGCTGCCGCGGAGCGTCTATTTCTGGGTGGTTTGGCTCTACGGGCCAGCTGAAGAACTAATAACATTACCTAAATCTACCTCATATTTATGATGCTAAGGGGTGCTTCGGGTCCAGAATTGAAAGTTTTCATTAGTATAGAAACTGCGAAAGTGTATAAAATGCGAATAAACGAAAATAACCAAGATATAAAAGCCAACAAAGATATGTTCTTATCTCTTTCTAACAAATCAATTTAACATCGAGTTTATAAGGCTCCGTCTAATCGCTGTCTAATTAATTAGCAATTGAAAATGCTTGTATCATCCGCATTTCTTGACCGATTTTAATTATAATTTCACTTTTGTTGATTTCTTTTACGGTATTTTCATATTGTGTTGAGAAACGCGATACCTCGTAAGGCAAAGTGACTTTTGACTTTAGTTGACCGATACAATATTCTTTTTCGAACTAACGAAATTTAACGTGGGCTTTACGAGGTTAAAAAATCCATGCATATATAAGCGAACTATCAAATTTATTTTAGTTGTAATAATAATAATGTTTTATCTAATCGTGATTATTATAATGTTATTATTGATCCCCATTTGGTTCGAAGTGTTATACGCTGCCGCGTAACTTTTTCGCATTTTGATTAACATTGATATATTTTAATCAACGATTCAAAAAAATTAAGTTTTATACAAAATGATCGTAGCGATTTCCATGATCAATGAAATGGAACTTATCCAGCCAGATTATTGATAATAAACTTGCTGCGCTGCTTTTATTTCTAGTGCTTTGTAAATACCTTATTATGTTTAAAATCATGTTAAATATCACTGTGCT